>OX336388.2:749749663-750998457 GCA_946902985.2 Meconema thalassinum
TGCCGGGCATAAAGCCATGCTGATATTGTGAGAGCTCAACCTTAATATGATTGTAAATCTTAGAATATAAAATGTGCTCATATACTTTTGCTATAGCATTTATCACTGAGACAGGGCGGTAGTTCGATATCATTTCAGAGTTGCCTCCCTTTAGGATTGGAATAATTCTAGACATTTTCCACTTTCCAGGAAAGCTTGACGTCTTTAAAGAAAGATTAAAGATGAAGGCCAACTGAGAAATCAATAAGTCCACACAGCCCTTGATTATGTAAGGTGGTATGCCATCAGGCCCACAGGATTTCTTAGGCTTTAATTTTCTATTTATAGTTGTTCTTACTTCATCCACCGTTATGTGAGTCACGTTCAGCATATCAACCCTGGGCAAAACAGGAAATTCATTCAAAGACAAATGATCCACGTTATAAGTAAAATTCGTTTTGATATATACTGAAGAGAAATACTCAGCAAACCCATCTGCAATACTTCCAGCTGTATAATGATTTCCGTTTAGTATAAATGTGTAGTCGCGTGTACGTGATTCCCGCTTGCTTTTAACATACGTCCAAAACTGATTAATGTTATTCTTAACTCCATTTTCCAGACTATGAATGTAAACAGCATAAGCCATTCGTAATTTTGTTTTTAGTTCCGATTTAAGCTGTCTAAATCTTTCATCATAATATTTCGAAAAACGTCTTTTTGCAGCACACTTTTTCTTAATTTTTATGGTTTGGATAATATCTCGTGAGAACCATAATGGATATTTGGATTTTCGAATGAATTTCTGCTTAGGTACACAATTTTCAAAACATTTGTAGAATGAAGAATAAAATAAATCAACAGCATAATCAACATCCTTAAATGTGTACAGTAAACTCCAGTCTAAATCTCGTATGTTGCAATAGAGTCTCAAAAAATCAGCCTTTTTGAAGTTGCAATATTCACGATTAATTCTAGGAAGCAATGGAACCTTTCTAATGGGTGGTATTGCTAAATAAAGTGCAGGGTGATGTAAGTCTTCAGGTACCAACGGGAATTCTTCGTGCTTTAAATCAATTTGAATATTACCTAAAACCAAATCCAATGTCTTGAAATTAGAATTTTGAATATTGTTGTGCGATGTTAATCCAAGATACGAGATGAACTGGAATAAACGACGACAGACCGTGGATCCTTCATTAAAATTATAACCGGCGTTGCTAATTTCAGGTACGTTGAAATCGCCCACAATCAGGCAGTCAGATGTTATAAGACTATCAACGTTTTCAATGTAATTAAAGTATCCTTCATATACAAAGAGTTTAGAGGAGGGGGTAATGTAAACAACATTTATGAATAATTTACGAGTATGACCCTGAATGTAAAGAGTTAAGGATTCGCATTGTTGTTCATTATAGATAGAACATAATTTGGATTTATACCCCTTTTTGACTGCTACGGCTACTCCTCCACCTCTAGACTTCCCAGATATAAACATATCCCTATCATTTCTGAACATTATATAACGATCATCGCATAACTCACTATCCATAATATCCTGACCCAAGAAACTCTCTGTTAATACAATTATATCATAGTCACAACAAAGTAGATTTTTAAGAAACTCGTCAGTTTTTGTCCTTAGGCCACGAACATTTTGATAATAAATGGACAATTCATTTACAGACATTAGTATACAATAAAAAATATAGTGAATAAAAAAACTGATATAACTAAATATAAATCAATAATGCATACCAAAGTATTAAGAGGAGCCAACGAACAATTAAATACATTTCTGTGCCAGTACATCGAAATCACAACTTACTCAGGTCCTCGTTAGTACTGATGACATGAATTGGACTCCCTTCTAATTTCCTAATCATGATCTTTCCACTTCTACTAACCCAAAGGTATTTAGAGCTCTTTTCCCGCTGCAGTTGCTTAGCCTTTGCAAATAACACTCTTCTAGCTGGGGCAAGTGATTGATTAATATATATTGGGCTGGAAGTTGACATACCAAGGTGTGTTGTAGAAAGGGTCCGCTTAACCTTTCTTTTGGCAAGAAATTGCTCCTTGTGGGTCCTTCTAACAAATTTAACAATAATTCCTGAAGTGGGACGATTGTGAGCCTTTTTCAGACGATGACAGGCATCAATCATGTCCTCCTTCAAATCTAAATCTAAAGTCTTGCCTATATTGATGACAGTCTGTACGACATCTTCATTAGGGGACTCTGGAACACCAAATATTTCCACAGTGTTTGACCTTGAATATTGCTCAAGTTCATCACACCTCGATGAAAGATTATTTGCTACATTCGTCAGACGTCTGTTTTCTGATACTAAATTGTCTATGATTGTTTGTTGCCTATCAATAATTTCCTGCTGTTTACTGATAAGTTTGCTACTTTCATCCAATCTGTCATGACAGACATCAATAGATTTCCCCAGTTGCCTCTCAATGTCAGTAGTAGACTTGTTTACACTGTCCAACTTCTCCTGCATAGATAGTAATAGTTTGTATATTTCACCAACAGATGGCACCACGGACGCTGGCTGGTTTTCACTATGTAAACTCTCACGCCTCTTACTATAGCACTGTTTACACCTCCATAATTGGCTCTGCGATCGCATATACTCTACATCTGCTTCTTTGAGATTCACACATTTACTGTGAAACCAATTATTACATTCACTGCACTGAATTTTGGCTGTTATGTCTTGTCTAGGCACTGCCTTTGAACATTCCAAGCAGGTACTCATCGCTACACTCTTTGGATATACAGTATCGACTTGAAAAGCAAAGATGTGACAGTGAGGATACCCCTATACTTCAGTTGAATTAGGTTGGTAATACTGGTGCTCTAGTGTTTACATGCACATAACGACTATAAAAACTGCTCAATTTGGCAATTATGTGAATATCTACCATTTTACATTATATATTAAATATTCCTGAGTAACTTACTGCACTCGTAGACACATGTTTAAGTCGTTCCACTTAAAAATTCACCAGAAACAACTCTATTTACACGGAGCACAAACTGACCCGACCGCCTTACACCATTGCCAACAATTGCGTGTACTTTGGTATATGTAGAATTTTCCTGATAGCCTGTGGCACTGTGATATCTGAACAAGTGTGTGTATTTGCAATTATTGAGGTAGTATTTTGATAGGAAGTGGCCTTGGGTTAGGTACCATCCTGGAGTGAAAGTGGGAAACCACGGAAAACCACTTCCAGGATGGCTGAGGTATAAATCGAACCCGTCTCTTCTCAGGTTTGCTTCACGAGGCTGAGTATACTCCGCTCCATCCCTCAGACCAGAATTATATTTCTTTGCAGAGCCGGGAATTGAACCCTGGCCTCCGCGGTGACAGCTGAAAGTACTAGCCACTACGCAACGAGACCGAAGTTTTTATAAGCAATATAGTTTCAGCTAGATTACTCATGCTTCAAAGATCCTGTACAGAATAATTTACAAGAGGATGGAAAGCCAGATAGAAGCGGAGTTGAGTGAAGACCAGTTAGGTTTGAGGAGAAATGTAGGAACAAGGGAAGCTGTACTAAGTCTAAGGCTGATTTTGGAAGGTAGAATAAGGAAAGATAAGAGAACGTTCATGGAATTTATAGACTTAGGAAAGGCCTTTAATAACTTTGATTGGGCTAAATTGTTTGACATTGGAAATGATTGGAATAAAGTACAGGGATAGGAGGGTGATCTATAATCTATACAGAAACCAAACAGCAGTCATTCGAGCTGATTGACATGAGAAAGAAGCTGGTATTCAGAAAGGTGTAAGTCAAGGATACAACTTATCACCCTAACTTAAGGCCACGGCCGCTTCCTTCCCAACCCTCAACTGAATTATAATACTACATTCACTAGTACAGACACCACAATGATAGAGGTAATCAGGAAAATTATACACACACCCATGTAAACGGAGTTAAATTAGCAGGATGTCCAAGCCCGTCAAATGAAGCAACATACATTTTTAGAAAATGTATGATATTTGAAACGTGTTTCATATAATTGTATATCGTCTTATTTTCATACGATTTACATTATTTGTTAGTTGCTCGTCTTAAGCCGCTTCGGTGGCGTAGTCGGTAGCATGCTGAACTGCTATGCCCTAGATCGGGGGTTCAAACCCGACCGAAGTCGTTGGATTTTTAAGAGCGTTAAAATCCTTAGTATGCCTTCCTTTGGATAGGAGGTAACGTTGGCAGGCCCATGTCATAGATTTATGGCATGTAAAAGAACATATCACTACAATTGGTAGTGTGTAACTAAATTTGCAGGTTATTTGGTGAGAAACGCTCTATCAAGTTCCAACGTTTGCCGCTGGTTGACAGTGGCGTCTGGTAGCCAAAGTTGGAACTACTTGAAATTGAACTTTCATTCATCTTCATTCATTTTATCTCTCAAGGAGCGATAAAATTCGACATTCAAGTTGCCCTCTGGGCGTCAATTAACAAAGCTTGCACCCGGCATCCGAGGCCATACGAAATTATTATTATTATTATCTCTCATTAACTCCTCTCGTAAGGTTAGCGTCAGGAAGGGCATCCAGCCATATAATCCATCAGTCACGTGGATTATTTTACATATCGTATGACTTTAAGTGCCGGGAGTGACTGAGGACATGTTCGGCTCGCTCGAGACTGTAGCTTCTTCAAGCGGACACCCATAGGGTGAGCTACAAGTTCCGTTCAATTTTAAGTAGTTCCAACTTTCGCTACCAGATATTACTGATACCTACTGGTGAACCTTGGAACTTTGATACAGCGTTTCAACGAAATCTAACTCAGAAATTTAGCTTCACACAAGTTTAGTCTGTGGAAAGAACTTTTTCATGCCATAAATCCATGACATGGGACCGCCGGCTTTACTTCCCCTCCGAAGGAAGGCATACTGAAGGATTTTAACGCTCTTAAAAAATCCGACGACTTCGGCCGAGTTTGAACCCGCTATATTGGGCGCAGCAATTCAGCATGCTACCAACTACGCCACCGGGAATTTCATCGCATGTCGTCCCCAACCCCGTTGGAAACAGGATTAATAATGGGTAGGCATAGATAAAGAATAGTTCGATGCTCGTCTCAGCCACAACCTACTGAACTACCTCTGAAATGCTATTTCTCATATTACGTTTGTCAATTATCTTCGTTCCATTTGTGGCCGATAACATTAGTATGACGGAGTCGTTCCTCGCCTGGCGTAATTGTATCAGCGGGTAATGAGCACTGTTTAATCATGATAAAGTCACTCTCAATTTTTGAGAGGAAATGCTAATATTGATAAGGTTAATGTGATTTATATTATAGAATGGCGTGCTGTGAAATGTCGTTAAGAACGCATAGCCAGATGGATGTCATATCTGGATGAATTAATCTCATAGGCTACAATCAAATTTATCTTCATCTTCGTCCTATATGCGTTCCGTATTACACGTTGCTCTCATCTTTCACCTTTCTCGTGATGACTTTTCAACGCCTGTGTTAATTCATTTGTTCATGTATTTATTCAGACATTCATTCATTTATTTATTTATATTTATTTATTCATGTATTTATTGATTCAATCCTTAATGTATTTTTATTTATTTATTCAATCGTTCATTCACTTATTCATCCATTAATTTATGCATGTATTTATGTTCGACGATGTCGAAATGTGAATATTATACGTCAGAAAACTGTATCACAATGATGGTCATTATAGTACTATTTTCCATTTGGATACAGTTTCTCCAGCCAATCAGAGGTGATTCATTGACAAATTAGGTAAGGATACCTTCGCGCATGCGCTCAACATTCAACATGTCTATATAAATTACCGAAAGTGCACCGTCCATATGTTCGCGTAAATAAACTGGTGAATATGAGACAAAAAATAGCACTGTACCTTAATATCCCCAAATCCAATTTCTACACAGCGCGTTGTTTTCAAACGATTTTGGTGACAGTTTTACTGAATACTGGTGCACAATCTGAACATATGGCATTGAAGCACACAGAGCGCATACGTCGGTCGGCCAGAGAGCTTGGAAAACAGAAATTAACTACCCAGCGCAGCACCCGATCACAAAATTCTAGTGACTGAACAGATATTTATGAATATTTATATTAAAACATATAGTAAAGTTATAATTATCGTCGAACATAAACAGTCGTATGCAACTCGTCTATAATGGTAATTAAGACACTCGTATGGAAATTATAAAACTCGCATACGCTCGTTTTATAAACATACTCGTGTCTTATTTATTGTCATTATAGGCTCGTTGCATAATGTACAGTACTATTATGTATTCATTCGTTCATTTATTTATTTATTTATTCATTCATTCATTCTTTCATTCATTCATTCTCACCAAGCTCTCTCACAAAATCACTACAAGGAATAAAATCCTACACAAGCTCTGTGGTAGTTCATGGGGTGCCTCAGTTGACTGCTTACGATTAACGGGTATTAGTCTTGTCTACTCTGCAGCGGAATACTGTGCTCCTGTATGGCTGGAAAGTGCACATGTGCATAAAGTAGATACTAAGTTGAATGAAACCATGCGCTGCATAACTGGTACTGTCAAGTCTACACCTCGCCACTGGTTACCCGTTCTTAGCCATATCCCACCACCCCACCTGAGGAGAAAGGAAGCTCTGCTGAGAGAAGCAAAGAAAATCCGGTCATCTCCCTCTTTACCAGTTCACCAGGAATTTTGTTAGTCTTCGCCACAACGACTTCGATCTAGGAGATCAGCAAGTGTATTGGCCGGCCGACTCCTGAGGGACAATTTTAACCTAAACCAGAGCTGGCAGGAAGAGTGGTCTAATCCAACATTTGGTACTAATGCTCATGAGATAAATCCAACTCGGAAAATGAATGGATTTGACCACCCAAGAAAACTATGGTGTCGCCTCTACAGACTGAGAACTGGGCATGGGCGCTGTAATTTCTTGCGCCATAAGTGGGGCTGGTTGGATTCTCCAATGTGTGAATGCCGTGAAGAGGAGCAGACCATGGACCATGTCATCCTGCGTTGCCCTCTTCATGCCTACTTCAGAAGCCCCAAGGATCTGTTTCATCTGCTGTGTGGCTGAAGAACTTGGATCTGGACTTATGAATTCCTTGTTGTACTCACCATACGATTAAATAAATAAATAATTCATTCATTCATTCATTCATTCATTCATTAATGTGTTTGTTTGATTAGAGATACGCTATACTGTAGTACCCAAACAGGACAACTACGCATCTTGTATCAAAATATCAAAAAATTGTCTGTGGGTATTGAACCAAAAAACCCATTAAAGAAATAAGTATGTAAATAAGTCAATTTGGCTAGGATTAGAATCAAAAAGAAAACAGGTAAAGAAACAAGTGATTTTAGGCTGTTTCTACGGAACAGCATTTAGGTCAGAAGGGATTTTCGAAATTTGCTTTTTAGTTCGATAAGAGCTTTCCAAGACTCACAATTTGATACCTCTTCGGGCCCTTTAGCCCTTCAACGTTTACCTCAATTGAGGAAATTGCGTAATTTTACGTGTTTGCTAAGATGGGGACCCCTACTTTGTCTGATAAGGATTGTTTTATCATTTCAAATGGTCTTGTCGACTTCATCGTTATGCTTAGGTCTACCGTTATGCGTTACGGTTACGGCGTGTATGACGTCATCATGTTGTTCAGTGCATATGCACCGAGTCTGAGCTTACTCCTGGGGTCTGGTGTTATGCGATACGGAGACAGCGAGTTTGTGTCCTCATGCAGCAGAGTGCACCTCCCGCTCTCCGTTCTCCGCGCGGGAAGCCTAAGTTAAAGGGTAATGGAGTCTGTTGAGTCTGAATTTACTCTTGGGGTCTGGCGTTATGCGATACGGAGACGGCGAGTGCGTGACGTCATGCAGCAGAGTGCACCTCCCGCCCTCCGTTCCCCTCGCGGGAAGCCTAAGTTAAAGGGTAATGGAGTCTATTGAAAGAGTCCTGGGGCTTCGAGCGATGCGAGAAGCCCTCCTGAGCCTTTCTAACATGTGTAGCATCTTTAGCATGCGTCATTTGAAATGATACAAAGTCTAGTCTTTCAGACTGACTGTATCTTTCTTTAACATTAAAAATTGTAATGAAACACAGCTGTGGAAGTAAGTATCAAACTTTTAGTGCTCTGAATAGCGAATCATATCCGCTAGATCGTAAAATATAGCCTACATAAAAAAGCCATTCTATATAGCCTAATACCATTGAAATAACATCAGTTATTAAAAAATGAATTAAATCTGCATTATAGACGGATGATCTCCTTTGAAAAAAAAATCGTTTTAAATGGATCATTAAAGTGCTGGTGCCTTGTGCTAGGTCGTAAGGAAAGTGCAACAGTAATGTTTTTAATAAGAACATAACGCTGGTTTGGGCAGTGGAAGATCCGCTTCCAAGCTGAGTTCCGTCCGATTAAGCATCACTTATAAGCGCTTCACGGGCGTTAAGAAGTCGCTGTAATGGCACCGGATATGACGTCATCAAATGTTTATTCCGTCATAAAAACAAACTCCTCAAAGAATATATGAAGCCATTAGTGGACATTAAAAATGTAATAAGGATGTATTTTCGTTCTAATACTGAAATGTAAGAAAAGAAGAGCTATATGGCCACCCATAATAGCACAACAGAAAGTCAGCTAATATGATTTATAAAATCTGGTACCGTGATTAAAGCATAGACTATAATAATGGGTGATTAATTCTTAAAGATAGCTTGAAACCAAAGAATCGCCAGTAATAACGCCGTCAGAATTTCATCAATTTAAGCTTCTCTTCGGCTTTTTTAAGCAGCAAGACACCAAAACTTCATGTTGGAGCTTATACTTGTTGGAGTGCCCTTGTGTGAATTAATGATCTTTAAATGTAAATTTAATCAATACATGTTTGTTTTGTTGCTTTAAAATGTGTAAAACCAAATTAATAGCATAACTTGGAATACTTCGTCAGTTGTTGAAAAAGGGGAAATTCAAAAGAGATGTTAGCAAGGATTATGCTATTGTGTATACTACAGTATTCATTCTGTGGAAAATTACATATTATATCTGTAAAGACATACGCTAAATAAATAAATAAATAAATAAATAAATAAATAAGCCATTTAACATTTTTTGTTGTTCTTCTTGTTGTTCCAATAGGCCTTCACTCTTTCCGAGAATGCTTGTTACGTTCTTCCGACCACTTTAGTCTGTACTATTTTTGTTTTGGTTGCTCTGATGTAACTTCCCATTTGTTTACTGTGTGTCTGAAGGTGTCCCTTTCTGAAATGTCTCTTGAACTTATGTTGGCGTTTTTAAAAATTCTTATTCTTCTTATTCTTCTCTTTCTTCGATTCGGCCAACTAAGAACCACGTCAGTTCAACTGTCTCTTCTTCCGAGCTCTAACTACCGCCCAGTATTCCCGCATTCGTCTCCGGTGTTGTTCTTTTCTCTCTTGGGACCACGCCTTCCCTGTCTTCAGCTTCGGCTTTCCCTGGAATCCTTTGTGCGTGTTGTTTTTCCTGAAGTGGAACACGCTCCTGGATATCTTTAGGGGAAATTTCAATTTCACGTAGATCTTTCTCAACTTCCGTAAACCGTGCCCCTTTGGTTTTCTTATCTTGAAAGTATCCGTTTTGATATCCTGCCTGGGCTCATTCGTGTCACGTGGCTATAAAAGGCAATCCTTCTTTTTCGAATCGTGTCACTGATCTCCTCCACGTGCTTGTACAATTCGTGGTTGTGACGCCTTATGTACTCGCTGTTTTCTTTGATGGGACCAGGATTTTCCTCAAAATCTTCCTTTCTTTAGCCTCTAGTTTTTCCATTAGACCTTTCTTGTTCATTATTAGAGTCTCAGCCGCATACAGAGCCTCTGGTCGAATAACAGTGCAGTAATGTCTAATGTTGGCGTTTAAGGATATCGATCTCTTATTGTAAAATTATTATTATTATTATTATTATTATTATTTATTGATGTGGGCGACGTAGTTGAGCCGGAATTCATTCCTCTATTTACCATAGGTGAGCTGAAGGAAGCAGTAGGCTCCCTTCGGAATAAGAAGGCTCCAGGCCCTGACGGGATACCCGCGGAAGCAATGAAACTGGCTGTTAAGGTTTGTCCGCAGCTACTGCTTGAAATGTACAACTGTTGTCTGAGAGCAGGTGTCTTTAGTGCCCGTTGGAAAATGGCTCGACTAGTGCTGATTAAAAAAGGAAAGGCAGTTGGGAACGCGCCATCGTCCTTCAGGCCACTATGTATTTTAGATATTGCGGGAAAAGTGCTGGAGAAGCTATTAAAACCTCGCATACTGTCGTCTATTCAAGCCGCGGGAAATCTGTCTGACAGGCAATTTGGCTTCCGCCGTGGGCGATGTACAATAGATGCAGTACGCCTAGTGGTTGAAGCTGCAAATCAAGCACAGGAAGGTAACCACTATTCTCGGAAAATAACACTTCTGGTAACCTTGGATGTGAAGAACGCCTTCAATTCTGCTAGGTGGATGGATATGGTTGAAGCTCTTCAATTCACATTCCAGTTGCCTGCATATCTCCTGCGTATAAAGAAAGATTATTTGAAGGACCGTACCCTGTTATATGACACTGCAGATGGTCAGAGGAGGAGAAAAGTCACTGCAGGAGCAGCGCAAGGATCTATCCTGGGTCCGGATTTGTGGAACATGTTGTACGACGGCTTACTGCGCATGGAGATGCCCGAAGATACATTCCTTGTTGGGTACGCTGATGTTATTGCAGCGGTGATTGTAGCCCGAGATGCGGTTCTGGCTCAGTGGAAACTCAATCAGGTAATGCGACGGGTGAGTGGTTGGATGAACGCTCATGGTCTGAATTTAGCTATGGCGCAAACTGAAATAGTCATGTTAACTAGGAGGAGAATGGACACTATAATTCCCATGAAGGTTGGAGAGGTGGTCGTTCGAACTGGAGCCACCGCGAAGTACTTAGGATTTACTCTTGACACGAAACTGACATACTGGTCTCATATACGGAAGGCATCAGACAAGGCGGAAGTAGTGACAGCTGCCATTAGTAGACTCATGGCTAATGTGCATGGTCCTAGACAAAGCAAGCGTCGACTACTGTTGTCCACAACGCAGTCTATTCTCCTGTATGGAGCTGAGATTTGGTCTGATTCGCTGAGGATAGAGAAGTATAGGAAACGCCTAGCTGCAATTCAGAGGAGAGGAGCTCTGAGGGTGGCGTGTGCCTACCGTACAGTTTCGGAACTTGCAGTTCTGGTTGTCTCAGGTGTTGCTCCAATAGACTTACTCGCGCAAGAACGTAAAGACGTATACTTCCGACGAGTAGAACTGGGCAAGGCTCAAGCCCGGAAGGAAGCCGTAGCACGCAAGATGGAGCTTTGGCAGCAGAGGTGGAATGACGATCTCAGAGGAAGATGGACAGCCCGGCTGATACCGAGTCTGGTCGAGTGGACAAGTAGAAAACATGGAGAAACGAATTACTTTCTGACTCAGATGTTGACAGGTCATGGCTACTTTCGGTGTTACCTTCATCGTATGGCCAAAGTAAGGAGTCCAGTATGTATTTACTGCGAGAACGAACGAGATGACGTATATCATACGTTCTTCGTCTGCACTCGTTGGTCAGAGGAAAAACAACGACTTGAAGCTGAGGTTGGTTCAATAACGCCGGACAATATAGTTGGAATTATGCTGAGGAACGAGCTCAGCTGGGATACGGTCGCTTTCTTTGTTGAGGTGGTCCTTCGCCAGAAGAAGTCGGATGGGGACTTGCTCGATTTAGTTGATTAAGTCTGCGATCCGCGGACTGTGAATTGAGAAGTAAGACGGTGCTTGTGAAGCAAAGAAATGGCTCCATCCTTAAGTAATACGAAAGTGGTCCCGGGATGGGTTTTGTCAAGAGGACAGGGTGTGGTTTTTTAGTGGGTAAGAATCCCACACTCTTGAGGAGTGCGGACCCTCCTCAAGGTCTTATGCAAGATTTTTCCACTTCCCTCGTAAAAATAATAACAATAATAATAATAATAATATTATTATTATTATTGTTATTATTATTATATTATTATTACTACTATCATTATTGTCTCTTATGTTCACCATATCGTTGGGTACAATTCACCATTTCATCGTCATTTGTTGCAAGATAGAGTGGAGTTCTCTATACTGGTAGGTTGAGGAACGAACGTACTATGGAGCAGGTCTCTAAAATAACTACTTTCTGCATACTGGTATGCAGATTATGGTGGAACCCCAATTTATCGAGATTGGCCTTCAGCGACTTCGGTATGATCCCTGTGGAAGAGATTATGATAGGCAATACAGTGACAAATTCCTGTCGCCACATCTGTCGGATCTCTTCAGCCAGAGGCATGTATTCCGTCACTTTCTGTGCATAACTGTGCTGGATATTATGCGAGTTAGGGACTGCGATGTCTATTAAAAGAGTTTTCTTCTGCACATTATCAATAAGAATAATGTCTGGCTTGTTTGCTGATATTGGTCTAACTGTGATCACTGACCTGTCCCAGAGTAGCTTGTGTAACCAGGAGTGTGGAACTGTATCAAATGCTTTCCTGTAATCAATGTAGGCCTTGTTATTTCTAAGCAACCAGGTAAACAAATATGTCAAATATGATTATAAGAACCCTCTCAATCCTTCTGAAGCCATGTGTACCGTCTGTAAATCATCCAAAATTATCATATAAACTGTAAAACAACGGCGGTAGCGCAAAATAATCCATATAAAATATACAATTATCAGGAGCATCATTGGGAGTTGACGTACTGAGTCACTGCCTCCTTGATTATTATTATTATTATTATTATTCCTTTATTAAATGTTTCATTTTTCTCCCCACACTTTGTGTACCTAGGTGTTGTAATAATGTCAGGATCTGCAGTGAACTCCTAGTCTAGCTTGGTATGGCTGTGCTGAGTTGCAAGGTGCAGAATAATCGTCTTCGTTTGTGCACTTAGCATAGATCTCAAGTAGCAGAGAAACCACTGTGCTGACATCCACCCCAGGCAACTTGCCTCATTAGCAATAATACTGTTATATCAACCCACGTACATGTCTGCCGCTAAACACCAGGTGAGCTCTAAGCCACTCAAGGTAGACTCCTTGTGCACCAAGTTCTCTTCTCCATCAGAAATTACTGTAGCCTATATGTCTGGGATTCTTAAAGTAAATATAACCCTTTCACTTTCAAGCTCTCATCTGATTGATGTGTGAAAACTGTCAGCAATACTGTATTTATCAAGCTATGCACACACTTCTTTAAAATGGGATGGAAGAGAGACCATAAAGATAATAAGATAATAATTAGGGCTCGGATCGATATGCTCGATAAAATCTCCAGATATGCTCGAAAACCATGTGTTTTATGCTCGATAGATATGTTCGAAAACCCCATTATATGCTCGAAAAACCGATTATAAACCCATTATATGCTCGATAGATATGCTCGAAACCCCCATTATATACGGTTAAATATGCAGAGTATACTCGAAAAACTCCGTTAAAAACTATAGAAAGGAAAGTGAAACGAAAAAACCAATAACATACCTTTAAATACGAGCTTTATTTTCTAGGCTAATTGTATGTATGATACACTGGAATATACTCGCATTCAAGTGTTTCAAGTATATATAAGAGAAGTGCTCTTATAAAAGATACAGTTTAAAAGTTCATTTACAAAATGTTCAGAATTAGGCGAGTCAATGAAGTAGACCTGCATTGGTCTGTACAACAAGAAATTTTCTATGTTTTCAGTTTTGAATTATTTTCTTCAATCAGTCAATAAAAGTTTCAATGACGAGAACGACCTCACTAAAGGTTAAAAACCTGCGGTTCTATTATTCGCACCAGATCGGCTTTTCAATAATTATTTCTGTTTTCGAACCTTAAGGATTGTCAGGGCTCGAATTCGGGGGAGAATTCGAAGAAAAACTAACTATTTAGACGAAAACCACAAGAATATGCATTTATATGCTTCTATTCTGAAAGCCGTGGTTTTATGCATTTATATGCTCGATAAACTTCAATTCTGTTGGTCCCAGAGAGGGGAAAATACCACCGAAAGGCTTCTTTCAATGTGTACTATTCAGGAAAAAAATATGCAAATATGCTCGAATCCGAGCCCTAATAATAATACATTATGCAACGAGCCTATAATGGCTATAAGACACGAGTATGTTTATAAAACGAGCGTATGCGAGTTTTATAATTTCCATACGAGTGTCTTAATTACCTTTATAACTTTATTATATGTTTTAACATAAATATTCATAAATATCTGTTCAGTCACTAAAATTTTGTGATCGGGTGCTGCGCTGGGTAGTATATCTCTGTTTTCCAAGCTCTTTGGCCGACCGACGCATGAGCTCTGTGTGCTTCGATGCCATATGTTCAGATTGTGCACCAGTATTCAGTAAAACTGTCACTGAAATCGTTTGAAAACAACGCGCTGTGTGGAAATTGGGGTTGGGGATATTAAGGTACAGTGCTATTTCTTGTCTCATATTCACCAGTTTATTTACGCGAACATATGGACGGTGCACTTTCGGTAATTTATATAGACATGTTGGATTTTGAGCGCATGCGCGAAGGTATCCTTATCTAATTGGTCACACAACTGTTTCTGGAGCTCTGATTGGAGGGAGAAACTGTTTCATAATGAAAAATAGTGTTATAATGAGCCTCATTATGATACAGTTTCCTGACACATAATAGTCAGGGTCGAACATAAAATATTATAAACAAAGAGTGTATAAATCACTTGTTATTACTGAAAGTACTGAGCCATATTATTTCAATGTTTAAAAAGAAGTTCCGTGACGAACTAAAGAGCCTACTTTTCATGCCAATGATTATTCTACAGTATACGAACCTATCTAGAATAATGATGAAATTTAATTGGTAATATCGAAATGTCTAATTAGTTCGAAATATTCCTGGTATAATGTAGCCTAATAGAGCACTACAGTTGACAGCCCTGGTGACTGAATATATTCTTAGTTCCACCTCTTAAGGTGCAGAATACAAAATTTGGTTGAAGTCCAATGCAAGTTACATCCAGTTAGACATTGGATCTATCAGCACGCGTAAATGCATGTTGGCAACAATGTCATGCGTGTGCTGGATAGATATAATCGGAAATATTATGATATATTGTTGTGCCAATTTTGGATGAAATCCATTTGTTAGTATAGAAGTTACATATATTTTAAAATTGGACCTATCAGCAAGCATAGAATCATGTTGGCAGCACTGACTTAGATTAATTACTACAAATTATCTAGAGTGTCAGGTGCTATACGTGTGCAAAGTATAGAGCTGTTGGCTTGCATACTTTCTGATATATTGATATTAGGGTAAAAAATATAGACAGCATTTATTAACAGGTGGCAGCCCTGATTGCTCTTAAGAATACTTAGTCATATCTGTTATGTTACACATAGCACATACGAAATTTGGTTGAAATCCAACTGATAGTATAGAAGTTACATGTATTTAAAAATTGGTTTTATCAGCAGGCTTAGAATCATGTTGGTAGAACTGAAGTATATAAGTTACTCCAAATTAATCTAAAATGTCAGGTACTATACGTGTGCATAGTTCAAAGCTGTCGGCTTACATACTTTCAGATATATTGGTATTTGGATGAAGAAAATAGAGAGAGCAATTGTTAACAGTTGGCAGCCCTGGTGGCTCTTAAGAATACACTCAATCATATCTGTTTATGTACACACATTACATACCAAATTTGGTTGAAATCAAATTAATGGTGTAGAAGTTATATGCATTTGAAAATTGGACCTATCAGAAGGCTTAAAATTATTTTGGCAACACTGGCATGTATGGCCTCCTGGAAATTAAACTGAAATAGTATTATCTACATGTGTACCAATTTTGGAATAGCTCCCATGCATACCTTCCATGATATCCAACATGGAGCTCAAATTTCAATTGCGTTTTTTCAGCAGTTAGTAGTACTGACATCATTTTCAAATATGGGCTTGAGATATTCCGGTATACATTTTTACTCATACTAAATTTGGTTTCGATTACTGCAGCTATTTAGGAGTTGATAATGGGGGGGGGGGGGGACACAGCCAGACAGACAGAAGGACAGACAGACATACATTTTCCCGGATTGATATCATAAGTCTACTTTTTCCTCATTTTTGCAAAATGTGAAAAGTAGTCTAAAAAGACAATGAAAAAAATTACAAATTTCAGATTTGAAATTTTTGAAGTAATTTTGAGAAATGGAATTCACTCGTCAAGTCTACTATTCATGTTAAAATAAACTCTATATTATTTGATAGAATGATATATATATCAAGATTCCAAAATTACCAACAAAAACTGAGAAAAATACACATAAGTTTGTCACCAATCACGACGTAAACAAGACACGAAACTCTGTAAGCACATATTTCAGACTCTAAGAATTAATATAAATATAGATTGTCAGAGGTTCCCGGAATATAAACGTGAGTTAAAATTGCTTTCTTCATATTCCCTGAAAATTTCCGTTATCAATCGTAAAAATAACAAAATAATTAATAATTAAGGCCAATAACGATGGATCGTTACACTGACAGTTTTGGCACGAACAGGGCGTTACGACAGATCGTTACCTTCAAAGTCAAAGGGTTAATATTACTCGTTCAAATTTTTCAAATCATGCACTGTACATTCATCCCAGCCTCTATTCTACCGAGTGATCCATATAAACCTAAACCACTTTAATGGGTAATAATTAGAGTTCTATTACTTTAGTGACCACAACAACACAGGTTCTCAGAGAATCTTACATTTCATTTCCTAATTTATTTATTTAGTTATGGGGTGCACCATCGTGACCGTCAGTTGCGTGTACTGTACGTGAGTGTATGCACAATATGTCCGATAACCTGTATTGTTGTGGAATCTGTAGTTGTTGTTGATTAATTTAGGTGCTTTTCGATATCGTGGCCATGTAGCCTCGAGTGTGCAATTGGTATGATAGCCTGTGTAATTGTGATGCCTATACTAGATTGTGTATTTTTATTTAAGCTTGAATTTGGGAAGGAGGTGGCCGTGGCCTTAATTGAGGTACTATCCTGGCATTTGCTTGAAATAGAAGCAGAGAAAACCCCTTAAAACAACTTCGAGGATGGCTGAGTTAGGAATTGAACCCACCTCTTCTCAGATCTGACTCAATAGGCTGAGTGACCCCTTTTTCAGCTGTCAGTGAATAATAATAATAATAATAACAATAATAGAAATAATATCTGTCCCATAGACTTCAATGCCTCGTCTATAATCTCCTCTCTCGGAATAATTGTCATACTAATATATATAAATGACATGATGTGTGTCTGTCTTTCTGTCTGTCTGCCTGTCTGTCTGTCTGTCTGTGTGTGTGTTACTCAATAACGCAAGAACCACTGGTCCGATTTAAATGAAATTTTGCATGTATGTAGCTGATTCACCAGGTTTACATATAGGATACTTTTGATTTCGATATGTTGCACTATTAAAAATGGCGACCATTTTAGTGACATCACTACACCCTTTGGTGTCAAAATGTCATATTTCCATATCAAATAAAAAGAGAACGCTAAGAAATAGCAAACTTTTGATGGCACATGCGAGCTTGAAAATTGAATTTCCTATCCGAAAGGTCTTTACAACTTTTTGTGTATCTCCAACGGTTAGCGAGTAAAACCCACATTTGTGACGTCACTACACCCTTTAGTTTCAAAATTTCATATCTCCATTTCAAATAAAAAGACAACGCTAAGAAATAGCAAACTTTTGATGGAATACACGAGCTTTAACATTTAATTTTCTATCCGAAAGGTACGTATCTAGTTTCGTGTATCTCCAACGGTTAGCGAGTAAAACCTAAATTTGTGCAATAAAACACGGTCAACACCGAGCGGTGCAGTATATCTCTATATATATAAAAATGAAAGTTTGTCTGTTTTTTTTTCTGAATTTCTACGGAAATTTGAGTTACTTTCGCGTTTTATACTGTTTTATGATGGATGCGCGCGTTTTTTTTGTCTGTCTGTCTGTCTGTTTGTTTGTCTGTCTTTGGACAAATTTGTTCCCTTATAACTCGAGAACGGCTGGGTGTATCAACGTAAAATTTGGTACAGATATCCATCAGAGGCACGACACTAATCATTGATGTAACCCTTCTCCGTACCTCTCATAAAAGGGGGCCTACCCCCTTAAAATACATGCTGAAATAGGCATAGAAGGACGAGACAAAGCTCATTTTCAGACCCGCAATGTGAGAGACAAAACTCGGGGACCCTCCGAAAACCACATTTTAAGGCCCTAATACTAATCGTTTTTGAGATATTCCCAGAAAACTAATTTCATTTAATAAACTAACGAACGAATGCAAGCCGGTAACCATGGCAACATGCTGTAAGACGCAATGCAATTCCATTAATTACATTAGTGTGAAAGTTTGCAAACGGCTAGAAGGTTATCACGGAACCAAATTAAGCTGTAAAAATCATCAATACGTATCATGCGCATAAGGGGGTCAAGGGGTACTCTAGAATTTTTTCACGCGATTTACACCTGCGGGTGTGGTATATTATATTATTATTATTAGTATTATATTATGGCGTACAACGACGAGACAAAGCCCTCGGTGCCAGAAACAAAAATCGGGGGCCCTAAAGGGTCCTGAAATAGTTTCTGAAATATTCCCAGAAAACTAATTTAAATTAATTTAACAAACTAATGAAGGAATGCAAATCGGTAACCATACAACATTATCTCAAGGGTGGCATCCAACTTTCCATCTATTTCTGTAAGAAGCAATGCCACTCCATTTATTAAATGTCTGTGAAAGTTTGCAAATGGCTATAAGGTTATCACGGAACCAACGTAGACTGTATAATTCATCAATGCAATTAAGGGGGTCAAGGGGTAACCTACAATTTTTTCATGCAATTTTCACTTGCGACATATACTGTAGTACAGAAGGTCTGTTATATCTCCAAACAGCAACAGTATTTTCAAAAATTCCTGAATTGAATCAGCATTTTTTGCGGCTTTTAGGAATTTGGGCCATTTGAGGCTAAAGAACCTGAGTTATCATGCACCACTAGCCTTTATAATTTATGAAAGGGGTCTTCCTGTGTATGGGGACCTAACACAACGTAGAGGGTCAGTTTTTATGTGACGTGTATTGCGTTTCGTCTACAGGGCTTTCAATTCTATTTCACGTTAGGTAAATTTAGTAAGAGAGCACATTTAAACTTTTTTTTTTTGTCGAAACACGGGTTCATCGTAAGGATGATTTTGTTGGTTACTGTACGGTAGATATACCCATATTTGGATATCAGGGTGATATGTTGTAGACAATAGAATTGTCTGTCTGTCTTTCTGTGTATCTTTATGTACGCCTATAACTCGTGTTCGGATGCTTGGTGCATCGTAAAATTAGGTATGGTAACCATCAAAGTCAATACACCAATCGTTTATAAAACTCTTCACCGTACTTTTCATACAGTAGAAGGGTGGATATAGGGAAAAGCTTCTCAAAATACATGCTAAAATAGGCGAAATATAAAAATTATTCTAGAAGGACGACCAAAGCATATGTTGCGCTTCTCAATGTGAGACACAAAATTCGGGTGTCTATAAAGGGTCTCCGAAAACCACATTTTAAGGCCCTTAAATTAACAGTGTGTGTGATATTCCCAGAAAACTAACTTCGTTCTGATAAACTTATGAAGGAATGACAAACCGCTACCCATTGCAACAGTAGCTCAATTGATAATGTCTGGTGTTAACACCGAACACCGTTCGAAGAACGGGTACTTCTGCTAGTATAATTATATTAATGTCTGTCTCATATACCTCAATACCTCCTCTATAATCTTCTCATCAATGTCGCTCTGGGATGGGGATAATTGTAATATTAATAATAATATCTGTCCCATAGACCTCATTGCCTCCTATATAATCTCCTAATAAATCTCTATCTGGGAATAATAGTAAAGTTAATAATAATACATGTCCCATAGACCTCAATGCCTCCTCTATAATATCCGCATAAAACTCTCTCTCCGAATAATAGTAATGTTAATAATAATACATGTCCCATAGAACTCAATGCCTCCCCTATAATATCCGCATAAAACTCTCTCTCCGGGAATAATGTTAATACGTATTAATAATAATAATAATAATAATAATAGTAATAATACCTGTCCCATAGACTTCATTGCCTCCTCCATTAGGCCTTTATCCGTATAAATGTCTCTCTTGGACCCTTTGAAGGCTAACTTCACATAAAGCTTCCCAGATGGCTCTTTGTTATGTAAAATCTTTGAACGGAAATTAATTTATCGGGAATGCTCCAGCAGCATCTCTGATTAAACATTTCACAGGATGAATGTAACTAGAGCTCCTGCTCTCACGAGGGTAGTTACATATGCGCTCTTTTTAAACATACACAGAACTGTTCGACAAGCTCCAACTCAGTAATTGAATTTTTCCATAGTCAAATTAATTTGTGTATATTCAGACGTTCAGATGGTATTCATTGACGAATAAATACAAGGCGCCTCTGGTCATTACACATCCATTGTGAAGAAATATCCGCTGATAACATTTTTTCAGACTTTTTTAAAAGGAATTCTACTACCACTGATGTCACGGTTACATACTGTCCAGTAAGTTGGGCTGCCTATGGTAATAGGAGCTTCAGAAAATCAGATTTGCAGTCTAAACTCCTTATATGTCGGCAACTTACCACTTTAGAGTCGATCGTCCCACTGCACAACCTAATTGAGGAGTTGCCTATAGGACACCATCTTCTTTCCTGAGGTTCTATCTATTGTATGCAATCCAACTTACTGAGCTATATGAATCTCTGATAAACTTATGAAGGAATGACATCTGTAAGAAGATGTCTTTCAGAAGCAAAAAAATTAAGTACCGAATATGTATTGATATTGTAATTTTAATCAGCTTCCACATGTCTTTATCTACGGAGTTAGTTACCTAACATGTTCCTCTGAAATAGGGCTGTACAATATTAAAGAAGAGTGCCTTCGGTGGCGTGTTGGCTATCATTCTGAGCGTCTATGCCCAGACCTGGCTGAAGTCGTCAGCTTTTATAAAAGCGTTAAAAATCCCTCAGTTTGCCTTCCTTCGGAGGGGAACTAATGGCGGATGGAACTCCTACAAACGGGAACAATAAGGGGTGGATCAGATAAGAAAAAAAATACTAAACAAATATTTGGCAGTTCGAATTTTTTACCCCGAACTTAGGCCCTACTTTTAAAAGAATACCACTCATAGATATACGGACCAAAATTCACGATTACCCCGCAGGATATCACAACTAGGAGACGTGGGTTGATGACCACGGGACCCCAGCTGAGTCCGGTATGGCTTCCACTTACTTGTATTAGGCTCCACTTTTCATCCTTGCTGTCGAACTGGGGGCATGGTGGCGAACTGTTGGCATCTCACCACGGCGGTCTGCATATGAAATTATCAAAGTGAAATGCCATGTCCTGTGGTTCGGATTCCACGTAAAAAGGAAGTCCCGTGGCACATGATCGCGAGATTAACAGTCACGTAAAACTACAAAGTCCTTCCCTCCTTCCTTCCCTCCCTCCTTCCTTCCTTCCCCCTTCCTTCCTCCCCTCCTTCCCTCCTTCCTTCCTTCCTCCCTCGCCTCCTTCCCTCCTTCCTTCACTCCCTCCTTCCTTCCCTCCCTCGCCTCCTTCCCTCCCTACTTCCTTCCCTCCCTCCTTCCTTCCTTCCCTCCCTCCTTCCTTATTTCCCTCCTTCCTTCCCCCTTCCTTCCCTTCCTCCTTCCTTCCCCCTTCCTTCCTTCCTTCCCTCCTTTCTCCCCTCCTTCCCTCCTTCCTTCCTTCCCTCCTTCCTTCCTTCCTTCCTTCCCTCCTTCCTTCCTTCCCTCCCTCCTTCCTTCCTTCCCTCCCTCCTTCCTTCCCTCCCTCCTACCTTCCTTCCCCCTTCCTTCCTTCCTCCCTGCCTTCCTTCCTTCCTTCCCTCCTTCCTTCCTTCCCTCCTTCCTTCCTTCCTTCCCTCCTTCCTTCCCTCCCTCCCTCCTACCTTCCTTCCCCCTTCCTTTCTTCCTCCCTGCCTTCCTTTCTTCCTTCCTTCCTTCCTTCCTTCCTTCCTGTCCTTTATATTTCTCCATTTCTTGTTTGAGTACGCAAGTTAATTATATCAGTAGTTACCAGTAGTTTCAGTGTTCATTGATTTTCATTATAATCCTTATTTTGGACAGATGCCCTAGATGTTCTCTCCCATAAATACAACAATCATGACCACCATCACCACCGCAAAACTCACGATGATCCCATACATTTCCAGTGGTCTTGCTGTTCATAGAGGTCTGTAAAGTTCTAATATAACGAGGTAAATTAATGAATATTTAGGCCTTTCCATTTAAATCACATTTAAGATCACCTAAACGCTCGTTGGAAAGTATTCATCTGCGAAGTTGCTTGGGCAACTTATTTCCGGGCCAGAAAGCAAGCTCGCCTTCTTTTCAGAAATGCGTCTGCGATAATGTCAGCGCTGTGAATAAGTTAGAGCCAGCCCCTCTCGTGACATAATTAGGCAAATCATTTCTGAACTTGGTGTCGCAAGACGTGCGGCGTGTTACTTCCACATGACAAGGACTCGCAGCGGCAGGTCAAATTATTTTTCCACGGAGAATATTTCAAGTCTCGTCATTAATTTAACTGACAACTTTGAGAATAAGTTGAATATCCGGATTCTTCTCGCAACATACGCGACAAAACTCCTGGAAGTCGTTGCTATACAATACAATACTCTTTATTTCCAGAACCTGCACATCTTACAGAATTGGATACGTCATTATCTTACACAACATATTCACACTTAAATAGACTTATTTATGTTCGGCGATGACGATATGTAAATATTATATATCAGAAAACTGTATCATAATGAGGGTCATTATAGTAATATTCTACATTATGAAACAGTTTCTCCAACTAATCAGAGCTCATTCATTGACCAATTAGGTAAGGATAGCTTCGCGCATGCGCTCAAAATCCAACATGTCGGACATGAATTACATGATTTAAAAGTTCAAATTGGATATCGGATCAACCATTGTAGTTAAAATCCCAAACAGAAAGACAAAATCAGCACGAACCTTTACGGTAACAAGAAAATACTATGACATTTGCCAGAAATTTATGAATCTACGTCCAGAAGTTAGCAACACAGCCTCCTTCTACATAAATTACCGACTTGGAAAGTGCACCGTCCCATATGTTCGCGTAAATAAACTGGTGAATATGAGACAAGAAATAGCACTGTACCTTAATATCCCCAACACCAATTTCTACAATTTGCTTTCAAACGACTTCGGTGACAATATTAGTGAATGCTAGTTCCGATCGGCACTAGACATCATGCAGGCTGTAAACAATAGCATTGCCAAGCAAAGTAAATGGTCTCTGCTTTCGAAATTCTTTGACCCACGCATGCGCTCTGTTCATTCAGCAAACCATCCAGCGCGCTCTGTTCACTAACTGAAGTTACTGAATCCCACAGATATTTATGAATATTTATGTTAAAACATATAATAAAGTTATAATTGTCGTAGAACATAAACAGTCGTATGCAATGGTAACTAAGACACGAGTATGTTTATAAAACGAGCGTAGCGTAGCTCGTTGCTTAATGTAGACTACTATTATGTTCGACGATGTCGATATGTAAATATTATATGTCAGAAAACTGTATCATAATGGGTGTAATTAAAGTACTACTTTTCTTAATAACACAGTTATTCCAACCAAACCGAGCCAAATATTTTCATTGGGTAATGATAGCGTCTGACATGCACTGAAAATCCCACATGTCGGACATGAATTACATGATTTGAAAGTTAACATTGAAGCCTATATTGGATCAACCATTGTAGTTACAATGCATAAACAAACTGGGCAATATTGCTAAAGAAGTAGCACTGTACCTTAATATCCACAACTCCAATTTCTACACATTCGTAAGATTTCGCCGACAATTTTAGTTAATTCAGCTGTTGACATAAACACACCATAACGTCATGGAGGAAGCAGGCATATGACATTAGTTCCACGGAAATTATAATCAAGCTCCCTGTTCAGTAAATGTATTTCTTATGCGAAACTTTTCCGCCAGATACCGTTACTGTTCTATTTGAGACTACATTGATTTGCCTATCGTTGACATTCTATAAGCATCGAATTTGAACAATAACTAGTTGATAATACGATATAAATTGTAAAGCGTTTGTAACAGCCCATTTTTGTTTGCCCAAAATGACAAAATGATTAGGGCCTATACATAGTACCTGTGCGCTACCTGTTGGTGCAATTTCAGGATAAACACTGTTTCAAAGTTTTGGGATTCGTTATTGGGTAGAGATCAAATGCTGAGCCCACACTATTCCCAAGAAGAAAAATTCAACCGACAGAATCTCGACAGATATTTAAGCGTATGAATATTAATGTTAATAATAAATAGATAATAAAGTTATAATTATCGTCGACAATAAACAGTCATATGCAACTCGCCTATAATGGTAATTAAGACATTATAGGCTCGTTGCATAATGTAGGCTACTATTATTTCCTGAACCTGCAGATCTTACAGAATTGGATGCGTCATTATCTTACACAACATATTCACACTTAAATAGTAGTAGATTATGCAACGACTCTATAATGGCAATAATGTAGACACGATTACGTTTATAAAACGAGCGTAAGCGAGTTTTATAATTTCCATACGAGTGTCTTTATTACCATTATAGGCGAGTTGCATACGGCTGTTTATGTTCGACGATAATTATAACTTTATTATATGTTTAACATAAATATTCATAAATATCTGTGGGATTCAGTTAGTGAACAGGGCACGCTGGCTTTGCTGACTGAACAGAGCGCATGCGTGGGTCAAGGCACTCCGAAAGCAGAGACCATTCACTTTGCTTGCCAACACAGAACACCTATTGTTTACAGCGGATTCTGAGCGCATGCGCGGAGGTATCCTTACCTAATTGGTCACACAACTGTTTCTTGAGCTCTGATTGTGGGAGAAACTGTCTCATAATGAACAAGTAGTTCCGTGAAGAACTATACAGCCTATTTTCATATATCCTACTCATGTTAATTGCCTCTATCAACATACAAAATGTCAGTTTAATTGCCGTAACAGATTCGTAGATATTGAGAACCGTCTAAATATTTCAGATGATCGCCAGGTTGGATTTTTATTTTTGTACTATTACATTAAGATTATTGTGTACGTGTGGTATTCAAACTTCAATCGCATGATTAGAACACAAGAAGTAAAAACAAAATTTTAATATTACGCACAGCAGCCATCTTGTGATTATGCAAACAATTGAAATAAATTAGATGCCAGTGGATCAACATTTGTATAAGCATTTAACGTGCAACGTTTCACGGCCCTCGGATAGTTAATTCGCGAGAAACATCCATTTAAATATTTATATTTCGCGTCGCCGCCATGTTGGATTTGTGCTCACCAGGTTACTGAAAGTTCTATAGGTGAACATATGTTCATAGTCTCTATTAACATAAAACATTTCAGTTTGGTTGCTGTAAAAGATTCATATATATTGAGAACCGTCTGAATATTTCGGAAGCTCGCCATTTAGGATTGCTATATGTATAGGTCATAGAGTTATGTACCATTCATGGACGATTATTGCCTAGGTTCATTATTCAAACTTTCACTTCGATCGCATGATTACGATACAAGAAATAAAAACTTAATTTTAAAATTTCGCACAGCCGCCATCTTGAGGTTATGTATACAATTGAATTAAATTTGATCGCAGTGCATTACATTGTGTATAAACAATCTGCAAAATCATTTACTGTACCACATTTCACTGCGCTCAGAGAGTTAAATAACGAGAAAAGTCTATTAAAATATTTCAAAATCGCTTGGTCGCCATGTTCGTTTTGCGCTTTACAGGTTTATGAAATATACATAGGTAAACTTGTATTAGTACCCTTTATCATCGTACAAAATTGCAGGGTGATATCTGTATTAGTTTCGGAGATATAGAATGTCAGTGAAATATTTCTCACAGCCGCCATTTTGAGGTTATGTAAACAATTGAACTAAATTAGACTCCAGTGCATTACATTGTATATAAACATTTGCTGTACCAAGTTTCATTACGTTTGGATAGTTAAACCGCGAGAAAAGTCTATTTAAAAGTCTCAAATTCGCTTGGCCGCCATGTTGGTTTTGTAGTCACCAGGTTTTTGAAAGTCTCATAGGTGAACTTCTAGTAGTGCCCTTTATCACCATACACAATTTCAGGGCGATATCGGTAATAGTTTCGGAGATATTGAATGCTAGTGAAATATTTCGCACAGCCGCCATGTTGGATTGGTGAGACTTATTTGAAGGGCACGGTCGAGGTCGCCGGGAATAGTGCTATGAACTTACCGAGTTTCATTGAAATCGCTCCAGCCGTTTAGATTTTATTAGGGGGGGGGGGGCACACACACACCACACACACACACACACACACACACACACGCACACACACACGGACAAAAGGTGATCTCATAAGCCTATTTTTTTCAAAATTGAAAATAGGCTAAAAAATAGTGTTATAATGAGCCTCAATATGATACAGTTTTCTGACGCATAATGTTTACATTTCGACATCGTCGAACATAAACATATTTATAATATTTAGATGTTCAATTAAAATTCACTTAAGGAATATAACTAGTGTAAATCATTTTTATTAGCGACCGTGCGGTATCAAGCTGCGCTAAGGGACAAGGACAAGGGGCCAGGCTATCTGCGGACTCGAAAGAAGTTGAGAACAAACTCCACCATCGATTGTCCTTGAAATGGTTTTCCGTACTTTCTCGTGATCATCTACAGGCAAATGCTGGGATGGTACCTACTAATAGGCCCCGGCTACTTCTTTCCGATTCCTTGCCAAATTTCATTCATCTTTCATTTCATTTCTCATTAACTCATCTTTGACTCATTAAATATTTGGCTATCCCTCTTACGAATCGTGCACATTTATATCACATTCATTCAAAATCAGTAAACGGTCTCACAGAAAAAACTGTCATGGCCTGCTTTTTCTCTGTAAAATAGTAAACAATAAAATTGATGATGTTAAAATTCGAGAGACTATGTTCTAGGTATTAAACCAAGTAGATTCCGGAACATTTTCTTTGTTCCGAGAGTTCATACGAACTCCCATAAAAACTCACCGATCAATAGAATTTTATCTCAGAAAGATTATAACCAATTTCATCGTCTTGAGTTAGATAATTTCAGCATGCCGGAATACCAGTTCGCAGTGTCCTGTGATAAACTGCAAGATATACTAAATTCAGCTGATTATTTCCTGCTCATAACTAACCCTTCGTCTGCTTCTTCTTCTTCTTCTTCTTATTGTACTCACCAGGTTATTGAAAGTCCCATAGGTGAACGTATCTTTATAGCCTTTATCAACATACAAAATTCCAGTTTGATTGCTGTCACAGAATAGTAGATATTGAGAACCGTTAAAATATTTCGGGTGGTCGCCATGTGGATTGTTATATATGTAGGCCATATACGAGGCTCGTTTCTTAAGTAATACCCGTTGTGATATTACGCCGTTGCAGCGCTGTGGTCGGCATTCCGTGCAGGTGCGCTGTGTACCTGCATCTATTGGCAAGGCTGATACGCCATTACGGCAACAGTCACCCATGTGTGGGTGTGTTGACAAGCTTTTGAAATCGCACTGCCGATCGCGAGTCCGGCTGACTCGTAGACAAGAGAGAGAACTCCCCTGTAAGACATGCTGCCATTTGGCCACCACTGTCAGGCAAATTGCGTGTTTACCAGGAGAACTCCGTTTGTTTAGGAGTTCTCCTAACCACATACGCAATTTGCCTGACAGTGGTGGCCAAATGACAGCATATCTTACAGGGGACTTCTCTCTCTCTCTCTTGTCTACGAGCCGGCGGGACTCGCGATCGGCGATGCGATTTCAAAAGCTTGTCAACACACCCGTACATGGGCGACTGATGCCGTAATGGCGTCTCAGCCTTGCCAATAGATGCAGGTACACAGCGCACCTGCACGGAATGCCGACCACAGCGTTGCAATGGCGTAATATCACAACGGGTATTACTTAAAAAACGAGCTTCGTAGTTATGAATTAGATGACGATTATTGCGTAGGTTCATCATTTAAACGTTCGCTTCGATCGCATGATTAGGATACAAGAAATAAAAACTTAATTTTATAATTTTGCACAGCCTCCATCTTGAGGTTAGTCTATGTAAACAATTGAACTAAATTAGATGTCAGTGCATTACAATGAGTAGAGGTAATTTCTGTACCATGTACAACTGTGCTCGGTTGGTTAAATCGCGAGAAAAGTCTATTTCAATGTTTCAACTTCGCTTGGCCACCATGTTCGTTTTTTAATTAACTGGTTTTTGAAATTCATATAGATAAACTTTTAGTAGTGCCCTTTATCACCGTATTTCGGGGTGATATTGGTAATAGTTTCGGAGATATAGAATTTCGGTGAAATATTTCGCACAGCCGCCATGTTGGATTGGTGGAACGTAATGAAATTTGAAGGTCGGACAAAAGAGTACTATAACCTTACCGAGTTTTATTGAAATCGCTTGAGCCGTTTAGATTTTATTAGGGGACACACACACACACACACACACACACACACGGACAAAAGGTGATCTCATAAGCCTTTTTTTTTTTTCATAAATGAAAATAGGCTATTAATTGGCTGTTCTGAAAATTTCAAAAACATAAAATTTACTATTTTACACTTCAAATCTGTTACTGTTCACTACAGGTTTCGTCGCACATAGACTATCGGAGACATTTTATGCTTGTACTGCAGTTCGTCATCTTCATATCTACCGTCAACGTTTTAATGTTGACCTACTTTTCAATATGACAACCACCGTGAAATTATATTACCTCAATTTCCTCTTGTCGCTGGCCATCAAGTTTTATATAGTGTTTTATAGTGCTGCCAACGATCACTATACTATGTATTTCATCATCCACACTTGCTATATAAACTACATTTACACCAGGCTATCAAACATGCAAATGACGTTTGCGATAACTTGGAATGGCTTAACTTTACAGGTTTCCATAAGCTACTTTAGTAGAAAAGATATGAATGGTAACATATTGCACTTCTGCTGAATGTTGAGATGAGTTTCTCAGGGGAGGATTTTGATGGCATTGCGTGGCGTCGAATTTTAAAGGCAATAAGAGGGGCCTTATTTCGAACCGCCAATATGCGCATGCGTATGCTTTCATATACCATTCATCCGATTGCGATGGAATTTTGGTGAGTTGTTGTGTACCCTCCTGCGTATTGGTAAATTCATTCTGCAATAGGTGGCGCGCAAGTAGATACAACAAATGAGTGACGGCGTGCAAATTGTTCCAACGAAGTCCCGAATGCGTTCACATACCATTCATCCGATTGCAATGAAACTTTGGTGAGTTGTTGTGTACACTCCTGCAAAGGTTTCTGACATAGTACATTTATTTTACAATAGGTAGCACTCGAGTAGATGGCGCGCGAATCATTTCAACGAAGTCCCTTATGCATTCATGTACCTCACATCCGATTGAGTTGCAATTATGGTGAGTTTTTGCGGACGCTCCCACAAATGTCTCTGAATTAGTAAATCCATTTACAATAGTTTAGAGGCAGTTAACGGAAAAAGGATATTGTGTATCCAAAATCACTTCAAATTACAACGCCAACACTTTCTTCGAATGGCACTGCAACGCATGCCGGGTACAGCTTGTAAATTGTATCCTTTGACCAGAAATATTTATATACGGTAATTTATTGAACTGCTTTTCAGAAAAAAGTCATATTTTTCGTACTTTTTCTGGGAACTGGCCCGTTTATTAGACCCAAGTTAGCGGTTGCCTGAGCAATCGGCCTGCCACCATCTCCGGTTGTATCTGCTGACCAAACGTGTTCAGCTCACAGACACCGTCCTTGCGAGGGTATAGGAATGATCCGTGGGTTAAGCCGAGTTGGGAGGATAATATTGGCAAAACTGGAAGAATTCCTACTTATTGTGACATGCCACCATGTGTTGCATTGGCCGGGCCGCAAATACTGGTGGGTGAAGCATGGCGGATGGGTGGTCGACTAGAGGAAGAGACTTTGGGCGGAACATTGAATACTTGCAGCGAATTAGTCACCAACGAGGTGGCCAGTGACAGACAAGCGCTGTGATAGCTCTGTGCAGCGGTGTTTCGGAAGACGCGTGCGGGGACATGGGTTCGACGAGTTACGGATAGGAGTGCATAAGAAGCTATCTCAGCAAGATTCAAGTTATGGAACCTAAAGCGGCAGTTGCGATTAATGCCAACTGTGGAGACTGTATGGCCCTAGATCTGTATGTGAATCGTTCAGAAGTAATCTGGATTGCTCGGTCTCTAGAACAGTCAAGTTCGCGCTGCCTAGACTGAGCCAGACGAGAGTATAATATTTTGAGGCTCTCTGTCACCGATATACAAGGTGTTTCGAAAAAACAGGGTCCGATATTGCAACAGGGTCAAAACAAGAAGAAATGTTCCTATAAACATATGTCTGGAAACAAATACCTGTTGAGATATGCACCATTCTACCCGCATGGAGGAGGCGTTGTGTTCGGTGGTGCAGACGTCTTTCCGTTGAAGGTCTTTGCATGAGTCGGATGTTTAGGCATAGTAGACGGTGGTGTTGTTGGCCGGACCTTAATCCATTGGATTTCTGGCTATGGGGACATTTAAAGACATTGGTGTATGCCACACCCCTCGACAATGTGCAGAGCGTGTGACCAATGAGTGTGCCCACATTCGCGAGCAGCCAGCCGTGATTGGACGAGATCGGGATTCCTTGCGAAGAAGATTACGATGATGATGATAATTGTTGTTTTAAGGGGCCTAACATCGAGGTTATCGGCCCCTAATGGTTTGGGTGATCGTGAAGATGATAATGAAATGCAAATTATAACTAAAACAAACTACTAACTTACATTACTAGAAGTAGAAAAGGAAAAGAAAAGGAGAATAAGGCAAATAAAGGACAGGAGGAAAAGAAATGCCCTCAACCCTCGAAGAATGTGGATTGAGGGACTTGGAAGTAAGGAGAGCCATAAAAGGCAGATAGGAAAGTGAAAGAGGAGAGGGTCCTCCCCACAGGTAAGGGACAAAAGGGGGAAACCGGACCCAGCTCAGGATTCCCTCGGGGTCGTCAACTCCCGAACTCACCAACCGGGAGCCCCTGAGGGTGTAGCATTATCTAGGGTGCACCAAAATTGGTGGGGCTACATACACCCGGCCTCCTTGAGGGCCTTGAGCAGAAGGCAGGAGATAACATGAAAAGAAAAAGAAGGCTGACCCCTCGCAGAAGGAGGGAATCAGAAAAGATGAGACAAGGGCCAATTAAGGCGGGAAATGAAGAGACTCCCTAGGCCTCGGATACCCTAATACCGTCGGGGTAGGAAGAGAACAAGAGTTGACCAAGGGAGGTCGAAAGGAAAGAAGACAGAGAGTTGCGAAGGAGAGCCGAAGCATGTGCACGGATTCGTGGTAACCATGTGGAGAATCTCTTGTAACGTGCAGATGGTGTCCGTGGACAGACCGGCTGAAATTATCACAGCTCATGGTTGGTGGTGTTGATGGATGTTTGCCCAACGCGTTCTATTGAACGTGGGTGACAGTCAAGTGTTGGTATGATGACGTCCATTGTCTGAAGTGTAAATCCACAACACTAGTAAAATGGCTCATACCTCAACAGGCATTTGTTGCCGGATATATGTTTATAGGAACATTTCTTCTCGTTTTGACCAATTCCAACCCCTGTTGCAATATCGGACACATTTTTCGAAACACCCTGTACAAGCGAGTACGCAACCGAGACTAGAAGGAATTTAGAGAACGAGTTGGGAGAGATAGTTTCGGGCTAGAGTCTAGAGACTATCTGTTCTGAACCGTGACTAACAGTGTGATCAGGGAGTGCAGTTACGTCAAGCAGTTCGGGACACTTATCTGTCAGCGAGGTGACCAGTGACAGTCGAGCGGTGCAGCAGTGTCCCGGAAGACGCGTGTGAGGACCTGGGTTCGACGCGCGACGGACAGGAGCACATGAGAAACTACTTCAGCGAGATTCTAGTTGTGGAACCTAAAGCGGCAGTGGTGGTAAGTACGAGCTGTGGAGATTTTGTACTGTAACCGTACTTACTTCTTTTTAGGGTTATCAGGGCCGTGCTTGTATGCACACAAAGGGGGAGCCAAATTGTAACATTTCATTCTCATATATTTTGATATTTACTTACAATAATACATAACACTCTCTCTCATTTACTTGTTCTATTCTCAAAATATTTAACAAGCAACTTCATTCTTTCCAAAGCATATTCTTTTTCCATCTTCCAAGCAAACACTCCCTCAAACCTATCACTACCATACCTTCAATAACCGACTTTCACACATCTCATTCCCAATATCTCAATAGCCCATCTTTTTCACATCTAACCAAAAAGATCCTCTTTCACATCTTATTTTCAACTCTCCGCAAACCAATAATCGTACAGAACATTCGATACAAAGTCCAAGAATAACAAAAAAAAACAACACGCCATCATAAAAGGAATATCGAAAAGAAGCCTCACTGTCAAGGCCCTCACTGCTAGAAACTATATACAACCTGTGACAATAAAGTTCGGTGAATAGTCCTATACTATCAACATAGATGAACAATGCACAACAGTGACCCTATTGTCCTTCGAAATAGTCCCCTCCCGTAACTGCAATGCTGAGATCGGCGATACATGTCCTGGAAACTTTGCTAGAAGGCGTCCTTTGGGATGGTGTTCAAAAGGCTCGTCACTTTGCGTTCGGTGAGTAAAGTCAGAACGGTCGACCTGGCAATATTGGCGACACACAACACAACGTGTAAGACCTGTTTGACACAGTGCGTGTTTAGAAGGATGAATTTATGCAACCTACAATGCACACCTGTTCGGCGGGTTGCAGTGAGAAGGATGAATTTATGCAACCCACCATGCACATAAGTTTGGCGAGTGGTAGTAAGAAGGGTGAATGTTCTGTGGAATGGAATGGCTTATCTGAATACCATCGTCACGGGCGACGAGGCCTGGTGTCTGAGGTACGACCCCAAAGTCAAGCGTCGAAGTATGGAGTGGCGGGGTCCAGGTCCAGGGTCAGCGAAAAGCCCTGAAGGGCCGGAGGTTTTCGAACATTTCGGACATCCAACGTAATGTGACGACCCAATTGAAGGCTATCCCTAAAGAGTATCCAGGAGTTGTACAGACATTCTCAGAAGTGCATAACCATCCACGGGGATTACTTCGAAGGACAGTTACTGCTGTTTCAGGTAAGCCAACAATCCGTTCGTAATATAGACCCATTCACCGAACTTTTTGGTTACGTGACGAGCCTTTTGAACACCATCCCAATAGATGCCTTCTTGCAAAGTCTCCAGGACATGTATCGCGGATCTCAGCAATGCATAGTTACGGGAGGGGACTATTTCAAAGGACAATAGGGTCACTCCTGCATTGTTCATCTATGCTGATAGTACAGGACTATTCACCGAACTTTATTGTCACAGGTTGTATATCTCTAACTTTGGGTAATGGACAGCACTCACAGCAAGCGCCATTTTCTTAACCTAAAAACCCAAAGAAAATGAACAGTGACAGTACTAAGAGATATGCAGTAGTTGCTGTGTGGGGGGTGACCCGCGTGCAGAGTAAATGTAGCGTTAATTTGCATCCTGTGAGTACTGGTGTACATAGTAGTTGTAGAATAAATTTAGTAGGAGCCATAAATGCTGCCAACTGTGTGTGTTTATTCACGATAGAATACTGAAACCCATCACAATATTTATGTAAGTAAATCACATTATTAGTTAGCCAATACGGAATCGTTAATTGAGCAAACATGGCTTATTATGTCAATGTGTTGTATCTCAAGTTGGCAGATTTGCCAGCATGCAACACGTGGAGACCTCACTAATAGAGATACTGTACATTGAAGTTCAGTGTCGGCAGCCAGAAAATCACAAAGTTGAAAGCTATATTGAAGACGAGCGAGATATTGATTTATGAGTTTGAAGAAGCGAACTTGTATAATCCTGGAGGCTCAGCGGACGGATCAGTGTCGGCTGCAATCTGACCCCAGCCATATCAAGTGATTGGCTCGCCCAGTGGGCGCGCTGCCAACTCAGGTGGTTATCATTCAGCCTCTCATAATCTGTTTTAAATTCAAGAGTACTGTTACGAACTTTAGCGTCAAGTAGCAGGATCGAGTAGTCATTTGCTGACACATTTTAAGAAATAAAATTACCGTAAGTTTAGTGAATAACTATTCTGGCTATTTTCATCCCTATATGAATGAAAGTTTGTTATAACCAGGGCCCGGATTCAGATGACATGTCATATTTTAAATTGTTCACCACAGACATTGCTAACTTATATACAAATCCTGTTCATGGCTCCCACATTACAGAAATGCATATTTATTAAGTCATTTTTGGTCATTTTTCGAAGTATTTTATTTTAGATCATTTCTTCGCTTTTCGCGTCATTATTATGTCATTTTATGGAATTTATTAGAATATTTTATACGTTTTGAGTCAATTTCTCACATGTATAATGGTTTGTGATGCATTTTTTTAGCCTACTTTCGATTTTTACAAAAAAAATGAAAGTGGACTTATGAGATCTACACAGGGCCAAAAAATGTGTGTCTGTCTGTGTGTGTGTGTGTGTGAGTCTCTCTGTGTGTGTGTGAGTGTGTGTACTCTGAATGTCTGTCCCTCCCCCCCCCCCCCCCTATCAATTCGAACACGGTGAAACCGAATTGAATGAAATTTGGTACAGAGGTAGAACTAGCAAAGGGCACCTCAGTGCCATGTTTCATATAGCCGCCATCTTGACGGAAACGTAATGGCGGCCACCCAAATGTTCAAACCTTAAATCAAATTACGACTAACCTAATCATCCGATCTCTACCAAATTTTGCACCAACATATATTTGTATGGCGAGCGTCTTTTGACTAAACTACAAGGTCATCAGCCCAATAGTTTGCAGATAGCGGCCATGTACGTGTGCAAATCGATTCCCCATATGAATTCAAACACGGTGAAACCGAATTGAATGTTTTTTTTTACAGAGGTAGCACTAGCAAAGGGCATCTCATATTCATGTTTAATATCCGTATAGCACGTTGTATTTCAACAAGCTACTACAACCAACATTCAATTATACTCCTTGAAAAGGACAAAGAGTTATAACAAAACCCATGCATTTAGGAGAAAGTAGGCTATATGTTCTTTACCGAACATCTTGTTTGCGTATGGTATTGGCTATTAACGGAACTGAAAATGAAGATGAATACGAAGACATGAGAATCTTCACAACTTTGTTCAGCCCTTATTTCTTGGAATATCCACATTCCAGGAGACACACTAGACTGAAATAATAACCAGTATTTGTGTGAAAATAATTCGTGTTTGTCAAATAAATTAAATTACATTAGGTACCTATTAAAAGCATTTGAACATTCCATGTTGTAATCTGTTTGCATTTTTTGTGTGATGAAATTATGTGTTTCATTCAAATTTTTAGTTCAGTTTTTAAAGTTTTCGTGTCATTTTATGGGATTTTGGCAATCATTTTTAAACATTTTTAGGTCATCAAATTCCGAACCCTGGTTATGGCGGATAATAACAATATTAATAGACTGATAATAATGTATTGTAGCCATCCCGACGGCTGAGTGCAGGTATTTCTAGTTGACGCCCGTAGGTGACCTGCACGTCCTAATGAGGATTAAGTGATGATGAAGACGGCACTTACAGCCAGTCCCCGGGCCAAGAGAATTAAACCCAGGATATTAAAATCCGCGATGGCCTGGCCGGGAATCGAACCCAGGACCCTTCGGGCAAAAGCCGAGTGCACTAACCAATTCGATACGGGGCCGGACTATATACTACTATTACTACTACTACTAATAATAATAATAATAATAATTAATATTTACCCTCAATAATCATCAATTTTCAGACCACCCAAATACACACATCAAAAAAAGTTTTGCATCACCTCGGTTCCCAGATCTCCGGCATATAGACGTTGACTGTGTATATTGTATCCAAGATACAGTCCCTTTGACTGTTCATAGATGTCACTAAAACTGCTCAAAGATGTAAACAACCATGCATGAGCAGGGCCTATTAGACGGAGGGGGTACGACAGCCGATCAGTTCCAGTCATTCCACCAGGACGAAGGTACGCTGCTCATGTTGTCTGTAGTTCTACCATGCCTAGAAGGTCAATACCGCAGTTCGATCGCGTCCGCATTGTTACTTTGTGTCAAGAAGGGCTCTCAACAAGGGAAGTTTCCAGGCGTCTCAGAGTGAACCAAAGCGATGTTGTTCGGACATGGAGGAGGTACAGAGATACAGGAACTGTCGATGACAGGCCTCGCTCAGGCCGCCCAAGGGCTACTACTGTAGTGGATGACCGCTACTTACGGATTGCCGCTCGGAGGAACCCTGACAGCAATGCCACCATGTTGAATAATGCGTTTCGTTCAGCCACAGGACGTCGTGTTTCAACTCAAACTGTGCGCAATAGGCTGCATGATGCGCAACTTCACTCCCGACGTCCATGGCGAGGTCCAGCTTTGCAACCCCGACACCATGCAGCGCGGTACAGATGGGCCCAACAACATGCTGAATGGACCCCACGGAATTGGCATCACGTTCTCTTCACCGATGAGTGTCGCATATGCCTTCAACCAGACAATCGTCGGAGACGTGTTTGGAGGCACCCTGGTCAGGCTGAACGTCTTAGACACACTGTCCAGCGAGTGCAGCAAGGTGGTGGTTCCCTGATGTTTTGGGGTGGCATTATGTGGGGCCGACGTACGCCACTGGTGGTCATGGAAGGCTCCGAAACGGCTTTACGATACCTGAATGACATCCTCCGACCCATAGTGCAACCATATCGGCAGAATATTGGAGAGGCATTTGTCTTCATGGACGACAATTCTCGACCTCATCGTGCACATCTTGTGAATGCGTTCCTTCAAGATAACGACATCGCTCGACTACAGTGGCCAGCATGTTCGCCAGACATGAACCCTATCGAACATGCCTGGGATATGTTGAAAAGGGCTGTTTATGGACGTCTTGACCCACCAACCACTCTGAGAGATTTACGCCGAATTGTCGTTGAGGAGTGGGACAATTTGGACCAACAGTGTCTTGATGAACTTGTGGATAGTATGCCACGGCGAATACAGGCATGCATCAATGCAAGAGGACGTGCTACTGGGTATTAGAGGTAGTGGTGTGTACTGCAATCTGGACCACAAATGCTGAAAGTCTAGCTGTATGATGGTACAACATGCAATGTGTGGGTCTCATGAGCAATAAAACGAGCTGAAATGTTGTTTGTGTTGATCTCTATTCCCTTTGTATTTAACGGTTCCGGAACTCTTGGAACCGAGGTGATGCAAAACTTTTTTTGATGTGTGTATTACATCCTACAGAACCTGGACGGAGGAGCGCAGAATGAGATGATGATAATAATTGTTGTTTTAAGGGGCCTAACATCTAGGTTATCGGCCCCTAATGGTTAGGGTGATAGTCAAAGATGAGATAAGAATGAAAACTAGAACTAATTCTAACTACAGACTTACTTACTTGAAGAAAAAATGGTTAACAAATAAAGGATAAGCAAATAAAGGACAGAAAGAAGAGAAATGCCCTCAACCTTCAAAGAATGAAGATTGAGGGAATTGGAAGGAAGGAAAGCCATGAAAGGCAGATCAGAAAGGGAAAGAGGAGAGGGCCCGCCCCAAGATCAGAGGAAAAAGGGGACAAAATGGACCCAGCTCAGGAATCCCTCGGGGTCGCCAACTCCCAAACTCACCAGCCGTGAGCCCTTGCTGGTGGAGCACTATCCAGGGTGTACCAGAAGTGGTGGGGTAACATACACCCTGCCTCCTTGAGGGCCTTGTGCAGAAGGCAAGGGATAACATGGAAAGAACAAGAAGGCAGACCCCTAGAAGAATTAGGGTGTCAGGAAAGATGAGACAAGGGCCAATTAAGGCGGGAAAGTGAATGACTCCCTAGGCCTCGGATACCCTAATACCGTCGGGGTCGGAAGAGAACAAGAGTTGACCAAGATAGGTCGACAGGAAAGAAGACGGACAGGAGCCCGGCACAAGTAAGTGGAAGCAATGCCAGACTCAGCTGGGGTCCCGTGGTCGCCAACCCACGACCCACAAGTTTTTAGTCCCTGAGGGGGGGGGGGGGCACAGAAAGAGCCATAGCGAAAAGTTGAAGAGAGTTTGGGAAGACAAGAAAGCAAGATCAGTTAGATAAGAGCAATCGCGCTCCTTCGACGGGCATGACGATGCAAAAAAATAAAACAAAATAATAATAATAATCATAATCCACGTTTCTGAAGGTCTCGTTGTTCATACCGAGGTATGGGCAGTGCGACATGATTACTATTCCGGACCCATTATACTTGACGTCATGATATATCACTGCTTCCCCGTTGTAATTATTTAATTAGAATACTAATACCAGGACACGGATGTTTCATGTAGTGCACGGGATTTATAACTTCCGGTGGAGACGTGACCGCTACTGGTCGTATGCTACTCGCCCAGTTCAACAGCAAGTCGCCATATCTTCAACCGGCATGTTGACGCTGATTATTAGGGATCGGATTTTTAGGTTTTTAAAATTGTCATTTTAGGTTTTCAAAAACATAAAATAGTTCTTTTTAGGTTTTCAAGTAGGTTTTTATGTTTAAAGTGTAGCAAAAGGTGGCATAAACTGTGGAAAGCTTAAAATTTATGCCCAATTGTTAGTAGAAAATCTGATTGCAACGAGAGTGTTAATATTTTCCATAATGATACTTCATCAACTTATCACCGAGAACTTCACACTTTTGGCAATATTTGCTCTCCTTAAATACGTTAATTATTCAAATTCAATAAAACCAAGGATATCAGAGGTGATTTTCATCCTGTAGGCCGTTTAATTAACTTTGTTTACTTAAAATATGAGATTCTTGGAAATAATAAGAGATTTATTCCCACTTTCCTGACCATAAATAACCAAAAGATAAAAGCTGAACAGTGCTGAAAATATTTGAATTTTCAGGCAGGGAAGATTTCTCTTAATCAACTAAAGCTAGGAATAAACACTTCCTTCAGGTTTACCTTTTAAAATTATGGGCTAAAATTCAAATATACTACAATAAATGGAACAAAAATGCAATTAGGTTTTGCCAGGCACTCGCTTATCATTTAGGTATTTTCAGGTACTACAGAATTCATGAATTTGGCTCTTTTGAGTTTGATTTGGAAAAGTATTAAAGTATTTTTGTATTTAGAAGTAAGGAAAAATATAGGTAAAAACCTGAGAATCCGCTCCCTACTGATTATACTGTACTTGTTTAAAGGTCCAACATCTAGTTCATAGGCCCCTAGTGACAGAGTTGTTTATGCTGATTAGTAAATAAATAATACCAGGAATGGTGATGATTGTTGTTTCAAGATGTGAAGCATCGAAATCATCTGCCCTTAGAAGAAGAAAATAGTTGAAATAAGAAGCCATGGACTGAAATAATTAAATTCATAATTAATTGAAATCAAATTGAATTAAATTTAATTTAAAAAAATAAAATGAAATAAATTAAATTAAATTCCAAATTGTTGTAAGTTGAAGTAAATTGTATTAAACGAAATCAACAAATAAAATAAAACTAAATTATGTTGAACTAAACCAAATCAAACTTCATTACATTAAATTAAACAAAACAACATAAAATTAAGTTAAAAACCAAATTAAATTATACTATTAAATTACATCACATTAAATTGAACAAAATCAAATTAAATTAAATTAAATGTGTCCAAACCAAATTAAATTAAAATTAATTAAACGAACCGACACCAAATTAAATTAAGTTAAACAAAATTAAAAACATTTAAATGAACTAAACCATATGAAATTAAATTAAAATCAATTAAACGAACCGAATGAATTTAAATTAAATTAAGATCAATTATAGGAACCAAAATAAATTAATATCAATTAAACGAATGGAAACTAAACCAAATTAAATTTAAAACAATTATTCGGACCAAAACCAAACCAAAATTAAAAACAATTAACTTAAACGAACCGAAACCAAATTTAAATCAATTAAATGAACCAAAACCAAACCAAATTTAATTTCATTAAAATCTATTAAATGAATCGAAACCAAATTAAAATCAATTCAACGAACCGAAACCAAACCAAATAAACTTAATAAATTAAAATCAATGAACTAACTTAAACCAAACCAAATTAAATTAAAATAATATATAACAAACCAAATCCAAACCAAATCAAAATAAATTAAATTACAATAATTATTAAACGAGCCGAAACCAAACCAAATGAATTAAACGAACCTCAACCAAACCAATTTAAATTAAATTAAATTAAATTAAAACGACAATAATGAAATTTAAATAATTGCATTAAATTAAACCATACATAACTGCACCAAACTATTATAAATTAGATTCCGAATGAAGTAAAGCAGTGTAATAAAATGCCCACATTACTCGAGAAATGGCGGTTGGAACGACTAATGCCTATGAAAGGCGGACAGGAAAGGGAAGAATTCCGAAGTCACTGGAGAAAACGTACCCAGCTCAGCAATGTTATGCGGGTAGTATCTGCGTGCGCCCGCTTACTGTCGACCAATATATTATGTGCACTCGAGTTTGAAGGTTGTTTGTGAAGTAACCAATAGACCTACATAAAATCCAACAACATCAACATTTTCGTTGTTCTATTTTACGTTAGTTCATGTAGGTTTGAAATTTTTAATATATATTTTAATATTTTTGATCGCAGTTGGAACACAAAACGTGCCCATTTTTAAGCGTGTTTCATCCATGCGTCACATTTAAGAATTATTATCTCAAAAACCCGTCATCAGATTGAATCCAAATTTTAACTCCATATACATTGGAATCTTTCATAACTGGTTTATTTATTTCAAAAGTTTGTGTGTCCAAGAAACAAAGTTGTTATCATTTTTGTAAGGTAACTTTTTCTCGGCTCGGGGCGGCTGGAAAATGTAGTTCTTGGTCGCGTTGTAATCGTTATACATCAAAAGGCTATGCTGTATGACTGTGAAATACGTAAATTATTTCAAATATTTTATATCGGTTTGTATTTGTATGCGAAAATAAGACACGGTTCCTCAGCTAGCCGATACGGGTAAAGCTCTACAGCGTTGCCGAGATGCAGCGCTTCACTTTCGAGTTAGGCGTGTCATGACGCGTGATGCTACCTGCTGAACCATGTCTTATTTTCGCGTACAAATACAAACCGATATAAAATAAGTGAATTAATTTACGTATTTCACTATTATACAGCATAACCTTTTGATGTATAAGGATTACAACGCGACCAAGAACTATAGTTTCCAACCATCCCGAGCCGAGAAAAAGTTACCAGACAAAAATGATAACAACTTTGTTTCTTGGACACACAAAATTTTGAAATTGATAAATCAGTTATGAAACATTCCAATGTATATGGTGTTAAAATTTGGATTCGATCTGATGACGGGTATTTGAGATAATAATTCTTAAATGTGACGCATGGTTGAAACACGCTTAAAAATGGGCACCTTTTGTGTTCCAACTGCGATAAAAAATATTAAAATATAAATTAAAAATTCCAAACCTACATGAACTAACGTACAATAGAACGACGAAAATGATGATGCTATTTGATTGTATGTAGGTCTATAGGTTACTTCACAAACAACCTTCAAACTCGTGTGCAATAATATTTTGATAAACAGTAGGGGCCAGGTGCGTGGTCAATATGTATCACGCAAATTCTGGCTTGTCCCCAGCTCAAAAATATATCCATGTTAAAAATATTTATACGTGAGTCGTCTGAGTGATGGCGTACTCGGTGCTACGCAGTTTATGGTGGTGCCCATGTACCGAGTTTACGAAGTGTCGCAGGTCTTGGTTAGTGTCTGTCGATGTCCTGTTTATCTTGGCCTCCGTTTAGTAAAACTCGAGTCAGATTTGTTCCCTCTTCTTCACTCTGTCCTGCATTAGTTTTTCTCTGGCGTTAGTGGATGGTAGCCCTCTCTTCACACGGAAATCCTCAATGAAGAACATCTCCTTGGCAAGTTCATACGCTAGTCTAAATTTTGCGTATTTAAATATTTCTAGGGTAGCTTTCAGGAAGCACGACTGCATTGCTTCTAGCGTCCTCAGGTCCGTCATGGTCAGTTTTCCCCAGATGATTTCTAGTCCGTATGTGGCGATGGGTGCTATTTGCACGACGAATAATCTCATAGCGTTTCCCAATGAGTGCGTCGTGAGTGTTTTAATGTCGTATATGTACAGTACATTGTGTGGTATGCAATGCTGCCGATACCGCGTGATCAATATTGTAAACATCGGAGATCATCTATTATGTTCTTTTGTACAAGTGCGAGGTGATGCGTGATTATTCAAGTTTGTAAACAACATTGTGCACAATTTGTACGCTGTATCTTTAATAATAAATAGATAAATAAATAATTTATAACAATATTAACTTGTGACTAATTTAAAGTCTACAATTTTAAATACATTTTATAAATTATAATACCATCGTACATACGTGAGCCTACACAAGTACTCTAAGCTGATGTCTCAAACCATAAATAAAGCAACCTCCAGCAAAGTCAAGAGATAGGCTCATCCAGAAAAAAAAAAATACCCATCAACCCCGAGAGATTCCGGAATAAACTGGAAGATAAAATGAAAGTGTGTTTTCTGTCGCGTCGCTTTGTTCTGTTTTCTATCCGGTATCGGGAACTTGAAGCTGTGTTTTTAATGCCCTGTTATTTCACCTCTCGCTTATCTCGCACTTTGTAATGCTCGCGGTAATGTACGAGTAGGCGGCGGATTAACCCGAGGCGCAGTCCCCGATGGTAATACCCTTCGTTATCGGCCAGCTGGCGTGCCGAGCTGCACCGCGCTCTACCGCATGATCGAGTGACAACATCCTCAAGAATCACTAACGAGACGACTTGAGCCGGGCTTTTCACCTGGCGGACTAGACCCACATAATGAGACATCTAGACTACCTTGATGACCTTTTCAAACTGTCACTTATTTCAAGCCCATCAGTAGGCGTATACTTCTTAACGAATTTGAGTCGCAACACAAGTAAGATCTTTCTATGGATAATGTCAAAAGGGTGGAATGATTACCTTTAAATGATAACACCGAAATGTATTAAATAACGTGAAAAGTTGCGAGACTCAAGAGTTGGGAATGTTTATTTTTTATTTTTTATAATTTCGTTATGGTTATCGTTACTTAAAAATAAAAACCTCATGAATTCACCATTACAGTTATTAAATCTGAAAAGTAATTGCGTTATAGTTACCGTTAGTCTCCAGTTATTTTATGTGAAGAGTAATTGCGTTATAGTTACCGTTAGTCTACAATTATTTTATGTGAAGAGTAATTGCGTTATGGTTACCGTTAGTCTATAATTATTGTATGTGAAGAGTAATTGCGTTATAGTTACCGTTAGTCTACAGTTATTTTATGTGAAGAGTAATTGCGTTATAGTTACCGTTAGTCTACAGTTATTTTATGTGAAGAGTAATTGCGTCATAGTTACCGTTAGTCTCCAGTTATTTTATGTGAAGAGTAATTGCGTTATAGTTACCATTAGTCTACAGTTATTTTATAGGAAGGGTAATTGCGTCATAGGCCTAGTTACCGTTAGTCTACAGTTATTTTATATGAAGAGTAATTGCGTTATAGTTACCATTAGTCTACAGTTATTTTATGTGAAAAGTAATTGCGTTATAGTTCCGTTAGTCTACAATAATTTTATGTGAAGAGTAATTGCGTTATGGTTACCGTTAGTCTACAATTATTTTATGTGAAGAGTAATTGCGTTATAGTTACCGTTAGTCTACAGTTATTTTATGTGAAGAGTAATTGCGTTATGGTTTCTTACAGAATTAGTAACGAAGTTACCTTATATGTGAAAAGTTATGTAGAAGCAATGCCGGACTCAGATGGGCTCCCGTGGTCGCTAACCCGCACCCTACTATTTGTGAATCTCTGAGGAGCTAAACTATTGTTTAGTACATATTTACTGAAAATTCCATGTTGACATGTTAAATTGTGCTAATTAATTTAATATTTGAAGATTTGAATCGTGGCATTAAGCATTTTTTGGGTGAGTGGATTTAAATGTTAAGTGCAGTACAAGTTAGCGAGCGGAATTGCCTCTTTGCCTTTGCGTTCCTCACAAAAGTTTTAATTAACTTGAGAGGGAATAAGCGCCCCGTACAGCATACTCCATGTAGCAGAGCAAAGTTCAAAGATACTGAGGAGCTGGATTAAAGGGAATACATTCTGTCATTCGTAATGAGGAAATAGAATTAACAGCTTCATTAAGATATCTTAGCACAGTATTATATGTCAAGGATTTGGTTAGTGACTAATGTCAACTTATGCATTAGCATTACTGACCCGCCACCTTCTGTGGTATCTAGGTACGACTCTAGTTCACAAATCCCTGGGTTCACCTCTCAGTTCTGCCAAGCAAATTGATTCTGTTTTAAGGAAATTAAATTCAAATGCTTTTCAGTCGGTCAATACGATTGTGCCAAATTACATTAGGTGGGAAAACAAGTAGGGCCTACTCGTATTTATACATCCTAGCCTGAAAAAAATATTTCATAAGATATTTATCACCTAATAACAAGCTTTTATGTACAAAATAACCTTTTAACATAATGCTGCAATAAGATGTGAGAGGTATGCTGCTCCAAGAATTTGAAATCTTGGTTTGCAGATAACACTCAAACTTATATTATAAGGTGCGTTCAAAAAGTAACGAGCCGGAGGCTGGAATGCGAAACCCGGTGACTACATTGGCTAATCGTGGCGTGTGTAACGAGGTGTGGTTCCGACCAGAGCAGGCAAGGTCACAGCCCGTCGCTAGGGGGCACTCGTGCACGTCACGTGACGATACAAAGCGAGCAGCAGCATGCATCAATCGTCCAACGCTGCCAGTCGCATTGCAATCAGTGACATGGAGGCGTCAAACGAAGAGCAAAGATGTGTGTATGGCGAACACTGCATGTCCCTTGCAAGGGTCAAGGCGTGGCACAAGCGCTTCAGGGAAGGACGGGTGTCGGTAGCCGATGATGCCCGGTCTGGGCGATGACAACGTCCAGCTGGTTGATGCACTCATTACCCAGGACCGCCGAGTGACAGTGGACGCCATAGCCGTCATGGTCGCTCCACGACAATGCACGACCTCATACGGCCAACACAGTCGTGGCACTCCTGCAGAAATTCAAATGGGAGGTTCTCGGCCACCCTCCATACAGTCCAGACCTCTCTCCCTGGGATTACGCCATGTTTGGTCCCCTGAAAAGGGTTCTGCAGGGCCTACGATTCACCTCGGACGCCGACGTCCAGCTGTACGTGCGGAACTGGTTCACATCGCAGCCCAGAGAATTTTATGAGACAGCCATTCACCGCCTCGTGTCACAGTGGGACAAGTGCCTCAACAGCCAGGGCCAATACTTCTAACATACAGGTACTGGTTTCTGTAATTATGCCTCGGGCTCGTTACTTTTTGAACGCACCTTATAGCCGATGACGTGGTGGCTGCTGATTTCGTCGTCCACTTTATAAGTGCGAGTTGGTTAAGGCCAGCAATCTAAATTTTCCAGTGTAGGATTGACTCAACGACTTGTTCGTTTTTGAATGCAGAATTTTTGTTTTTCCATAACATTCGTTTATATTATAATTATTAGTTTTATCGGACCCTGCTCCAACGCGGGACAAATGCTAGGAAGATGATGATGATGATTATAATTATTAGTTTTATTTAATATTCTGTTTGATTAAATTTGGTCTTTTCAAATGTAGGTCTCCACCTCTAAATTTTAAATTCCATTCCAAATTTGTACAGTTTAATCTGTGTTAAGAGGGGCATATGACCTCGTAGTTCCGCCCCTTAAAATCTCAATAACTACTAACAGCTCCAAGAAGCAGGAGAACTTTTGAGAGTTGCAGTGCTTGCAATGTTGACGAACTTACATAAATCGAAGAGGCTTCGTGGTGCTTCATGCAGCTGTTGGTAGGAGTGTATTCTTTGTACAACTCAGTGCCTATGCTATTTTACAACAATGGCTGACAAGCAACAATGCATGATCTCTAAACTACTGGACAGAGTTGGGGGAGTAACCATTATGTTCTTCTGTAAGATTGAAGTATTAGAAGCCATTTTTAGTATTGCCTAGTTTTATTAAAGAAAGCTTTTCAGTCGGTCAACACAAATTTTGCCCAATTACATTTGGCAGGAAAAACAAGTATTTATACACCCTAACCTAAAATAAATAAAACATAAGATATATATCACATAATAACACGCTTTTATGTACAAAAGGATACAGTCAGTCTGAGAGACTAGACTTTATATCATTTCAAATGATGCATGCTACAAATGCTACACATGTTAGAAAGGCTCAGGAGGGCTCTTTCAACAGACTCCATTACCCATTAACTTAGGCTTCCCATGCGGGGAACGGAGAGCGGGAGGTGCACTCTGTTGCATGACGTCACGCACTCGCCGTCTCCGTATCGCATAACGCCAGACCCCAGGAGTAAACTCAGTCTCGGTGCATATGCACTGAACAACATAATGACGTCATACATGCCGTAACCGTATCGCATAACGGTAGACCAAAGCATAACGATGAAATCGACAAGATCATTTGAAATGATAAAAAGGTGGAGAAGGTACTTAATTGGATGACATGTTTCGATCGTCAAGCGATCATCATCAGATCATGTTCACGTAGGCTTAGTTAATGTTCGATGTTTATGTATTACACTTATGCAAGAATATATACACAAAATTTAGATTATAAAAGTTTGTTATAACTTTTGTAATTTAAATATAGCCTAAATATGTGGTCTTTTACCCTGCTTTTTGGAGAAGTATACCTCTCACATCTGATTACTGCATTATGTTAAAAGTTCATTCTTAGCCTATTTTTATTTATAATAGGCTTATGAGATCACCTTTTGTCCGTGTGTCTGTCTGTGTGAGCGTTTGCGTGTGTGTGTGTGTGTGATATGGCGTGTGTTCCCCCATAATAACTTCTAAACGGCTGGTGCAATTTCAATGAAACTCGGTAAGTTCATAGCACTATTCCGGACAGCCCTGGCCGTGCCCTTCAAATTTTGGTACGTCTCCCCAATCCAACATGGCGGCTATGCGAAATATTTCACCAGCATTCAATATCTCCGAAACTATTACCGATATCACCCTGGAATATTTTACGGTCATAAAGGGAACTACTAGAAGTTCACCTATGTGACTTTTGAAAAACTGGTAAATACAAAACCAACATGGCGGCCAAGCGAAGTTGCTACATTTAAATAGACGTTTCTCGCGATTTAACCAACCAAACGCAATAAAACTTGGTACAGAGTATGTTTATACACATTGTAATGCACCGACATCTAACTTCGTTCAATTGTTTACATAACCTCAAGATGGCAGCTGTGTGAAATATTTCACCGGCATTCTATATCTCTGAAACTATTAGCGGTATCACCCTGAACTTTTGTACGGAGATAAAGGGCATTACTGGAAGTTCATCTATAAGACTTTCAAAAATCGGTTAACATCAAAAAATATGGCGGCCAAGCGAATTTGAAAATATTAAATAGACCTTTCTCGCGATTTAATGATCCAAACGCAATGAAACTTGATTCAAGAAATGTTTATACACATAGTAATGCACTGGTATCTAATTTAGTTCAATTGTTTACATAACCTCGAGAAGGCGGCTGTGCGAATTTTAAAATTAAGTTTTTATTTCCTGTATCGTAATCATGCGATCGAAGTGAAAGTTTGGAAAATGAACCTACGCAATAATTTTCCTTTAATGGTACATGACTGTATGGCTTATACATATAACAATCCAACATGGCGACCATCCGAATAATTTAGATGGATCTCAATATCTACGAATCTATTACAGCAAACTGAATTTTTTAATGTTCATAGGGGCTATAAACATAAGTTCACATATAGTACTTTCAATAACCTGGTGATCACAAATCCAACATGGCGGTGACGCGAAGTATAAATATTCACATGGTCGTTTCTCGCAATTTAACCATCCAAGTGCAGTGACACTTGGTACAGTAAATCCTTATACAAATGTTATCACTTTAAATGATTATGTCGACTTTATATGGGGTCTGGCGTTACGTTACGGTGACGGGACGAAATGTACCGAGAATGCACTGAGGTGTGTGACGTCATAGTACGATGTAGCAGCCGAGTACCAAGAAGGCAGTGCGAGAACAGAGTTTCAAGAAGGCAGTGCGAGAACAATCAAGTAGGCAGTGAAGAATCAAAATAGAATCTTGAAACTCTGTTCTCGCACTGCCTTCTTGGTACTCGGCTGCTAGCATTTAAAATGATATAAAGTCCAGTCTTTCAGACTGACTATCCGTGTCTTTTTAATCCACTGGCATCTACTTTCTTTCAATTGTTTCCATAACCACAAGATGGCAGCTGTGGGAAATTTTAAAAATCTCGTTTTTACTTCTTGTGTCCTAATCATGCGATTGAAGTTTGAATACTACACGTAAACAATAATTTTCATGTAACAGTACATAACTCTAAGACCTACATATATAAAAATCCAACATGGCGACCATCCGCAATATTTAGTCTGTTCTCAATATCTACGAATCTATTACAGCAATCAAACTGAAATTGTGTATGTTGATAGTGGCAATTAACATAAGTAGGATATATGAAAATATGCTGTATAGTTCTTCACGGAACTACTTGTTATAGAATTAGTTTCAATTAAAATATCAGGCCAATAGGTGAGAACCTCCCATAAGAATGCGCTAGTGTATTTCTTGTATATGGTGTTTGTTTTTCAGGCTGATACTGTGTCTGTATGAAGTCTACTCTTTTCTATATACAGTTTTTTTTTAGCGTATGGCTTTTAGTGCCGGGAGTGTCCGAGGACATGTTCGGCTCGCCAGTTTTGTAGCTGCTTCGAGACGGACACCCAATGGGTGAGCTACAAGTACCGTTGGGGAGGGAAGGAGGGAAGTTGGAATGTAAGGACGAGGAGTTGGAAGGTAGCTGCTGTGGCCTATAGTTAGGGACCAACCCCGGCATTTGCCTGGAAGGAAGATGGGAAACCACAGAAGATCATCTTCAAGGTTGCTGGTGGGGGGATTCGAACCTCCTCGCCTCCCGGATGTGAGCGACTGCCATCAGTCATGCCGTAACCACCACGGCTAACTCACCCGGTTCTATATACAGTAATTTATTGTTATTATTCATTCATTCAATTTCGCTAATTGGCCAACTAGGGACCACGATAAGCCTCATTTTACATTCTGGCATTTGTTCATTTTTCGCTTGATCCACATTGTCTTCATGAGCTCACTGTGTTTAGCACGACGTTCTTCTGTCCATTTCGCTCCAGTTGTCCGTTTTTCGTCCCGGAAAGTCCCAAACGTCTTTCGGCTGCTCTATAAAGATTTCGGTCTTGTGCATCTTCTGCTCGTATCCCCATTTCTTTCAGATCTTTCTGGACGTTAACATACCACGGCATTGTAATTTATTATTATTATTATTATTATTATTATTATTATCTTAATATTACCGTACTATTGTTACTTTCATTGTGAGACGCTCTAAGTATATACGTGAAACTAACATTATCTCTATCAAAATAAATGTTACATCCTCTCTGTCCCGTATGCGCTCGTATAACATTCATCCGATTGCGATGAAACTTTGGTGAATTGTTGTGCACACTCTCGTGATGGTTTCTGAATTAGTAAATCCAATTTATAATAGATGACGCGTGAGTCACGCCAACAAATGTGTGTTGTCACGTGAATTGTTTCAACAAATGAACTTTCGTTAGTTATCGTGTGCACGCCCACGAAAGTTTCTTATTTAGTAAATTCATTTTACAATAGGTGGTGCATGAGTCGTTTCAATAAATGAGTTTTGGTCCGCTAATAGTTTTAACAAATTAACTTTGGTGAGTTGTTGTGCTCATGCCCGCAACGGTTGCGGAATTAGAAAATCCATTTTACAATAGATGGCGCGTGAGTCATATCAACAAATGCACTTTGGTCAGCTGTTGTGTAAGCTCGTAAGGGTTTCTGAATTAGTAAATCCCTTTTACAATAGGTGAATCATAAGTCGTTACGAAAATGAGTGTATTTTATACAGTTTAGCGGCAGTATATGTGTTTCCGGTGTGACTAGCATTTGCAATGACCATCAACAAAGCACGGGGACAATCTGTACAAGTGTGTGGATAAAATTTGGAAAATCCATGCTTCTCACATGAACAGCTGTTTGTGGCCTACTCTCGCGTCGGAAAGCCTTCCAATTTATTGATATACGCACTAGATGGAAAAACTAAATATATTCTGAATCCAAAAGCACTTCAATAAACAACACAGAAATTACAGCAATTTCTTTGATTTGTATTGCAAGGAATGCCGGGTACAGCTAGTAAGAGAATTAAAATACGACCCGTCACGGTGGCCGAGAGTTAGATATCAGTTAGTTATTGCTGTTTTAAGGGGTGGAACTACGAGGTCATCTGCCCCATTGCCAAGAGTGCAAAGGAATCGCCTCGCTGGCATCGGTAGAGCATGGGTTCTAATCCCACCTCGGCCGTCCTAAAAATGGTTTTCGTGGTTTCCCATTGTATTCACCAGGCAAATGCCGTGATGGTTCCTTTCAATAGGTCCACGGTCGATTTCCTTCCAAAATGCCTTCCCTCACTCGTCCTGAAAAAAAATGCACTTATATATTTTTTTAAGCATCACTAAGGCCATTTCTTCCTTGAGGAGCTGTAGTTTACACGGATCACCAGAGTTCTCGATCGGTCTTTCTTGTTATACAGTTTACATAAATATTATTTTTTGTATCTTCTATTTGTGTGATTGTGGGCAGGTGGTGTCTCCATTATCGGCTTACAAGTTGTATTCCTCTTCTTCATAGTCTCCTTTGAAGCATCGTTGCTATGTGTCTGTCTGGGAATATTATTCCACTCGATAGAAGAAGATAACTGTGTCGCGTCTTGTTGTGTCGGTTGCCATGGAAACGCTCCTACAGTATGTCTGACGCTGCCTGGTCTGGAAGATTAACTCATGAAAGGATGGAAGATTATACATTTGAGTTCAACACAAGCACTGGATGCGTGATAGTCAGTAAGATACCACTGTACAGATCACGGGATATGATTCTTCAAGTCTATACGATCACCAGCTGTTAGAATACAAAATATAAAACTGGCAGCAGATTTTACACGCTACCTTTAGAGAGATATTCCACTCATGTCACTCAATTTGGTCCAATAACGTTTGAGGTTTTATTAAAGTCAGCCAATTATTGTGATAAACGAATAACAAATGGTATTTAATCGATTAATTTTCACCTGAATCGATATTAATAAAATTAATATAAATTAATAGAACGTATCTGTTTCGGCCATATATTATGGCCTTCTTCAGTGGTGTTGCTATAATAAACTGGAATAATTGCGAGCATAGTTAGTTAATACTTCAATTGAATTTTTGATTCAAAATAAGGAGGAAATTAATTCTAATTAATAGTAGAATATGATAAAATAATAATAATAAAAATATTATGCTAGAAAACAAACTTTAAAGTATTAGTAATCTTAACCCTTTTGATGCCAAGCTATCATGGATGGTTGTGTTAAAAATACGGAGCCAAGTTTCGTGAAATTCGATATAAAGTATCTCCTACCTATATATTTTAGAATGTTGATATTTTCCGTAGCAGGTAAATACTTTATATTTTAAACGCATTATATCCTAAATAATGAAAATTTAGTTCCATTTGTTTCATTAAAATATTGTTTTATATATATATTGGGAACTTATTTGAGTCATTGTTTTCAATCGAAAAATCACTCTCATACTCTTCACTCAGCGTTAAACCTCTACTCATTTCCTCTTCATTCAACGAGTTTAGATACTTTATAACCAAATATCTAAATTATACCCGATTAAGAACGTAATGAAACACAACTTCAAAAGATCGCACGCCGACTGCAGCATGTTCAAAGAATACGTATTACTAATACAGTTATTCACGGAACTTAAACACATCAATATAGCCAGAGAGAGAATGACTCCCGGGTTGTCTTGGTTACAACAGAAGTAACATTGCTTGTTTGGGAAACCCTCCCTATATTATTCTGCTAAGGTCACATTCCAGTTTTGTACCGAAAATAAGGTCCCATTAACACCAACCCACACATATGGGGTACCTACAGGTTCAGCATAACCCAATGCGTAAGCGAAACGCACTCACTTACTCTTTAAATACCTCACAATTAAATAAATACCTTAAAACATGTATATTTACAATGAAATAATGAAAGAATGCAACACGGTAACCATGGTAACATAATCTCACAGGTCCATCTATTTCTGTAAGACTCAATGCAATTCCAATTATTACATTAGTGTGAAAGTTTCCAGACGGTTATAAGGTTATCACTGAATCAAATTAAGCTGTAAAAATCATCAATACATACAGTATAACGCGCTTAAGGGGGTCAAGGGGCACTCTAGAATTATTTCACGCAATTTTCACGTGTGAGTGTGGTACGAAAGGTCTTTTTCACCCGACTATAAAGGGTCTCCGAAAACCACATTTAAAGGCCCTTAATTTAACAGTGTCTGTGATATTCCCAGAAAACTAACTTCACTCTGATATACCTATAAAGGAATGGCAAACCCCCTAACCACTGCACCAGTAGCTGAATTGATAAAGTCTGATTATTCATACCAAGGATAAATCAGTCATAGCATTCAGGATTGAGATTTTGTAAGTGTACTCTTTACAACTAGAATATTCGCGGGCGAAGCCGCGACGGGTAATGCTAGGGCTGAATAAAACGTTTATAGAAACGGGGTTGGTATATCGGCCCATGTCAGTACAGTATAAAGGTTAAAGAAAAGCCACTATACTAAATGTAATAAAATATCTTATAGAACAGATCTGTAACAAATGATGGCTTTAATTTGTTCTTGTTAAATATTAATTAGAATCATATTGTAAATAAGTATAAATAGTTGTTAATGTGTATTCCTTTACAAGTCTAAATAAGTCTAGAAAAGCTTTGGAGGGATTATGTCGAAGCATTGCGCCCATTTGTAATACTATCATCATGTTAAATTGAGATGACGATGATGTTAATTGTTGTTTTCAGAGGCATAACATCAATGTTATCGGCTGGTAATGGTAACAGCTTAGGGTAGCCTATTTATTCACAATGCGTCTACATTTTCCTGAAACCCCATGAATGGTTGAAGGAAATATAATTTATGTTACAGTACTTTACTCATATCATGTTCTTATCTCTTGCAGGAAAACTGCCAGAACTACATTCGCATCCTGGTCAGAACAAGTCCTGGCAAGCTGCTCATATGTGGCACCAACTCCTTCAAGCCCATCTGCCGGGAGTGCACAGTTCAAGTAAGTTCATGTCTTATCATTTAGTGAATACGAACTAATAACTAATATGAATATTCATTCATTCATTCATTTATTTATTTATTTATTTATTTATTTATTTATTTATTTATTTATTTATTTCAACGTTTGTAAAATTTGTAATCAATAAAATTAGAAATGGGAAATTCCCACCTAGTATTCACTCCATAAACTATTATTGTTGTTACTGGATGATAAGTATCGCTATTTAGATAGTATGCACGTTACATCTATTTAAACATTGAATTTATCAGCATATGTGAAATAAGGTTGGCGACACTGCCATATATTGGATGCTCAAACTTAAATTGAAATGTTATGTGCCAATTTTGAACGAAATTCATTTATTAGTATAGAAAGTACATGTGATTAAACATTAAACCTATCAGCACGCGTATAATCATGTTGGCAGCACTGTCGTATATCGGTTACTGAAAATTAATCTACACTTGCAGGTACTATATGTATGCAAAGTTTAGAACTGTTGGCCTGAATAATTTCAGATATATTGAGATTAGGATAAAATTGATCGAGTGCATTTTTCAACATTTGGCAGCCTTGTTGATACTAAAGAAAACGCTCCGGTGTGCAAATCACATACCAAATTTGGTTGAAATCCAAGTTACATTAATTTAAAAACTGGACCTATCAGCAGGCTTAGAATCTTGTTGGCAACACTGTCATACACATGGGCTCCTGTGAATTAATCTGATGTAACATGATCCATAAGTGTGTCCATTTTGGAGCAGTTCCCATGCATCCGCCATCCAACAGAGAGCACAAATTTCATTTGCGATTTCCCAGCAGTTGGTAGCATTGATGTCATTTGCAGATATGGCCGTGAGATATTTAGGTATAGAACTTTACCCATACCAAATTTGGTTTCAATAGCTGCAGCCGTTCAGGAGTTGATAGGGGAGGGACACACGCCCACAGACAGACAGACAGACAGACAGACAGAAGGACACACATTTGCCCGGATCGATCTCGTAAGTCTACTTTTTCCTCATTCGTACAAAATGTGAAAAGTAGGCTAAAAATAGTTTGTGAAGAATGCTCGGTAAATGGTGACATTGCTTCGAAACCTGACATTAACGACGCTTCAGCTAGAGACTGTTCTGTCTTCTTGAGCAATCCTGCCTAGTCCCTAGTGTCACCTTGTCGAGAGAAATCGCTCCGTCTCTACATGAGCCAAATTGAATAATGGACTTTAAACAACACCCCCTGAATAAATTATTGTCGTCGCATCCTTTTCTTTCTTCCCTTCATTTCCTGGAAGTGCTGTAGATTTGCTTGCCACGCGCTCTTTCTTTCGTCTTCTTGTTCTCTTTCGTTTCACTACGTTGTGATCAGAATTTACCATTTTCATTTCACCCCCTGTGAGGGCAATTCTTATTCCAGACCGGGAACGCGACGTTCAAGGTTTAAATATTCATAGTGACGGAGCAGCACTAAGTCAGTTTCCTTGTTTTGGTCAACGTCTTGACGTGACTCATTGACAATGGCGTCCTCTCTCAAGCTTTTGCATCATGTTTTATTACTCCATGCAGTCTGTAGGCTATATCATAAGAAGAAAGTCCACCTCGTGGCACAGTGACTACACCTCGTCACCTCAAGACCAGCGGCGGCTGGTGGAGAAAATCAATTGTGTGCTGATTAGAAACATAATTAGCCTATAATTTTAATAGTGCATCGATTAACAAAATGTGGCAATACAATAAGTAAGTTGAGAGAGTAAGTAAGTTAGTGGGAAGAATTGATTGATGCCTACCTGTAATATTTCCTCCCGTTTGCTTTGAGCGATTCCCTCTTAAATGTTACCCGCTGACTCTAGAGGTTCTCATTTCACGTTCTCATTTCGTGTGACCAGTGCTGCCCCTCTGTGTTTGAGCGAGGAATCGCTGTGAAGTCTTGGTTCTGGTCTTGGCTGTTGTCCCAACAGCCCAACGGAAAGGTTGGTCACGCATGCGCAAAAGGGAGAGTTCATGTTTGCTGGCAATATACGTAGACATTTTCCCTGAGCTGTGATCTGCATAGCCCGTGCACAGCCAATGCCGGACGCGGAGTGGAGCGCACGACTTGATAGGCAACGTCGTTGTGATATATCTCATATTCTTTGGCTGACGTTTTTTTAAATGTTAATAAAGTAATTTATTTTCAAATAAAACAATGTGCTGCAGCACCTCAGCAGATGAGGTGTAGCCTCCCCTGCTCAAGACCTAAGCGGTACCTTGGATGTTCTGGTCTGTGAAGAGGCTAACGCGCCAGGAAATAGTTCTCACATTTTCTCTTGTTTTGGCGTACAAGATTATCCAGCACATATTGCTATGGTTTCATAAGCTGGCTAGATTACTTATCAGAATTTCCTTCGTAAAAATCTATGATTTTTTTTCTTTACATTTTCACGTTAATTTGGAGCTTTGGCTTAGGCGCCGGCCTCGCACCGCTGGGTCCGTGGTTCAAATCCCGGTCACTCCATGTGAGATCTGTGCTGGACAAAATGGAGGCAGACAGGTTTTTCTCCGGGTACTCCGGTTTTCCCTGTCAAAATTTCATTCCAGCAACACTCTCCACCATCATTTCATTTCATCTGTCATTCATTTAATCATTGCCTCAGAGGAGTGCGTCAGGCCTCGGCAGCCGGCACAGTCCATATCCTCGCCGCTAGAAGGGGGCTTCATTCATTCCATTCCTGACCCGGTCGGAGACTGGAAGCAGGCTGTGGGTTTTCAATTTCATCAACTTTGCTTTTCATATGGTGAATATTGCGTGTGTGAATATAGTTTTTAGTGGTATTTGAGACGATAAAAAGAGTATTTCAGTATGAATTTGGTATTTTATTACATTTTGTTGTGTATAAACCGTGTTTGAGCGACAAATGAATACCCGAGTAATTCGTTTTTATGGTGGATCAGGCTCAAATGTTGGCAACGCTGTCATGATTGCATAAAATTCAACATGGCTTCCTCAAGTAGACATCGAATTCAAACTGCAGCTGCAAAGCTTGAATCACCAATCAAATACTTCAAGGTAATAAAAGTGGAGAGAATTTGAGTAATATGTGCAAACAAAGGATTTTAAGTGTATGTAGTAGGTTGAGAGATGACAATCTAGAGTTTTCTTATCGGAAACATAAGAAGAGATAGAGACAGGAGATGCGCGCCTGGATATTTTCCTCAGGACTGACCTGACGTTTGGTATAGCTTTCTAGCCTGTCTCCTTGGAGATGGAGCTCTTTCCGGTCACGGAGGGAATCCGTCATTTTGTTCCTAATGAGAAGGGAAGACCCCCACTTTGTACCTGTGGTGCCGTTTTCACCGTGGCACACATTTTAACCGAGTGTGTGGATCTTGTTGCCTTACGAAGAAACCTTGGTTTGCAGATGACACTCAAACTTATATTAGCCGATGACGCGGTGGCTGCTGATCTCGTCATCCACTTTATAAGTGAGAGTGGGTTAGGGTCAGCAATCTACAGTAAATTTACAAGTGAATATTGACTCAAAGACTTGCTCTTTTTTTTAATTCTGTTTTTTGTTTTTCCATAGTTTTATTTAATTTTTTGTTTTATTAATTTTCGGTCTTGTCACATTTAGGTGTCCACCTCTAAATTTTTCATTCCATTCTAAATGTGTATATGTATACTTTAATATGTGTTAAGAGGAGCAGATGTCCTCGTAGTTCCGCCCCTTAAAACATCAATAACAAAACTCCGGTTTGATTCCCGGTTATGCCAAGAAATTTAGATCTGGTCTCAGAACTGGAACGGGACTCACTCAGCCTCTAGAGGGTAAACTGTGTAAAGTGGTTGTCCGTGGTTTCTCACTTCTCCTCCAGGCGAATGTTGGGATGGTTCCTAACTTGAGGCCACGGCCACCTCCTACCTAAATCATAGCACCAGTTACAAATACACTCACATAGCTATCACAATGGCACAGGTTATCAGACGGATTCCACACAAGCCCAAGTGGAGACCGATTATTACCTGCTGCCATAAACCTTTGTGAACCCGAGAACGTTGTGTTGTGGGTTTAGGTCCTTTGCGACATCGAAGTCATGTAGCCCCGTGCACTTAGGTGTGTGTAGCATTTGTGTGATGACCTTTGTTATTGTGATAGCGGTATTGGTGAGTGTATTTGTAATTCAGATGAGGATTGGGAACGAAGTGGCCGTGGTCTTAAGTTAGGAACCATCCCGGCATTCCCCAGGAGTAGAAGTGGAAAACCACAGAAAACCATTTCCAGGTGTCATAGCTTGGAATCGAACTCCCCTCTCTCCATATAATAATGTTTTACGCTGGTTTGGATCTGCTGATGCTCCTTTGATGTACGAAACATGACATCATCTAGTTTTCTCCCTCTAATAATAATAATAATAATAATAATAATAATAATAATAATAATAACAATAATAATAATGTTATTGGTTTCATGTCCCTTTTAACAACTGCGTTTAGAGACGTCGGGATGCCGTAATTTTTCCCCCGAAGAGGATCTTTAACGTGCCAGTAAATCTACTAACATGGGACACCATTAAATACTAACTGGCTACGCGAGGATTTGATCCTGCAACCTTGGTAACAGCAGTCGAGAACATTACCGTTGAGCCCTCTTTTCAATTTTGCCTCACGAGGCTGAGTGTACCCCGGTCGTCCACGGTGACAGCCAAGAATGCTAGCCACTACGCAACGAGGCGGACTCCTGTTAATACACATAAGTGCCTAGACTTGTTGGAGTTGTACGATTAGCCACCACTTCCTCGTGGTGTGATCATACAACAAGATGGTGTGCCATATCATCATGAGGAGCTTGGTATCAATGTTGGACAAATCCTCATTTTCTTTTTTTACAGGAGAGGTGAAAAACTAAATTCACAATATGGTTGTCAGTATCATGGTGATTTTTAGCCTACTTTCGATTTTTGCAAAAAAAATGAAAGTAGACTTATGAGATCTACACAGGGTCAAACATTGTGTGTCTGTCTGTCTGTCTGTGTGTGTGTGTGTGTGAGTGTGTGTGTGTGTGAGTGCGTGTACTCTGAATGTCTGTACCCCCATATCAATTCGAACACGGTGAAACCGAATTGAACGAAATTCTGTACAGAGGTAGAACTAGCAAAGAGCACCTCAGCGTCATGTTTTATATCGCCGCCATCTTGACGGAAACGTAATGGCGGCCACCCAAATGTTCAAATCTTAAATCAAATTACGACGAACCTAATCCTCCGATCTCTACCAAATTTTGCAACAACATATATTCATATGGCGAGCGTCTTTTGACAAAATTACAAGGCCATCAGCCCAATAGTTGGCAGATGGCGGCCATGTATGTGTTCAAATCGATTCCCCCTATCAATTCAAACATAATTGAACGAAATTTGGTACAGTGGTAGCACTAGCAAAGAGCACCTCAGTGTCGTGTTTTATATCGCTGCCATCTTGACGGAAACGTAATGGTGGCCACCCAAATATTAAAAGCTTAAATCAATTTACGACCAACCTAATCATTTTGTAACATTTTTAATGAGTCCTTAAACGTGGTGATGACAATGTAAAGGTTCTTTTTAACAAACATGATAATAATAAATAATATACACTGTGGTGTGACCTTACCTGCGATAGTATAATATAATAAGTTGTTGTTGAGCGCCAGATTCCTATTTAAGACAGTGAATCGAAATTTATAAATATATCCTCGGCTATCAGCAGTAGAGTTCGAGACCACTTACCCGGGCCGTAGTGTAACTGAGTTGACTAACCATTTCAGTACTTATTTAAGGAGTATGATTGATTTTGCCTATAGTATGTGCTAACTACAAGAAAAGTTACAGTCATGAAGTTAAAGAAAATGAATTTATTATATGCAAAAACAAAATATTAATAGTTACAAAAAAGAATTTAATTTACCAACTGCGGTTTAATTATTTAAAAGAAAATGAACATTTAAAATGAATTGAAAGTTAATTGAAGTTAAATTATAATAGAGACGATAGTTTTATTGAATTGTTTGCTCACCCAGTCGAAGATTCGTCATATTTAAGAAATGATCGATGATCTCGATGTTACGTCGCATATGTTTAAAAAAATGATGTGATATCTCAATTACTATGAAATATCCTCATTAAATACGTTGCCATCTGTAGAAAGACTCTTGATCAGGGATATAACCCATTATGTACTAATATAGATTTCGGCAAGACATCGTACAGTGTCAACTCTGTTTGCTCAGTTCATTAGGACCCAGAAAGCAAGGTTACCACTTCCTTCCTTCATTCAGAGCTGTAGATCAATGAGTGTCTTGTCGAGGGTGCTGATACTAATAACTTCCTTGTCACGTGAGTCGTAAACTTCCCTCTCCACTGGTAAGCTTCCCTTTCTTCAGTGTTCATTCTCTCACGAGGGCTAATTGCATCACAACTTGTAATATTTAGCAGCGTACCTACAGTAGAAATGGCGTGTTGGTTACACCATAGTGGGTTTCTTAGCATCTCAGGAAAATGACGCAGTTTGCCGTGGTGAAATTATTACTACGTCGTTCAGTTTGTGACGCATTGGGTTGATCCTTATTGGCAATCTTGTTGCAATATATATATTACTTCGTCTCTTTACAAATAATTGTTAATAAAAATATTTCTGACTATAATAATAAAAACCGCTTACAATTATCTGATATAAAAATCATCTCATTGATGTACTAATTAATAAGAATAATAAATATGATAATTATAAATGAATAACCCTTTAAATATAACCGCTATGGGATCGAATCGTTACAATCGCCCCTAAGATAAATAATTTAAATGACATTTCACATTATTTCTCTTACCACATCCAACATAAAAAAACTATAAATATAAATATCATAACCCCCAAAAAGACAACATACAATATACTCTTCATCAATACACAAAAATATACAAGAACATACTCTTTTCACTTTACATATTTGTACTATCATTTCTCATTCTTCCAAATGTTCATAATGTTCATTCTTCTTTATATATGTTGTAAAAAAAATATACATAAATGTATTCTTCACAAAAAATTCATATTTTAACTTTCATTCATCTCATTCTTCCAAATGTTCATAATGTTTATTCTTCTTTATATATATATATACTGTAAAAAAAATATACATATAATGCCCTTCACTTTACATTCTTCGAAGTAATTACTTCGTTGCACACGCATATCACTGCACGCGACGTGGTGATACAATCAACATAATATCCCTTTCGTCTCTATAAAGGGATTACTCAAATGCAGTAAAATTTCCATAATTGAAGAAAAAAAATAACTTAGCAAGATACCTAAGGCAATTCCAATTTCAGTGCATATGTCATACATGTAAATATTTCCTCAAATACATAATGACATCGAAATACCTTAAAGCAGTTATTAAACAGTTCACATAAATATCCAAGTTACTACTCACCTGCCTTCGTGGCTTAATTCTTTCTTAGGCCACGGCCGCCTCCTTTCAAATTAATACTTCCTAAGTCTCCACGACTTCTTAACTTTTCATAAAACCATAATTCCTCTTCACTACTTCTCGAAAACAATAACTTGAATTTTCAAAATCACCAATAAACATAAAATCTGACTTCTCGTTCACTTTATAAAATTTAACTTAGCGTCAAGATATAACTTTACTGTATTGTCATTCCTTACTTACCATAACAAAATGATTAAGACTTGGACAAAATACTACTCAATACCTGAATTACGTATATCACTAAACTATTTCACAAAAACACATGACAAACTCCTCGGAATAAATATTTCGTTCCACAAAATATTAATGCTCTTATACTTTGAACTTAGTCTATTCATGATTTGACTTCTTGCTGAATGCCTAAAAACCCCCCTTAGTTTTCTCTCAAAACTCTTAATTAAGTACCGTGTCCTCCAAACACCACTTCCTACTTGTTCTGACCGCCTGGAGTATAGCTTATTCCTACTACACCAGAATCTCTCAAAACTCATCGTGACATCATACGTCACATACAAAAAAACTCCCCTATTCGTGGTATAATCCCACTTCTTCTTACTGTTACAGGTCACCTCTTACTGACCAATAACACACTAAATTTCAGCTAAAAAAATCTTACATGCTTCGACTAATTCCTTGGAATAATAACATCACACTTTGTTTTCCTAACTATTGTCTTCCTAAAATAATGACAGTGTTCCAGTTGATAGTCAATAACACCGACACTCCTAATTGGCAAATATTCTCCCAAAAACACTTCATAAAGCAAGTCCGGAGTTATAACACAGTTAAGACACTCTCTGCTCTACCAAATTAAATGCGTAAATTACACCTGCCTTTAATTGAAACTTCATTATTACCCCTTAGGTATACTCACCTTACATTACTAACTTATTCTTGTCTTCAACATATTAAACTTATCTTTACTAACTCCTTATGACAAAAATAAAACTTAATTTCTCCTCTGACTAAAAAAATGATTTATTTTTAAAATCCTCAAAACTTCGAATTATAACAAATTCCTTTCAATACTAGTAAATATTATGTCAACCATCTAATTGTTATTATTATCTTTACTTTTACCAGTGTGTAGGACAAGAATATACCACATCATTAATCATCAGTAACTTTTTACTACAAAGTGGTTTAGCTCGATAACAAGCCTTGTAATATCTTTAAAACGTGCGTAACTGTAACTAAAACTTGGGGGCATCTCACCTTTGTAATCTCTTATTACCTTGTGTGCATACAACCATATATACTTTAAAAACCTCCCAACATTAACTTCACGTTGTCCCGTAGACACCATAAAAAACTCATTGCTCAACGGAATATACCTCGCTGACCTACTTCATCCTCCAAAAACTTCTTAAAACTCCATTTGGCATCTTACCAAAACTTCCTCAAAAAACAACTTCATTTGGCATCTTACCAAAACTTAAAACCACATTGCTCAACGGCATTACCTTCGTTGGCCTACTACTTCAAACTCACGTCCATTTACGTGAAAATACACACATACACACACACATATCTGTCACCAAGTAAGTTACCAGATGTCCTAATTAGTTACTACTTCCTTATTTCAACCCGATGTTGGTTAATTCATACAACGCATTACCATTAACAATTCTAAACCACTTATAAATTTCTCAAATATATCCACTGATAACCTCGCTATCCTCAAAATGAAACTTCCTTATTAAATCAATACCTAATTCTTCAACTCATTCGTTTTATTACCACTGTATCATCATATCTTCACTCACTTTTGAATTAAATCTTTATTACCATTATATTCATAATTATGGTTGCCATAATAATTATTACTACTTTCTTTCGATTACTTACCTATGTAATAACCTTCCTACTTTTTTAAAAATTTAATCCTCACTTCCTCCAACTTACCTGCAGCTAAAGGACCCACATTCAACTTACCTGAATTGCTCAATAGCATGACAACCTCTGTCTTCCAAATTAAATGATTTTAGTCAATCTAAATCAATAAGCGTAGGCACTACGCGCCCCTTACCATCCTAACTTCACGACTGAATTAAAATTACACACAGCAGGTTCCTTATCTACCTCTGTTAAATCATATTAAACTTCATTACTTAATATTTAAGTCATACGGAACCGTAACTATCGTTAATATAAATTTACATCACTACTTGTTCTGATATTTCACAGTTCTTACCACATTCATCTTCAATTCTATCTCTTTCTAGGATTCCACTTTCCTCTTTTCTTATAATTTTAATTTGTACCTCTTTCGGACTACATTCATCAATAGTAACACAGTACTTCGGCTTACCCCTTACTACTTCCCCAAGTCTGGCTAATTCAGTACGCCACTGCACGTCATATGCTTTCTTTCTCTCCCTCATCAGGATTTCTTTCTCCTCTAGCAACTTAATTCTCTTCTCTGTCATTTTACTTCCTAAATATCTACCTACATGTCTTCCCTTCACTTCTCCATTACTATCACTTAATGCTCTCTTTAGCCGTGGACTATTGCTTCTGCTCTTATCTATCTCTCTCCTCCTCTTAACCTGTTTACTAATTATGTTCTTCTGACTATGACTTAACGCACGCTTCTCTGTCACTAATAATTTCACATTAATTTCCGCTACACCATCATTAAATTCTTCCCTAGTCAACATATCCTCTTCACATAAGATTTTCTGCATCTTAATCTCTTGAGTGCTTAGTACTTTCTTTATCTTACCTACTTCTATCCCTATCTTTTCTTTCATCTTCTCTTCTTTTTCACTACGTTCTATAGTCTCTTCTATAGCTGTCCTGCTTTCATCTATCATCTCCGCTGATTGCTGTTCCTTACCTAAGCTACTTTCATCTAAAATCTCCTCTACCTCCAATCTGCTTTCATCTAAAATTTCCCCTGACTCCAATCTGCTTTCAATTACAGACACCTTACAGGCTGTCTTCACTGATTCTACTGCAGTATCCCCTAAAGTCTCTACCACCTGCCTAGTTTCCGCTTCTACCAATTTTCTAATACTTTCACCTTGAATTGCTATTTTATCTTCAATCACAGTTACTATTCTTTCCTGAATCCTACTTTCTGCTGCTTCTAATTTCTTATCTACTGTCTTAATAATATATTTAGCCTTCATCTCTACCTCCTCCTTAATTTCACCTCTGATTTCCTGTTTCACCCCCTGAATACTCTCTTGTAGCATATCATACTTCATACTTAATTCTCTATTCATCGTTTCCACAATATCTAGTTTTACATTATTCTCTTCCAGCTTCTGATTTATTTTACTCATATCCTCTCTCATCTCTTGATTACTCTTATCTAATTTCTCACCTAAATCTCTACTCAATTCCTTCCTACTTTCTAAATTATCTTTCTTACTCTCTTCCATATTTTTATTCATCTCCCTCAAGAGATCAGCTAATGAAATTTCATGGACCTCTAAGGACTTCTGTTTCTCCTGACTACCACTAGTCTCAGGATGTACCTCTGTATTCGTCTCGATATTTTCCTCTGAATTAGTGTCAGGGTTAACCTCAGGATTATTTTCAGAATTACTCTCAGGATTATTCTCAAGATTTACCTCCGACATCTTGGTAGTATTCTCTACGCTCTCAACATCGCTACCGCTATCAACCTCCTTATAATTAACTTTCTTGACTTTATTCCTACTTCTCAACTGCCTCTGTTCCTCTTCCGACATCTCGAAGTACACCGTATAACAATTGCCCTTCCAAAATTTCACTTCACTTCACTTTCCCCCAAAAGCACTGACAATTTGCACTGAAATTATACACTCCTCTCCTAAATACCGAATGGTTTTCGTGTCCGACGTTGTAGCGCCAAATGTAACATTTTTAATGAGTCCTTAAACGTGGTGATGACAATGTAAAGGTTCTTTTTAACAAACATGATAATAATAAATAATATACACTGTGGTGTGACCTTACCTGCGATAGTATAATATAATAAGTTGTTGTTGAGCGCCAGATTCCTATTTAAGACAGTGAATCGAAATTTATAAATATATCCTCGGCTATCAGCAGTAGAGTTCGAGACCACTTACCCGGGCCGTAGTGTAACTGAGTTGACTAACCATTTCAGTACTTATTTAAGGAGTATGATTGATTTTGCCTATAGTATGTGCTAACTACAAGAAAAGTTACAGTCATGAAGTTAAAGAAAATGAATTTATTATATGCAAAAACAAAATATTAATAGTTACAAAAAAGAATTTAATTTACCAACTGCGGTTTAATTATTTAAAAGAAAATGAACATTTAAAATGAATTGAAAGTTAATTGAAGTTAAATTATAATAGAGACGATAGTTTTATTGAATTGTTTGCTCACCCAGTCGAAGATTCGTCATATTTAAGAAATGATCGATGATCTCGATGTTACGTCGCATATGTTTAAAAAAATGATGTGATATCTCAATTACTATGAAATATCCTCATTAAATACGTTGCCATCTGTAGAAAGACTCTTGATCAGGGATATAACCCATTATGTACTAATATAGATTTCGGCAAGACATCGTACAGTGTCAACTCTGTTTGCTCAGTTCATTAGGACCCAGAAAGCAAGGTTACCACTTCCTTCCTTCATTCAGAGCTGTAGATCAATGAGTGTCTTGTCGAGGGTGCTGATACTAATAACTTCCTTGTCACGTGAGTCGTAAACTTCCCTCTCCACTGGTAAGCTTCCCTTTCTTCAGTGTTCATTCTCTCACGAGGGCTAATTGCATCACAACTTGTAATATTTAGCAGCGTACCTACAGTAGAAATGGCGTGTTGGTTACACCATAGTGGGTTTCTTAGCATCTCAGGAAAATGACGCAGTTTGCCGTGGTGAAATTATTACTACGTCGTTCAGTTTGTGACGCATTGGGTTGATCCTTATTGGCAATCTTGTTGCAATATATATATTACTTCGTCTCTTTACAAATAATTGTTAATAAAAATATTTCTGACTATAATAATAAAAACCGCTTACAATTATCTGATATAAAAATCATCTCATTGATGTACTAATTAATAAGAATAATAAATATGATAATTATAAATGAATAACCCTTTAAATATAACCGCTATGGGATCGAATCGTTACAATTTGATCTCTACTAAATTTTGCAACAACATACCTCTTTGTGGGAAGTACCTTTTGAATGAACTACAAGGTCATCAGCCCAATAGTTTGCAGATAGCGACCATATATGTGTGCAAACGATTCCCCATATCAATTCAAACACGCTGAAACCGAATTGAATGACATTTTTTTACTGAGGTAGCACTAGCAAAGGGCACCTCATATTCATGTTTAATATTAGTCTAGCACGTTGTATTTCAACAAGCTACTACAACCAACATTCAATTATACTCCTTGAAAAGGACAAAGAGTTATAACAACACCCATGCATTTAGGAGAAAGTATGCTATATGTTCTTTACTGATCATCTTGTTTCAATTTCATTCTTATAGGCCACTTAAACATTCTTGCATACTCATTATTAAAATTAATGAAGTTTTAAGCCGTAATTATAATAGTGGAGTTGGCCATGTATGAAACCAAGTCATGGAGTTGTCTGTTTTTGAAGCCAAACGGAGCCATTTTGAAATTGAATCTGTTCTCCTTTGAAACCAAATAATTATGAAATCGATATCAATTAATTATTTTTTTAATCTACACTTCTAATGACTGGGGGTGTTATAAAATAATATAAATATGTCTAATATATCAAAACAAAATCATATAAAATCGGCCTTATAGTTAAAAATGACATGAATAAATTTCAAAGAGACGCCTTTTGACAAAACTGAAATTCTTGAGTATTTCTTACACCTTAGAAAGAACTAGTTCATCAAAATCTGTACTCTCCAACTCATCACACTCATAATGTTCACTGTTTAGAATATTACCATCGTCGTTACAGGTTAAACATTCAGCCATGATGTATTTGCAGTGCATGTTGGGAGAAGATTGCATGAATGCAAGCTTCTCATTGGCTACTGAAGTAGTTGTCATTTTTTGAAACGAAACTATGGTGGAATTGTCCGTGTTTTGATTCTGAAATGAGCAAATACATGCTAGTATCCCTAAGTTCTGTATTTTGTTTTAAGCAGAACAGTTGTAGATTCGCATTCAGCATAAAGAGTCACATAAGAGTGAACCAAAATCTCAAAACTGACAAAAATAGAGCTGTCCAACTTTGGTACCAAGCTCCTCATTTTTCCTGTGGGATTTTGTCAAGGATCAAGTGTACCAAACACCAGTTCGTGATCTACGGCATTGCATTCGAGCAGCTATAGCTAGAGCCCTGCGTGGATAATCAAAACGTTATCCGCATTTCCATTACAATAACATTGTTAACTATAATTATCCGTCGCGGCTTCGCCCGCGAATATTCTAGTTGTAAAGAGTACACTTAGCAAAATCTCAATCATGAATGCTATGACTCATTTATCCTTGGTATGAATAATCAGACTTTATCAATTCAGCTACTGGTGCAGTGGTTAGGGGTTTGTCATTCCTTCATAGGTATATCAGAGCGAAGTTAGTTTTCTGGAATATCACAGACACTGTTAATTTAAGGGCCTTTAAATGTGGTTTTCGGAGACCCTTATAGTCGGGGAAAAAGACCTTTCGTACCACACTCACACGTGAAAATTGCGTGAAAAATTTCTAGAGTGCCCCTTGACCCCCTTAAGCGCATTATACTGTATGTATTGATGAATTTTACAGCTTAATAAATTTGGTTCAGTGATAACCTTATAACCGTCTGGAAACTTTCACAGTAATGTAATAATTGGAATTGCATTGCGTCTTACAGAAATAGATGGACCTGTGAGATTATGTTACCATGGTTACCGTGTTGCATTCTTTCATTGTAAATATATATGTTTTAAGGTATTTATTTAATTCTGAGGCATTTAAAGGGTAAGTGAATGCGTTTCGCTTACGCTTTGGGTTATGCTGAACCTGTAGGTACCCCATATGTGTAGGTTTGTGTTATTGGGACCTTATTTTCGGTACAAAACTGGAATGGGACCTAAGCAGAATAATATAGGGAGGGATTAGATAAAGCATGAGTTTTAATTCAATGGCCGTGAAACCTAATATACCATGTTTTTGGAAGCCTTTTTAGGGAGGTGGAAGGCTGCTTGAAATTTAAGCTTTCACAGTAAAGAAGTGCAGGTGTGCTCCATAAGAAGGGAGGTAGTGCACAGTTCGCTACTCCTGTGGGGGTCCGGGCACGGACACTAAGAGCCCGCTGATGAGCCTTTCTTGGTGTTCCTAGACGAAACCCCGCACGGGACACGGCATAAACTTCGAAAAATTGCTGAGTTTTAATTCATGGACCGTTAAAGCCAATACACCATATTAAGTATTAAGAGGTGTTCAATCGAATTTAATGATTGCCACGGAGGGTGAGTGGTTATCGTGTTGGACTACAACCCCAAGCTTGCAGGTTCGCTTCTGGCCATGGTAAGAGATTTTTGAAAGGCGACAAAAATCACGACACGCATGCCATACGTTGTGGGCATGTTAAAGAACCCATTTGAATTCAGTAGGCCGTGTTCATAATGGCAAAATAATCTCGGGATTGTCCACCAACACAAAGTTCCTCCATTCTCTACTAGAAAGCGCTATAGTGTCAAAGAGCTTAGACATCTAACCTCCTAACTTTCATAGCGTTCCAAGGAACGGCAAAATTTGACATGCAAGCTGCCCTCTGGCCCTCTTGCACCCGGCATCCGAGGCCATTCGATGTTATTATTATTATTATTATTATTATTATTATTATTATTATTATCGAATTTAAATAGATAATGTGTAAATATTGTGTCCCGTAAGAACTGTTACTTTGGTTTTGCATAGAGGATGTGATATTGTTGGTCAAGACTCTCTGGTAAGTAGTATTGTGGCCCGCAAGGACTGTTGTGTCAGTAGTAGCAATTAGCTCGTTAGTCCCCCATCCCTGGGGCCGGCACGTAGCCTGCTCCCCCTGAGGGCTGTCACTCCCAGAGCTCCCAGCAACCCTCCATCATGGAGCTCGCATTGATAACATACCATACATATGCAACACGATCCGTACACAGGGCACGTGGCATTATTAATATTACATTAAATTCACGTTGTGTAGTAGTCCCAACACCCAAATTTTTCTCCACTTAGATTATCTTGCGGAAGGAGGCTTATTCACAAATAGGTGAGTCAAACACGTTAAAATAGTCAGTTCAAGGGGAGAGTTGGTAATTTCAGGATTATTCTTCAAATCTCGTATAGATAATAAACAACCTCCCACTCTTATCAGTTAGATAATCACTTTGACATTGTGAACTGGAATGTTCTATTCAGCATTCTCCATCAAACAAGTATCAACTTTAGAGACAGAAGACTCATCTACAATATCTATAAGCAAGAAACTGCAATAATTTGTTGTGGTAGCTAGGAAGAAATAGCACACATCAGAAAGGGTGTACGGCAGGGTTGTTCCCTAACCCCATACCTATTCAATATATATATGTACTGTACCCATGTGAGTAATCTCGTTGGATAATATGCATCCGCCTCCAACTAGCATCAGCTCTCAGGCGTGTACGGTAACCCCAATTTTGCAGTGCATATTTTGGATTTGAGGCTAAAAGGTATCAACTCTACAATGATAAAGCACAACTCTATTCTAACACTTTAATTCATTAAAATAAATCATGGCTTCAAACACAAAACAATACCCAAAAAAAGCATAAAATAAAAGCAAACAAAATTTTTACTTCCACAATCCACAAATAAACAAATATGAAATCACAACAAAGTCATACCTAGCCATAATGCTTTACCCTTCTGTGAACTTCACAAGGATATACTAGTGCGCTGATGCACCTACGACTTCAAAACAACTTTACATTAACATAACAGTCATACAATGTGACTTCTTTAATATTACAACAAGGATTATTCCTTAAACCTCTTTATGTTAAACAATTATGTGTGCTGTGCGTGTTTTAATATTTTTCTTCTCACCAATGAAATGCTTTGCATGCATTTACCTATTTGGACGTTGCACCAAGATCAACGTGCAACTCCATAATTATGTAAGCTACCCCCTACATCCTCCAATTATATGGTTTCACCGCATGCTGTCTGTGATTCCTAGATAAAACGTTACGTTATAGCTTATGTCGGATTGTACAATAGACTACCTCGCGCTCAAGGCGATTGGCATCTAGTAACCAACTACATGACTTGGTTCCAGTGACAGTACAAATATATCATGTAACTATTCGTCAGATAGCTAAATTAATGAACCATCAGGATGAACTATAATTATCCATGTGTTCACAAACCACATGGCTATAATACTCAACATAACAATCTTGCATTATATGTCATTTTAACAAGGTCTAGAATCTCTTCCCTTTATAACTTGCCTGAGCGGTTCGAGTGGTTGGCACCGACCCTCGGCTAAGGAAATCGCTACACAATAGAAAGTGGGATGGGTCGTTCCACCAATTATCTCGACCTTTCTAAAAGTTTGAAAGCTTCCCTCTCTAAGCAGTGGAGATTTACAAGACAAATACTGTGTCCTGACCGGCACACATGTTCCCAAAGGATCTTAAGTGACTATTATGCCAACAGGTATTGAATGAGCTTTTGTAATTATTCCTACGTCGAGGATAATGATTAATTAATGGCCTCACATGGGTCCATTCAACATGAAGGTTCGGGGTTCGTAATGCATGAGCCTGGCGGTTGACCGATGTCTCAAGTATAATATAGGCGCACAAAACCACTGTCGCCATGAGTTTTCGCTGCCCACGAGCGTAAATAACTCATCTATAAGTTCTCGGGAAATCATAGAGCTGCGAGGTGTCCTTGTTTCCTCGACTCTTACAAGATTCCAGCCCGGAACACATTTCAATCCTTTTCTTCAGAGTTAGGGTCCATTCACTAAAACTCCGGAATAAATAATGTCTCCAACAATGTCCACGACATAGGAGAATTCATACGTAGAATAGACTATCTGGCCCCTAATGCTCCATGCTACGACACACCGACCTATAATATTAAGAGAAATCTAACATTTACTCTATAAGCTTCTCAATTAAGCTGCAAATTCAATTCAATAAAAGCTCTTTCATTACTGGTATCATTACCGAATATATGCAATATTCTGATATAAAACTTCTTTCCATAATTACTGAAATGTAATCTCATTGTAACATCCTCCTGCTTAGATTGATAAGTCTTGCAATTAGCGTTAATAATTCTCGCTTACAACATTTTATTTGTTTCCTGATGTGTTCATTCATACTCTTAATAACCATTATTATTATTATCATCATTTCTCACTGACATAAATGACCAAAATCATTATTTATTATTATTATTGAAAATCTCATTGACATAAATGACCAAATCATTATTTATTATTATTCTCACATAAATTACCAAATTTCCGACATAGCTAGACGTTTTAAACTCGAACAATCGCGTTCGTTACATTTACATAACTGATTGCCATTCTTAATTCATAGTGGGAAAAATTACTCCACTTAATGATGCAAATCATCATTTCAACTCTATAAAAATCAACTCAATACTGATTAAACATGGAGGATCAGCCTCCTAACTGACTTTTACTGGCATCTATAAGGAATTCACAATACCTTTACGGAATCACAGACATGCATCGGTCCATACTTCTACATAATTATAACCATAATTTGTGGGGTACTTACATCTCTATAGGCATCTAAGGTGGCTCCAACCAATCATATTCTTCCATGTCGCCCGCCATAATGGGTTTAACGCGACATATTTCTCTTGTTTACACACATTTGATTACACCTAATTTCTATCACCAACACGACACGTTGCATACCTTTCAGGAAGTTATCACTCCCCAAACATGTGAAACACTTCATCAAACACTACTTTAAATTATATTTTTACACGTACATTACACTGAACACTCGTCACTTTATACACACTTCAATGCTGAGATTCCCTAGCAGAGATCGAAATTGCAGGTGTCGACGGCATTTTACGTTACCAACTCCTGATTGAAAGTCTGGTTATCTGCTCTCGGAACTCTCCAACAGTTTTTGTGACGATCATTACTCCTACAGTAAGCGTTACCATCTGGTACTCTCATGGCAATACCAAACACTTAGTAAAGTTTCTTTAGCGCATTCTATCGTTGTTACACACATACGATTAGTTACTACAATACACACTGCGCTTAATAAAGTTCAACACTTTCACAAATAATTATATACAATAATGCTACCGTTAGTCTATACGGTGCTTCATAACTGAACACGTCATAGTTCGTGCGGCTGATTATGCCTATATCACGACTATTATTCATACAAACATATTTTCTGTTTCTTTTACACATACCAGTCTTTGTTCGGCGTCTCGACGAATAGAATCGTCATGCGTTTTGCCTTGACGAACTTGCTTCACCCTGGCTGTAGCTGACTGAAGTTTCACTCGAAGACTGCACGTAGCTTATTTGAAGACTTCTGTCTGCGGCTTACACGCTGTCTCGTACTGCTGCATATTTGCTGCATACTGATTGCAACTTATTTCCATTGTGCTACAATTGACAATTGAGTAAAACTGTAACTGGCTGTAACTGCGCTTGGCGGCATGTAGACTGCACTTGGCTGCGTTAGAACAGAGTGAGTTTCAAAGTGAGGTTCAACTGAGGTTCAACTGACTTCAAGTGAGTAACTGAGTAACACTGAGAACAGAGTAGGACTGAGGTTCAACTGAGAGCTCCTCCTGGGGTCTACTCCCTTATATCGGATTTCCACAGAAAGTAGAGCAACATCTTCCCGCGTAATCTTCGCTCCTCTCACAGCATGATTCAGGTCTTCAAACCATGACCATTGTGTTCCTCTCTCTTCACAGGTCCCAAAACTATCTGTGTGCAAAGGAATCGCTCGTTCAATTAATTTATATTAATTCCTTTCTCCATGGCGTGGGACGCTACCTAGTCGGGAACTCCCCGTCAACATCTTCACATCCCTCCGCGAACAATGGTCGCTTCACAGTCCTTACGCACATCACTAAATATGCACCAATTTCGCCGGTAAAAGACTCTAAAATTATCTTCTTGCCAAGATATTCACCTGTGTGCAACTCTCATCTCAATTCGTTACTCCAATCATGAGTAATCAATGATTCTTCTGGGCATTCCTCCGCCCCTCCTCTACATCTATTCTCCGTCGGGGAATAACTGTGTCATTTTTCAGGCCTCTCCCCTGCTCCAGACGACATAATGGGGTGACAGAGATGGACGTGGCTCCACTGGGACCAACCCACAATTCTGGGCCGATTAGTAAATGTCAGCTCTGCCCTCTTCTCTGCTTCAAACCTCCAATAGCTTACACCAAATCGTCTTATAATGATATAATCCGCTCATTATTTCCTACATTATTTTAATAAATAATGCCATTTCATCAAAAATCACACCAGTGATTAAATATACATTTCTTTCGAGGGGTTTTTACCAAGAAACTCCCTGTACAGATCTCTGGTTCGCTCCCTGGTGGAACCTTTTTACTGAGATCACCGTCTCTGAGAACCATGTTCGATTCCAGTCAGCATAACCCCATCGGGTTCATGTTCCCCTTGCAAAACTTATAAAAGTCCAATGCAAGTGGCTTATATAAGTAACCAGCTGACTGTCGACCACCGTCTGTGTTTACGTCTGGGGTCCTTCACCTTGTCTGGCTGCGAGTGGGTTAGTAATGTTCCCCCTTCCACACTCGGCCTTGTTTCTGAGCTGTCTATTCTCCCTGCGAAGGGTCGCGTTTACAGCCTCAACCTCTCTAGCCACTCTGACCATTTCTTCATAGAATTCTCGCAAACACTGGCATTCTTTCTGCTCTCCGCTTACACTGGGTAAACTGTCTGCTTCTCGTCCCGTCTCGCCGTTCCAACATTCAGGTCTGCCTGCTTGGCTGCCTCCGCTCTCCACGTTGAGTTGGGTGTGCGTTACTAATTCTTCTTCTGGTTCATCGAATTCTTCTGGCGAGTAATAAATTTTCAAGTTGGCTATGTTCATAACGACCTCGTTTCCATTCTCTAAATGCCTTAACCTGTATGCATTGTTCTGGAGGTCTCTTATCACCTCGAACGGGCCGTGGTAAGAAAAATTAAACTTCTTATACTTCCGTGCCTCTGGATCTGAACTGGCGGGTTTCTTAATTAAAACTTTCTGTCCCACGAGAAGCGGTTTATGATACCTCTTCGCACGATTCCTTCTCTGACGTCTCTCCGCCTGTGCTTTGAGATATTCAAAGGTTCGTTGGATCCTCAATTCTCTACCGAGCTGTGCGTCTACTGGTAATGGAATAACACCATTCCACGGTCTCTCTGGTCTCTGATCCAGATGTAGAGTAACGGGAACCTGACCTGTCGCCTCATGTACAGTATTATTTATACAGTATTCAATGACTTCTAGAAAGTCAATCCAACGCCAATTCGCTTCAGAACAGTAGATCTTCATGTATTTCTGGATCTCTCTCATTACTCTTTCAACGGGACTTGCCTCAGGATGGCGAATGGTAGATAAAATCTGCCTAATTCCTAGAGTTTCCAGTTCTCGACGAAATTCTGCACTAGTAAAGCAACTTCCGTGGTCCGAGAGAATGTTATCCGGCTTCCCAAGAATCGGAATAACTCTCTCTTTCAGGCGCTTCAAGACCTGTTTTGAACTTGTCTTTTGAATGGGGCACAACACCACCATTTTCGAAAATACATCCATGGCTACAAAAATGTGTCTATTGCCTCTACGTGCTCTAGGCAATGGTCCAAAGTTGTCGATACTCAATAGCTGCCTTGGCTTCTCTGGTAATAACGGGATAGGTCGTTGCCTCATTAAAAAGGGATTCGGCTTTACCCTTTGGCAAAGATCACATGTTCTAATAGCATTTCTCACCGTTTCTCTCAATTTTGGCCAAGTAAATGCTTCCTTCAACAGAGCACAGATTTTATCAATCCCCGGATGACCAAATGCTCTGTGGGCTAGCCATACTAATCTCCTCTGCAAAGATGCAGGAATTACAATCCTTTGACGTGTGTGATCCACATCGTCCCACTTGTGTAATATCTGATTATACCATACATATTCTGTTGCCAATGCCTCCGCCTCTCTGTATATCGCAGTTCCCCTTGCTAATCGTCCCTCAAAGTAATCGATTATCATCTTCAACCATGGGTCTTCGCGTTGTAGGTTGGTAATGTTCCTTAAGTCATCCAACGTCTTCTGATCTCGATTCTCAATCTGGACCGCTAGTACTTCTTCTTCTCTAGGGTAACGACTTAATATGTCCGGTATTACATTCTCTTTCCCTGGACAATATTCTATTTCCACATCAAATTGCTGGATATACAGGGACCATCTTGTCAATCTCTGACTAGACAAATCTGTCTTTAACAAAAATGTTAAAGCTTTATGGTCTGTTCTCAGAACTATTCGGAAGCCGTACACGAGTTTGTGCCACGATTGCAACGCGTACAAAATTGCGAGCAATTCTATCTCTGTGATCGTGTAATTTTTCTCATGGGCTCTCAGTCTTCTGCTGATAAAGGCGATAAAAACTTTCTTCTCAGGCTGGTCAACATTTTCCTGGAATAACATCGCTCCAATCCCAATAAGTGATGCATCCGTCTGTATGATGAACTTCTGGGTATAATCTGGGTATCCCAGTTTCACATATTCCAAAAGCATTTGTTTTGACCTCACGAATGCTTCCTGACATTGCTCCGTCCAATTCCATCTGCCGCCTTTCTTCAATAGGTCCTGCAGTGGTGCTACTGTCGCAGTATAGTTTGGGCAGTGGTTCGAAAAGAATCCAATTACTCCCAAATACTGTCGGACGTGCTTAACTTTCGTGGGTCGAGGGAAATTCCGAATTACCTCCAATTTATCTGGGTTAGGCTTCACTCCATTTGCATCAATAACATGCCCTAGGAATTTAACTTCCCTCTGACAGAAGTGCGATTTCTTGATATTGACCTTAAAGTTCGCTTCTCGAAGGTCATCTAGCAACTTCTTCAGGTCTCTCATGTGCTCCTCCAGAGATTCTGATGTGAGTAGAATGTCGTCTACATATCTGATGGTACTCTCTTTAACCTCATCTGATAGATTGCGATCTAACGCTCTTATCAGGGCTGAACCAGCTGTTTTCAACCCAAAAGGTAGCCTTAAAAATGTGAATGTATGTTGATCAAACATAAATCCTGTCAACAGACTAGTTTTCTTCTCTAATTCAAGATGGTGGAAACTGGATGTGATATCCAAGTTTGAGAATATAGTTTTCCCTTTAAACTTCCTGAGGATCTCTTTAATAGGTGGCACTTGGTCAAATTCCGGAATAACTCTCAAATTTAAGCGTCTCAGGTCCAAGCAGACTCTGACAGATCCGTCTGTCTTTGGTACAATTACCAATGGACTTACATAAGGCGTAGGTGTTTTCTCAATAACACCGGCCTCCAACATCTCCTGAATTGCCTCTTTCACTTTAGCATAATGCTTTTCAGCTATAGGGTAGGGTTTCTGCCTAAATGGTGTCCAATCACTGACTTGAAAAGCATAAGTGAAGTTCTTTATCCGACCAGGTCTCGAATCAAAGACTTCCTTCTGTTCCAGCAATAACTGCTTTAAATTTTCCTTCTCTTTTAGCCCAATTTTCGCTTCTTCTAGCTTCTCCAAAATGTATTCTTCCAATTTGGGTTCCAGATCTTTTTCCAAGTCTGTGGCTAGTGTTTTGAGCTCCGCTTCTAACTGCTCAATAGCTAACACTTCTTCATCAGCCACATCTCTGTATGTATGCCATACTTGTTCACTGGATCCTGGTTCAATTTCATTGAGTGCGACCTCTAAGCCTTCAGCTTCTTCATTCACATGGAACATAACCCTGTCCTGTGCTAGGTCAATTATCACTCTGTATTCCCTTATAAACTCTGCCCCAATAAGTAGGTTATAAGGTAGTTTGTTTACTAACAGAAAACTCTGTGAGAAAATAGAGCCTCCTATCTGTAAATCTAGGAATACCTGGTATTTACATATCATTGTTTTGTCTGGAATTACCCCTTTAATTTTGACACTGGAGATCGGTATCTTCAAAATGTTCTCTCTCCGGGCTATTTCCTTATATAGAGCTTGTGTCATCAGGCTCACTGTTGATCCTGTGTCTAGCAGACTTCTGACTTTTAATCCTGCCACTCTCACAATTATAATAGGCAATTCTCTCTTGACCATGACCTGTGGTCCTCCTGTATCCTCAATCAGTTCTTCTGGTTTGGCTATCCAATTGAAGATGTTAATATACTTCCATCCATCAGTCTCGAGCTCTTCTAATTTTGGCGTTTTTTTTTTTTTTTTCAGCGCCCGCCCCTTTGGAGTTCCTTCTCTCCTGTTCGCTGCGCTGTAGTTCCAAACTCTTAGCTCCATCTCCATATCTGTCTGGCGATGTCCTGTTCTGCATGACTTCTTGCCAGCGGACTTGTGATTTCTGGGGCTCATCTCCCCTTTCTTCGAGGTATCGCAAAGAAGCATGATATCGCTCTTCTGCCTCGTCATCGAAGTTATTTCTTCTCTCTTGGGGTCTCCAATTTCTATTATTGCCTTCCTGGCCATTATTACCTCCATTGTTATGGTACGGTTTGCCCCTGTTATTGTGTTTATTCCACGAACTTCGACCTCTTCCTGCTTTATTAGCATTTCCTTTGTACCTTGACTGCCATTTTCTGGGTTCCTGTTCCCATTTCCGTCCATAGGAATCTAAAGTTTCTGTGCTCGTGGCCTTGTTGTTCCTTGGAGCTTGCTGTTGGTCAGTCTGTGTGTTGGTCACGTGGACTTGTTCCACGGTTCGACTCTGACGCATAGTATTTGCTGTGGTGAGGTCCAGTTGCCTTAGAACTGTCTCCATTTCCATAGCAGTTTTCGCATTAGCCGAGATTAGTAGCCTTTGGATCTCGTATGGAAGCTGTTTGGCGATAGCAATGCATAGCTCCAGTTCACTAGGTTTTTGATCCAGCTCTTTAAAACGACACATCTGCGATATGAAGAATTCTGCGTACTTCGTCGGGTTGTTCGTGCTGTACTTTTTGGCATACAAATCCAGCCGTAAATTCTGCTGAGTCGCGGCGTCCCAATATCTTTTCAAGAATGCCTCGCGGAATTCCTCAACAGTATCAAAAGTGTAACGGAAGCTGCGAAACCATAATGCGCACTCCCCCTCTGTTAACTTCTCTATAGCACGTAGCCTACGCTCCTGCGGTATTCGTGCATCATTGAGATATTCAGTCACTTCCTTTAACCAATATTTTGGTGTCATACTACAGTGACTACCTGAAAACTTCCTAGGTTTTTCTTCGCTTGCCCTAATGACGTTTATCACCTGGGTGTGCATCGCATTTTCATGTGGCGTCGATGCCGCAATTGGTACACCTGGCGTCATGTAAGGACTTTCTCCTGCGCCTGCAGCGTTCCTGCTTATAGGTTGGGTTTCTAGGTCTGCCCACCTTGTTTTTCTTATATCCTCTATGCTGCCTTCACTTGACTTAGGATATTTCAGAAGTGTCTCCTCCTGTGCTATTATCCTAGTCTCCATTTGGTTATGGCGCATTTCTGCTCTTTCTAGGCGAGTAATGACTTCTTTCTCTATTCTTGTAAGCCTATCTCGGTTTTCCTCGGCTACTTGAAAGATTTTCACCTTGTCTTCTTTCAGACTTTGTTTGATATGGGATATTTCATCCTCTACGTCCTCTTTAATTTGAGCAAGGGTCTTGTCGCTTGCCTCTGTTTTCTGGCCTTCTCTTATTTCGAGTTCTTCTCTCAGACCTTTAATTTCATCTTGAATGTGTCCATTGACTTTAGACAATTCATTCCGGACCTTGGTGATCTCGCCTCTGTTTTCCTCTTGTCTTTTATTGACTATGACAATATCACTTTGCACTTGGTCCAGTTCTTTATGAACTTTACCCATCTGACCTTTCACGTTGCCTACCAGCTCCTTACTTTCATGAGCGATAGCCTTAATTTCGCCTATTTCCTGGCATTGACCTAATATATTCTGGTCCTGTTTCTTGAGGTCACCGTTAATTGCTCTAGCGTAGCTTTTCAATTTCTGGTCCCATTTGGAGTCGTTCTCCTCTAATCTCTGGTCTACTGTTTTCGTAAACTCTGCGAACTGTTTCGCTTGGCGTTCGAGATTCGCCTCGTTTTGGATCTGAATATCCTTAATATCGTTAGACAACGCCTCTAATTTACTGTTGGTTTGCTCCTGAGCATGCCTACACGCTTGCAAATTGCCCTCAAGTTTGGCTTCTATGGCCTCGAAACGTTTGTCAGTATTCACCTGCATTTCCGATACAATGCTTACAACAGTATCTGTTACTTCGGTCTTAATAACCTCTTGCATTTGACCTAGCTTATTGTTTAATTCAATCCGGTTATTATCCATTGCAATCTGATTTGCATTAATTGCCTCCTGATTGGCATCTAACCTGTTATTTAACTCTCTCTGGTTCTCATCTAACCGAGTGTTTATACTATCCTGGAACGCTTTGGTTTCCAGTTTACTCTGCTCATGAACAGCATCAAAATGTTGTTTCAGTCCTGCAATAACTTGCAAAATCTCCTCCGTACCTGACATTTTACAATAACACTCTTAAATATGCAGGCAGGCTTCCTGGAAAAATATGTGGATACGTTTCGAAGAGAAACATCAAACACTGCACACATATTGTGAAGTCGTACAAAACCTGATAATATTATGGTAGATTGTGGATTGGGTATGTAACGCTCGTACCCTTAGGCCATTCTCTTCTCAATAGAGAGATTCTGCGTTACCTCAAAAAGCCTACTGAATTCAAAAATCACTCAAACACAGTTTGAGGCAAAACAATTACTATGGTTTTCCCCATGGAATACCATAAAAAATCTATGGGTTTTCCCTAAATCCCATAAGTTCCACGTTTTCTGGGCGCCATGATAAATTAATATCTCTGAGTCGTGGTATTAGTAGGACATCGGCCATATTCTAATTTACTATAAAAACTGTTCAGGGAGTGGTTTTTACTGCCGAAAGCCCCACGTTGGGCGCCATGATAAATTAATAGAGCTTTTACTACCATAGACTCCACAGATGGGCGTCATGATAAATTAATATGTATCTATCGTTGCCCGGTTCGTGCAATGCCAACATCGCTCATATTGCACTGACGCAGGCGGTTCCATAAAGAGTTAATACCGTCCCACGCTGCTTGGGCCGTGATAAATGAGTAGAGAATAAGCACAATCTATCAAAATTTATATATACGTATCGGAACTTAGCTATGGATTAGGAGCGGTCACACCCTACTTCGTTAATTCTTACTTTAATAGAGTTGTGTGCATTAAATCTGACCGACTTTAGTCGTACCTTTAGCTCAAATCACCGTATAGGACATCAAATCCCATGTACCCATGTGAGTAATCTCGTTGGATAATATGCATCCGCCTCCAACTAGCATCAGCTCTCAGGCGTGTACGGTAACCCCAATTTTGCAGTGCATATTTTGGATTTGAGGCTAAAAGGTATCAACTCTACAATGATAAAGCACAACTCTATTCTAACACTTTAATTCATTAAAATAAATCATGGCTTCAAACACAAAACAATACCCAAAAAAAGCATAAAATAAAAGCAAACAAAATTTTTACTTCCACAATCCACAAATAAACAAATATGAAATCACAACAAAGTCATACCTAGCCATAATGCTTTACCCTTCTGTGAACTTCACAAGGATATACTAGTGCGCTGATGCACCTACGACTTCAAAACAACTTTACATTAACATAACAGTCATACAATGTGACTTCTTTAATATTACAACAAGGATTATTCCTTAAACCTCTTTATGTTAAACAATTATGTGTGCTGTGCGTGTTTTAATATTTTTCTTCTCACCAATGAAATGCTTTGCATGCATTTACCTATTTGGACGTTGCACCAAGATCAACGTGCAACTCCATAATTATGTAAGCTACCCCCTACATCCTCCAATTATATGGTTTCACCGCATGCTGTCTGTGATTCCTAGATAAAACGTTACGTTATAGCTTATGTCGGATTGTACAATAGACTACCTCGCGCTCAAGGCGATTGGCATCTAGTAACCAACTACATGACTTGGTTCCAGTGACAGTACAAATATATCATGTAACTATTCGTCAGATAGCTAAATTAATGAACCATCAGGATGAACTATAATTATCCATGTGTTCACAAACCACATGGCTATAATACTCAACATAACAATCTTGCATTATATGTCATTTTAACAAGGTCTAGAATCTCTTCCCTTTATAACTTGCCTGAGCGGTTCGAGTGGTTGGCACCGACCCTCGGCTAAGGAAATCGCTACACAATAGAAAGTGGGATGGGTCGTTCCACCAATTATCTCGACCTTTCTAAAAGTTTGAAAGCTTCCCTCTCTAAGCAGTGGAGATTTACAAGACAAATACTGTGTCCTGACCGGCACACATGTTCCCAAAGGATCTTAAGTGACTATTATGCCAACAGGTATTGAATGAGCTTTTGTAATTATTCCTACGTCGAGGATAATGATTAATTAATGGCCTCACATGGGTCCATTCAACATGAAGGTTCGGGGTTCGTAATGCATGAGCCTGGCGGTTGACCGATGTCTCAAGTATAATATAGGCGCACAAAACCACTGTCGCCATGAGTTTTCGCTGCCCACGAGCGTAAATAACTCATCTATAAGTTCTCGGGAAATCATAGAGCTGCGAGGTGTCCTTGTTTCCTCGACTCTTACAAGATTCCAGCCCGGAACACATTTCAATCCTTTTCTTCAGAGTTAGGGTCCATTCACTAAAACTCCGGAATAAATAATGTCTCCAACAATGTCCACGACATAGGAGAATTCATACGTAGAATAGACTATCTGGCCCCTAATGCTCCATGCTACGACACACCGACCTATAATATTAAGAGAAATCTAACATTTACTCTATAAGCTTCTCAATTAAGCTGCAAATTCAATTCAATAAAAGCTCTTTCATTACTGGTATCATTACCGAATATATGCAATATTCTGATATAAAACTTCTTTCCATAATTACTGAAATGTAATCTCATTGTAACATCCTCCTGCTTAGATTGATAAGTCTTGCAATTAGCGTTAATAATTCTCGCTTACAACATTTTATTTGTTTCCTGATGTGTTCATTCATACTCTTAATAACCATTATTATTATTATCATCATTTCTCACTGACATAAATGACCAAAATCATTATTTATTATTATTATTGAAAATCTCATTGACATAAATGACCAAATCATTATTTATTATTATTCTCACATAAATTACCAAATTTCCGACATAGCTAGACGTTTTAAACTCGAACAATCGCGTTCGTTACATTTACATAACTGATTGCCATTCTTAATTCATAGTGGGAAAAATTACTCCACTTAATGATGCAAATCATCATTTCAACTCTATAAAAATCAACTCAATACTGATTAAACATGGAGGATCAGCCTCCTAACTGACTTTTACTGGCATCTATAAGGAATTCACAATACCTTTACGGAATCACAGACATGCATCGGTCCATACTTCTACATAATTATAACCATAATTTGTGGGGTACTTACATCTCTATAGGCATCTAAGGTGGCTCCAACCAATCATATTCTTCCATGTCGCCCGCCATAATGGGTTTAACGCGACATATTTCTCTTGTTTACACACATTTGATTACACCTAATTTCTATCACCAACACGACACGTTGCATACCTTTCAGGAAGTTATCACTCCCCAAACATGTGAAACACTTCATCAAACACTACTTTAAATTATATTTTTACACGTACATTACACTGAACACTCGTCACTTTATACACACTTCAATGCTGAGATTCCCTAGCAGAGATCGAAATTGCAGGTGTCGACGGCATTTTACGTTACCAACTCCTGATTGAAAGTCTGGTTATCTGCTCTCGGAACTCTCCAACAGTTTTTGTGACGATCATTACTCCTACAGTAAGCGTTACCATCTGGTACTCTCATGGCAATACCAAACACTTAGTAAAGTTTCTTTAGCGCATTCTATCGTTGTTACACACATACGATTAGTTACTACAATACACACTGCGCTTAATAAAGTTCAACACTTTCACAAATAATTATATACAATAATGCTACCGTTAGTCTATACGGTGCTTCATAACTGAACACGTCATAGTTCGTGCGGCTGATTATGCCTATATCACGACTATTATTCATACAAACATATTTTCTGTTTCTTTTACACATACCAGTCTTCGTTTGGCGTCTCGACGAATAGAATCGTCATGCGTTTTGCCTTGACGAACTTGCTTCACCCTGGCTGTAGCTGACTGAAGTTTCACTCGAAGACTGCACGTAGCTTATTTGAAGACTTCTGTCTGCGGCTTACACGCTGTCTCGTACTGCTGCATATTTGCTGCATACTGATTGCAACTTATTTCCATTGTGCTACAATTGACAATTGAGTAAAACTGTAACTGGCTGTAACTGCGCTTGGCGGCATGTAGACTGCACTTGGCTGCGTTAGAACAGAGTGAGTTTCAAAGTGAGGTTCAACTGAGGTTCAACTGACTTCAAGTGAGTAACTGAGTAACACTGAGAACAGAGTAGGACTGAGGTTCAACTGAGAGCTCCTCCTGGGGTCTACTCCCTTATATCGGATTTCCACAGAAAGTAGAGCAACATCTTCCCGCGTAATCTTCGCTCCTCTCACAGCATGATTCAGGTCTTCAAACCATGACCATTGTGTTCCTCTCTCTTCACAGGTCCCAAAACTATCTGTGTGCAAAGGAATCTCTCGTTCAATTAATTTATATTAATTCCTTTCTCCATGGCGTGGGACGCTACCTAGTCGGGAACTCCCCGTCAACATCTTCACATCCCTCCGCGAACAATGGTCGCTTCACAGTCCTTACGCACATCACTAAATATGCACCAATTTCGCCGGTAAAAGACTCTAAAATTATCTTCTTGCCAAGATATTCACCTGTGTGCAACTCTCATCTCAATTCGTTACTCCAATCATGAGTAATCAATGATTCTTCTGGGCATTCCTCCGCCCCTCCTCTACATCTATTCTCCGTCGGGGAATAACTGTGTCATTTTTCAGGCCTCTCCCCTGCTCCAGACGACATAATGGGGTGACAGAGATGGACGTGGCTCCACTGGGACCAACCCACAATTCTGGGCCGATTAGTAAATGTCAGCTCTGCCCTCTTCTCTGCTTCAAACCTCCAATAGCTTACACCAAATCGTCTTATAATGATATAATCCGCTCATTATTTCCTACATTATTTTAATAAATAATGCCATTTCATCAAAAATCACACCAGTGATTAAATATACATTTCTTTCGAGGGGTTTTTACCAAGAAACTCCCTGTACAGATCTCTGGTTCGCTCCCTGGTGGAACCTTTTTACTGAGATCACCGTCTCTGAGAACCATGTTCGATTCCAGTCAGCATAACCCCATCGGGTTCAGTACAAAAGGCGATCGACCGAGTAAGAGAAGAATTTGTCACAGGAGTGAATATTCATGGAGATAAAGTTTACATGATATGATTTGCTGATGACATAGTGCTAATTGCAGAAAATGAAGAAGACTTACAAAAGATCCTGAGCAAGACGGACAAAATAATGGAGGAAGAATTTAATATGAGAATAAATACCAACAAAACAAAAATGTTGGTCTGCAGTAGAAATGGTGAAAACCAGACAGCAATAGAGTTAAGAAATGAAACGATACTAGAAGTGAATGAGTTTAATTATCTAGGAAGTAAAATAACGAATGATGGAAGAAGCAGCAGATAGATATTAAGTAGTACTAGCATTACCCGTCGCAGCTTCGCCCACGAATATTCTAGTTGTAAAGAGTACACTTAGCAAAATCTCAATCATGAATGCTATGGCTGATTTATTCTTGGTATGAATGGTCAGACTTTATAAATTCAGCTACTGGTGCAGTGGTTAGGGGTTTGTCATTCCTTCATAGGTATGTCAGAGCGAAGTTAGTTTTCTGGGAATATCACAGACACTGTTAATTTAAGGGCCTTTAAATGTGATTTTCGGAGCCCCTTTATAGTCGGATGAAAAAGACCTATCGTACCACACTAACACGTGAAAATTGCGTTAAAAAAATCTAGAGTGCCCCTTAACCCCCTTAAGCGCGTTATACTGTATGTATTGATGAATTTTACAGCTTCATTTGATTCAGTGATAACCTTATAACCGTCCGGTAACTTTCACAGTAATGTAATAATTGGAATTGCATTGCGTCTTACAGAAATAGATGGACCTGTGAGATTCTGTTACCATGGTTACCGTGTTGCATTCTTTCATTATTTCATTGTAAATATACATGTTTTAAGGTATTTATTTAATTGTGAGGCATTTAAAGAGTAAGTGAGTGCGATTCGCTTAAGCATTGGGTTATGCTGAACCTGTAGGTACCCCATATGTGTAGGTTGGTGTTAATGGGACCTTATTTTCGGTACAAAACTGGAATGGGACCTTAGCAGAATATTATAGGGAGGGATTGCCCAAGCCAAGAACGCTTTCTATAAAAAGAAGAACCTATTTAGGTCTACTGCAAAGAACATAAGTCTTGATGTGAGGAAACAAATGTTGAAGACCTATGTATGGAGTGTCGCGCTATATGGCAGTGAATCTTGGACAATAGGAGAGAGTGAGAGAGGAATGAACTACTACGATTTGAAACCTGGTGCCATAGAAGGATTATGAAAATCAGCTGGAAATAAATGGTCACAAATGAGGAAGTCTTTAGAAGAGTGGGAGAGAGAAGATGCTTCCTTAAATATTTAAAAAGAAGACGGAATCACCTCGTGGGCCACATACTGCGACACAATGGACTGCTTAAGATAATAATCGAGGGAACAGTAGACGGCAAGAATTATAGAGGAAGACCCAGACTGGAGTACATGAGTCAAATACTGGAAGATATGAGTTGTGGCTCATACTGTGAACTGAAGAGGAAGACGGAGAGACGGGAAGAATGGCGAGCTGCTGCCAACCAGCCTCACGGCTGTTAACCACAGAGAGAGAATCACTCGTTGAGTAATAAATATCTAGACACGTTAATACAAAATGAACGTATACAACATCTAGAAACCATTTTTTCAGTATTGTCTTGTTAGATTCTATGTACAATATATTGTTTTCCAAGTGGGCAACATGGAAGTCCAATTACTGATTGCAAATAACAGTGTAAATAACACTAACGAGTTATTCTTTATGCATTAATTTTATCCATTTTTCTTTCGCACAACTATTAACACTACTGTGTGCTCTAATAAATGTATTCTTAATAACTATTTAATTGTTCGTGTGAATGTTGGAAAGTTGATGGATGTCAACAGTGGAATAAAGGTTGAACTTTATGTTATTGTGTTAAGACAAAGAGGTGGGTGGAGGAGCAAATGGTGTTTTCGTACAGCTTTATCCAGTTTGGAAGAGTTAAATAAATTGTAACTACATGAACTAAGCTGAAGATATTTAGAAGTTCTGCTGTATGGATCTGAATAATGGAAACTCACCAGTGAAATTACACATCGGCTACAGGTGTTCATAGGTAGGTGTCTGGAATGAATAATGAAAATACATTGACCTGAAGTAGTCTGTGGGTACGAGCTTCGGAGGGCCATATCCAAATCCAAATAAAGAGGAGAAAATGGAAGTGGATTAGACATGCTCTCTGTTAAACAGTCACTCCTAAGCTGGAAAGCCGAAATCACTACCCAAGATCTTCCTGACAATTCGGGTTGTTGAGATAACTACAAGCGTAAGGAATATACTGGTATGTTTTAGCAGTCCATTGCCAGACAAGCGTAAGGAATCTACTGATATATTTTAGCATTCCATTGCCAGACAAGCGTAAGGAATACATTACTGATATATTTTAGCATTCCATTGCCAGACAAGCGTAAGGAATATACAGATATATTTTAGCATTCCATTGACAGACAAGCGTAAGGAATATACTGATATATTTTAGCAGCCCATTGCCAGACAAGCGTAAGGAATATACTGATATATTTTAGCATTCCATTGCCAGAAAAGCGTAAGGAATATACTGATATATTTTAGCAGCCCATTGCCAGACAAGCGTAAGGAATATACTGATATATTTTAGCATTCCATTGCCAGACAAGCGTAAGGAATATACTGATATATTTTAGCATTCCATTGCCAGACAAGCGTAAGGAATACATTACTGATATATTTTAGCAGCCCATTGCCGGACTACAAGCGTAAGGAATATACTGATATATTTTAGCATTCCATTGCCAGACAAGCGTAAGGAATACATTACTGATATATTTTAGCAGCCCATTGCCGGACTACAAGCGTAAGGAATATACTGATATATTTTAGCATTCCATTGCCAGACAAGCGTAAGGAATACATTACTGATATATTTTAGCAGCCCATTGCCGGACTACAAGCGTAAGGAATATACTGATATATTTTTGCATTCCATTGCCAGACAAGCGTAAGGAATACATTACTGATATATTTTAGCAGCCCATTGCCGGACTACAAGCGTAAGGAATATACTGATATATTTTAGCATTCCATTGCCAGACAAGCGTAAGGAATACATTACTGATATATTTTAGCAGCCCATTGCCGGACTACAAGCGTAAGGAATATACTGATATATTTTAGCATTCCATTGCCAGACAAGCGTAAGGAATACATTACTGATATATTTTAGCAGCCCATTGCCGGACTACAAGCGTAAGGAATATACTGATATATTTTTGCATTCCATTGCCAGACAAGCGTAAGGAATAAAATACTGATATATTTTAGCAGCCCATTGCCGGACTACAAGCGTAAGGAATATAATTATATATTTTAGCAGCCCATTGCCAGACAATAAGCGTAAGGAATACATTACTGATATATTTTAGCATTCCATTGCCAGACAAGCGTAAGGAATATACTGATATATTTTAGCATTCCATTGCCAGACAAGCGTAAGGAATATACTGATATATTTTAGCATTCCATTGCCAGACAAGCGTAAGGAATATACTGATATATTTTAGCAGTCCATTGCCAGTCAAGCGTAAGGAAAATACTCATATATTTTAGCATTCCATTGCCAGACAAGCGTAAGGAATATACTGATATAATTTAGCATTCCATTGCCAGACAAGCGTAAGGAATATTCTGATATATTTTAGCATTCCATTGCCAGACAAGCGTAAGGAATATACTGATATATTTTAGCAGTCCATTGCCAGACAAGCGTAAGGAAAATACTCATATATTTTAGCATTCCATTGCCAGACAAGCGTAAGGAATATACTGATATAATTTAGCATTCCATTGCCAGACAAGCGTAAGGAATACATTACTGATATATTTTAGCAGCCCATTGCCGAACTACAAGCGTAAGGAATATACTGATGTATTTTAGCATTCCATTGCCAGACAAGCGTAAGGAATACATTACTGATATATTTTAGCAGCCCATTGCCGGACTAAAAGCGTAAGGAATATACTGATATATTTTAGCATTCCATTGCCAGACAAGCGTAAGGAATACATTACTGATATATTTTAGCAGCCCATTGCCGGATTACAAGCGTAAGGAATATAATGATATATTTTAGCATTCCATTGCCAGACAAGCGTAAGGAATACATTACTGATATATTTTAGCAGCCCATTGCCGGACTACAAGCGTAAGGAATATAATGATACATTTTAGCAGCCCATTGCCAGACAATAAGCGTAAGGAATACATTACTGATATATTTTAGCATTCCATTGCCAGACAAGCGTAAGGAATATACTGATATATTTTAGCATTCCATTGCCAGACAAGCGTAAGGAATATACTGATATATTTTAGCATTCCATTGCCAGACAAGCGTAAGGAATATACTGATATATTTTAGCAGTCCATTGCCAGACAAGCGTAAGGAAAATACTCATATATTTTAGCATTCCATTGCCAGACAAGCGTAAGGAATATACTGATATAATTTAGCATTCCATTGCCAGACAAGCGTAAGGAATACATTACTGATATATTTTAGCAGCCCATTGCCGGACTACAAGCGTAAGGAATATACTGATATATTTTAGCATTCCATTGCCAGACAAGCGTAAGGAATACATTACTGATATATTTTAGCAGCCCATTGCCGGACTACAAGCGTAAGGAATATACTGATATATTTTAGCATTCCATTTCCAGACAAGCGTAAGGAATACATTACTGATATATTTTAGCAGCCCATTGCCGGACTACAAGCGTAAGGAATATACTGATATATTTTAGCATTCCATTGCCAGACAAGCGTAAGGAATACATTACTGATATATTTTAGCAGCCCATTGCCGGACTACAAGCGTAAGGAATATACTGATATATTTTAGCATTCCATTGCCAGACAAGCGTAAGGAATACATTACTGATATATTTTAGCAGCCCATTGCCGGACTACAAGCGTAAGGAATATACTGATATATTTTAGCATTCCATTGCCAGACAAGCGTAAGGAATACATTACTGATATATTTTAGCAGCCCATTGCCGGACTACAAGCGTAAGCAATATACTGATATATTTTAGCATTCCATTGCCAGACAAGCGTAAGGAATACATTACTGATATATTTTAGCAGCCCATTGCCAGGCTACAAGCGTAAGGAATATACTGATATATTTAGCTGGTCATTGTCAGACGACACTCGTAAGGAATATTACGATATATTTTAGCATGCCATTGGCAGAAAGGATTATACCGATATACAGTATTTTAGCAGGTTATTGCAAGATGGCAGGGTGTAAGTAATGTACGAAGTACCTATATTTTAGCAAGCAAATGCCAGACGACAGGTGTAAGGAATATACCGATATATTTTATCAGGCCATTGTCAGACGACAGGCGTAAGTAATATACCGATATATTTTAGCAGGCAATTTTCAGGCGACCGGCGTAAGTAATATACCGATATATTTTAGCAGACCATTGTCTGACGACAGGCGTAAGTAATATAGCGATATATTTTAGCAGGCCATTGTCAGGTGACAGGCGTAAGTAATATAGCGATATATTTTAGCAGGCCATTGTCAGACGACAGGCGTAAGTAATATAGCGATATATTTTAGCAGGCCATTGTCAGACGACAGGCGTAAGTAATATACCGATATATTTTAGCAGGCCATTGCCGGACGACAGTCGTAAGTAATATACCGATATATTTTAGCAAGCAATTGCCAGACGAAAGGCGTAAGTAATATACCGATATATTTTAGCAGGCCATTGTCAGACGACAGGCGTAAGTAATATACCGATATATTTTAGCAAGCAATTGCCAGGCGAAAGGCGTAAGTAATATTGCGATATATTTTAGCAGACCATTGTCAAACGACAGGCGTAAGTAATATAGCGATATATTTTGGCAGGCCATTGTCATACGACAGGCGTAAGTAAAATAGCGATATATTTTGGCAGGCCATTGTCAGGCGACAGGCGTAAGTAATATTGCGACATATTTTGGCAGGCCATTGTCAGGTGACAGGCGTAAGTAATATAGCGATATATTTTAGCAGACCATTGCCAGACGACAAGCGTAAGTAATATAGCGATATTTTTTGGCAGGCCATTGTCAGGCGACAGGCGTAAGTAATATAGCGATATATTTTAGCAGACCATTGCCAGACGACAGGCGTAAGTAATATAGCGATATATTTTTGCAGACCATTGTCAGGCGACAGGCGTAAGTAATATAGCGATATATTTTGGCAGGCCATTGCCAGGCGACAGGCGTAAGTAACATAGCGATATATTTTAGCAGGTCATTGCTAGGCGTCAGGCGTAAGGAATATACCGATATATTATAGCAGGCCATTGCCAGACGAAAGGCGAAAGTAATATAGCGATATATTTTACCAAGCAATTGCCAGATGACAGGCGTAAGTAATATAGCGATATATTTTGGCAGGCCATTGTCAGGCGACAGGCGTAAGTAATATAGCGATATATTTTGGCAGGCCATTGTCAGGCGACAGGCGTAAGTAATATAGCGATATATTTTAGCAGACCATTGCCAGACAACAGGCGTAAGTAATATCTGTTGGGTAGTCAGCCCGAAGGCTGGTTGGATCCTCAAAAAAGCACCGCCGTTACGCTATGTGAGTAGATACCCACAAAAACCCAAGGCAGCGCCATTTTGAGGCGTTCTAGGCAAGAAGAGGAGTGAGATAGTTTGTCATTGCTTTCCTCACTGAGTCAGAACAGTAGTCCTAACCCTATGAGTAGAACCTTTCACAGCATTCACAGGCACTGACTGTGCCCCGAATGCCATTACTAAGCACCACCCATACCTCAGTAGCTTCCATATAATCACAGCCATGAGTGAGACTGAGACATCGGTGAAAAGCCACCTTTTACTCTAGCCTGTGCCAACTTACAAATGCAAATGTACTGTATTCATCAAGAGATGGCAAACAGGCCTGTAAGTAATATAGCGATATATTTTGGCAGACCATTGTCAGGCGACAGGCGAAAGTAATATAGCGATATATTTTAGCAGACCATTGCCAGACGAAAGGCGTAAGGAATATACCGATATATTATAGCAGGCCATTGCCAGACGAAAGGCGAAAGTAATATAGCGATATATTTTAGCAGACCATTGCCAGACAACAGGCGTAAGTAATATAGCGATATATTTTGGCAGGCCATTGTCAGGCGACAGGCGAAAGTAATATAGCGATATATTATAGCAGGCCATATACTGATGTATTTTATTAAAATAGCAGGTCATTGCCAGACAACAAACATAAGAAATACATGACCGATATCGTTTTTCACGGCGTGGCTTGAAACTAGTTTTAGTACCATAATCTCGTAAATAGAGTTTCTGTAGGCCAGAAATTATCAAGATGAAATGGGAATTTTAATCCGGACTTCATCTACAGTACTTCCACATTACGCGCTGTACTGCTCTAATTAAAATTTTATCTCAGTATCATGGGAATGTACGATATAACCACTAATGTTACTGGGGGTCGCGCGCAAGCGACTGTGTACCTCAACGTATGGATTCAATAATGAATATCTCATTCTGCTAGTTTATGTGATTAACTTGATACATGATCAGCATTCCCATGACACTAAAACACATAAGTAAGGATTTACAACGGATTAACAATAGCATTATGTTATGCTTGGAACACTATTTCATGTGGTATGTGCAGTACAAGCTAAACATTCATTTTTCGCTTACCAAGTGGGGAGGGTCACAAATTATTCTCATGCACTACTGTTTGATGCAGTGACTCCTCGCACCATTGAGTTTACATGCACGACGAAGTTAATAAGGGTTTACGAGCTAGCATTTTATACATTCCTCTTGTAATTAATGCAAGACAATGAGCAAATGCTTGACTGTTGCGTGCACTACACTCACATGCTCCTCCCTGTAAGAGTGATCATTATATCGGGTTGTGTGGTGTCGATCACTGGAAGAAAACTGGGTAGGTTTACAAATACTGTGGAATTATATATAATAGGTTCGCCCGGTATCTTTAACGGTTTACCCAGTGTAAGCTTCAAAGGCGCACGGACGGCAGGTCCCAGACACAATTCAGAAAATCCGAGGTGAACAGCGAAACTCCAAACACATATACTATTCTCTGAAGTCTTAACTCGAACGGCTCGACAGTTTGATGCAGGCTAAACTGGGGTGATAGGCTTGCTCGCTAGTTCGTAAACTCACTCCAAAGCTAGTCATTTAAATTTCAACTGAGAGATTTGAAAACGTAATAAGAAGTTCCGTGACGAACTAAAGAGCCTACTTTTCATGCCAATGATTATTCTACAGTATATGAACCTATCTAGAATAATGACGGAATTAAGTTGGTAATATCAAAATGTTTAATTCGTTCAAAATATTCCTGGTATAATGTAGCCTAATAGAGCACTACCATTGGCAGCCCTGGTGACTGAATATATTCTTAGTTCCATCTCTTAAGGTACAGAATACAAAATTTGGTTGAAGTCCAATGGACGTTACATGCAGTTAGACATTGGATCTATCAGCACGCGTAAAAGCATGTTGGCAACAGTGTCATGCGTATGCTGGTTAGAAATAATCTGAAATATTATGATATCTTGTTGTGCCAATTTTGGATGAAATCCATTTGTTAGTATAGAAGTTACATGTATTTTAAAATTGAATCTATCAGCAAGCATAGAATCATGCTGGAGCACTGACTTATATTAATTACTCCAAATTAATCTAGAGTGTCAGGTGCTATACGTGTGCAAAGTATAGAGCTGTTGGCTTGCATACTTTCTGATATATTGATATTAGGGTAAAACTTATAGGCAGCATTTATTAACAGTTGGCAGCCATGATTGCTCTTAAGAATACTTAGTCATATCTGTTATGTTACACATAGTACATACAAAATTTGGTTGAAATCCAACTGATAGTATAGAAGTTAGATGTATTTAAAAATTGGTCCTATCAGCAGGCTTAGAATCATGTTGGTAGAACTAAAGTATATAAGTTACTCCAAATTAATCTATATTGTCAGGTACTATACGTGTGCATAGTTTAAAGCTGTCGGCTTGCATACTTCCAGATATATTGGTTTTTGGATGAAGAAAATAGAGAGGGCAATTATTAACAGTTGGCAGCCCTGGTGGCTCTTAAGAATACACTCGGTCATATCTGTTTATGTACACATATTCCATACAATATTTGGTTGAAATCCAATTAATAGTGTAGACGTTATATGCATTTAAAAATTGGACGTATCAGAAGGCTTAAAATTATTTTGGCAACACTGTCATGTATGGCTTCCTGGAAATTAAACTGAAATAGTATTATCTACTTGTGTGCCAATTTTGGAGTAGCTCCCATGCATACCTTCCATGATATCCAACATGGAGCTCAAATTTCTAGTGCGTTTTTTCAGCAGTTGGTAGCACTGACATCATTTTCAAATATGGGCTTGAGATATTCCTGAATACTTCTTTACTCACTAAATTTGGTTTCAATTGATGCAGCAGTTTAGGAGTTAATAGGGAGGGGGGACACACAGCCAGACAGACAGAAGGACAGACAGACACACATTTTCCCGGATCGATCTCATAAGTCTACTTTTTCCTCATTTTTGCAAAATGTGAAAAGTAGGCTAAAAACACTTATTGTGGACGATATATTAATGATAGAGATATGCTGTCGTGCACTTTTTTTGTAGAATTTTTCATGCTGGACGATTCTTACACTCATAGTATATAGCCTACTGTAGATCATTTGAACGGTTTACCCAGCGCAAGCTTAAAAGGCTTCGACTCGATTCACTGGAATCGTTACTGCTCGGGTTCCTTTCGTCACAAATGAATGTTTTTGAACAGAGACCTTCCTCGAGACATCCTTTACAGAATGGTAGAAACCGCATCAAAATCCATCCAGTGGTTCTCGAGATTACCCGTAACATCAAAAAAATCGGGGACTATGTTTTATACTATGTAGAGATATTTTTAGCCTATTTTCATTTATGAGATCACCCTTTTGTCCGAGTGCGTGTGTGTGTGTATGTGTATGTGTGTGTCCCTAATACAATCTAAATGGTTGTAACGATTTCAATGAAATTCGGTAAGGTCATAGTACTATTTTGTCCGACTCCGACCCCCTTTAAAGTTTAATGCGTTTCACCAATCCAACATAGTAGCTGTGCAAAATATTTCACCGGCCTTCTATGTCGTCGAAACTATTACTCGTATCACCCTGAAATTTTGTACGGTGATAAAGGGCACTACTAGAAATTCATCCGAGCACAGTGAAATATGGTGCAGCAAATATTTATACACACTGTAATGCACTGAAATCTAATTTAGTTCAATTGTTTACATAATCTCAAGATGGCAGCTGTGCGAAATTTTAAAATTAAGTTTTTATTTCTTGTGTCCTAATCATGTGATCGAAGTCAGCGTTTGAGAAATTAACCTTCGCAAAAATCGTCATCTAACAGTACATAACTCCATGGCCTACATATTGTATATAAAAATCCAACATGGCAACCATCCGAAATATTTAGACGTATGACAGCAATCAATCTGAAATGTTGTATGCTGATAGAGGCTATGAACATATGTTCACCTATGGGGCTTTCAATAACCCGGTGAGCACAAACCCTACATGACGGTGACACGAAATGAAAATATTTAAATGGACGTTTTTAGCGATTTAACCATCCGAGCGCACCGAACGCAGTGAAACCTGGTACGGTAAATGCTTATGCAAATTTTAATCCTCTGACATCTAATTTATTTCAATTCTTTACTTAACCACATGATGGCGGCTGTGCAAAATTTTAAAATCTCGTTTTTATTTCTTGTGTCCTAATCATGCGATTGAAGTTTGAATAATACTATTCACGTAATAGTACATAACTCTATAGCCTACTTATATAAAAAGTCAACAAGGCGACCATCCTAAATATTTAGACGGTTCTCAATATCTACGAATCTATTACAGCATCAAACTGATATTTTTTTGTGGTGATTGAGGCAATTAATATCAGTAGGATATATGAAAATAGGCTATATAGTTATTCTCGGAACTACTTATCTTTTATGAGGGAATGTGGGAAATCTTACCTGAGATCCCAGGATTCTTGATTTTGCAGCATAACATGTACGATGTTGTCTGGAGCCAGTTCTCCCCGCTCAGCTTCCAAGCATCTTCTTTGTGGCAGCCAATGGACACAAACAAAGGAAATATGGAGTGTGTCATCGATGACATTGCAGTAGATGCACACCGGACTACTCGCTCGCCTTATTCTGTGGAGGATTTTTTTGGAAGTATCCATGACCTGTCAAGAACTGTGTGAGGTAATAGTTTACTTCACCATGATTCCAGTAGACCCAGTCAGCTAGCGATGGTAACAACTTCTTCGTCCATTTCCCTCCAGAATCATCTTCCTATCTTTCTTGCCATCGATCAATTCTTTGGCTGACAACTATCTCCTTAATAATAATAATAATAATAACAATAATAATAATAATAATAATAATAATAACAAAAGCGTACGATCCTCATCTCGGCCGAAGAAAGGGAAGCAAGATCTCAAAGGATGAGGCAATACTGGGCCAAAAGGAAAGCTCAAAACAATAAAAAGTGATTGATTTCAAGTACCCCAAAGTTGGGCGAAACAAATAAATAATAATAATAATAATAAAAGAAATACGCCGGGAAAACATGCGTCAGTACTTGGCAAAAATCAAAACCCAGCTGTTGAACAAGAGTGGTCCACAATAATAATAATAATAATAATAATAATAATAATAATAATAATAATAATAATAATAATAATAATAATAATGAAAATCCACAGCCTGCTTCCAGTCATCCGACCGTGTCAGCGATGGAATGAATGAAGCCCCCATCTAGCGGCGAGGATATGAACTGTGCCGGCTGCCGAAGCCTGTCGCACTCCTCTGAGGCTATGATTAAATGAATGACAAATGAAATGATAGTGGAGAGTGTTGCTGGAATAAAATTTTAGACAGGGAAACCCGGATTACCCGGAGACTACCCTGTCTGCCTCCGTTTTGTCCAGCACAGATCTCACATGGAGTGAATGCCTCTCACCAAGGCGGTGCGGGTTCGATTCCCGGTCAATGCATGTGAGATTTTCGAAGTGAAATGCCATGTCCTGTGGTTCGGATTCCACGTAAAAAGGAGGTCCCGTTGCTCATGATCTCAAGATTAACGGTCACGTTAAACTACAAGCTTCCTTTTGCTTCCTTCACATGGAGTGACCGGGATTTGAACCACGGACCCAGTGGTGAGAGGCCGGCGTGTTGTCGCCTAAGCCACGGAGGCTCAGAATGATAATAATAATAATAATGATAATACTAATAATAATAATAATAATAATAATACTCGTATATCTTTTACGAGGGAAGTGGAAAAATCTTGCATAAGATTACACTCCTCAAGTGTGTGGGACTTTTACCCACTAAAAAAACACAACTTATCCTCTTGACAAAACCCATCCCGGGACCACTTTCATATTACTTCAGGATGGTGCCTTTTTCTTTGCTTCACAAGCAACTTCTTACTTCTCAATTCATACTCAGTCCGCGGATCGCAGACTTAATCAACTACATCGAGCAAGTCCCCATCCGACTTCTTCTGACGAAGGACCACCTCAACAAAGAAAGCGACCGTATCCCAGCTGAGCTCGTTCCTCAGCATAATTCCAACTATATTGTCCGGCGTTATTGGACCAACCTCAGCTTCTAGTAGTTTTTCCGCTGCCCAACGAGCGCAGCATATGCTTGGAGTTGAAAGTGGGAAACCACGGACAACTATTTCAAGGACGGCCGACAGTGAAGTTCGAACCCATGTCTACCGAGTCTACAGAGAGCTTGGCCCCATGGCCTAGTGCTGCGCGTTAGCGTGCGTAGCTACCGCTGTCGGTAATAATGAACTAAAAATCCCCAACATACCTTATCAAAAATGAATAGATAGTGTACGTGGGGTAAGCAGGATTCATAAGCCGTAGTGAAGGCAAGCCTAGAAATCAAACTCACTGCAGCAGCGTCTGACTCGCAGCGGGCGGATGCTAACAACGCCGAATCCCCATGTGAGGGGCGGTCGAAATCATATCCTGGCCGTAGACTAATACGAGTGGAAAATACTAGTGTTCAGTATCGTTTGCAGTATAGGCTAGAAGTGCATTAGTACCATAAGGAGAGAAATATCGACCTTCCTGACAACACGCGTTCGTTGGGCTGCATAAAACAATATTATTAGGGGCAACTGATTCACCTGGTATAAACTCTGAAATTGGTTTATTAAATGGCAAGGAAAAGAAACGGTTAAAACCTAAAGAATCCAAGATGTCGCAAGCACTCAAAATAAATGTATGTTCGACGATGTCGAAATGTAAATATTGTATGTCAGAAAACTGTATCATAATGAGGGTCATTATAACACTAATTTTCATTATGAAACAGTTTCTCCCACCCATCAGAGCTCAAGAAACAGTTGTGTGACCAATTAGGTAAGGATAGCATCGCACCTGTGCTGACTTCCAGGCCTTCTATTTTAAATTTCACTGCATGGCTTCTAGTGTCAAAGTGGGGTATTCCAGGAGGCCAAGGCATTCTCTGCGTCCCATGCGATCTGTTCAGTACATAAAACTGGCGAAATCTCGACAGATATTTATGAATATTTATGTTCGAACATAAAATAGTTATAATTATCGTCGAACATAAGCAGTCGTATGCAACTCGCCTATGATGGTGGCTCGTTGAATAATGTACTATAACAACATAAATAAACAACTGAGAGGTTGGCGTGAAAACAAAAACTCCGACAGTATTTTTTGTCCGTTGTGATTACATTCTAAATGATACTGCCACAATAAATGACTAGGGAATTATATAATAATTTCACATGACGTCCAGTCGGAGTAAAAATAATAATGAATGCACTACTAACCTCATTGATACTGGGCTTTATCAGTTCCAATTTACAAATTATATAAAATTGAAATGTCATTACATTAAGAAGTATTTAAAGTGAATCACACCCACATTGAATGGTATTTTTTGTTGTTCATTTCAATAGACGAATGTTTCAAGTCCAATTTATATGTTTTGCGGAAATACAGGGTCATCGAAAAATAATGCCAACATTTAAAAACATGATAGCACCGAAACCTTTTATGTTAAACGTGTAATTCTTTCACTGAACGCCAGCTGATTAAAGTAAGTTTTGTTTTGGAGGGGACGTGACCTTGCTATGCGCACACTAGATACGCAGTAGCCAAGGTCGGCCGGGGGCGCGCGCGCCAATAAAGTCCTGACCTCACCCCTTTGCATTTTTTTTCTGGGCTTACATTAAAACATTGTGTATGCAGAAAAAAATTGGGATTTAGAGCACCTGCGAGAGCGAATTTCTGCCGCCATCTTGACAGTTACTCCTAAAATGATTGCACGTACCAATCCAGCCATTGCGAAAGCGTGCGTTCACTGCTGATGTTGGTGGTCGGCCTGGCCTAGATTTTTTCTCTACAGTCCCTGTTTTCTTAAACTGATTAAACCATCGAATGACAGCTCTGTAATCAGGTGCAGTTTGTCGGTCAGTACAGTCAGTGGCGCGCGCGTCCCCCGGCCGACCTTGGCTACTGCGCATCTAGTGTGTGCATAGCAAGGTCACGTCCCCTCCAAAACAAAACTTACTTTAACCAGCTGGCGTTCGGTGAAAGAATTACACGTTTAACATAAAGGGTTTCGGTGCTATCAATGTTTGAAATGTTGGCATTATTTTTCGCTGGCCCTGTATATTAATGTATTGTGGTGTGTAGCTGTTAATGATAATTGCATTGATGACAGTCGCACGCCAGGTTCTGGTTGACAGACTAACTTAGTGAGGAGGAACGTATATAGGATACTGTGTGCTGGCATTTAGGTCCCTTCTTACTATTTCTTTCATTTATTAGCCTATTTTCATTTATGAAAAAATAGGCTTATGAGAACACCTGTTGTCCGTGAGTGAGTGTGTGTGCGTCCATATGTGTGTGTGTCCCCCTAATAACTTCTAAACAGCTGAAGCAATTTCAATGAAACTCGGTAAGGTCATAGTACTAATTTGGCCAATCCTGACCGTGCCCTTCAAATTTTATTACATCTCACCAATCTAACATGGCGGCTGTGCGAAATATTTAACCAGCATTTAATATCTCCGAAACTATTTCCGATATCACCCTGGAATTGTGTACGGTGATAAAAGGCACTACTAGACGTTAAGTTATGTGACGTTCAGAAACCTGTTAACTACTAAACGAACATGGCGGCCAAGCGAAGTTGAAACATTTAAATGGCCTTTTCTCGCTATTCAACCATCAGAGCGCAGTGAAGCTTGGTACGGTAGATGCTTGTATAAATTTGAATCCACTGGCGTCTTATTCATTTAAATTATTTTTATAACCACAAGATGGCGGCTGAGCGAAATTTTTAAATCTCGTTCTTATTTCTTGTGTCCTAATCATGCGATTGAAGTTTGAATAAAACACCTACTCAATAATCTCCATGTATTAGTACATAATTCTAAGGCTTATACATAAAAATCCAACATGGTGACCATCCGATATATTTAGACGGTTTTCAATATCTATGAATCTATTACAGCAATCAAACTGAAAATTTGTATGTTGATAGAGGCAATTAATATAAGTAGTTAGTTATTGTTGTTTTAAGGGGTGGAACTACGAGGTCATCTGCCCCTCGATTAAGTAGGATATATGAAAATAGGCCATTTAGTTGTTCACGGAACTGCTTGTTTTTGTGTGGTTTTAAAAACCAGTGTAGCTTAAGCACGGTAGAGGAATAGTTACACATTACGCTGCGATGTATCAGTGCTCGTTAAATCGTGCACCACGGCCGCGAGAGCAACTGCAGAAAAATTCGGAGATCGCAGATTCGAATCCCGGCGCTGACAGCGTAAATCCAAGTGTGTGTGTTTTTGTCGTTTTTTTTTTTCAAACTACCTCCATGCAATTGCAGGGATCGCACCTTACTTCAAGTCTCGGGTCGTATACCTCATCCCTGCCCCTAATAATAATAATATCGTATGGTCTCGGGTGCCGGGTGCAAGCTTTGTAATTTGACACCCAGAGGGTAGCTTGCATGTCGAATTTCGTTGTTCCTGAATCACTATGAAAGTCAAGGAGGTTAGATATCTAAGCTCCTTGAACACTATAGCGCTTTCTAGTAGAGAAATGAGGAACTTTGTGATGACGGAAACTCCCGAGATTAATGTTGCCATTATGAAAACGGCCTACTGAATTCAAATGGGTTCTTTGACATGCCAACATCGTATGACATGCGTGTCGTATTTTTGCCGCCTTTCAAAAAAATCACTTACCACGGCCAGGAGCGAACCTGAAATCTTGGGGTTGGTAGACCGACACGTTATCCACTCACCCACCGTGCCCCTAATACAGCTACACGCATTCTTGGCTGTCCCCACGGAGGGCCAGGTTCGATTTCCGGCTCTGCTAAGAAATTTAATTCTGGTCTGAGTTCTGGAACGTGGTACACTCAGCATCGTGAGGCAAAGCTGAGAAGAGGCGGGTTCAATTCCTACCTCAGTCATCCTGGAAGAGGTTTACCCACTTCTACTCCAGGCAAAATGCTGGGATGGTACCTAACTTAAGACCGCGTCATGCCCAAATCCTACCTCAATTACAAATACGCACACTGGTACAGACATTATAGTGACACAGGTTATCAAACAAATTGTACACACACCCACTTATACGGGACTACATGTCCACGATGTCGCAGAGCCCATAAGGAATGAACATTACACCAGTTACACATAGCATTACAGTCATCACAGGAATACAAGTTATCAAACAAGTTCAATTCACAACCAACTACATGGGGATAATGACCTAGATGTGCTCCGCGAGGCACCTCGTTTATCCTACGGTATGCAGGCAAATGCCAAGATGGTTCCTAATTTGAGACTACGCTCCCCTCCTTTCCAAACTTAGGCTTCGTTACAAATAGACACAATACTTCAGACACGACAATAACAGGGGTTATCAGAGAAATGTTGCACCCATACCCGGGTTGGAGGGACTGAAGTAGCTCTAAGTGTAGGCTGTTCCAGCCAAACTGCTCGCCAGTGAGCAATGGAGTACTCTCCGCCTTGCGTGAGTAAACCTGCAACATGCAATACAGCATGTATCGCCTTGTATCGTCACGTGACATGCACGCATGCCCTCTAGCGACGGACTGTGACCTTCCACGCTCTGGTCGGAACCACACCTCGTTACAAACGCCACGATTAGTCCATGTTGTCACTGGTTTGCGCATGACAGCCTCCGGCTCGTTACTTTTTGAACGCACCTTATATTTTGCATACACAGGTTATACGCATGCAGAAATTCTTTCAGTGTTCCTCTTTCTCTTATGGAAACTCGTTCATTATCGTCTATCAAAGCGAAAATCTCATTAGAAGATGCAGCTAGTCTTAATCTAGACTCACAGAAGGGTTTGGCCCGGCAGCTTCGACAAAATTAATATCAGGATACGTCTGGCAGAGCCTCCTTAAAACAGTACGTGGCATTAGGATATAGCCTATTGATTAAATTAGGTACAGGGGTATTGAAATTATAAAAGAGCTTCAAGAGAGAGTTCACGGCTAACATATCCTCCATCGTGTTCGAATAAAACCATTTTAGCCTACTTTCGATTTTTGCAAAAAATGAAAGTAGACTTATGAGATCACTACAGGGCGAAAAAAAAGTGTGTCTGTCTGTGTGTGTGTATGTGTGTGTGTGAGTCTGTGTGTGTGTGTGTGTGTGAGAGAGAGAGAGTATGTGTACTCTGAATGTCTGTCCCCCCCCTCCCCTATCAATTCGAACACGGTGAGCGCAAATTGAACGAAATTTGGTACAAAGGTAGCACTAGCAAAGGACACCTCAGTGTCATGTTTTATATCGCCGCCATCTTGACGGAAACGTAATGGCGGCCACACAAATGTTCAAAGCTTAAATCAATTTACGACTAACCTAATCATCCGATCTCTACAAAATTTTGCAACAACATACTTTTATGGGGGCAGCATCCTTTGACCAAACTAATAGGTCATCAGCCTAATAGTTTGCGGATGGCGGCCATCTTTGTGTGAAAATCGATTGCCCCTATTAATTCGAACACGGTGAAACCGAATGGAATGAAATTTGGTACAGAGGTAGTACTAGCAAAGGACACCTCAGTGTCATGTTTTATATCGCCGCCATCTTGACGGAAACGTAATGGCGGCCACACAAATGTTCAAAGCTTAAATCAAATTACGACTAACCTAATAATCCGATCTCTACCAAATTTTGCAACAACATACCTTTATGAAGGGAGCATCCTTTGACAAATCTAATAGGTCATTAGCCTAATAGTTTGTGGATGGCGGCCATCTTTGTGTCAAAATCGATAACCCCTATTAATTCGAACATGGTGAAACCGAATGGAATGAAATTTGGTACAGAGGTAGCACTAGCAAAGGGCACCTCAGTGTCATGTTTTATATCGCCGCCATCGTGACGGAAACGTAATGGCGGCCACACAAATATTCAAAGCTTAAATCAAATTACGATTAACCTAATCATCCGATCTCTACCAAATTTTGCATCAACATACCATTATTGAGGGAGCATCCTTTGACCAAACTAATAGGTCATTAGCCTAATATTTTGCGGATGGCGGCCATCTTTGTGTCAAAATCGATTCCCCCTATTAATTCGAACATGGTGAAACCGAATGGAACGAAATTTGGTACAGAGGTAGCGCTAGAAATGGCCACCTCAGTGTCATGTTTTATATCACCGCCATCTTGACGGAAACGTAATCGCGGCCACCCAAATGTTAAAGGCTAAAATGTAATTACGACCAACCTAATAATCTAGTCTCTACCAAATTTTGCAACAACAAATCTTTATGTGGGAAGCATATTCTGACCAAACTGCTAGATCATCAGCCCAATAGTTTGCAGATGGTGGCCAAGTATGTGTGCAAATCGAATCCCCCTATCAATTCAAACACGGTGAAACCGAACTGAACGAAATTTGGTACAGAGGTAGCACTAGCAAAAGGCACCTCAGTGTCATGTTTTATATCGCCGCCATCTTGACGGAAACGGAATGACGGCCATCCAAATGTTAAAAGCTTAAATCAAATTTCGACCATCCTAATAATTTGATCTCTACCGGATTTTGCAACAACATGCCTTTTTGTGGAAAGCATCTTATGACTGACTACAAGGTCATCAGCCCAATAGTTTGCAAATAGCGGCCATGTATGTGTGCAAATCCATTCCCCAGATCAATTCAAACACGGTGAAACCGAATTGAATGAATTTTTTTACAGAGGTAGCACTAGCAAAGGGCACCTCATATTCATGTTTAATATCCCTATAGCACGTTGTATTTCAACAAGCTACTCCAACCAACATTCAATTATACTCCTTGAAAAGGACAAAGAGTTATAACAATACCCATGCATTTAGGAGAAAGTAGGCTATATGTTCTTTACTGAACATCTTGTTTATTCATCAAATACAGAATTTAAAATACCGAAATGTTCATTAATGAAATAACTTCTTACTTTTTTTCTGCAGTAATTCCAAATAATAGCAACATAACATGGCTGCCATGGGAAACGGACAGTGAAGCAGGGGCGGCTCAAGATTCTTTTTGGCACATGCGAGATCAGGGTTTAATGTCCCTCTCTTTACTTATTCATCTTGTAATTAATACGATGTAATGATTGTATTGTTTATATATATATACACACACCGCGGACAGGCCAACAAGGACCACGCAAATATCACTTCTTTATAGGTCTAGTTTCCTTCTTTCTCTTCCAGAGGTCTTTCATCCTGGTCGACTGCGCAGCTCATCTTTCAGCAGTCCATCTCCTCTGTTGAGATTCTTTTTCTCCCCGACAAGAATTTTGAGGCCATTTTTTTCTGCACTCTATTCGATTTAGACAATTTTCTTCAGTGATTTTGAATTTTTGAAGTTCTTCTTTCTTTTGTTTCACATAGCCTCCTTGCCCTTTATAGTTCCTGATTTTATCAAAAATTTGTTTGTTTAACCTTGAGCAATCCATGCGGACCGTATGTCCGTAGAACTGAAGTCGCCGTATTCTGATCATCACTTCAAGGTTGTCGATTTTACTATAAATTTCTGCATTGGATCTCAGTCTATAACATTCCTGTGTTTTCCTAGGACCATAAATCCTTCTTAAAATTCTTCTTTCTATCTTGAGCAAATTCTCCATTCCGGTTATATTTGTAGTTTCCATGCCGAACAAGATGACTGGTCTAACAACTGTATTAAAATGTCGTAATTTTGCATTGGTAGACAGGTTCTTTTTATTGTATATATTTTGTGTACAAAAATTTAATCTTTCCAATTTCCCTTTTTTGTTCTCAATTGCCAATTTATCCGTCCCATTGCTACTAATTATTTCTCCAAGATATTTAAATCGGTCAGTGACCCTGATGCTCCCATAATTTGTTTTTATCATTTTCTTAGTGTATTTCTCATCACTTGTCATCATCTCTGTTTTTACCAACGAAATCTGTAAGCCCGCCTTTTTCGCCGTTTCTTTTAACTGATCAATTTGGTTAATAGCTTCTTGTTCTGATTCAGCAAACAACGCTACGTCGTCAGCAAATGCTAAACCTTTGACTTTGAGGTTCTGATTCTTTGTACCAATTTTAGCACCTGAATCGTTCTTCTCCCAAAACGTCCTCATGATTTTATTCAAGACCAAATTGAAAAGCAGTGGTGATAGACTGTCCCCTTGTGTTAGCCCAGTTTCTTCTTCTTCTTTTACGGCCTCATTGGACCACTTCAGTCAATCATTTCTTGGTTCTCTTCTTCAGTAAGTTTCCTTTCCGAGTCGCCCAGTAGCTCTTCATTCGCTCTGATCTTCTCAGGCGTTCCTCATCTGTAAATACCCTTTTTACTGTATTACGTTTGTCTATTTTAGCCTGAAATCTTATTTTTATATCTCTCAGTTTTTTTTTTTTTTTTTTTTTTTTGCAAGTCATCCAAGGTTATTTCTAATTCTTTCATATCTTCTCTAATTTCCTTAATCCATCCTACTTGTTGTTTCATATTCCAAAGTTTCACTACAATTTTTCTAGATAACCTGGTTTCTGGTGTCCTCATGATGTGACCAAAAAAATAAATCCGTTTCTTCCGAATAGTATCAGTGATGGGCTCCAGTTCTCTGTATACCACTTCATTTGGTACTATCCGCCACTGTCCATCTTTCTGATATTTTTTTATTTATGCATATTCTAGCTATTCTTCTTTCTACTTTTATTACAAATCAAAATAAATAGTTGTGTTTTGTATTTACATTAAATTAAAAATTGACTAATAGAATAACCAATACTGTATCATAAAAGACTTGTTATGAACAAACTTTTAAAAACATACTTTCCTCGCCCTAAGCTTGGCAAAGTCTTTCAAAATTGAATCAGTATCGATAGTGTTTATAATTTGGTTTTCAATTGCCAATGCTGCCATTCCAATATTCCAAATGATATTGATATTGAGATTTAAGGGAGGCTGGGACTGAATTTATGAAAAATAGTAATTATTGTTAGAATTGAATGAAATTTGGTTTGTGGTCTCCGGATGGTGAAATAAGGCCATATACCAATTTTCAGGAAAATAGCAACATAACGTTCTGAGAAATTAACACTTAATTTTTTTTTAAATTGATAAGCATAAAAAATGCTCCAGCTGAACAGTTACTTCAAATATCACATTGAAAACTGGTGTACAGGCACTTCAAAGGTATGGAAAGAATTTTAACAGAGAGAAAGTCTGCATATGTATTCCATGAATGTGAGGAAAGATATGTTTTATGTGTTTATGTTTTTGTCAAATTATGCTAAAAAACATACCCCTTTGAAGGCTACATGTTTTAAAGTATCAACATTATAAAAAATTCCATCTGTTAATATCAAGACAATATAGGTGTTAACAACCCATGAAATTCTCATGGAATTTGAAACCAAATTGGTTCAGCTGGAACATTTTAAATACCTGAAAATGAATATATGAAAAAAAAACATTTTAGTAAATAAAACATGGTTGAAGGCTAACCTAATAATACGTCAGTTACGATCACTAAAGAAACACGTTACGTTATTGGAATTTCTATCGTTACCGTAGTATTGTTACCTCGTCAACTCACTAGATAGTAGCTCTGGGGGCAATTTGAAGATGGGCATTGTTGCGTTGAAGCTAGTGGGTGGGGGCGTTTCCCCAGCACTCAACCGGACATTTAAATGTCACGCTAGTACTTTAAAAATGGCCGAACCCGAAAAATACCACCGCGAAATTATCCGCGGGAGTCCGACGTACAATAATATGCACAAATTGAGAAATCGATTTTTTACTTTTTTCACCAAAAACTCAGTCCCAGCATCCCTTAATATCTCAATAAAATGTGGAGATTTAATGCTCAATATTTTTACATATTCAGGGGCGCCAAAATTTATGTTTCAGTTTTATAGCGCCGAAAAATAAAAATATTATTTTCAAACGAAAAATGAAAAAAGATGCCGGCTTCTCCGGTGCGACGCTCCGGCCATGCCAGTGTCCCAAGTGGCCGAATGTGTCGCATGAGCCTCGCGCCGGCCCTGTAGTTAAGGGAGAGAGCATATTAAATTATCTGATGTGAACTGTGAAGATTAAACATAAGATATGTTGGCTGCCCCTAATAGTAATCAACCATAACCAGGTTCGAAGCCACAGACCACAGCTTTATCCTATAGCTAGAGGTGTTAGTTTTTGTTAATTCGCGATAAAACGAAAAGTCATATTTAGAGGTTAGGATGTTTTATTTTCACGTATTTACATGTTTCGTGCCGCCCAGGAGTGAAATTAAATCGCGAAATAACGCGAATTTTGTGAATAACACCACAAATACCGCAATCTGCGAAATAAAAACAAATTTTCATATTTTTTCCCCACACCAATCCGAACATTTTTGTCCACAAGCCGATAATCGAATTTGGTTGGTGTTCAATTCGAGAGAATGATCGATTGTATAGTTTCGCGAGGGGTAATACTACGATATACGTCATATTACGATATACTGTCGATATTCTCGTTACTCGTTGGATTTTAGCGCTGTGGTAAACAGCTGTTATATCGCGGCGTGAATAGTTTGGCCGACTACCTCCAAAAGGTTATGTGATGGTTGTTCATAATGTAAACTACGTTTGCCTCCTGTTACATCGGTAGCGAGTGTAAATTATAGTAGAGAATTCTATATAATTTAATAAAAAGTGCGCAAATTGTGCGTTATCATCGAAGCTAGTGTGTTATTTGCGTGAATCAGTTGGCGACCACGTGTTCGTCGTATTAGTTCCGAACTTAGCAGTACAGGAAGATGAGACGCGACGAAATTTAAATATTATGACACGAATTCAGAAATAAATTTTGCGTGTGGTTACGAATTTATACTGGCGTGTGACTACAGTCAACCGTGTGATAACAGTGTTTGTTACTGGGCATCGCTCAGTTGAGTTTAAAAATGCCGAAGGTAGCTGTTTCTGCCACAGACAGACTTAAAGAATATAAGAATGAAGGATTTATAATTTCTTGTGGCATTCTTATGTGCAAATATTGTGATTGTCGGTTAGATTATCGCAGGAAAGATGCATTAGACAAACATTGCAAATCGGAGAAGCATTCAAAACGCCGAGAAAATTCGCGTCTTGAAGTTAGTGTTCCTAGAGTGGCCACCTTGAAAGAAACATTATCAAATGCTAGTCGTGTGAAGGATATGAAAGAAGAGTTTATTTTGGACACTACTACTGCGTTTGTGAAAGCTAATATACCAGTAGAGAAACTAGACAATCCTGCTATCCGTACTTGATTTAATAAGTACGTTCGCGGAAGTGGAGATTTACCATCAGCAAATCAGATTCGTCAGAAATACATCCCCATGATTGGCGAAAGAAGGAGGGAAGAAATTAGGGAAGATATAAAAAACAAAGACGTGTTTCTGCTATGTGACGAAACAACTGACAAGAATGGTAGGTGTGTTTTCAACATTCTTTTTCGTCCATCAGTACCATCAACTGAAATGAACACCCATCTGGCTGCCTCTGTTGTTCTAGATTCTGCCAATAGCGTAAATTGATCCAATGCGATATTAGACACCTTGGATTCCTATGAAATTGAACGGGAGCGTGTAGTGGCAGTAGTTACGGACTCAGCACGCTACATGACAAAATGTGTAACTACTCTTCAAGGATTGATTGAAGAATTAAGTCATGTCCAGTGCTGGGCTCATAAAGTCAATCTTATCGGCTGCGTATTTGAAAACGAGCTGGACGAATTGAACATGTCTATAGTAAAGACAAAGAATGCCTTTTTAAATACGCGAAAAAGAAAAAGCAATTACGTTGCATTTCTAAGGGAGAAATATGAAAACACAGAAGAAGAGAATGAAATTCTAGCTTTCCCAATGCCTGTATGTACAAGATGGAATTCATGGTTTAAGGCTGCAATGTATATGGCCACGCATGTGGAAGATCTGGTAGAATTTTTCAAAACATTGGAAGATTCAAATTCTGGGGTCAAATTTTTCCAACAAGCATCGACTTCAACAATACAATTTATACAATTACAAGCATTGTATGTTTCTGTTGTTGGTGCCTCTCTTATGGACTTGCTTAATTTCTTGGAGGGATCTAAGTACCCAACAATTCACTTACTGGCTGGGAAGCTAGATGACCTTGAGGTAAAGCTCAAGCTATTAGGCGATGGTGGAATGTTCAATCATACGATCCTCCAGAACTTGGAACAGCTTCCTCAAAAGATGCAGATAAAGGTTAAGTCCAAGCTTACGTGTGTTGCCCAGTCAGCTCTAGTGAAAGTCAGGACTTTAAGGACCACGGATCCAGCCAGGAAGACTGTAGAAGCCATCGGGTCATTGTTTGATCCTCGGCATGCACCTAAGAACGTATCTCCCACAGAACTGCTCCAATTTAAGAAGAATGCCCCATTTCTTACGAAGATGGAGTCTCAACAGTTTTTAGAGGCTCACAGCATTTACCTGACTGCAATCAAGAACCAACTGCGTCATGAAGATAATGTGAATGTTCCAGAGATCCTCATGGGATTAAGGCCTGCTCACCGAGACTATGCAACAGCTGCATTAAAGTGTGTGTGGTATCCTTGTTCAAATGTGGATTCTGAAAGGTCATTTTCGAAATACAGTCTCATAGTAAGTGATAGGAGGCGAAAATTGACAGCTGCAAATGCTGAGACTTTAACCATGATCTACTTCCAGTGATTTCACCGCAGTATTTGGATAGAACTGAAAAAGGTATTCACTGAAATGTGTTTCGAGATGGTGAATGTAAAATAAAAATGTGACTTCCATATAAGTATTATCTCATTCTTCCATAGCCATGTTTAACGTTTTACCCTGCTGTTTTGTTTTTTACTTTGTTTTATTAATTGTTTATATTTTTAAATGCACGTATTGTACAAACCTTATCGCTTTCCAAATTTTAACATGTCATCCCCCGATAAAAATAATAAAAACACAAAACACCACCTTTTGAATTTTAAATCAACAAATGTTCAAAAAAATAACAACACTTTCTAACACCTCTACCTATAGCATATTGTCCGCTCTACTAGCAATACCTCGTATCCGACAATTCTCTTCTTTCACTTTATTTCCGTAATGATTGGTCACGACTCCCAGCCATATGTGGATGAGCCGTCCAACAGAACAATAATTATTCATATCCCTGTGTGTAAGCCTCAAGGAAAATGAACCTTAAATGTACTGTACTGTAGGAGTGCATAACTACTCGGAAATATAATTTTCTACAATACAATGAGTTTAAAGCACACTAATACAGCATTCACAATAATACAGGCTATAAGACCGATTCCACGCACACCCAAGAACACGGGGATACATAACCATGATATCGCAAATTCTCTAAATGAATCAGCAACAACAAGCTTTCGTTGTACTCTGTTATACGGAATTGTATAACGTAAAGGATTGAGAAAGAGGTTTGAAGGAAGAAATAGTGTGTAATATACATAAGTGTGACAAGTCATACATATAAGGTGCGTTCACAAAGTACGAGTCGGAGGCATAATTACAGAAATCAGTACCTGTATGTTAGAAGTATTGGCCCTGGCTGTTGAGGCACTTGTCCCACTGTGACACGAGGCGGTGAATGGCTGTCTTATAAAATTCCCTGGGCTGCGATGTGAGCCAGTTCCGCACGTATAGCTGGACGTCGGCATCCGAGGTGAATCGTTGGCCCCGCAGAGCCCTTTTCAGGGGACCAAACATGGCGTAATCACAGGGAGAGAGGTCTGGACTGTATGGAGGGTGGCCGAGAACCTCCCATTTGAATTTTTGCAGGAGTGCCGCAACTGTGTTGGCCGTATGAGGTCGTGCATTGTCGTGGAGCGACCACGGCGGCTATGGCGTTCACTGTCACTCGGCGGTCCTGGGTAATGAGTGCATCAACCAGCTGGACGTTGTCATCGGTAATGCAGGGGGGTGCCTCAGACAGGGCATCATCGGCTAACGACACCCGTCCTTCCCTGAAGCACTTGTGCCACGCCTTGACCCTTGCAAGAGACATGCAGTGTTTGCCGTACACTTGTGACATTCGGTGATGAATGTCCGTTCCCCCTACTTCTTCCGCTGTCAGAAACCAAACAACACCTCTTTGCTCTTCGGTTGACGCCTCCATGTCACTGTTTGCAATACGACTGGCAGCCTTGGACGATTGATGCATGCTGCTTCTCGCTTTGTATCGTCACGTGACGTGCACGCGTGCCCTCTAGTGACGGGCTGTGACCTTCCACGCTCTGGTCGGAACCACACCTCGTTACACACGCCACGATTAGCCGATGTCGTCACCGGTTTGCGCATTCCAGCCTCCGGCTCGTTACTTTATGAACGCACCTTATAGATATTTAATGTCAGTAAAACTTGTGTGGAACAGAAAATAAAGCAATACAAAAAGACTGCCATCATTGCAGGTTTGCTAATGAGTGATAGTGGGAAGATCACTACAGCCGGAGAATCTTGATTTTAAAAAACAGGGGAGAGTTTGTTTCAGTGCCGCAGTTGGCCTTCCAGACTATAATAAACGTTCCCATTGTTTTGGGATGTGACGTGATTTGACTATGTTCTTCTTTAATTTCATTTGTGCACAATGTGCATATGTAATGTACAGAGTTGAAGTCTCTCTTTCACATATTTGTGTCAGAGATATTTCTCTGCGTTTGCATGTCCTTACGGGCTATCTGTCGCATGGGCCATTACAAAGTTTGCACACGCATAGTTTATCTGGTTGGTGATAGATGTATCTCATACATAGTTAGTTAGTTAGTTAGTTTGTTATACATATCCGGTGTGAAAACCATGAACCGCAAAGCGCGTCAATATATATGTCATTGCTCATAGGATCCTTGCATCTACTCCTGTGAAGCCATAGCGTCCGTCGTTTAAAATTCATTGACTATTCCTTAACATATGCTCTTCCCCTCTTTTAATTGTGTGTCATTAAATTTTTGGTAGGATCTATATACAGTATCTGTGTTGCTTTCACACAATGTATACAACTTGACCTGAAAACTGAAAGCCTTTTTGTTCTCGTTTCTTGAATTATGTCTAAAACCCCAGAGATCTGCTTAATATAGCGTTTCGATTAAATATACTGTTGTGAAGAAGAGTCCAGTTGTTGCGTGGCTAAGAAATGACGAGCATTAGTCGGGATGTAGTGTAGGGGCGGAGATTAATGGCAGTTCCCTGTTTAATAAAACATTGTAGTCTCTGGTTGGCAGGTGAAACATTGCACCCACAAACCATTGTCCAGACAAGGAATTCTTGAATATTCCTGCCTTTGTTCGCCTGCACTTGCCCGATATTAAACCTTTTGTGCTACCCCCAGCGCCTTCACAAACACAACATGGCGCCTTTTAAAATACTGTAGTGGCTTGTAGGATATTCTGTTTCTACTCGTAGTTCCCCCATGGTCATACTTCTCTTGCTCACACGGTTGTGACATTGGCCTATTTTACACCTTTAAATACACTCATTTTAATTTTTTTTTCTTTCTGGTAGGGCCTACTTCCATTTGACAGATGGTTATGAATTTAACATTAGGCGAAGATATAGCCTTCTTAAGTTATCTGCTAATGATAAATATAAAGTATGGTTGGTCGGTTCCTCAGTTTAGGGGCTGCGACAACGTGGTCATGTAGCCCTGGGTACTTGGGGTGTGTGTAAAATCTGTCTGATAACCAGTGTTATTTGTGATGGCTGTATTAGTGTGTGTTATCTGTTTCTAATTTAAGTAAGGACTGCAGACATTCAATTTTCAAGTAGTTACAACTTTTGCTACCAAACGCCACCGTCAACGACCAACTATTTCTGAACTTGGTTACTAGATGCCACCGCAGTCGGTTCCTGGCGACGAACGTTGCAACTTAAGAGCGTTAGTCAAATCTAACCTATAATTTAGCTTCGCATAAGTGTAATTAGTGGAAGGTTCTTCATCATGCCATAAATCTATGACATGGGACCACCGGCTTTACTTCCCCTCCGACGACTTCGGCTGGGTTTGAACCCGCGACCTTGGGCATAGAAGCTCATCATGCTACCATCTACGCCACCGAAGCCGCAAACATATAACGTATCATTGTGTGATTTAGTACAGGGTGGTCAAATCAAGGTCAATGAAAAGATAGTACATTATGCAACGAGTCTAAAATGGCAATAATTAAGACACGAGCATGTTTATAAAACGAGCGTATGCGAGTTTTATAATTTCCATACGAGTGTCTTAATTACCATTATAGACGAGTTGCATACGACTGTTTATGTTCGACGATAATTATAACTTTATTATATGTTTTAACGTAAATATTCATAAATATTCGTTGAGAGTCAGCCACTTGAATTTTGGGATCGGAGAGCGAGCGCTGGGTATGATATATCTGTCTTTCAAGATCTCTGACCGACCGACGCATGCGCTCTGTGTGCTTGAAATGCCAAAATATGCAGGCGATATGTTTACATCTGCCGTCCCTCACTAATATCGTCACCGGAGTCGTTTGAAGGCAATGCGCTGTGTAGAAATAATGTTGGTGATATTAAGGTACAGTGCTAATTCTTCTCATATTCGCCAGTTTATTTACGCGAACATATGGACGGTGCGTATTCCATGTCGGTAATTTATATAGAAAGATGTTGTGTTTATGTCCGACATGTTGGATTTTGAGCGCATGCGCGAAGGTATCGTTACCTAATTGGTCAATGAATGAGCTTTGATTGGCTGGAGAAACGGTATCGTAATGAAAAACAGTGTTATAATGACCATCATTATGATACAGTTTTCTGACCCATAATGTTTACATTTCGACATCGTCGAACATAAATTCTATTATAAAACAAAAATGTTGGAATGCAGCCGAATGAAATCAAAAACCCATACGGACGTCGAATTGGCAGGTTAAAAGCTAAAAGAAATAGGAGATGTTTCTTATGATGCAAACTAACAAGTGATGGACGACGCAAAGAGGAAAATAAAAGTAGGTTAGCACAGGTAAGGAAAACATTTCTACAGAAAAGGAATCTGTTGACATCGAATATTGATTTAGGTATTTGGAAGTCATTTTTGAAAGCCTTTGTCTGGAGCGTGGCGCTCTATGGAAGTGAAACTTGGACTGTTGGAGCAACAAAAAAGAAGAATTGAAGCGTTTGAAATGTGGTTTTACAGGAGAATGATGAAGATCAGATGGGTAGATAGGGTTACAAATTAAGATGTATTAAGACGATTGGGAGAGGAGAGATGTTTCTGGCGTCTGCTAATGAAGAGAAGAAATAGGTTGGTAAGACATTTATTAAGACACCCAGGAATAGCAAAGTTAGTTATGAAAGTAAGGGTCGAAGATATGAACGGCAGGGGTAGACTAAGGTTAGAATATGCTAAACAGATTGCCTCGGATGTAGGGTGTGGTAGCTATGTAGAAATGAAACGATTAGCTCTGGACAGAGAAGCATTGAGGGATGCATCAAACCAGTCAAATGGCTGAAGACTCAAACAAAATAAGGCGTGATCAAAAAGTTTCCGTTTAACGGCCGCACAGTCCAATCATGCTAAATTACTGTGAGCATTGAGGCTCTCGTCCCACTGACAGCCTAGAATGCTAGCCACTACACCACGAGGTTGTTCGGCTCGCCAAAGTTTCTATGTGGACACCTATGGGGTGAGCTACAAGTACCGTCACGTGTGGAGTGTTGTCTGGGGAGGAAAGTGTGAATATAATAACGAGGAATTGGAAGGTAGCGGCTGTGGCCTATAGTTAGGGACTAACCCAGGCATTTGCCTGGAAGGAAGATGGGAAGGCACAGAAGACCATCTTCAGGGTTGCCGGCTGGCAGATTCAAACCTCCTCGCCTCCCGGATATGAGCGACTGCCTGCAGCCACGCTGTAACGACCACGGCTAACTCACCCGGTCACCACCACGAGGTGTTCTTTTTTTTTAATATAAGTACTGATTCAGTCATGCCAGGTGAATGTGGTGTTGGGCAGGGATCTGGTATAATTACTGAAATATACTAGCCACTAAGAGGTGTCACAATATCTTCCTGGTAAGCTACAAGTTCAGTTGGCTCGCTACACTAGTCCCAGGTATGCAAATACAATTAGTGAAATGTAACACTGGTATTGTGGTGCTCCATCACCTCTGTGTTACCTTACATGACCCGCGTTATAAAGTGATTGGTCGTTTCGGGGAATTACACTTCCCTAATGGGAGATAAATAATGAAGCCGCAAATCCTTCTTCTCACCCTTCCTTAGCTCTTTGGCTGTTATAGTCGATTAGACATTAGAATACACCAATAATATCTTGTGCCTGTCTGAGGCTCTTCTATAGAGGTGTGCATATTAATGGACTCAATTGAAGAATTTAAATCATTCTCAATGTATCATACAAAATAATTTTATAGGCCAAGTTCTGAAATCTTTGATTAACACTTACCCTGCTGATAACTGTGATGCTGCTCCTTCGCCCGTCCGTGTATGCTTCGTTAAGAGGGCACAAAATGAATGAGGTTTGAGTTTCAAATGAATTATAAGGTGCGTTCAAAAAGTAACGAGCCGGAGGCTGGAATGCGCAGACCGGTGACGACATCGGCTGATCGTGGCGTGTGTAACGAGGTGTGGTTCCGACCAGAGCGTGGAAGGTCACAGCCCGTCGCTAGAGGGCACGCGTGCACGTTGCGTGACGAAACAAAGCGAGCAGCAGCATGCATCAATCGTACAACGCTGCCAGTCGCATGCAGACATGTAAACACGTTTCTCGCAATTTAACCATCCGAGTGCAGTGAAACTTGGTACAGTAAATCCTTATACGAATGTTAATCCACTGGCATCTAATTTATTTCAATTGTTTCCATAACCACAAGATGGCAGCTGTGCGAAATTTTAAAATCTCGTTGTTAGTTCTTGTGTCCTAATCATGCGATTGAAGTTTGAATGCTACACGTACAAAATAATCTTCATGTAACAATACATTACTCTAGGACCTACATATATAAAATCCAACATGGCGACCATCCGAAATATTTAGTCGGTTCTCAATATCTACGAATCTATTACAGCAATGAAACTGTAATTTTGTATGTTGATAATGGCAGTTAACAAGAGTAGGATATATGGAAATAGGCTGTATAGCTCTTCACGGAACTACTTGTTTTGCTAATCTGTCTGCCTCTTCATTACCTGCTATTCCAACATGAGAAGGGATCCACTGAAATGAGATCTGTTTGTGGAGTCTTTGAAGGGTTTTTATCATACAAAAAAAAATCTATCAGTTCTTTATTTTGAGGCTTATAATTTGACGAGACGGCTTGGTATAGTAAATAAATAAATAAATAAATAAATATTTAATTAATTAAAATAAAATAAAATAAATAAATAAATAAATAAATAAATAAAAGAATAAAACAATAATAGAAATAATTTAAAAAAATAAACATTACTAAATAAATAAACGAACAAACAAACAAACAAATACACAAGTAAATACATCAACATTTCCTCTTTTCTTTTACTTTGTGAAGTCTGGCGGTCGTGGATGGTGTCATAGCTAAAGACCTGTGCGGATACGGATATCCGTGGATAAACCCGCGGATATCCGCAAAAAAATTCGCCATGTGGATATAGATTACATGGCTGTGCGGATAGCGGATAAACTGCAGATAATGTTTGGAGAAAATTTTCGGATAATTTTTAGAATTAAACGTTTAAATTATACGCCAAATCAATACATAAACAAATATATATTTTATATATTAGTACATGTTTCGACCCACAATGGGGTCATCCTCAGCCTAAAAAGATAATCAATTAAGAATTGAAAACTAAAATGGCATGTCTGCCTTAAATCTAAATTAAAATGAACAAGAAGTTCCGTGAAGAACTATACAGCCTACTTTTCATGCCAATGATTATTCTACAGTATATGAACCTATCTAGAATAATGACGAAATTAAGTTGGTAATATCGAAATATCTAATTAGTTCAAAATATACCTGGTATAATGTAGCCTAACAGCGCACTACAGTTGGCAGCCCTGGTGACTGAATATATTCTTAGTTCCATCTCTTAAGGTACAGAATACAAGATTTGGTTGAAGTCCAATGGACGTTACATGCAGTTAGACACTGGATCTATCAGCACGCGTAAAAGCATGTTGCCAACAATACCATGCGTGTGCTGATCAGAAATAATCTGAAATATTATGATATCTTGTTGTGCCAATTTTGGATGAAATCCATTTGTTAGTATAGAAGTTACATGTATTTTAAAATTGGACATATCAGCAGGCATAGAATCATGTTGGCAGCACTGCCTTGTATTAATTACTCCAAATTAATCTAAAATGTCAGGTGCTATACGTGTGCAAAGTATAGAGCTGTTGGCTTGCATACTTTCTGAGATATTGATATTAGGGTAAAAACATATAGACATCATTTATTAACAGTTGGCAGCCCAGATTGCTCTAAACAATACTTATAGTCATATCTGTTATGGTACACATAGCACATACGAAATTTGGTTGAAATCCAACTGATAGTTTAGAAGTTACATGTATTTAAAAATTGGTACTATCAGCAGGCTTATAATCATGTTGGTAGAACTGACGTACATAAGTAACTCCAAATTATTCTAAAATGTCAGAATATACGTGTGCAAAGTTTAAAGCTGTTGGCTTGCATACTTTCTGGTATATTGGTATTTGGATTTTAAAAAAATATAGAGAGCAATTATTAACAGTTGGCACCTCTGGTGGCTCTTAAGAATTCGCTCAGTCATATCAGTTTATGTACAGATATTACATACAAAATTTGGTTGAAATCCAATTGATAGTGTAGAAGTTATATGCATTTAAACATTGGACCTATCAAAAGGCTTAAAATTATTTTGGCAACACTGTCATGGTTGGCCTCCTGGAAATTAAACTGAAATAGTGTTATCTACAAGTGTGCAAATTTTGGAATAGCTCCCATGCATACCTTGCAAGATATCCAACATGGAGCTCAAATTTCTAGTGCGTTTTTTCAGCAGTTGGTAGCACTGACATCATTTTCAAATATGGACGTGAGATATTCCGGTGGACATCTTTACTCATATTAAATTTGGTTTTGATTGCTGCAGCTGTTTAGGAGTTGATAGGGGGGGGGGGGACACACACAGCCAGCCAGACAGACAGAAGGACAGACAGACAGACACACATTTTCCCGGATCGATCTCATAAGTCTACTTTTTCCTCATTTTTGCAAAATGTGAAAAGTAGGCTAAAAATTAATGATAATAATTGTAATAAATAAAATATAGTAATAAAATGGATATCCTTACAAATGTAGTATTAATTAAATAAATATAAGATTGGTCTTTTAACAATAATTTTAAAAAAGTAGTTACTTACTTACTTTCCGTGTCCGGGAGACACACTAAATTCTTCCTTTCCAGAACTCTGCAGCTCTTATCCCTCGGTCTGTGGCCAACATAAGGTCTTCCTGGCTGCAGGTTTCAGTAAGATCTTTGCACGTGAGCAGGTGTTGTGGAGTCTGGATTTCTCCACAGGCACATCGTGGATCTTCTGCATAACCCCACTTCACAAGGTTGCTACGACACTTAGGCACTCCTGTTCTCATCCGGTTTAAGGACCTCCAGGTGGTATAAGGCAAATGACTACCACTGCTCAGTTCTTCTTTAGGGGTAAACCCCTCTGGTACTATTTGTTTCCAGAGTGACACACGCCGGTCGTCTGGCTTGGTATGGAGGGGTACTGTTCTCTTAATAAAACTCTTCCTGGATCTTAGGCGAGGAGTGGTCACCTTGTGGTTGAACATAGAATGTCTGGGATCTGTTTCAAGCTTTTGTCTCTCTTTCTCTGCTGCCACCCTGCGTCGAATAACTGGAGGTGCAATGCCAGCGAGAGGGTAGATCTTCTGCACTGGAGTAGGTCTCAGACATCCAGTGACAATACGTGTGGACTCGTTAAGAGCTATGTCCACTTGCTTGGTATGGGCAGATGCTCCCCACAATGATGATCAGTACTCTCCTGCTGCGAAGCAAAGTCCCAATGCTGTTGAACGTAGAACCTGAGGGTTCGCTCCCCATGTTGAACCTATCAACTTCCACATTATGCTATTTCTTGAGCTGATCTTGCACTTCAATTCTCTACAATGTTTCCTGAAGCTGAGGGTACGATCAAGCTTGATTCCCAAATATCGAGGCGTTTCACCGTTAGAAAATAAGAACTATTAACGGTGAGTGTAAAAATGTTAAGCTTTAAAAAATTTATCAAAATATACACAAAATAATTTAGAAAATCAATAAAATAATTCAGTTCGGCGCTTGAGTTAAATAAGTTGAATCCTCATCAAAACGGAGATTATTAACGATTTTGAAAAGGTGCCAACCAGTATTACGAAGACATGAAATAACCTAACATATAGAAAAATAAAACATGTCAGAAAAAATGTATATAAGTAAACGAAACATAATTAGCCAGCATATGAAACTGATAAAAATCTACTTTTAAATGATTTATTATCACCCACCTCGTTGTATGGGATGAAGACATTCGGAAATTCGTACAAGAATTTAAGTTGAAATACCCAATATGGATATGTGGCAATTCTAATAAATGTCCAAAACGTTTAGAAGAAAAACCGGGATTCTTGAAATGGAATTACGGTATCAGAAGTTCCTCTTTAAATTTGCAAACAGTGTCAGGTTATGTATTTGCCGCTTTAATGCATTCTATAATTTTTAGAATTCAATCCGAACTTGTTTAATACCTTTATTAGAACCCGGATGTTTATGACATAACATTTTTCCGTTATGTTTTGTTTCCATGACAAATGTAAGATGATGAGTTAAGCTAATCTTATTCAAATTATGCCATTAAGCATAATTAACACTCCTAACAGGAAAGGGTTGCAATTCTGACTGTGTAACATTCATTTTCAACATAACACATGACATACAAAGCCTGAGGGAACGACCTTTTCCTCTAAATATGTTGCTTTAGTAATTTATGCTTCATCTAATTAAAAATAATATTGTAATGCCAGTAGATTCGGATAACAAACGTGGGAATGCGACAAAATTCCCTGCGGCTGCGGGGCGAATGCGGATAAAGTTATGTTTATCCGTGCAGGGCTCTAGTCATAGGAAATATATATATATATATCAAAAATAAATAAATAAATTGAAAAATAAATAAACAATACGATCGAGTGCTTATGTCAACTTTAGGTTCGATCCTGACTATTATATGTCAGAAAACTGTACTATAATGAGGCTCATCATAACACTATTTTTTTATTATGAAACAGTTTCTCCCACCAATCAGAGCTCAAGAAACAGTTGTTTGACCAATTAGATAATTAGATGCGCTGAGTTCCACGGCCTTCTAATTTAAATTTCACTGCCAGGCCTAGTGTCATAGTAGGGTAATCGAGGAGGCCATGGTCAAATACAAGGCATTCTCTGCGTCTCATGCGCTCTGTTCAGTACATAAAACTGGCAAAATCTGGACATATATTTATGAATATTTATGTTCGAACATAAAATAGTTATAATAATTATCCTCGAACATAAACAGTCGTATGCAACTCGCCTATAATGGTAATTAAGGCACTCGTATGAAAATTATAAAACTCGCATACGCTCGTTTTATAAACATACTCGTGTCTTAATTATTGCCATTATAGGCTCGTTGCATAATGTACAATTATAGTTTCTTTATAACTACCGGTGTCAGTAAGCATGGTGACTTCGAAACATGATTCACGACAGTGAATGTTACTCAGCTACTACAGACTAAATCACAACATTTTCTGTGACGGGGGACAATCCTTAGCAACGCAGACTGAACGGATAAACCCTTGAGCCTAGGTCTCTGGTGAAGTCACGCGCTGTTTGCGATATGTATGGTACAATATTTGTTAAGTAGTGGGGGCAAGCAGACCGTACAGTTGCTAGCGGGTTCGCAAACGTTATTTCCTGCACGTAGTAGCAATAGCTGCAATATTGATTCTGGCCCATGTTTGTCGTCCACTTGGTTGACATGTTCATAATTACAGGGAAACGCAACGCTTTGATGAATTTCATCGAATTTCAATACGAGCTAGTAGTGGGTCTCGCAACTTTCAATATGCTGTATATGGACCAGCTCTGGCAACCACTTCCCCTTCTTAGCAGCTTGTACCATAGTGACCCTGCTTCTCATCTTCTACCATAATAATTACTTTACTTCTGTGTGTCCGGAAGAGTGGGTTAGTAATATTACTAACCCTTTATGGGACAGCGATCTCTAAGGCCCGGATGTTGATGCTGTAAAAAAGTTTAAAAAATGCACTTAAAATTTTCAAAAACGACTGTAATAAATGACCAAAAAATTCGAAAAATGCACTATAAAAATGGAGAAAATTATCTTATAATAATAAACTCGCCAATAATTCGATAATGACATCTTAAGCACAAACTGAAAAGTCAATCAAAATAGATTTCAAGCACTTAACAAAAGGTTTATGTTCACTTTAGTCTGAGTTGCACTGCACTATGAATGTCATTCTGATGATGTCAAATGTAAATGATCTGCGGTTATCTGCCAACAAGTTTTTATATCTCGAAAAGCTGCGTTCAACATCAACTGATGTGATCGGAGCGTACTTGAAGTGAGGAAGGTCGTTTGCTGTTAACTCTGAGAGACGTAACTCCCTCATACAAAGCTGGGATATGACTAAATTGGAAGAAAATGACCTTAAAAGGCCGATTTCTCTAAAATATGACGAAAAAATCTACCAAACTTAAAAATATGCTCTTAAAATGGAAAAAATAGCAAAATAAATGCAAAAAGATGCAAAATAAAAATTCCTTATTTGAAGTCGGGATGGCCCGTCCGGAGTTTCTATCTACTTCAGTATTGTTTCAGACAGCTCAGTAAAAGATGACATGTCATCAACATCCGGGCCCTAGTGATCTCTATATTAAACATCTGTCATCAGGATAGTTTTATGCTTTCAGAGATGCTGATGGTTGAATCTTTTAGCCAAATTTCGGAGAATTTTCATCCGAAGTGCTAGTATTTCTAAAAATCAAATATTATATACGTAGGTCTATCTACCGTACTTGACGTAATGTGGTGGATAACATTTAAAAAAATAAACTAATCACATTAATAATTAAAGTAAAAAAATAAATTTAGAAATTTAAATCATAAAAATAAAATTACAATTATAAAAGAAATACAAATATTAAAATAATTAACATAACTATAAACAAATATGAAAATAATTGCAAAATCAATTCGACATCTATATATTTAAAACAGTAAGGTGATTTTTGTTACCACGAGATTGAGAGAACGACAGAACCGATTTACTTCGTAGAGCACTCTAACGAAAGCTCTTGGCCTCTAGATTTGCAGAGTGTCTATAAAATAAACAAATATATTACGGTATATTTTTGAATTAATATAGAAAATAGCAGAATTCTTTCCCCTCACGCATGCGCACAATCCGCCTGGGGTCATGACAAAATGGCGGTGAGAAGTCCATTAAAATGTAAGTTATTTAATAAGCTTGCATGTAATTGAAAACATACATTAACCAAGTTCTGACAATAAAATATATATATACAGTATGAACGTATACGAATGTGCAACATTGATTTATTTGGATAATGAAATGGATTATTTCCTTCAGACAGCGGCTTTTAATGGTAAAGAACGGCTGCGTCTGCTGCTGATCTAGAGTGCGCGAGTAGCTATGTGGTTAAGGCGACAGACTGTGGTTCCAAGGTTCACCGGTTCGATCCCAGCCCTCGCCGATATTTTTTTTTTTTTTTTTTTACTACTGAAATATTGTTTAATCAAGGAGTATTAGTAAGGTTTTATGTCTGTTAAAGATACATATTTCTACATTCCCTCTCGGTATATTTTTGAATTAATATAGAAAATAGCAGAATTCATGCCCCTCACGCATGCGCACAATCCCCCTGAGGTCATGACAAAATGGCGGTGAGAATTCCATTAAAATGTAAGTTATTTAATAAGCTTCCATGTAATTGAAAACATACATTAACCAAGTTCTGGCAATAAAATATAATAACAGTATGAACGTATACGAATGTGCAACATTGATTTATTTGGATAATGAAATGGATTATTTCCTTCAGACAGCGGCTTTTAATGATAAAGAACGGCTGCGTCTGCTGTTGACCAAGAGTGCGCGAGTAGCTATGTGGTTAAGGCGACAGACTGTGGTTCCAAGGTTCACCGGTTCGATCCCAGCCCTCGCCGATATATATTTTTTTTTACTACTGAAATATTGTTTAATCAAGGAGTATTAGTAAGGTTTTATGTCTGTTAAAGATACATATTTCTACATTCCCTCTCGGTATATTTTTGAATTAATGTAGAAAATAGCAGAATTCATGCCCCTCATGCATGCGCACAATCCCCCTGAGGTCATGACAAAATGGCGGTGAGAATTCCATTAAAATGTAAGTTATTTAATAAGCTTCCATGTAATTGAAAACATACATTAACCAAGTTCTGGCAATAAAATATAATAACAGTATGAACGTATACGAATGTGCAACATTGATTTATTTGGATAATGAAATGGATTATTTCCTTCAGACAGCGGCTTTTAATGATAAAGAACGGCTGCGTCTGCTGTTGACCAAGAGTGCGCGAGTAGCTATGTGGTTAAGGCGACAGACTGTGGTTCCAAGGTTCACCGGTTCGATCCCAGCCCTCGCCGATATATATTTTTTTTTACTACTGAAATATTGTTTAATCAAGGAGTATTAGTAAGGTTTTATGTCTGTTAAAGATACATATTTCTACATTCCCTCTCGGTATATTTTTGAATTAATGTAGAAAATAGCAGAATTCATGCCCCTCACGCATGCGCACAATCCCCCTGAGGTCATGACAAAATGGCGGTGAGAATTCCATTAAAATGTAAGTTATTTAATAAGCTTCCATGTAATTAAAAACATACATTAACCAAGTTCTGGCAATAAAATATAATAACAGTATGAACGTATACGAATGTGCAACATTGATTTATTTGGATAATGAAATGGATTATTTCCTTCAGACAGCAGCTTTTGAAGATAATGAATGGCTGCGTCGGCTGCTGAACAGGATTGCTCGAGTAGCTATGTGGTTAAGGCGACAGACTTTGGTTCCTAAGTTCGCCGGTTCGATCCCAGCCCTCACCGATATATATATATATATATTACCATTGAAATATTGTTTAATCAAGGAGTATTAGTAAGGTTTTATGTCTGTAAAAGATACATATTTCTACATTCCCTCTCAATACGTTTTATTTCCGTTTTACCATTGCATTACAGCATGTGATCAAAAGAGCAAACTGTTGTCCTCAGTACGCCGTTTAAATATCTGCAATCAGTTCCTATAACTGACAACAGATGGCAGTACATCGCCCATATAGTTCCAGTAACTGACAGCAGATGGCAGCACCATTGCATCGATATATTTAAAACCCAAGACATGGCACGTTTTCACGTGATGGAGAATTATAAAGGAGGGGAATATTTAAGAAGGGAAATTTTGAGGAACATTAACCGACAGTTGAATGTGTAGGCTATGTTGTTTATGTACCTTAATATTGCAAATTTCTTCCCAATGCTTCGGTGGTCAAGTTATTAGCGTCCTAGACTAAAAGTTATAATTATGCATCGTCGATATACTCTTAAATTATTAAAGAAAAAAGTAGTTTTCCAGGCACTCGCGCGTGTCCACAATTGCTTTCGCCATAAGAGACACTTGGCAAACATAATTCGTTTGAAGGGCTCCGACATTGTGGTCACTCAGCCCCGTGTACTTGGGTGTGTATGTGTGAAATTTTCTCTCATAACCTGTGTTATTGTGATGGCTGCATTACTGTGTGTATTTGTAATTAAGGTGGTAAATGGCAAGGAGACGGCCAAGGCCTTAAGTTAGGAACCATCCCGGTATTTGCCTTAAGTGGAAGTGGGAAACCACGGAAAACCACATCCAAGATTGTCGAGGTGGGAATTAAACCTTCCTCTTCTTAGTTATACCTCAAGAGACTGAATGTGCCCCGTTTTTGCCCTCAGACCAGAATTCAATTTCTTGGCAGAGCAGGAAATGTAACCCGGGTCTCCGGAGCGATAGACAAGAATAGGTGGGCCTCCATGTGTTAATACGATTTTTGACATGCACGGGACATATAATTCAAAAACTGCCTCCATTAGGGTGACTGCCGAAGTGAGTATTGAGTATAGGCCTATGGTCGTTCCAGTAGTTGGCGAAGTGATTCTATGTTCCCCTGCAAAATGTACTGTCATAACCTATAACAGGTGATGGAAATTGCTTATTTAGAGCAGTTTCGTACTGTTTATAACAAAATGAAGAACGTCATTCTGAGCTGCGTTTTCAAGCTATCGCAAAAAATTTCGCTGGCAGGAACAATTATAAGGAATTTATTTTAAGCGATCAGTCTCATCGCATTCTCCTCACCAACCAACTTGAGTATGAAAGTCTCTGGACGGTCATGTTGAACTTCATTGTATAAGACAATTGTTTAATGATTATTTGTTTAGAGTACTGAGTCTAACTACGCAGTTGATTTCGGCAATGGAAGTAGTACTTGCCATGTAATATTTAGCGGCTCCGTTATTGCAGGACACTATAGTGTTATCGAATAATACGAAGCCACATTTAAAATCCAATATAAATAGGCCATTTCAGAAACAATTCCAGATAGTATGCAGTACAGTGTACTGTAAGGTCTTTGACGATCAAATGTAAACATTGTTCTACATTGTACTTCTCTTGCGTAAAATCTATGCGTGGTTACTTTGGTCTTTACTGTTGTGAGGGTAAAATTGATCTGCTGGAATATAAAATATTTGCCAAGCTGCAACAATGTAATGATATTAATTTAAAAGTCATTGAACTTATATCCAGTAGTTCAAACACATACATCAGCGTTAACAGATTGGATACTGAAGATGAAAGCCAGCTACTTCATTTCCCTATTATTGAATTTTTCAATTCCTTGGAATTAAGTGATTCGCCTCCACATACTACGAACGTTTGAGCCATAGTTATGCTCCTTAGAAATCTGAACGTTTCCCAAGGACTCATATATGGTAATATATTAATTGTAAGAAATATGTAAGAAATTGCTTCGATTCGGATATAATAGGTGCAGTAATATTAGGCAGAGAGCTCAAATCCTACGACTTGATTTAACACCTTCCGATAAAACACTTGCTGGTACAGTACATTTTCTTTTAATAGGCAACAATGTCCTATTCGCTCGGCCTACTTTATCACAATCAATCAAGCTCAAGGAGAAACTCTTGAACGTATTGGGCTATTTACCTCATCACGTTTTAAGTCATGACCAGCAGGATAGTGAAGGTACAAAAAAGGTCCTGTATGGGATGGTAAAGAATAAGAGGCGGAAGGATCCTACGGATTATGTCAGAATGGTGAACAAAAGGGGACAAGGGATAGAAAATAGGGAAGAACTGAAGAAAATGTGGAAAGAATATTTTGAAGAACTCCTGAACCCAAATGGAAACCACGGCGAGGAAGAAGAAATCGGGGAAGAGGTACAGTAGATGAACTGCAAACAGAAAAGGACTTAACATGGAAAGAAGTGGAAGATGCAGTGAGGAAGATGTAAGGAGGGAAGGCACCGGGTGTGGATGAGTTGAGTGTTGAGATGGTGAGAGCAGCAGGAGAGGTGGGGATACAATGGTTGTACCGAGTGATGAAGGCAGCATGGGAGGAAAGGAAGACCCCAGAGGACTGGAAAAAGGGAATAATTGTCCCGATCTTCAAGAACAGAATGCAGAAACTATCGGGGAATAACACTGATGAGTCATTGTACAAAGATGTTTGAGAAAGTTTTAGAAAGGAGAATTAGGACAAGGATAGAAGGAGAGATGAGGGAAGAACAACATGGCTTCAGAGCAGGAAGGTCCACAGTGGATTTGATTTTTGCTGTAAGTCAGTTACAAGAACAGCACTATGAGTATGGAACAGATCTACTGATGGCCTTCCTGGACATTGAGAAAGCATATGACAGTGTATGCAGAAACAAAGTATGGAAGTCCCTGGAGGATAGAGGAGTAGAAAAATGGACTATAAGGAGGATAAAAGAGATGTACAAGGGAAGCATGAGCTGTGTGAAAGTGGGAGGAGAGAGATCGGACTGGGTGGAACAGAGAAACGGCCTGAAACAAAGAAGTGCACTGTCACCGTTACTTTTCATTGTGGTGATGGATGACATAATGACCCGAGCGGCACAAGTAATTGGGGAAGGAAAGATGAAAGCAATGGTGTTTGCGGATGATTTGTTGATTGTGGAAACAAGGAGGAGGAGGTGCAGGAACAGTTGGACGTGTGGGAAGGAATAATAGAAGGATATGGGATGAAATTTAGCATAAATAAGAGTGAGATGGTGATCACAACAAGGAAGAAGGAAAGGACCACAACGGGAATAACAATTGGTGGGGAACAGCTGAAGAAAGTGGAGAGTTTCAAGTATCTGGGAAGCCTGATACAAGAGAATGGAAGAAACGGTAGAGAAATAAATGAGCGGGGGAGACAGGCAGAAGCATTCCGGAGGAGTGTGAGAAGCATGTTATGGAGCAGGGATGTCCCTCAGAACAGCAATTAGATCATATATCGTACTATGTCCCTATCCTGACGTATGCCTCGGAGACCTGGGTTATGAAAGGAAGGGAGAAGAGCAAAATACAGGCCAGTGAGATGAGGTTCTTGAGAAGCAGTATTGGAGCTACAAAGAGGAACAGAATAAGAAATGAGAGGACCAGAGAATTAATGAAGGAGGAACCATTACAGGATGGTATAGAGAAATCTAGACTTAGATGGCATGGACATGTAAAATGAATGGAGGAGAAGAGGATACCCAGGAGGATACACGAGACGAAGTGGGAAGGAAAGAGACCAAGAGGGAGACCGAGAGACAGGTGGCTGAAGGGGGCGGAAGAAAGCGTGAAGAAGAGAGGAGAAGACTGGACAAGGGTGGAGGCTGAGAGATGGTGGGAAGACAGAAGACGTTGGAGAGGCTTGTGTTCCAAACAGACCCGGCCAGTGGCTGGAAACTGTGCAAGATGATGATGACCTCATCACGTTTTCAGTCATGACCAGCAATATGTTGCAATGCTGAGAGTGCTATCTTTTGACGCCCTTAAAGTTGCAATAGTGCTAAAAAGTAATCGTACAAAGAATGTAACTTATATAAGAAGCTTCTTCAGTAAATTTGTTTTCCATTGTCCGTCATGTTTTGACGGGTTTCATCTAGTTAATTAATTAATTTATTAATTAAATAAAAAGGAAAATATCAAAATTTAATCTATAAGAACATAAATTACAAATAAATGTATAAACATTAAAATTAGAAAAACAGGAAATAACAAATAATAATAGTAATAATTAAAATAAATTTAAATGTTAAAACGCATAGGTACAAATTTAAAAAAAATAGTTTTGAATAATAACAAGATGTTCAGGAAAGAACATATAGCCTACTTTCTCCTAAAAGTATGGGTATAGTTATAACTCTTTGTCCTCATCCCCTCCTATTTTCTTTCTAATCGAAGTGCAAAATGGCACACAACAGAATGACATATGGGATTTGAGCAGCGGCGTTCAAACCATACTTTATAATTTACCCCATCATTTTACAATTTCATGAGCAAACACTCCAAACAACGTAGTAATTCAGAAGACTATATTAACACCGACTGCTGACATTAATTGAAACTGAAACAAAAAAGCGTTGGTCTAAACGTACGGTATCACTAGGAGAAACAACATTTAATAAACCTGCTGCACAGCTAATTTTTAATCGAACCTATCCTTGAGGGCGAGTTTGCTCTATCGGCAACAAGAGGCCATTTTTCAATTACACCGTATGCATGGCTTCACTAACTGGGAATGTCAAGGTCGGTATAGAGCGCAGCTCGCATCTGATAGGCCGTGGTTAGCTCACCCATAGATCAACTGGTTGCTAGTAGAAGTCACTCGTGCGGAACTTTGTTTTAATTAAATATATAACTTATTTCCCATTGCAAGATGCGCAACATAACGCTCAATTTGATAACGTCTCAGTACTCAAAAAACAATAAATATACAATATCAAGCAAAAATTACAACTCTGATAGGTTTTGAACTCCGGCCGACCGTGTGAAAGACCAAAATTTTACCACATAGCCAAACGTGTCCACCGAAGTTCAGCGTTATCAATCGATTTGCATACAACGTCTTAGCAAATAATGATTTGGACTAAACGATTTATTCACTGAAGTATATAATCATTATAATCCATTTCATACAAAGTTTATATTATTTCTATCAGTAGGCTATATTGCATGCAACATACTCAAATTAGTGATATATAGGACAGAACGAGAGATCAGCTCCCATCTTGTCTTGAGACTGAGACCACTCAGCTTTTTAAAGTCACTTTTGCAGTATAATTTTATAATATAAACTTTTAATTTCGAACGAGCCACATCCTTTAGAACAGTTTAAACCATTCTCGGTTCGATAATTGGAACTGGTGGGTCGTAAGTTATACAAAAGCTTGCATAATTCACACGGTCGCCATCCTGAAATAGTACGGCTGATGACCTTGTAGTTTGGGAGCAAGACGCGTCCCATATGAAGGTACATTTTTACCAAATGTATGATTAGTTTGGTCGTAATTTTATATTAAGGTTTGACCATTTGAGTGGCCGTCATTAAGTTTTGGTAAAGATGGCGACAATATAAAACATGACACAGAGGTGCTGTTTGCTAGTGCTACCTGTCGACCAAATTTCGATCAATTCGGTTTAGTCGTGTTTGAATTGATAGGGGGCGGCGGGGGGGGGGGGGCAGATATACATACTCTCACACACACTCACACACAGACTGACAACTTTTGGCCCGTGTAGATCTCATAGGTCTAATTTCATTTTTTGAAAAGTTTGAAAGTAGGCTAAAATAATAATAATAATAGTATAATATTAATAATATTATTCTAATATTCATAATTTTTATAAATATGTTAATAATAATAACCCTCAGTGGCACCTTAAATGAAAAGCCTGGCCTACCGAACGACTGCTACCCTGCAATTTTTCTGGCAGTTTGCTGGGTGACGCGTGGTCAACGCGTCGGGTTGCCTCGGCCGTTAAACGTGGTTTTCTTGACCGGGGCGCAGCCTTACTGTCATACAGCTACTCAGTTGTCCTCACGAGGCTGAGTGGATCCCGTTCCATCCCTCACGTCAGTTTCTAAAATCCCTGATGAAGCCAGAAATCGTACCCTGGGAAGGGTGAATTGCAGGCGCGTTACCAAACACCATGGGGCTGGCAATAATAATAATAATAATAATAATAATAATAATAATAATAAAACGCAAAGAAAGCTAAATTAATCCTTACTATGACGATAACCGCCATCGCCAATTTGCGAGTCTGTTGTTGTTGATTCATTTTAGGGGTTTTACGACATCGTGCTCAAGTAGTCACTTGTAATTAGGTATGTGAGCGTGAAAACTGATAAACTGTGTCACTGTGATGGCTGTACCAGTTTGTGTGTGTTTGGAGCTACAATTTGACTAGAAGGAGCCCGTGTTGACTTTTGCGACATTCTTGCCAATAGGACTACTGACACGTTAGAAATTCTATTTTGGGAAAACATTCCAGACTCAAAAAACAGTATTTGAAAGAGACTTTAAATCCATAACATTTTTTTTAAATTATTCGTATTATTATTTGCGTATAGACCTCTGAGGATAACGCTACAATTTCACTTCTTCGTCTTAAGCTTCCTCTTCCTCCAGTATTCCTTCATATGGACACTGTGCTGCTGCTTCTGTCCATCCTTCCATGTTCTTTCAGTCTTCGCAGTTCTTTCAGCTTGGAGCTCTTCCAATTTTTTAATAATGGTCCAAAATCTAAGATCTGAACTTCCTGTATGTTGAACCTTGGAACCTTTCTAGATCTTTACTTTCTTAATCCATGCCGTAGTTGTCTTCCTGTCCCATAGGTAGTCGAATATCTCTTTGGTTATTCTGGTTTTGTCCAATCTGTAAAAGTGTCGAGAAACGACAACCTCCTCTTTTTCATGGTTTCTGTGATTTTCTCCACATTTTTGTAAACTTCATTGTTGTTCCGAAGTTTCCAGCCGGTTTCAGTCTGGACTGGACCCATGATTTTCCGAAGTATTCTTCTTTCTAGGATCCCCAACTTCTCCAACTTGTAATTCATTGAGAGGCATTCGCTGGCATATAAACACTCGTTGTTGTAGATGTTTATAGTTAGCCCGTAAGCTCTCTCTACTTTTGAGATCCGATCCCCCACAGCAGCTCTCTCTAGTCCGTTCTCTTGTATGATCTCGCCGAGCTATTTGAACTGTTTTACCCTCTCAGTTTGTCCAATCTCTGTTTCAAGGAATTTTGGTCAATGTCTATTATTTTATTATTATTATTATTATTATTATTATTATTATTATTATTATTATCATCATTATCATTATTCTTGTTCCGTATAGGCCAACTACGGACCACGATATCCAACTATTTTGCATGGCGTGCGTCTTGATGTTTGTCCAATAATCACGCATCCTCTGGCTGTGTTGTTCATTTCTCTCCTTTGTCCGGACGCCACCTGTATTCTTCCTTGGGGATTTTTCCTGGAACTTCATTTGCTTTAATTTACTCCTGAGAGACGTTCCATTATTTATGTCTTTTTCCGTAAATCCCAGTTGCAGCAGATCCTTGTGCTCTTCTGTCAGCCATGGTAAATTGGTCTTGGTCTTGGTTGATCAGCCTGGTTGGATGCATCCTGGAGACGTGTCCATAAAATGCTAGACGTCTCTTCCTGGCCACGTCTGTAATTCTTACAGAGTAACTATAGAGTTCCTGGTTGGGTCGTCTAGTGTATTTACTCCCTTCCTTGAGTGGTCCCAATATCTTCCTCATTATCTTCCTCTCCTGGATTTCTATTATTATTATTATTATTATTTTTTATTTAAGCGAAAATTCCCCTATAGGAGAGCGATTAACCTTGATAACATGATGTCATTTGGAGGCGTGTCTCCTCCGCTCCTCCCAAAATCTCTTCATTCTCGCGGAATGTTCCCGCTTCCTCTCATCCGTCCACTTTTTTCCAGGTTGTCGTAATGATCTTGGTTCGAACTTAACATTCTTGATTTTCGTCTGGCACTCAGATCGGTCTTCAAAATTTTGTATACTGATAATTTGTAAGTCTCTTTGTACCTCTTTAAGCCATTCTGTGCCGCATTTGCTCCGTGTTATGATACTGAGTAGTTTCTTGGGCAATCTGGAGGTGGCCATCCTGTGGATGTGAGTGTAAAATTATTATTATTATTATTATTATTATTATTATTATTATTATTATTGAGGACAATGATAATGATAATAATGATAATGATATCAATGGCAATAATACTAATAAAAATAATAATAATATTATTAATAATTATAACAGTAATAATCATAACAAGGTGCAGTGAATTGTTATATGAATTACACTCCAGAACGATGCACAATCTCATTACTTGTATAATATATCGATATGGAACACGATGAATTAATTCCTCTAATAATGACAACAACTTATCATGCCATATTAATTTCTGATTTTTAATTATTATCCTATGCAATTATTGATATTATAATGCATGAATTTGCAGGAAAATGTTATGAATTCAATGTTTACATAACATGTGCTGATAATTGGAGAAAGCTAATCACTTTGTACCGACGCTATTTCATAATGTGTAAAAGTGTGTATCGTGTTCTGATTATTGTATTTAGTGGAAAAACATCGAGGTACTCTGTCGCACGTCCACTACAAAATCTCCGAAGAACAAGGGGATTCGCTATGTCGAATTACACAATAATACGTCCATGAGGTTAAAAAATTAAGAAATGAATTAAGACTTTTACTGAACACGTTTTATTATTCGAAACGGAACTAGTATGGTGAGTGGCAGACGAGGTACTTCAAAGGTATGCCATAATGGTCAATGTTGACGCATTTTACCCACAAATGAAACTTGAATGAGTTTTTATTGGTTCTTCGGATAATTTCATCAGGAAATATATCAATAAATCCCGTCAACAGAATTAGATTTCTTAATTTGAAATAAATACATATGTAAATACATAGATAAATACATAAATAAAATACATAACTAAAAAAACTATCTGTAGAGGAAACTGTTTTATAGCTGGCTCCTACATATACAAGCTCTAACATATGATTGGGGGCTGCGTAGCTCAATCGGCTCCATTTCCATTCATGCAATGCATTTATATACAAAAGTATCAATTTCAGAAGCAGAATGGTCGTGGGAAAAAGGGAAAAAGAGCTCTCCTTTCCCACCTCTCTCCCTCTCTCTGAAACAGGGGTCAATTCTTGGCCCACTATTGCTTCGAAAATTTAGCACATTTCAGCAAGTCAATTATCATGTTTGCTGATTATCTTTAAGTTCATGCTCAGTTTTTCACTGCACAAATCCCTATTGTGTAGAATAATGTTAATGATGACATAAAATAGCTAGAAAACTGGGCGGCTGCCCACAATTGATTTCTTATTCCTTCGAAGACACAACTCATTCTTCTTTGTAATTGTTGACATTTAACCCTTTCGCATTCAAACTCTCAGCTGAAGGATGCGTGAAAGCTTTCAGTGGTATTTACCAACCTATGGACACTTCCTTAAAACGACATGGAAGACAGTCCAATAATATTATTACCTTGATATTCTGTAAACATGAAATGAAAATCCACAGCCTGTTTCCAGTCTCCGACCGGGTCAGGAATGGAATGAATGAAGCCCCCATCTAGCGGCGAGGATAGGAACTGTGCCGGCTGCCGAGGCCTGACGCACTCCTCTGGGGGCAATGATTAAATGAATGACAGATGAAATGAAATGATAGTGGAGAGTGTTGCTGGAATGAAATTTTGACAGGGAAAACCGGAGTACCCGGAGAAAAACCTGTCTGCCTCCGTTTTGTCCAGCACAGATCTCACATGGAGTGACAGGGATTTGAACCACGGACCCAGCGGTGAGAGGCCGGCGTGCTGCCGCCTAAGCCACGGAGGCTCTGATTCTGTAAACATAGAGTTTATAAATCAGTTATCACTAAAAATTAGTGATGTCTCTAAACCATATGGTTTCAATGCTCAAAAATTAACAGAGCAAAAAACAGTTACAAATCTCAGATTTGAATGTTTTGGAGTATTTTTGGGAAATGGAATTCACAGTCAAAGTTATTTAAATAATAAAATAGCAAAAAAATTAGATATGTTCCCTATGATACTGATTAATTTCACTAAAAATCACCAACAAAAACAGAAAAATACACGCAATTTTGCCCCCAACCAGGATGTAAACTGTGAGCCCATGTTTCAGACTCTGGGGTGAAATATAAATACAAATTGTTAGTAGTTCCCGGGGAATATAAACGTGAGTTAAATTTGCCTTCTTATTCCCTAAAAATTGCTGCTATCTGAGGTGTAAATAACGAAATAATCAATAATGATGGATCGTTACCTTGACAATTTTGTCACGAACAAGGGTTAACGATGTCACCTTGATAGTTTTAGGGTTAAGTTCTGATAATATGACGAATATTCCAAATGTCTCAATTGCTAATAGCATAGTTCCATACAAACACACTGTTAACATTCAGCAGTTTTTCTAGGTTTGTGCCGTGTCTTGTGTGGGGTTTCGCGTAGAAGACAAAGCTGGCTCATCAGCTGGCCCTTGGTGTCCACGCCCGGGTCCTCAGAGTTAACAACCTGGAACTAATAATGGACAGAACTGAACATATAAATCGATCTGTCATAAAGCTGTCTCGATTATTCATCAGCTTTGACATAATAATTGGTTTATGCCGATGTATATACGCAAATTATTTGTACAGTCCCTAGCTTGTCCTGTGTTGGAGTATTGGTTTACAATGATAGTTCAGAAACACTTAACGTCAAATTCACTCTTCATATTGCAACTTTTATGTCGGTGAGCACAATATAATCCCAATTACTGGGACATACGAAAAAGTACCCCCCCCCCCCCCCAAAAAAAAGAATACATATGATTAAAATACGAGGGAAGTTCCAAAAATAAGTTTCGTAATTATTTTCTAGAGACCCTTTGTTTGGGATCATTGTCGCCTTCCTCTGAACTGATTTGCCAGGCTCTCGCCAGAGGTGCATTATCATTGTCCGCTGGGATGTGGAGGCGGAATGCATGCTCCTTGAGCATATATTCATCGAGATTGACAGGATTGCTGGTGTGACACATAAGAGACGTGACGTTAGAAATAGTGCGGCAGTCCAACTTCAATCTTGGGTGGGGATAATAAAATGGATTGATATTGATTTTGACGATGATTGTTTATGAAGATAGAATAAATATTAAGTGGACTGTAGGTATATGTGGGTATTGAAGTGAGGTAGCTGGTGAAATCACTGGATTTCAGTGAACTATTAGACCACTAAAGAATATTTATAAGCTAATATTTAATAGGTTACAAACTGCCGAATGATCATACATGTTCCATGCCAGGCGCGGATTCAAGGGGGGGGGGGGGTCACGGGGGTCATGACCCCCCCCCCCCCAAACGGAGACCAAATTTTTTTGCAAACTCAAAAAACGAAAACACAATTACCAGACAAATAAAACTTAACGAATTTTAACTGAAAAACAGTTTTTTTTTTTCATTTTATTCAATACTGAATTATCTTTATTGGAATTATTATGTTCTGTTACAACTGTACATATTTACAACTTCAAACCTCTTGTATAAAAACTACTAGTTATACAACAAAATCAACTCGTCTATTTTGTTTAGCAAACCTTGTTATAACCGAATCGATGTTTATAGTGATGTCACAATGAATGTGCAGCAATGCACGGATAGGAAACTGGGGCTTTTTTCGCACCAAAAATTTTTGCCGACGTCCAAACTGCAAGCTTGGTTGGCAATTTAAGCTGTGACTTTCTCCCTTTGTCGGTATCAACTCGACTTGCCGAAACTGTAACGTACCTTGATCCTTTTCTCGAAGCTCGATGTAAAAGTCGCAAAACACGCTGTTGCAATTTGTACGAATATTTTTGGTGCGCTAAACGCATCAAATTTCTATCCATGAAGCTTGCAAAAAAATTGGTCTGGTTTTCTACGTTTGGTTATTTTGTGATTGCGTTTTTAGTGATACCATTTTTAGCCTATTTTCAATTTTGAAAAAATAGGCTTATGAGATCACCTTTTGTCCGTGTGTGTGTGCGTGTGTGTGTGTGTGTGTGTGTGTGTGTGTGATTCGTGTGTGTGTCCCCCCCTAATAAAATCTAAACGGCAGGAGCGATTTCAATGAAACTCGGAAAGTTCATAGCACTATTCCCGGCGACCTCGACCGTGCCCTTCAAATTTTGTTACGACTCACCAATCTAACATGGCGGCTGTGCGAAATATTTCACCAGCATTCAATATATCCGAAACTATTACCGATATTACCCTGATATTTTCTATGGTGATAGAGGGAACTACTATAAGTTCACTTTATGTGACTTTTGAAAACCTGGTAACTAAAAAACCAACATGGCGGCCAAGCGAATTTGCGACTTTTAAATAGACGTTTCTCGCGATTTGACCAACCAAACGCAATGAAACTTGGTACAGTATATGTTTATATACATTGTAATGCACCGACATCTAACTTCGTTCAATTGTTTACATAATCACAAGATGGTGGATGTGCGAAATATTTCACCGGCATTCTATATCTCTGAAACTATTAGTGGTATCTCCCTAAAATTTTGTACGGAGATAAAGGCCACTACTGGAAGTCCATCTATAAGATTTTCAAAAACCGGTTAACTACAAAACGAACATGGCGACCAAGTGAATTTGAACATTTTAAATAGACCTTTCTCGCGATTCAATGTTCCAAGCGCACTGAAACCTGGTACAGGAAATATTTATACACATTGTAATCCACTGGTATCTAATTTAGTTCAATTGTTTACATAACCTCAAGATGGCGGCAGTGCGAATTTTAAAATTAAGTTTTTATTTCTTGTGATGTAGTCATGCGATCGAAGTGAAAGTTTGAATAATGAACCTACGCAATAATTTTCCTTTAATGGTACATGCCTCTATGGCCTATACATTTAACAATCCAACATGGCGACCATCCGAAATATTTAGACGATACTGAATATCTACGAATCTATTTTAGCAATCAAACTAATTTTTGTAATGTTCATAGGGGCTATGAACTTAAGTTCACCTATAGGACTTTAAATAACCTGGTGATCACAAATCCAACATGGCGGTGACGCGAATTATAAATATTCACATGGACGTTTCTCGCAATTTAACCATCCGCGTGCAGTGAAACTTGGTACAGTAAATCTTTATCCGAATGTTAATCCACTGGCATCTAATTTATTTCAATTGTTTCCTTAACCTCAAGATGGCAGCTGTGAAAAATTTTAAAATCTCCTTGTTTTTTTCTTGTGTCCTAATTATGCGATTGAAGTTTGAATACTACACGTACACAATAATCTGCATGTAACAGTACATAACTCTAGGACCTACATATATAAAATCCAACATGGCGACCATCCGAAATATTTAGTCGGTTCTCAATATCTTCGAATCTATTACAGCAATCAAACTGAAATTGGGTATGTTGATAGTGGCAATTAACATAAGTAGGATATATGAAAATAGGCTGTATAGTTCTTCACAGAACTACTTGTTCTTAACAATTTCGATTCTCTGACCCCCCCCCCCCCCCCAAAGCCAAACTCTAGATCGAATCTCTGACCCCCCCCCCAAAAAAAAAACTCTAGATCCGCTCCTGTTCCATGCCCTTGGTCTTGTGCCCTCAATCGTCCCTTCCATGATTATTAGCCTATTCTCATTTATGAAAAAAATAGGCTTATGAGATCACCTTTTGTCCCTGTGTGTGTGTGTGTGTTTGTGTGTGTGTGTCCCTCCTAATGAAATCTAAACGGTCGAAGCGATTTCAATAAAAATCGGTAAGTGCATACTAATACCTCGTCGGACCTCGACAGTGCCTTTCAAATTTTAATACGGTTTACCAATCCAACATGGCGGCCACGCGAAATATTTCAGTGGCATTCTACGAGTATATCTCCGCAACGGTAACATGTATCACCCTGAAATTTTGTACGCTGATCAAGGGTACTACTAAACGATCAACTATGGGACTTACAGAAACCAGTTAGGTGCAAAACGAACATTACGGCCAAGCGAAGTTAAAACATTTAAAGAGACTTGTCTCGCTATTCAACCATCCGAACGCAGTGAAAATCGGTACAACAAATGTTTATACACATTGTAATGCACTGGCATCTAATTTAGTTCAACTATTTACATAACCTGAAGATAGCGGATGTGCATCATTTTAAAATCAAGTTTCCATTTCTTGTGTCCTAATCATACGATCGAAGTCAACGTTGGTGAATAATGAACCTACGCATTAATTGCCATCTAATAGTACATAACTCTATGGCCTACATAATATAAAAATCCAACACGGCGACCATCCGAAATATTTAGACGGTTCTCAATATCTACGAATTTATTACAGCAATCATACTGAAATTTTGTATGTTGATAGAGGCAATTATCATAAGTAGGATATATGAAATTAGGCTACTTAGTTCTTCAGGGAACTGCTTGTTTATTATCAATAAGGCAACACTGAATAATGACTTCAAAACTAGGCTAAATTCATTCTTGTCGTTCACAGAGATGACTTAAATCAAATGAGTGAATAGGAATAACTCCAAATATACCCAAAATCACAAGTCTGCTCCACACCTCTATAATCGTTCCGTCTGAAGGTCGATGTAATAGAGCCACACAAGTCAGGATGAAGGTGCCTCTCCATGATATGACAAGTACAGTAAGCCATTTATTTGTCCCCACTCACGCATATACAGGGTGTTTGTAAATTCTCATTACAGACTTTGAGGGCTTGTAGTGGGGACCAAGACGGTGAAGTTTAGCATAGGAACTTGTGTCCGGAAACGTACCGTCTTCCCGCTATCCGCAAAAGAAAAAGAAACACCACATCGCACGTTCAAATCTCCCGCATTTTCGGCGCCACTGAGAAGAGTACGTACGTCATTGAACGATCACCTGATGTCCCATATCCCCTACAGGTGTGTTCACATTCCATGCCTTCTTCCACTAAATCTCACGGGTGGTGCGTACTTGGTATTCCTTGAAGACTTACTGCATGTGTTCTTCGTCGATGTGCCACTGCGTGTGCGTCAAAACATGTGGTTTCAGCACGATGGTGCACCACCTCATGTTTCACTTGCGGTCCGAGATCATCTGCACCACAGATTTGGGCAACAGTAGCCTATGTATTAAGTATTAGCTTATAAATATTCTTTAGTGGTGTAATAGTCCACAGAAATCCAGTGATTTCACCAGCCACCCCACCTCAATACCCACATATACCTACAGTCCACTTAATATTTATTCTATCTTCATAAACAATCTTCGTCAAACTCAATATCAATCCATTTTATTGATTGTCCCCACCCTAGATTGAAGTTGGACTGCCGCACTGTCTCTAACGTCGCGTCTGTTATGTGTCACACCAACAATCCTGGTGAATATACTGTATTTTTCAATTGTCCCCACCCAAGCTTTAGGAACAAGCATTCCGCCTCCCCATCCCAACGGACAACGATGATGCACGGAGCATCATACGACCTCTGGCAAGAGCCCAGCAAATCAGCTCAGAGCAAGGCGACCACGAGAGTAACTTGCAATAAGAAGAATGAATTTGACGCAGGCATTTTGTGTGCGTTGAATTTTGATGTTAAGTGTTTCTGAAATATCGTTGTAAACCAATACTCCAACACAGGACAGCAATCCGGCCACCATATAAATCGATCTGTCAATAAAGCTGTCTCGATTTTTCACCAGTTTCGACATAATAATTGGTTTATGCCGATTTATATACGCAAATTATTTGTACAGTCCCTCGCTTGTCCTGCACGTTCACCCGACTTGACACCGCTAGACTACTACATGTGCGATCACATGAAGACCTTGATTTACGAGACTCCTGTGGAATCCGAGGAAGACCTACTGGCCCGGGTTATGGCTGCGGTGGATGTTGGAGGACCAGAGATTGGTGATCGTGTGTACCAGAACATGGTACGGAGGTACCGTGTCTGTGTTGACGTCGGTGGTCCTCACATCGAGCCCCACCTGTAATTGGAGCCAGACAACAAACAACAGGAGTCGGATAGAGCGCCAAAAATACGGGAGCTGTGATCGTGTGCTGTGGTGGTTAATTTGCGGCTAGTGTGAAGACGGTACGTTTTCTCACACAAGTTCCTATGTTAAGCTTAACCGTCTTGATCATTCATGACCAGTGAAAGCCAATATACCATCTTTAAGAAATCCTTCATAGGGAGGTTATGGCTGCTTGAGCTTTTAGTTCTCGCAGTGAAGAGGCGCAGGTGCGCTTCATAAAAAGAGAAGTAGTGGGGGTCCAGGCGGGGACAACAAGATCCCGCTGTTGAGCCAGCTTGGTGTCCTAGGTGAAACCCCACCCAAGACACTGCACAACCCTTGAAGAATTGCTGAGTTTTATATACACTGCACAACAAAAGTTTTTATAGTAAACCCATTGAGGTTTATACAATACCTTATTAACACACTAAACATCAGTCCTTCTGAAAACAATAACAATCGAGGTTAGATGACAATGAAACGGTACAAAAACAAAGCGAACTCGCTTCTAAGTGTCCCTTTTGAAAACAAAAACATTGAAAATCTGTATCTCATGATGATCAGTATCAGCCTTTAGTAGTCCTCCCCGCACACGGAGGAGCCATGCTCTCAATGGCACCATCAAGTTTATCTTGGGGTAAGAGGTCCCTCTCTTCTATGGCAGCGTCAGCATACAATTGATGGCGGCAGTCCAAACTTTTGTTGAGCAGTGTAGTTACTGAGAGCTTTGAATTGTTACTTTGACAAACTTCGGGGATGGGTTCCTGACACCGACAGAAGAAAACAAGGTCATATGGCCATGTGTCGTTGACCTCTTTGTTGTCCCGGGAGGGAGTTGTCAACACATGGGTACACTCATCAGTTGCCGTTGGAATCAAACGTTTCTGGGGCACCTGTGCATATGACAGTTTTTCCTTCTGTCGGTGTCAGGAACCTTTTTAGCCTACTTTTCACATTTTGCAAAAATGAGAAAAAAGTAGACTTATGAGATCGATCCGGGAAAATGTCTGTCTGTCTGTCTGTCTGTCTGTCTGTCTGTCTGTCTGTCTGTCTGTCCTTCTGTCTGTCTGGCTGTGTGTGTGCCCCCCCCCCTATCAACTCCTAAACGGCTGCAGCAATCCAAACCAAATTTAGTATGAGTAAAGATGTGCACCGGAATATCTCACGTCCATATTTGAAAATGATGTCAGTGCTACCAACTGCTGAAAAAACGCACTAGAAATTTGAGCTCCATGTTGGATATCTTGGAAGGTATGCATGGGAGCTATTTCAAAATTGGCACACATGTAGATAAGACTATTTCAGTTTAATTTCCAGGAGGCCAACCATGACAGTGTTGCCAAAATAATGTTAAGCCTTCTGATAGGTCCAATGTTTAAATGAATATAACTTCTACACTATCAATTGGATTTCAACCAAATTTTGTATGTAACATCACAGAAGTGACAAAGAGGAACTCTGACATTCTACGGATCGGAGCGTGGAATGTTAGAAGTCTGCTAGGAAATGGAAGGTTAGAAAACTTAGAAAGGGAAATGGATAGGTTGAGGTTGGATTTGGTTGGGATTAGTGAAATGCGCTGGCAGGAAGAACAGGACTTTTGGTCAGGAGACTATAGGGTCATTAGCACTAAATCAAACAATGGCCAAGCAGGGGTTGGCCTCATATTGAGTAGGAAACTTGGACAGCGGGTGGAATATTATGAGCAATATAGTGAACGGATTATTGTAGCAAAAATAAATACTAAACCTACCTGCACCACAGTGGTACAAGTCTATATGCCTACCAGTCAAGCTGATGATGAGGATGTTGAAAAGGTCTACGAAGAAATAGACGAAATTCTGAGGTATATCAAGGGTGATGAAAATGTTATAGTAATGGGAGATTGGAATGCTGTGGTAGGAAAAGGGAGAGAAGGGAAGATAGTAGGAGATTTCGGATTAGGTGAAAGGAATGATCGAGGAAGCAGGCTGGTAGAATTCTGCACTGAGCATGAGTTGGTCATAGCTAACACCTTATTCAATAACCACAAAAGAAGAATATACACATGGATGAGACCAGGAGATACAGGGCGTTACCAAATCGACTTCATTATGGTCAAGCAGAGGTTTCGAAACCAGATTTTGGATTGTAAAACATATCCTGGTGCTGACATAAACTCTGACCACAATCTGGTTGTAATGAAATGCAGATTAAAGTTGAAGAAACTGAAGAAAAGTCAAAAGCCAAAAAGGTGGGCAATAGACAGACTGAAAGAGAAGGATGTAAACGAAAGATTCAAGAAGAGTATAAAGGAAGGACTAATGAAAAACCCTAAACAAACTTCAATTGCAGACGAATGGGCACTTTTGAGGAATGAAATAACAAAATCCGCAGAAGAAAACATTGGTAGGAAAGAGAGAATAGGTAGAAAACCGTGGATCACTCAGGATATACTCGAATTGATGGATGAAAGGCGGAAGCACAAGAATGTAAGAGATGAAAAGGGGAAAGCAGAATACAGACGTCTGAGAAATGAGGTTAACAAGAAATGCAAGGAAGCGAAAGAAGAATGGTTGAAAGAGAAATGTGCTGGTATAGAAAATTGTCTGAAATTAGGAAAAGTAGACACAGCTTATCGAAGGATTAAGAATATTTTTGGGGAAAAGAAGACTAAGTGCTGTAATATTAAGGACACAAATGGAAAGCCTCTAACAGATAGGGAAGAAAAGGTTGAGAGATGGAAAGCTTACATAGAGAGTTTGTATAAGGGAAAGGAGATTGAGAATCATGTAATGGAAAGGGAGGAGGAAATTGATGAGGATGCAAAAGGAGATTTAATATTGAGATCAGAATTTGATAGAGCTTTGGAAGACTTAAGCAGGAACAAAGCACCAGGCATAGATGATATACCGATTGAGTTGCTACGCTGCATAGGAGAGGAAGGTCTGATCAGGTTATTTCACTTGGTGTGTAGGATTTATGAGACAGGTGAGGTACCCCCTGATTTCAAGAAGAATGTAATCATCCCTATACCAAAGAAATTGGGAGCTGACAGATGTGAAGATTACCGTACAATCAGCTTGATTACTCATGCTTCGAAGATCCTGTCTAGAATAATTTACAAGAGGATTGAAAGCAAGATAGAAACGGAGTTGGGTGAAGACCAGTTTGGTTTCAGGAGAAATGTAGGAACAAGGGAAGCTGTACTAAGTCTTAGGCTGATTTTGGAAGGTAGAATAAGGAAAGATAAGAGAACGTTCATGGCTTTTGTAGACTTAGAAAAGGCTTTTGATAACGTTGATTGGACTAAATTGTTTGACATTTTGAAATCGATTGGAATAAAGTACAGGGATAGGAGGGTGATATACAATCTATACAGAAACCAGACAGCAGTCATTCGAGCTGAAGGACATGAGAGAGAAGCAGGTATTCGGAAAGGTGTAAGGCAAGGCTGCAACTTATCACCCATACTTTTCAATCTTTACATTGAACAAGCAATGAAGGAAATTAGAGAAAAATTTAAAGTGGGAGTGAAGATTCAAGGAGAAATAATTTCAACTCTGAGATTTGCTGATGACATCGTCATCTTGGCCGACAAGCCTGAGGATCTGAATGAGTTTTTGAATGGTATGGACTCCGTCTTACGGAAAGAATTCATGATGAAAATTAATAAATGTAAAACAAAAATACTGGAATGCAGCCGAAATAAATCAGAAACCTCTATGGAGATCAAATTGGCAGGTGAAAAGCTGAAGGAAGTAGGAGATTTCTGTTACTTAGGAAGCAGAATAACCAGTGATGGACGAAGCAAAGAGGATATAAAAAGTAGGTTGGCTCAGGCAAGAAAAGCATTTCTACAAAAAAGGAATCTGCTGACATCGAATATAGATTTAGGTATTAGGAAGTCATTTTTGAAAGCCTTTGTCTGGAGCGTGGCGCTCTATGGAAGTGAAACTTGGACTATTGGTGCAGCAGAAAAGAGGAGAATTGAAGCATTTGAAATGTGGTGCTACAGGAGAATGATGAAGATCAGATGGGTAGATAGGGTTACAAACAAAGAGGTATTAAGACGAGTGGGAGAGGAGAGATGTTTCTGGCGACTGCTAATGAAGAGAAGAGATAGGTTGGTAGGACACATACTAAGACACCCAGGAATAGCAAGCTTAGTTATGGAAGGAAGGGTCGAGGACAAGAACTGTAGGGGTAGACCAAGGTTAGAATATGTTAAACAGATTGCCTCGGATGTAGGGTGTGGTAGCTATGTAGAGATGAAACGATTAGCTCAGGACAGGGAGGCATGGAGAGCTGCATCAAACCAGTCAAAAGACTGAAGACTCAAAAAAAAAAAAAACTATACATAAACAGATATGACGGAGCGTATTCCTAAGAACCACCAGGGCTGCCAACTGTTAATAATTGCTCTCTATATTTTTTTATCCAAATACCAATATACCAGAAAGTATGCAAGCCAACCGCTTTAAACTTTGCACACGTATATTCTGACATTTTAGAATAATTTGGAGTAACTTATATACGTCAGTTCTACCAACATGATTATAAGCCTGCTGATAGTACCAATTTTTAAATACATGTAACTTCTATACTATCAGTTGGATTTCAACCAAATTTCGTATGTGCTATGTGTACCATAACAGATATGACTATAAGTATTGTTTAGAGCAATCAGGGCTGCCAACTGTTAATAAATGATGTCTATATGTTTTTACCCTAATATCAATATATCAGAAAGTATGCAAGCCAACAGCTCTATACTTTGCACACGTATAGCACCTGACATTCTAGATTAATTTGGAGTAATTAATACAAGGCAGTGCTGCCAACATGATTCTATGCCTGCTGATATGTCCAATTTTAAAATACATGTAACTTCTATACTAACAAATGGATTTCATCCAAAATTGGCACAACAAGATATCATAATATTTCAGATTATTTCTGACCAGCACACGCATGACATTGTTGGCAACATGCTTTTACGCGTGCTGATAGATCCAGTGTCTAACTGCATGTAACGTCCATTGGACTTCAAACAAATTTTGTATTCTGTACCTTAAGAGATGGAACTAAAAATATATTCAGTCACCAGGGCTGCCAACTGTAGTGCTCTATTAGGCTGCATTATACCAGGTATATTTTGAACTAATTAGATATTTCGATATTACCAACTTAATTTCGTCATTATTCTAGATAGATTCATATTCTGTAGAATAATCATTGGCATGAAAAGTAGGCTGTATAGTTCTTCACGGAACTTCTTGTTTTGATATGAGTTCATGTGTTAAAACGCTTCCAAACAGGCTATCAATTAATGTGTCAATTTACAATGTTTTTTCATTAATAAATCGAAAACGAAGGATTTTGAGACATATGTGTATATGACCTTTCTTTTCTTGTTTTGGTGTAAGGAAGTAATCCCCAAAGTTTGTAAAAGTATTTTTGAAACACCCTGTGTATAGGGATTGCCTAGTAGTTTGTGCCCTATTTATGCACTACCTTACGTATTGTGGTTTCTCTCAACATGACTTACGGCAGTTCTTTCTGAGGATCTAATCAGTTTTGGTCTGACAACGAAACAGACAAAATAGGGGAAGGTGCCCTGGAACTTACCAGAAGTGAGAGTGGAAAATTCCAGGCAAAAATAATCTCTCCTGATGGCCATTGTCAGCATCTGGAATCGAACCACGGATATCTAAACTACTCAGAGTAGTCGTGAAGCTTTCTGTAGACAGGTGGGCTATACTGGTGCGTTATTCCATGCCTTAGACAGCATTGCATGCATTGATAAGATTATAGATGTATATAGAAATTTAAACAGCTTCAGAAAATGGGGTTAATTGGATTTATTTTGACATTTTTTCATCTAATTATATTCAGAGCACAATTAATTTACTGTGATGAGTTAAAATAATATTTTCAGATGACATGCTGTCATTATTTTTTATGAAAAATAAAAGTATTTTCTAGCTGGTTGCTGATCAAACATTTGGTCGCTTAACCGCTGACAAGCCTGAAATGCCGCTTGTGGTTTCTCGCAAATCCCATTCTCACCACTAAACAGCAGTAGGGACAAAGCCCAGCTAATGAACTCGACGTGTGCGAATCGGCCGAGCGCACTACTAGAAGAAATAACATCGAAAAGGGACAGACGAATTTACGAATATTGTCTATATTATGAGACTGATTTTATTCACAAATCCTTTACGCGAGCGGGATTATTTTCAACCTATGAAGGTCCGTGAAAATAAGTGTAAATAAAAAATTATAAATTTATTACCAAAATGAATATACAGACATGGTTACTTTTCGACACAATAGTTATAACAACAAATTGTATATCCGCCTTAGTCAATACATAAACGAAAATGAATTATAATTACACTTGCTCCTGGTACATGTTTCGGAGATTAATTGATTTTATCCCCTTCATCAGCCAAGACAAATATCCGAAGAAAGATATAATATAGCGTAGCACTCAAAAAATAAATAGCTATTTAACTTAATATGGTGCACCATATAAGTAGGTCACAGGAAATTGTTGAGCAATACTAAAAACATATATGTAACAGCGATGATATTCAGCCATCAAAACACAGAGAATCAGTGGACAGTTAACTCGTAAATCCGCTCCAAAACACTGGTCGAAGCTTGAATTGGCAAAATCACAGTGAAGATTAAGGCATTTTGTCATATCTGTGGACGAACTTCATAATGTCACTCCCAATGATTGGACATTAGGGCTGTACATTATTCCAACATCGAATTAATCGAATTGTTTGAATAATTTCAAATACGGATATTTGATTGAAGTGATGGAAGCCTTTTTTCAGTGTTGCCTGTTCTATTTGAGATAGCTTTCCAGTATTTACATACCCTACATACATACATTCATACAGATGAGATCATTGCCGGCCACGACACAAACTAACAAAAAAAAGTAGTTCCGTGAAGAACTATACAGCCTATTTTCATATATCCCACTTATGTTAATTGCCTCTATCAACATACAAAATTTCAGTTTGATTGCTGTAATACATTCGTAGATATTGAGAACCGTCTACATATTTCGGATGGTCGCCATGTTGGATTTTTTATATGTAGGTCTTAGAGTTATGTACTATTACATGAAGTTTATTGTGTAGTAGTACTAAGACATCAATTGCATGATTAGGACACAAGAAATGAAAATCAGATGTTAAAACTTCGCAGAGCTGCCATCTTGTGGTTATGAAAACAATTGAAATAAATTAGATGCCAGTGGATTGAAATTTGTATAAGCATTTACCATACCAAGTTTTACTGCGCTCGGATGGTTAAATCGCAAGAAACGTCCATTTAAATATTTATATTTCGCGTCGGCACCATGTTGGGTTTGTGATCACCAGGTTATTGAAAGTACTATAGGTGAACTTAGGTTTATAGTCTCTATCAACATTTAAAAAAATCAGTTTGATTGCTATCATAGATTAATAGATATTGAGAAGTGTGTAAATATTTCGTTTGGTCGCCATTTTGGATTTCTGAGTACTTAGGGCTTAGGCCATAGAGTTATGTATTATTAGATGACGATTTTTGCGTAGGTTCATTATTCAAACGTTCACTTTGATCGCATGATTAATACACGAGAAATAAAAACATAATTTTAAAAATGCGCACAGCTGCCATCTTGAGGTTGTATGAACAATTGAAGTAAATTAGATGCCAGTGCTTTACAATGCCTGTATGAATATTTACTGTACCATATTTCACTGCGCTCAAATCGCGAGAAAAGTCAATTAGAATGTTTCACCTTCGCATGGCCGCCATGTTCGTTTCGTATTATACAGGTTTATGAATGTCTCATAGCTGAACTTTTAGTAGTACCCTTTATCACCGTACAAAGTTTCAGGGAGATGTCAGTAATAGTTTCGGAGATATAGAATACCGGTGAAATATTTCGCACAGCCGCCATCTTGAGGTTATGTGACAATTGAACTAATTTAGATGCCAGTGCATTACTATGTGTTTATACATTTTCTGCACCAAGTTTCATTGCGTTTGGATGGTCAAATCGGAAGAAAAGTCTCCTTGAAAGTTTCAACCTCGCTTCGCAGCACATTCGATTGTGAACTGTGTTCGCCGGAATTGGATCACTCAACCTCTGCTCCAAGAGACGAGAACGTTACCGCTGCACCACGCTGCCCGCCATACTTTGTTTCAATATGGACCCATACATGTACTAATGCAAAATCATAGCTTACATTGAAGGAATATAGAAATCTGGACACTCCTGTTGGGAATTTAGGGCCTCTGCGTGTCCAGCTTCACCGTCCTCAACTCTGATTGAGTATGAATCTTTCATGTTGACCTAGTTCTCTCCGGACAGCTATTAATTATAAGATCCAAGACCACCTCCCGGGCTTTCACTTCACTGGTGCTACCGAACCTCCCTGAGTATGAGAGTAGCTTATTTATTACACGAATATAATTTCAATGACAAGTTCCCAGGGCCTGTATGCAAACAAGTAGTTTCGCAAAACTACTTTTAGCCCTTGTTCTATCAGAACTCTACGTAATTTCAAATTTTCGAAATGCTTGTGGACTTCTAATTTTCAGTTATTCACGGTACACAAGCTGTCTTTCTTTCTTTCTTTCTTTCTTTCTTTCTTCTTCACTAAAAGAAAGCAATTATTATTATTATTATTATATGTAATATATAATATAAGGGGCCAAGTTCCGATACTAAACCTGAGGGATTATATGCGTCCGAAACTTTGACCATGAATAGTAAAGTTCAAGCTAACCTACTGGAAAAAAGAGAGCGAAGGATATTAAGAAAATTCCTAGGTAATAGATGGGTTTACGGACAGTGACGAATGAGAGCTAATGAGGACTTGTACAACAACATAGACCCTATCACAGCATCAATTATGAAGAGACGGCTACTATTTTACGGTCACTTTTTGAGATTGACTGATGATCGATTCACTAAAAGAATATGGAGTTTGATCAAGTCTAAGGCAACAAGACCGAGATAGTTTTCGGAATGCGAAAAAGATCTCAGGCAAATTGGTATTCTAGACCGAGAAATTCCTGACAGGAACACATTTAGAAGATTGGTGAGCAACTACCAAGATTTTAAAATGCTATCAACTTCCGGAAGACGGAGAGGACCTTTGTCCGAAGAACATAAACAGGCACTCGTCACTGGGATCAGAAGATACTGGCAGGAAGTCAAAGCCGGAACAAGAACAAGACCACGCAGTCCATAAAGGCTCAAGTCGATCTATAATATATATATATATATATATATATATATATATATATATATATATATATATATAAGTATGTACAAAAAAGGGATCTACATAAGTAAATCCAGGCAAGAAAAATGTATTCTAAGATAGTGATCACAGACAAAATGCGCAAATGCAGGGCTCGCTTCTACGGTCACTTGCGACGGATGGACGATTCTAGATGGACAAAACGGAGGTTATATTTAACAATTTCGACTCAATATCAAAAACAACAGTTCCCTGGTACGTTAACGTCAAGAAAGATCTCCAAGAAATGGGCCTACGACCAGATGACGCGCACAAACAAGACCTTTTCCGAACAAGCATCGTGACTTTTGGGACTTTCTGAGATGAGAAATGGACAACCGGTGCAACGTGGTCGGATGAACGACGTGCTCTACAGAGCAAGCTATTGAAAACCTACTGGACCAATCGTAAATTGAATAAACGCCAGAATGTAGAGGGGTCCATAGTTGGCCGATTAGCGAATAATAAATAAATCTCTCTCTATATATACAGGGTCATCGAAAAATAATGCCAACATTTAAAAAAATGATGGCACCGAAACCCTTTATGTTAAAAGTGTAATTCTTTCACTGAATGCCAGCTGGTTAAAGTAAGTTTTGTTTTGGAGAGGACATGACCTTGCTATGCGCACACTAGATGTGCAGTAGCCAAGGTCGGCCGGGGGTTTCGGTGCTATAATTTTTTAAAATGATGGCATTATTTTTCGATGACCCAGTATATATAATTCATTAAGGCCATCTAGGACCACGTTAAGTCTTGTTACACTTGGCAATTCGCTTTGCATTCCTCTGAGCCCAGAATTCCCTCATTCTCTGTGAGTGGGCCATCTTGCACTCCGCTGTCCAGGTGGTATCTTGTCTTCTTTCCGGTTTCAGTGTCTCGTCTCGGGTTAGCCCATTCGTCAGTATCATTTTGCGGAAGAGATCTCTATTGAAGGTGTCGTCAGGTTTTAAATGCAACATTTTGAGGTCGTCTCGGGTATTAATAAACCAGGGCATTGTGGTTTTGGGTTTGGAGTTGAAAAAAAATGAAAAATCTGTTAAGTCAGCCTGTTTCCGTCCATTCGTTGAGATGACCGTAATACCGAGCTCGCCTCTTACGAATCGTTTCAGTAATGTTCAATATTATTATAATTATTATTATGACACATCAGTGGGTACAATTCAACATGTCGTCAGCTTATTTGCAAGATGGTATGACGACTCCCTTCTGGTGGCACATTGAGAAACGAGTGAACTATGGAACTGGTCTCCAAGATGCCTTTTGCATGATGATATGTAGACCAGGATGTATTCCCAATATTTCTAGATTGAGAGCCAATTATTTAGGGATGACGCCGGTAGAAGAGATGACTATGGGCATAACCACTACACATTCCTGTTTCCACATTTGCCGTATTTCCTCAGCCAAGGGCAGGCACTTGGTGATTTTCTCACAGCAGGTTTGTTGCAGATTCTGGGGATTGACCACTGCGATATCAATGAAAAAGGTTCTCTTCCGCACTTTGCCCACAAGAACAATATCTGTCCGGTTCATTGGTAGGGTTTCATCAGTAATAACTCAACTTTCCCGTAACACTTGTGAGTACGATTTCCAAAACGGCCTCAGGAACATACTGATAGTAAAGCAAAGTATTTTCAGACAATAAGTACTTTTGAGCAAGGTGTAGGTGCGCTAATTTATTATTATTATTATTGAAATGCCTTGATACCGAAAAGTGATTTGACATAGACTACATCAATCCCAGCTTCCCATAGCAAATTTCAATGCACATTATCCGGAATTGAAACGCATTGCCTAGTTAGGGATGAAATACGGTGACCACTGGATTTTTTAAAAATTAGCGTCAGTGAAAATGATAAATTATCTCTTTATTCGTTATTTTTAACACCATTATAAGTAATGGATGGTTATTGCGTGTATTAGTATACACAGCGCGCCGTATTAATCACATAAGAGGTTTATCATTATAGATATTAACTCTGGAAACTGGATTTAAAACTAAAATTGCTCCCAGCAGAGCGTTAAAAAAAACGTATAATCTGTTGAGTCCATGTGGTACTTGTTAATTATTGTTGTAATAATATGTATCATTGTGATTTAAATCTTGGGCTGTTGGTTACCCGTCCTTTTTCGGGTAGAATTGTTGGTTGGTTCCTTAGTTTAGGGGCTGCGACAACGCGGTCATGTAGCCCCGTGTACTTTTGGTGTGTGTAGAATCTGTCTGATAACCGGTGTTAATATTGTGATGACTGTGTTAGTGTGTGTTATCTGTTTTAATTCATGTAAGGACTGCAGACAATAATTTCAAGTAGTTCCTACTTTCGCTACCAAATGCTACCATCCACAACACCTAGCTGTGAACTTCGCTACTACTAGATGTCATCGCAACCAGTGCCCGGTGACGAATGTTGGAACTTTAGAGCATTAATCAATCCTAACTTACAAATGTTTGGCTTCACACAAGTGTACCTGCAGTTAGTAGAAGGTTAAGGTTCTTTTTCATGCCATAAATCTATGACTAGGGACCGCCGGCTTTACTTCACCTCCGAAGGAAGGCATACTGAGGGATTTTTAACGCTCTTAAAAAATCCGACGTCTTCGGTTGGATTTGAACCCGTGACCTTGGGCAAAAAGGCTCAGAATGCTACTAACTACGCCACCGAAGCCGCTCGGGTAGAAATGTATTTTAAACGGCTCTTAACATTACACGAGGAAGTGAACGTGATGGTTTTCTCACGTCTTGGCTCTACTTCCTGAACAGGGATATGTACACAATTCTTCGAGACCTTAGTCTTACGATTACTTTCCCAATCTCTCTCTATATATAGCCTATACCTAGACTTTATGAACATACAATGAATTTCCTCGGAATTAACAAGGTTATTGCCATATTATTATTATTTAGACTATCACTCGTGATACGAGTATGATTGTCTTCCAAGGTACGGTTATGTAAATCTTCGCTGTAAACCAATATTAGGCCTAATCATATTGCGTGAGTTCTTTGGTGACTGTACAGTCCGATCCGAGAACCACATACTCTTCCATAATATTGGCACACAAGGTCTTGAGCATCCAATGGATCTTGGGGGTTGATCATTCTGCGAATCATGCGCTCTTTCCTGGCATTTCTTTTTTCAGCCTGAAACCTTCTTCTCTCTTGTTCGAAGAGCAAGTGGCCTTGATGGACGTTGCGGTGCCACTCTGATCGGTCGGATGCGACAGCCTCCCAGTTACCTGTATCAATTTGACATTTCTTCAAGTTGGTCTTTAGAACAGCTTTGTAGCGTTTTTGTTGCCCACCCTGCTTTCTCTGACCGACATTCAGTTGGCAATATAAGATTAGTTTTGGGAGGCGGGACTCAGGCATGCGAACTACATGTCCTGTCCATCGAAGTTGGTGTTTTATTATGATAGCCTCTATACTAATAGTGCTAGCTTCCTCTAAAACACTTGTGTTAGTGCGCCGGTCTTGCCATTTAATACCAAGAATTCTCCTAAGGCATCGTTGATGGTATTTTTCTAAAGATAAGAGGTGACTTCTGTAAGTAACCCAGGTTTCGCAGCCATAAATCAGAGTGGGAACTACAACAGCTTGATAAACGTATAATTTTGTTAAAATGCTAATGTCGTGGTTGTCAAACACTCGAACGAGCAAATGACCAAAGGCTGCACTGGCACATTGGAGGCGGTGTTGAATCTCAGCGTCAATGTTCGCATTTGTTGATAGGTGATTACCCAAGTGGGGAAAATTATCTATATTCTTTAGTTTATGTCCATCAATCATGATAGCAGGAGCTGTAGTCATAATTACATAGAGACAGGCTTGCGGCTGACGGTTCTTGGATTTGAACCTTCGATTCCCGGACTTTCAGCACCCATTTGAAGTCACACAGCTACGCTGCGTGGTATGATCGCTCCTTGAAATGATAGAAGCCATTTTTCAGTGTTGCCTAATTCCATTAACCGCGAGGACTGGCGCATGGGCATTTTTGACCCGAGGCTTAAATAATAATGCTTTATATTTTCGTTTTGGTCAGCCCTTATTTCCTGTCACTTACTGTACCTTCGTTCCTAGCCTTGAAATTCACCCTACAAAAGTGACATGTCCATAGCTTTTGGAACACTCAAGTTATTTCTATATTATTTACGGTCGGGTCGGATGTACCCATGGCGCCAGTCCTCGCGTGACAATTTTCGGCTTATGTTAGTCGGGACAATCTGTAAAAAATAAGAAGGAAAATCCACCTATCTTGGTGCAGCACAATAACATAGCTCACGTTCTTGTTGATCCATGTATAGTGTCTAGGGACACATTGGTCATCGGCTCCTTTTTTTATTCAAAATATTAAGATGACTGCTTTGACTATCAAGGCCAATATTATACTTTTACGAAAATTATTGTCATTTTTCTGCATGTTAAATTAGAACAAGATGTTCAGTAAAGAACATATAGCCTACTTTCTCCTAAATGCATGGATATTGTTATAACTCTTTGTCCTTTTCAAGGAGTATAATTGAATGTTGGTTGTAGTAGCTTGTTGAAATACAACGTGCTATAGGGATATTAAACATGAATATGAGGTGCCCTTTGCTAGTGCTACCTCTGTACCAAATTTCGTTCCATTCGGTTTCACCGTGTTCGAATTAATAGGGGCAATCGATTTTCACACAAAGATGGCCGCCATCCGCAAACTATTAGGCTGATGACCTATTAGTTTGGTCAAAGGATGCTTCCCCCATAAAGGTATGTTGTTGCAAAATTTGGTAGAGAACGGATGATTAGGTTAGTTGTAATTTGATTTAAGCTTTGAACATTTGTGTGGCCGCCATTACGTTTCCGTCAAGATGGCGGTGATATAAAACATGACACTGAGGTGTCCTTTGCTAGTGCTACCTTTGTACCAAATTTCGTTCAATTTTCGCTCACCGTGTTCGAATTGATAGGGGGGGGGGGGACAGACATTCAGAGTACACACACTCACACACACACACACACTCACACACACACACTCACACACACACATACACACACACAGCCAGACACACTTTTTTTTCGCCCTGTAGTGATCTCATAAGTCTACTTTCATTTTTTGCAAAAATCGAAAGTAGGCTAAAAATATAAATAAACCTCATGTTATATTGGGAATAGTTCATAGGAAGACACCAGGTGTAAAATTACTTCATTAAAATCCGTACGACTACAACAAAAATGGAGTGACACACTATGGGTCAAAATGACCCGGCGCCAGTCCTTTTGTTATATTTTTTCATGCCAGTTCTCAAGGGTTAAAGAAAGCTTTCCAGTGGCTCAACACAATTTGTGCCCAATTACATTAAGCGGGAGAACAAGTATTTATATGCCCTAACATGAGAAATATTACATAAGATATTTATCTCAAAATAACGCGCTTTTATGTACAAAAATGGGGGTACTTAATAATAATTAATAATAAATAATAATTAATAACTTTGATAATGGTTTTTCCCCCAGGGGCTCACATCTAGTGGGACGTGGGTTGGTGACCATGGGACCCCAGCTGAGTCCGGCATTGCTTCCACTTACTTGTTCCGGGCTCCTCTCCGTCACCTTTCCTGTCGACCTATCTTGCTCAACTCTTGTTCTCTTCCGACCCTGACGGTATTAGGGTATCCGAGGCCTAGAGTGTCTTTCACTTTCCCGCCTTAATTGGCCCTTCTCTCATCTTTCCTGATACCCTCATTCTTCGAGGGGTCAGCCTTCTTTTTCTTTTCATGTTATCTCCTGCCTTCTGAACAAGGCCCTCAAGGAGGCAGAATGTATGTAGCCCCACCACTTCTGGTGCACTCTGAATAGTGCTACACCCTCAAGGGCTCACGGCTTGTAAGTTTGGGAGTTGGTGACCCCGAGGGATTCCTAAGCTGGGTTAGTTTTGTCCCTTCTTCCTATCTGCCTTTCATGGCTCTCCTTCCTTCCAAGTCCCTCAATCCTCATTCTTTGAGGGTTGAGGGTATTTCCTTTCTTCCTGTACTTCATTTGCCTTATCCTTTGTGTATTTACCAATTCTTCTTCTATTATGTAAGTTTGTAGTTAGTATCAGTTATAGTTCTCATTTCTCATCTCATCTTTCACTATCACTCAAACCATTAGGGGCCGATAACCTAGATGTTAGGCCCCTTAAAACAAAAATTATTATCATCATAATAATAAAGATCTTTTCCGTTGTCCTCCTTTGTTCAACACTTGTTCTCTTCTCAGTTGAATCGGTTTTCCATTTTTTCATTACTCTTAGTGAGTACCTCTACTCGCTTTCGTCACTGTCTGCCTTCCCGTAGATCAAGTCATCATTCGACTTGCGGGTGTTTCATCTATATTATGCTTTCTAAGACGAATTAATAAGAACTAATGTTATATTTTTGCAATAAGTAAAACAACATTTGGATCATTCTCATCACTAACGGTGGATGTCCAGGCAATACAGTATAGTAAAGGGGCAGATCATCTCGCTGTTCCGCCCTTTAAAACAGCAATAACTAACTAACAGTATAGTAAAAGGAAGGTAGCTTTACGTGACCGTAAATCTTGTTATCATGAGCCATGGGCAATACAGAAAAGCAACAATATAACAATCACCAGAACATTCTACAGTAGTTCATCAGAGGCTCACATCTAGTGACACGTGGGTTGGTGACCACGGGACCCCAGCTGAATCCGGCATTGCTTCCACATACTTGAGCTGGGTTCCTCTCCGTCTTCTTTCCTGTCGACCTACCATGGTCAACTATTGTTCTTTTCCGACCCCGACGGTATTAGGGTATCCGAGGCCTAGGGAGTCTCTTCCTTTCCCGCCTTAATTGGCCCTTGTCTCATCTTTTCTGATACCCTCCTTCTGCGAGGGATCAGCCTTCTTTTTCTTTTCCTGTTATCTCCTGCCTTCTGCTCAAGGCCCTCAAGGAGGTAGGGTGTATGTAGCCCCACCACTCCTGGTGCACTCTGGATATTGCTACACCCTCAGGGGCTCACGGCTGGTGAGTTCGGGAGTTGGTGACCCCGAGGGATTCCTGAGCTGGGTCCGGTTTTCCCCCTTTAATCCATTACCTCTGGGGCGGACCCTCTCCTCTCTCACTTTCCTATCTGCCTTTCATGGCTCTCTTTCCTTCCAAGTCTCTCCGTCCGCCTTCTTCGAGGATTGAGGGCAATTCTTTTCCTCCTGTCCTTTATTTGCCTTATTCTCCTTTTGTTTTCCATTTCTTCTTCTAGTGTATAAGTTAGTAATTAGTTTTAGTAATAGTTTATGTTTCATTATCATCTTCACGATCACCCAAACCATTACGGGCCTAGATGTTCGGCCCTTAATGCAATAATTATCATCATCATTCTACTGTAGGTACTATTGGTGATGCAATGATCCAAACTATTGTGATGGATTGCAGGATATACTAGTGAATAAACAAACACAACTAGCAGCGTGTATGTATCTCACTAAATTTTATTCTATAGCTACTATGTATGCAGATGATCACAACTATGCCCAGTTGTCTTCACCCTGTGAAGTCCATGCAGTCTCCTACAGCGCACCGCTTACCATACTCATCATTATCATCATCACTGGCACGACAGCACTCTGTGGTCCCTGGCCTTCTGAAGAACTTCCTTCCATTCTTCTCTGTTTAGTTCATAGTTCCTCCAATTGGTAATCTTGAGGAAAACAACCTCTCTTCCTATCTGTGCTTTGGTCTCCCAACTTGCAGTACGTGGTTCGTTCTGGCGTGACATTAAATATCATCTTTACCATTCTGTCGTTAGCATGGTACATGTCCCGCTCACTCCAGCCTTCAGATTTTAATGAATGTACAGCTCCGTGGCTAAATGGTTAGCGCGTTAGGCTTTGGCCCAAGGTGACCCGGGTTTGATTCCCGGCCGAGCCATCAGGGATTTTAATCCTCTGCGGTTAATTCCTGTGGCTCAAGGACTGGGTGTATGTGCGCCCACGAGCGTCAACTAGAAAGACCTGCTCTCGGCCTCTCCGGAGGCCACACGATCATTATTGTTATCTTAATGAATCTGGCAATGTCTGGTTCGTTGTATAATTAAATCTTCTTCTGTTGTTGTTGTTGTTGTTGTTTGAGTCTTCAGTTTTTTGACCGGTTTGATGCAGCGCTCCATGCCCCCTGTCCTGAGATAATCGTTTCATCGCTACATAGTTACCACACCCTACATCGGAGGAAATCTGTTTAACATATTCTAACCTTGGTCTACCCCTACAGTTCTTGTCCTCGACCCTTCCTTTCATAACTAAGCTTGCTATTCCTGGGTGTCTTAGTATGTGTCCTACTAACCTATCTCTTCTCTTCATTAGCAGTCACCAGAAACATCTCTCCTCTCCCACTCGTCTTAATACCTTTTCGTTTGTAACCCTATCTACCCATCTGATCTTCATCATTCTCCTGTAACACCACATTTCAAATGCTTCAATTCTCCTCTTTTCTGCTGCACCAATAGTCCAAGTTTCACTTCCATAGAGCGCCACGCTCCAGACAAAGGCTTTCAAAAATGACTTCCTAATACCTAAATCTATATTCGATGTCAACAGATTCCTTTTTTGTAGAAATGTTTTCCTTACCTGAGCCAACCTACTTTTTATATCCTCTTTGCTTCGTCCATCTCTGGTTATTCTGCTTCCTAAGTAACAGAAGTCTCCTACTTCCTTCAGCTTTTCAGCTGCCAATTTGATCTCCATAGAGGTTTCTGATTTATTTCGGCTGCATTCCAGTATTTTTGTTTTATATTTATTAATTTTCATCATTAATTCTTTCCTTAAGACGGAGTCCATACCATTCAAAAACTCATTCAAATCCTCAGGCTTGTCGGCCATGATGACGATGTCATCAGCAAATCTCAGAGTTGAAATTATTTCTCCTTGAACCTTCACTCCCACTTTAAATTTTTCTCCAATTTCCTTCATTGCTTGTTCAATGTATAGATTGAAAAGTATGGGTGATAAGTTGCAGCCTTGCCTTACACCTTTCTGAATACCAGCTTCTCTCTCATGTCCTTCAGCTCGAATGACTGCTGTCTGGTTTCTGTATAGATTGTATATCACCCTCCTATCCCTGTACTGTATTCCAATAGATGTCTTCTACAGACACCATTTTCTTCCACTTGCCCAAGAATGTGCCTCAAGACCTTTCTCTCAAACATACCCAGTTGTCTTTCACCTGATTTAGACAGTGTCCAGTTCTCTGCACCATATGCTAATACAGGCCTCACCAAGACTTTGTACATCACTCAGTTTTCCTGAACAATAACATTGACTTCAGATGTTTTCTGAGACCACTTATTAACAGAAAATATCCGCTTCTGTACTTCTGAGTTTACATTGTTCATACAATTAACCTCTGATGCAAGATAGGTGAAGCTATGCTCAACTTCAAACTTATATGAACCTATTCCCGTGGATGAGGGTTCTATAGGATAGTCTTTCTTGGTTACTGGCATGTACTTAGTGTTGTTCTCATCAATCTGAAGATTCATCTTTTTTGCGGCTTTTCCAAAACTTGTGAAGGCCTCTTTCATTGCTTTTGGTGTTCTTGCTGTTATGTCAATGTCATCTGCATATGCTAAAGTTTGAACTGATTTTTACATGATGGTTACCCTAGTGTTGATGCCACCAACTCTAATAACTTTTTCCAACGCTGTGTTGAACAACAAGCAGGATAATGAGTCTCCTAGTCTTAACTTCATTCTTAGTGTGCTTAACAAACTACCGCTTCAGAATTTCAAAACCAGAGTCCAGCTGAGGTAGTTTCTCATGAACTTCTGTCCGTACCGCGTCAAACCCGGTCCTCGTATGCGTCTTGTGGAACACTGCTGCACGAAGCTATCACAGTAGGCCCACAGAACACCAAATATAATAGAAGTGAATGCCGCATGGTAAAGCATGGAAACAAGAAAAGAAACTACTGCAGGATGCCTAGTGGTGTGGCAGCCAACTACCAGCATGGAAATATTAGCTCCAAAATATATTTTCATTTTATGTTTTTATTTTATTTAACTGGGTCACTCCAATCCGTATTCTATTTAAGGACACATTTCCATTTAAAAAATCGCACCAACTTGAGACTTTGGACTAGGTGGTTTTATTCAGAATTGTTCACGCCGATGTCGTATGACTCATATTCTTTGGCGTGAGCAACATCCGAATTTGACAAATACAGTTTACGAATAAAAAGTATGGTTCACGATTATAAGCTGCAGAAATACAACAGTATCGTGTTACCCAGGAACAATATTTGCTATTGCGAGTAGTTTTAACGTATAGGTGATTTAAATATCTCTAAAAATCAGGATAATAAACAGTTACCGTAAAATGTTTCAAGCATGTGGAGCCGCCATGTTATCAACAACACAGAACACCAAATATAACAAGGCCAAATCAACCAATCACGAGGCGACATTTTGCCTAGCAGCGCTCGTATTGGGGTGGCGCTGAATAACCCAGTGTTGTCAGTTACTCGTATCGTAGCTTCACCGGGTGAGTTAGCCGTGGTCGTTACGGCATGACTGCTGGCAGTCGCTCACATCCGGGAGGCGAGGAGGTTCGAATCCCCCCGCCGACAACCTTGAAGATGGTCTTCTGTGGTTTCCCATCTTCCTTCCAGGCAAATGCCGGGGTTGGTCCCTAACTATAGGCCACAGCCGCTACCTTCCAACTCCATCCAACTTTCCTCTCCAACGGTACTTGTAGCTCACCCATTGGGTGTCCGTCTCGAAGCAGCTACAAAACTGGCGAGCCGAACATGTCCTCGGACACTCCCGGCACTAAAAGCCATACGCTAAAAAAAAATACGTAGCTTCATCCCCGTGAGTAGGCCTACTTGACTGTAACTGGTGATTCGCTGACAGATTTACCCCTAGAATCTAACTACACTTGATGACTACACTGCTTATCAAGCAGTGTGGAAGAGAAACTCTCTAAGCTTTCCAAAACTAGTCACTCTCGGTTGAGCGCTCTCTTACATGTCAGTGACAGAGAGATAGTGGTGACTGCTGATTTTGATAATGTGTAGGACGTAATATGATAGGCTTAACTTAAGATAATTATTATAGCTGGGCTAAACTGAGATATTAGACTCAGTCTAATGTTAATTATTCAGTCGCACAGCACTATTACGATCACATTACACAATACAATACAGCCGAATACCACTCCAAAGATGTGCACACGCTGAAAACAGACTATCATTTCAGACCGCGCAAAACCGTAACCAACAAGCCAGTAGTGTTGTTTTGAATTCAACCAATAGCGAGACTTGAGTATCTCAGTCGACATCCTCAGAGTGCCATTTAAACAGACCAAACCTGCCCATTCCCCATCAAGGGAACCCATACATTTCTAAAGCTATAAACACGTGCTTTGAGAATGGAAGACTTCCTTCCTCAGCTTTCTACTCCGGGCAGTGAAGGCCATACTTCACCCATCTAGGGGTGAAATGTAGAACTAGTTCCAAGTACCAACAGTGAGCCTGAGCTTATCGAGAGGGCGTGCAAGGTATCCCAAAAGACTATTTTAAAAATCAATTTAATTTTTTAAACAGTTACAGCTGAGAGCTGACTGTAGGATGACCCTCACGTCCTACATGGAGAAATCGTCACTGCAGAGAGCTCCGAACCTTCTACCCATGCCTGGCTCTATCCGGGTAGAGACGAACTAGCCTACACTGTTCTAGAGACCGAGCAATCTAGATTCACCCCAAACGTTTCACATACAGGCCTAGATTGCTGATTCGCCGGGAGTACTCGCTACTCCTCCCACTGCCTTTGTGACCCGCGGTCTGATGGACGAAAATACGATGGCTCTGTCATAATATGTCACCGTCTTCTGATGACAGCCAGTGCCACCATGGTACGTCCTTTCTAGTCAAAGCGCAACTCTGGCATCACCAGAATGTCTACTTGCTTGAATTCGGGCAATAATTAACATAGGGCTCTTACGCAAAAGGTTGGCCAGATACAAAGCTTTGTTATTGTTGTTGTTGTTGTTGTTGTTGTTGTTGTTCATGTTGTTGTTGTTGTTGTTGTTGTTGTTGTTGTTGTTGTTGTTGTTGTTGTTGTTGTTGTTGTTGTTGTTGTTGTTTCATTTAAGGGGCTTGGACATCGTGGTCTTTTAGCCCCGTCTACTTAGGGTGTAGAATTTATATGTTGACCTGTGTGATTGCGGTGTCTGCAGGCTTTTTTTTGTCGTGTGGCCTCCTGAGAGGCTGAGTGCAGGTCTTTCTAGTCGACTCCCGTGGGCGACCTGCGCGTCGATATAAGAGATCAGATAGATGAAAGTGGGCAGGGATGTGTAAGGAAGCGGCCGTGGCCTGTCAGAAGGTACCGTCCAAGCATTTTCCTGGAGTTGAAAATGGGGAAACCACGGAAAACTATTTCAAGGACGCTTTAGCGAGCCTAGCCACCACCATCGGTGGTGTCTGCAGTAGAGTGTGTATTTGTAATTCAGGTGAGGATTAGGAAGGAGGCGGCCGTGTCATTAAGTTAAGAACTATCCCGCCATTTGCTTGGAGTAGAAGTGGAAAAGAAAAGGTAAACTACTTCCAGGTTGGCTGAGGTAGGAATCGAATCCACCTCTTCTCAGTTTTGCCTCACGATCCTGAGTGTACCCCGTTCCAGCACTCAGACATGAATTGAATTTCTTGGCAGAGCCGAGAATCGAATCCAGATATCCGGATTTCTCAGGTAATTGTAATCATCCCTTTTTATTTTTGTACTTTTGCCATTACTGATCGTAGACAATCTAATATTATACCACACGAACTCTATTTTAACTGCAGTATCTCCGAGTGACTTGAAACGTTATTAATAAATCGAATTGCATTTATGAACGATTGACAATGGGCTTGGTGCAAATCTAATTATTTAACAGAGGGCTCACCCGAGCTATTGCGAACTCCATCCAGCACACCCATGGTTAAATTCTATGAATAGCAAAATTATTCCGTTCACTGCACAACATAGAATGTTATAAACCAGTGCAGGTTACGTGATAGAAATCAAATGGTGGAGTCATGCAACACTCCACATGGCACCCGAGATACATGCTTGTCATTCAACTATTTTCACTCTATCATGTTCGCTCGACTTTACTCGAAATGCACAGATATTACTGTTTGTATCAGGTTGGGTTGGGGAATGACATGTTATTTGCGTTGTCGTTCCTAATAACAGTTTACAATAACGAGGAGTTAACCTCGTCACTGTAATTTTCAGCACCGTTCCTAATAATAGTTTACAATAACAAGGAGTTAACGACGTCACTGTAACTTGTAGCGCCGTTCCTAATAACAGTTTACAATAACGAGGGGTTAACGACGTCACTAATTAAATTAACTAACTTGTAACGCCGTTCCTAATAACAGTTTACAGTAACGAGGGGTTAACGACGTCACTAATTAAATTAACTAACTTTCAACGCCGTTCCTAATAACAGTTTACAGTAATGAGGGGTAAACGACATCACTAATTAAATTAACTAACTTGTAACGCCGTTCCTAATAACAGTTTACAGTAACGAGGGGTTAACGACTTCACTAATTGAATTAACTAACTTTCAACGCCGTTCCTAATAACAGTTTACTGTAATGAGGGGTTAACGACGTCACTAAATAAATTAACTAACTTGTAACGCCGTTCCTAATAACAGTTTACAATAACGAGAGGTTAACGACGTCACTAATTAAAATAACTAACTTGTGACGCCGTTCCTAATAACAGTTTACAGTAACGAGGGGTTAACGACGGCACTAATTAAATTAACTAACTTGTAACGCCGTTCCTAATAACAGTTTACAGTAACGAGGGGTTAACGATATCACTAATTAAATTAACTAACTTGTAACGCCGTTCCTAATAACAGTTTACAGTAATGAGGGGTTAACGACATCACTAATTAAATTAACTAACTTGTGATGCCGTTCCTAATAACAGTTTACAGTAACGAGGGGTTAACGACGGCACTAATCAAATTAACTAACTTGTAACGCCGTTCCTAATAACAGTTTGCATTAACGATGGGTTAACGACGTCACTAATTAAATTAACTAACTTTCAACGCCGTTCCTAATAACAGTTTACAATAACGAGAGGTTAACGACGTCACTAATTAAATTAACTAACTTGTGATGCCGTTCCTAATAACAGTTTACAGTAACGAGGGGTTAACGACGGCACTAATCAAATTAACTAACTTGTAACGCCGTTCCTAATATCAGTTTGCATTAACGATGGGTTAACGACGTCACTAATTAAATTAACTAACTTTCAACGCCGTTCCTAATAACAGTTTACAATAACGAGAGGTTAACGACGTCACTAATTAAATTAACTAACTTGTGACGCCGTTCCTAATAACAGTTTACAGTAACGAGGGGTTAACGACGGCACTAATTAAATTAACTAACTTGTAACGCCGTTCCTAATAACAGTTTACATTAACGAGGGGTTAACGACATCACTAATTAAATTAACTAACTTTCAACGCCGTTCCTAATAAGAGTTTACAATAACGAGAGGTTAACGACGTCACTAATTAAATAAACTAACTTGTAACGCCGTTCCTAATAACAGTTTACATTAACGAGGGGTTAACGACATCACTAATTAAATTAACTAACTTGTAACGCCGTTCCTAATAACAGTTTACAGTAACTAGGGGTTAACGACGTCACTAAATAAATTAACTAACTTGTAAAGCCGTTCCTAATAACAGTTTACAGTAATGAGGGGTTACGACATCACTAATTAAATTAAATAACTTGTAACGCCGTTCCTAATAACAGTTTACAGTAACGAGGGGTTAACGACGTCACTAATTAAATTAACTAACTTGTAAAGCCGTTCGTAATAACAGTTTACAGTATTGAGGGGTTACGCCGTCACTAATTAAATTAACTAACTTGTAACGACGTTCCTAACAACAGTTTACAGTAACGAGGGGTTAACGACGTCACTAATTAAATTAACTAACTTGTAAAGCCGTTCGTAATAACAGTTTACAGTATCGAGGGGTTACGCCGTCACTAATTAAATTAACTAACTTGTAACGCCGTTCCTAACAACAGTTTACAGTAACGAGGGGTTAACGACGTCACTAATTAAATTAACTAACTTGTAAAGCCGTTCCTCATAACAGTTTGCATTAACGATGGGTTAACGATGTCACTAATTAAATTAACTAACTTTCAACGCCGTTCCTAATAACAGTTTACAATAACGAGAGGTTAACGACGTCACTAATTAAATTAAGTAACTTGTGACGCCGTTCCTAATAACAGTTTACAGCAAATAGGGGTTAACGACGCCACTAATCAAATTAACTAACTTGTAACGCCGTTCCTCATAACAGTTTGCATTAACGATGGGTTAACGATGTCACTAATTAAATTAACTAACTTTCAACGCCGTTCCTAATAACAGTTTACAATAACGAGAGGTTAACGACGTCACTAATTAAATTAAGTAACTTGTGACGCCGTTCCTAATAACAGTTTACAGTAACGAGGGGTTAACGACGGCACTAATTAAATTAACTAACTTGTAACGCCGTTCCTAATAACAGTTTACAGTAACGAGGGGTTAACGACGTCACTAATTAAATTAACTAACTTGTAAAGCCGTTCCTAATAACAGTTTACAGTAATGGGGGGTTACGACGTCACTAATTAAATTAAATAACTTGTAACACCGTTCCTAATAACAGTTTACAGTAACGAGGGGTTAACGACGTCACTAATTAAATTAACTAACTTGTAACGCCGTTCGTAATAACAGTTTACAGTATCGAGGGGTTACGCCGTCACTAATTAAATTAACTAACTTGTAACGCCGTTCCTAACAACAGTTTACAGTAACGAGGGGTTAACGACGTCACTAATTAAATTAACTAACTTGTAAAGCCGTTCGTAATAACAGTTTACAGTATCGAGGGGTTACGCCGTCACTAATTAAATTAACTAACTTGTAACGCCGTTCCTAATAACAGTTTTCAGCAAATAGGGGTTAACGACGGCACTAATCAAATTAACTAACTTGTAACGCCGTTCCTAATAACAGTTTGCATTAACGATGGGTTAACGACGTCACTAATTAAAGTAACTAACTTGTAACGCCGTTCCTAATAACAGTTTACAATAACGAGAGGTTAACGACGTCACTAATTAAATTAACTAACTTGTGACGCCGTTCCTAATAACAGTTTACAGTAACGAGGGGTTAACGACGGCACTAATTAAATTAACTAACTTGTAACGCCGTTCCTAATAACAGTTTACATTAACGAGGGGTTAACGACATCACTAATTAAATTAACTAACTTTCAACGCCGTTCCTAATAAGAGTTTACAATAACGAGAGGTTAACGACGTCACTAATTAAATAAACTAACTTGTAACGCCGTTCCTAATAACAGTTTACATTAACGAGGGGTTAACGACATCACTAATTAAATTAACTAACTTGTAACGCCGTTCCTAATAACAGTTTACAGTAACTAGGGGTTAACGCCGTCACTAATTAAATTAACTAACTTGTAAAGCCGTTCCTAATAACAGTTTACAGTAATGAGGGGGTTACGACGTCACTAATCAAATTAAATAACTTGTAACGCCGTTCCTAATAACAATTTACAGTAACGAGGGGTTAACGACGTCACTAATTAAATTAACTAACTTGTAAAGCCGTTCGTAATAACAGTTTACAGTATCGAGGGGTTACGCCGTCACTAATTAAATTAACTAACTTGTAACGCCGTTCCTAACAACAGTTTACAGTAACGAGGGGTTAACGACGTCACTAATTAAATTAACTAACTTGTAAAGCCGTTCGTAATAACAGTTTACAGTATCGAGGGGTTACGCCGTCACTAATTAAATTAACTAACTTGTAACGCCGTTCCTAATAACAGTTTACAGTAACGAGGGGTTAACGACGTCACTAATTAAATTAAGAAACTGTAACATAAACGCCGCTAGTTTTATCAGTAATGAAAAAAAGAAATGGGTCGTTACCTTTTCTGATTGGAGCAGTGTTGGTCGTGATACTTATTTTAATTTGGAGAATCTCTTCAGCTTTCAACACTTTTCGGTGTAGTGCCTAGCATTCTTGGCTGTTACCCCGGAAGTCAGAGTTTGATTCCTGGCAATGGCAAGAAAATTAATTTTAGTCTGAGGGCTGGAACGGGGGTGCACTCAACTCGTTCGTAAGAAATTTTAAAAAGCACAAAATAAACTTAATAAACCAGACAACCATCCCACGATTTCCAGTTTGATAATAACGTCTTCCTGCTTAAGGGGGCTGACAATAATTTCTTCTGATGGCATATGCGCCTTCACAGTCAATCACATCCTTTGGATTCGCTGGAATTTAACACCTGAAAGTCAATTATTCATCTTTTGAAACCTCTACAGGTAGGAGTTAATCTGAGGGAGCTCTTGGTTTCCGCAGCACAACGATGTGCTCTAAGTATGGGATGTAGTGCATAATGCGCTACCCCAGCAGTGGTCCGGGTATGGTGCACCAAGAGCCTGCTGATGAGCCTGACTTGGTGCACTTGGGCGAAGACACAGCAAAAAATAGAGGATTTACTGGAGCTTAATAGAGTCTTTGATCAGGCAGGCGGTGTCCAAAAGGAAGAAGTCTGAAAACCTATGCTACATAGGAACATAGGAAAAGTAGATTTTTTATTTTATATATACAGGGTCTTTATATTTGCATGGCAAGGACATTCTCGCTCACGCGCTCCGCCAGTGACAGCTCAGTTCCCGGCTGCCGCGCGCGCGTATATACGGCAGAATACGGTGCTGAAATTCAGTATCACGCATTTTAATCACCATGTTTACAGCAGATGCTGAAAATGTTCCCCATCCGCTGTCAAACATAATCGGCATCTCCTTATGAAGTTTCCGGTTACTTCTGTTAATTCAGCTTCAATAAGGAAATTTTCACGTCTATTTTTATTGTTTACTGAACCTGTACGTTTGAATCTCTTAGCCAGTTGTATTATTGTCCGATTTATAGGAATGGGTCCCCCTGGAAATCTCACTCGAATCTTTAGTCATGTTCTAGCGCACGATTTCCTGCACTTTATGTATGTATTGCGCAGATATGCACGTTCACGTAACAAATAGTTTACACAAGGCATTACAGCACTACACACAATCACAATAAAACACTACACAATACTATATGCAATACCGGTACGCAGTAGCTTTATAAAACACAAGACTGTAACACCCAATTAGCTCAGAGCTCACACGTCTACAGAAGAGCTAGGGAATACCCGGGCAATACGGCTCGAGTCCACGCGCCAACCTGGCCGAGACCGGCGGCCAAGGTCGAGCGAAGGTCTGCACAATACGTGCCGTTCATATCGTGCGCTAGAACAAGACAAACGTTTCGAATGACATTTCCAGGGAGACCTATTCCTATAAATCGGACAATAAATCAACTGGCTAAGAGATTCAAACGTACAGGTTCAGTAAACAATACAAATAGACGTAAATGTCGTTATTTCCTTACTGAAGCTAAATTAACCGGAGTAACCGGAAACTTAATAAGGAGATGCCGATTATGTTTGACAGCGAATGGGGAACATTTTCAGCATCTACTGTAAGCATGGTGAGTAAAAATGCATAATACTGATTTTAATCACCATATTCTGCCGCACATATGCGCGCTCGCGGCAGCCGGGAACAGAGGAGTCACTGGCGGAGCGCGTGAGCGAGAATGTCCTTGCCAAGCAAAAATAAAGACCCTGTAGAAGAATTTTCCGGTCACAGAGGACGCCTGTGACCTGGCGCCATTTTATCTAGGCAGCTGTCACACGTGCTTGACTGCTGAAGAGAGTGTCGGCATAACATATTATCCTTGGCCCAAGGTACCGAACGTTGGAGGTCTTCGTGAGCAGAATATCATCTATTACAGTTTACGCCACAGTTTTTGGCCGGTCAGCTCCGGTCGCGCAGTCGTACAGAGGACAGTCTTTGATTCTTAAACATGTGCAATGTATACGTGAGTTTTCAGTTGCGTGGAAAGCCTGAGGCTCGCTGACTGTCCTCTGTACGACTGCGCGACCGGAGCTGTCCAGCCAAAACTGTGGCGTCAACTGTGCAACGGATTGTGTCACCGATCTGGAAGCCTATCCACTCCCCACCACTTTGAGCAGTAGTCCAGTCTCTCTGAGCCTTGCTTGACCAGTGGGTGTATGAGGGAATGTTAAACATTGTTCAGTGTACATTTGGTTGTGTGACCACATACGTTTTTGTTGTTCCAGGGCACCTCATACACCATGGAGAAGGACAAGCCAGGTCAGGCGCTCTGTCCATACGATCCTCAGCAGAACAGTACGGCGGTCTTCGTCGGTAAGTCTTCCCTTCCTAATGTTGTCATTATTAACTGGTAGCCCAGTCAATAAAGGTTTAGTGTCGCAACTAATTAGAGGAAAGCTGATTTTTTTCAGGATGTTAGTATATAAAGTTATAAAGTAAAAAAACACAAAGTCCCGACCCACACCCCCCTTGCTTCCACCCCCACCCCCTCCCCAACCTTACAAGAGGAGTACTCTGGTTTAATGCTTGCAGTTAAAGAACTAATGAAGTTACAAACGCGATTTTTAATAATCTTACGCCTAACATTATTCTAAACAAATTATGTCATATAAACTTTTTATGTAGATGGCGTAATTTCACCGTAATACTCCAATATATGCCCAAAAAAAACTGCCACTACAAAACACAAAAAGTAACTTCAACCAATTGTACCTTTTTATCCTTCCGTCATACAATGAAATGTTTTGCACAAAACGTATAGACAATTTAATTAGCTTTAAAAATGCGTCTACTATAATACTTACTGTTCAAATGATGGCTTCAAAGAGAGCTATGAACAGTAATGGCCACCGCGTCGCCGCGCCAGACGAAGCAGCGCCGTTGTCACTCGATGCTGAAGGGCACCGCTGTATGTACTCATATCCTTAATCTTGAATAGTCATTGAGTTTATGATGATGAAATATAAAAATTTTAACTTCAACTTTTCACTACCAAAATCCTGTACTTAGTACACTTTTATAGCTGACAAATAATAAAGTTTCATTGTATAGTATTTTTGATAACTTATTAATTCCTGCACAACTAACACGGCCTAATAATAAACAACGTTTATGTTTTTCCTTTTTTTTAGTATAAAGGGTCATTTTCTAATGTTTCATCGGTTTGGTCTGGAGAATGTTTACAATACATTCCACTGCAGTTCACACACATAGATGTGCAATCGAACCCAGCTTTACGACAACTACAGTTTGTAACACACAATGTTTTGCAATTACAAGTTATCAGTAGAAGAAGTTCACTTGGAGCAGCAGGATTCGTCATGGGCTTAGGTATCAGTCTGTTATTTGATGTATACTGCCAACCCCATTCTTCTGCCGGAATTTTACAACCTAACCAAGTTTGAATCTGGTGGTAAACCCTCAAAATATGTTGATGAGCAGCATCTGAAGTTGGTGGAAGTTTTGCTAAATCAAAATTAGACTTGAGAGACATTTTTGCGGTTAATTGCTTGAACTTAAAGTACCTGGCTTCATTGAGGGTTTTGAACTTTGATAAGTTGTACATGCTTAGGATAAACTGTTCTCCACTTTCTAGAAGGATATGTTTTGGAATGTCTTGTTTTGTAAAAAGCTCAGCCTGAGATCTAGCTTCAGTTGACTTACGTATCATGTCGGCTGCTTTTTACTTCCCTAGCCCATAGAAAGCAGACGTCGTATCACAACCAGTCATTGAATGAGAAAAAAAGCAGTAAAGTTTGCTGCTTGACATGTTGATTTATAAGAAAATCGACAGAGTACGGTTTGGACATTGACGACGAAGGCTTTAAGAAGAAACGTTTGGCGTCTTGCTGGGGAGCTAATGCTACGAGTAAAACCAAGAGATCTGTATCAGTTCCCACGACAACAACTGTAGTATTATAAGTTTGCACATATTGAATTGCCTGGTCGACAATGACAGTGTCAGCGTCACCTTCCGCAGAAAAATCTTTGATATCCTCAGTCACACAACGTGTTGTAATTGCTTCTATCAACCTCTTTTTGTTATGAGGGTTTGCTAGAAAGTCTGCTTGTTGTGTTGTGCAAACTGTATTTTCATCCAAAAAAATTGTGTGAGAAGATTTCTTTGATGCTCTTCTCTCCTGTTCTTGCTGTTTTGTGGTTGGAAAGTTGGGATAACCGTCGAATACCACTGTAACTTTATTTCCGTATTTACAAAGTATAGAGCTTAAATAAGAATCTATTATTTCCTTAAAAGTGCTGTTTTTTCTCCAAACCACAGCATGTAACAAATATCCACCATCCATCACAAAAACATCTTCATTTGCCTTGAAGCTTTCTTCAACAATTCCATCTTCAAATAATTTCATAAACGATGCTTTCGTACCTTAACGTATTGATGCCTCGTCAAATAGTGACGGTGGGTGAGATGCTAATTCGAACTCAAAATAAGATTTCAACTTAGCGGGGCTGTCACAGATGCATTAAATTCGATTGAATATTTGCTGGGAGTTAATTGAAACTTCTTTAGATCTCACTTTGATAGACTTGAAACTTGCCTGTGTTGTAACCATATCCTTCCGCTGTAGTGGCAATGTTTCAGGAATCAAATCATTTGATACAGTACTCACTTCCTTTTCACTTGCGCATTTTCCACAGTCATAATTCATTTTTTGTATATCTTCCCTAACGATTTCTGCTGCTGTTCTAACAATTCTTTTACGTTCGTCTTCAGTAGTTGTTTCTCTGTTTTTGTACCACGAATCTAATACCTTGTGATTAGTATGTGACATACATAAAATACTTCTCTTTCCAGATAAATTATGTACAACTAGCCGATCTTTGAAAAAATCTACAAGTTTTGACTTGAGATAATAATCACTATAGTCTATATCAGAGCCACATAACTCCACTACCATCTCTCTCAATTCTTTTAGTGAATACTGGCACTCATTGTCGCTCTCAAGGTAATTAGTAAGCAAATTAAATTTATCTACAGACTCGGCTAATAATGGACGTCCTACCTTTTGTTCATGAGGTTTAGGTTTACAAAAGTCCTTATAACGTTGCCCATGATAACGGGCTTCGGCCGCAACTAAATAAATCACATCTAAAAGCCTGGACTCCCAATCATCATTCCTATTATCACAAGCATTAAGGGGAGTTTGCTTTATTTCAATTGTTGAAACCTCATGAATTTGGGTTCGGTATTGAGAAGGAAGTTTTGGGTCAAACACAGCATTTTTTTTCACATAACAAACAGTCATGCTTGAAATCAAATTTGGTGTCTAATTCTCTGAGAAGGCGCTGCGAGGTGGAAGATTCCTAATTTTGAGCTTTTAATGCTGCTTTAATATTGCTAGGTCTGGTATAATTTTGCCTGCATACAGTATGTACTTTTATTACATCGACGTTAACAAGTAACCTATGGATTTCGTCTTTTCTCTCAATACTACATTTTATTAAAGTGTTTATACCTTTAGTGACTGTTACCCCGGCATCTTTCACTTCCTCATTACATATTACGCATATATTGGTAAAATCAGTCATTATTGAAAACTGTTGATAATAAAGAGCGCCTAGCTGTAAAGTTTGTGGGTAACAGTTCAGATTTTAAAAGTTTTTACTATTTTTAAGGGTTACCTTTTATCTTGCTTATCTCGCTCAACAATACATAACAATAGCAAAACTATCAGCATTTCACTGCACTTGGCACAACTTGTATTTCTGTACAAAAAGTAAAACTATCATGAAACACAAAATGCAACGAACCGCACAATGCCATGGTTAACCGAACACTAAACAGGCAAGGCCCACTAATAACGTAAAGGACTCAATAAGCAGCTTAGTAGAGATAAGAGGGCAGTAAACAAACAAGTTGCAACGTGCAGTCTGACTCATGCAGACAGCCAAGCGGCCGAGTCACCACACCACGCTATACGCGGCTGCCCGGCGGGATGCGCGGTGTCCGCTACTGTTCATCGCTCTGTGAAGACATCATGTTAACAAATATCTTTTGTACACCCATAACGTTAAAAATAATAACAGTAGCTAAACATTTTAATCGAACATATTTTTTCTACGACATAAGGGTAAATAGTTATAATTAATATAAATTACTTTCTGTTTTTTACAATGACAGTTTTCTGCATATATTAATGTAAAATGGCGATAATAGGTTGTCTACATAAAAATTTATTCTTAAATAAAGTGTTTAAAATATTGTAAGGAGTAAAATAAAAAAACAATCACGTCTGTAGATTTATTAGTTTTCGAGCTGTAAGCATTTAACTATAGTACTGCTCTAGCAAGGTATAGGAGGGGGTGGGGGTGGGGGTGGGGGAAAGCAAGAGGGGTGGGGGTCGGGACTTTGTAATTTTTGGCTATTTACTTTGTATACTAACATCCTGCAAAAATTCAGCTTTCCTCTAATTAGTTGCGACAAAGCGTATATTTTTACCTTTATTGACTGGGCTATGGTCATTATGTTATTCCACCGCAGAGTACGCATGTCTTGTTTGGTATAACTCAGCTCATGCCAAACAGGTGGATGTGGCTCTCAATGATACGTGCAGAATAATAACTGGGATGCGAGGGAGCCGTGTCAGTAGATTTACTGGCACGTTAAAGATCCCTTTCGGGGCAAAATTCCGGCAACCCGAAGTCTCTAAAAGACACACAGCAGTTAACAGGGACGTAAAACCAATAACATTATTATTATTATTATTATTATTATTATTATTATTATTATTATTATTATTATTATTAACTGGGTGTCTCAAATCCACTCCAATTGAATGGCTTTACCACCTCGACGGGATAGCACCTCCTTCTGTTCGAAGAGAAATAACAGCGATTTAGGAAAGGAAGAAGGTGGAGCATGAAAGAACTCATTCGTTGTATGGGTATGAATTGCACACACCAAGACTGAAATCAGGAAGAGTTTCCTAAAAACATCAAATGAACTCACAACCACCGAGAAAAATGCTGGACTACAATCTTGGAAAGCTAAAGCTCTTCTTCCTGGTGACTGTACAACACCATCTGAAACTTTACCACCGGGTCATAACGAGACATGGATGACATGGAAATCCCTAAATAGGTTGAGATCAGGAGTCAGCAAATCAAGGGCTAATAATTATGGCAAGATGGAACTACGCTAAAAACGGAAACATCAAGTGTGATTGCGGAGAAGATCAGACAGTCAACCACATGATTCAATCTCGTATATGTCCAACCACCTGCACAACGGAGGATCTAATCCTACCCTCAGAGAATGCACTACAAGTCGCCGTTCTGGTCTAATTGTATTTAATGAAATGTTTTGTAATTGTGTAACATGTTTCTGATACGAGAATAATAATTATTAACTGGTGGTCATGGCCCGTACGAGAGGAGTGCAACGAGGAGCTCTTGCAAACCCCTCCCTACTGAAACGTGAAATAACCAAAAAAGCAAAGCAAGCTTGTAGTTTAACGTGACCGTTAATCGCGAGATCATGAGCCACGGGACACAGATAAATGCATAAAAGTCATCTTAATAATAAATTGGATTGTAACTGATTACTAGGCTGCAGGGTCTTAGTAAGTGTGCAATGAAGTAACAGTACGCCCTGCGTCAAAATCACGTGACACAAGAATATGCGTATTGAAAGATACCAATGAATGCACGTTTAGTTAACTACAAGTAACTAATAGGTTATGAATATTCCCGAATGGGAATATGATGTTATTTCCGTTTGATCAGATGAATTATCAATGAACATGATAATATTGGCCCGGTTAGCTCAAACATAAAATGCCAGCGTTTCGCCCCGGTGTGCCGTTGGGCTCGTCAGTTGGTACAGACCAATATTATCATGTTAATTGATAATTCATCTGCTCAAACGGAAATAACATCATATTCCCATTCGGGAATATTCATAACCTATGTAAGGCTTTTGTTCCATGAAAGGAAGCTTGACTTCCGTAGCACATTGGCATCACTCGTGACGTCAATACTACTTGTATTTTGTGTCTTGTGATGGCCTTCTCAATATGTGCTAGCCACGCGTATTTGTGAGGTGTGTCTGTACCAATTGACGAGCCCAACGGCACACTGGGGCGAATCGCTGGCATTTTATGTTTGAGTTGACCAGACCAATTTTATCATGTTAATTGATAATACAAGTAACTACTCGTGCATTCTTTGTACAAGGTACAATAACAAGACACTGTGATTAAGGGTTTAATGTACTGTTTAATATCAATTCTAGTTACATAGGCTTCCCTTTACATCATGAATACAGGGATTACAATGCACAACAATTTTGTTATGGTGTTTTAAACCATTTTCAGTGTTGCCTTAGTAAAAAATAGTTTGATGCTTTTCAGTCGGTCAACATGATTGTACCCAAATGAGATGAGTTTTTCCCTAATCCTGAAAAAGAAATTACTTGTGATTAATGAAAATGAAAATCAAGCCTGCTTCCCGTCGACCGACCGGGTCAGGGAATGGAATGAATGAAACCCCCATCTAGCGGCAAGGATAAGAACTGTGCTGGCTGCCGAGGCCTGTCGCACTCCCCTGTGGCAATGATTAAATGAAATGATAGTGGAGAGTGTTGCTGGCATGAAATTGTGACAGGGAAAACCGGAGTACCCGGAGAAAAAAACAGTCTGCCTCCATTTTGTCCAGCATAAATCTCACATGGAGTGACCGGGATTTGAACCATGGACCCAGCGGTGAGAGGCCGGCGTGCTGCCGCCTAAGCCACGGAGGCTTCACTTGGGATTAATAAATACTATTAAATACTTAATTATTAATCTCATGTAATTATTTTTGGATTAGGGAATAAGCCATCTCACTTGGGTACAATGGTGTTGACCGACTGAAAAGCACCAAACTTAATGTACAGCAATGTACTTCCTAAATGCATCGAATGTAATTCACGTGCGATTAGTACGTAGACAGCCTTTGTATCTTGAAGGACTATGTTCCACATCGCATGACGTGGTAGGAGCAAATAAAAAACATGTAATATCCGGGTCGCTTGCAATTTGCTGGGGGAGTAGCGAGTGTTTTACACATTTGTACATATCCAGGATTCTTTTCTAGAACACTTTTAAGATCATTTGTCACCCTTTCTTTAAGCGTCGTTTACACATCTATTTGACGTAGTCATTCTCATACCTCTCCTTAAGAGCTTCTGGCACTTGTAGTGTAGGTGATTGTATAGTACATTATGCAACGAGCCCATAATGGCAATAATTAAGACACGAGTATGTTTATAAAACGAGCGTAAGCGAGTCTTATAATTTGCATACGAGTGTCTTAATTACCATTATAGGCGAGTTGCTTACGACTGTTTATGTTCGACGATAATTATAACTTTATTATATGTTTTAACATAAATATTCATAAATATCTGTGGGATTGAGTTACGGTAATTCAGTTAGTGAACAGGGCGCGCTGGCTTTGCTGACTGAACAGAGCGCATGCGTGGGTCAAGGCACTCCGAGAGCTGAGACCATTCACTTTGCTTGCCAACATGCGCATGCGCAGGTATCCTTACCTAATTGGTCACACAACTGTTTCTTGAGCTCTGATTGGTGGCAGAAACTGTTTCATAATGAAAAATAGTGTTATAATGAGCCTCATTATGATACAGTTTTCTGACACATAATGTTTAAATTTCGACATAGTCGAACATAAAATGTGTTGTTGTACTTGCTATACAACTGAAATTCTTCTGAATTTATAAAAGATCTTGTAAAAGGACGGGTGACATTATTTGCTTGTCTTCACATATTGCGGCATTCTTCTTCTCGTCAAAGACTTTGATGATGTCAATAATTGAGCATAGGGGTAAAGCCCTGCGTGGATGCGGATATTCGCGGATAAACCCGCGGATATCCGCAACATTTTTCGCCATTCGGATATAGTTTGTATGGCTCTGCGGATAATAGATAAGCTGCGGATAATGTTTCGAGTAAATTTGCGGATAGCTTTTAGAATACAATCCGAACTCGTTAAATTTCATTACTAGGACCCGGATGATTTATTATGACATTTAATTTTTCCGTTATGGTTTTTTTTTTCATGACAAAAGTAAGATGATTATTTAAGCTAATCTCATTCAAATTACGTCATTAAGCATAATTAATACTCCGAACTGAAAATGGTTGCAATTCTGGCTGTATAACATTCATTTTAAACATAGCACATGGCATACTGTACATACCCTAAGGGAACTACTTTTTCCTCAAAACTCTCTAAAAGCCAGAGTAGTTAAAAGGGACGTAAAACCAATAACATTATTTTCCTCAAATGTCTAAATACGTTGCTTTAGTAATTTATGCTTTATATAATTAAAAATATTAATGTAATACCAGTACATTCGGATAACAAAAATGTGAATGCGTAAAAAAGTCGTGCGGATGCAGGGGGATGCGGATAACAGTCGTGCGGATGCGGGACGGATGCGGATAACAGTCGTGCGGGTGCGGGTGGATGCGGATAACAGTCGTGCGGATGCGGGTGGATGCGGATAACAGTCGTGCGGATGCTTGAAGTATGCGGATAACAGTCGTGCGGATGTGGGGCGGATGCGGATAACAGTCGTGCGGATGCGGGTGGATGCGGATAACAGTCGTGCGGATGTGGGGCGGATGCGGATAACAGTCGTGCGGATGCGGGTGGATGCGGATAACAGTCGTGCGGATGTGGGGCGGATGCGGATAACAGTCGTGCGGGTGCGGGACGGATGCGGATAACAGTCGTGCAGATGCGGTACGGATGCGGATAACAGTCGGGTGGATGCGGATAACAGTCGTGCGGATGCGGGTGGATGCGGATAACAGTCGTGCGGATGTGGGGAGGATGCGGATAACAGTCGTGCGGATGTGGGGCGGATGCGGATAACAGTCGTGCGGGTGCGGGACGGATGCGGATAACAGTCGTGCAGATGCGGTACGGATGCGGATATTTTACTCATCCGCGCAGGGTTCTACCTGTAGCCATGTAGCCCGCCGAGTTACAATCGACCGTGGGGCAAAGGGAATCACAGGTGCTCTGTCTTTAAATGTTTTGATTCTTGAGGGTGACTTGAGGAACACCTTTTTCACGATGGCAATGAAAGTATCACGTTCGGGTAACAGGCTCTAATTTCTGGCAGTTCATAGTGCGTGCGTTATCTCAACTCCGTGCGATACTAATCTGATAGCACTGTTTATGTACTAAGACCCCCGCAGCCTGCTGATTACTGGATTAGTTGAGTACAAACAGTACGGCGCCAGGAAAGTGGAAAAAATCAGTATTGAATTTGAGTTCAGTACACTTGAAACTCTTGAATTTTGTGAGCATAGTTAACTTCCATAAAATAGCCTACAAATTCCTATAAATAGTATGTCTACATCTACTAATAGACCCAGGCCGCTTTATTCAATTCCTTGCCCAACTTTATTCAACTACATTCATTTTATATTTCATGAATTCTTCCGACGAAGTTGATATATGAACGGGCTTGCGGCCGTACATATCACCTGCGTAGAAATTCATCCTAACACACTTCCAACGTCGTAGAAATTGGAATACTGCAATAGCCTAAGGAATACACATTCAAATATTTATTAATAAAACACTCTCTGAAATGGTATTGCAACATTTTTGACCGTAAAACAAATCTGTCTAGTTGTCTCCACTACTGTGGGCTCAGCGTGAGTATTGCAACGACGGACCTAAAGGCCTGGGTTCGATTCCGGTCTCTGCCAAGACATTTAATTCTGGTCTGAGGGCTGGAACGGGATACACTCAGCCTCGTGAGGCAAAACTGAGAAGAGGTGGGTTCGATTCCTATCTCAGTCATCCTGGATGTGGTTTTTCGTGGTTTCCCACTTTTACTCCAGGCAAATGCCGGGATGGTTCCAAATGTAAGACCACGGCTGCCTCCTTCCCAATCTTCATCTGAATTAGATCTCTCAGTATATCCAACACAACCACACAGGTTATCAGACAAATTTCACACACACCCAAGTACATGGATTTACATGACCACGATGTCGCAAAGTCCCAAAATAAATCAACAACAGGGTGGCGTGGGTGGCGTAGTTGGTAGCATGCTGAGCATCTATGCCCAAGGTCGCGGGTTCAAACCCAGCCGGATTTTTAAGAACGATTAAAATCTCTCAGTATGCCTTCCTTCGGAGAGGAAGTAAAGCCGGCGCGGCGGTCCCATGTGATATATTTATGGCATGATAAAGAACCTTCCACTAATTACACTTGTGTGAAGCTAAATTATAGGTTAGATTTGACTAGCACTCTTATGTTCCAACGTTCGTCGCCAGGAGCCGACTGCGGTGGCATCTAGTAACCAAGTTCAGAACTAGTTGATCGTTGACGGTAGCGTTTGGTAGCAAAAGTTGAAACTACTTGAAAATCGAATGTCTTCAGTTGTTACTTGAATTAAAAACAGGTAACACACACTAATACATCTATCACAATTAACACCGGTTATCAGACAGATTCTACACACACCCAAAGTACACGGGGCTACATGATCGCGTTGTCGCAGCCCGTAAACTGAGGAACCAACCCTATTTCCATTGAAAGTCTATTCCCAGATATTTCGGTTTTGAGAGGCTGTTCTGATCCTTAGATCAGGGTTTAAATGCACCATGGGACATAGTCGGGCAATGAACGAGGGCAACTATACTTACCCCTACTAGACCTCACGTTTGTTGAGTTACACAGAGCTGTCGAGTGTGGTTGGCACCAGAGCTCGGGGTACATTTCAATATCAAACAAGCTGCAGTGAGTTCATTCAATAACTGACTAGCCTTTGATAACTCGTGTATTTCACAGATGAAGGGTAACCAGCTGCGGGGATACACACGCCGTTTGACAATTCGCTCCAATATACTGAACACGTGCGTACTGCCTATTACGTATTTAATTTCCAGCCATGGAACATCAAACTCCTGGACGTGGCACTCAAAGCATCCAGGATGTACGCAATTAATCAGGTGATCATAATTCTTCATTGAGCTAACTTAATATTTTATTTATTTATTTAATTAATTAATTCTATTATTATTTATTTAGCGTATGATGCTTCATTTGACAATCGTTTGAAATGTGTTTTACATATAATGGTTATTAAAAATAAAAAATAAATATATACATATTTATATACATGGATATAAAGTATTACAGCCTAACTAGGAGGCACGCATACACACGCACACAGCTGTAGATTCTGAGATTTCATCACAAGCTGATGTCTAGTCCTTCCAACCAAGTGAGTGCCGCAGGGGTTACTTGATGTAGCTCCTCCATAGACCCAGTGAATGTTCGTAGAGGACATTCTTTCACGATGTGGCTGATGGTTTGCACTTCAGCACCACAGTTGCAGGAAAGAGACTCCAACCACCCCCATTGGTGTAGTGCAGAAGCAGTTCTTCCAACGCCGCAGCGTATCCTGTTTAGTCTGGTCCAGATGGTGCGTGGGAGGTTTAACCCAGGAGGTTTTGCTGTTGGATCATCAATGTTGATTAGACCATGTGGGTGTAATCTGGCCCATTCTTGCTTCCATGCTTCGTCAGGTCTAAAAGGTATGTTAGCTAGATTCCTGGCCGTCTTCCAGGCAGGTTTCCGGGATTTCAGTCTCGCTACGTCGTTTTCATCTGTATCCTGGTGGATGGGAAGTGAGCTGTTCATCATCACTAAGGTTCGGATGTTAAGGAAAATTCTTTTTTTTTTCCCTGAGCTCATTTTACCCTAAATCTGAAAAATAAGTTTGAATGACGGGTCCCTGGCCACGTTTAAAGCAATTTGATGTTGCCTATAAATGCATATTTCGGCCATTTTTATTGTTTTGGTCATATTTGGTCATAGTTTTGTGATATAAGGTCATATTTGGTTATAATTTCAGCATTTTTATTTAAATTGAGGCGTCGTTAACAAGGTACGTGTTATCTGGTACTGGTACTGAGGTAATATAGAATGTCAGGTACTATACGTGTGCATAGTTTAAAGCTGTCGGCTTGCATACTTTCTGACATATGGGTGTTTGGATTTTAAAAAATAGAGCATTTATTAACAGTTGGCAGCCCTGGTGGCTCCTAAGAATACGCTCAGTCATATCTGTTTATGTACACATAGCACATATAAAATTTGGTTGAATTCCAATTGATAGTGGAGAAGTTATATGCATTTAAAATTTGGACCTATCAGCACGATTATAATCATTTTGGCAACACTGCCATGTATGGCCTCCTGGAAATTAAACTGAAATAGTATTATCTATACGTGTGCCAATTTTGAAATAGCTCCCATTCATACCTTCCAAGATATCGAACATGGAGCTCAAATTTCAATTGCGATTTTTCAGCAGTTGGTAGCACTGACATCATTTTCAAATATGGCCGTGAGATATTCAGGTATAGATCTTTACTTCCACAAAATTTTGTTTTGATTGCTGCAGCCGTTTAGGAGTTGATAGGGGGGGGGGCATACACACAGCCAGACGGAAGGACAGACAGACAGACACACATTTGCCCGATCTCATAAGACTACTTTTTCCTCATTTTTGCAAAATGTGAAAAGTAGGCTAATAATAGAGAATCCAGATTCCATCCCTGAGGAACACAATAGGTTGTTTGGAATGCATGAAAGATAGCGGTTCTGTAATTGAATAACTGTTGCTCATTACGTTACTATGGTTGATTGTTTTCTCAGTTTAGGGGCTGCGACAACGTGGTCATGTAGACCCGTGTACTTTGGGTGTGTGTAGAATCTGTCTGATAACCAGTGTTAATTGTGATGGCTGTATTAGTGTGTGTTATCTGTAATTCAGGTAAGGACTTCAGACGAACAATTTCAAGTAGTCCCTACTTTTGCTACCAAATGCTACCGTCAACGCTACCTAGCTGCGAACTTGGCTACTAGATGCCACCGCAACCGACACCTTGGGGGTGAACGTTGGAACTTAAAGGAGCGTTAATCAAATCTAACCTACAAATTTAAAACTCAGCAATTCTTCTAGGTTTGTGCCGTGTCTTGTGTGGGGTTTCGCCTAGGACACCAAACTAGGCTCATCGGCGGGCTCTTGGTGTCCCCACCCGGACCCCCACAGGAGTGACGAACTGCGCGCCACCTCCCTTTATATAAGGTGCAACTGCACCACTTGACTACGAGAACTAAAAGCTCAAGCAGCCTTAACCTCCCTATGAAGGCTTCCAAAAAGATGGTATATTGGCTTTCACGGCCGGTGAATTAACCCTGTGGGGGTCCGGGCGGGGACACCAAGAGCCCGCCGATGAGCCTAGTTTGGTGTCCTAGGCGAAACCCCACACAAGACACGGCACAAACCTAGAAGAATTGCTGAGTTTTAATTCACCGGCCGTGAAAGCCAATATACCATCTACAAATGTAACTTCACACAATTGTAGTTAGTGGAAAGTTCTCTTACACTCCATAAATCTATGACATGGCCCCGCCGGCCTTATTTCCCCTCCGAAGGAAGGCATACTGAGGGATTATTAACGCTCTTAAAGAACCCAACGACTTCAGCCGGGTTTGACCCGCGAACTTGGGCATAGAAGCTCATCATGCTACCAACTACGCCACCGAAGCCGCCAATGACGCAGGAGAAGAGGATAATAATAATAATAATAAAATTACTAATGTAGCAATGGATTGTTATTTGAAGTGCGTTCCAGACTGGTTCGCTATGCTGCACAATCTCATTACTCGTATAATATATCGATATGAAACACGATAAATTAATTCCTCTAATGATGACAAACTATTTATCATGCCGCATTAATTTCTGTATTTTATTTATCAATCCGTGCAATTATTGATATTATAATGCAAAAATATGCAGAAAAATGTCATAAATTCAATGTTTGTGTACATGTGTTGCTAATTGGAGAAGACTAATTACTTTGTACAGACACTGTTCTATATTGTGTGAAGGTTGTTGGTGTGATTATTGTGATGTTATCAGCCCGTTACTGCATACAGGAAATGTCTTACAGACGCAATATTAACATTCATTTTAGCGCATTTTCATTTTATGAAGAAAAACAAGATATTCAGTAAAGAACATATAGCCTACTTTCTCCTAAATGCATGGGTATTGTTATAACTCTTTGTCCTTTTCAAGGAGTATAATTGAATGTTGGTTGTAGTAGCTCGTTGAAATACAACGTGCTATACGGATATTAAACATGAATATGAGGTGCCCTTTGCTAGTGCTACCTCTGTAAATAATTTCATTCAATTCGGATTCACCATGGCGAATGGATTTGCACACATACACGACCGCTATTTGCAAACTATTGGGCTGATGACCTTGTAGTCAGTCATAAGATGCTTTCCACAAAAATGCATATTGTTGCAAAATCTGGTAAAGATCAAATTATTAGGATGGTCGTAATTTGATTTAAGCTTTTAACATTTGGGTGGCCGCCATTACGTTTCCGTCAAGATGGCGGTGTTATAAAACATGACACTGAAGTGCCCTTTGCTAGTGCTACCTCTGTACCAAATTTCGTTCCATTCGGTTTCACCGTGTTCGAATTAATAGGGGGAATCGATTTTGACACAAAGATGGCCGCCATCCGCAAAGTATTAGGATAATGACCTCTTAATTTGGTCAAAGGATGCTTCCTCCATAAAGGTATGTTGTTGCAAAATTTGGTAGAGATCGGATGATTAGGTTAGTCGTAATTTGATTTAAGCATTGAATATTTTGTGGCCGCCATTACGTTTCCGTCAAGATGGCGGCGATATAAAACATGACAATGAGGTGCCCTTTGCTAGTACTACCTCTGTACCAAATATCGTTCCATTCGATTTCACCGTGTTCGAATTAATAGGGGGAATCGATTTTCACACAAAGATGGCCGCCATCCGCTAACTATTAGGCTGATGACCTATTAGTTTGGTCAAAGGATGCTCCCCCCATAAAGGTATGTTGTTGCAAAATTTGGTAGAGATCGGATGATTAGGTTAGTCGTAATTTGATTTAAGGTTTGAACATTTGTGAGGCCGCCATTACGTTTCCGTCAAGATGGCGGCGATATAAAACATGACACTGAGGTGTTCTTTGCTAGTGCTACCTTTGTAAATTTCGTTCAATTTGCGTTCACCGTGTTCGAATTGATAGGGGGGGGGGGGGGGACAGACATTCAGAGTACACACACTCACACACACACACACACGCACACGCACACACAGACAGACACACTTTTTTTCGCCCTGTGTTGATCTCATAAGTCTACTTTCATTTTTTGAAAAAATAGAATAGGCTAGAAAATAGGCTTATGAGATCACCTTTTGTCCTTGCGTGTGTATGTATGTGTGCATATGTGTGTGTCTGTGTGTGTGTGTCTAATAACTTCTAAAGGGCTGGAGCGATTTCAATGAAACTCGGTAAGACCATAGTACTACTTTGGCCGACCCCGACCGTGCCCTTCAAATTTTATTGTTTCTCACCAATCCAACATGGCGGTTGTGCGAAATATTTCACCAGCATTCTATATCTCCAAAACTATTACTGTTATCACCCTGAAATTTGTACGCTACTAGAAGTTCGGCTATGAGACTTCTAAAACACTGTGAAATATAAAACGAACATGGCGGCCAAGCGAAGGTAGAACATTTTCGTAGAGTTTTCTCGCGATTTAACCATCTGAGCGCAGTGAAATATGGTACAGTAAATGTATATACACATTTTAATGCACTGGCATCTAATTTAGTTCAATTGTTCACATAACCTCAACCGGGTGAGTTAGCCGTGGTGGTTACGGCATGACTGATGGCAGTCGCTCACATCCGGGAGGCGAGGAGGTTCGAATCCCCCCGCCGGCAACCTTGAAGATGGTCTTCTGTGGTTTCCCATCTTCCTTCCAGGCAAATGCCGGGGTTGGTCCCTAACTATAGGCCACAGCCGCTACCTTCCAACTCCTCGTCCTTACATTCCAACTTCCCTCCTTCCCTCCCCAACGGTACTTGTAGCTCACCCATTGGGTGTCCGTCTCGAAGCAGCTACAAAACTGGCGAGCCGAACATGTCCTCGGACACTCCCGGCACTAAAAGCCATACGCTAAAAAAACTAAAAAAAACATAACCTCAAGATGGTGGCTGTGTTTAATTTCAAAATTAAGTTTTTATTTCTTGTGTATTAATCATGCGATGGAAGTAAACGTTTGAATAATAAACCTACGAAAAAATCGTCATCTAATAATAGGCTACATAACTCTATAGCCTACAGATATAAAAATCCAACATGGCGACCATCTGAAATATTTAGTCGGTTCTCAATATCTACGAATCTATTAGAGCAATCAAACTGAAATTTTGTATGTTGATAGAGGCGATTAACATAAATTGGATATATGAAAATAGGCTGTATAGTTTTTCACGGAACTCCTTGTTAAACATGTAATTAGACCACCTAATGGTGTAGCGGCTACTATTCATAGCTGTCACCCCGGAGGTCCGGGTTCGATTCCCGGCTCTGCCAAGAATTTAACTTCTGGTCTGAGGGCTTGAATGGGGTTCACTCAGCCTCGTGAGGCTGTAAATTTTTTAAGTGGTTTTCCGTGGTTTCTCACTTCTACTCCAGGCGAATGCAGGCTTGTTCCTAACTTAAGGACACGGCCACTTCCTTCCCAATCCTCACCTGAATTACAAGCACACACACTAATACAGCTATCACAATAACACATGTTATCAGAAGTGGAAGATACAACCTCCATGGCTTCAGGAGGTAAACCAAAACTTAAAATGGGCAAATATTGGACTGGTTGAAGTGTGGGACTGTTCAAGAATCGGAACTAAAGTTGCAAGTGTGAAGGAGATGATGATGATAATTGTTGTTTTAAGGGGCTAACATCTAGGTTATCGGCCCCTGATGGTTTGAGTGATCGTGAAGATGAAAATGAAATGTAAACTATAACTAAAACTAACTACTAAATTTTATACTAGAAGAAGAAATGGAAAACAAAAGGAGAATAAGGCAAATAAAGGACAGGAGGAAAAGAAATGCCCTCAACCCTCGAAGAATGTGGATTGAGGGACTTGGAAGGAAGGAGAGCCATGAAAGGCAGATAGGAAAGTGAAAGAGGAGAGCGTCCGGCCCACAGGTAAGGGACAAAAGGGGAAAACCGGACCCAGATCAGGAATCCCTCGGGGTCGCCAACTCCCGAACTCACCAGCCGTGAGCCCCTGAGGGTGTAGCGTCATTCAGGGTGCACCAGACGTGGTGGGGCTACATACACCCTGCCTCCTTGAGGGCCTTGAGCAGAAGGCAGGAGAGAACATGAAAAGAAAAAGAAGGCTGACCCCTCGCAGAAGGAGGGTATCAGAAAAGATGAGACAAGGGTCAATTAAGGCGGGAAAGGAAGAGACTCCCTAGGCCTCGGATACCCTAATACCGTCGGGGTCGGAAGAGAACAAGAGTTGACCAAGTGAGGTCGACAGGAAAGAAGACGGAGAGGAGCCCGGCACAAGTAAGTGGAAGCAATTCCGGACTCAGCTGGGGCCCCGTGGTCGCCAACCCCCGGCCCACTAGATGTGAGCCCCTGGGGATGTGAAGGAGGAAAGTGGCAGAAAGATTGAGGAGTCAAAGATTGAAAAATCTCTGGCAGTAAGCTAAACGGCAAGGAAATAACTCCTTGAAGACGAATACCTGAATAATGTATAGTTATGTATTTGTAGTACATAGATGGCAGTATCGATTTAATAATAATAATAATAATAATAGGTTATCATACGAACCTCCACAATCACAAGTACAAGGGGCTGAATGACCACGATGTCCAAGCCCCTCAAATAAAACACCAACTACCCTAGACAACCCATTTACAAGTGGATGATGCTGACTTGTTGGAATTCTAATTATTAGCTTCAGTGACCTCACTGGATATGTAATAATAATAATATATATATATATTTTTTTTTTTTCGAGGGACTGTGGAAAATCTTCAAAAGACACATGTGAAGGGTCCGCAATCCACAGTAGTGTGGGATTCTTACCCACTAAAAACCACCTCCCTTTTCCCACGATGTGTTCATCACCCCGGAACCGCTCTCGCATTACTTCAGGCTGATGTCGTGCTTACTTAGTCATTCAGACTTCTTCTTTCTTCATTTTTTCTTATGGATGTTCGAACGCATCCATTTCCCTCTTCTTCTGGCGCAGGACACATTCTATGTAAATAGCTATCTGATTCCATGTTTGATCATTTCGGAGCATCATCTGTAGGATGTTGTCCGGCGTGATTGCCCCTATAGAAGCTTGCAGATCTCTTCTATGTGTTGACCAGCGTTCACACACAAAGAATGTGTGGAGCGCATCATCCTCTTCATTACAATAATGACACAAAGGACTATTAGCCACGCCTATGTGATGCAGGAATCTCCGAAAATATCCATGGCCTGTTAGGAACTGTGTCAAATAATAATTGACCTCTCCGTAGTTTCGATCAACCCAGTCAGCCAGACGCGGAATAAGTTTCTTTGTCCATCGACCTCGTGTCTCATCATCCCACTTCTGTTGCCATCGTTCCATACAATGGTTGTGTGCAGACGTCTTTGCCTGGTGTATGTCCAGTTCTTCTTTGGTGCGCCAAACTTCCTGACGCTCTAAGGCAAGTAAATCAATTGGTGCTACTCCCGCTACCACTAGAACAGCAGGCTCTGAAACAGTGCGATATGCACATGAGATCCTCAGTGCTCCTCTTCGTTGTACTGCTGCTATCCTTTTACGATATTTCTCGAACCGTAAGGACTCAGCCCAGATCTCAGCTCCATAGAGTTATATGGACTGGACTGTTGTCATCAGGAGACGTCGTTTGCTAGGCTTCGGACCTTTAATATTACCCATTAATCGGCTCAAAGCGGTCAAGATATTTGCTGCTTTATCCGTCACTCTTTGAATATGGGCCCAGAATGTGAGCTTCGTATCTAGCGTCACACCCAAGTACTTCGTACTCCTTGATGAATTAATCATCGTCCCTCCCACTTGCATTGGTACAAGAGTGTTGATTCTCCTTCTCGTCAGCACAACAATCTCCGTTTTATGGTCTGCTAATGACAGCTTATGTTCCGTCATCCAATCTGTGACACGTCGCATTACCTGATTGAGTTTCAGTTACGCCAGCTCTATATCACGAGCCACAATCAGAGCAGCAACATCATCAGCATATCCTACCAATATTGCATCTTCGGGCATCTTCAGCCGAAGCAGGCCATCGTATGCAATATTCCAGAGATCTGGCCTAAGAATAGATCCTTGAGCTGCCCCAGCGGTTAATCTTTTAGTCCTATGTCCTTCCTCGGTATCGTACTGCAAAATACGGTCCTTTAGATAATCCCTCATTATCCGCATGAGGTATCTCGGTAGTCTAAATTTATCTTGAAGTGCCACCAAAATGTCACTCCACTGGGCAGAGTTAAAGGCATTCTTCACATCTAGAGTCACAAGTAGCGTAACTTTACGTGAGTAACGGTTACCCATCTGAGCTCTGTTTGCAGTCTCTACAACTACCCGCACAGCATCAATAGTCGAGCGCCCTTGCCGAAAGCCGTATTGTTGGGCAGATAGATCTCCAGCTGATTGAACTGCCATCAATATTCTAGGCTGTAATAGTTTTTCTAATCCTTTTCCAGCCGTATCCAGCATACATAATGGCCTGTATGATGAAGGCAAATTTCCTCCCAATTTTCCTTTACTAATAAGAACTAGTCTGGCCTTCTTCCAGCTGGCACTAAAAACGCCTGCCTTCAGACATGCGTTATACATGTTCAAAAGGAGTCGCGGGCAAGCTCTTGCTGCCTCCTTAAGTGCTTCTGCTGGAATCCCATCTGGTCCAGGAGCCTTCTTGTTCCTGATAGAATTAATCGCTTTCAATAATTCTTCCTCGGTGAACAATGGTATTTCTTCAATATCAATGCAATCATCAGCTTCATCAATCCTCTCCGGATGTTCCGGAAACAGCGTACTGACTATTTCGTCCATAGTGTGTGCATCCATTATCGGATTAGAAAAAGTTCCAAGTTTCTTCAATACAATCTTATATCCTAGTCCCCACGGATCGTTGTCAACTTCTTTGACCATTTCCCACCATTTGCCAGCTCTACTTCTTTTAATTGCATCCCGAAGCGCCTTTCTTGCTGATTTGTGGTCTTCGGAGAATAAGGCTGCCTCTTCTCTTCCTCTCGCTCTATGTGCCCTTCGACTCATCCTCAGGCAGTGTCGCCTCATATCAGCAATTTCCTCCGTCCACCAGTATGCTGGCTGTTTGTGTTTTCGCGTGTTCATCCTGCACATGGATTTATTGCAGGCTTGATGAATAAGCAACATAGTGTTCTCTACCCATTTATCCGCCGCCTCTCTCCCCTCAAATGAAAAGCAACTCGTTTCAAATTTCACCATTCCTCTCTGTATTACCTCACAGAACTTTTCTTTATTCATATTTGTGGGATTCCAGTATGATGGTTTGCGTATGACAGCGCTTTGTTGTCGATTTTGCTGAAGTACACAGAAAGTAACATACTGATGATCGCTTCCTGTGTAGTCCTCAATCACCTGCCATTCAGATATTCTTGACAAAAAATCGTCTGAAGCTAAAGTCACATCTGGTATGGTTCCATTGCAGCCAGGTCGTCGAAAGGTAGGCGTATTTCCAACATTTACGGTCGACAATCCCAACCTTGCAGCCATTTCCAGTATACGACGTCCTCTAGAATCTACATCCGGCATACCCCATTCCAAGGCCTTGGCATTGAAATCTCCAGCTACAACAAGGTTATTTCCCAAACCACGCAATGTGTCCTCAAGGCTATCCAACTTGTTCTGGAAATCAGCAATGGGCTCGTTCGGAGTGAAGTAACAGCTCACGTACGTAAGCGTGCCATTCTTAACCCAGACGAAACCATCCTTAGAACCTTGATCTGTCACTGGATATTTTCCCAGATCCGGAATGAAAATTGCGGCTGTTCCAAGGTTGTCCGCAAACCACCCATGATGGTCCCTGTTCTGATATTGCTCACTCAGGAGAAAAATATCCACTTCCATTTCAAATGCCAATTGCGTCAAGAGATCATTGGCAGTCAAACTTCTGTGAACATTTCCTTGAAGAACTCTCACCATTTTTTGCCGATTTTAACCTTCTCGAGAGCATCCCTAAACACTATACAGGCGCCTGAACCAGGAACATGGTTCCGTTTGGTGTCATGAACCTCCTTCTCCGTGCATAGCACACATCGTGCTTCACCTTTACAGTCTGATGCTTTATGTCTGGCATCTCCACACTTGTAACAGAGTTTGCTCCTATCAGGGCCATTACAATTCCTTGCAAGATGTCCATATGACAAACAACGGAAACAGCGAGTTACCATTGCTCTCTCCCTTACCCTACCATATATCCATCCCACTTTCAATCTCCCCTCTTCCAGAAGTTTACCGGCATCTTGCTCTGCTAAATGTTGCACCGCCCTCTTAAAATAAACATATTCTTGGCGTGCCTCCTAGCTGCATCAGTGGAACCAACTAGAAAAGAAAGGAGTACGCAGTGGAAATGGATGTTAATTTCTGACCTGTGCTGGGCCCGTACTTGCAGGCTAGATGTGCCGAGCGACTCCAGACTCCGTGAAGGTGGTCCCACGACGAGTGGTAGGAATACCCTCCTGGTGCTAGAAAGCTAGAATAAGTTAGGCCTAGGTTTGAAGAGAGAGAGAGAGAGAGCGAGCAGCCCGATCGCCAAACACTACTAAATAAGACACATGGGTAAAGAAATGGAAATTTAATGAATTGAAACCGAACACACAAAGAAACCCGGCCAGAATAACACACACAAAAAAGAATACCCTTCACCTAGGGGTCAAATAAAGTCACTTTCAAACGGGGAAGATAAATATAAATAACAATAAATAACTTACGATAGTAAATAACGTTAACAAACTAAATTCATACCTGTGCTCACTTCGGTAAAAACGATGTAAAAAGGGAGGAAGTAAAAGATCAAGAGGCAATCGAGCCGGTCGCTGGTCAACAACAATCACTTCTCTGCCTAGAGATGGATGGTTGTCATGACGACCACAAATAACAAGCATAGCAAAGATAAAACAAGAGGCTGTGTGCGTGTCGCAGAGGCTGTGGCGAGCAATGGGGATGCGCTCGAGCTGGCAGTCCCCAGAGAAAAGAAATGCAAAAACCAAAGATACTACAAGGAGAAACAAATGACGTCAAGTGTCCGTGAAATATATCATGATACATACACGCAATCAAACACACAAAATGCCAGCCGACGATGCAGTAATAAAACACAAAGCAACTCGTGCTTGTAGGTAGTCTAGCAAAATATGCTAAACCTATATAGTCCCCAAATTACGTTCCGAGTTCGAGCTGAATACGGTAAGGCCTACTTAAAGTTACCGCCGTGATTCAGTTGCCCGAAACATGGAATGAAGGGAAAACATAAGGGCTAAAATATATGGTGTCATGCCTCGTGTTGGGAGAATGGTCGAAACGCCAACGTCCACAAACCACGGGAGACCCATTCGAAGATATGCCCAATCAAAACAGCATCAATGCACCTGGCAGCAAGAAAAACATACACTCACAAAATCACTCGCAGATATATTTCACGGCACAAATAAAAGGTTAAACGAAGACTCAAACAAAATAAAACAGGAGACCGCCATTACGATTGGTTCCACAGCAAATCCAAGCACACGACGAAGATCAAAAAGAAAGGTTAAATTTAGGAAATGAGCATAGTGGACACAAGGTTAGATGTATTACTTACATGAGTAAATGGAAGGCTTCGGCATAATAACAATGTTAAATAAAAAGGAAAAACTACATTTTAAATAATAAGGCGGAGAGCCTCAAGGCACGTCCGGACAGAAAAAAAGTATCTCACATGGCGTCTGAGTCAACCGGGACGGCCGCCAAAGAAAATAAAGAAAAGAGAGATGTTAAACATGGCTCAATGTATAATAGCCATTTTCTGACTTCTGCTATTGGGTTCCGTGACAAAGATTTTGACTTCTCCGCTAAGTGTTTTAATGTCCCGTCTGACCGCCTCCTCCACATCTGCAATAGTCGTGATGCAGTCTAAGTCCCGCACCTCCAGAGTTATTCGGGGGGTCAAGGTTCTGACATCTTCATCCTGACCAAGAGCCTCTCTCAACGATTTGTTGAGGTTTTCTCGACCCTCACACGTCGTAGATTTGTTCAATTCAAGAAGAACATCTCCAGACCTGGTCTTCCTAATTGACTTAATGTCCACGCCACTGTCCTCTGGTTTGACCTTGCTACGGATATCTTTAAGTACATCCGCAAAGGATCTGTCTTTTGCTGGCTGAATAAGAACAGCTTCAAGGCGCCTTCTTGGTTTAGGCCTCTTCCCTTCTTCCTTTCTTGCAGGGTTCATGACCACAGTTTGAACCTCTTCTACTCGCTGCTGAGTATTTTCAATTTCATTACTCTGTTGTTTCCTCTTCTTCTTGGGTTGAACTCTTGTCCATTCCTCCTTTTCAGTGTTCTCTGGAATTGTTCCCGAAGATATCGGAGACAATTCCTCCGCTCTTGAAGAAAGGTCCTTTTTTTGAAGCAACAGCAACTCTCTGGCTTTCTTCCAGGATCTCCGACTAGTACTCCCTGCATCTAAAGCCTTCTGCAATTTTTTCAACCCAACTTGAATCTCCAGCTTCATATTCCTTTGGGGGATAGCCAAAATGCTCTCCAAAAGCGCCTTAGCAATGTCAAGATACTCCTGTTCTTTGTTTTCATTGTCCGATATCTGCTGTCTTAAGACGGCGAACTTATCGGCATCCAATGCTCCTTGACTCAGTATTTCCTCCATGGCAATGCTACGGGTTAAAAATGTCTGCCGAAACAGAGAGATCTAAACGCCCTTGCCGCCTCCTGGCGACAGAACCTTAACTACTACTAATACCAGACGGCTTTGGAAGTTACGGCAAGACCTTGTACTAACAATACCCTAACCTCTACTTGGACCAAATATGATATTTCGAGCTCGTTTGTTTGAGATGATTCTACCACTTCTTAACCTCAAATTGGTTATGACATTACAATATACAAGCGATAAAATAACCAAAAATGTATATTGCACCAACAACAGAGATATTTATATTAACTGAAATGTACACTGACCTGTTCCCAATTATAACACAAACCAATGATACCTTCTTCTCATGCAAATGCTCATTTTATACACACCAAATCATCAACACCACTATCGTAATCATGGCACCTAATGAAAGTCATAATAATAATAATAATAATAATAATAATAATAATAATAATAATAATAATATCGTATGGCCTCGGGTGCCGTGTGTGTAAGCTTTGCTATTTGGCGCCCAGAGGGCAGCTTGCATTTCGAATTTTGCCGTTCATTGGAGCGCTATGAAATTCAAGGAGGTTAGATATATAAGCTCCTTGACACTATAGCGCGTTTTAGTAGAGAAAGGACGAACTTTGTGTTGGCAGAGAATCCCGAGATTAATTTTGCCATTATGAACACGGCCTACTGAATTCAAACGTATGAAATGCGTGCCGTGATATTTGTCGCCTTTCAAAAATCACTTACCACGGCCAGGAGTGAACCTGCAAGCTTGGAGTTGGTAGTCCGACACGATAACCACTCACCCACCATGACACGCTGTTGGATTTGTGACTTGATTATGATTAGAGCATTTCGAATGAAGGCATCAGTTTGCAGCTAAAGATCAAAATGCAGTCTTTTAATTACTAAATTAAATGTTTGCGTGATCTATGTTTGTAATCAATTTATATATTTGCGTGAATTTGATAAATTGTATGTCGATATTTGTTATTATGTATTCAAAATTGCATGCCGTTTAGAACATACTTCTTGTTTGAAACCAGTTTGCTACAAAATGATTATCTAAAACCTGTTTTATGCTAAAAAAAATGCTACATTTTGAATTATTATATGGTATACACCACAAACTGTGGTAATGCACGGTTTGCTTGCAGCAGCCATAAGATGAGGGAAGTACCGGTATTTGAAATTAAAATGGCACTATGTCATTTGTATCATGGAACGTGCTGTAAATAAATAAACGCAACTCGAGCGAGAAGCAGAAAGAAAAGTGAATTATGATCACGAGTCACACAGGTGGTGGTGCACCTTAAATAGGAAATATGTGCGGCCCGTTAATTCTCATCACTGCTGTGCCTCCACGGAGATTATGAAACAGTTCAAGTCTCCAGCGAACACCTGCACATTTCTCAGCTCTCAACACGATCCTGTATGGACAACAATCAGAGTAGGTTGTGAAACAGTTCCTGTCTCCCGCAAACACCTGCACATTTCTCTGCTCTCAACACGACCTTGTATGGACAACAATCAGAGTAGGTTGAGAAACAGTTCCTGTCTCCCGCGAACATTTGCACATTTATGAGCTCAAAACACGATCCTGTATGGACAACAATCAGAGTAGGTTGTGAATCAAGTCTCTCGCAACACCTACACATTTCTCAGCTCTAAACACGATCCTGTATGGACAACAATCAAAGTAGGTTGTGAATCAAGTCTCCCGCGAACACCTGTACATTTTTCAGCTCTCAACACGATCCTGTATGGACAACAATCAGAGTATGTTGTGAAACAATTCAAGTCTCATGCGAACACCTGCACATTTCTCAGTTCTCAACACGATCCTGTATGGACAACAATCAGAGTAGGTTGTGAAACGGTTCAAGTCTCCAGCGAACACCTGCACATTTCTCAGTTCTCAACACGATCCTGTATGGACAACAATCAGAGTAGGTTGTGAAACAGTTCATGTAAGTATAGACTGAAATCAGAGTAGATTATGCTGCTGCTTCAATTGACATATGAGGATTATACAGTGAGAGCCTTCCCTATAGAACGGAGCATTGCGGGCCCGTGTGGCGCGCGGAGAGCGTTGAGTCAGCACAAGATAACTAGCATCAACCGTAACACAACAGTGAGTTGGGAATCACCGCATGCGGTCATAGCATTGATTACATTCCCAGCTGGCAAGATACCTTAGTTGTGAAGTACTGCAGCCTGTCTCGTATCCCATGAACATGGTTAGGTATTGAACAAAACCTCGAATTTTCCTAGTGGAAACTTATCTTCTCAAGAAAAAGTCTTACAGTATAGTGTTCGCATTATATTTCTGCCGGTGAGGACCGTTGCATTTCTGAGAATTCGAGCCGTCAACTCCTCTACTCCTATTCATAAGATATTACCTCACAATGTGGGGCTCAGGAGTTCTGACTGCCGGTTAATCATAATGCATTCGGCACACTCATTAGTGCTTGCCACACTATTGTTTGTGTGCCAATTTGAGAAATGTCTTTGGTGAGGCGAGTACAGTCGGTATACCTTTCCTGGAAGTAATGACGTAGCTCACCGGCTGAGATATAATGTGGGCACTCTAAATGTGTTCGTAAGTTTCAGCACCGTGCGATTTTTACTTGTGGGGGAACTTCAAACAAAATGTATAAAGAAACAATCGCGTACTCTGGAGGCTCTCGAGAACAAAATAACTGCAGTGATACCAAATATCAGTGAGGGTAAATAACATTGAGTATACAAAAACATCCTTCGTTGGGGCAATGTGTGTTTAGAAAACGAAGGACAGCATTTCCAGCAACTACTCTGAAATTCATGTATGTAATTATGAATATTAAATACGTTAAAAGTGTAAATGTGTTGAACTAGTTGGGTGCTACGCTGCTGCTAGCCAGTGCTTTGCTCGACAGGTGGCTAGCCACAGCGCCCTTGTCGTCACGTGGCGCATCCGAGGCTCCGCTCTCTAGATCTAGAGAAGGCTTTCACTGTATATGCATGACGGCGGCTTCGGTGGCGTAGTTGGTAGCATGCTGAGCTTCTATACCCAAGGTCGCGGGTTCAAACCCGGCCAAAGTCATTGGATTTTTAAGAGCGTTAAAAATCCCTCAGTATGCCTTCCTTCGGAGGAGAAGTAAAGCCGGTGGTCCCATTTCATAGATTTATGGCATGAAAAAGAACCTTCCACTAACTACACTTGTGTGAAGCCAAAATTTGTAGGTTAGAATTGATAACGTTATATTAGTTCCAACGTTCGCTGCCAGGGCTGACTGCGATCCCATCTAGCAGCCAAGACCGCAAGCTAGGTGTCGTGGACGGTAGCATTTGGTAGCAAAAGTAGGAACTACTTGAAATTATTGTCTGCAGTCCTTACTTGAATTAAAACAGATACACACACTAATACAGTCATCACAATTAACACCGGTTATCAGACAGATTCTACCCACATCCAAAGTACACGGGGCTACATGACCGCGTTGTCGCAGTCCCTAAACTAAGGAACCAACCAACCTGTATATGCATGGTCAATAAGGTTGAGTAAAGAGAAAAATTTCTATTGAAGGATGTATAGCGTGCGACTTCATGCACCATGGGAAGGGTTGAGGAACTCTGAGAATACGAATGGAGTATACAGTAAGCCTCGCTTATCATAGAAGGAGTTATCGTGTAAATTTAGCACTGAAGGCCATGCTTACAATACGAAAACCAACACCCCAGCAGTACTTTCAAAGAATCTGTCTACAAACAGCCTTTGACGTCTCAGTGAAAGCTCTCCATTCTATAGAGGTACCAAAAGAAGGAAATAATGTTGTGGGAGCATTCAGTTCCCGCAGCAAAGAATTATAATGCTCTTCACATGTGGGACGTAGTGCATGGCCCACTGCCCTAGCGATGGTCCGGGCAGGGTGTACAAAGAGCTGGCTGATGAGCTTGACTTGGTGCACCTGGGCGAAACCCCGGAGCAGGCACAGCCAAAACCTAGAAGATTTGCTGGAGTTTCTATAGAAAGTTGCTTTAATTTAAAAAAACAATTCGTTTACGGATTAAAATCTCTGACGGTCATTTCAGAACCTCATAATACACTAACTTCGTTCCGTCTTTTCAATACTATTTAATTTACAAAATGCTGTCCTAGTACATGTTTCGGACACTTCTGTGTCCTTCTTCAGCTAGAAAACATGTTAAAACCTTATAGCTAAAAAACATACACTCAAAACATTGTGATTCATTAAAAAGTCATTAATGTGGACACAGGGTGTCTCATTGTCCATACACTTGGAAAATGTCTATCCCTTTCGATAACTAATTAAAACATGGCTGCACTTTTTATGTTAGGTTTTTGGCTGATATTTGGTCGCATTTTTTCTTTTTACACCGACCGTAATTGAGTAGTTTGATATTATGGCTTATTAAGTGATGCTATTGAAGCCTCCGTGGCTTAGGCGGCTGCACGCCGGCCTCTCACCGCTGGGTCCGTGGTTCAAATCCCGGTCACTCCATGTGAGATCTGTGCTGGACAAAACGGAGGCAGACAGGTTTTTCTCCGGGTACTCCGGTTTTCCCTGTCAAAATTTCATTCCAGCAGCACTCTCCACTATCATTTCATTTCATCTTTCATTCATTTAATCATTGCCCCAGAGGAGTGCGTCAGGCCTCGGCAGCCGGCACAGTTCATATCCTCGCCGCTAGATGGGGGCTTCATTCATTCCATTCCTGACCCGGTCGGAGACTGGAAGCAGGCTGTGGATTTTCATTTCAAGTGATGCTATTGACAAAGGCGGAAAGTAGCTCGTACTGGGTGGAATGCTTGGGTGTCAAATGTTTCTCCAGAAGTAGTCTTTGTTGCAATCCCTCTTGCTTGCCTCACAGTTAATTCTCATGCCGGACGTTTATTTTTCTCGTGTTCTTTCAGTTCTCTTCCAGTTTAAGTGTCTTATGTTTAGAAGTCATTGTCACTGAATTACAGTACGTAAATAAATGCGGTGCACAGTACAAAGTACACCTTTAAACATTACTCAAGCTCGCTGTTTTCTACTACTCGTACTTCTACACTCATTTGTCATAAGGAAGAGGGTTGGAGAAAGTAACGGTACATTCCATTCACTTCAGATGTTGTGATATGTAGCATACGTGCTGCATCCTTGAGGGAAAAAAATACAGTCAGTCTGAAAGACTAGACGTTATATCATTTCAAATGACCTTTGCTACAAATGCTACACATGTTAGAAAGGCTCAGGAGGGCTTCTCGCTTCGCTCGAAGCCCCAGGTCTCTTTCAACAGACTCCATTACCCATTAACTTAGGCTTCCCGCTCGGGCACCTCTTTAAGGGTCACCCTGTATTTGAGTCTGACATATTTTACAACTCTTTAAGGGTCACCCATTATTTGAATCTGATATCTTGCAAATCTCCTTAAGGGTCACCCTGTATTTGATTGAATCTAACATACTGTACACCTCGTTAAGTGTCACCCTGTATTTCGCTCTGACATCCTGCATACCTCTTTAGGAGGCACCCTGTATTCTTATCTGGCATCTTGTATATCTCTTTAGAAGTCACCCCGTATTCTTGTGTGACATCTTGTACACCTCTTTAGGAGTCACCATGTATTCTTGTCTGACATCTTGTGCACCTCTTTAGGAGTCACCCTGTATTCTTCTCTGCCATCTTGTACACCTCTTTAAGAGTCACCTTGTATTCTTATCTGGCATCTTGTATATCTCTTTAGGAGTCACCTTGTATTCTTATCTGGCATCTTGTACTGTATTTTGCTCTGACATCCTGCACACCTCTTTAGGAGGCACCCTGTATTCTTATCTGGCATCTTGTATATCTCTTTAGAAGTCACCCTGTATTCTTGTGTGACATCTTGCACACCTCTTTAGGAGTCACCCTTTATTCTTGTCTGACATCTTGTGCACCTCTTTAGGAGTCACCCTGTATTCTTCTCTGCCATCTTGTACACATCTTTAAGAGTCACCTTGTATTCTTATCTGGCATCGTGTATATCTCTTTAGGAGTCACCCTGTATTCTTATCTGGCATCTTGTACACATCTTTAGGAGTCACCCTGTGTTCTTTTCGCTTCGCTCGAAGCCCCAGGTCGCTCGACGCCCCAGGACTCTTTCAACAGGCTCCATTACCCAATAACTTAGGCTTCCCGCGTGGCTGCATGACGTCACGCACTCGCCGTCCTTTACCCATTAACTTAGGCTTTCCGCGAGGCTGCATGACGTCACCGTCTCCGTCTCCGTAACGCATAACTTTTGACTCAAGCATAACGATGAAGTCGACAAGATCATTTGAAATGATAAAATTTGACTTATTGTTTCCTAGAAGTTTGGTGCAAGTACAGTCGCGTTCAAAATTTAGTACATAGCTTTGTGTTATGTATAAGATAATCCATCTTAGTCAGGTTACTTACGCCTACAGTTCCGGAATTTCTTTTCGTTTCCGCGTTAGGCAGTTTCCGGTTTACAGTGTCATTTTACATAAGAAATACCTCCTTTCCGAATGTTGTTTTCCGTTTGTCCAAGTTTCCGGTATATGAAGGGTCCGGTTTAGGCATGTTTTACTGTAATTTCATTTTGCAAACATTTGCTGCCAAAATAAACCTCGTGGATTTCTTTCTTCTAATTTCACAACTCATGAAGCAAAAAGGCCTTTATTCTCATGACCGTCAACATATTAATTCTATGATAAAGAATTTGCGGTTAGTTGTCCAGGTAAAAATGTCCAACACAAAGACAACCAAATTGGATGATTTTGTGTAAATGAAATTTTGTGATTTTTAGTTTTTGTTTCTAAAAACAATAGTTTCATCATTTCATTTGGTAAAGGTGGTACAAATGGTTATAATGCAGGACAGCTCTGAAGTGTACAGGTATATTCGAGACTTCAAATGCTTGATTTCGCATGTAGAATGCTTTGCTTCATATTAGAAAACTTATTTTGGCACAGTAACACTTGTTTACTATGAAACTTTCTGTAGCCTAGTTTAAGTGATATGAACAACTAACGAAACTTACTTACAAGGATTTTCTCCGGTTGATAGGAAGCAATTCTGCAAGCATCTGAAAACGGCAATGCAATCGTTATCTTCAAAAATAAGCAATTTAGAAATTCAAACATTTTTGCTATAATAAATATGTAGCCAAATTAACAATAAGATATCTAATTAAGTTCTGGTCATATACAGTATTTATGTAAAATGTAATGCCTAATTTTGATGTGAAAAATGAAAATCCACAGCCTGCTTCTAGTCTCCGACCGGGTCAGGAATGGAATGAATGAAGCCCCCATCTAGCGGCGAGGATATGAACTGTGCCGGCTGCCGAGGCCTGACGCACTCCTCTGGGGCAATGATTAAATGAATAACAGATGAAATGAAATGATAGTGGAGAGTGTTGCTTGAATGAAATGTTGACAGGGAAAACCGGAGTACCCGAAGAAAAACCTGTCTGCCTCCGTTTTGTCCAGCACAGATCTCACATGGAGTGACCGGGATTTGAACCACGGACCCAGCCGTGAGAGGCCGGCGTGCTGCCGCCTAAGCCACGGAGGCTTCGCATAATTTTAATGTAAAACATGTAAACATTGCGAAGCAGGGTAGATGTTTTTTTAATGAGGCATGCATCATAATCACTAAATAATGAATTACAGATTACTAAATTAACCAATTGTATTCAACCTTGATATGATAACTAATATTTACTGCACATACAAGCCGACAAATCTTAATAAATGTAGAAGTTGAAAATTTCAATCACAGGTCCCCTTAATAAACGAATTGAGAATATATTTTATTTTAATAATTTGACCACGTCTGTAAAACCTAACAGTTGCCCCTGCAGAGACGGGAATAATAGGGGAAGTACATCGTATCACTCAGTGTCAGCCTGCAGGCGGATAACATGTCACGTTAGTAATATCTGATAGATCGTCGTTATTATTTCATCTCTCACACAAGCAGCCCGGTTTAATTGAATTACGTGTTCTGAATCCAGTGCCTGCTCAAACAATAACTAATGGAGTCCCGTATTATAACTCCAGAACTACAGTATACACGATGTTTAAGAAAAGGTATCTGGTATATTTGGAGGTGAAATTATGCTTCAAAACAAGAATAAACATGGGTCCTAGCTATCTGATGGTTGGTTGCTTCCTCAGTTTAGGGGCAGCGACAACGCGGTCATGTAGCCCCGTTTTCTTTGGGTGTGTGTAGAATCTGTCTGATAACCGGTGTTAATTGTGATGGCTGTATTAGTGTGTGTTATCTGTGATTCAGGTAGAAGGACTGGAGACGATGAATTTTTCAAGTAGTTCCTACTTTTGCTAACAAATGCTACCGTCCACGACACCTAGCTGCGGACTTGGTTACTAGATGCCAACACAGCCATTACCTGGCGACGAATGTTGGAACGAATATAGCGTTATCAAACTAGCCTACAAATTTTAGCTTCCACAAGTGTAGTTAGTGGAAGGTTCTTTTACATGCCATAAATCTAAGACATAGTACCGCCGCCGGCTTTACTTTCCCTCCGAAGTAAGGCATACTGAGGGATCTGTATGGTATTCCTGGGGCAGTATCTCTATATTGGGAGATATGCTCTGACTTACCAAACTTCTCGGTATCAAAAATATGTCTACAGCTCTTCTGTTGTTTCCTCCTCTGTGTGGATAATGGTATACGCATATCTGATCTGATAAACCGATGATCTGTCCAACAGTCATCGGCTCCTATCATTGCTTTGGTGAGAAGAACATCTCGTAAATATTTCTTGCGTACAATCACATACCGTAGTCAATAAGATTACTTTGCTTCGATCTAGGGTGCTGCCATGATGTTTTAAAGCGATTCTTTTGCGAAAGATGGTATTGGTGATTACCAATTCATGTTCAGTGTATTTGGAGAGCAGTCTGTTACCATTGGAGCTTTCGCTCCCAGCTCCCAACTCCAACTATTCCAAACATTGTAGTCCTTGCCCACTCTAACGTTAAAATCTCCGAGTAAGATGATCCTATCTTCACGGTTGATGTTTGATAGGATGGTATCCAGATCTGAACAGAACCTTTCCTTAATGTCATCATCAGCATCTAGTGAGGGAGCGTATGCGCTGATCACCGTGGCATGCTGGTTGTTATATAACCGAAGGCTTAGTGTCATGAGGCGTTCATTCTACCCAGTTGGAAGCTCTGACAGATCCTTGAGAAGCTTTCTCTTAATGGCAAAGCCAACTCCATGTATTCTGTGTTCGTCCGCACGTTTACCCTTCCGAAAGAAGCTGTACCCTGCACCTTGCTCATTCAACTGACCTTCCTCAGCAAGACGTGTCTCCTGAAGTGCTGCTATGTCGATGTCATATCTCCGTAGCTCTCAACCAACAATAGCTGTTCTCCTTTCAGGTCTCTCATTTGCGGGGTCATCAGTGAGTGTTCTTACATTCCAGGTTGCAAAATAAAATTTGTTATTTATCACATATTTTCGACCGCATGGAGGTGACACCTCTGGACGCGGCTATCCAATCGGTAGTATAAGTGGCTGACTATGTTTAGGGCACCTTTTTTTTAGCCCCTTCCCCATGTGGGGTGAGTAGAGTGGAACCTAAATAGGACTGTTCAGTCGTAGTTGCAGCGGCTGAATTGCTCTACAGTCACAACCCTAAGCAAGACGACCTATCACACATCTACCACCTACGTGCCAAGTTATCACTAGAGGCTCCCAGACATCACAATCCTGCCCCCGTCGCAACTTCTTGATCGCCGCAGGACTTTGAAGAAATTCAAAAGTTGTTGGAAGACTGCTGTGCGTGAATTCTGTTAACGTGAGAATGTTGCTGCACATCAACAAACGCACATTTCTTGATGACTTAGGAAAGATGTTCAATGGCAAGCAGATGAAAGACGATTGAATAAATCCTAGTCACTGCAGCCTTCATCCGCCATTCAAGCCAAGAAGGGACTTGTTGTCCTTACGCCTGGTCCTCCTTTGAGGACTTTCTGTGCCGTTGACCACACGTGGTTCATCCGCCTTTAGGGAAAGTGTCCTGCCCCAAAAGGCAAAAGAGTGCCCTAACCACTACCAGCTCATTCGCCTCCTTAACCCGGGAGTCACTCGGTCGTCAGGGCCTCGTTAGTCAAAAGCAGGGTGCACCACGTGCAGGTTAGGTTGACATTGAGTAGAAAGGCTACTCCTTACACCCCTGTAGTGAGTTCCTATATTAGGCTACACTATTCCAAGTGTATTTCAAACTGCAGTACTTAGAAATGTTAGTATTACTAACTTGATTTCATCATTATTCTAGATAGGTCTACATAGAATGGCATGAATCTTACATTTTAAGAAAAGTAGGCGCTTTAGTTCGTCACGGGACTACTTGTTAATAATATAGTTAGGTTAGTAGTATTCATTTTATTTACTAGTGTCAGAAGCCTATCTTTACAATACACGCAGTTATATACTGATTGGGTCCAAGCTCCGTGAACCTGAGAGGAATGTGGATCGTGGACGATGATGACAGACGTGCGGGGTTCCCAGTCCCTGCGTAGTAACAGAACCAAGTACACTGCAGGCCAAAAGTTTCCGGACATCATAAAAATTTCCGTTTTTTAAGGAATGGGGGTGGAATGAAGCCTAATATCCAGATAATTTTAAAATATATGTATTCTTAACATACAGAACCATGTTTGTAGGAACTTACATTATATTCTTAAGCACAAAAAAACAAATACACATCACAATTTCTATTCGTCGAAAAATCCACCCTTTGATCGGAGGATACTCTTCACTATCTTTTGCCTCCGTTCAACAAGTTTCTGCAGCACTAATGAAGGAATATCATTCCAGGCAGTCTGAAGAGTCTTTCAAAGATCTTCCTCTGATGTAGGACATACTCTTCGCACCCTGCGATCCAGTTCTTCCCACAGAAGCTCTATTGGGTTTAGGTCGGGGGACTGAGGTGCCCATTCCATGTTTATGAGTTATCCTGCTTCCTGTTTCACCCTGAGATAATTTTTGCAGAGTACATTGGTCGGTGACTCACTCATTCGCAACACCACAGTTGTTTGAGCATGTTAGCAGTATGTTAGCAGCATTGGAATAGACAGGAAATCCAGATAACACAGCGGGCTGTTGTCAGGCCCTTCTCTTCCCGTCTGCCACTTCACCTCATCCCGCAAGTTCACAGAGCTTGGATCCAAGCAGTAGTCTATGCATATTTACAAAAACAAAAAGACACACTAAGAAATAGCATTGACCAAAATTGCAGATCAGATGGCATTTGTCCAAAACTGAGCCATGCCTATGACACTATTGTTTGCAAGCATAAGGTCCTGCCTTGAACAGGTAAGTGTACATAAATAAAAATGTTAAGTATTGGATCGTTAATTAATTTTATGAAGATTTTAATGAAACAAAATTTAGTGTTTTTGGGAAGAATTTTTAGAAATTTTTGATTGTAAGGTAATTAATTTAATATTCAATGTTATTGATGTAAACTTATAGGATAAAATTGGTGGTAAATAAAGAGGTTTTTCACCGTTTGTTCGTCTCGACACTCACACTTGCTATCCTCTGTGAAACCTCATAGTTTAAGAGAGGGCTTCACCCTACCGACACCAGTTCTTAACCCTTTGCAACAGTAGGCCAATAATTGGCCTGAAAATTGGCGGCAAAGCAATTATTTTCAATTTTAGTCACCTGATGACCAAGGTATCCCTAGCCCTTAAAAATGGATCAAGAAGAATGTGAGTCTTGTAGTTTGTTCTGGTGCTGCACAAAATAGGTGGATATGCCCCCTTATTTTTACATATCGTCCCGACTAATGTATGCCGAGAATTGTCACGCGAGGTTGGCGCCATGGGTAAATTTGACCCGACGGCAAATAACATAGTAATAACTTGGGCGTTCACAAAACTATGGACATGTTACTTTTCAGGGTGAAGTTCAAGACTAGGAACGAAGGTATTGTAGGCGACAGGAAATAAGAGCTGATCGAAATGAAAATATAGGACACTAAAGGACCCGTGCGAGAAATCTCGCATGTCCATAAACCACACTTTCCCCAATAGGGTTATAATGAGAGCCTTATTTTCCTACAGCAACAGAAACTGCAAATCGCACACTTCGTACATTTTTCTAAATGTCATTTTTAAAGAAATTATAAATATGTATGAAATAACTGTTTCTGAAATCCATGCAAAATGATAATGGAAAGACCTCAGAATGTTAAAATTACATGAAACAGACGTCACAGTGGCCAAAATGTGAAGTGGGCAGCAATTATGGAGCGTATTTTCCTACAGCAACAGTATCTGCAAATCGCACACTTCGTACATTTTTTTTAGTAATTTTTTAAAGAAATTATAGATATCTATGAAATTGGAGTGCAATTCATCACTGCTAATGTCTATTCTCTTTCATTTGAATGTTCATTTGTCACGATTGGTCGCTTGTGAGCGCCGTAGGAGGGATCTATACTACTGAAATAATATATATGACTAGAGTACCCGTGCGAGAAATATCGCAAACACATAAACCACTTCCGTGTTATGCGGGCTTTTGTTTAAATGCACTTTCCAAACAAATTGTCGACATATTTATGAAATCAGGGTGAAATTCGTAAAATCTGCGGGTAATGCTCTTCCTTTTGAATAATGAGAGACTTAAGGAGAGAGGTTGCTGTAACACTCATCGGTTATTCGATATTTATGAAATTATACGATTTGAGTAGGCTACTCATTCCTTTGATTTACTGTTTCTGAAATCCATGCAAAATGATGAAGGAAAGACCTCAGAATGTTAAAATGACATGAAGCAGGCGTCACAGTGGCCAAAATGTGAAGTGAACAGCAATTATGAAGCGTATTTTCCTCAAGCAGCAGTATCTGCAAATCGCACACTTCGTACATTCTTTTAAAAGTCATATTTTAAAGAAATTATGGATATTTATGAAATTAAAGTGCAATTCGTCTCTGCTAATGTCTATTCTCTTTCATTTGAATGCTCACTTGTCACGATCGGTCGCTTGTGCGCGCCGCAGGAGGGATCTATACTACTGAAATAATATATATGATGATTATTTAAGCCACGCGTCTAAAAATACCCATGCGCCAGTCCTCATGGGCTAAGCGGTTAAGGGACCTCCAAACACCCCAATCCTCGTTGTGACCTGCCGGAAGATTAGTAAGTTAGTGTACTACATGTACACACTACTGCATACTTCTTCTTTCTTGTTCCGTATAGGCCAACTACGGACCACGATATTCAACTATTTTGCATGAAGTGGGCCTTGATGTTTGCCTAGTAGTCACGCATCCTCTGGCTGTGTTGTTCTTTTCTCTCCTTTGTCTTCTTCCTAGGGATTTTTTCCTGGAACTTTATTTGCTTTAATTTACTCCTGAGAGGCGTTCGATCTTTTATGTCCTTTTCCGTAACTCCCAGTTCCAGCAGATCTTTGTGCACTTCTATTAGCCATGGTGACTTGGTCTTCCTTCTTTGCCAGTATGTGAGTAGCTGGTTGGTCAGCCTGGTTGGATGCATCCTGGAGACGTGTCAATAAAATGTTAGACGCCTCTTCCTGGCCACGTCTGTAATTCTTTCAGAGTAACTATAGAGCTCCTGGTTGGGCCGTCTAATATATTTACTCCCTTCCTTGATTGGTCCCAATATCTTCCTCATTATCTTCCTCTCTTGCATACACTATAATTAATAACATGGTTACGTAAATGTTTTGTAAATTATGTAGCACAGCAACAATGAACTTATATATCGCATTCAAATGAAGGTGCAAAATGGTAACTGATAGCCTACTTACAGAGTTTCTGTCTGTACCAATTGCGTAACAATCGATATCGTTCTCTTCTTCAGTTAATAACGGTTGTTGGCCATTCATTTATAACATGTTTGAAGTGGCCTTGTAATGTAGCAGTGTTGCCATAGATATCGATAACCAATGCCAAAAGGGCGCACATGCCATGTTGGCAAGCGAGGCATGTTATCGACAGGTCACGACCCTATATTGACACGAGGGTTGATTATAAAATACAAGCTAGACTACAGCATTCATTATTGGATATTACAGTTCCATTTCCAGTCTGTCTTCCGTCAGCAATGATATCAAACCTGGCCACTGATGGCTCTAGCTGTCACCCTGACCAACCCTCGCAGTTCACAGGGAGCGTCCCACTGGCCTAAAGCCTGGCCAACACCACACTACTAACAAATTAAGGGGCTCATGAATGCATAGGTCGCCCCCGTTGTGTAGTGGTCAGCGTGCTTAACTGCCACCCCGGAGGTCTGAGGTTCGATTCCCGGTTTACTTCGGTTTCGTCGTTTGAGAATTGATAGGTTGGGACAGAAATACACACATACAGTCCCATTACCCAGTCAGACGCTCGGATTGATCATTTAAGTCGGCTTTCATTTTTACAAAATTCGAAAATAGACTAAATCAGTACACTATATTACGTTGAACTAATACAAGATTGTTATGACAAGGGCTCGGATTTTAGGTGCTAAAAATCGGGATAATATTCATTTTTTATGTATTAAAAATACCTAAAATATGTCACCAAAAAGTAAAAATATTTAATTATAATTTAGTTTATTAATGTTAATATAAACAATATGCAGTACTCACGAATGCAATTAATGCTATGTCTCACTGACTGCAGAAGCTTTACAATACACAACGAGATACATCTTCAGGTTGTCCATCACAAATGACCGACATTTATCGCGACACATTTCTTCTGAAGGCGCGACTTGAGGTGTTGTGGAACTTGAGATCGCTGTTCAGTCATGATGGCTTTCCCACATGGTTGGCAGAACAGAATGCCCCATTAGAAGTAAAATTATCTTTAAATTCTGCAACAGACGATAACTTGTAGTTGTTTCTAGTTTAGGCATCGTAGAACTGCCTTACACTTCACAGTGCCAGAAATGAACTGCATATGAGTGACACTGGTTCCAGGTAGCTGGGGGAGGTCTAGCACGTGGTGCAATGTGGTTATGGACAAGGAAATCCCCGGCTTCCACATTGAGTGGCACGGGGCGACAAGTTAAGAATAACAGAGTTGCAAGCTGACATAAGCTCTGCATGAAGATTAGATAGCTCACAGGTTCTTCCTTGTTGAAGTAACACAGAACAAAAATGCAATAAACTGAAAGATCTAGCATACTGACTTTAAACAAGTAGTTCCGTGAAGAACTATACAGCCTATTTTCATATATCCTACTCATGTTAATTGCCTCTATCAACATACAAAATTTCAGTTGAATTGCTGTAACAGCTTCGTAGATATTGAGAACCGTCTAAATATTTCAGATGGTCGCCAGGTTGGATTTTTATTTTTGTACTATTACATCAAGATTATTGTGTACGTGTGGTATTCAAACTTCAATCGCATGATTAGAACACAAGAAGTAAAAACGATATTTTAAAATTACGCACAGCAGCCATCTTGTAATTATGCAAACAATTGAAATAAATTAGATGCCAGTGGATCAACATTTGTATAAGCATTTAACGTGCAACGTTTCACGGCACTCGCATAGTTAATTCGCGAGAAACGTCCATTTAAATATTTATATTTCGTGTCGCCGCCATGTTGGATTTGTGCTCACCAGGTTACTGAAAGTCCTATAGGTGAACATATGTTCATAGTCTCTATGAACATTAAAAAATTCAGTTTGGTTGCTGTAAAAGATTCATAGATATTGAGAACCGTCTAAATATTTCGTAAGCTCGCCATTTAGGATTGTTATATGTATAGGCCATAGAGTTATGTACCATTCAAGGATAATTATTGCCTAGGTTCATTATTCAAACTTTCACTTCGATCGCATGATTACGACACAAGAAATAAAAACTTAATTTTATTTTAAAATTTCGCACAGCCGCCATCTTGAGGTTATGTAAACAATTGAATTAAATTAGATGTCAGTGCATTACAATCTGAAAAATCATTTACTGTGCCACATTTCACTGCGCTCAGAGAGTTAAGTCACGAGAAAAGTCTATTAAAATATTTCAAATTCGCTTGGTCGCCATGTTCGTTTTGTACTTTACAGGTCTATGAAATATACATAGGTAAACTTGTATCAGTACCCTTTATCACCGTGCAAAATTGCAGGGTTATATCTGTAATAGTTTCGGAGATATAGAATGTCAGTGAAATATTTCGCACATCTGCCATTTTGAGGTTATGTAAACAATTGAACTAAATTAGACTCCAGTGCATTATAATGTGTATAAACATTTGCTGTCCAAGTTTCATTACGTTTGGATAGTTAAATCGCGAGAAAAGTCTATTTAAAAGTCTCAACTTCGCTTGACCGCCATGTTGGTTTTGTAGTCACCAGGTTTTTAAAAGTCTCATAGGTGAACTTCTAGTAGTGCCCTTTATCACCGTACACAATTTCAGGGCGATTTCGGTAATAGTTTCGGAGATATTGAATGCTAGTGTAATATTTCGCACAGCCGCCATGTTGGATTGGTGAGACCTAACAAAATTTGAAGGGCACGGTCGAGGTCGCCGGGAATAGTGCTATGAACTTACCGAGTTTCATTGAAATCGCTCCAGCCGTTTAGATTTTATTAGGGACACACACACACACACCTCTCACACACACACACACACGCACACACACACGGACAAAAGGTGATCTCATAAGCCTATTTTTTCAAAATTGAAAATAGGCTAAAAATGTAAATAGGCTATGTCTTTTTATGTGGTAATAAGTGAGAATCAGGAATTTATGTATTTATAGAAAAATGCTTAAAATATGTATTTACATAAAAAAATATACTTACCTAAAAATCCGAGCCCTGGTTATGACCCTTGGAGAAGCTGTATGAGGTTAGGGCATTCTGAGTTGTAATGTAGATAAGGAGGTGATGTGTGAGCGTGTGTGTGTGTGTGTGTGTGTGTGTGTGTGTGTGTGTGTGTGTGTGTGTGTGTGTGTGTGTGTGTGTGTGTGTGTGTGTGTGTGTGTGTGTGTAAATTAATTTAATCTAGTAGCTATGCTGTCTCGTGTGATCACTCGTGCGCGTCGAGTTAAATACAATGCAGTACTGTTCATCACTTGCTAACCTGCAGTCTTCGGCTCATTACTCTGCACCTCACTTGGCTTTCTTGCATACTTCCAGGAGACTCGCGCAACACCACACCACCTTTTTAGTGCACTCCCACAGCATATTGTAATAATAATAAGCACACATTAGAAAAATGGAAGTGGCGTATCATATAACAAACGGTGTTTACAACAAGAAATCAGTATCCCTAAATGCCAAGCTAAGATACTATCACACAGTCATCCACCCGGAGGTATTATATGCTGCGGAATGCCTTGCAATGCATAGGACAGGACTTATGGAGGAACTGGGAGTAAAAGAAAGAAAGAAAAAAAGAAAGAAAGAAAGAAAGAAAGAAAGAAAGAAAGAAAGAAAGAAAGAAAAAATTTGGGCCCAGTTAAAGAAAATAGTGAATACAGGAGACGGCACAATCACGAGCTCTAAGCACGTGTGGGAAAAATAACTCATGTCGTGAGGAAAAGAAGAATTTCATTTTATGGCCACATGAAACGAATGAGCTCTGTGAGATTGACAAACTGGATCTTTACCTACTTTCTAGAGAAGAAAACCAAGGGGGCTTGGTTCACTGAGGTTGGCAGAGATTTACAGGAAATTGGGATTTCATGTGACGATGCGCAGAAGCGAGTGTCACTTAAGATGAATCTAACAACTCATCGGAGTTTCCTAGAAAAACTTAGCTTAAAACAGGCTTGAAATGGACGGAAGAATGAAAGCAACAACATCACGAATTCATGCGACAGCAATGGGCGAATATTAAAGCTCGACGCAGAAACCAGTTGAAATAACGTGGTCCTTAGTTGGCCGAAAGGCAACAAGAAGAAGAATATAAACATATTTGACTATTTTGACAAAAATCCCCAACACGCAAAATAGTTGGTTTATCGAAGTGAACAAGATGTTCAGTAAAGAACATATAGCCTACTTTCTCCTAAATGCATGAGTATTGTTATAACTATTTGTCCTTTCAAGGAGTATAATTGAATATTGGTTGTAGTAGCTTGTTGAAATACAACGTGCTATACGGATATTAAACATGAACATGAGGTGCCCTTTGTTACAGTTACCTCTGTAAAAAAAAAAAGTCATTCAATTCGGTTTCATCGTGTTTGAATTGATATGGGGAATCGATTTGCACACATACATGGCCGCTTTCTGCAAACTAATAGGCTGATGACCTTGTAGTTCAGCCAAAAGATTCTTTATACATAAAGGTACAATGTTGCAAAATTTGGTAGAAATCAGATGATTAGTATGGTTGTAATTTGATTCAAGCTTTGAACATTTTGGTGGCCGCCATTACGTTTCCGTCAAGATGGCGACGATATAAAACATGACACTGAGTTGCCTTTTGCGAGTGCTATTTCTGTACCAAATTTCGTTCAATTCGGTTTCACCGTGTTTGAATTGAAGGAAGGAAGGAAGCTTGTAGTTTAACGTGACCGTTAATCTTGAGATCATGAGCCACGGGACCTCCTTTTTACGTGGAATCCGAACCACAGGACATGGCATTTCACTTCGAAAATCAGATTTGAATTGATAGGGGGAATCTGTTTGCACTTATACATGGCCACCATCTGCAAACTATTGGGCTGATGACCTTTTAGTTTATTCAAAAGACTCTCATGTAAATATATGTTGTTGCAAAATTTGGTAGAGATCGGATGATTAGGTTAGTCGTAAATTGATTTAAGCTTTGAACATTTGGGTGGCCGCCATTACGTTTCCGTCAAGATTGCGGCGATATAAAACACGACACTGAGGTGCACTTTGCGAGTTCTACCTCTGTACCAAATTTCTTTCAATTCGGTTTCACCGTGCTCGAATTGATAGGGGGGAGGGGGGAGGGGGGACAGACATTCAGAGTACACACACTCACACACACACATACTCACACACACACTCACACAGACAGACACTCAATTTTTGGCCCTGTGTAGATCTCATAAGTCTATTTGCAAAAATCGAAAGTAGGCTAAAAAATGGATTTAGCAGAAATGAACAATACAAAAGAAGAAATTCTAGACAGGCTTACATTTGAAGGATTCACGGGGAATAAGGGGGAATGTTCCTCAATATGTAAAAGTGAGATATCAGCCGATCTGGGAGGCCTCTTTGCGACGTATTGAAGGCACAGTGTCTGGCTATAAACAATGAGGGTCGTGAGAAAATAGCGTTTCAAATTGACCCGTACGTATAAGTACATATAAGTAATGAAACTTTGAAACTCGTTTACTGAACATTTTACATTAATTAATTGACAGTCCCCCTTCTGTATAGGCTACATTGGAAAATGGCTTCAAAACTTTACATTAAAGGCTTACATTTCAAACTAAGATTAGAAAATGTGTGTCTTTTCAGGTAAAACACAAAACAACTGTTTGGACAGATGAAGGAAGTGATCGATCTTGATGACCTTGTAGTTTGAGCCACGGTGGGTTCGTTCATCCTGAGTGGCTTCGGTGGCGTAGTTGGTAGCATGTTGATCTTCTATGCCCAAGATCGCAGGTTCAAACCCGGCCGAAGTCGTAGGATTTTTTAAGAGCATTAAAATCCCTCATTATGCCGGCGGGCCCATGTCATAGATTTATGGCATGTAGAACAACCTTCCACGAACTACAATTGTGTGAAGCTAAATTTGTAGGTTAGATTTGATTAATGCTCTATTAAGTTCCTACGTTCGCCGCCAGGTGCCAGTTGCGGTGGCATCTAGTAACCAAGTTTCCAGCTAGGTGTCGATGACGGTAGCATTTAGTAGCAAAAGTAGGATCTACTTGGAATTTATTGTCTGCAATCCTTACCTGAAATACAGATAGGTAACACACACTATTACAGTCATCACAATTAACACCGGTTATCAGACAGATTCTACACACATCCAAAGTATTACCCTTTCACGAATTGATTGCCGGCGGTTGAGATGGGAACCATTCTCTCTTTACTTGTGTCACACATCACTCTGCTTCGTTGACAGGCACAGTTGCGCGAGTAGGATATGACTCAGCTACAGTAGCAGTCCGTGGTGACATGAGCTCCTGAGACACATATCAGTGCTTCTAAGACAGGTAGCGCGCGCAATGCTGCTTGACTTATGGGCGGCCTAGACTCTGTCGTCACTGTGTCCTCCTCTTTACCCCGCGGGGCTCATGCTACAATAATCAACAAACGGTGGCGCAGCCACGCTCAGCGGCAATCAAATCTTAAATGGGTAATACACGGCGATACATGACCGCGTTGCCGCAACCCCTAAACCGAGGAACCTACCAACCAACTTGTTTTTTCCAAAATTTGGTAGAGATCTAATGATTAGTTTAGTCGTAATTTCCTCACCAGCACCTTTAAACACCCGCATAACAATGTGCAGTGACTTGTATGCCTTCTTATTACTATTTCCTCCTTACAAAACAATCCCTACATACCTACAATCTTTGCCAAACGTAGCAGTGGTTCGTCCAGCTGAGTAATCATAGGTAATTTATTTACAAACCTAACTTCCCGACAATTATTCGCATAAAAATGCGCATGTGGACAGTAATAAATGCCATGGAGTTATCTCCATTTCCAATTATCCAACTTTGAAACATAACCTGGCCTGTTTGACATCTCTTGATGAATGCAGTACATTTGTTGGCACAAGCTAGAGTAAAATGTGGATTTTCATCGATGTCTCAGTCTCACTCATGGCTGTGATTATATGGAAGCTACTGAGGTATTAGTGGTACTTAGTAAAGACAATCAGGGCACAGTCAGTGCCTGTGGATGCTGCTGTTCTGACTCAGTGAGGAAAGGAATGACAAACTACCTAACTCCTCTTCTTGCCTAGTACGCCTCAATATAGCACTGCCTTGGGTTTCTGTGGGTATCTAGATCTACCCACATAGCCTAACGGTGGTGCTTTTTTGAGGATCCAACCAGCCTTCGGACTGACTACCTAACAGACAGAAACATAACCAAAGAATTGTTGTAGGATAAGTTCTTCTTGTCGTGTTACATATTCGAATTTTACAGTGAGGTCCTTCTCTATACAACGGAACATCGCTGGGGACGCGTGACGGAGGAGAGCTATGAGTCACGGCCATATGCACAGCAGGAGGTCAGGAACCGCCGGATGCTGTCATAGGAATTATTACACACGGAGCTGGCAAGATACTTTAGTTGAGATTATTATGACTAGTAGTGAAGTACTGTAGGCTATCTCGTATCTCGTAAACATGGTTAGGTATGGAACTAAACATCGAATTGACATAGTGGAAACTTATCTTCTCAAGAAGAAGTCTTACAGTAAAATTATTCGTAAGTTTCAACACCGTGCGATTTTTACTTGTGGGGGAACCTCAAACAAAAGGTATACATAAACAATTCACGTACTCTGGAGGCTCTCGAGAACGAAATAACTGCACTGATACGAAATATCAGTGAGAATGAATTACAGCGGGTATACCAAAACGTCCTACGTTGGTGCAATGTGTGTTTACTGAATGAAGGACAACATTTCCAGCAACTACTCTGGAATTCATGTAAGTAATGTCGATTATTAAATACGGTAAAAAGTGTAAATGTATTAAACTATTTGGGCACTACGCTGCTGCTAGCACTAGTGCCTTACTCGACAGTGGTCCCGCCGCCACGTGGCCTCTGCGAGGTTCCTTTGTATAGAGAAGGGCCTCACTGTAGTAACAGAGATATTAACATGTTTTGTTTTTTACCTCCATGTTTCTCCAAATAATTGTTCAATGGCATGTGTTTCATACCAATGTTTAAGACATATCTTATGTTAGTTACGGTACTGAGTCTTTCTTGCAAAACGATCCTTTGCTAACGTACTTCGTGAGGGTAGCAGTTTAGCAAGTACCACGAATGGTTCGCTACAATAGGAAGGTCAGGTGATGCAGGTGATGTACTCTCCTCAACATTGTGGGATGATGATGGACTATTATAACTCTACCTGTTCCATTAATGTCCCCGTCAACGACGGATACAACTGCTAATATTGCTACATGGAGCGTCTCGAATTGATCTCAGCCATTAAATCTCTCTCGATGGAGCACAGTCATTAGCTTCATTGTGTACAGCGTCCATTCCATTGTTCTGGTCTGGCCAGTGGCTGACGTAATACACTGGACAAGTCTGTTGACAATAACCCCATTCAGACGGAACGTCTCTCACAATTTGAAAAAGAAACCAATATTGTGGAGCTCTGATACACTGCCCGTTAACCCATCCCAGTGCAATATGGGCACTGCCCGAGTCAAAGCTCAGTGAACCTGAGAGGAATGTGGTTCGCGGACGATGAGGAGTGATGTGTGGGGTTCCCTGTCCGTAAGTAGTAACAGAACCAAATAGGCTGCATTGGTCGGTGACTCACTCACTCATTCGCAACACCACAGTGGTTATGGCAAAGGCCATATGGTATCAGTATTGGAATAGACAAGAATTCCGGATAACACGGCGGGCTGTTGACAGGCCCATCTCTTGCTGCCTCCCGCGCCACCTCACCCTGCAAGTTCACAGAGCTTGGAACCGAGTATGATGTTGTGCTGATCCAAGAGGTATCGTTTCAACTATCACAGAAGATTACTTTTATATATTCATTGCAAATTTAACATTCAAATGGACTTAATTAACTGAGCTACTCTATAAGACGTGATCAAAAAGTTTCCGTTTGAAGGCGTTGCTACTGGAAGGCCTTCAGCCAGTGGATACCCTGGACGTTGAATGCTGAACAGAGAGCACACCGGATGGCAGTTTGCCTGCAACACCTGATGCGTTTCAATATTGAAAGCAACGCGTTCCTGGAGCGTATTGTTGCAGGCAACAAAAGCTGGTGCCACCACTGGGAACCGAAATCGACGATGCAGTGATGTCATCAATCGTCCCCTCGTCCCAAGAAGTTGTAAGAGCCAACCATCCGCTGGAAAGGTGATGCTCACCCCGTTCTTTGATTACCTGGGCCCATGGCTTATTGATTTCAAGGAACCTGGTGTCTCCATCACTGAAGACGGTACTGCCCAACACTGAAAAAATTACTGCGTGCAATTAAGGCGAAACTTGTGTGTGTGTGTGTGTCCCCTATTAACTTCTAAACGGCTGGAGCGATTTCAATGTAACTCGGTAAGATCATAGCACCATTCTGGCCGACCCTGACTGTGCCCTTCACATGTTATTCTGTTGCACCATTCCAACATGGCGCCAGTGCGAAATAATCCACCAATATTCAGTATCTCCGAAACTATTACCGATATCACCCTGAAATTGTGTACGATAAAGGGCACTACTAGAAGTTCACTTATGAGACGTTCAGAAACCTGGTAACTACAAAAACAATATGGCGGCCAAGCGAACTTGAGACTTTTAAATAGACTTTTCTCGCGATTTAACCATTAAAACGTAATGAAACTTGGTACAGCAAATGTTTATACACATTGTAATACATTGGCGTCTAATTTAGTTCAATTGTTTACATAACCTCAAAAAGGCAGCTCTGCGAAATATTTCACTGGTATTCTATATCTCCGAAACGATTACAGATATCACCCTGAAATTTCGTACGGTGATAAAGGGCACTGCTACAAATTTATCTATGTAACTTTCAAAAGCCAATAAAGTACAAAACGAGCATGGCGGCCAAGCGAAGTTGAAACATTTTAATAGACTTTTCTCTTGGTTTAAACATTTGAACGCAGTGAAATGTGGTACAGTAAATGATTATACATATTATACATATTGTAATGCAATGGCATCTAATTTAGTTAAATTGTTTATATAACTTCAAAATGGCGGCTGTGCAAAATTTTAAAATTACGTTTTTATTTCTTGTGTCGTAATCATGCGATCGAAGTGAAAGTTGGAATAATGAAGCTACGCAATAATTTTCCTTTAATGGTACTGCCCCCGTAATTGAATTATGTAGAGACCACGGTGGCTATATTTGAAATTATAATGAAAGTTATGGTTGTCATAGTTATGACGTGGGTAGTCATGACGAAAGCACGGATGACGTAAATGTTATGCCAGCAGGCTACTTGAGCTGAGATTCTCAGTGACGTCAGCTTTTAGTCGAGAATGTTCCAAGATTTACGACGCAGTCGCAGGAAACGAGGAATTCTGCTGAGGAAGAAACTATGCTATTGGAGGAGAGGCATGAACCAATGAACGATAGTTTAAAGGAAGACGGAGATTGCTGAAACTATGATATTTTTATTACTTTTGGAATGCAGAATTGTGGAAATCCATTTGCAGTAAAAGCATTGATTTGGAATTTTGGTGAAATTTATTTTCAGTTTTTGAATTTTGAAAATCCGTCATGTATTAACGAAGTTGGAACTTTTAGCGATGACGCAGTATCACGCTTTGGTAGGGATGGAAACGCCCCTCGTGAAGTTAATAAAAGGGCTTGCGCAGAAGAGAGGAGCCTCTTTCGTTCTCTGATCATTCTGAAATCTCATTCTCAGATCATCGAAGTATATTTGTGAAAGTTCTTTTCTTATACATTCATTATAGTTAGACGTCGAAGTGAACAGCAGTGAAAAGAATCGTCTTTATAACGCGTGGCGAGGCCACTATATTAACGAGATCCAAGTCAAACTAGGTGAAGTTGAAACGGACCTTAGAAAGCTTCTACAAGTTTAGCTTCGAACAGTTAGCGGTCTCCGATAAGCTAATTGTATTGTGCAGTGCTACATGCAGTTATAGAGAAAAGCTGAACAATTTCGACCGATTAGTTCGAAAGATATTAGCAGTTTTATACGACTGAGAAAAGTGATTATCTCGCCACAAGAGTAGCACTTTTGTATAGCCAGAATCAACGCAACGGCTGACGCTGCGAGTGGAATAGAAAGACTTCAGATTGCTTGGTTACACAACGATACAGTATAATGGAGCAATTGAATACGGCAGTTTGTTCTTCTAACACTACAACCGAAGAGCAGATGGAAGGCTAAGGGCTTATTGCAATTGGGACATACTTCAACGGAGTAAGATAGCGACATGGAACTTCGCTAATTGCTATTCCACACAAGCGAACATGCGGTGAATACCATCTACACCCATGTTTCGTAATTAAAGGCTGAATACCATCGAACAGCCATAGAAACAATTTCATACTCTGAATATGAATAATTTCTTCGGAAATTTCTACAAAACTTCATGGCGATTGTCTACTGGAACTTCAGGGAATTTTTCAAGAGAGGTCAGGGATATCCCGACTCACAAAGAAGATTATTGCCGGAAGGATGTCTATTCGTCTTCGAGGAGCAGAGCGATTCACGGAGAAGGAAGCAGTTCGATTCTCCGAGGGTGCTATTTCCTATTTCGAGGATGGAGCTCAGCTTTAACGTGGTGAAATGGATCCATCAGCAGTCTTCTTTGGGGAATTTTCCTCTGGAACGTCAATCGGCAGATAAGGTAGTCGTGAACGTTTATTGTATTTGAGTTTATTAATGATGTTTGAGCAACCATTTTCCCCATATTTTTATCCTCATGTATTTTTGCCCTATTTTCTTGTTGAGATTCTTATTCTCAGTACACCTTGATGAGTTTTGCATTTTTCGACGATTTATTAAGACATTGTTATGTCATGGGCATAGTAGTTAACGATTTTGGATCAGTTGAGACTGATATTTAGAATTTTCAGTAATTAATATTTTTGTAGTCACGATTTGACTGTAAGTTAATGATTTTTATGGCAGATTTAAATTCAGACAGCGTGTCACTTTATTAAAGTAATTCTACCCCAGTTTAATTACTTCGAACAATTTTCTGTCATCATCAAGAAGGAAGAACATTTAAATGATTTTAGAGCGTTAAAATCTCTTACGTTGTCGACGATCTTGGAAATACTAGTCGTTAATTGAATTGATTGCAACACAGACATTTATCGTCAGTTATGAATGAACATTGCATTATAGACACTTTTGTGAAAGATTAACGTTATTAATGAATTATTGAATGCATTAAAGTCAAGAACTTTTGTTAGGAGTTTTTCTCAATTAGAGATTTATATAACGATGTTTGCATTCCCCAGTCTAATTGGATTCTATTCGACTACTTTGCATTTTAGTCGCACTTTATTTGATGATAGTATTTTTATACTACAATTTTTTTTAAGATGTTAATCTTAAATTTTGATAGACCAGACAGGCGTATATAAGCGTATTCACTATTAAATTTGTTTGTGATTGGCAAGTTTTGACTTCATTTCGGTTCATGAATGAAATCCACGAAGGTTAAATAAAAATAACAGTTTTGAAACTATTAATGATTATAAGAATTTTTAAGTGGAACTATGAATGTATAATCGCTAGTGCAGCGCGTGTTGAAAGTCGCTGAAATATAATGCCCTTGAATATGAAGGAAGTTCCCACAGGAATAAATGTTAAAGAATTATTTGTGGAAGTTTTGTAAGTTATGTGGAAGTTTAATACCATATAGATTAATATATGATGATTTTGGGCATATGTTTAATGCAGTTTGTGCATTAACTTGTTAGCGAAGGATTTTCCGCTGGAATAAGATTGTCATAGTTCGTTGAAAATTAGTCAAGTGAATTTACTGTTAGAATTAACACGAGTTTTAAAAAAAATTGAGATAAGATTTTGAATGAAGGTTGCCGTCACAAATCATTATTAAAACCTTTATTAAACCAGATTGTGACATTAATATGTATAACTAACCTTCATTGGTCGATTATATTAAACACGATTATGAAAATTATCAACCGGATGAACATGTGGTTAATGTATTTATTAAATTAATATTTTAAACAATTTAAATGTTAATATTGTAAATAATTGCTGTAAATATTTTTGAAAATAATATGGAACGAGAGTGATGTTAAAGGCGTGCTTATAATATTTTTATTGTCTTTGACAAATATTATAAACAATTTCTAATTGTTATAAATAATTTATGTGATTTTGTTATAAACATTTAAGAGCTAATTAAACATTTGGATTAAACTTAACAAGTATAAGGAATTAACATAATGATCCAATAGGATGTGAGCAAAGTACTTGAAAGATTTGCGTAAATATAAATGTAAGATGTCTTGTAGACATTTAAAAGCTTCAGAGAGCAAGCTGTACTCTTACGTAACTTAGCACGTGAGAAGGGTGTGCATTTGACCAGTATGCAACAGGTTCGAGGGTAGCTCGCAGCTGGGCCAACATCTGGTTCTCAGAGAGTGAGGTCGTCCACACTCCGGCCTTGCGACTATAAATACCATTCTCATGTTTATTAAAAGGAAACCAAATGCTCTATATATGTCACACCCTGACGTCCTTTTTCCAATCCAATAGTGTTATGAATATTACGTTATTTTGAGCTCAAGGGAGCTAAAATGTTTTATATCATGTTGTATGATAATTTTTGCAAGTCCTACTGGAGGACGTAGTCAGATTGACTTGGGCTACTGATAGCCACGTTGATTTTGTTGTGTTAGTAAAATTATACCCTTTATTAGAAATAAAGCTTTTGTACAGTTCAAAGTTCTCGTCTTCGTTCTGGCTCATTTTTAAATGTCATGGTGGAGGTTATTGTGTGAACAGACTTTTAGTGATCCTGTTGTCAACTCAAACCCCGAGATAATTAAGAGGTAAGTAACGGTAAGTATGAACCCCGTCTATTTTGGTGTGTTCCACAATGATTTCCTGTGAACTTCTGTGCTCTTATCTCGATAGTATCTGTCAGTGCCATTTTCATTGATGTAACTATGCCGGTGCAATTGATAATTGGCAATCCGATTGAGGGGGCGGATATCTGACAGCCTACTATCCAGGTAAACGGGGACAGAAAGATTGGCGACCCAAGAGCGTGGGGCTGAGTCAACAGAAAGAGTGGCAAACCTAAAACGTGAGGTTCGATTAGACTCAAATAAAGAGGTTGATTCTTTGTTAGATGTCTAGGCCAATTGTAGTATTTAAGAGTGTGATTATATAGGAATTAAATGTTGTATTGTGTTAGGAAAATTACACTCAGAAAAGATCAGATCTTATACAACTTGAGAAAGGTTAAATGGGCAGGAAACTTAGAAAAATCGCCTATAATCTGGAATCTTATTTTATTTGACCGGCTTATGACATTTTAGTCATATTAAAGATAAATTTAAATTATTTGGATTGTAAATGTAAATTATTTGTGTTAGGATATTTTAAAATGAGCCAGGGAAATTTGAACATGTGCTTGAGTTTGTTTCAACATGAAGTATCGTCGAAGGTTAATTATAAGGTAGTTATAAGTTAGATTTAAGACAGAAAATTGATCAAAATTATATATGGTGAAAAGTGTTGCTCAAATGTTGTTATTTTGCTCTTTTGATGTATGTCCCTACAGCAATCCATTTTTGAATAATATTGTAATGGCAGATGAAAGTTTGAAGAAAATGTTAGAGGAGATGTCTGCTAACATGAAGCAGATGATGGAGGAGAATGCTAGTAATTTGAATGCAAGAATGGAGGAGAATGCTAGTAATTTGAATAGTAGTATGAAGGAGATGGAAGCTAGGAATAATAGTCGAATGGAGGAGAATATGAAGGTTCTTCATACTAGTGCTGCTAATTTGGAGGATAATATGTCGCGTTTACAGATTAATACCCTAGGAATTGAGAATACTGTAACGGACATGCGCACAGAGGTGTCTAATGTCCATAAAGATGTGTCTATTGTGCATAAAAGTGTTGATGATGTTAAATTTGATGTGTCTAAGGTACAGAAAGACCTTACAATGTTAAATTTAGATGTAGCTAATGTCCGAGGGGATATTTCTTGTGCTAGAGCAGAAGTTGTTGTTGTCAAAAATGATGTAGCGACTGTCCAAGACAAGGTCGAGGAAGTCCAAAAAGAAATTCAAAAAGCTAGAACTGATGTATCTAATGTTCAGGTAGACATTAATAACATTCATGCGGATATAACTGAGGTGCAAAGTGACATAACTAAGATTCAGGTAGAGGTCAACACAGTTTTCGTAGATATCACTAAAGTCCAAACTGATGTAAATAAAGTCAGGGAAGAAATCGAAAACTCAAAAACTCTTTGTACGCGTAATATAACTGCATTAGCGACTAGACTAGTTGATGAATCAGTTAGAACAACAACGTCTTTAGCAGAGTTGAAGTATGATGTAGAGGTCATGAGAACCCAGGTATTAGACCACAATAGAGTATTAAAAGAGGATATCGAAGTAGACATAGCCGAAATGTTAACAGCAAACGTAGCGGTATGGAAAGACGAGTGGAATAAGTCAAGTGGGGAACATGTAACCCAAATTCAGGAAAGGATTGAAAGAAAACTTGCCAGTACGCAGATAGAAATTAACAATGAAGTAGTACAGATTAGGAAAGATTTAAGCGTCAGGATAAATTCGCTATCCGAAAAACAAGTTGACGATAGAACACAACTAGATCAGGATATGCAAACTTTAAAATCTACATTAGAGGAACAGATGCATAAATTTGTCTCGGATGTAAATGAAACGACGAGTAAACTGAAAAATTTGAAGTTAGGAGAGGCTAGTTTAATGCAGGACTACAAAGAAGAGATTATCAAGAAAGTCTTAACAGAAATCACTGACAAGGATACAGAAGGCTTAGCTTGCGAATTGAATAGGAATTATGCTAGAAGACATAACCTAGAGCCAGAAGAAAGAGACGTGACTCCTGAAGAACGTGTATCCAGATTCAGAGAGGAGGATGACGAGAGGAATATGGAACCTGAGTGGAATTATCGAGATAGTGGGAAAAACTATCCGGATTCATATCCGAGGAACGTGACGGTCATTAGGAATTTCGAAGACAAACCACAAAAATTCAGTAACACTGATAGTTTGACACCTATAGAGTATGTAAGGAATCTCAAAGATTATTTCATCGAAGCTCACATTCCCAGAGAGAGAGAGATGAAGATAGTAGAGAGATATCTGATTGGAGGACCCCTTGAATGGTTTCGCGCATTTAGATACACATTCAGTAACTTTGACGAGTTTGCAGAGGCATTAATCAAGCGATTTTGGTCTATAGAAGCGCAGAATTCGTTAAGAGCGGAGGTGTATTCAAGAAAATACTCAGGTACTCTTCCAACGAGGTACGCTGATTTATTTACGAGTCAGTTGTCCCGCTTGAGATTTTTGCAACCCCCATTGTCCACGGAGCAACTAATAGATGCGATTTCTCGTATGCTGCCAGTTGAGGTGAGGAGACTTATAATTTCGTCCAACATCAGGGATTTATCCAGCATGGATGAATTACTAAGAAGGTTAGACTACACAAGTCCAATGCCTAACGTAGTCCAGAAAGGTCAAAGGCAGGAGTATAAGGAAATCAATACGGTATATATGGACCAAGTCCAACAAACTGACAAGCCAGAGGAGGAGAAAACTGACAATGTAGGTCCTCACAGGAATAATCAGTTTAGAAATTACAGATCACAAGGTTACCGACCGTATCAGCAGAGAAGAGGTTGGAACTACAACCGAGGAAACTACAATGGAAGAGGCAGATATTACAACAATAATGGGTATAACCGTAACTATAATAGGAATAACCAAAACCAAAATAGAAACCAGAATACTCAAAGTCAGGTTATGACACCCGTTCAGTATCAGCAAAGAGAAAAGGAAAGCCAGCAATACTTAAAAGAATTAAGGGATAAAGAAGCTGACAATCAAAAGAAAAGGCAGGATGTTGTAATCGATCCTGGACCTTCTACGAGCCAGCAGAACTTAGAAAATAGAAATACTGGTCAGAAGAGGAATTAGAGAGGAAAGAATACATTAACCACACAAAACCCACAGTAGAAGAAATTTATGATTAAGGAACATAGAGGAAATATCATACTAGAGTAAGCCAGTAATAATTCAATTTCGTGTTCAAGAGAGTTGAGATACTTGTAACATTGAGTTTAAAAACAATTTGCAACTGTTTTTAAAACGTGGTGAGAGGAGAATGCCCCCGTAATTGAATTATGTAGAGACCACGGTGGCTATATTTGAAATTATAATGAAAGTTATGGTTGTCATAGTTATGACGTGGGTAGTCATGACGAAAGCACGGATGACGTAAATGTTATGCCAGCAGGCTACTTGAGCTGAGATTCTCAGTGACGTCAGCTTTTAGTCGAGAATGTTCCAAGATTTACGACGCAGTCGCAGGAAACGAGGAATTCTGCTGAGGAAGAAACTATGCTATTGGAGGAGAGGCATGAACCAATGAACGATAGTTTAAAGGAAGACGGAGATTGCTGAAACTATGATATTTTTATTACTTTTGGAATGCAGAATTGTGGAAATCCATTTGCAGTAAAAGCATTGATTTGGAATTTTGGTGAAATTTATTTTCAGTTTTTGAATTTTGAAAATCCGTCATGTATTAACGAAGTTGGAACTTTTAGCGATGACGCAGTATCACGCTTTGGTAGGGATGGAAACGCCCCTCGTGAAGTTAATAAAAGGGCTTGCGCAGAAGAGAGGAGCCTCTTTCGTTCTCTGATCATTCTGAAATCTCATTCTCAGATCATCGAAGTATATTTGTGAAAGTTCTTTTCTTATACATTCATTATAGTTAGACGTCGAAGTGAACAGCAGTGAAAAGAATCGTCTTTATAACGCGTGGCGAGGCCACTATATTAACGAGATCCAAGTCAAACTAGGTGAAGTTGAAACGGACCTTAGAAAGCTTCTACAAGTTTAGCTTCGAACAGTTAGCGGTCTCCGATAAGCTAATTGTATTGTGCAGTGCTACATGCAGTTATAGAGAAAAGCTGAACAATTTCGACCGATTAGTTCGAAAGATATTAGCAGTTTTATACGACTGAGAAAAGTGATTATCTCGCCACAAGAGTAGCACTTTTGTATAGCCAGAATCAACGCAACGGCTGACGCTGCGAGTGGAATAGAAAGACTTCAGATTGCTTGGTTACACAACGATACAGTATAATGGAGCAATTGAATACGGCAGTTTGTTCTTCTAACACTACAACCGAAGAGCAGATGGAAGGCTAAGGGCTTATTGCAATTGGGACATACTTCAACGGAGTAAGATAGCGACATGGAACTTCGCTAATTGCTATTCCACACAAGCGAACATGCGGTGAATACCATCTACACCCATGTTTCGTAATTAAAGGCTGAATACCATCGAACAGCCATAGAAACAATTTCATACTCTGAATATGAATAATTTCTTCGGAAATTTCTACAAAACTTCATGGCGATTGTCTACTGGAACTTCAGGGAATTTTTCAAGAGAGGTCAGGGATATCCCGACTCACAAAGAAGATTATTGCCGGAAGGATGTCTATTCGTCTTCGAGGAGCAGAGCGATTCACGGAGAAGGAAGCAGTTCGATTCTCCGAGGGTGCTATTTCCTATTTCGAGGATGGAGCTCAGCTTTAACGTGGTGAAATGGATCCATCAGCAGTCTTCTTTGGGGAATTTTCCTCTGGAACGTCAATCGGCAGATAAGGTAGTCGTGAACGTTTATTGTATTTGAGTTTATTAATGATGTTTGAGCATCCATTTTTCCCATATTTTTATCCTCATGTATTTTTGCCCTATTTTCTTGTTGAGATTCTTATTCTCAGTACACCTTGATGAGTTTTGCATTTTTCGACGATTTATTAAGACATTGTTATGTCATGGGCATAGTAGTTAACGATTTTGGATCAGTTGAGACTGATATTTAGAATTTTCAGTAATTAATATTTTTGTAGTCACGATTTGACTGTAAGTTAATGATTTTTATGGCAGATTTAAATTCAGACAGCGTGTCACTTTATTAAAGTAATTCTACCCCAGTTTAATTACTTTGAACAATTTTCTGTCATCATCAAGAAGGAAGAACATTTAAATGATTTTAGAGCGTTAAAATCTCTTACGTTGTCGACGATCTTGGAAATACTAGTCGTTAATTGAATTGATTGCAACACAGACATTTATCGTCAGTTATGAATGAACATTGCATTATAGACACTTTTGTGAAAGATTAACGTTATTAATGAATTATTGAATGCATTAAAGTCAAGAACTTTTGTTAGGAGTTTTTCTCAATTAGAGATTTATATAACGATGTTTGCATTCCCCAGTCTAATTGGATTCTATTCGACTACTTTGCATTTTAGTCGCACTTTATTTGATGATAGTATTTTTATACTACAATTTTTTTTAAGATGTTAATCTTAAATTTTGATAGACCAGACAGGCGTATATAAGCGTATTCACTATTAAATTTGTTTGTGATTGACAAGTTTTGACTTCATTTCGGTTCATGAATGAAATCCACGAAGGTTAAATAAAAATAACAGTTTTGAAACTATTAATGATTATAAGAATTTTTAAGTGGAACTATGAATGTATAATCGCTAGTGCAGCGCGTGTTGAAAGTCGCTGAAATATAATGCCCTTGAATATGAAGGAAGTTCCCACAGGAATAAATGTTAAAGAATTATTTGTGGAAGTTTTGTAAGTTATGTGGAAGTTTAATACCATATAGATTAATATATGATGATTTTGGGCATATGTTTAATGCAGTTTGTGCATTAACTTGTTAGCGAAGGATTTTCCGCTGGAATAAGATTGTCATAGTTCGTTGAAAATTAGTCAAGTGAATTTACTGTTAGAATTAACACGAGTTTTAAAAAAATTTGAGATAAGATTTTGAATGAAGGTTGCCGTTACAAATCATTATTAAAACCTTTATTAAACCAGATTGTGACATTAATATGTATAACTAACCTTCATTGGTCGATTATATTAAACACGATTATGAAAATTATCAACCGGATGAACATGTGGTTAATGTATTTATTAAATTAATATTTTAAACAATTTAAATGTTAATATTGTAAATAATTGCTGTAAATATTTTTGAAAATAATATGGAACGAGAGTGATGTTAAAGGCGTGCTTATAATATTTTTATTGTCTTTGACAAATATTATAAACAATTTCTAATTGTTATAAATAATTTATGTGATTTTGTTATAAACATTTAAGAGCTAATTAAACATTTGGATTAAACTTAACAAGTATAAGGAATTAACATAATGATCCAATAGGATGTGAGCAAAGTACTTGAAAGATTTGCGTAAATATAAATGTAAGATGTCTTGTAGACATTTAAAAGCTTCAGAGAGCAAGCTGTACTCTTACGTAACTTAGCACGTGAGAAGGGTGTGCATTTGACCAGTATGCAACAGGTTCGAGGGTAGCTCGCAGCTGGGCCAACATCTGGTTCTCAGAGAGTGAGGTCGTCCACACTCCGGCCTTGCGACTATAAATACCATTCTCATGTTTATTAAAAGGAAACCAAATGCTCTATATATGTCACACCCTGACGTCCTTTTTCCAATCCAATAGTGTTATGAATATTACGTTATTTTGAGCTCAAGGGAGCTAAAATGTTTTATATCATGTTGTATGATAATTTTTGCAAGTCCTACTGGAGGACGTAGTCAGATTGACTTGGGCTACTGATAGCCACGTTGATTTTGTTGTGTTAGTAAAATTATACCCTTTATTAGAAATAAAGCTTTTGTACAGTTCAAAGTTCTCGTCTTCGTTCTGGCTCATTTTTAAATGTCATGGTGGAGGTTATTGTGTGAACAGACTTTTAGTGATCCTGTTGTCAACTCAAACCCCGAGATAATTAAGAGGTAAGTAACGGTAAGTATGAACCCCGTCTATTTTGGTGTGTTCCACAATGATTTCCTGTGAACTTCTGTGCTCTTATCTCGATAGTATCTGTCAGTGCCATTTTCATTGATGTAACTATGCCGGTGCAATTGATAATTGGCAATCCGATTGAGGGGGCGGATATCTGACAGCCTACTATCCAGGTAAACGGGGACAGTACATAACTCTATGGCCTATACATATAACAATCCAAAATGGCGAGCATCCGAAATATTTTGACGGTTCTCAATATCTACGAATCTTAATCTTTTACAGCAATCAAACTGTTTTTTTTAATGTTCATAGATTTTTGAAAGGAGGGAAAAATACGACACGCATGTCATACGTTGTTGGCTTGTCAAAGAACCCATTTGAATTCAGTAGGCCGTGTTCATAACGGCAAAATTAATCTCGGGAGTTTCTGCCAACACAATGTTCCTAATTTCTCTACTAGAAAGCGCTATAGTGTCAAGGAGCTTAGATATCTAACCTCCTTGACTTTCATAGTGCTTAAGGAACAACAAAATTCGAATTGCAAGCTGCCCTCTGGGTATCAAATAACAAAGCTTGCACCCAGCACCCGAGGCCATACGATATTATTATTTATAGGTTATATGGTTATAAAATAGACGTGTTATAGATTAGAACAATGTTATGTTAATTTGGATTTTTCTGATAATTACTTCAGTTAATAATATATTGTATGCTGATGAAGGCTCCATCGAGAGTTGAAACATGCGCCTTCTGTGACGAGATTATGTTACAATAAACTAAGTATGGATTGGTGGATGTCATTGAAAGGAAAATAAGCAACCACGGGGAATATTTGAAAGACGGTTGAAAGTAGGGATCAAACCCGTTCGTCTCCCGAGTTCGGACAGATGGCCTTGCATGTTTACGCATAGAACTGCTCGGTCGGTTTTGGTAATTCTACGTTTTCAATTGTTTTCTTTACATTTTATCTGTTCTTCTTTCAACGTCCACAGTGATGTTTCCATTCCTTTTGAGGAATTATGCAGTTTGTTAACGGTATCTGGAGAGGTCCCAGTGAGCCAAGGATCAAGTTATAACTTGGTCATGTACCTAAAAGTATTTTGTCGACTGGAACTAGATGCGTAACTCGCGCGATTTACATAACTCGGTGCCTTTGTGTCATTATTGCAGCTGCTGATTGCCATTACTGAATAACACACGGCCTTTGTGGGTTGATTCTCTGTGGGAGCCGGCAGCTATGTAACTCGGTTATGACTGCAGCCAGGCTTACCTCTCACCACAACAGCTCTCAACAGCGAGCCTAACAATGTTTCAAAATTTTAAATAGTGTTAAAAATCTCAACGTGTTAAAGAAACAAAGTACAAGACTCCTATACGTACAGTCGCTCAAGGCGCTTTTCAGTTGGTCAACACCAAATACAGGGTGGCTCACAAAATGCGCCACCATTGGTTTCTTACATAATTCATCAGTCGCACTAGATATCCTGTTGATCATCTCAACAGCAATATCCGTAGAGCATGGAGAAACAAATGAATTATGAATTGACGAATAATTCAAGATACCGCCTCTAGGAGACTAGTGTATACAACAATGGCCACAAGAGAAGCCTGACGACGCAGCAGCGGTTGTGTTACTCTTTCATGACCAAAAATCCTTGTTTCGACTCAGCTCAGAGGCATTTTCCACAACAATCTAACACACAATGGGCCCCTTGGGTTGCCCTGCAACACTCAGTGGTTAAGACCACACATTGAAAACAATGTGTTGGTTTTCTTACACGGGCGTTTCGATATGCGAATCATTTCACTCAGTTTTCCAGATCGTTTCAATGATGGACAATTTTGGCCTCCTAATAGTCCAAACCTCAACCCTTGTGACTTCTTTCTTTGGGGATATCTTATCCAAAACATTCAGAGCTCAGAAGAATAATTATTTTAGATTGCAGTGAAATCACGGAAGACATACGTCGTAGGGTAATCGCTAACATCAGTGTTCGTTTGAAAGAAAGAGGTTAGAAATCGAAATGGTGGTGATATTGAGCATGCAGAGAGTTAGAATAATTCTCCATAGTGGTATTTTTAGCCTACTTTTCACATTTTGCAAAAAATTAGGAAAAAGTAGATTTATGAGATCGATGTGGGCAAATGTGTGTGTGTCTGTCTGTGTGCCCCCCCCCCCCCTCTATCAACTCCTAAACGGCTGCAACATTCGAAACCAAATTTGGTATGAGTAAAGATATATACCTGGATATCTCAGGATCATATTTGAAAATGATGTCAGTGCTACCAGCTGCTGAAAATTCGCAATTGAACATTGAGCTCCATGTTGGATGTCTTGGAAGGTATGTATGCACGGGAGCTATTCCAAAATTGGCACACATATAAATAATAATAATAATTCAGTTTAATTTCCACGAGGCCATACATGACAGTGTTGCTAAAATGATTCTAAGCCTGCTGATATGTCCAATTTTTTAATGCATATGACTTCTACACTATCAATTGGATTTCAACCATATTTCGTATGTAGTAGGCCTATGTGTACATGGACAGATATGACTGAGCGTACTCTTAAGAGCCACCAGGGCTGCCAACTGTTAATAAATGCTCTCTCTATTTTCTTTATACAAATACCAATATATCAGAAATTATGCGAGCCGACATAGTACCTGACATTCTAGATTAATTTGGAGTAACTAATCATAATAATTCATTTTAATTTCCACGAGGCCATACATGCTGCCAACATGATTCTAAGCCTGCTGATAGGTCCAATTTTAAAATACATGTAACTTCTACACTAACAAATGGATTTCATCCAAAATTGGCACAACAATAAATCATAATATTTTAGATTATTTCTGACCAACACATGCATGACATTGTTGCCAACATATTTTACGTGCGCTGATAGATCCAATGTCTAACTGCATGTAACGTCCTTGCTATCCATTGGACTTCAACCAAATGTTGTATTCTGTACCTTAAGAGATGGAACTAAGAATATATTCAGTCACCAGGGCTGCCAACTGTAGTGCTCTATTAGGCTACATTATGCCAGGTATATTTCGAACTAATTAGAAATTTCTATATAACCAACTGATGTTCGTCATTATTCTAGATATGTCCATATAGATTAATCATTGGCATGACTCTTAAATTTTAAGAAAAGTAGGCTATTTAGTTCGTCACGGAACTTCTTGTTATTGTATTATGTTTCTTTTAGTTTGTATTGATAATAAAGGTTTTATTCAACAAGAAAAAGGTGACTCTTTTCGTGCGCCTCCCTGTAGATTGTGTGGGAAGTTACAATTAATTTCCTAGAGTCAGAAATAAAATACACGATTTATTTAGGTCGTTCAATAATGATTGGCACTCCACCTATAACTCCTGCAAAATAGCAGTTAGAAATGTTTGTCGATGTATGCGTGAAGATCGACTATAGTACTGTCAAATGCCACCCGATGCTGTTGCTGCTTCCCGTAGGTAGCGCACTGGAGCGGCAAATGTCCCAGCGTGTGTGTGTACGCTTAAGGACATCGATGAAACAACATGGAAGCCGACAAGCTCGGGCAAAGGTGGACAGTGTGGTTTCTCTGGAAGAAAGGCGTGACTGCTTCAGACATCCACACGAGGTTAGTAGCCATATGTGGGGAGACAGCACCAAGTCGCCAGACCATTGGCACCGTTCGTGAGCTAGGGTTTACTGTGCTGCCACATATCCTCCATATTTGCCGGATCTGGCTCCTAGCGACTAAGCTCTATTAGACGCAATGAAAGAGGGCATGCGGGGTAAGACGTTCACCACCAATGACGAACTCCATGCAGTTGTCCAACAGTGGCGCTGGGATACTCCCAAGGAATGGTTTGCTATGCAAATATGGAAGCTGTAGAACGTTCGACGAAGTGCACAGACATTGGCGGGGATACCTGTAATGTAATCTGAATGAGTTTGTTCGATAAATGGTTCCTGTGAACGAAAAAGAATTGTAGTGCCAATCATTTTTGAACGCCCCAAGTAGATAGGCTCTGTGTCCACCTCGTATTGTAGCGGCTAGTATTCTTGGCTGTCGCCTAGGAGGTCCAGGTTAGAATTTCAATTCTGCCAAGAAATTTTAATTCTGGTCTGAGGGCTGGCACGGGTTACACTCAGCCTCGTGAGGCAAAAGTGAGAAGAGGACGGTTCGATTCCTATCTCAGCCATCCTAGAAGAAGTTTTCCGTGGTTTCCCCCACTTCTACTCCAGGAAAATGCTGGGAAGGTTCCTAACTTAAGATCACGGCCGCCGCCTTCACATCACAATGACATGGGCATCCGAATACACGGGGTTATACGACCACGATGTCGCAACCCCTAAAATAAGCAACAACAACGAGATCGGGAGATGAACGTTCGTGATGTTCCTCTGTAGGCAGTGTAAGTGTAATGATTTAGGTTGAGATAAGGGGTATGTTTTTAGCTTATAATGGAGAAAATGCACGGGAAGATGTTCGTGGTGATTCTAAAGTTAAAATAGGTCAGTGGAATAGTCAATGGTGCAAGTATTCCATTTTATGCATGCTGCTGTTTTATATTTACATTAGCAACCCTCCCCGGCTTCGCCCGGTATATTTAACGATTTATCCAGCGTAAGCTTAAAAGGCGCACGGACAGCGGGTCCCAGACGCAATTTAGAAAAGCCGAGGCGAACAACGAAATTCCAAACACATATACTCTTCTCTGAAGTCCTAACTCGAAATGACTCGACAGTTGGATGCTGGCCGAAGCTGGGGTGATAGGCTCATAAACTCACTCAGAAGCTAGTAATTTAAATTTCCATTGAATGGAGATTGTTGGAAGAAATGAAAACGTAAAAACACTTATAGTGGGCGATGTCGCGGACTTTTTTTGTAGAGCTTTTCATGCCGAACTTACAATCATAGTATATGGATATTTTTAACAGTTTGCCCAGTGTAAAAAGGCGCACGGACGGCAGGGTTTTCTTTGACTCGTTACACTGAAATCGTTACTGCTCGGCTTTCTTTGGTCATAAATGAATGTTTCTCTACAGAAATCTTCCTCGAGAAATACTTTATAGGATGGTGAAACCCGCATCAAAACCCATCCAGTGGCTCTCGAGAATCAGGGACGTGGTTTTAACCTACACTATGTAGAGATTTATATATGTATATTTATATATTTTTTGGCTCCTCTGAAATAAGTCATGCACCGGAGTTGCAATGCTCTTTCCGACATTTCGCCCTGTACTGTGCATGGCATTTTCAAGGTACTGCACTTTACACAAATTGATTATAGCTTGAATAACTTAGAAATTGTTGCTAGTTCAATCATAAAATGATCATAAAATTATCATGAATGGTAATACTGTATTCCGTTTAATAACTGCTTGAACTTCATAACCGTTAGGAAACGTATTATGTCAAGAATAATGTAAATTGTTTTTCATACCCCTAGCCAAGTTCGTTGCTTACAGGTTAGCACACGTTATTGGTGTTTTTGCTTTGAGTCTTCTGTCTTTAGACTGGCTTGATGCAGATCTCCACACCTCCTTGTCCTGAGCTAAACGTTTCATTTCTATGTATAGCCACCGCAGCCCGAGTCAATCTGTTTAACATAACCTTACCCTACCCCTAGATTTCTTGTCTTCAATCTAACCATAGCTATGTTTGCTGTTCCTGAGTACCACAGGACGTGCCCTATCAACCTACCTCTTTTCTTAATTAGCACTTCTTTTTTGCCCCACTCGTTTTAATACCTCTTCATTTGTTTCTCTATCTACACATGTAATCATTATCATTCTCCTGTAAAACCAGATTTAAAATGCTTCTATTATCCTCCTTTCAGCTACACAGACAATCCAACTTTCACTTCCATAGAGCGTCACGATCCAGACAAAGGCTTTCTTCAATCAATTCATAATACCTAAATCTATGTTTGATATCAACAGATTTCTTTTATTTGCCTGTGCAAGCCCACTCTTTTATAACGTCTTTGCTTCGTCCATCACTGGTTATTTTGCTTCTCAAGTAGCAGAAGTCTCTTACTTTCTTGAGCTACTAAGTGGGAACTTCCATGAAGCACTGTGTGAGTTTCTTCTACAAGAAGTAACACCCCCTGGCACTACAGCCCATGAAGGGCCTAGGCCTGTCAAGCGACCGCTGCCCAGCCATTTGGCCTGCAGATATTGGGGTCAGCACATCGGGTCCCCTCGGCCGTTAATCTTCGTTTTCGTGACCGGGGCACTGCCTCACTGTTAGATAGCTACTCAATTGTCCTCACGAGGCTGAGTGCACCCCGTTCCAGCCCTCAAGTCAGTTTCAAAACTCCTGACGGAGCCGGGAATCAAACCCGGGGCCTGCGGGTGAGAGGCAGGCGCGCTACCCCAACACCACGGGGCCGGCTTTACAAGAAGTAGGCTATATATAATTAAATAAGTGTGTGAACTGTTGATCTTTCGTTAAAACAAGTATTTAAATCAAGAATCACTCTTCGTATAAAAACGTTTGAAAGAAACTCCACCCACATGTTTGCTTTGTAACATTCACTGCCAAATGATCCGGTAGCTACCCCACCCAATACTGCCTCTTTTATATTAACGAGAAACCCTTGTTTACTCTGATTAGTAATTTGAGTCTGATTGACTTTTAATTTCTCGGTCGAATCGTTCGCGCAGGATATGAGAATAGCCAGAAATAAAGCACCATCGACTGAAGGTTCGCTCATGCGTGTAGATTTGGCGATATCAAGTTGCACGTCCTCTACAGCTGAAATGTTATTTCACGTTCTCCCAAAGAACAGGCTTGCTTTGTAGTCCATGATTTTAGCATATGAAGCTGTTCCATTCAGGTATAACGTCCCTCTCTTTTCTAAACGCCACCGTTTGATTTATTGCTGGCGGACATTCAATCACATCACGAAACATTACATTTCAAGTGGAAAGGATGAATAGCTGCTGACCAAGCTAACTACAATAACAGGCTCAATGCCAAAATGCCCATTTTACCACGTAGGTAATATTTTATTAAATAATTAAGTAATAATTTTCATTGTTCTTTACTATTCCAGCCTCATCACTTTTTAATAGGAGAGTCATCTATCAAAATAATAATAATAATAATAATAATAATAATAATAATAATAATAATAATAATAATAATAATGCTGGCCGGGAATTTAAAGTTGGATGCCCTTCCTGACTGGCCTAGATAGGGGCTTCATTCATTCCATTCCTGACCCGGTCGGAGACTGGAAGCAGGCTGTGGATTTTCATTTTCATGCCCTTCCTGACTCCACGAAATTTTTCAGGTGAAAATTTCACCCCACTGTCCCAAAGCTACTACACCATCACGCTCTTCTACCAAAGAAGTAATAATAATAATAGTAGACTAAAAATAATAATGATAAATAATAATTTGATGAGTAATAGGAAAAGGACAGGATCTGAGATTAAATGGGATATCTTGAAATTGTTATATTGAATTTTTATTTATTTATTAGTTACTTATTTTTGTTAAAGGGGCGGACCAGCGAGGACATCTACACCCATTTATCTATCTGTATACCTATCTACTTATTTAATTGAAATGAATTAAATTGTATTTAATTGTAATTTTATTTATTTTATTTCTATTTTGATTTGATTTTATTGAATTTTTATTATATTATATTATATTATATATTTTTTAAATAAAAAAATAAAAATATAAAAAATAAGATAAAACATAAAATTATAAATAACAAGATGTTCAGTAAAGAACATATAGCCTACTTTCTCCTAAATGCATGGGTATTGTTATAACTCTTTGTCCTTTTCAAGGAGTATAATTGAATGTTGGTTGTAGAAGCTTGTTGAAATACAACGTGCTATACGGATATTAAACATGAATATGAGGTGCCCTTTGCTAGTGCTACCTCCGTAAAAATTTCATTCAGTTCGGTTTCACCGTGTTTGAATTGATAGGGGGAATCGTTTTTCACACATACATGGCCACCATCTGCAAACTATTGGGCTGATGACCTTGTAGTTTAGTCAAATGACTCTCACCATACAAATATATGTTGTTGGAAAATTTGGTAGAGATCGGATGATTAGGTTAGTCGTAATTTGATTTAAGCTTTGAACATTTGGGTGGCCGCCATTACGTTTCCGTCAATATGGTGGCGATATTAAACATGACACTGAGGTGCCCTTTGCTAGTGCTACCTCTGTACCAAATTTTGTTCAATTAGGTTTCACCATGTTTGAATAGATAGGGGGAATCTATTTGCACACATACATGTCCGCCATCCGCAAAGTATTAGGCTGATGACCTTGTAGTTTGGTCAAAAGATTCTTCATACATAAAGGTATAATGTTGCAAAATTTGGTAGTGATCAGATGATAAGTTTGGTCGTATTTTGATTTAAGCTTTTAACATTTGGGTGGCCGCCAGTACGTTTTCGTCAAGATGGCGGCGATATAAAACATGACACTGAGGTGTCCTTTGCCAGTGCCACCTCTGTGCCAAATTTCGTTCAATTCGGTTTCACCGTGTTCGAATTGATAGCGGGGGACAGACATTCAGAGTCCACACCCACACTCACACACACACTCTCTCTCTCTCTCTCTCTCTCTCTCTCTCTCTCTCTCTCTCACACACACACACAGACAGACAGACACACAATTTTTGGCCCTGTGTAGATCTCATAAGTCTACTTTCATTTTCTGCAACACTCGAAAGTAGGCTAATAACATAAGAGGAATTATTCGCAAAATGCTCGGTCCTTTAAAAACTGCAGAGTTCTGGAAATTAAGAAGTAATGATGAAATATATGGAAACATAGAAAACATATCAGAAACAATACGGAAGAGGAGATTGCTATTTTTGGACATTTGTACAGGATGGATGACAGCAGGTTAACCAAGCAGATCTTCACATTCCTGTGGAATAAGAAGTCAACAACAACCTGGGTACAAGAAGTCAAGAAGGATTTGCAAAGCAATAATATCAGAGAAGAAGATACACCACAGAGAGATATATTTAGGCAAAACGTGCTGAAAATGGAAGGATTCCAACGGTGGAAGGGAAAGAAAACCGGCTCGAAATGGTCCGAGGGAAGGAAGAGGAAACATAGTGAAATGATGAAGGAATACTGGAAGAAGAAGAAGGAACAGCAAAGGACAAATCATTGAAATTGGCTCGTGGTCCCTAGATGACCGAAACGAAAATAATGATGATGATAATAATAATAATAATAATAATAATAATAATAAAATAAACATAAGAAATATTAAACTTTCATATGAATAATTAAAAATTATAATTAATTGTTATTACTTAATGCTAAAGCTAGAATCAATTTGCTGACTTAGTGCAAAAGTTGATAATCACACGGACGAGAGGTAGTTTTCTTTTTTTCAACGAAGTTTTGTTTTGAACAGCGTGGCTATTACAGCCCTGTGTGTGTCTGATAACCTGTGTTCTTGTCGTGTCTTTAGTAGTGTAGACGGGAGTAATTTAACATAAATTACGGAAGTTTTATTTTATGTGTAAGAATTCCATTTAAAAAATGTGTAGTGAATTTGTAACCGCTATGAGGTTTCTTATGCAATATAAAGTGAAGAAAAAGGAAGGAAATTTGTAGTTTACGTGACCGTTAATCTCGCGATCATGAGCCATGGGACCTCCCTTTTACGTAGAATCTGAACCACATGACATGGCATTTCACTTTAAAAATCTCACAAGCATTGGCCTGGAATCGAACCCGGTCCACCGAGGTGACAGGCCAACAGCTTGACCGCTGTGCCACCACGCCCCCGGAAGAAAAAGGGCTTTGTATTGTATTATTCTGAACTGAAAAGGAAGCGAGGTACCTTACGAAATAATATAATCTAAAGTCTGTTCGCCGAGTCGAGACAGTGCCCCTGGCTACCTGGACAGGGAAACACGCCCAGTTCACGTCATCGGCTCTGCCGGACAGGGGTAGCCAAGAAGCTCCGAGATCATTAGGCATGGCGTAGCCCTAGAAAAGACAAGGCTTTCTGTACTTAGTGCTGCACTGTATACTGTTGCCTGTCACGAGCAGTTAAGAACTTATTAATTAATTAATTAAGAAGATTACAATGGTTTGGACATGTGAAAAGGATGCAGAATAGTAGATTTCCAAATTTAATGTTGCATTGGCAAGCTGAAGGCCAACGGAATGAGGGTAAACCAAGAGAACAATGGATGGATGGTGTAAAGAGAAGCATGGCTACCAGGGTTATAGGACATAACGTACCACTTCCCCCGGCTGATTACCTGCGAAGAGTCAGCTAATGACCTTAAAATATTTCGGAGAGGACATAACGTACCACTTGAAAGAGTGGGAAGTATTTAGGATGCATGAAACCCTCAATTAATCCTGGCAATAAATACGTGGGCAATAACATAACATAAATTAATATAAAATATGATAAGTTTTTGGATTCCAATCACACTTTATCCAGGATTTAGATTGGCAAAATGTTTATAAACATTTTGGCGTGTTTAAAACCAGCTGTGGTTAACCTCTGGTCATTTTTCGTTTTCTTTACTATGTTTTATTATAATTTAAAAAAAAAAATGTTTTTTTGTGGGTTTTATATCCTAGCGAGTTCATCGTGGGATGTTTCATTCTAAGTGAATAGCAAGTTCGCCATGTGAAGTTTCATTCCAAGTTCGGCGAATATGAGAGAGCTCTTAAGCAAGAGTTCAAGTTTCCATTCTCTTCATACCGCTTCATTATTCTTTCAAGCCGTTCATCATACTTGACATATTTCTTCTTTCTCTTTGAACTTTCAATGTACAATTCGTACTTCATTCGTCGAAGTGCGCACATAAACCGCCCTTATTCGTTGTACACAACTCCATGTTACAATACCAAAATGTTTAAACCCACACAGTGTGATCGCCACTGATGTTTATGTGGTAATGAACCTGTAACTGCAATGCCCGTCTGACATCAAGTGGTACGTTATGTCCTAGCGCAAATATTTGGGGATTGCGGGAAAACCGTTCTTAGGTAGATAACAACCTAGGTGGTACGTTATGTCCTCGAAAATCAAGTGGTACGTTTTGTCCGTGGTACGTTGTGTCCGGACTCCGGCTACCAGAGGCTTAACCGAGGAAGATGCTGAAGACCGACATTTGTGGAGGAGTAGAGTATTTTTTGGGTTGAAGGAAAACTATTGTAGAATATTCCTAATAAAGAAGAAATGCATAAACGAACAATAAATAAACCACGCTGTAGCATGTAACCGATAAGTCAGCGCGCTTCACTTGTAGGCTATACACAGCACTGAAGTTGGCTTACGTTCAACAGGCACAGCTCTATGCACACCTTGAGGGCAGCCCTGCAATCACGTGTACAACTGTGTTTACTTCACTATTTCGACTTGGCAAACAGACTTTAAGTGTAATGTATGCCTAATTGCAGGCTGTATCATTGTCGGAAACCAACATAAATTTATTGAAGAACAAGAAGTTCCGTGACGAACTAAAGTGCCTACTTTTCTTAAAATTTATGATTCATGCCAATCTATATAGACCTATCTAGAAAAATAGCGAAATTATGTTGGTAATATTGAAGTATCGAAATTTCTAATTAGTTCGAAATATACCTGTAGCCTAATAGAGCACTACAGTTGGCAGCCCTCGTGACTGAATATATTGTTAGTTGCATCTCTTAAGGTACAGAATACAATATTTGGTTGAAGTCCAATGGATAGCATGGACGTTACATGCAGTTAGACATTGGATCTATCAGCGTGCGTAAAATCATGTTGGCAACAATGTCATGCATGCGTTGGTCAGAAATATTCTGAAATATTATGATCTCTTGTTGTGCCAATTTTGGTTGAAATCCATTTGTTAGTATAGAAGTTACATGTATTTTAAAATGGGACCTATCAGCAGGCTTAGAGTCATGTTGGCAGAACTGGCGTATATTAGTTTCTCCTAATTAATCTAGAATGTTAGGTACTATACCTGTGCAAATTTCAAAGCTGTTGGCTTACATACTTTCTGATATATTAATATTTGGGTAAAAAATAGAGACAGCATTTATTAACAGTTGGCAACCATGGTTGCTCTTAAGAATAAGCATAGTCATATCTGTTATGGTACACATAGCACATACGAAATTTGCTTGAAATCTAATTGATAGTATAGAAGTTACATGTATTTAAAAATTGGTCCTATCAGCAGGCTTAGAATCATGTTGGTAGCACTGGCGTACATAAGTTACTTCAAATTAATTTAGAATGTTAGGTACTACGCGTGTGCATAGTTTAAAGCTGTCAGCTTGCATACTTTCTGATATATTGGTATTTGGATATAAGAATAGACAGAACATTTATTGACAGTTGGCAGCCCTGGTGGCTTTTAAGAATACGCTCAATCATATCTGTTTATGTACACATATTAAATACAAAATTTGGTTGAAATCCAATTGATAGTATAGAAGTTATATGCATTTAAAAATTGAACTTATCAGCTGGCTTAGAATCATTTTGGCAACACTGTCATGCATGGCCTCCTGGAAATTAAACTGATATATTATTATCTATACGTGTGCCAATTTTGAAATAGCACCCATGCATATCTTCCCAGATATCCAACATGGAGCTCAAACTTCAATTGCGATTTTTCAGCAGTTGGTAGCACTGACAAAATTTTCAAATATGGGCTTGAGATATTCAGGTATAGATCTTTACTCATACCATATTTGGATTCGATTGCTGCAGCCGTTTAAGACAGACAGACAGACATAAATTTGCCCGAATCGATCTCATAAGTCGACTTTTTCCTCATTTTTGCTAAATGTGAAAAGTAGGCTAAAAATATCAGAGCCAAGAATCATTTGCAAATTAGCTACATGAAGGTGCAATATAGCCTATGAGTGCCTCCTAATATTGATTTCGAAAAGGTTTATCAAGATGTTGAAAGGTTGTTATATTTGCCGCTGTATTGTCCCGATCCCTTGTTGTGAAAGAGTGGGGTCACGCATTATTTGACTGGACATGCTACTGTGTTCTGTCTATTGAAATGTCAGCAGACACTTCTGGTCCGTATTGATGAAATGGTCCAGTTTCCTGAGAGATGGAGGGTAGAGACGTGTGGATTGATAGGCCATAAGCGTGTGTATATTTTGACGGTAAAAAATATATTTCCCGCACGCTGCAAAAAGAGCAGAGCCATGCGGTGTTGTTGTTGGCTCCCCGGGGATGACGTGACGGGGAAGGGGGCCTGAAACTGGACGATGATAAATCAAGTCAGGGAGGGTGGATCTGACGAATTGGTCTGGGGTCATAGGGCTGGCGGGAGGGACTCGATAGATCGTCTTCCTTACTAGGGCTCCATTTCCCTGCGTGATACGGTGTTATCACATGCTTTTAATTGACTAATCTCATCGATCTTACCGTCATATAGAATAGAGCCACTTTCCTTGTTAACATACTGCTGACACAAAATAGAAAGGGCTAGCACATATCGTTTACGCTAGTGGTGTTTCCCTAACTCAGAATCATTAGGCTCTATTAAAAAGCAAAATGGAAATGCGACTGGGAGCCAGGTGCAAAGTCCACTCACACACCCGCTGATTGCACACAGACACAAGCACAGGGGATTAGGACCGGCCATATTTCCACTATGTGAGTCAAATTACGTTAGGTAGTTGGCCAATCAAATATTAATGTTTTAAAATTTATTTTATCGAAAGTAATTATTATATTTCAAATCTTTACACCATTACAAAATAAAGATACCAAACAATGTATAATTTACATTGTTTTCGGTTAATTAATACCGGAATAAGAAAAACACAACTTGCATGGACTGTATTTTGTTTTTTGTTTGTTCTTGTGTTGTTTGTGGTCCATTAGAGTACAGATTTATACGTTGTTTAGTATCATTTAATTGTATAATAATAATAAAAATAATAATAATAATGTTATTGGTTTTACGTCCCTTTTAACTACAGCGGCTTTTAGAGACGCCGGGGTGCCGGAATTTTGCCCCAAAGGGGATCTTTAACATGCCAGTAAATCAACTGACACGGCTCCCTCGCATTTGCGCACCTCAAATGCCAGCTGACTGTGCCAGGATTCGATCCTGCAACCTTGGCCCTAGCAACCGAGAGCGTTACCGCTGATCCACGCAGCCAGATCCATTTATTTGTAAGTTAATTATGTGTAGAATTGATATATAACAAGACCACCTCGTGGTGTAGCGGCTAGCATTCTTGGCTGTCAAATCTGGGTTCGATTCGCGGCTCTGCTATGAAATACGTGGCGAGGCTCCGGAATGCTCAAAATCTTCAGCAATTAAAAACAAAATTGCGCCAAATTAATCTATATATTTTTTCCATATCTCATTTCTGAGTCTACATATTTGTACTTTCCCACAATCGTAAACGCACCAAAGTACATTTTTATTTCTATTAGAGACAAATATAACTTATGAAAGAGCCTGCGTTAGAAGCAAGGGAATAGGGACACGAAACAACAGCAAACTGGTTGCTAGTGCTTCAAATGTGCGATTTTATTTCTCGCTGAGATATTTTCCTAGATATACAATTTCTTTTTTTTTTCTTTACGACCTTTTCAACAAAAAAATCTGAACATTTTAAAATGTAATTCCTCCTTATGGGTGTTACATTTCAACACGTTCGTTTTTCAAAATTTACTTCAGTAATGCTGTTGAAAAAATTATGAAATTTTAAGAAGATTAATGAAAATTCAAAAATATATTCATTTTCAAAAAACCTTTGTCAAAGTAAGAATAGAATCTTAAAACTCGATTTGTTCCTGTTAATACTTTCCGAGAAGTAGGTAAATTAAAAGATGAAAATTATCATGGGCAATGTAAGACATTTTGGAGTACCTTAAGACTTCTTACAAATGGCAGGAGAAACCATGAAAAGAGGAGAAGATCGTACATTAATGGACTAAACAGACGACTGATGAAGGTAATAATGTTATCGGTTTTATGTCCCTTTTAACTACTGCGGCTTTTAGAGACGCCGGGGTGCCGGAATTTTGCCCCGAAGGGTATCTTTAACGTTCCAGTAAATCTACTGACACGGCTCCCTCAAATGCCAGCTGACTGCGCCAAGATTCAATCCTGCAACCTTGAGCACAGCAGGCGAGAGCGTTACCGCTAAGCCACGCAGCCAGTCGACTGATGAAGGAGGTTCAGTAGGAAAGAATTAAGAAAAGCCAGCTTTGTACTGATATTTTAAAATGAAAATATACCACCCATAGATAAAACCACAGGTAAATCACTGTATTTTTTCTTTTCGAATTTGGCCAACTATGGACCGCAAAGAACTTAAGAATTTTTGGCTTTTCTTCTTTTCTCCTCCCAGAACCTCTTCATGCGTTCGCTTCTTTTCTTTCTCCCCTCATCGGAAATGATCCGTTTGGGCCTCCTCATTGTTGGTTTCTCCTGAAATGCTTTTATACTGTCTACTCTCCTTCTAAACTCTCTTCCGTTGTGGTGGCTTCGGTGGCGTAGTCGGTAGCATGCTGAGCTTTTATGCCCAAGATAGCAGGTTCAAACCCCGCCGAAGCCGTCGGATTTTTAAGAGCGTTAAAATTCCCTCAGTATGCCTTCCTTCGGAGGGGAAGTAAAACCGGCGGTCCTATGTCATAGATTTATGGCATGTTAAAGAACCTTCCACTAATTACACCTGTGTGAAGCTAAATTGGATAGGTTAAGAATGTAAACAACGCTCTTAGGTTTCTACGTTCGTTGCCAAGAGCCGACTGTGGTTACGTCTAGTAGCTAAGTTCTGAACTAGGCCTAGTAGTCGTTGACGGTGGCGTTTGGAGGCAAAAGTAGGAACTATTTGAAACATTCTAAGTTGCAGTCTTTACTTAAATTAAAAAAAAACAGATACACACACTAATACAGCCATCACCATTAACAGCGGTTATCCGACAGATTCTACACACACCCAAAGTACACGGGACTACATGACCGCGTTGTCGCAGCCCCTAAACTGAGGAAAACACCAACCATCTCTTCTGTTGAAATCACATGAATTAATTTAATCACAATATAAATTCGTGAAAATAAATAGGATATTAAAAAAGAAATCCACAAAAGACTTATGAGGGATCGGAAGGGATGGGAATATTGGGAGGGATAGGCAAGGAAGAGGGAAGGAGGCGACCGTGGCAAGGAACTCAATGTTGAATACGTCCTAAACCTTCCATTAACACTATTCCTTTATTGGTGCATTTGCAATTAATTTTCGTTGTTTTCTTCACTTTTCCAAACGTAAAGGACACACTTAATGTTTCTTACGAGGTGCCGACTTGATGACACGCGATAGACTGATGATTTTTCACCGAAAACTCAACCATATCCGGTTAATTAGATTAAGAGTTTGCCTTTTCTACCACTACGATCTCTACTGTGCGTCAATGAAACTCAACCATATCCGGTAAATTAGAATAGCAGTTTGCCTTTCATATCACTACGAACGCTAGTGTTAGTCAATGCAGAGTTTCACTCAAGCCCTTAGAACTTCTTTTGGTGTGAAGATTCTTCAAAAAAATCAAAGAACATCTGAGTGTATTGAACCAAGGAACACATTAAAGAACGAAGTATGAAAATAAGTTAATTTGGCTAGTGTTTGAATCAAAAAGAAAATGCGTAAAGAAGCAAGTGATTTTATGCTGTTTTGTTTTTAATTTGATAGAGCTCTCCCATGGTCAAAATTAGAAATCTTTCCGGGCCCTTTAACTTTTCAACATTTGACACAATTGAGGAAATTGCTTAATTTTACATTTAAGATGGGGATCCCTATTTTGCCTGATAAGAAAAGATTTCAGCATTAACAAGTAGTTCCGTGAAGAACTATACAGCCTATTTTCATATATCCGGCTCATGTTAATTGCCTCGATCAACATACAAAATTTCAGTTTAATTGCTGTAACAGATTCGTAGATATTGAGAACCGTCTAAATATTTCAGATGGTCGCCAGGTTGGATTTTTATTTTTGTACTATTACATTAAGATTATTGTGTACGTGTGGTATTCAAACTTCAATCGCATGATTAGAACACAAGAAGTAAAAACGAGATTTTAAAATTACGCACAGCAGCCATCTTGTGATTATGCAAACAATTGAAATAAATTAGATGCCAGTGGATCAACATTTGTATAAGCATTTAACGTGCAACGTTTCACGGCACTCGGATAGTTAATTCGCGAGAAACGTCCATTTAAATATTTATACTTCGCGTCGCCGCCATGTTGGATTTGTGCTCACCAGGTTACTAAAAGTCCTATAGGTGAACATATGGTCATAGTCTCTATGAACATTAAAAAAATCAGTTTGATTGCTGTAAAAGATTCATAGATATTGAGAACCGTCTAAATATTTCGGAAGCTCGCCATTTAGGATTGTTATATGTATAGGCCATAGTTATGTACCATTCAAGGACAATTATTGCCTAGGTTCATTATTCAAACTTTCACTTCGATTGCATGATTACGACACAAGAAATATAAACTTTATTTTAAAATTTCTCTCAGCCACCATCTTGAGGTTATGTAAACAATTCAATTAAATTAGATGGCAGTGCATTACAATCTGCAAAATCATTTACTGTACCACATTTCACTGCGCTCAGAGAGTTAAATCACGATAAAAGTCTATTACAATATTTCAAATTCGCTTGGTCGCCATGTTCATTTTGTACTTTACAGGTTTATGAAATATACATAGGTAAACTTGTATGAGTACCCTTTATCACCGTACAAAATTGCAGGGTGATATCTGTAATAGTTTCGGAGATATAGAATGTCAGTGAAATAATTCGCTCAGCCGCCATTTTGAGGTTATGTAAACAATTGAACTAAATTAGACTCCAGTGCATTACAGTGTTTATAAACAATTGCTGTACCAAGTTTCATTACGTTTGGATAGTTAAATCGCGAGAAAGTCTATTTAAAAGTCTCAAATTCGCTTGACCGCCATGTTGGTTTTGTAGTCACCAGGTTTTTGAAAGTCTCATAGGTGAACTTCTAGTACTGCCCTTTATCACCGTGCACAATTTCAGGGCGATATCGGTAATAGTTTCGGAGATATTGAATGCTAGTGAAATATTTCGCACAGCCGCCATGTTGGATTGGAGAGACGTAACAAAAATTGAAGGGCACGGTCGAGGTCGCCGGGAATAGTGCTATGAACTTACCGAGTTTCATTGAAATCGCTCCAGCCGTTTAGATTTTATTAGAGGGACACACACACACACCTCACACACACACACACGCACACACACACGGACAAAAGGTGATCCCATAAGCCTATTTTTTCAAAATTGAAAATAGGCTAAAAAGTTCAAGTTCCACCACTACCCTGAGGAACATCGAATCACGGATATAATATTCACTCGGACAATGAGATGCGGGTAGTATCTGCGCGTGCCCGCTTAGGCGCAAGGTGCGCAGTAGACCATCATAATGTTTGTATCACGCAAATTTTGGCATCACCCCCAGTCCAAAAACATATCTATGTTAACTCCTGAGAATTGGTGTGAAAATATATAACACGAGGACTGGCGCCGTGTCTTTTTGACCCATAGTTTGTCACTCCCTTTTTGTCGTTGTCGTACGGATTTTAATGAAGTAATTTTACACCTGGTGTCTTCCTATGAACTATTGAAAATAGTCCCAATATAAAATGAGGATTATTTATATTGTTCAAATTTAACATGCAGAAAAATGATAATAATTTTCGTAACAGCGTAATATTGGCCTTGATTTTTTATGAGGTTTGAAGCCACTTTTTCAGTGTTGCCTTAGTAAACAAAATGTTGGTGCTTTTCAGTCTGTCAACACGAATTTACCCAAAAGAGTTGGGTTATATCCTAATCCTGAAACAAATTACATTATTGAATTACACATTTATTAATCTCATGTATTTTTAGGTAGATTTCATTAGAAAGCTAACTATTGCAATGGGTCCCATGTTTCGACTTCCGGAAAATTTCGACATATCTTCGCGTTTCACATCCCCCAGACCCCAAAACCACCGTCAGTTCAAAAGTTTATATATAATTTATGTATATATATATGTATATATATATGTATATCAGTTTCTTGTGGACACGATAACTGCCGTAATTTTGCACCAATTACTTCGAATTTTTTACCGAAGATGTATACCTATAAAATCTCGGTCGAGTTCGTTACTGGGCTAAATCGGTCGAAGGGGGTGAAAATGGGGGGCTTTTTTCGAAAAAGTGAAATTTCGCTATAACTCTCTTAATACGTGCAATATCGAATCCATTCAAAGTTCATAATATGTGTCGGATAAGTGCCAAAAATTTATGTCAAATAAGATTTTTGATAGCACCAACCATTGACCAAAGGGGTGGAAAAAAGTGGGTTTTTCGGGAAACATTAATCATATCTCTCTTAATAGGCACAATATCAAAACCGTACAAAATGGACAATATTCCCCTAATAATTACCTAAAACTTTTGTCTGAAAGAATTTTTGATATGACCCACCATTACGCCAAGGGACGAGAAAAATGATTTCGGAATTATAAGAAAATGCCAAGAGCTATCAGTGGTTGCCATGGCAACACTACTAAATTGATGAGGCATGGACCATCAGACGTTGCCATGACAACGCACTTGCACGAGATCAGATTCATTATTTCCATCTGATTAAGTGGTTGGTTGGTTGGTTCTTAAGTTTAGGGGCTGCGACAACGCGGTCATGTAGCCCCGTGTACTTTGGTGTGTGTAGAATCTGTCTGATAACCGGTGTTAATTGTGATGACTGTATTAGTGTGTGTTATCTGTTTGTTAATTTAAGTACTGCAACTAACAATTTTTCAGATAGTTCCTACTTTTGCCGCCAAGCGCCACTGTCAACGACTACGAGGCCAAGTTCAGAACTGAGCTACTAGACGCCGCCGCAGTCGGCTCTTGGCAACGAACATAGAAACCTAAGAGCGTTGTATACATTCTTAACCTATCCAATTTAGCTTCACACAGGTGCAATTAGTGGAAGGATCTTTAACATGCCATAAATCTATGACATGGGACCGCCGGCTTTACTTCCCCTCCGAAGGAAGGCATACTGAGGGATATTTAACGCTCTTAAAAAATCCGACGGCTTCGGCCGGGTTTGAACCCGGTATCTTGGGCATAGAAGCTCAGCATGTTACCGACTACGCCACCAAAGCCGCCTGATAAAGTGGGAAGCGGCTTCGGTGACGTAACTGGTAGCATGCTGAATGTCTATGCCCAATGTCGCGGTTTCAAAGCCGGCCGAAGTCGTCGGATTTTCTAAGAGCACTAGAATCCCTCAGTATGCTTTCCTTTGGAGGGGAAGTTCCAACGTTCGTTGCGAGTTGATGGTTGGGGTGGCATCTAGTAGCCAAGTTCACAGCTAGGTGTCGTTGACGGTTGTACCTGGTAGCAACATTAGGAACTACTGCTTGAAATTGACCGTCTGCAGTACTTACATGAATTAAGACTAATACAGCCATTACAATTCACACCGTGTATCAGACAGATTCTACACTCACCCAAAGTACACGGGGTTAGATGACCGCGTTGTCGCAGCCCCTAAACTGAGGAACCAACCAGAGGTAGATTTCGTTAGAAAGCTAACTATTGCAATGGGTACCATGTTTCGACTTCCGGAAAATTTCGACATATCTTCGCGTTTCACATCCCCAGGCCCCAAAACCACCGTCAGTTCAAAAGTTATATATAATTTATGTATGTATATGTATATCAGTTTATTGTGGACACGATAACTGCCGTAATTTTGTACCAATCACTTTGAATTTTTTACCGAATACGTATACCTATAAAATCTCGGTCGAGTTCGTTACTGGGCTAAATCGGTCGTTGGGGGGTGAAAATGGGGGGCTTTTTTTTTCGAAAAAGTGAAATATTGCTATAACTCTCTTAATATGTGAAATATCGAATCCGTTCAACATTCATACTATGTGTCGGATAAAGCCCAAAAATGTATGTTTGAAGAGTTTTTTTTATAGCACCATGAGCCATCAGACGTTGCCAAGATAACGCACTTGCACGAGATCAGATTCAGATTTCCATCTAAGTGTGAAGCGGCTTCGGTGACGTAACTGGTAGCATGCTGAATGTTTATGCCCAAGGTCGCGAGTTCAAAGCCGGCCGAAGTCGTCGGATTTTCTAAGAGCGCCAAAAATCCCTCAGTATGCTTTCCTTTGGAGGGGAAGTTCCAACGTTCGTTGCGAGTTGCTGGTTGCGGTGGCATCTAGTAGCCAAGTTCACAGCTAGGTGTCGTTGACGGTAGTACCTGGTAGCAACATTAGTAACTACTGCTTGAAATTGACCGTCTGCAGTCCTTACCTGAATTACAGACTAATACAGCCATCCCAAAGTACACGGGGTTACATGACCGCGTTGTCGCAGCCCCTAAACTGAGGAACCAACCAAAATCTCTGCGGTAGATATAATTTTGCGTGAAGAAGTAACAGACCGTTACATAGTTGCACATCAGTGTCGAAACCTAGCATAAGGACAGTGTGACCACAAGTATAAAAATGGACCCCAAATGACAAGAAGGTTACCGTTCCCATAAGACAATAAAATGTTTAAAATAAGCATAAAATGACGAAAAACAAAGTTAATTAAGCTCCAATTATAAAATACCTTCTCGCATTAAATGAGGTCTGATCCTTCTACGAAAATCTGCATATTCTGCCTATTTTCGCCTATCCCCAAGTTTGTCCGGTGAAATCTACCTCCGCCTTCCGGCGTGCCGAGAGGACTTTTTTTTTTTCAGGATTAGGGTATAACCCAATGGGTAAGTTCGTGTTGACCGACTGAAACGCACCAAATTTTTAATTGGCCTCGATAGTGGTGGTAAAGCAGTCATCTCGATTTTTAGCCTATTTTCAATTTTGAAACAAGTAGTTCCGTGAAGAACTATACAGCCTATTTTCATATATCCTACTTATGTTAATTGCCACTATCAACATACACAATTTCAGTTTGATTGCTGTAATAGATTCGTAGATATTGAGAACCGACAAAATATTTCGGATGGTCGCCATGTTGGATTTTATGTATATAGTTCCTAGAGTTATGTACTGTTACATGCAGATTATTGTGAACGTGTAGTATTCAAACTTCAATCGCATAATTAGGACACAAGAAAAAAAACAAGGAGATTTAAAAATATTTCACAGCTGCCATCTTGAGGTTATGGAAACAATTGAAATAAATTAGATGCCAGTGGATTAACATCCGTATAAGGATTTACTGTACCAAGTTTCACTGCACGCGGATGGTTAAATTGCGAGAAACGTCCATGTGAATATTTATAATTCGCGTCGCCGCCATGTTGGATTTGTGATCACCAGGTTATTTTGTCCTATAGGTGAACTTAAGTTCATAGCCCCTATGAACATTAAAAAATGCAGTTTGATTGCTAAAATAGATTCGTAGATATTCAGTATCGTCTAAATATTTCGGATGGTCGCCATGTTGGATTGTTAACTGTATAGGCCATAGAGTCATGTACCATTAAAGGAAAATTATTGCGTAGGTTCATTATTCAAACTTTCACTTCGATCGCATGACTACATCACAAGAAATAAAAAACTTAATTTTAAAATTCGCACTGCCGCCATCTTGAGGTTATGTAAACAATTGAACTAAATTAGATACCAGTGGATTACAATGTGTATAAATATTTCCTGTACCAGGTTTCAGTGCGCTTGGAACTTTAAATCGCGAGAAAGGTCTATTTAAATTATTCAAATTCGCTTGGCCGCCATGTTCGTTTTGTAGTTAACCGGTTTTTGAAGGTCTTATAGATGGATTTCCAGTAGTGCCCTTTATCTTCGTACAAAATTTTAGGGAGATACCGCTAATAGTTTCAGAGATATAGAATGCCGGTGAAATATTTCGCACATCCGCCATCTTGTGATTATGTAAACAATTGAACGAAGTTAGATGTCGGTGCATTACAATGTATATAAACGTATACTGTACCAAGTTTCATTGCGTTTGGTTGGTCAAATCGCGAGAAACGTCTATTTAAAAGTCGCAAATTCGCTTGGCCGCCATGTTGGTTTTGTAGTTACCAGGTTTTCAAATGTCACATAAGTGAACTTATAGTAGTTCCCTCTATCACCATAGAAAATGTCAGGGTAATATCGGTAATAGTTTCGGAGATATTGAATGCTGGTGAAATATTTCGCACAGCCGCCATGTTGGATTGGTGAGTCGTAACAAAATTTGAAGGGCACGGTCGAGGTCGCCGGGATTAGTGCTATGAACTTTCCGAGTTTCATTGAAATCGCTCCTGCCGTTTAGATTTTATTAGGGGGGGACACACACACGAATCACACACACACACACACACACACGCACACACACACGGACAAAAGGTGATCTCATAAGCCTATTTTTTCAAAATTGAAAATAGGCTAACAAGGAGATTTTAAAATTTTTCACAGCTGCCATCTAGAGGTTATGGAAACAATTGAAATAAATTAGATGCCAGTGGATTAACATTCGGATAAAGATTTACTGTACCAAGTTTCACTGCACGCGGATGGTTAAATTACGAGAAACGTCCATGTGAATATTTATAATTCGCGTCACCGCCATGTTGGATTTGTGTTCACCAGGTTATTTAAAGTCCTATAGGTGAACTTAAGTTCATAGCCCCTATGAACATTAAAAAATGCAGTTTGATTGCTAAAATAGATTCGTAGATATTCAGTATCGTCTAAATATTTCGGATGGTCGCCATGTTGGATTGTTAAATGTATAGGCCATAGAGTCATGTACCATTAAAGGAAAAGTATTGCGTAGGTTCATTATACAAACTTTCACTTCGATCGCATGACTACATCACAAGAAATAAAAACTTAATTTTAAAATTCGCACTGCCGCCATCTTGAGGTTATGTAAACAATTGAACTAAATTAGATACCAGTGGATTACAATGTGTATAAATATTTCCTGTACCAGGTTTCAGTGCGCTTGGAACATTAAATCGCGAGACAGGTCTATTTAAAATGTTCAAATTCGCTTGGCCGCCATGTTCGTTTTGTAGTAAACCGGTTTTTGAAAATCTTATAGATGGACTTCCAGTAGTGCCCTTTATCTCCGTACAAAATTTTAGGGAGATATCGCTAATAGTTTCAGAGATATAGAATGCCTGTGAAATATTTCGCACATCCGCCATCTTGTGATTATGTAAACAATTGAACGAAGTTAGATGTCGGTGCATTACAATGTATATAGACATATACTGTACCAAGTTTCATTGCGTTTGGTTGGTCAAATCGCGAGAAACGTCTATTTAAAAGTCGCAAATTCGCTTGGCCGCCATGTTGGTTTTGTAGTTACCAGGTTTTCAAAAGTCACATAAGTGAACTTATAGTAGTTCCCTCTATCACCATGGAAAATGTCAGGGTAATATCGGTAATAGTTTCGGAGATATTGAATGCTGGTGAAATATTTCGCACAGCCGCCATGTTGGATTGGTGAGTCGTAACAGAATTTGAAGGGCACGGTCGAGGTCGCCGGGAATAGTGCTATGAACTTTCCGAGTTTCATTGAAATCGCTCCTGCCGTTTAGATTTTATTAGGGGGGGACACACACACGAATCACACACACACACACACACACACACACACACACACACGCACACACACACGGACAAAAGGTGATCTCATAAGCCTATTTTTTCAAAATTGAAAATAGGCTAAAAATAGGCTTATGAGATCACCTTTTGTCCGTGTGTGTGTGTGTGTGTGTGTGAGGTGTGTGTGTGTGTCCCCCTAATAAAATCTAAACGACTGGAGCGATTTCAATGAAACTCGGTAAGTTCATAGCACTATTCCCGGCGACCTCGACCGTGCCCTTCAAATTTTGTTACGTCTCACCAATCCAACATGGCGGCTGTGCGAAATATTTCACTAGCATTCAATATCTCCGAAACTATTACCGATATCGCCCTGAAATTGTGTACGGTGATAAAGGGCAGTACTAGAAGTTCACCTATGAGACTTTCAAAAACCTGGTGACTGCAAAACCATCATGGCGGCCAAGCGAATTTGAGAGTTTTAAATAGACGTTTCTCGCGATTTAACTATCCAAATGTAATGAAACTTGGTACAGCAAATGTATATAAACATTGTAATGCACTGGAGTCTAATTTAGTCCAATTGTTTACATAACCTCAAAATGGCGGCTGTGCGAATTATTTCACTGACATTCTATATCTCCGAAACTATTACAGATATCACCCTGCAATTTTGCACGGTGATAAAGGGTACTGATACAAGTTTACCTATGTATATTTCATAAACCTGTAAAGTACAAAACGAACATGGCGACCAAGCGAATTTAAGATAATTTAATTGACTTTTCTCATGATTTAACTCTCTGAGCGCAGTGAAATGTGGTACAGTAAATGATTTTGCAGATTGTAATGCACTGCCATCTAATTTAATTCAATTGTTTACATAACCTCAAGATGGCGGCTGTGCGAAATTTTAAAATTAAGTTTTAATTTCTTGTGTCGTAATCATGCGATCGAAGTGAAAGTTTGAATAATGAACCTAGGCAATAATTGTCCTTGAATGGTACATAACTCTATGGCCTATACATATAACAATCCTAAATGGCGAGCTTCCGAAATATTTAGACGGTTCTTAATATCTATGAATCTTTTACAGCAACCAAACTGAATTTTTTAATGTTCATAGAGACTATGAACATATGTTCATCTATAGGACTTTCAGTAACCTGGTGAGCACAAATCCAACATGGCGGCGACGCGAAGTATAAATATTTAAATGGACGTTTCTCGCGAATTAACTATCCGAGTGCCGTGAAACGTTGCACGTTAAATGCTCATACAAAAGTTGATCCACTGGCATCTAATTTATTTCAATTGTTTGCGTAATCACAAGATGGCTGCTGTGCGTAATTTTAAAATCTCGTTTTTACTTCTTGTGTTCTAATCATGCGATTAAAGTTTGAGTACCACACGAACACAATAATCTTAATGTAATAGTACAAAAATAAAAATCCAACCTGGCGACCATCTGAAATATTTAGACGGTTCTCAATATCTACGAATCTGTTACAGCAATTCAACTGAAATTTTGTATGTTTATAGAGGCAATTAACATGAGCAGGATATATGAAAATAGGCTGTATAGTTCTTCACGGAACTACTTGTTTTTAACAAAGGAGCTGCTGAGCAAGTTGACCCTAGACCCTAAACATGGATGAACAAGAACGTGAGCTAAGTGATTGTGCTGCACCAAAATAGTTGGATTTTCCCCCTTATTTTTCCAGATTGTCCCGACTAACGTAAGTCAAAAATTGTCACGCGAGGACTGGCGCCATGGGTAAATCTGACCGGACCGTAAATAATATAGAAATATCCATAATGTTGAATTTTGGGCGTATGCCGTGTTTTATTATATCAAATTCGACGCGTTTCGAAAGAAACCATGACTTTCTTCGTCAGGAATAATATGAAATACGACAGATGATTGCTAAGAGAAAGCAACAAGGAACCTATAAAACGTGACCAGAGATGGACGCCATTATAGCCCCATGTTAGGGACAACGAAAAGCAGCAGTGTATTACTTTCTCAGGGTTCTGATAATAGATAGCCAGGATTCACTGAGATTGTAGCCGGTCTCGCGGTTGAAATTATCTGGGTGCTTACGTATTTCAACCGCCTCCCTGATGATTCTGGGACGATATTGCTTTATACGGGCAAGAACATCCACTCCTTGGAACATGACATCATGGCCAGGTGTTAAAGCATGATCAGCAACAGCTGATTGTTCAGGTTGCTCTATGTTTTCGGTTTGGTCAGCCCCTATTTCCTGTCGCTCACTGTACCTTCCTTCCTAGCCTTGAACTTCACCCTGCAAAAGAAACATGTCCATATATTTTTGAACACTCAAGTTATTTCTATATTATCATTTAGACTTTCACGGCCCGTGATACTATCCAGCCAGTCCTAGCGGGTCAATAGGCTTCAGGCTTAGTAATATTCACGCCTCTATGTAGCCAACCATCACTGAATGGAACTGAAACGCCGTCCATTGGAGCGTTTTCTGTTGCATAGCGACGACAGATAATTGATGTCGTTAGAGCGTCACGCAGGGATCCTAGAGAGCCCTTGAGCGTCCTTGAGTGTTGGGCACTCCACATACAATCAGACGAGAGTGTGTGCTCCTTCTTATCGATCAAGCGCGCGTCAAGTGGAAAGAAACATTGTATTTGCATTTTAAGGGCGTCTTCACGGTACTGTGCTGTAAGATTCCCATTTTACTCAGATATTTCTATTTCCAAGCCCAGCGTGGTGCTAAGTGCGGCACGACACTGGTAGGTTTGTGGCGCGTGAGCAAGATGTAACAATTGGACAAAGAAAAGGCCGCGAGTAGTAAATTGCAAATAAAAATTACGACGATTAAAATAAGTCAAACAGTTCAAATATTTGAATTATTCGAAAGCGATTAGTATCCGAAAATAACAGTAACTAGCATTACCCGTCGCGGCTTCGCCCGTGAATATTCTAGTTGTAAAGAGTACACTTAGCAAATTCTCAATCATGAATGCTATGACTGATTTATCCTTGGTATGGATGATCACATAGTAAAATTATCCAAAAAAACAGATCTGTTACAATAAATGTTGTAAATTAAGCATTAAAAAATTGTCTTGAAAACCAGATGTGAGGAATGAGTAAGTGAAAATATGTAGCCTACTGTTTGTTGAAACAGTTAGGTTATAATTTTATTTTATTTTATGAGTATTAGCTAGGTATAGTATAGAAAAACATTGGAATATGTGGCGAAGTTATGTTGAAAATGTTATGTTTCTTGGCAAATACAGAACAGATACATTTTCTACATAACTTCGCCACATATTCCAATGTTTTTCTATACGATACCTAGCTAATACTCATCAAAAATATGTTATAACCTAACGGTCTCAACAAACAGTAGGCTAAATATATTCACATACACATTCCTCATTTCCACGCTGTTTTTCAAGACAATTTTTTTTATGCTTAATTTACAAAATGCATTGTAACAGATCTGTTTTTTTGGAAAATGTTATTATGTGAACTTTATATGGACAGGGTGTCTCAAAAGAATGTACTAACACTTCGAATGACAATAAAATGATTATTTAAGAACATAGAGACAGGTTTAAGGGCTCTAATTATAGAGGAGATATGTAATTAAAGATTCATGTTCGCAAATGTTCAAATTGATGACCGTCAGTGTCCAGACAAAGCTGATAACGCGAAGCAATGGATTCACAACCGTTACGACAAAGTTCATTTGCAATTTCGTGACATTGTCTGTCAATTTCCAATTTCGTGTTGGAATGTAGCATTTCCAGCACAGACGCTTCATGATGCGATGGATGCTATCTTTTCAGATGTGTGTCTCTCGAGACGTTTGTCGTAGTGATTTCGGTGGGGATCGAGTGAAGGCTTCCTGCACCTGTTCTTCATTTCCAGGACTAGTGGATGTCCGTGGTCGTCCTGAACGTTCCTTGTTGACGTTGTGAACGGTTCCATCTGCTTCAAATTTATCTCTGATGCGAGCAATGTTCCGGTGAGTTGGTGGCGGTTAATCGAACTCCAGGACACTGACGGTGATCAATTTGAACAATTGCGAACATGAGTCTTTAATTACATGTCTCTTCTATATGATGATGATGATAATTGTTGTTTTAAGGGGCCTAACATCGAGGTTATCGGCCCCTGATGAAATGAAATGGCGTGAAATGAAAGGATGAAGATTAAAAAAAACAGCTCACTGCTATGGATGAAACGAAAATGGTTTAGATAAAATAGACAGTGAGCCCCAACAATTATGCCTTATGTAGCAGGAAAAATACTTACAAAAAGGAACTCAGATTGAAACTACTCACCAAATGGAGAGTGGTAATACGTACATAAGGGAATTTTGAACGAAAATACACAGAAAAGGAATAGATTGAAAAATACGCACAAAATGTAGGTTAAGTCCAAAATACGTACAAATTGCAACGTACAGTCGAAATACTTACAAAATGCGAGCGAAATCAAAATACTTACAAAATGCAAATGAGATTGAAAATACGCCCAAAATGTAATGTAGATTCAAAATACCCACATAATGCAATTGAGAATTAACTACTTGAACAAAGCGGGGTAGGTTGAAAATACAAAATGCAATTGAAATTGATTACAAAAGGTATGGTAGATTCAAACTTCTCATTTGGATGGACAATACTTACAAAATGCAATTTAGATTGAAAATAATTACAAAATGTAATTTAGATTCAAAATACCCACAAAATTGCAATTGAGACTTAACTACTTGAACAAAGGGGGTAGATTGAAAATACAAAATGCAATTGAAATTCAAAATACTCACAAGATGACCTCCCTATATTGAAAGAATTAATAAAAGGCAATTTTGATTGGCAATCCTTACAAAATGCAAGTGAGGTTGAAAACAATCACAAAACGCAATTTAGATCGAAAAAACTTTCAAAATGCAACGTAGATTAAGAATACCTACAAAAAGGTGCGGGAATCTTAAAGAGAAAAGGAAATATAATGAAAGGCGGAGAGGAGAGGGTCCACCCCAAAGGTAAGGGACAAAAGGGGAAAACGGACCCAGCTCAGGAATCCCTCGGGGTCGCCAACTCCCGAACTCATCAGCCGTGAGTCCCTGAGGGTGTAGCATTATCTAGGGTGCACCAGAAGTGGTGGGGCTACATACACCCGGCCTCCTTAAGGGCCTTGAGCATAAGGCAGGAGGTAAAAGGAAAAGAAAAAGAAGGCTGACCCCTCACAGAAGGAGGGTATCAGGAAAGATGAGACAAGGGCCAATTAAGGCGGGAAAGTGAAAGACTCCCTAGGCCTCGGATAACCTAATACCATCGGGGTCGGAAGAGAACAAGAGGTGACCAAGAGAGGTCGACAGGAAAGAAGACGGAGAGGAGCCCGGCACAAGTAAGTGGAAGCAATGCCGGACTCTCTCTTCTATAATTGAAGCCCTTAAACTTGTATCTATGTTCATAAATAATCATTTTATAGTCATTCAACGTTTTAGTACATCTTTTAGACACCTTGTAGTACTACTCATCAATACCAGCTGTAGAAGGTCACAGTGTGACCGAACCCGGTACGGTTTGCAATGAAATACATATTGACTTTAGGTGAAAATAAATACTTTATTATTATAATTATTTGAACATTTAAATGATTCGACTTGTTGGTCGAATCAGTCGATTATTGACTGAATAATAGGATTATTTCGTGATTCGGATAGTTTGGAAATTTTGAATAATTTGAATATTCCATTGTTCGAATACTTGGGATATTCGAATGTCTGAATAATTCGAATAGTCTAGCTATTCATATATTCGTATCAAATTTTCGTATTCGAAATAATTCAAACTAGGGCGCCCGTGCTGCTCCGCAGCATTATTTTTCAGTATTGGAATTTAAAACAAGATGTTCAGTAAAGAACATATAGCCTACTTTCTCCTAAATGCATGGGTATTGTTATAACTCTTTGTCCTTTTCAAGGAGTATAATTGAATGTTGGTTGTAGTAGCTTGTTGAAATACAACGTGCTATAGGGATATTAAACATGAATATGAGGTGCCCTTTGCTAGTGCTACCTCCGTAAAAAAAAATCATTCAATTCGGTTCCACCGTGTTTGAATTGATCTGGGGAATGGATTTGCACACATACATGGCCGCTATTTGCAAACTGTTGGGCTGATGACCTTGTAGTCAGTCATAAGATGCTTTCCACAAAAAGGCATGTTGTTGCAAAATCCGGTAGAGATCAAATTATTAGGATGGTCGAAATTTGATTTAAGCTTTTAACATTTGGGTGGCCGTCATTCCGTTTCCGTCAAGATGGCGGCGATATAAAACATGACACTGAGGTGCCTTTTGCTAGTGCTACCTCTGTACCAAATTTCGTTCAATTCGGTTTCACCGTGTTTGAATTGATAGGGGGAATTGATTTGCACACATACTTGGCCACCATCTGAAAACTATTGGGCTGATGATCTAGCAGTTTGGTCAGAATATGCTTCCCACATAAAGATTTGTTGTTGCAAAATTTGGTAGAGACTAGATTATTAAGTTGGTCGTAATTACATTTTAGCCTTTAACATTTGGGTGGCCGCGATTACGTTTCCGTCAAGATGGCGGTGATATAAAACATGACACTGAGGTGGCCTTTTCTAGTGCTACCTCTGTACCAAATTTCGTTCCATTCGGTTTCACCGTGTTCGAATTAATAGGGGGAATCAATTTTCACACAAAGATGGCCGCCATACGCAAAATATTTGGCTAATGACCTATTCGTTTGGTCAAAGGATGCTCCCTCCATAATGGTATGTTGATGCAAAATTTGGTAGAGATCGGATGATTAGGTTAATCGTAATTTGATTTAAGCTTTGAATATTTGTGTGGCCGCCATTACGTTTTCGTCAAGATGGTGGCGATATAAAACATGACACTGAGGTGCTATTTCTGTACCAAATTTCATTCCATTCGGTTTCACCGTGTTCGAATTAATAGGGGTAATCGATTTTGACACAAAGATGGCCGCCATCCGCAAACTATTAGGCTAATGACCTATTAGTTTGTCAAAGGATGCTTCCTCCATAAAGGTATGTTGTTGCAAAATTTGGTAGATATCGGATGATTAGGTTAGTCGTAATTTGATTTAAGCTTTGAACATTTGTGTGGCCCCCATTACGTTTCCGTCATGATGGCGGCGATATAAAACATGACACTGGGGTGCCCTTTGCTAGTGCTACCTCTGTACCAAATTTCATTCCATTCGGTTTCACCGTGTTCGAATTAATGGGGGCAATCGATTTTGACACAAAGATGGCCGCCATCCGCAAACTATTAGGCTAATGACCTATTAGATTTGTCAAAGGATGCTCCCTCCATAAAGGTATGTTGTTGCAAAATTTGGTAGAGATCGGATGATTAGGTTAGTCGTAATTTGATTTAAGCTTTGAATATTTGTGTGGCCGCCATTACGTTTCCGTCAAGATGGCGGCGATATAAAACATGACACTGAGGTGTCCTTTGCTTGTGCTACCTTTGTACCAAATTTCGTTCAATTTGCGCTCACCGTGTTCGAATTGATAGGGGGGGACAAACATTCAGAGTACACACTCACACACACACACACACACACAGACTCACACACACACATACACACACACAGACAGACACACTTTTTTCGCCCTGTAGTGATCTCATAAGTCTACTTTCATTTTTTGCAAAAATCGAAAGTAGGCTAAAAATACATTATGTAATAGTTTATAACCGTTATTTCACAATACTTCCTTCCAGACAATGTTTGCTGTGCGTCGACCCTTAGGTTTAATTTCTACTTGTACATCTTTAAATGATTTTCCTCGGGATAAGGCAACATAGACCATTCCATGGCCTAAAACAGAATTAGGCAAGTAGATTCCAACTCGATGAAGCGTTTGACCGTGCGCTTTGTTGATTGTAATATAAAACGCTAGTGTAATAGGAAATTTCCGTCATTAGAACCAAAGATATGATTGCTAGAATGAGGGGAAAAATGAAAAAATGAGATGTAATATCGAATGTTCACTCATACTTTAATCAGAATCAGCCGATTTGAATACTTAAGAGCTCAAATGAAAGCGCTTGATTCACTAAGTGTTCTTAGACCAAAACGACCTGCGTACCACAATTAGAACCAAAGATATGATTGCTTCAACGTTGGAAAAAGTTGGGAAAAGTTGAAAAAATCAAACAATTTGAGGAAGGCGGAAGTTAAATGATTTGTAATCTTTGATAACAAATCTGTGCATGAATACCTTTCATTAAAAAAAAAAAGAATGAAGAAAATCGACCGGAAATAATGGCCGGACGGATTCGGATAAGTTTTCATAAATATTTTTAATATATAGATAATTCGAGGTTCGAATGTGTACAGCTCTGGTGGATAGGTTTCGTAAGCAGTGGTCGGTATTGAGGTAATGCTATCGGAGCGAGATTCGGCTCGAGAGGGAACATAACACAGTATAAATGCATGGTATATGTACATGCTACGAGACCGTAGGACTCCAAACTTAATCCTAAATACGTATCTTACCCCGTTTGAGCTACTAACTAAAACGTATGAGGCTCGCAAACGATCAACTGCAGGGCACATGTTAGTGAGGATGATTTATGTTCATTTGGGGCAGGCTGTTCCAAAACCACGAGTTTGAGTATGCGTACACGCGAGTACCCAGCAGTGATGCTCGGAGTACGGTTGGAGAGGGACTGGGGGTGATAGCCAATACCTCACTAGGCGAAGGTCATAGCGCAAGTCCATGCGCATCCTGTCAGTCTTGATGTATCCACCGCGCAGTGATGGCAGCCCCCACAGCAGAGCTCTATTGCATGTTGCAGGTTTACTCACGCAAGGTGGCGAGTACTCCATTGCTCACTGGCGAGCAGCTCGGCTGGAACGGCCTGATTTGGGGTGTACCGTCTACCTACTATTACTTCCCACAAGTCTGAGAGTATTCTTTATTTACAGTAGCTGGTAGAGTCAATCAATGTAGGGAATAGATCTTCTGCCACCTCCGCAGATCAAACCATGGTCATTTTAGTGGTAAAGCAGTCGTCTCACACATTGATTCAGTATATCTCTTCAACTTTCTTTCTTCACATGGCCTAAACCTCGTTGATCTGAAAATAACCATAACGGATGTTCCTGTACTTCCCAAACCCCAATTTTACACGTATCTTTCTGACTTAATTATGTGAAAAAAAAAAGACACTATTTTCTGGATTGAAATATTGTTGTGTCTTGTTCCAGACGGAGATCTGTACACAGGGACCGTCGCTGACTTCTCGGGGATGGATCCCATCATCTACCGAGAGCCACTGCAGACGGAGCAGTATGACTCCATGAGCCTCAATGGTGAGTATTCATTTCAGTATATTCGTCTTGAGGCCTGAAGCATGGAATCTCGTAAGATATCACCTTATGACATGTGACAAAATGCATCAAAACAACAAAAAGATCTGTAATTCATTGAGTACTATGACTCCTACGTAAAGAGAGTGGTTCATAGTATTTAAAAATCCAAGATTCAGTGTTTTGTAGCTTCCAAGAGCTTCAAATTTCTCACTTTTTAAATTAATTATTCACGACTTCGGTGGCGTAGACGGTAGCAAGCTGAACTGCTATGCCAAAGATTGCGGGTTCAAACCCGGCCGAAGTCGTCGGATTTTAAGAGCGCTAAAATCCCTCAGTATGCCTTCCTTCGAAGGGGAAGTAAAGCTGGCGGGCCCATGTCATAGATTTATGGCACGATAAAAAAAAACTTATCACAGCAATTGGTAGTGTGTAGAAAAATTTGTGGGTTATATTTGGCTAGTTAGAAACGCTCTATCAAGTTCCAACGTTCACCGCTAGGTGTTAATGACAGTAGCATCTGGTAGCCAAGGTTGGAACTACTTGAAATTGAAATTGTTGGGAGCCCTCGGGCGTTCAATTAAAAATGCCCATTGGCTACGAGTCATATACAATAATAAATAATTTATTTCGATTTAATTGTATAATAGCTTGTCATTTAATTTACAAAATGCATGAACATATACAAATATAAACACTGAATTTAATAACTAAAAGTTACCATTTCATTCTTTAGGTTGTTAACAACGTACATCTTAGGCACTACAACAATTATTCTTGTTTATCATTTCAGCTCCAAATTTTGTGAGCTCCATGACGCAAGGGGACTTCGTCTACTTCTTCTTCCGAGAGACGGCGGTGGAGTACATCAACTGCGGCAAGGTAGGCACATTGCATTCAGTTTATTTATGTTCGACCCTGACTAAAAAGCTTGTAGTTTAACGTGACCGTTAATCTCGAGATCATAAGCCACGGGACCTCCGTTTTACGTGGAATCCGAACCACAGGACATGGCATTTCACATCGAAAATCTCACATGCATTGACCGGGAATCGAACCCGGTCCGCCTTGGTGAGAGGCATACAGCTTGACCGCTGCGCCACCACGCCCCTTTGACCCTGACTAAATGTCAGAATACTGTAATATAATGAGGCTTATTATAACACTATTTTTCATTATGGAACAGTTTCTCCCACCAATCAGAGCTCAAGAAACAGTTGTTTGACCAATTAGATAACGATAGCATCGCACCTGCGTTGAGTTCCACGGCCTTCCAATTTAAATTTCACTGCGTGGCCTAGTGTCATAGTAGGGTAATCGAGGAGGCCATGGTCAAATACATGGTCTGCGTCTCAAGCGCTCTGTTCAGTACATAAAACTGGCGAAATCTCGACAGATATTTATGAATATGTATGTTCGAACATAAAATAGTTATAATAATTATCGTCGAACATAAACAGTCGTATGCAACTCGCCTATAATGGTAATTAAGACACTCGTATGGAAATTATAAAACTCGCTTACGCTCGTTTTATAAACATATTCGTGTCTTAATTATTGCCATTATAGGCTCGTTGCATAATGTACTAATATACGATGGTGGAGAAATGCATAAATACTGTACACTCGCATTCCAGAGAAATGGAAACTAAACAACCTCGTATCAAAACGAGATCGTAGGAACGGAATTTCCAAGACGTTCAATATTCATTTACCAGTGACGCAGTACACAATATTTCTGTTCTTACCACGCTTTAGTCATGTTGCCATCGCTTGATGAATGCAGTAACTCACATGATAAATAGGCGAGAGAGCTTTAAAATGGAATAGACTAGTAAATATATGAAACTACGATGAACGGAACTACTTTTATGACATACATTACTGCACACTTATCTATTCCGAACTCCAAGTATATGACCTCGCTGGAGCTTTCGATTTTCAAAGACACACTGGAGATGATCAGGAGTGCAACAAGAAGTTCCGTGACGAACTGAAGAGCCTACTTTTCTTAAAATTTAAGATGCATGCCAATGATTAATCTATATGGATCTATCTAGAATAATGACGAAATTAAGTTGGTAATATCGAAATTTCAAATTAGTTCGAAATACTGTATACCTGGCATAATTTTGGCTAATGTAGCCTAATAGAGCACTACAGTTGGCAGCCCTGGTGACTGAATATATTCTTAGTTCCATCTCTTAAGGTACAGAATACAACATTTGGTTGAAGTCCAATGGATAGCATTGGCGTTACATGCAGTTAAACATTGGATCTAACAGCGCGCGTAAAATCATGTTGGCAACAATGTCATGCATGTATTGGTCAGAAATAATCTGAAATAACACGATCTAATGTTGTGCCAATTTTGAATGAAATCCATTAGTTAGTATAGAAGTTACATGAATTTTAAAATTGGACCTATCAGCAGGCTTAGAATCATGTTGGCAGCACTGACTTATATTAGTTACTCCAAATTAATCTAGAATGCCAGATACTATATGTGTGCAAAGTTTAGAGCTATTGGTTTGCATACTTTCTGATATATTGATATTAGGGTAACAAAAATAGGGACAGCATTTATTAACAATTGGCAGCACTGGTTGCTCTTAAGAATACGCATAGTCATATCTGTTATGGTACACTTACGAAATTTGGTTGAGATCCAAATGATAGTATAGAAGTTACATGTATTTAAAGTTGGACCTCTCAGCAGGCTTAGAATCATGTTGGTAGCACTGACGTATATAAGTTGCTCCAAATTAATCTAGAATGGCAGGTACTATACGTGTGGATAGTTTAAAGCTGTCGGCTTGCATACTTTCTGATATATTAGTATTTGGATAAAAGAAATTGAGAGCATTTATTAACAGTTGGCAGCCCTGGGGGATCTTAAGAATACGCTCAGTCATATCTGTTTATGTACACATAGCACATACAAAATGTGGTTGAATTCCAATTGATAGTGTAGAAGTTATATGCATTTAAAAATTGGACCTGTCAGCAGACTTATAATCATTTTGGCAACACTGCAGGGGCGTATATAAGGGGGGTGCTGAGGGAGCTCCAGCCCCCCCCCCCCCGAAAAAGCCAACTTGGGTACAAATTACAATGTATTTCACAGTACTTTTAAGAAATGCTTATCAATTTGTAAAAGTTGCTGAATAAATTAACAAGTAATCCATTTAGATACCTGCCATTCATACTCCACAGGCTATAACAGAACATTCTTTAAGTACTCACAATTTTCCAGGATAGTCAGCCCCCCCCCCCCCCTCCGCCCCCGAAAAAAATTGTATATACGCCCCTGCAACACTGCCATGTATGGTCTCCTGGAAATTAAACTGAAATAGAATTATCTATGCGTGTGCCAATTTTGAAATAGCTCCCATTTATACCCTCCAAGATATCCAACATGGAGCTCAAAATTCAATTGTGATTTTTCAGCAGTTGGTAGCACTAACATCATTTTCAAATACGGCATTGAGGTATTCAGGTATAGATCTTTACTCCTACCAAATTTTGTTTCGATTTCTGTAGCCGTTTAGGAGTTGATAGAGGGGGACACACACACAGAAGGACAGACAGACAGAAGGACAGACATTTGCCCGGATCGATCTCATACAGTAAGTCTACTTTTTCCTCATTTTTGCAAAATGTGAAAAGTAGGCTAAAAATACAACTTCAGGTGATCCATATTGAACTGATGAGCAGAGTGCGGGGTCTTAGTACGTGTGCAATGAAGTTAGAACGCACCGTACTATAGGGCACGTGAAGCTCCTCCTCTGACCTTCGGATGTACCAATGAACACATGTGACGTACAGCGGATAAATGGACTGATCGCATTGCATGGCAGTTCATAGGACGTGCGTCATCTCAACTCCGTGCGATACTAATCTGATAGCACTGTTTATGTACTAAGACCCCGCACCCTGCTGATGAGTAATCATTGTATTAAGGCTCCTTCTGGCGGTATATTATTATTATTATTATTATTATTATTATTATTATTATTATTATTATTATTATTATTATTATTATTATTATTATTCTAAGCCGCCATCTCGTGCGTCCAGTGTGATATAAATATAGCAGCTGTGCTGAATCCAGCAGTAGGAGTTAATGTAGCGATTGTGGAATTAACTCCAATCACTATCTGTTTTGTATTGTAATAGCATTAAATATTCAGACCTTATTAACTGATCATTTTCGAGCTGGTAATTATATTTCTATTTGCACTGGAATTGTTGCCAATGTATCATTATTAGCTCGTAAATGACTATTGACATAATTCTCCATACATTTCCCATTTTTTCACATTTCATTTTTTAATAAGTTTACTCTCATATCCCTCCGAGAATACATTTAACAGTTTCAATAAATCGGGGGACTGGACCATCTCGTGGTGTAATGACTGGTATTCTTGACTTGATCCGGGTTCGATTCTCGGCTCTGGCAAGAAATCAAAATCTTGTCTGAGGCATGATATACAGTCATCCCTTTCAGGAAACTGAGAAGAGGTGGGTTCGTTTCCCATCTCAGTCTTCCTAGAACTGATTTTCCTTAGCTTATCACTTCTAATCCAGACAAAGTTAAGTTAAGGCCACGGCTGACTCTTTCGAAATTTTAGCAAGAATTACAATACACACACTACGATAGAGACAACAATAACACAAATTATCAGACAAAAATGAAAATGAAAAACAATAACTAGGTGAGCTGGACAATCTAAATTTCGCTTGTCGACTTTCAGAAAATATAGATTAGTGTTCAAAGCCTAGCTGATGTACCCATCGTTGATGGGTTCATTAATGGAACACTTATGATTCTGTAGACTAGACCTTGCTCTCTCAATGAAAGTCAATAATAACTAGCTAAGTGAAATAGAAAAATACCTTCAAGAAATTGACATCACAGAGGAAATTATACAAGATGGCAGTGGCGGTTCAGGAGTGATTCGGATGGTGACGGGCCGACATACGGTACGCGAAAAAAAATTGTGTATGCTTCCATGAACACATCGTCAATACTTCCTTTAGGTATTTGACTGAAAATGAAAATCCACAGCCTGCTTCCAGTCTCCGACCGGGTCAGGGAATGGAATGATTGAAGCCCCCATCTTGCGGCGAGGATATGAACTGTGCCGGCTGCCGAAGCCGGTCGTACTTCCCTGGGGCAATGATTATATGAATGCCAGATGAAATGAAATGATAGTGGAGAGTGTTGCTGGAATTAAATTGTGACAGGGAAAACCGGAGTACCCGGAGAAAAACCTGTCTGCCTCCACTTTGTCCAGCACAGATCTCACATGGAGTGACCGGGATTTGAACCACGGACCCAGCGGTGAGAGGCCAGCGTGCTGCCGCCTAAGCAACGGAGGCTCCAGGTATTTGACTAATGTTTCAATATTAATATTTTTGTATTTCTTATCTTGGAATATCAAAATGTAAAACATATTACACACGCAACACGTCGCTATCTAATATACGAACTGCACGTGCAGCGAGCACAGTAACTGTTATAGTACAAGATTGCTCGAAATGAGAGCAATCACTGGTGAGAAACGACTTGCTTGCTGGCTGAATTCGCATCACGGAACTCCAGTTGCCATGGTTACCGCTGACTTTCGTTCCCCCTGCAGCCTTACTCAATCACCAAGGCAGGTGACGTTCTTGCTAGCACATTCCTGTCGCATCAGACTAGTTGAGCAACGCGGCAGTAGATTCAGCACCGCGCCAACGTGCTGTGTCGTTTGAAGGTCAATGTTCATGCCTTAATTGGTAACACCTAATGCGGTAAAAATCATGGTTAAGAATTCTAATAAATGTCAAAATAATTATTTTTAAATCATTACTTATCTATACTAATGTAATAAAGCTGAAGAGTTTGTGTGTTTGTTTGTGTGTTTATGTGTTTAAACGCGCTAATCTCTGGAACTACCAGTCGGATTCGAAAAATTCTTTTTGTATATGATAGCCTGATTCAAGAGAAATAGTTTAGCCTATGTAGCATTAGGCCACCTCTCAGGTAACCTTATAGATTGATTTTTGTTCAGTAAGTCGGAAGAACAAGCGCTCAAGAACGGCTACAATATTACCGAAGTCTATTGTTGCCATGTAATGTGGGCTGCATCACGTCGCCCCTACTAATGTTCTGGTGCAGAATTGCGAGCTGCTTATAAATTGCAGTCACGGGGAGTAATTAGTGCAAAAAGATTTCTTAGGCCCCTTAAAACAGTTATCATCATGACAATAGTATGCCTCTGTATAAGTATTGCAGTATACTGCAATAAGCGTTGGTGTTTTCAAATTTACTTTCATTTATTCCATTCCTTATCCTTGAGCGCTCCTGTTCTGTAAAACAAATAAATCCACCGGGCGGAGCCGGACACTACTGCTAGTGTGTAATAAAGCAGGTGACGCGGCAATTCAGACGCTTCAATGGAGAACCGCCACTGCAAGATCGACTCCAGTTCAAACCAATACTCAACAACGATCATTTTGCTGAGAAAATGAATACCAAGATCAATAAATCATGAACTGAAGATTGGAGGAGGATATTCAGTGCCCAGGTTTTGGGAGAAGAAAAATACATCATCAGCTAAATAAGTTTTATTATTATGTGTCAGAAAACTGTATCATAATGATGGTCATTATAACACTGTTTTTCATTACGATACAGTTTCTCCAGCCAATCAGAGCTCGTTCATTGACCAATTAGGTAACGATACCTTCGCGCATGCGCTCAAAATCCAACATGTCGGACATAAACACAACATTGAACTAAAATAAATTACCGACATGGAATACGCACCGTCCATATGTTCGCGTAAATAAACTGGCGAATATGAGACAAGAAATAGCACTGTACCTTAATATCATCAACCCTAATTTCTACACAGCGCATTGCCTTCAAACGACTTTGGTGACAATATTACTGAGGGACGGCAGATGTAAACATATGGCCTGCATAATATGGCATTGCAAGCACACAGAGCGCATGCGTCGGTCGTTCAGAGATCTTGAAAGACAGAGATATCATAATCGGCGCTCGCTCTCCGATCACAAAATGCAAGTGGCTGACTCTCAGCAGATATTTATGAATATTTATGTTAAAACATATAATAAAGTTATAATTATCGTCGAACATAAACAATCGTATGCAACTCGCCTACAATGGTAATTAAGACACTCTTATGGAAATTATAAAACTCGCATTCGCTCGTTTTATAAAAATACTCGTGTCTTAATTATAGCCATTATAGGCTCGTTGCATAATGTACTGTTATGGTCATAAAGAAGTATAGTAATAATAATCGTATAACCTCAGTTAACAACTGTTTATGTGGAAATATTTAGGCCTTCTCTACTCCAATTTCCAAGTTCCGCTTCCAGTGCCACCTAGTAGATCAAGTGGACTCTATTAGGGTGATCTGTCTTGTGTTAATGTGATACGAGAGATATTTTACGCCTCGTAATGCCGTGGATTTTTCCTACCAGTCAAAATTCAACTTCGTTGGTTGGAAATCGAACCCATGTCCTTGGGTCAGGAGGCATACACTCTTCCCCTGATCCACCGGGGAAGCTTGAAAAAATAAGAAGAGACATGAGAAATATAGATACAGATGGCCGTAACATGAAAGGGGAAAATGCGCGTGTTCCTCTTAGGTATCCTCTACTGAATATTGTTGTTGTTTCAATTGAGTAGCTTGGACATCGCGGTCATTTAGCCCCGTGTACTTGGGTGAGTGTGGAATTTTGACTAACAATAATAATATCGTATGGCCTCGGGTGCTGGGTGCAAGCTTTGTTATTTGACACCCAGAGGGTAGCTTGCGTGTCGAATTCTTCGTTGTTCCTTGACTATGAAAATCAAGGAGGTTAGATATCTAAGCTACTTGAACACTATAGCGCTATTTAGTAGAGAAATGAGGAACTTTGTGTTGGCGGTAACTCCCGAGATTAATTTTGCCATTATCAACTCGGCCTACTGAATTCAAATGGGTTCTTTGACATGCCAACATAGTATGACATGCGTATCGTATTTTTGCCGCCTTTCAAAAATCACTTACCACGGCCAGGAGCGAACCTGCAATCTTGGGGTTACTAGACCGACACGATATCCACTCACCCACCGTGGCAAGCTGGCCGCTACACACGAAGTGGACCACTGAATATTGATAACCTGTGTTATTGTGATGGCAGTATTAGAGTGTGTATTTGTAATTAACGTGATAATTAGGAAGGAGGCAGCCGTGGCCTTAAGTTAGGAACCATCCCGGCATTCACCACCAGCCCTCAGATTAGAAATAAATTTCTTGGCAGAGCCGGGAATCATACCCGGACCTCCGAGGCAACAGCCAAGAACGCTAGCTGCTACACACGAAGTGGGCCTCTGAATATTGAAATTCACGTGTATTCGCACATGTGTGGTAAAATACGGACGTATAAATTGGTGAAAATTCACGACCAACACCCTGTTAAAATTGTTTGGATTAGTCACATTATGTCCTAAGTCAGAAGGTATTTTATAATGCATTTAATCAATTCCACGAATTCATCAGTCGTGATTATTCTCTGTCTTTATTCATTACCACCTGTTATTTGACCATTTGTCCTCTTTTAAGTTTTGTTTTCACTGCTTTTATATTAGGGCATAACGTTTGTATTATGTTTACCAGAGCAATGTGAATAATATAATACAAAGTAGAGGGCTGTAAGTAATGTGTAATTATAGTTATTCTTCGTTTGTATTCGTGCTTCTGTCATTCCCAGTCTGCAATTATTTTTCATTGGCATTGATGTTGACCTAACGCAGCTTACTCCCGCTGTACTGGATTAATCGTGTGACGGTCTGAAGCCTACGCCATGAAACAAAATATCCTTCTATTTTCACTGTGTCATTCCTCATTGTACAACACAAGGGCTGAGCTGTCTGTCCAAAGAGTTTACAAACACAAACTCATGGCTGGAATGAAATTAAATGAAATGTCTGTGTAGAGAAACTAGGGCTGCCTGCAAAGAGAATGTCATTCCAACTCCATGATACCAACTTACATTTACTGCATAATTTCTATGTAGCAGGTAACGAATTAAATACTGACTGCTTGGGCAACACATTTCTGGCGTGGCAAATTTCCAAACGTTTGTACTTTTTATTTATTTATTTATTTATTTATTTACTTATTTATTTGTTTATTTGTTTATTTATTTCTCTCTTTCTTTCTTTCTCTCTTTATTTATATATTTATTTGTTTATTTATTTATTTGTTTATTTTTATTATTTATTTATTTATTTATTTATTTATTTATTTCTCTCTTTCTTTCTTTCTTTCTTTCTTTCTTTCCTTATTTGTTTATTTATTTATTTATTTATTTATTTATTTCCCTCTTTATTTATTTATTTATTTCTCTCTTTCTTTCTTTATTTGTTTATTTATTTATTTCTCTCTTTATTAATTTATTTGTTTATTTATTTATTTATTTATTTTTCTTTCTTTCTTTCTTTCTTTCTTTATTTATTTATTTATTTATTTATTTATTTATGTATTTATTTATTTATTAAGGGCTACGCATGTCGGGTTATATTGCCCTATTTGATGCGTTTAATCTGCTGTCTTACGAGGAAATGTACATTGATGTATTATTATTATTATTATTCTTTCTTCGTTTAGGCCAGCTATGGACCACGTCATTTCAACTGCGTCCGTCTTTGGGCCTTGATCTTAGCCCAGTGTTCACGCATTCGGTGCCTGTGAAGCTCCTTTCTTTTATCAGGCAACTTCTTGCCAGTTTTTAATTTCGCTTTTTCTTGGAATTGGTGGTGTTCTCCAAGCTTTTCCTTCAAAAGATGTCTGCGTAGGTGATCCCTACTTCTTGCAAATCCTTGTCTACCTCACGAAACAAGGGGCCCTTGGTTTCCTTGTTAATAAAATAGGTAAATAATATCCGATTGACGATTCTCTCGGGTTTCATACGATTTAAGTGGCCATAGAAAGACATTCTTTTCTCCCGAATTACTTGAGATATCCTTTCAACATGATGGTACAGCTCTTTGTTATGCCGTCTACTGTATTCACCATCGTCTCTCAACGGTCCTAAGATCTTCCTCAGGATCTTCCTTTTCTTGGCTTCCAATTTCTCAACCAGACCCTTCCTATTCATTGCTTCCGAAACAAAAGCAGTCATTTCTAGTTTATTCGAGCATAGGATATACGAATATGTAATTTAAAATGCTGAGTTAGCACTATATTCTGAGATATAAATAATTATTAGCCTATTTTCAATTTTGAAAAAATAGGCTTATGAGATCGCCTTTTGTCCGTGTGTGTGTGTGTCCCAAATAACTTCTAAACGGCTGGAGCGATTTCAATGAAACTCGGTAAGTTCATAGCACTATTCCGGACGACCCCGACCGTGCCCTTCAAATTTTGTTATGTCTCACCAATCCAACATGGCTGCTGTGCGAAATATTTCACCAGCATTCAATATCTCCGAAACTATTTCCGATATCACCTTGGATTTTTTTACGGTGATAAAGGGAACTACTAGAAGTTCACCTATGTGACTATTGAAAAACTGGTAACTACAAAACCAACATGGCGGCCACGCAAATTTGCGACTTATAAATAGACGTTTCTCGCGATTTAACCAACCAAACGCAATAAAATTTGGGACAGTATATGTTTATACACATTGTAATGCACCGACATCTAATTTGGTCCAATTGTTTACATAACCACAAGATGGCGGATGTGCGAAATATTTCACCGGCATTCTATATCTCTGAAACTATTACCGGTATCACCCTGAAATTTTGTACGGAGATAAAGGGCACTACTGTAAGTTCATCTATAAGGCTTTCAAAAACCGTTTAAATACAAAACGAACATGGCGGCCAAGCGAATTTGAAAATTTTAAATAGACCTTTCTCGCGATTTAATGTTCCAAAGGCAATGAAATCTGGTACAGAAAATGTTTATACACATAGTCATACACTGGTATCTAATTTAGTTCAATTGTATACATAACCTCAAGACGGCGGCTGTGCGAATTTAATATTAAGTTTTTATTTCTTGTGTCGTAATCATGCGATCGATGCGAAAGTTTGAATAATGAACCTACGCAATAATTTTCCTTTAATGGTACATGACTATGGCCTATACATTTAAAAATCCAACATGGCGACCATCCGAAATATTTACACGGCTCTGAATATCTACGAATCTATTATAGGAATCAAACTGATTTTTTTTATGTTCATAGGGGCTATGAACTTAAGTTTACCTATAGGACTTAAAATGACCTGTCGATCACAAATCCAACATGGCGGCGACGCGAAGTATAAATATTCACATGGACGTTTCTCGCAATTTAACCATCCGAGTGCAGTGAAACTTGGTACTGTAAATCCTTATTGGAATGTTAATCCACTGGCATCTAATTTATTTCAATTGTTTCCATAACCACAAGATGGCAGCTGTGCGAAATTTTAAAATCTCCTTGTTACTTTCTGTGTCCTAAACATGCGATTGAAGTTTGAATGCTACACGTACACAATAATCTTCATGTAACAGTACATAACTCTAGGACCTACATATATAAAATCCAACATGGCGACCATCCGAAATATTTAGTCGGTTCTCAATATCTACGAATCTATTACAGCAATCAAACTGAAATTTTGTATGTAGATAGAGGCAATTAACAAAAGTAGGATATATGAAAATAGGCTGTATAGTTATTCACGGAACTACTTGTTTTTTTAATTTATTTTGTTATTTATTTATTTATATATTTATGTACATCCTTTATCTTCTTCTTCTTCTTGACGTTTCGGCCATTTGTGGACCACGTTAATTCAACAGCTCTCTCCTCGAGCTTTAACATTCGCCCAGTAACGCCTCATGTGTTCTCGATGCTGCTGCTTCCTGGCTTCAGTCCACGTCTTGCCTGTCGTTAGTTTAGGCTTTTCCTGAAAACTCAAGTGTTCTTTTAGTTGCATCTTACGCCCGGGACGTACGCATCTGAATATCGTTGTATGTAATTCCCACTTCTTTTAAATTATTTTCTACCTCTGTGAACCACGCTCCCTTGTTTATTGGAGTTGAGTGCTGTGATGAAATCATGTTTATAGTAATCCTGTAATTACAGTGTAATTGAAGCCAAATAGACAAGAAGAGGCCAAGCGACATGCACGAAAGCTCCGGCAAGCTCAACCACGCCCACATCTATCCATAGGATGCAATTTGTGTGGTTGCATTTTTCAGGGAAGAGATTTTGGAAAGAAGTTGGCCGTGGATCTGTTGAAAGCAACCACCCCGGCATTTGCCTGGTGGTGGAAATGGGAAACCACGAAATCAATTTTCAGGACGACCGAGGTGGGATTCAGCGAGGTATGAGCTAGCACAGTGGTTTCCATCTGGCGGCCCACGGGTCACATGCGGGCGGGAGAGCTTTTAGAAATAAAATAAATTTTTAAAAAGTCTTGAAAGAATAGCCTATATTTCAATGCTCTATTCGGCAAAAAATGAACAAATTTGATAAAGAATTGATGGCGAACCGTTATACAATGCACCGCATCACACAGCAGATCACTGGCTTCCCTCCACTTTACTCACGGAATAATGAACCCATTTTTAAAATTGATTTAATATTGATTCAAAGAAATCTTATTACTACCAAATTTTCCTTTTGGTAGTATTTTTTGATAATATTATTAATTTCAGTGTGGCGTCAGGAAGGGCATCCGGTCTTAAATCCCCGGCCAAAACCATAATGAGCCGGGTTGGCTCCGGAGACCCCAATTAATTGGGATAAGCCGAAGAGAATGATGAATGATTAATTTCAGTGTGTCTAGGTTTTTTTTTGCTGTGTTTGCCATTTTTATATCAATTCAAATAGACTCAATTGTTAAGTGTTCTTCATCAAAACTAAAAATTTCTTGGTATCTTTAATTTCACTCCTTTATGGAATTTTAGAATAGTTTTTGAGCAATGGCATCGAATCCCGCTGTTTGCCGGGGTAGGATTTTTAGTTGAAGAATTCTGTAGATTTAAGGAAGGGTATTCAGCCTTAAGTTTTATGAAAATTGCCCTGTTATTAAAGTGCGAACCGCAACCATACCTGAAGATCCCATTTTGGCCCTCAAGCCCTTACAAGTTGGGAACCACTGAGCTTGCAGCAACAGTAGCTTAGTACAGCTTCCTTTGTTCCTACGTTTCTCCTAAATTGGTCTTCATCCAACTCGGTTTGAATTTGTCTTTCCATCCTCTTTTAAGTATTCTATTCAGGATCGTATTATTTATTTTGAGTGAATTCTCCCAATAAATGAAAGGCGTTACGCAAATAACTCAATCAACTTCTTTTTGGTTCTTCTTGTTGTTCCAATAGGCATTCATTCTTTCCGAGAAGGCTCGTTTACGTTCTTCGGACCACTTTGGTCTATACTGTTTATGTTTTGGTTGCTCTGATGAAACTTCCCATTTGTTTACTTTGTGTCGGAAGGTGTCCCTTTCTGAAATGTCTGTTGTATTTATGTGCGCTTTTGAGGTCCTTTCGAAGTTCTTCTAGCCAAGGTGTTGAGCTCTTAAGTGAGGTTAAATAACCTATTTTCCTATTATCCTTTTCTGGTAGTCTAGTGAGATGACCAAAGAATTTTCTTAATACTGTATCAATTTCGATGTTTGAATACTATTATGATTATTATTATTATTAAAAATATCGTTACATGTTTACAAAATTCAGATAGACTGCATACATTTTATGAATTTCCTTTCAATTCCTACTCATTTCTTTAACTTGCAAGTTGTAGAATTATTGAATTATATTATTACAATATGATAAAGGCGTGTAGAAATAAGATATCAAATTCATACAAAGCACGAAGAGCAATCACATATGCCACTAAAAGTTGCATGCATATCACTGATTACGATATCCTTAAATTGTATAATGACAGTCGAATAACACGTTCTATTTATATATTTTACAAACAATTATGAATAACGAAGAAAAATAAAATTTTCATGTGTGTAAACTTGTAGGTTCAACTAATTATATCTTCAATTTTTATTTTGTTTTCCCTGAGAAAATGTTTCATATGCATCTTCAGGTTTGCATGATTATATAATTTTGGTGAGAAATACACAAAGTTACGTTTTGCTATACTTAACTTAGGTTGATACAAAGCTGATTTACGATAATCTTCACATGTCAGCTCCTGCTTTCTTTGGCACAGAGATGATAAACTTGTACTAATACGGAATGAATGCATATGGCAATTACATCAGCATCAACTTATTGTTTGCCTAGTTCTAACATAAAAAGCAAAAACATTTACCATTATGGGAAAAATGTGAAATAATTACCGTATTGATTAATAGATAATTAATTAAAATGCTCCACCCATCAATAAAAATTGTATTCAAGCTAGTGCATGTTTCATCCAACAATAACAAGTTTGAAAAGGCATCTTCAGAGTGTTTTGAAAATTATATTCAAATATTTAGAACCTTTATTTAACCAAATTATTTGTAAGGATATCCATTTTATTTCATTTCAAATTTACTCTAACTTATTATTTTACATTTTATAAGAATACTTATCCATTAGATTTTATATTTTCATCGTTCTTATTCATTGTTTTTCCAGTTTCTTCATTTCATCCTGTAATTAATTTCATTTCCCATTAGTTTTATTAAATTAATTTCTTTAGATTTAATTGCAATTTGATGAAGAAGGTTGGGCCGAAACGTGTACTAATTTTAATTTAATTTGTATTGGTTGAGCATTTTAATTAATTAGTTCTAGCATATTTCATTAAACGTTTGTGAACTATTGTATTATGAATCTCGCAGCAGTCATAATAAATATTGTAGGCTCCCACTAACAAATTGTAGCATGTACTGTAGTTATGGAATCTGTTATGTCACACACTTTGCTTTCGTGTGTTTCCATATTTGGTTGGATGCTATCAACTTTAATATCCCTTTTATTGTATTATTGCTATGTCCTTTTTTATACTTCTCATTCGTTTTTATCGGACGGTAGAGATGTTTCAATAAATATCCCCGCAGTCATACATGAAACTTCCGTAAACAAACATTATTCCCTGAATGTTGTGTTCATAAAGGCCCAGTGTGGCCAGAAAATGGTGCATTGTGGGCTCTTTAGAGAGAGTTCCATACATGTGAATATAACGATTGCTCCTTTTGAACTACGCCGCTTCAATAACAAAAATCAGAAGTTAGTGTGTGCCATGAATAGAGATCCACAGCACACCAAGCGGTAAATGGGCTGATCGTGTGGTATGTGACTTACTCCCTCATCACCTGCAGTGCGTTAGCTTAGCCAGAGAACGCATCTCCGTAACCCACATAAAAGCTAAAAGTGTGATAACCTTACTCTGATAATCTAGCCACTGTAGGCTTCACCCAGCAGCGTAGCCGATAGCGTCGATTGAAATATCAGAAGCTTTTCATTTGATAAACACATGTGTAACCAATCACGAGGACAACCCAGAAATTAAGTCTCCCTATTTTTAGCTATTTTAATTTATGAAGAAAATAAGCTTATGAGATCACCTTTTGTCCGTGTGTGTGTGTGTGTGTGTCCTAATCAAATCTAAACGGCTGGAGCGATTTCAATTAAACTCGGTAAGGACATTGTAGTATTCTCTCCGACCCCGACCGTGCCTTTATTACGTCTCACCACTCCAACATGGCGGATGTGCGAAATATTTCACCGGCATTCTATATCTCCGAAACTATTACTGATATCACCCTAAAATTTAGTACGGTGATAAAGGTTACTATGACAGCAATCAAACTGAAAGTTTGTATGTTGATAGAACCTATGAACATAAGTTCACATATGGGACTTTCAATAACCTGTTAAGTACAAACCGAACATAGCGGCCAAGCCATTGTTTTTTTCTTCGATTTAACCATCCGAGCGCAGTGAAACATGGTACACCAAATGTTTATACACATTGCAATGCACTGACATCTAATTTAGTTCAATTGTTTACATAACCTCAAGATGGTGGCTGTGCGAAATTTTAAAATTAAGTTTAAATTCATGATAAAGCTGTGTATCGAACCCAGGACATGAGCTATTTTATGTCCTTTAGTAAACGCAAATTGCTGTCAGATTGTTAAGTATGTATGTCTACCCCTTATTATTCCCGTTTTTTGTGGTTATGAAGGAAAACAAAAGAATGAGCATTAAATTTACCAATGGGATGAAAAGTTTTCGATATATTTTGGTGAAATTTCGTATTGAAATGTATCTCTTGTGTCTTAAGAATGTGAACTAGAACCATTGCTGTAACAATTGTTGTTTGTATTTTCTGAGTGAACATACCTCACTAAATTGTCAAAAGAAATCTACTCTTATAAAAAAAGGGAGAAAAAAATATTATTTCAAAATATAGGCAAAAGATGTTAGTTCACATTGTTAACACAAGCATTATGAAAATTCTAAAACAATCATCTTCCAGAAATGTGAAGTTTTGTAGAAATTATCCAGGAAAAGTATGATCAATGTATAAAAATTAGTCCATTGTTTTGAAATTTATTTAAAAAAAAGAGGGAAATTTATTTTCAAATATACAAGTTGAAACCTAAGAAAAAGAACAGTACTAGGAGTGTGCAAAATTTCGTATCAACGGAACAAAGGGATTCCGAGGAAAACCTTTTTAAATATCTGTGGTTTTTAGCCTATTTTCAATTTTGAAAAAAATTGGCTTATGAGATCACCTTTTGTCCGTGTGGCTGTGTGTGCGTGTGTGTGTGTGTGTGTGTGTGTGTGTGTGTCCCTAATAACTTCTATACGGCTGGAGCGATTTCAATGAAACTCGGTAAGTTCATAGCACTACTCGGGGCGACCCCGACCGTGCCCTTCAAATTTTGTTACGTCTCACCAATCCAACATGGCGGCTGTGCGAAATATTTCACCAGCATTCAATATCTCCGAAACTATTTCCGATATCACCCTGGATTTTTTTACGGTGATAAAGGGAACTACTAGAAGTTCACTTATGTGACTATTGAAAAACTGTTAACTACAAAACCAACATGGCGGCCACACGAATTTGCGACTGTTAAATAGACGTTTCTCGCGATTTAACCAACCAAACGCAATACAACTTGGTACAGTATATGTTTATACACATTGTAATGCACCGACATGAAACTTCGTTCAATTGTTTACATAACCACAAGATGGCGGATGTGCGAAATATTTCACCGGTATTCTATATCTCTGAAACTATTAGCGGTATCACCCTGAAATTTTGTACGGAGATAAAGGGCACTACTGGAAGTTCATCTATAAGACTTCAAAAACCGGTTAACTACAAAACGAACATGGCGGCCAAGCAAATTTAAAAAATTAATAGACCTTTCTCGCGATTTAATGTTCCAAACGCAATGAAATCTGGTACAGGAAATGTTTATACACATTGTAATGCACTGGTATCCAATTTAGTTCAATTGTTTACATAACCTCAAAATGGCGGCTGTGCGAATTTAAAATTAAGTTTTTTATTTCTTGTGTCGTAAACATGCGATCGAAGTGAAAGTTTGAATATTGAACCTACGCAATAATTTTCCTTTAATGGTACATGACTCTAAGGCCTATACATTTAACAATCCTACATGGCGACCATCCGAAATATTTAGACGGCTCTGAATATCTACGAATCTATTATAGCAATCAAACTGAATTTCCTTATAGGGGCTATGAACATAAGTTCACCTATAGGACTTTAAATAACCTGGTGATCACAAATCCAACATGGCGGCGACGCGAAGTATAAATATTCACATGGACGTTTCTCGCAATTTAACCATCCTAGTGCAGTGAAACTTGGTACAGTAAATCCTTAGACGAATGTTAATCCACTGGCATCTAATTTATTTCAATTGTTTCCATAACCACAAGATGGCAGCTGTGCGAAATTTTAAAATATCCTTGTTACTTCTTGTGTCCTAATCATGCGATTGAAATTTGAATGCTACACGTACACAATAATCTTCATGTAACAGTACATAACTCTAGGACCTACTTGTATAAAATCCAACATGGCGACCATCCGAAATATTTAGTCGGTTCTCAATATCTACGAATCTATTACAGCAAACAAACTGAAATTTTGTATGTTGATAGTGGCAGTTAACTTAAGTAGGATGTATGAAAATAGGCTGTATAGTTCTTCACGGAACTACTTGTTACACTTGTAAAGGTGTCCCTTTCCCCCTTAAAATCCAACCAGTGGTTCTCGAGATTACCTGTTACATCCAAGAATCGGGGACCTTGTTTTATATTATGTAGAGGTACAGAAGTAACCAGAATGTCACGATGAATTACATTTGTAATTGTAACGCAGTTATTTTCGCACAAAATAACTTAAATTCGTTACTGCTTTTTGTAAATAACGGAAACTGCAACTTAGTTTTTTTTAAGAAGTCACGTACCCAACCCTGATCGCTACCCATTGGTTGAAACCTCGCTGCTTTGGAGGACATGCTTCCCATTTACGAAATATTTTGAACAAAACAAACTGAAAGCTATGAAATATTTCTCTGTGGTTGTTGATTCTTCTTTTAATATTGAATCTGTGACGGTAACATCTCATGTGATAAAAATGTTTGCCTTCACCAGTAGGAGTTTGATGCATTGTAACTATGTTATTACAGTGGCATGGCCCGCGGGAGGAACAGCTACAAAAAGTAATCAAACCAAAAACACTGACAGTTGTGTATGTTACAGCTTCAGGGAATTGATTTGTGGGCAGGAAAACAGTCGTGCCACTTCTTCATATAACGTACATTGTATCCTGGTCTTCTTTTATTGTTGTTTGTGTTATTTATTGCCCGTTTAAACATGTGAGCTCTTTGCGCATGCTCCAACCATTCAGTATGTCATAACTCGTTTGAAATATATGAGAGTGGTATTTGTGACACAACTCTGCATGGATCGTTTACATAACAATAGCTATGTCAATTTATGTACCTTAAGCCATTATTGCACGTTCTCTGTATTCAGAAGGGTCAGGGGATTTGCAAAAAAGACTCTCATTTAATGCATTAATATGTGGAAACATGCCTAAATCTAACAAAAAAATATGCAGATTAGTATGTTCCATTAAACCATGATAATAATAGGGGTATCTGTCCTCTTTTCTGCCCACGCATTCGAATTCCTTAATACTTGGCAGTGTAGCCACGCGCGTTCAGTCGCACACCACGACTGCAATGGGCTATGGGCAGCTGCATCAAGTCGGGAGATTAGGGTCATCCTAAGTATATTTTAACCTCATATCCCTCCAGGAAAATACTAGGATGGTAGGTTACTTATTTCGAGTCCTGGGCCACCAATTAATTTTCCTAATCTTAATAATTTCAATTAGCCCTGTTGGCCTACAGATTGTGAAGTGACGCGTGGTCATCACGCTAGGTCCCCTCGGCGCTTCACGTGGACGCTGCTTCTCTGCTCCTACAGCAATTCAATTGTCCTCACGAGGCTGAGTGCACCCCGTTCCAGCCCTTACGACAGTTTATAAAATCCCTGAGGAAGCCGGGAATCAAGCCCGCGTGGACAGGGGCAGGCAGAAGCGCTACCGCAACACCGTGGGGCCGGTATAATATTTCAAAATATTTCAATCAGCCTCGTTTGAGGTTAGCAAGCTTGGCTGTTACCGCGGAGGGATCAAGTTTCCGGCTCTGTCATGAAATTAAATTCTGGTCTGAGGGCTGACACGGGGCACACTCAGCCTCGTGAGGATTTGAATGAGTTTCTGAATGGTATGGTCTCCGTCTAGAGCAGGGGTTCCCAACCTGGGGGGCGCGCCCACTAGGGGGGCGTGGGGCTTTATGAAGGGGGGCGTGAAGTGATTTCCGAATCAAGTTTTTTTAAACTCGAATATTACAATTTTTCGAATATCTCCAAGTGATTGTCGCGCCAAGTCAATCGTTCAACACACTGGTAATAAGGAATTGGTGAAATAAGGAATTTTCTGTGTTGTAAGGAGCAAAATCATGCCAATTTTATCGTCTCATTGGCATATCTTTGTGATTTCATTGAAGGTTTGAACAGTTTGAACTTAAAGCTCCAAGGCAAAAACTCCAATATTATGCTTGCTTATGATGCCATCAGAGGTTTCCTGGAAAAATTACAGTACTTCATATTATTTTTTCAGAAATAATTACTCAATTATGCAGTGTTATTAGGCTAGGTCTATATCCTCCGCGTCAGTTTATCGAAGAGATTATAGAAGCGACGAGTGGAGAGGGGGGCGTGATGACCACCCGTATCTGAAAAGGGGGGCATCAGCTGGCAAAGGTTGGGAACCACTGGTCTAGAGGAAAGAATTCATGATGAAAATTAATAAATGTAAAACAAAAATATTGGAATGCAGCCGAAATAAATCAAAAACTTCTATGGACATCAAATTGGCAGGTGAAAAACTAAAGGAAGTAGGAGACTTCTGTTACTTAGGAAGTAAAATAACCAATGATGGACGAAGCAAAGAGAATATAAAAAGTAGATTAGCTCAGGCAAGGAAAGCATTTCTACAGAAAAGTAATCTGTTGACATCTACTTCTACTATATATATATATATATATATATAAATGAAAGTTTGTCTGTTTTTTCTGAATTTCCACGGAAATTTGCGATATTTGCGCGTTTCAGGCTGTTTTATGACGGATGCGCGCAAAAATAATTTTTTTGTCTGTCTGTCTGTCTGTCTGTCTGTCTGTCTGTGTGTCTGTGGACAACTTCTACGAGTCCTTATAACTTGAGAACGGCTGGGTGGATCAACGTAAAATTTGATACAGATATCCATCAGAGGCACCACACTAATCATTGTTGTAACTCTTCTCCGTACCTCTCATAAAAGGGGCCCCACCCCCTTAAAATACATGCTAAAATAGGCGTAGAAGGGTGAAACAACGCTCATTTTCTGCCCCTCAATGTGAGAAACGAAACTCGGGGGCCCTAAGGGCCCCCGAAAACCACATTTTAAGGCCCTAAAACCAACAGTTTTTGAGATATTCCCAGAAAACTAATTTCACTTAATAAATTAATGAAAGAACTAGTTGAAACCCGTCAAAACATGACGGTCAAAGGGAAAATATTTACTGAAGAATCTCCTTATATAGGCCTAATGTACATTCATTGTACGATTATTTTTTGGCTCTATTGAAACTATAAGGGCGTCAAAAGATTGCACTCTTAACATTGCAAAATACTGCTGGCAATGACTGAAAAATTGATGAGGCAAATTGAGACCTGTACGTTCGAGAGTTTCCCCTTGAGCTTTATTGATTTTGATAGAGTATGCCAAACGAATTGGAAAATATTGCCTCTTAAAAGAATTATTATAGTGTTATATCGGATGGTATTAAATCAAGTCGAAGGATTAGACCTCTTGGCCTAATTTTTACTGCACTTATTATTTCCAAATCCAAGCAATATGGTTGCATTTAGGAGCCCTTGGGAAACCTTCAGATTTCTAAGCAGCATAACTATGGGTCAAGCGTTTAGAGTATGTGGAGGCAAATCTTATAATTCCAAGGAATTCAAGAACTCTGAGGGGTCTAATACAACTGGCCGCAAACCGTCGCTTATAATTTTGGAATATAACGAAGAAATGCGATGATGTGCAAAACATAACGGTCATTGGGAAAATATTTACTGTAGGACTTTCTTATATGCATTCTCTGTATGATTACAGAGAAAGATCGACTTTGCAACATATAACTGGCCATTACTGAAAACTTGCGTTACGTTACGTTTGCGTTAACCTTTTTCTCCTCCAGGGTTGTCTTTTCCAACGGATTGAGCGAGGGGTCCCACCTCTACCGCCTCTAAAGGCAGTGTCCTGGAGCTTGTGACTCTGAGTCGGGGATACAACTCGGGTGTGTGACCAGCACTACGCCCAGGCGGCCTCACTTGCAAAGCGATCAGGGACCTGATGAAGGGATGGTAAGAGCGGGAGGGTTAGGCAAGGAAGTGGGAAGGAGGCGGCCGTGGCCTTACGGTAGGTACCATCCCGGCATTTTCCCGAAGACGAAATGGGAAACCACGGAAAACTACTTCGAGGATGGCTGAGGTGGGAATTGAAACCCCTCTACTCATTTGGACCACCCGAGGCAGAGTATACCCCGTTCCAGTCCTCATACCCCTTTTCAAAGTTCGTGGCAGAGCCGGAAATTGAACTCAGGACGGGGCGGCAGCTAACCATGCTGACCACTACGCTACAGGGGCGAGCTACGGAGGCAACGACTGAAAACTTGATGAGGTAAATAGTGACCTACACGTTCGAGAGTTCCCCTTTCAGCTTTATTGATTGTGATAAGGTATGGCAAGCGATTGCAAATTGGTGCTCTAAACGAAAATGGAAGTGTTTCATCGGATGGTGTTAAATAAAGTCGAAGGATTAGAACTCTCTGCCCAATATTATCTGCACTTATTATTTCAAAATCCAAGCAATTCTCATGCATAATTCTTACAATTAATCTGGCACCAATTAGGAGCTTTTGAGAAATGTCCAGATTCCTAAGGAGCATAACTGTGGCTCGAACATTAGGAGTATGAATATGTGGAAGCAAAATTCCGAGGAATTCAAGAATTCTGTAAGAAGTATCTGGCTTTCATATTCATTATTTAATCTGTAACAGTGGTGTATGCTTTTGTTACCTTAGTGTTTTAAATATATATATGGCAATGTCAATCGCGCCGAATTTCTTAGTTTACGGGAATGCTAAGAGTAAAATATGTTTTGCCAATGGAATAGCAATACCAAGAAATAAAAATTCGGAAAAAAAGGTGATGGAGGTGGGACTCGAACAGCTCCCATTGCGCGATGCATACATTAAAGAGTCTCTGACGCTACGACCTGAGCTACCGAAACACTGGTAATACCACGTAATATTAAGTTAGTTAAACAACATAGGCCCTACACACTTAACTGTCAGTATACATATTTCAACATTTTCCGTCGTGTATAATTGTATTCCAGTATATATCGTGGGAACGTCATAAATAATGTTCACTTCTTTTATACTTCTAATAAATAACTGGTAATACTGGTAATACCACGCAATATTAAGTTAGTTAAACAACATAGGCCCTACACACTTAACTGTCAGTATACATATTTCAACATTTTCCGTCGTGTATAATTGTATTCCAGTATATATCGTGGGAACGTCATAAATAATGTTCACTTCTTTTATACTTCTTATAAATAACTATCAAACGCGATTGTACGCATGCGTGAGGGCCTAGAATTCTATATTAATTTAAAAATATACGAATTCCTTAGTTTAGGGGAATGCCAAGAGTTAAATATGTTTTGACAATGGAATAGCAATACCAAGGAATAAAAATACGGAAATAAAAAAAACATGTCGGAGGTGGGACTCGAACTGCTTCCATTGCGCGATGCATAAATTAAGATTTCTCGCTTCTACGACCTGAGCTACCGAGCCACTTGTAATGACACGCAACATCAAGACAGTTTGATGACATAGGCCCTTCACACTCGACTGTCAGTTTACGTGTTTCAACATTTTCCGCCGTGTATAAATGTATTCCAGTAGCCTATACATCGTGGGAACGTCACAAATAATGTTCACTTCTTCTATATTTCTTATAAATAACTATCAAATTGAAACGCGATGCACTTGTAACCGCCATGACTGTCATGAGGCAAGGTGATTGTACGCATGCGTGAGGGGCGAGAATTCTGCAATTTTCTATATTAATTTAAAATATATACGAATTCCTTAGTTTACGGGAATGCTAAGACTTAAATATGTTTTGACAATGGAATAGCAATACCAAGAAATAAAAATACAGAAATAAAAAAACATGTCGGAGGTGGGGCTCGAACAGCTTCCATTGCGCGATGCATAAAATACGATTTCTTGCCTTTACGACCTGAGCTACCGAACCACCTGCAATGTTACGCAATATTAAGACACTTTAACTACATAGGCCCTAAACACTCGACTACGTGTTTCGACATTTTCCGTTGTGTATAATTGTATTCCTGTATATATCGTGGGAACATCATAAATAATGTTCCCTTCCTTTATACTTCTTGCAAATAACTATCAAATTGAAACACGATGCACTTGTAACAAAATAAAGAAAACATATCCGCGGTGAGAATCGAACCCTCTCGATCATGCATAATACATTTTTCTAGGCAGTAACCTTATCCCCTTGGCCATCCAGACAACTATGGGACACTTCAGTATTAAGCTATCTAACCAGTATACACACTCAACCTGCAGTTTAAGTCCTTCAATTTGTGGTTTATTTAATATAATTCTATTTCAATGCATATTGTAAAAACATAATTAACATTATTGGAGACCCTTTTTAATTCTCATAAACAAAGATCTCAATTAGACGCGACCGGAATCGCCATTTTCCTTGTTGAGAAAGGCCATTGTGCGCATGCGCGGGAGTGTCAAATATTACATATTTCTTTAATCATTTAAAAATATACCGTAACATATATTTTCCTTTTAAAGAAACTCTGCAAATCTGCATGCCAAGAGCTTTCGTTAGAATGTCTTACGAAGCCAATCGGTTAAGTCGTTTTCACAATCTCGTGTGTACAAAAAACAGCTTAGTGTTTTAAATATATAGATGCATGGCGGTAACCATGGCAACTGAATCTCAGAGGTCCATCTATTTCTGTAAGACGCAATGCAATTCCATTTATTACATTACTGTGAAGGTTTGCAAACGGCTATAAGGTTATAATGGATCCAAATTAAGCTGAAATATTCATTAATACATACAATGCGCTTAAGGGGTCAAGGGGTACTCTAGAATTTTTTCACGCGATTTACACGTGCGGGTGTGGTTCCGTAGGTCTATTATATCCCTTCTCTATTATATAAAAATGAATGTTTGTCTGATTTTTCGGCTTTTCTACGAAAATTTGACATATTTGCCCGTTTCAGACTGTTTTGTGACGGATGCACGCAAAAATATATTTTTGTCTGTCTGTCTGTGGACAATTTTTGTGTCCTTATAACTCGAGAACGGCTGGGTGGATTAACGTAAAATTTGATACAGATATCCATCAGAGGCACGACACTAATCATTGATGTAACATTTATCCGTACCTCTCATAACAGGGGGTCTACCTCCTTAAAATACATGCTGAATTAAGCGTGAGACAAAGCTCAATTTCAGCACCTCAATGTGAGAAACGAAACTCGGGGGCCCTAAAAGGACCCCGAAAACCACATTTTAAGGCCCTAAAACCAACAGTTTTTGAGATATTCCCAAAAAACGAATTTCACTTAATAAATTAATGAAGGAATGCATGGCAGCAGAATCTCAGAGGTCCATCTATTTCTGTAAGACGCAATACAATTCCATTTATTACATTACTGTGAAGGTTTGCAAACGGCAATAAGGTTATAACGGATCCAAATTAAGCTGAAATATTCATCAATACATATATTGTGCTTAAGGGGTCAAGGGGTAATCTAGAATTTTTTAACGCGATTTACACGTGCGGGTATGGTCCGGAAGGTCTATTATATCCCTATCCCTATTTTGTTATATTATTATTATTAGTAGTATTATTATTATTTTAATTATTATCATTATTATGGCGTACAACGAAGAGACAAAGCTCATTTTCAAACCCTTGGGGTCAGAAACAAAACTCGGGGCCCCTCAAGAGCCGTAAAGGGTCCCCGAAAACTATATTTTAAGGCTCTAAACCCAACCGTTTCTTAGATATTCCCAGAAAACTAATTTCATTTAATAAACTAAAGAAGGAATGCAAGCCACTAACCATGACAACAGTATCTCAAGAGGTGGCATCCAACTTTCCATCTATTTCTGGAATAAGTAATGCCACTCCATTTATTATATTTCTGTGAAAGGTTGCAAATGGAGTACCCTAGATATTTTTCACACGACTTACACGTGCGATATGTCGTACAGAAGGTCTATTATATCTCCAAACATCAACATTATTTTCAAAAATTCCTGAATAGAAATAGTAGACTGTTTTTTGCTGATTTTAGGAATTTGGGCCATTGGAGGCTAAAAACACTGAATTTTCATGCACCACAAGCCTTTATAATTTATAAAAGGTGTCTTCCTGTAGTTGGGCACTTGACACAACGGTTAGGGTCAGTTCGTATGTGACGTGTATTGCGATTCTTCTACGAAGTTTTCAATTTTATTTTCACGCCAGGAAGAACACGTTAGGTAAATTTAGTTTGAGAGCACATTTTAACTAATATTTTTTCTTTGCCAACAAACAGGTTCCAAGCCCCTAAACATTGCAACAGTAGCTCAATTGATAACATCTGGTTATTAATACCGAAGACCGTTCGAAGAATGGGTACTTCTGCTAGTCGAATATAAATTTAGGTATTAGGAAATAAATTTTGAAGGCCTTTGTCTAGAGCGTGGCGCTCTATGGAAGTGAAACTTGGACTATTGGTGCAGCAGAGAAGAGGAGAATTGAAGCGTTTGAAATGTGGTGTTACAGGAGAATGATGAAGATCAGATGGGTAGATAGGGTTACAAACGAAGAGGTATTAAGACTAGTGGGAGAGGAGAGATGTTTCTGGTGACTGCTAATGAAGAGAAGAGATAGGTTGGTAGGACACATACTAAGACACCCAGGAATAGCAACCTTAGTTATGGAAGGAAGGGTAGAGGACAAGAACTGTAGGGGTAGACCAAGGTTAGAATATATTAAACAGTTTGCCTCGGATGTACGGTGTGGTAGCAATGCAGAGATGAAACGATTAGCTCAGGACAGGAAGGTATGGAGAGCTGCATCAAACCAGTCAAAAGACTGAAGACTCAAACAACAGCGGGAGGCAAAAACTGAGAAGAAGCGGTTCTATTCCCATCTCAGTCATCCTGGAAGTGGTTTTTCGTGTGGTTTTCCCACTTCTACTCCGGGAGAATGCTGCGATGGTGTCTAACTTAGGCGATCTGTGACTGGCATTTATGTTTGCCTTTTTCTCTTCTCAATGGTAACATTGGATGACCAAGAATTTTCGTAACCTTCTTCTCTGTATCTTAAATACCAAGCGATAGTTATGCACTATTCGATGTCATTTTTTTCGGCTGAATCACTCTCTGACACGCAGTGAAACTGATTGCAGAGCAGTTGCTGCTTGCGGTAACTACATAGTTTCACGTTGCACTCAATCGATTGCCTAGTGCAGGGGTTCTCAACTGGTGGGTCGCGACCCCCTGGGGGTTGCAGGATGCGTCTTGGGGGATCGCGAGATACGGAGAAAAAGTTTTAAAAAATTAGTAATTGCTGTAGTTTTTTATTTTAAAAGAATACACTCACAGTGTATTTAACTTTTACGTCTTTTTTATTCTATTAATGAGCTTGTTTGGAATGAACCAATTTTTGAATGTCTGAAATGATTTTTGTAACACACAAAACAATGCCATTTTCCAGTGTCAAACGATTTCTTGATTTGGTTTCTTAACTCACCATTAGGCTATGGAGAACCCTTGTTCCCAGTTGTAGGATGTAGAAACCGGCATCAAAATTTTTAACGCTGTTGTGAACAGTTCTGGGTATTCCCTTTTAATACTTATCCAAAAATTTGTCGGCACAAGCATTATTAAAAGTTAGTTTCACTGATTGATCACTTGAAATCTCTAACATTAAAACGTTGGGGGGTCGCCAAAATACTCAGCCTAAAAAGGGGGTCGCAGTGTCTAAAAGGTTGAAGACCCGTGGCCTAGTGTATTAAAACCCTAAATAGCAAAATTAAATCTGTCACAATTCGCCACGGTGATAGTTCTTTTTCTTTATCTTGGTCATCAGCCTCGTGAATTACAGTAATACAGTGCAACGTGGCTAATTCGAACTTCTATAATTCGAAATCTTCTTTAATTCGAATTTTTCTCTTGGTCCCTAGCATTTTATATACAATCAATGCTAAAAAAATCGTGGTTAATTCAAATTATATTTTGGATAATTCGAAGTTTTTGTGTGTAAAACGCCGATCGAAAGCCAAACAGTTGGGTCAGGAATTCCTGAAAAACGACGTATCATTGGCATGCGGCCCCTACTCAATGGTTTTGCCTACATGACTAAAAACACGCCTTCGATGCTCCTTCCAAGGTCAATGCACAACCCCTCCCCCTTCCATTGTTTTGCAACGCTCCACATCTCATAAGTCATAACAGTGTCATCCCTTACACCTGTCTGGTAGAGCGTGCTGAGTGGTCTAATTAGACTTGTGGTTCTTGTTTAAAAGTTTGGTTTTGCCTGCGTTTTAAAGTGTGTGTACAGAACTAAGATGTCGTCATCAAAGCCTTGGGTTCCATAAACAACTTTGACTTTGGCGGAGAAAATAGCGGTGATTAAAGAAGTGGAAAAGGGAATGAAGGAAAAAATCTGAAATTGCAAAGGCTTTCGGGATTCATCGAAACACGTTGTCAACATACCTAAAAAATAAAGACAAAATTCTCGGTTATGAAAATGAGAGTGGCAAAGGCCGAAAAAGGTTGAGGGAACCGGAAAATGTGAATTTGAATATTTTCTCTACCCTTTTCAAAGAACTTTCATAATTTGAATTTTTGGATAATTCGAATTTTTTTACTGGTCCCTTGAGGTTCGAATTATCCAAGTTTCACTGTATATTCATTAAATTTGCCAGGCAGGCTGCGTCACTGTTGAAACTGTAGGAGTAAGTAATTTTAAGGGTCTACTCCAAACCTTAAAAATACTACCTCGTGGCGCACTGGCTAGCATTCTTGGCTACCATTCCTGAGGTTCGATTCTCGTCTTTGCAAAGTAGTTTGATTTTGGTCTGAGGGTTGGAACGGGGCACACCCAGCCTCGTGAAGGAAATCTGAGAATACGGATTTATTTCCCACCGCACCCATCCTAAATGTGGTTTTCCGTGGTTTCCCCATTTCTAATCGAGGCAAACGCCAGGATGGTTCTTAACTTAAGACCACGGCCGCCTCCTTTCCAATCCTTACCTGAAATACAATTACACACACTACTACAGACAAATTATTTGGGGCATATGATCTCGTAGTTCCGCCCCTTAAAACCTCAATAACAACAATCTATTATGTATAATTTATATCTACAGGGACTTTCACTCAAAGTGGGGCAGCGCGGCGCGGGCGTCGAGTGTCGGACGAGCACATGGCAACTCACTGAGCTTGGGGTCAATAAAGCGCCCGTACGAATCGCATGTAAATAACAAACACACAAAATAACACATAATCAAAGTAAAATAATTACTCACCTTGTCACAGAAGATGTTGAAAATGTCATCCACCTGTGACCGTACATTCTTCTTTTGTGGTTATCGGGGCGTGCTTGTATATACACAAAGGGAGAGCAATTTAAAAAAAACATATATTTATCTTTACTTACAATAACGCATAACTTTCCAAACATCTTGTTCTCTATCATTACTCCTTTCTTCTTTCATTAATCTCATTCCTTCCTAACAATATTATTCTAGTTAGTTAGTTAGTTATTGTTGTTTTAAGGGGCGGAACTACGAGGTCATCTGCCCCTCAATATTATTCTCTCCTTTTCTTTTTATCATCAAAGCATCTCGATAAACATACCTCGTGGAACTCACATTATAATACAAAGTCACGGAATAAGAAAAACAAAAACAACATCAAAGAAGGAACATAGAAAAGAAACTTCATTGGCAAGGCCACCTGGCATGCCACACAGAGATGCAAACAGCACTCCTAGCAAGCGCCATTTTCTTAACCTAAAAGAGCTGAGCTTTGTAATCAGAATGGTTACACACCTGCATCTACACATTTCTGGCATCGTCTAAGGAATTTTCATTCACACGCTTTATTTCATCTACCGAGGTAGCCTCAATTTATCTCGTGATATTTTGTGCTAATGTGTACGCAGGTTGAGGCATTATTGAAACAATAGGCTTTAACACTTAGCAATAACACGTTATAAAATTTTGAAACACAATAACAATTAAACAATAACCACGTACTCACGTTATAAACTTATAACACTTATAACTTAAGATAGGCTATAAACGAAATAACAAAGTCAACTTTACTCGGCAAATACTGCCTTGCAACTGTCTCAGCATCGCGCAGTATTAATTTCATCAATCCTACAACACTTCTTTCCGTAAGACATTTGCTGCCTCAGTTCCGCGTTGCTATCTGCTCGTCTGACCTTTAGCTCGACGTTCTACCTGCAGTAGTGCGCCTACCGAGTGGCCGGCACTCGGTATAATACGCTAAGGTGTATGTTTCACAAAACTCAAGCTCCTAAACCAGAGGGAGTTAGAAGGTGTGGTTTGTACCAAAATCTTACAAATCGTCTCAATAGTAAATGAAAAATCTTGCATTTCTTGAAAAGTCAACGGAAATATATTTATTTGTTTATAAAGTGCTTTTAAACAAATAAACGAGACGATAGCCCCTGGCAGAACTGTGTCGCATACAGCCGCATATCACTAATGCCGGGCGGGTAGTCTGTACACATGGGGCGCACACAACCAGCAGCAGTGATAAATTGCTCTCCGATTTCATAATTATCGTCAATTTGTTTAAAATGTGCGTTTAAACAAATAAACATATTTATAGAAGCCCGCATAACAGTAAAGCCAGGCGAGTGGTTTATACACACGCGAGAGTTCTCGCTCGAGTCCGCTAGTAACTAACAAATTCTACACACACGCAAGTACACGGGGCTAAATGACCACGACGTCCAGGCCCCTCAAATGAAACCACCACCACCATTATAATTGAATGGACTCGCCAAGGAACCTGATGCAAGGGATCTACTGTACGGATAAACGAGTATATTCCAGCAGTGTCGACTGGGGGTTGGGCCGTTTGATGAGATATTCATAGCCTCTTCTCTGCAGCTAGCACACGACAATACATGGTCTTATTGCATAAATGATAGATCAGCTAGACTTCTTCTTCCCACCCTGTTATGAATGTCTTATGAAAGCGAGAACATCAAAGTTACTTCGCCCACGCCACGCGCTCTAGCTATAGAAAACTTAAAGAGAAGACACTCCGCACTTCTTCTCGTTTGAAATTGTGCTGGAATACTTTCAAACAAAACTTAGTATTACATTTTAGTAATCGCTTACGATTATCTGCCCACTTTAAGCAGTTCTTTCCTACTCTTAACAAACGTTTATGTCCCTAATACAATCCTACTCCGTTTGTTTTTTCACATTCTTCTTCTTCTTCTTCTTCTTCTTCTTCTTCTTCTTCTTCTTCTTCTTCTCCTCCTCCTCCTCCTCCTCCCTCTTCGCCTTTTCCTGTTACGCGGGGTCGGCTTTCTTAATCCTGAGGCGCCAGTCATTTCGTTGTAAAGGATCATCAGCAGATAGGCCCAATACTCTCATGTCCCTTTGCACATTCGTCGTCCATGTTGTTTGAGGTCTGCCGCTCCCTCTCTTTTGTGTAGCCATGGAAAGGCACTTCTTCACTACATGATTCTCCGGTCTTCGCATAACATGTCCATACCACCTTAGCCTTAGTTTCTCTGTTATAGGCGCTACTTTGAAACTGCCTCGCACATGTTTATTACGGATTTTACCTGACCAACGTAACATACGCATTTCTATTGAATTGTATTTAGCTTTTGCTCATGTGCCTTTGTAGTAGCCCATGTTTCACTACCATAGAGTAGGATTGGTCTTACGGCAGTTTTATAAACTTTACCCTTAGTTTTTATGGGTATTTTCGGATCACATAAGACTCTTGTTAGTTCGCGCCATCTGTTCCACCCAGACGTGGCCCTAGGTATTATATCGGCGGTTATCGTGCCATCTTCAGCAATGACAGAACCCACCTGAAATGCCAAAATGAAACGGAAAGCATGACTCATCAGTAAGTTAGGAGCTGGATGTTGATGCCTTAAAAAACTAAAATTATCAATAAATTTATTTATTTATTTATTTATTTATTTATTTATTTATTTATTTATTTTGTTGCAGTGGCGAAGTTAGGGCTCGTGGCCCTCTCTTACACTTATGTGAAACTTATGGTGGAAAATGCTCTAAAAATTTGATGAAACTAACTTGAAGGGTAATTTTATAAAAAGAAATCATTTTTCTGTGTTTTTCACTAAATAACTATTTTTATTTCCAAGTAATAATACTTTTCTACTTAACTTGAATGAATCATATCACGAAAATAGAAAAACCATTATCGTATTTTTAATATAGAATTTCATTCGGAATCAGGCGTTTTCTTCGAGTAAACTACCTGTTGTATACAGGTGTCCCCAAACCACGGCCCGTAGGCCAACACTAGCATGTGAGCATAGTTTGCTTGACTGTCCGGATAGCGGATAAGCTGCGGATAATTTTCAGAGTAAATTTGCGGGTAGCTTTTAGAATGCAATGTTGAACTGGATTTTTTTAAATGATTTTGGTTTTAGCTAAAGTCTGCGTCTTTTACGTTTCTTGTTATTTCCCTATTTGCTTTCTCTTGGATTGTATGAGAATAATAGAGAAGTGAGAGAAGCCAGTCATGGAAATACCCTCAATTGGTAGTGTTGACTTTTGCCCAAAAAAATGTGCTTTATACCTGCGCTTGCCTGCGTGGGTATACCCAACGTTTAAGCAAGTGCTATAATTAGCCACCCGCCGTTTCACTTGCCGTTACTCAGAGGGACAGAACTCAGTCAACATTGTCTTGCGATTCGCACATGGCCTAGGGGAACGAATTTCTCCTCAAATTTCTAAATGTGTTGCTGTAATACTATTAAATTTAAAATATTATTGTAATGTCAGCGGATTCGGATAACAAACGTGCAGATACGGATAAAAGTCGTGCGTTTGCGGGGTGGTTGCGGATAACAGTCGTGAGGATGCGGTGCGGATGCGGATAACGTTTTGTTTATCCGTGCAGGGCTCTAGCCATCGCTTATTTTGAATGTGGGTAAATCATACAAAATAATAATCAGATGTTTTTGAATAACGAACAATAACTGACGTTCATAGGTAAATCACATAATAAAATTGAACATTATGAATAATGAAAGTTATATAACTGTAATTTTTAGTTGTGGATAAAGTTCATTAGTGGAAATTATCAGCAGCGACTTCAAATGTCCATCACTAAATTAGGATCTGTAAATATTGTTTGTATATCTTATTTTGGAGTTTTTTTTTTACACAGATAAGAAGTGCTGAATGCGGGGAAAAAAAAGCCAGGAGCAATCGGAGCGGAGCCCACCCCCGCGCCCTGAGCCATAGATATCTCACTAGTTTTGCAACTTATATGTTTTTGTTTTCTTTTACTCTTCATGACTTACTGGACTAAAAATGTTTACGAAGAGCTGAAATTATTACAAGTGTTTAAACAATAGTCTTATTTACATTTTCTTTTAAGAAAAAGACAGTAGAATGATTGTTTAGAATCTCAACTTGAAGAGGAGTTTTCCTAATGCAAAAAGTCACACGTTTTGTTTTAATTATTTTATTCCAGTTTTTGTGTACATTTAAAGCTGAGGGATTCGAAATTCATTCATTACTGAGGTCCGCCCTTGGACTATTCAAAGATCCGTAGACGATGGATTGAAATCACTTGATTGAGATGGTACATTTCAAAGTCATGAAAAAACAGAAAGCGGACCAGCTCAGGATCCCCAATTCCGAAGATTTCCAGACGCAATTTCTCATAGGAAAAGTCTACGGGAGATAAAACATCACTAAGTTGGGTAGGCCTATTCAAATATATCAGCAAATGGCCAATAAAATGATTTTGAATGAACAATTGTGACCGATTTAAATTTATGTTTTCATTCTAATAAATTGCACACCTCTGTAGCTAGGTTTTGGTTCTTGTGACTTAGTGGAGGAGTCAGTGTGGCCCTTAGAAAAAATGTTTGGAGACACCTGCTTTACAACACCAGCTATACCTCAACTCCTTTACAATTCACTAATCAAATTAGTAGGCCTACCGATCATTTCGCACAATCACTAAGAATATAAACATTTTTTACTGCGTGCAGAGAACAAAATGCATTAGAATGATCCTAGAATTCAAGAAAGAGAGAGAAAAATAAACGGATAGCTGTCCTTAGTCATGGGGAACAATAAAGGTACAACCTGACAATTAGTTGAGATGGTAAAAATGGTACAGAAATGAATGAAACATGATGGCGGAGGACGACTCCTTTTGGGATCCTCCAGTCAGAAATATTATACAGGTGATTTTGAACAATTGTCAAAGAATTTCTGAGAACATTTAGAGAGAGTAACAACAATTTTCAAAAACTGATACCATGTTTTCTGAAAATAGTATCTGTGAATTTTGGAATCACTCCTTCAGCTTAGAGAAACAATCCAATGAGTTCCCAGTTTTAAATTCCATAACCTACGCAAAGCTCTCTTTTTTATCTTTCTAAATCATCCACCTTTTCTTGATCTTGTTCAAGTCGTACTATGGGATGAAGTATATATCACCTGTTGGCGGTATGGTTAATAACCATTGAACGTGTCCGATACGCAGGAGACTTCCTCAAATACGTCGTACTTTCAGAAAATTTGCTAAGGGCATCCGATCGTAAAACCATCCAGCACATAGAAAATTCATCCTCGACCCAGAAGTGACAAAAAGGAAATCTGACATTCTACGGATCGGAGCGTGGAATGTTAGAAGTCTGCTAGGAAGTGGAAAGTTAGAAAACTTAGAAAGGGAAATGGATAGGTTGAGGTTGGATTTGGTTGGGATTAGTGAAATGCGCTGGCAGGAAGAACAGGACTTTTGGTCAGGAGACTATAGGGTCATTAGCACTAAATCAAACAATGGCCAAGCAGGGGTTGGTCTCATATTGTGTAGGAAACTTGGACAGCGGGTGGAATATTATGAGCAATACAGTGAACGGATTATTGTAGCAAAAATCAATACTAAACCTACGTGCACCACAGTGGTACAAGTCTATATGCCTACCAGTCAAGCTGATGATGAGGATGTTGAAAAGGTCTACGAAGAAATAGATGACATTCTGAGGTATATCAAAGGTGATGAAAATGTTATAGTAATGGGAGATTGGAATGCTGTGGTAGGAAAAAGGAGAGAAGGGAAGATAGTAGGAGATTTTGGATTAGGTGAAAGGAATGATCGAGGAAACAGGCTGATGGAATTCTGCACCGAACATGAGTTGGTCATAGCTAACACCTTATTCAATAACCACAATAGAAGAATATACACATGGATGAGACCAGGAGATACAGGGCGTTACCAAATCGACTTCATTATGGTCAAGCAGAGGTTTCGAAACCAGATTTTGGATTGTAAAACATATCCTGGTGCTGACATAAACTCTGACCACAATCTGGTTGTAATGAAATGCAGATTAAAGTTGAAGAAACTGAAGAAAAGTCAAAAGCCAAAAAGGTGGGCAATAGACAGACTGAAAGTGAAGGATGTAAACGAAAGATTCAAGAAAAGTATAAAGGAAGGACTAATCAAAACCCCTAAACAAACTTCAATTGCAGACGAATGGGCACTTTTGAAGAATGAAATAACAAAATCCGCAGAAGAAAACATTGGTAGGAAAGAAAGAATAGGTAGAAAACCGTGGATCACTCAGGATATACTAGAATTGATGGATGAAAGGCGGAAACACAAGAATCTAAGAGATGAAAAGGGGAAAGCAGAATACAGACGTTTGAGAAATGAGGTTAACAAGAAGTGCAGGGAAGCGAAAGAAGAATGGTTGAAAGAGAAATGTGCAGGTATAGAAAATTGTCTGAAATTAGGAAAAGTAGACACAGCTTATCGAAGGATTAAGAATACTTTTGGGGAAAAGAAGACTAAGTGCTGTAATATTAAGGACACAAATGGAAAGCCTCTAACAGATAGGGAAGAAAAGATCGAGAGATGGAAAGCTTACATAGAGTGCTTGTATAAGGGAAAGGAGATTGAGAATCATGTAATGGAAAGGGAGGAGGAAATTGATGAGGATGCAAAAGGAGATTTAATATTGAGATCAGAATTTGACAGAGCATTAGAGGACTTAGGCCGGAACAAAGCACCAGGCATAGATGATATACCGATTGAGTTGCTAAGCTGCATAGGAGATGAAGGTCTGATCAGGTTATTTCACTTGGTGTGTAGGATTTATGAGACAGGTGAGGTACCCCCTGATTTCAAGAAGAATGTTATCATCCCTATACCAAAGAAAGTGGGAGCTGACAGATGTGAAGATTACCGTACAATCAGCTTGATTACTCATGCTTCAAAGATCCTGTCTAGAATAATTTACAAGAGGATTGAAAGCCAGATAGAAACGGAGTTGGGTGAAGACCAGTTTGGTTTCAGGAGAAATGTAGGAACAAGGGAAGCTGTACTAAGTCTTAGGCTGATTTTGGAAGGTAGAATAAGGAAAGATAAGAGAACGTTCATGGCATTTGTAGACTTAGAAAAGGCTTTTGATAACGTTGATTGGACTAAATTGTTGGACATTTTGAAATCTATTGGAATAAAGTACAGGGATAGGAGGGTGATATACAATCTATACAGAAACCAGACAGCAGTCATTCGAGCTGAAGGACATGAGAGAGAAGCTGGTATTCAGAAAGGTGTAAGGCAAGGCTGCAACTTATCACCCATACTTTTCAATCTTTACATTGAACAAGCAATGAAGGAAATTGGAGAAAAATTTAAAGTGGGAGTGAAGATTCAAGGAGAAATAATTTCAACTCTGAGATTTGCTGATGACATCGTCATCTTGGCCGACAAGCCTGAAGATTTGAATGAGTTTTTGAATGGTATGGATTCCGTCTTACGGAAGGAATTCATGATGAAAATTAATAAATGTAAAACAAAAATACTGGAATGCAGCCGAAATAAATCAGAAACCTCTATGGAGATCAAATTGGCAGGTGAAAAGCTGAAGGAAGTAGGAAACTTCTGTTACTTAGGAAGCAGAATAACCAGTGATGGACGAAGCAAAGAGGATATAAAAAGTAGGTTGGCTCAGGCAAGAAAGCCTTTCTACAAAAAAGGAATCTGTTGACATCGAATATAGATTTAGGTATTAGGAAGTCACTTTTGAAAGCCTTTGTCTGGAGCGTGGCGCTCTATGGAAGTGAAACTTGGACTATTGGTGCAGTAGAAAAGAGGAGAATTGAAGCATTTGAAATGTGGTGTTACAGGAGAATGATGAAGATCAGATGGGTAGATAGGGTTACAAACGAAGAGGTATTAAGGCGAGTGGGAGAGGAGAGATGTTTCTGGCGACTGCTAATGAAGAGAAGAGATAGGTTGGTAGGACACATACTAAGACACCCAGGAATAGCAAGCTTAGTTATGGAAGGATGGGTCGAGGACAAGAACTGTAGGGGTAGACCAAGGTTAGAATATGTTAAACAGATAGCCTCTGATGTAGGATGTGGTAGCTATGTAGAGATGAAACGATTGGCTCAGGACAGGGAGGCATGGAGAGCTGCATCAAACCAGTCAAAAGACTGAAGACTCAAACACACAAAAACGACCCAATAAAAATGGGGATAGGCCCTATTACGGGGCAGACATGCTTTCATCGAACGCTTCAATAAGACAATCGACTCAAATCTTAATTCTCATGACTGTATGATTATTTAAACTTTAATCTTCAGTAAGATTAAGAAAATTTCAAGGGAGGTTTCGGATCAAAGAACCCCCAGCGATAGCGTCCCCGAGTTAAGAGGCAAGTTACGTAATGAAGACGTCAGATGGAAGTGAGCAGGACATGCGATCGCTGCAATCCGTGGACTTAGAGATTGGAAAAGAAGGTAGGAGAGACACGCTATAATATGGAATGATGCAAAAGACTTCAGACAGCAAAGGTCAGTAAAGGATAACTTATTAAGAGTGGTGAAGAAATTTCAGTTTGTGATTTTTACGAGAATGTTGTGCTCGGGGAGATGTTCCTTAGGCCCACTACCACCGTCATCATAACCGCAGCCACCACCACCACCTTGAAAGGGGAGGTGTGTCCAAAATTTATTTTGCCATAGTTTCTGTTCGTACGGGCAATGGCCTAGAAGTTCCACCCCTTAAAAGAACAATCAACACCATCACTGGTCAGCTTCTTAGCTAAGTGGATATCTCGCTAGACTTTCGTCTTTAATGCCTCGGCTCGATGCCCGGCCAGGTCATGGAATTTTTACATCGAATTGATATAATTCCCCTGGCTTGGTAATGGGTGCTTGTGTTCCTCATCACGACGCGCAAATCACCTATGGACGTTAACTCAATAGACCTGCACTCCAGACGCCACACACCACCATTATTATTATTCTCTTCTTCTGTCGATTTTGTGGCGGCTGCCGTGCGTAGTTGGAAGCATGCTGAACTTCTATGCCCAAGGTCGAAGGTTCAAACCCGGCCAAAGTCGTCGGATTTTTCAAGAGCGTTAAAAATCTCTCAGTATGCCTTCCTTCGGAAGGGAAGTAAAGCCGGTGGTCCCATGTCATAGATTTATGGCATGCAAAAGATTCTTCCACAGAGTAAACTTGTGTGAAGTTAAATTTCTAGGCTAGATAAATAAATAAATTATTGTTGATGGCATGTTGGCATTCACGCCCTAGTAATTAAAATCAAGCAATTATTCTAGATTTCGTCTAGGTGCACTAAGTCAGGTTGATCAGCGGGCTATTGGTTACCCTCCCTGACCGTTACCACTTCCTTCTTTCAAGCCACTATTTAAGCCATGTTTAACAAATGATCTCTCCGCAATAAATCTGCGATTAGGGGGAGATTTTCACCAAACACTAAGCGGTCAATGCCTGATCAATACGCATTAAATCGAGCTAAAACCTCGGAACCCCTCATTTGAGTTTATTTTAATATTCTCCTACAGACACATCTCGCAACAAGCGCCATCAAATATTAATTATGTTATTAGCCGAGGGACAAAAGCTTCTTTCAATTCACTGAAAGCCTTTCACAATTTCCATATTGACTTAACTACGCTCACATAATGGGGACAAAACACATTTTTAAATGAAGAATAATTTCTCTCTTGTGCATTATTGAAGATTCCATTTAGGGTGAAAAGAATGGAAACGGCCGCAAAATTAGAGTTTCTTTGTCACAAACTGCGAACATTTCTATGGTTCCTTTACAATGCTTTTACATGGACCGTTGAGTGGATGATACTGCACTTACTATCCTTCAGCCTGTGTCGGCATCTATACTCATATAATACAGTACCTACTCGAGCTGTTAATATCGAGAGTAGCCATTGGAAGTCTCCATACATTCCTTCAGAAACTCAATTGATAATGTAATATTATTGGTTTACGTCCCTTTTAACTACTACGGCTTTTAGAGACTCCTTGTTGACAAACTCAAATACCGAATTTATTTGATAGCATACAGTGATGTGTACATTTTCAAAATGTTTGGTGGTTAACCTGACACATAAGAATTAACAATAGACGAAACGTTTGCAATGAACTAAATGGGCGAGTTTTGTTGCCTTTCCATGGTGTCCACAGAATTTTCAATGTCAATTTTCCTGACTTTTCCAGACCATTTTTCAACAAAATTCCTGATTCGTGAAGTCATCTTACATCGGAGAAAAGAGTTCAAAAAATTATTACGATCATCTATCAAAATTGGCATTATGGAAATAGGAAATATCAAGTGATTGGCATTTACATTTTAATTCTCTTGTTTATGAATGCCAAGTCATAATATTTTAGAGGCCGATTGCAGACACGTAGTGCCATGTGCTGGGCGATGGGGCCGCTACATCCCTACGTCAATGCCAACGCCAAAAAAGCGTACAAAAATAGGTAAAAGAGGTTTTTACTGTGATGTACTGTAAATGGAAACTTACCATAATGTCCAGTGAGTTATTGCTTTTCATCTTCAGAGATTAGTTGAACTTGTAACATCAAAATATGGCTGTAAAACACAAAATACTGTATGGTTAATATAAAATACTTGACTTTCTAATACTTTTCGCCATTTTTTCCCGGCTCACGCCAATTTTTCACACTTTTTCCTGACTTTTCCTGACCAAAAACAAAATTCCTGACTTTTCCTGACCTTTCCTGTCTGTGGACACCATGATTTCTGATTTTTATGTAGGCCTACATTAAGCCACTATCGGAGGTCCGCCAGTACTAAAATATTCCGTACTTATTATTTATCCTCTTCATTGAGGTGTATTCAGATATTTCCGCTAGGATTCAGGACGAGATGGAGAGGGAGAAAGACACACGTGCATAAGAGATTGGATTTTGAAAATGTACACATCACAGTATGCTATGAATGGAATAAATTCGGTATGTGTTTGTCAACAAAGAGTGGGGCATGCAAGAGAATCACGCACTCCCCATTCCAGCGGCTAGCGCATCGTTTCTATCTACTGCCGACACATATGCAAACCTTTAATATATCAAAAAGTACTCGAAGGATTTGCAAAATAAGCACAACACCGAACTTGCCACTTGATTCTTAGTTGTTGTAGTGGGTGAACGTAGTATAGTTCCATTTAAAAAACCAAAGTGGCTACCGGTTTCTCGGTAAATACGTATGTACTGGGGACGAAATGGACCGTGTTGTATGAGCCCCTTAATACGATTTAATAATTTGAAAACAGAATGTCGATATCTTAAAGGGTTCCGTAGATATTTGAGATGGCCCTCTGAGCTGAATAACCCTGTATTAGAGAGACCCTATTAATCGATGGCGTAGTTGATAGCATGCTGAGCTTCTATGCCCAAGGTTGCGGGTTCAAACCCGGCTGAAGTCGTCGGATTATTTTAAGAGCGTTTAAAATCCCTCAGTATGGCTTCCTTCGGAGGGGAAGTAAAGCCACCGAGCCCATGTCATGTAAAACAACCTTCCACTAACTACAATTGTGTGAAGCTAACTTTGAAGGTTAGATTTTTTGATAACGCTATATTAGTTCCAAGGTTCGTCGCCAGGTGCTGGCTGTGATGGCATCTAGTAGTCAAGTCCGCAGCTAGGTGTCATGGACGGTAGCATTTGGTAGTAAAAGTAGGAACTACTTGAAAAATTGATCGTCTGCAGTCCTTACCTAAATCACAGATAACACACACTAATACAGCCATCACAATTAACACCGGTTATCAGACAAATTCTATACACACCCAAAGTACACGGGGCTACATGACCTCATTGTCGCAGCCCCTAAACTAAGGAACCAACCCTATTAATCAGATGTAATTTTTTCAGTTTTTTTTTTCGTTTATTCCACTATTCGGGATTATATTGAGATTATACTGAAAAGTTGCAATATCAAGTGGCATAACAACCCAAAACGCTATAATTTCGTAAGCATTCCCATGCTACCGAATTACATATTTACGCGTGTATAGGCCTCACTTTTCATGTTAAAATATTGAGGCAGAAACTAGGGTTGGATTTATACTCGGAACACATAAAAAATACACATAATTTATAAAGGAATACAATAAATTTTATTACCTGAATCCTTACATTTGATGAATTATTGATCAATGCCACTAATATCTTGGTCACTAGACCCAGTATCTGTTGTAGACCTACACCACACCGTATCATCTTCACTACTGTCCCCTGCATTTGCAATGTCACCTTAAAACTTTTCTGAATCATGTCTGGAGATATTTCCTTCCAAGCGGCAACAATCCATTCGCACATCTGTGAAAGGGAAGGAAGCTCTTTTAAAGCGTACAGTTGGCGTCGTATCTGCAGCGCTGCTTATCCAGTTACGGTGCAGTCGTCTCAGATTTGCCTTGAAAGGTCGGTTGATGGAAACATCGAGAGGCTGCAACATTCCCGTCATACCACCAGGTATCACCACCATATCGCACTTTTATTCCCGACACTTCTCTTTAACACTGTTTGTCAAATGAACTCGAAAACTGTCAAGCACGAGCATCGAACGTGGGCGTAGGAGAGCACCTGGCCGCCGAAACCACACTGATTTTAACCAGTCTATGAAGAGGACCTCTGACAACCAGCCGTATTGTTGCACTCGAACAACAACGCCTGATGGTAACTTTTCTTTGGGAAGAGTCTTACGTTTAAAATAGCGTACGGAATAAGCTTGTTTCCATCAGCTGTGAACATCACATAATTCACGGTGTTGCCACTTCTAGTAGAACACCCGCGTAGAGAAAGTTATTTTAATGTGTAACATCTTTCCACTCGGTATCTTGGATATTTTTGTGGCACTCGGTAGCTGGACATTTTGGTGGGAGTAATTTTTGAAAAGGGTCGGAAGTGCATGGGACGGAAACAATGAGCGCGCGTGGTGGCGGAGATCGGTACAACGACGTACTGTAGGCCATGTGGCTATGGGAAATGTATGTCGCATACAGTTTAGTTCAAGGTTTGGAGACCCCATTTAATAAATTCCTACAATAAATCATCTTCAAGTTGTCGTTCTTTGGTGAGAAAATATTCATTATATCATATTTGCTGAAAACAATTGAAATGAAAATCCACAGCCTGCTTCCAGTCTCCGACCGGGTCAGGAATGGAATGAACGGAGCCCCCATCTAGCGGCGAGGATATGAACTGTGCCGGCTGCCGAGGCCTGACGCACTCCTCTGGGGCAATGATTAAATGAATGACAGATGAAATGAAATGATAGAGGAGAGTGTTGCTGGAATGAAATTGTGACAGGGAAAACCGGAGTACCCGGAGAAAAACCTGTCTGCCTCCGTTTTGTCCAGCACAGATCTCACATGGAGTGACCGGGATTTGAACAACGGACCCAGTGGTGAGAGGCCGGCGTGCTGCCGCCTAAGCCACGGAGGCTTCGCTGAAAACAATTACGATTTATTAAATCTTCATACTTTTGCTGTATTCTTATTTAATGTAAGCACTCGATGTACTGTCGGCCATGTGGCTATGTGGAATCTATATCGCATCAACAAACACTCCAAACTACGTAGGAATTTCAGTATATTAACACCGACTACTAACAATAAATTGTGGTAGTGGGACTGTGTAATGTAAGGGTGGTACAAAGCGTGCATCAGACAAAAAGTATCAGTTTACCGGGATTGAGACACATTGGAATGTAGTAAAGAACACTGGAAGACAGAGGAAATTTCGAACTACGAACGAACGTGAAGGCAAGTGGCAAATCGACCTGAAAGAGGGTAAGATAAGTTAATTGCAAATTGTTAAGTTGGTTAAGATATCACAGCGAGGTTGAACAAGTGTACTGCAAACTGCCCACTAAGAGAGCGAGACCCGCGACGAAAACGCTACCTGGCGAAACAAGGCTTAAACGAGCAAAAGCCATAGGAGGCAGATACTGCTTACGTGTAATACAGGAGGCAAGGCATTCTCAACTGGCAACGTCATAGTAGACAAAGACAGCTTGCTTACATGTAACAAAGGAAGCAGGGCATTCTCAACGAGTGCACTCGAGACTTTCGGAAGACATACAACACAGAGGATATTCAACGCACGCATGTTCAATTTACAGTAAAACATTCACGATAGATACTTGCCAGGGACTCGTAGAATCCCAACTCGCATATCCTCGCTAACGCTAAGAAGTATATATGCATATACGCGTCTAGAACATAGGCCTCAATAACAACTGATTCACAACTTGATCAACAAAGAAGACAACATGAAACCCTTCTCGAAATCAGAAAACAAAGACGCACGCGTGAAACGGAAGTCGAGAGCTCCCGCAAGGTACCGCTCACAAAGCTCTGAAGAAGAGATTCAAGCAGTAAACCAACAAACCCAAACAAACACAAACAAACCCAAGGGAAGGAATCAAAAGAAGTGAAAGACATGTTTTCTGAAATCCTAACACAGCTTCAAAACTTAAAGAAACAAAATGAAGACTTTCGAAAGGAAACAAGAGAAGAAATAAACAGCATCAAACAAGAACTAAGGACAACAGAAGAAAATTCACGTAAAATAAACGATGCCCTTGAACGGAAAATAGAAAATGTGGACAACAGAACGCAAGAAAAAGTAGAGAAAATACATGCCCTAGAGCTACAAGAGGAGCAAAGATTGAAGAGGGAAAGAAAGAACAACATTGTCATTAAAAGTAAAGAGCTATTACATGAGAACCTAACATACAGTGAGCTAGGAAGCAAAGTCAAATCTATACTGGACAAAATAGAAACTGAAGTCAAGGTAGAAAGCGTACTGCAGATTGGGAGAGACGGCCACGGTAAAGGCATAGTGAGAGTCACATTTAAACACTTTGCAGACAAGCTGAAAATAATTAGAAGCCAACACAAGCTAAAGGGACAAGACCTCTATGTTGACAACGACCTCACCAAGAACGAAAGAGCAGTACAAGCGAAATTAAGACAGATAGCCAGGGAGGAGAGTAGCAAAGCTAACAGTGAGGTGAAAGTGGGCTACCAGAAGATCCTCCTAAACGGTCAATGGATTAATTGGAAGGATCTAAAAAACGGGGAGCTGACCGCCGCACTGTGATCAAGCAACCGGCGGTAACAAAGAAAGAACTAATACTTGCAACACTCAACGTAAGGTCTCTGAGAACTGAAGACAAGGAACTTGAACTGGAAAATGCTCTCTTAAACATAAATTACGACATACTAGGACTAAGTGAAGTAAGACAACTCGGCGAAGGAATCCGAGAAAAACCAAATGGAGACATCTTCAGCTACATCGGTGAAACCAAAGGGCAAAAAGGAGTGGGCTTCATGATCAAGAAACACCTAAAAAACAACATTCGGGAAATTCGAGGAATCTCAGAGAGAATTGCGCTACTGTCCTTAGATCTAGAAGGGAATACCATCGTAATTATACAAATCTATGCCCCCACAGAGAACAGCACAGAGGAGGAAATTGAAAAGTTTTACGAGCAACTAGAAGACACACTGGACAACTTCAAAACACAAAGAACGTTTGTAATGGGGGACTTTAACAGTAAAGTGGGAATCAAGGAACATACAGACGAAGCACCTATGGGACTATTCGGATACGGAATTAGAAATGGGAGAGGAGACAGATTGATCCAGTTTGCTCAAGGACACAACATGAAAATTGTGAACACCTTCTTCAAGAAAATGCCAGAGAGTAGATGGACATGGAGAGGCCCGAACGGCAGGACAAAAAACGAAATTGACTTTATACTTACCGACAACTTAAAGGAAGTAAAGGATATTCAAGTGATCAACGGGCTAAAATTCGACACCGACCATAGAATGGTGCGCTTAAAGCTAACAATAAAGAAGAATAGACGGCCATACTTCAATACCAGGATAACTAGCCCTGGACAGATCAACCAGACCGAATACGCCCAAGAAATCCAGCAAAATCTAAATCACCTGAAGCAACAAAACCACCTAAGCACACAGCACCTCTACACAGAACTCATAAAATGTATAACATCTGCATGTAACAACTCAGCAATACCAAGAAGTAAGAAGGGACGGCGCGATAAGCTAAAAGACAGTACCAAACGCCTAATCGAGGAAAGGGAAATATTGAAAGCACAAGCTGTAGATAACAACCAGAAAAAGTTAGAGTACGGGCAGCTTAATAGGCGCACAAAAAGGGAAATTAGAAAGGACATTAGAGACCACAACACAGAAATCATCAGAAAGTACGCAGAAGAATCAAAATCAATCAGAAAGATGAGAAAAGAACTAGCACCAGACAATCAATGGATGCTTGGAGTGAAAGACAAAAGAGGTAAAAGACAAGCAACAAGGGAGGAAATAACGAAACAGGCCACAGACTTCTACAGAGAGCTGTACTCCAGTACACACCAGAGAAGAGACTCAGACCAAAGTGATAAGGGGCTGGAGGCACTACACGACGAAGAAATTTCTCCCATCATGACCAGTGAAGTCAGAGCAGCAATAAAGGAGGCGAAAAACGAGAAATGCCCCGGAGAGGATGCCATCTACAACGAATATCTGAAAATGGGTGGTGAGGATCTCATAGAAGTGATAACAAGGCTATTCAACATAATACTTGAAACAGAAGACATTCCAACAGAATGGAAACAGAGCGTTATTGTTCTGCTTCACAAGAAAGGCGCTAAAGATGACATTAATAACTACAGACCAATCAGTTTAATGGCCAGTCTCTACAAACTTTTCACGAAAATCATGACTAGAAGGATGTCTAAACTACTAGATGAAAACCAAGCAGTGGAACAAGCCGGTTTCAGGACAGGCTTTAGCACAATTGACCACCTGCAAGCAATGAACCAGCTCTTGGAAAAAACGCAGGAATTTAATCTCGAACTATACATTGCATTCGTAGACTATAACAAAGCCTTCGATTCTGTGGAACATAGTTGTGTGCTAGAGGCATTGAGAAGCCAAGGCATACAAAAGAGATATGTCAGACTACTGGAAAAGCTCTACGAAGGCTGCCAAGTGAGGGTAAGAACGGAGAGGGAGGTTGCGAACATCAACTTAGAGTGAGGCGTGAAACAAGGCGACCCCCTCTCACCAAAGTTGTTCACATGCCTACTGGAGAACCAATTTAGGAAGTTGGAATGGGACAACAAATACGGCATCGAAAACAACGGGGAAAGGCTGACACACTTACGGTTCGCAGACGATATTGCACTGCTAGCAAAATCGGCAACAGACTTGGAACAAATGCTAGCGGACCTGGACACTGTCAGTATAGAAGTAGGTCTATCTATGAACCCCCTAAAAACAAAACTGATGACCAACTCACTGGAAGTAAAAATCCTCATCAATGGCAAACCACTAGCGTACACACAGGAATACGTCTACCTTGGGCAAAACCTGTCATTTGACTGCTCCCAAGAGAAGGAAATCAAGAGACGAGTTGGACAAGCATGGAAGAAGTTCTGGTCCTTAAAATTAATATTGATGGACAAATCCCAGAAAATAAGTCAAAAGTCAGAAGTGCTAGAAAAGTGTGTAATGCCGGTACTGCTATACGGCTGTCAAACCTGGGCGTTAACAGAGAAGCAAAGGCAAACAATCCGGGTATGTCAACGCAAAATGGAACGGAAGATCCTTCAAGTTTCCTTGAGGGACAGATTACGAAACGAGGAGATAAGAAGAAGAACTGCCATGAAAGATGCCGTGACAACAGCTGACAGGCTAAAATGGAAGTGGGGAGGCCACGTGGCCAGAATGAAAGACGATCGATGGACGCACAAACTAACGGTATGGGACCCCAGGACAGGAAGAAGGAACGTGGGTAGACAGAGGACCCGCTGGGATGACTCAATCGTAAGGAAGACAGGCAAACACTGGACGAGGATAGCACGGGAGAGACAAGAATAGAGACGTATGGAACTATAAGAAGGGAAGAGAAGGAAAGCTTCAACAATGAAAGATCCTGGTAGACAGCACACCTATGACATGAAAGATACACTTCTGCAACCTGTAACAAGCCAAACAACGCACGTAAAGCGAAGTGAAATGTAGTGTTAGTGAAGTGAACTACAGTGAAGTGTAGCAAGTGGAGTAAAAACTTGTACACAACTCCTTAGGACTTGCTCGCCTAACGAGTTTAAACCAGAGCACGTCCCTGTTCGCAGGAGGCCTTTGCCCTTATGGGATTATCTAGGCTATATTTATTTATTTATTTACTAACAATAATTGAAACTTCGTTGGTCTAAACGTATCACTGGGAGAAACACATTTAATATACCTTCTGCACACTTAATTTTTAATCGCGCCTATACTTGGCGAGCAGTGTTTTTTGGGTGGTCATTCGCAAGCTAGCAGCCGAACGTGAAGCAGCTCCTGCACCAAGCTCCTGCACCAAGCTCCAACCACGATTCAGAACTGATGAAATTGATGATCCATCTACCGCCGAGACTCTGATTCATCGATACCTACTTCCCTACCCAGCCATTAACAAATTCCTTTCCCGCCCTGCATATTCAAGCAACAATACCCTGTCCAAACAGTTACCCATTGTTGCCTACATTCAAGTCTCAAACCCACCCTCAGACCATTCCAAGTCAAGAAAATCCCATCTTCCTGAGTTGCCGCCAAGCAATACTCATTCCCCTCTTCCCCCTGCAGCCACATAATTAATTAATAATCTTTAATTAATTATTAATTTAAACCAGCTCGTCAATTGTCGCAGCCCCTCTGCATAAAAACTGGAAACCTTTGACGACTGGTACTTTCTCTCTTGGGCGAAGCCGAAATCTACGTCCCCCTAGGTCTGCCAAGCATTTGACCAATCATTCACACCTCATTATCACACTCACTTAACGACTCACCACTTTCAAACATGAACACTTCCCGCAAACACAACCCTGAAGAGTACGATCCAGCGGATCCCGCCTGGGATACCTTCAGGGACACACCTACAACCACTAGATCTTCCACTAGGTCATCCACTAGGACATCTACTCGTAAGAACTGGATGCACGAGATAGATACGTCAGCGAATCTGTATGCTGTCAATCCTAAAATGGACCCTCCCCACTGGACCTCTATGCTTATGATTCACCCGCCCAAAAACATTCATCCACAAACTCTTAGACATGCCATCTGCCAAATACTTGCGCCCCATTTTAGGGTTATTTCATGCATAGAGGAAACACATCAACACTACATCACAGTCATCCCAACAAATGAGCGATACCTCCATACCCTAAGTCTAGCTCTTCTGCAGCACCCAGCCGTTCCCCAGCATTTTCGGGTGTGCCCCTACCCTACCGATTCACAAAATAAGCACACTCAAACTGAAATCCAGGAGATCAGTGAGGTGCAATCTACCCAAACCATTCCAATTCCACCTCCCATGCCTAAATATCCTTCATCCAAGCAGACCCAAACAACTCACTCTCTATCCATAGCTCCAGTACAAACGATCTCCGTTACCCCAGTTAAAATCACTGTTGACAAACCTAAACTCACTCCCCATACCGAAACCGCCTCTCCCAATAGCCACCCCATCTCTCACGCCACCGACCCTGAGCCAGATAGCCCTATCATATCCGCAAATCCTACAGAACACCAGCCTTCCTCATCAAAACAAGCGTCGCGTAAACTCAAATCCCGCAAGAACCCTAACACAGCAACTAGGGCGCTGCGACGCCGCCCACCGATCACACAACATTCCTCACTCATATTCCAGTGCTACAAATGTCTGCGCTTGAACCACGACGCCGCGAATTGCAGGCATGCTACCCGCTGCAATAGATGTGGCGGTAATGATCGTCACACAGATTGCAAGGTGCATAAGGACAGCCCCACGTGTGTAAACTGTGGGGGCAATCACGCGGCAAGTTATGGAGGCTGTCAATATATAAAAGACGCCATCAAGCAAAGACAGAGAGAACTAACCAGGCATCGAACCAGACCCAATATACCGTCGCTACTCTCACTAAAAACAGTCCCCCCTCCAATCCAACCTGCCACTACACTCTCACAACATACTAATTCAGCCCTTACACAGCTACTACAGCTCCTCTCCCAACTCTCAGCCATCTCACTTACATAGACACTCAGCCCAAACCGAACACAGGACTCTGGGCGCCTGCCTGGGGACTGGGCCCGAACCCGGTCGCCTGGGATGGAGCTTGGCGGACCGGAAAACACAATACAAACCGGACATTTACATACCACAGTAAACAATAACCTAAAAACATATTCCCACAACCCAAAATCACTCTCAAAACAATATCACAGGTTACAAGTACACTCAAAGGCTATCTGACAGTTTCCGCAGTCGAACACAGGACCTGTCAGCTCGTGGCGGGCCTGCCTGGGGATTAGGCGAAAGCCTATCCATTGGGGTGGCGCGCCGCGGGCAGGCGGGTCATTCTTTAGTTCACACACAACCTAATATATTTTTTTCAGAAACCCAAAATTAAATTATTAACTTCGTTTATGCTTGAATTTTAACTTTTAATACGTTTCAGAAACACAAAATTTACATATTCATTTAAAAACAGCTCAGAGACTGCGGAACTCGGATAGCCAATCACAGGCCAGGATTACAACGTCCGACTAACTTTTTCAACCAAATATCAATATATCCGAACAAAACCTACTCTACATTACAGCCACACTTCCAAAATACACTTTTCGATCAAAAAATTAAAATTGTTATCATCAGGAACACCCTAAAACGGACCAAAACCAATCCACCAATCACAGCACAGTACAGACGCCCGCTCAGCCGGCATATTCGAATACAGCCAATCACAGCACAATAAACTCACAGCCCTTACAAATCATTCATAAAATCATTAATTCATCATTATTCCCAAATAGCGAGGCTTATATATTATTATTATTTTATTTTTAAACAAATTAACCTACTACAGGTCTTTTCAACAATTTCATACTATTAAACGCCAACCCACTAGAGGTCTGTCTTCCTTCCTAAGCTAAAACGTAACTTCTCAAATCATTTGATTATTATTATTATCAATAAGCTGAAACTACTGCAACGCCGGCCATGGCGCACGTTTTACATATAAAGCCAGAACACCAGGCTAGTACTGTAACTAAAGAGCTCGACTGCTATGACAACTGTTTATTCCCCGTAACAAAATTAAATTAACAAATCTTTTATTTTATTCCACCTTATACCAAACAATTTCTTTTTAAACCATCCCAATCTCATACACGCGCCGCCGAAGCGATTGTCGGCCGCTTTGCGGCCGACACATCGCTTGCGGCAGTAAAACTATATTTTTTTTTAAATTTAAACAATCTTCAACTCATAAATTAACTTCAAAAATTACGTCCCTAAAATAAAATACACCAGGCAGAGTAGCGCATAGACGCAACGGTACCTGGTCCCCTAGCGCCGCTGGCCTGCTCGCTTCGCTCGCAGTCAGCGGCTTCAAAACCGATTAGCAGCCTATACTTGGCAGTACGCTCTATTGGCAAAATGAGGCCATTTCCAATAACTTCGCTGGCATGGGTTCACTAACTGGCCGGTATAAAGCGTAGTTCGCATCACACGTTACACATCATATGCGACAACTGTAAGGCTCGTATATATATATATATATATATATTTATTTACAAAATACCGTAGTAGGGTGGGGCTTATACACGGGCGGGGCCTATACACGCGTAAATTCGGCTATGCATGAGCTCAGATGAGTTTCTGGCCTTGTAACGTATGTGACACAAAACACAATTCGGAAGACTTCTTTGCAATACCATTTGTTAGAGGCAGGCTTGTAAGAAGCTAGTGGACACACACAAAAACTCATGATTTACACATCTACAGTAGCATTCAACGAAAAGAAATGTCGTGGGAGTGAAACATGAATATCCTGCTCCGTCCCATTTATCAAACTCAGCTGCAAGAAATTTAAACGCCGCTGTAACAAATGAGAACCATTAGAGTCGACAAATGAAGCTTTTGAGAGAATATTGTGACACGAAATTAACAGTCTTAAATGATTCTGCGTCACTGTTGGTAGGCTCTGTTCCTTGTCTTCTCATTTTTCTCCCCATTTCGGACAGAATGAATCTCTCCTCTGGTAGAACTTGTTAGCCGCGGAGAAATATTTAGCGAAACACTCGCCGAGATCACATTTCATATTAGAATTAAAAAAGCGCCACATTCCTCCGAGACTTCGCCGCGGTGCGAGCTTTATATTAGAGACTCACAGTCACGCTATGTTAAGAATAATGAATAAAGGAACGCTTCTTTTTTTCACGACACACTAATGAAATCAAAATTTCAAGCGAACACGGTTATCCCTCTCACGTGTAAAAACTAGACCTAGATGTATAATAACAGACTTGCTTATTGCCTTGATAAACTTGTCCGCCCTGATGGTAGTCAGACTTCTGTCGAGCACTAATAGACGACTGTGTTTTATAATTATTATTTAATTTACATTTATGGCGTTAGGTCACATTGGCCATGCAGCCAGCAAAATACAAGTATGGTGCAGGATTTAAGTACTTGAAATAGACAGCGACATAGGAGAACAAACGTATTCCAACAATTGGAAGAGCTGCAAAAAAAGAATACATAATGTGGAGAAATCATGTAGCGAGTTCTTTGTATATGCTTCTCTTTGCTTCTTGAATGTTTTTACCCTATTTTCTTAATAATTTCGTGTGACTTAAATGGCTGGTAGTGATGAATAAGTCCAATAGTGTCCTTCAGCACGCTTGTGTGCTGGACGTCCCGTCTAAATGTTCGTATTTTCTACGATCGTGAACACTCCGTAACTCGTTATTCCTCAGCTCACAGCTCGTTAACACTATTGCACTTTTCGGTCATGAAGATTATCCTAATATTTCGTCATATACTATTCCCGGGGTCGTTTCGGCACCATAAAATGTGGTTACGCGAATAAAAACACCGTGACATAGCCAGCCATGATATATTTTGTTGCCTATACAATGAGAAGAAAAAAGGGGTAAAAACATTCAAGAAGCAAAGAGAAGCATATACAAAGAACTCGCTAAATCAGTTCTCCACACATAAAGCTCGGTGGCATCGGGAGAGCGTAGGTTCAAATCCCACCTCGGTCGTCCTGAAAATGGTTTACGTGGTTTTCCATATTTACCACCAGGCAATATCCGAGACGGTTAATACCTCCACGGCCGATTTACTTCCAAAATCCCTTCCCTGACCCGTCAGGAAAATAGAATAAATGGCCATTGGCTGCATTAGTAAAAAAAATGATGGATTTTGAGCCTACTTTTATTTATGAAAAAAAAAAGGCTTATGAGATCACATATTGTGTGTGTGTGTGTGTGTGTGTGTGTGTGTGTGTGTGTGTGTGTGTGTGTGTCCGTAAGAAAGTCTAAACGGCTGGAGCGATTTCAGTGAAACTCGTTAAGGTCATAGTAATATTTCGTCCGACCCCGACCGTGCCCTTCAAATGTTATTACGTCTCACTAAACTAAAATAGCGGCTGTGCGAAATATTTCATCGACATTCTCTATATCCGAAACTATTACTGATATGACCATGAAATGTTGTACGGTGAACACCTATGCGACTTTCAAAAACTTGTTAAATGCAAAACGAACATGGCGGCCAAGAGAAGAATTTTCTCGCGATTTAACCATCCGAGCGCAGTGAAACATGGTTCAGAAAATGTTTGTACACATTGTAATGCACTGGCATTTAATTTCGTTCAATTGTTTTCATAACATCAAGATGGCGGCTGTGCGAAATTTTAAAATTATTTTTTTATTTCTTGTGTCCTGATCATGCGATCGAAGTCAACGTTTGAATAATGAACCTACGCAATAATCATCATCTAATTGTATATAACTCTATGGGATTGCCTAGTAATACACCACCCTCCCTGTTCACAACAACAGCTAAGTCAACTAAATGGGAACTACTGTATGGTAACTTAAGTGGCGTAACTAGGATTTGCTTCTGGAGGGGGATGAACTGAGTCAATATTACCTCGGACATACTGAGACATCACAAATGATAGCCAATATACGGTCCAGAAGTTTCAAAACCTCCTATCTATATTGTTTTTGTGTTTGATTTTATTAACATTTGATGCGTAGTACAGGGTCTTTCACATAAAGTAAGAACGCCAAGTGGCAATTTTGCTATTCGCTGCTGAGGTGGCCTTGGCCGAGCTGTGGCGAGCCACGGCCCCCTGCTGTACTATTGAAAGCGCGCGCATAGTACATACGAGGCCTGTTTTTGTTTGATGGACTGTATAAAGAAAACATACCAAACTGATTTTACTAGTAAATGTTTGCTTGTTTTATTCTTATGTCTCAACATAATCGACAAAACGATTCAAACATTTGTCGTATCGTTACACCAGCTTTCCAATGCCCTCAGAAAAATATTCTGCCGCCACTGAGGTGGGTACGTCTGGACAGTCTCCTGAAGTGTTTCCTTTTTGGCGAGGCGTTGCAGCCCAACCATACTTTCAATTCTCGAAAAAGGTGAAAATCATTCACGACCACACTGTACCAACGTTACTATATACTTTTACAAAGAATTCAAGTGTGAAATTTTGGACCATCTGCCGTTTAGTCCAAACCAGCACTGAATGATTTTCACCTTTTTCGAGAATTGAAGGTATGGTTGGGCGGCAACCCCTCGTCAAAAAGGAAAAACTTCAGGAGCCTGTCCAGACGTACTCACCTCAGTTGCGGGAGAATATTTTGCCGAGGGCATTGGAAAGCTGGTGTAAAGATACGACAAATGTTTCAATCGTTTTGGCGATTATGTTGATGAGACATATAAATAAAACAATCAAAAATTTACTAGTAAAATCAGTTTGGTATGTTATTTTTATACAGGCCATCGGAACTTGAAAAAAAAAACAGCCCTTGTATGCACTATGCGCGCGCTTTCAGTAGTACAGCAGGGGGCCATGGCGCGCCACAAGCTCGGCCAAAGCCGCCTCAGCAGCGAATAACAAAACTACCGCTTGGCGTTCTTACTTTATATGAAAGACCCTGTATTTGCACTCAAATGCTCAAAAATTAAGTCCAGGTTTCCTCGCGAAATCATCTGGTATTTTTTATTCCCCGACATTGTATTGGCCTAAATATTAATAAACTAGTTTCCAACTATAGTTTAACTTAAAACAGTTAAACATAATATTACTCACTTTCCAAAATGGCACTCAGATACTAACGGAATGGCAACTGACAAGTGCTGTATTTTTTGGAAAGGGGTGACCGTCACCCCTCTGGCTAACTGAACAGCTGACCTTTTTGCTCATCATTGTTAGATTAGGGTAACACTATAAATGTTACACGAGTGAAAAGAAATGTTTTCAATCACAATCCAATCATTTGTCATCAATCCAAAGATGGATTTTATTCAAAATTAAAAATTTCATCAATTTTCATTTATTCATTACTACTGAAGTACCCATGCTTCGCTACGGGTCATAAATAAATTAAAATGTGAAGGTGACAGTTAAAACAGGGATAGGCGAGGTGCTGCGCGGAGGGAGAGTAAGGATGGAACATTTTGTCCAACTACACCGTTCGGCGTTGACCGTGTTTTATAGCACAAATTTAGGTTTTACTCGCTAACCGTTGGAGATACACGAAAGGTGATAAGGATAGAAAATTAAATGCCATAAATAGTTTGCTATTTCTTAGCGTTCTCTTTTATTTGAAATGGAAATATGAAAGTTTGAAACCAAAGGGTGTAGTGACGTCACTAAAATTGTCGCCATCTTTAAACAGTGCAAAGTATCGAAACCAAAAGTAGTCTATATGTTAACGAGGTAAATCAGTTACTTCAATGTAACATTTCATGCAAATCGGACCAGTGGTTCTTGCGTGATTGAGTAACACACAGACACACACCATCTCATTTTTATATATTAGTATAGATTTTGCTCGGGGGGGAATTGATCTCCCTGGTCACCTTGATCACAGATAGTTGATTACCTCTGTTAGGATAGATGTGTGAATCATACTTGTTATTGTTTCAGGCTGTGTACTCCAGAGTGGCTCGAGTCTGCAAGTTTGATCGAGGAGGTCCACACCGCTTCCGTAACAGATGGACGTCCTTCCTCAAGTCTCGCCTCAACTGCTCCGTGCATGGCGACTTCCCCTTTTATTTCAATGAGATCCGTAAGTATGTTCTAAATTTAAAAGACCAAGAAAGCTTCTTCGTTTTGTACAATTCATGACCTACTAGCTAAAAGGTACTTTGGCCATCAATGTGATCTGAAAATCCAATTCTTAGTTACCTTAAGTTGAATGTCTTTTTACAGTATTTTAAAAATGACAATGATTATTATTGTACGAGTTGTAAAGACCAATTTTCATATTACAGGCTACCATGTATCTCTTGAATAGATTGATAGACCACAATCATTGCACCTCGTTCTGTAGCGGCTAGCATTCTTGGCTGTCGCCACAGAGGCCTGGGTTCGATTCCCGGCTCTGCCAAGGAATATAATTCTGGTCTGAGGGCTGGAATAGGGTACACTCAGCCTCGTGAGGGTGGTTTTCCCCACTTCTACTCCAGGCAAATGCTGGGATGGTTCCTAATTTAAATCGATGGCCGCCTCCTTCACAATCCTCACCTGAATTACAAATACACACACTAATACAGCCATCACAATAACACAGGTTATCAGACAAAATTCCACACATACCGAAGTACACGGGGATAAATGACCACGATGTCCAAGACCCTCAAAGGAAAAAATAAATAAAGAAACTAATTCTATTAGTAACCGCTCCAAGGAGAGCTATGCTCTAAAAGCCAATTCTGTATAATTTTTCAATTAAGATTTCCATTATACATGATCAACATGGTGAATGATGAACGAAATATTAATTGAGAGCATAAATTAATTGCAAACTAGAATCGCTGCAATTTACATGCAGTTTGATTAGTTTTTCTCTCATAATTTCGTGTGATAGCCTGTTCAAAAATACATGAAACAATAAACACAGTACCGTCCAGCAGGTGGGGGGAAGCCATACTCCTCAACGGCTGAGAGAGGAAAGACAAACCAAGTTTGCTTTATTAAACATCGAATCATAATATCGTGGTGATTATTATATTTGAATCGGTGTTTTTTAAAAAGGCGTAATTGACATTTTTTTACATTTTCAATTTTTTTAGCGTTTTGTTTTCCTTTTGGATATAGCCATCTGTTTCTTTTGAAAGGATGCTTGTGCCAACGTTCTTTCCGTATAAAACTCATGTTCATAAATATTGAGTTTTTTTTTTTTTGAAGAGCGGACGTGCGTCACACCCAAAGTACACGGGCCTACGTGACCGCGTTGTCGCTGCCCCTAAACTAAGGAACCAACGAACAGTGACTTTCTTATGTTGTAAGTGTTTCCCTGTGCTTCAGATTTGTTGCAATTTTTGTGTGTAGCAAATCCATTCCATCTGAACACAATGTCTGTGCTTTAGATTTACACTAATTTCTTAGTATTACAAAAAAAAAAAAAAAAAAAAAAAAAAAAAAAAACAATTTAAATCCTAAACTGATATTTAACAATGATCCATTATATTTTGTGTCCATCTTTTTGTGTAAATATCTGTTTCTAGCAAATAGATTGCATATTCGAATAATTTAATGAACATTTTTGTGTCTAATTATTCGATTTTTTTTGAAAAGGCGTAGTTGCACGATTTTCTTTTGCGCATATCTTCCGGACAAAAAATTATAAAATTATTTTAGAGAGTGGAACATGTTCCATAAAAGCATGTTAGTCACAAAAACATTGAAATAAAAATTAAATAAAAAATTGAGCCTTTGGGGAAGTTTTATTTAGTTTCCCAACAATTTCCTTTCGTTCACCTACGCCCTTTCAAAAAGCACTGATTCATTTATTTAGCGTACGGTATGGCATAAAATGACGTATGTACAATTAAATATCACAAGAAAGCATAATTTCATATCGAAATGTCGAAGTAGTTTTCCGTGGTTTCCCACTTCTACTCCAGGAAAATGCCGGGATGGTTCCAAACCTCCTCCCCTGAATTACAAATACATTACACACATTACTCTACAGACACCACAATTACACAGGTTCTCAGATAAAATAACTATCTACAAATGCATACACACACCCAAGGACACGGGGCTAAATCACCACGATGTCCAAGCCTCCCAAATGAAACAACAAGTAGACAGTCGTCATTGCTGCCGTTTTTAACAGTGACTGGCTGCGTCGCCCAAGGTTGTAGGATCGAATCTTGGCGAAGTCAGTTGGCATTTGAGGGTGCGCACGTCTCGTGTGACTAGTATTTGGAAGCCGTTGGAAGATTTACTGGCACGTTAAAGATCCCCTTCGAGACAAAATTCCGGCACCCCGACGTCTCAAAAAGCCGCAATATTTTAAAGGAACCTAAAACCAATAACATTATTATTATCCTCTCCTTAGTTACCATACAATTCGAGACACTATAAAAACGCTAATAAAATTGTTTTGATGCGGTAAATACATTGTGTTGACGTCGTTAAGCAAAGAGAGTTTTAGACTCTTCCTCTTTGAAACGTTAAGGTCCACAAATGCTTGTACAATGCTGCTGTGGTTTTCGATTCATTTAGGTGCTTCGTGACGTTGTGCTCATGTAGCCACATGTACTGGAATCAGTCTGATAACCTGTGTCATTATGGTGACTGTAGTAGTGTGACTATTTGGAATAAGGTGAACCTGGACCGTCCTAGCATTTGCCTAGTAAAGTAGAAGAAAGAAACAATGGAAAACCACTTCTAAGACAGCTGATGTGAGAATCAAACCACTTTCTTAGTTTTGCCTCACGAGGCTGCGTGTACCCCGTACCAACCCTCAGACCAGAATTAAAGTTCTTGAAAGTAACGGCGACTGCATATCGTGATATATACGCCGGTTGTTCGCGCAAACTTGAGAAGATAGAGTCAGTAAAACAAACAAACAAACAAACAAACAAACAAACGGTAAATCAATAAATAAGAAAATAAATTATTTATTAAATACATGATTAAATACATAATTTAATTAATTAATTAATAAATAAATGATTAAGTAAATATATGAAGAAAGAATTAAATGAATAAATACATTAAAAAATATTCAGTTATTTATTTTATTAATATTATATCATTTTTGCCCTTATGGGCAGTGTTTGAACTTAAATATCTCATGATACACAATTTTCACTTTTCTCCCTTCTTCCTCTTCTCTTCCCAAAATCTCTTCCTCCTTTGACTGTGTTCCTGTTCTGTCCACAATGTCCTCATCTTCTTCTTTTCATTTACTTTAAATGTTGTATTCTTAATTTTGTTACTGAATTCTCCTCTGTCTCCAATCATTTGCCTGTCGATCCCCACCTGCCTTAAGTCTTCCTCTGTTTCATGATACCAATTAGTTTTCCGGCTTGAGCTGTTTACTACGTCAAAGATTTTCTTCGTAAGTCTGTTGTTGTTTATTTATTTTATTATGTATTTCTTTATTTATTTGTTTCATTGTTTGTCTGTTTGTTTATTTTTATATCGTAGTGTGAACAAACAAAAAATTGTAATTGAAACACTCTTAAAATCAAGATATTCCTCGACCGATTTCCTTCAAATATCCCTTCCCTGACCCGTCCTGAAAATTAAAGTGCATTGCCATTGGCTGCAGGGGCGCACCCAGACTTTTGGTTTGGAGGGGGCTTTCCTCAATAACATGATTTCAGCTATGGATAGAGAATGTGTCCATTTTAGTCTTGTGTATGTATATTTGAGATCATATGCATAAAAAGATATTCTATAAGATCAAACATACTGTAGAATGCTCTGTTAAAACCAATACAAAAGATGCTATTGGACTGGAGATTATTTAAACAAAATGTGCATTGGTTTTATACAAATGTTAGTTACAGTACCATTGAGCTAAGGTTATACAAGTAATAAAAAGGGACTGCATGATTTTTATCAAGAATTAACTTTTGATCACGATCAGAGTGATAACGACTGGATTGCTCTGCTCACTATTATCATAACTATATATCCAGCTACCAGGATCGTCAGATTGACGTGTAACATCAATTATCTGCTATCATTTATTAAGTTTTGAGTTGTTTATACCAAGAACTATTGTAGGTTTTAGGAAATTAATAATAACATTTTGATTTTGAATATGTAAATTTAATTGGAACTAAAAATTACATTTTAAAAATTACGAGATGTAATTGTATACCATAGTGTTACGGATTGTAACAATTATTTTATGTACTGGACGTGAAAATATATGTTATTTTAATTTTCCTTAATAACTAACATTATAATAAAAAAAACTTAATTTCTAGAATTTCAAGTTGAACTTAATTACACAGGCTGAATGCAAGTTTAAACAAATAGTTGAATACCAAATCATGTATTAATTAATTAACATTAACGTTGTTTGAATAAAGTGGAAACTCAAATTTCACAGAACAAAATCCAGCCGCCTAGCAGATATTTTCAAAACGGAAACTACCTCGGTATTGGTGACTTGAATTTCCCGGTGAATATTCAGTGCTGCTAGACCAGTCAGCCTGTCTGCACCCATGGTATTCCTAAGATATGTTTTCAGCCGACGTAGTGTAGAAAATGACCTCTCAGCAGTGCTTGTATTCACAGGGATGGTACACAAAATTCTCAACAATGTGTGGATATTAGGAAACAAGTCCTTGTCTCATAGATTCAACACATCGATTTTAGGGTTATTAGCGTGGGTCTTGGTGCTCTTGTGCCACAGTTCAAACTCAGCCATAAGCAGGCCTTTGTTGTTTCCTCCACTTTCAATTTTCATTCTTATAAAAATTACACAGCTGTAAGAAATCAAGTTGCATTTTTTCTTGGAAGGTTTCTTTATGTGTATGTGATGCATTGGTTGATGGCAGTAAGCACTCAAAACTCTCTAATAAGTCTTTATGCTTGATGAATCGAGATGCCAATGAAATAATGAAAGAGTCAATCCAAGGGATGAAAACAGATCTTTTATATTATAATTCTGGAGTTTCTGCTGGTATGATGCTTCTGTTCAGTTGCCTTCCAACTGTTCGAGGCATCGAAATTATTGAACCGCAGTAATTAGCAATTTTGGTAGCTTCTTCAAACGAGTGAAATTCTTGATCTGCATTTTTTCTTAGAGATTTTAAGCTTTCAATCACAGTTTCAGCGTGTGTAATTGCAGACGATAAATCTAAATCAGTTCCCTGAAGCTTTTTGCTTACGTTTACTGTATAACCAAGCAGTTTTTCTGATGCCAAGAGAGAAATTATAAATTCACCTTGACTTAAGGAGTTTAGTAGTATTAGAGCTCCTGAAGAAGGTTCCCTATCATTCCAGTTTTTAATCTCCTCTAACGCTACTTCAAGAGGTTGCAGCAGTTCTTTCATAACAAAAATAGCATCGTGCCTTTTTACCCATCTCGTTGGACAAAGCTGCAGGAGTTTTTTCTTGTTGGTTTCAAGATTTACCTCAGATTCAATGCACTGTTTTAAAACTGCTTGTCTTTTAGCAGTGTTAAAAAAAATCCTACAACTTCTCCACTATTCCAAAGCAGTTCCTGATAATACAACCTCAGACGCGGTCGGCAGTCCATAACTCTTTTAAAGTTAGCTGCGCTTACACATGAGTCTTTATGATACTGCGAGTTGGCATGTTTTTCAAACTTTTCTAGTGCTTTTTTCCAGTTACAAAAACCTTCTTCAACAAGTTGTCCAGTATGTTGAGCATTACTCTTACCTACTTCTTTAAAAAAAGCATACAATGGACACAGTAAGCAGATTCTTCAATTCCCGAATACGAAAGCCAGGTATATTTCTTTAGCCATGAAAACGAAAATTTTCGTTGTTGGTTCCCATGTGATCTAAAAGTAAAGTTAAAGTTGGTCTGAGGAACCCATTTGTCATTTAAAACTTTGAACATTTCATTGTCCGTCAACACTTTGTTTTTAAATAAACCAATGTCCAAATCCATGTTATGTTTACTTACAACGGCCTTAGACCTGCTCACATTTGCCTCTGAGCCCTCCTTTGATGAACAACTTGGCTGTTTTTCTATGCTTGCAGTCCTTGTTAACAATTCCTTACTCGTTGAAGAATTGCCACATTCACTAACACTAACCACATCATATTTATTGATTTTTAACGGTTTAAAGTAGTTTTGCATGTTTGACTTTCTTTTGTCTCCCATTACTACTAGTCCAATTGGACACACTACGAACACCAATAGCCAATAGAAAATACAAACACGACAACAATCAACGAATTAAATTTTTACAAACACCACGACTGACTTGACGCCTGACATAGAGCACAGCACAAAACCTAGGGTATAAATTTTCACCGCTGTCCCACGCGCATCTTGCTCCGAGCATAGTTACGACAACAGCCGGAAATATCCGATCGTGTTGTGTTTACAATATATATTATTATCACTCAAGTGTTGCATAAATATAGGCCTAACATAATTCTATTTTAAACCAGTAGAAAATCGCAAAATGTTCCAACGTTCCAACACTAAACATTCTAGAGCCCGTTATGCAATCAATTTTCTTGAAAGATATCATCAATGTTTTTAAAGTGTTCCCAGGTTTTTAGGGGGGGCTTAAGCCCCCAAAGCCCCCCCCTGGGTGCGCCCCTGAGATTAATTTTTTTTAAATAACATGCAAAAAAAATATACTGGTTTTGTAATGTAAAGACTCATAAACTTGGACTCATTCCAGAATCTACCACTGAGCTGATTGAAGGAACGTACGGCTCAATCACCGCCCAGCTCTTGTATGGTGTGTTCACAACCCCTCCTAACAGTATCAGTGGGTCTGCAGTGTGTGCCTTTTCTCTTCAAGATATCACTGATACCTTCGAGGGGAACTTCAAGGAACAGTCCCAGCTTAACTCCAATTGGCTCCCTGTGCAGAGTATTAAGGTGAATATCAGAGTCACCTTTGTAGGTGGTCTTTTTTTTTTTGGCAAATTCACTCGGCTTGCTACGTAAAAGCTTTCAAGACCTTACAAGTTTTCTTGTCAAATTACTTTCAGTAGTTGAAAGATCTTCGAAATATGCGATAATACAGAATGAAAGATGTACGGTCATAACTTAGCCCCTTTTCATAGATAACTTCACCAAACTTGGCAACTACATAAACGTGGGTTAGAAGGATATGCCAGTTTAGTTAGAATGTAAAATATGCTCATTTTTCTAATTTATGGAAATTCAAGTGTTTTAAATTTCATCATGGCATATGGAACATTTTCTCAAAAAAGATATTGCTTTGAGCATGAATTTTTTAACAGTGACCATATCGAGGCAAATGAGGAACTTTGTGGAGCAGAATTAGCTTGAATGTCTTGGTTTTCTTTTAAGAAATATTTTAATTTAAAAAAAAATGATCATGATTTCTCTTCAAAATATATTTCCAAAAAAACCTGTTCCACAGAAATGCCTAAAATAACTCGCATACATTTCAGCAAAATATATCTGATAGGTTAGGAGAAAATGTTCCTTATACCATTTATTGAAAAATCTAATTTATGGGAAAAGAAGAAAGAAAATTTCAAATGTGATTCACCTAAAGGAAACAGATAATGCAGACCATAGCTGTATTCTTTGGAATACTTTTTAAGATTTCAAACTAAATTATAAGACTATTTTAAAAGAATCATTTTTTGTTGCATACAATGCATACATCCCCCCTAATATGAACATCCTCTAATCTATAGAAAAGACTTGACATTTCTCTGAAGGAATTGGTCAATGATAGGCTATTTGTGAACAAAATAGTAGTGTAATGTTCTATTATGGTACAGTGTGAGCATAGTAGATAACTTTTCTTGTAAATTATTGAATGTAAGAAGTGTTTGATCATGTACAAATCATAATCTCAATTATTCAGGGCAATTCTGCTTTGATATGCAGAAATAAAACATGAGCATATTTTATAGGATGAGAATAAGTTTTCAATAGGAGGCTAACTTCCTAGCAAATGGCCTCTATTTGATACATAAGAATAGGCAGATTAAGACTGCCAGTATTATATAGTAAGAATCTTCAACTTCCCAAACAACTATTGAATGAATTCATAAGAATTCTTAAATCTAGAGAGAACCTTTCTTTCCAACACTTATGGCCCAAAGTCGTTATGTATGAAATTTCTATTATAAATATTCAAGGGTCAATGTGTCTCAGAAAAATTGTATCACAATTCTATAAATTACCTTTGTATTTTAAAAATTGTGATTTAAAATATTGTTTTCAGCACCAAACTGGAAGGTAATTATTCAATACAAACAGTCTGACACTTAATTATATGGCCCATGGAATATTCTGGTACACCATTTAAAGATGTTGTTGTTGTTGTTCGAGTCTTCCGTCTTTTGATTGATTTGATGCAGCTATTCCTGCCTCCCTGTACTGAGCTAATCGTTTCATCTTTACATAGTTACCACCCCCTACATCCGAGGCAATCTGTTTAACATATTCTAACCTTGTTCTACTCCTACAGCTCTTGTCCTCAACCCCTCCTTCCACAACAAAGTTTGCTATTCCTGGGTGTCTTAGTATGTGTCTTACAAATCCATCTCTTCTCTAGCAGTCACCAGAAACATCTCTCCTCCCCCACTTGTCTTAATACCTTTTCATTTGTAACCCTATCTACCCATCTGATCTTCATCATTCTCCTGTAACACCACATTTCAAACTCTTCAATTCTCCTCTTATGTGCTGCGTTGACAATCCAAGTTTCACTTCGATAGAGTGCCACGCTCCAGACAAAGGCTCCAAAATTGACTTCCTAATACCTAATTCTCTATATTCGATGTCAACAGATTTCTTTTCTGTTGAAATTCTCTCCTTGCCTGAGTCAAACTACTTTTTATATCCTCTTCACTTCATCCATCAGTGGTTATTTTGCTTCCTAAGTAATAGAAGTCTCCTACTTCCTTTACCTTAGAACATTACTGTAGATATCTTATTCAAAACAAAATCTTACAATTTTTTCCGTGCTACAAACAAAAGCGTTGGACATTCTCAGTTGGGAACATGTTTCGGAGGATAGCATTCAATGTGATACTGGCCATTGAATTTCTATTCTAATCAAAAATTGTTTCCTCTTTAAAACCTGTGTTATGTAAATAATACCGTACTATCAAGATTTATCATTTATGGTACTTTATCTATTTTGGATGTGTTCTGTGAGTTAGTTTTTTCGGTTCTAATGTCGATGCAACTTGATATTGGCCAAGTAAATACTGTACTCTTATCAATAACCATTTTCTACAAATAAAAAATAAAGATTCTTACTGTCAGTAGATTTATGATCAAATATTGTACATACATCTCATGCATTAAATCTTCCAATCACGACTAATCACTTCAAAGTGATGTGTTAGGAATGGCTGTGAAACAGTATTAACATTATATCTGTTTTTATTTACTAACACAAAATGAAGAATATATTTTTAGCCTACTTTTCACATTTTGCAAAAATGAGGAAAAAGTAGACTTATGAGATCGGGCAAATGTGTGTCTGTCTGTCTGTCCTTCTGTCTGTCTGTCTGGCTGTGTGTGTGTCCCCCCCCTATCAACTCCTAAACGGCTGCGGCAATCTAAACAAAATTTAGTAGGAGTAAAGATCTATACCTGAATATCTCACGGCCATATTTGAAAATGATGTCAGTGCTACCAACTGCTGAAAAATCACAATTGAAATATGAGCTCCATGTTCGATATCTTGGAAGGTATGAATGGGAGCTATTTCAAAATTGGCACACGTATAGATAATAATATTGCAGTTTAATTTCCAGGAGGCCATACATGGCAGTATTGCCAAAATGATTCTAAGCCTGCTGATAGGTCCAAATTTTAAATGCATATAACTTCTACACTATCAATTGGATTTCAACGAAATTTCGTATGTGCTATGTGTACATAAACAGATATGACTGATCGTATTCTTAAGAGCCACCAGGGCTGCCAACTGGTAATAAATGCTCTCAATTTTTTTAATCCAAATACCCATATATCAGAAAGTATGCAAGCCGACAGTTTTAAACTATGCACACGTATAGTATCTGACATTCTATATTAATTTGGAGTAACTTATATACGTCAGTGCTACCAACATGATTCTAAGCCTGCTGAGAGGTCCAACTTTAAATGCATGTAACTTCTATACTATCATTTGGATTTCAACCAAATTTCGTGTGTGCTATGTGTACCATAACAGCATGGAGGAAAGAAAGGAAGGAGATGCCTTCGCTGCGCTGCCTAGCGCAAGCTGCTGAAGCCAAACGGCTCGCCCACTTTGGTTGCAAGAAAATGGCTATCCCTATGCTTAAAGCCGTAAACCACTCCAACTAGTAATGGATTTTAGTGACATAAAACTGCAATGACAAGTCAAGATTTTTTCTTGGATAGGCAGAATACACTCTGTACATCACGGTACTTGGCACAAATAAGCTGCGTTATCGTTTTAAAAGCCAATTTAAATATAAATATGAGAGCACCTTTGCGAGGCTAGTTTTGTAAGGAAGACGCGGCAAAACGTAATAATACGCTGACACACTGATTAAATTGAATACAGGTGTCTGAAGATGCGAGAAGGAACATCTTGGGAATTAATGATGCCGAACTAATTACGGTATTTACACCAAATTGAGTTTTATGTTCTTATTGGTGTTGAGGCATTCATCAGTTTTTAGGCCTAATTTCAAGCACAGCCACTTTCTTTCATTGGTCGTACACATTTTGATATTCAAGAATACGAACCTCAAAATTAATAAACAGAACAATTAAAAGAGGACGCATATTTGCACAAAAATACGGTATAGCCTATACGTTTCGGTACCGTACGGTATTTTCTTTGTGGGGGGTAGAAACTTGACGATTAGCCTCGAATTGATTAATTACGTAGGCCTACCGTCATTATTGACCGACAGCCGTTTGATAATTTGGAATTTCCAAAGGAATGATTTTTATATTTTTGGTATAGACCTATAGGGTAGGCATACACATGCTGAGATTAGAATTGAAGAGTTTCTTTTTTTTTAAATAACTTATCACTACTGTTATTACGTTTCCAAAGTTGCATAACCGGTGCGCGATAAAAACCAAGGCCGAAATAAGGTTTAGCCATGCACAATGCCTCATGCAAGTCACAGAACACCAAACACGAGTTAAGGTTACGCCCCCTTTGGTTGCAGCGCTTGGCTTCACTCATACGAGCTCAGGGCATCTCCTCTTATTCTTTCCTCAATGCATAACAGATAAGACTATGCTGATTCTTAAAGAGTAACCAAGGCTGCCAACTGTTAAGAAATACTCTCTCTATTTTTGTTACCCTAATATCAATATATGAGAAAGTATGCAAGCCAATAGTTCTAAACTTTGCACATGTGTAGTACCTGGCATTCTAGATCAATTTGCAGTAACTAATATAGGCCTACGCCAGTGCTGCCAACATGATCTAAGCCTGCTGATAGGTCCAATTTTAAATTGCATGTAACTTCTATACTAACTAATGGAAATCATTCAAAATTGACACAACAATAGATCATATTATTTCAGATTATTTCTGACCAATACATGTATGTCATTGTTGCCAACATGATTTTACGTATGCTGTTAGATCCAATATTTAACTGCATGTAATGTCCATGCTATCCATTGGACTTCAACCTAATTTTGTATTCTGTACCTTAAGAGATGGAACTAAGAATATGTTCAGTCACCAGGGCTGCCAACTGTAGTGCTCTATTAGGCTACATTATACCAGGAATATTTCGAACTAATTAGACATTTCGATATTACCAACTTAATTTCGTCATTATTCTAGATAGGTTCATATACTGTAGAATAATCATTGGCATGAAAAGTAGGCTCTTTAGTTCGTCACGGAACTTCTTGTTGAAATTAGGATGTAACTTGGTGTTGTAGGTTCCTGATCCACGACCTGGTCAGTGTGTCAATGATTCAAGAACACTGCCAGACCTAACACTCAACTTCATCAAGACTCACTCATTGATGGACGAGTCAGTTCCTTCCTTCTTTGGCCAGCCCGTTGTTATCCGCACTAGTTTCCAGTGAGTATAGCATAAATAGCATTGGCTTGATATCCCATGAACACACCGCTCCAGCAAAAGAGGCATAACACTGGTCACAAATGGTGTTACCATCTGTTTCCCGGGCACTAGAATTATATTCATTCACTGTATCAGTAAATAGTTTAAATAATGGAACAAATTATTGAAAATCCTAATATTTCTATCTTAGCAAATAGATAAACCTGGCGCAGTCAGCTGGCATTTGAGGGTGCGCAAATGCGAGGGAGCCGTGTCAGTACATTTACTGGCACGTTAAAGATCCCCTTTGGGGCAAAATTCCGGCACCCCAGCGTCTCTAAAAGCCAGGGTAGTTAAAAGGGACGTAAAACCAATAACATTATTAGATAATTGATTGTTTACGGTACTTTTCTAAAGACAAATGCACTACAAAGGCATTTCCTAATGCCAATCAACATGCTTATTTGTACATTTAATCTGGAGGATATAATTTGGTCCAAGCAAGTTGGGCATTTTCAACTCAATGCAACAGTTAAGGATTTGCCCCTAAAATGTTAACTTTATGATTTAGGGTACAGTCACATTTCATGCCATAATGCAGTACTACATTTAAATTATATTTGCTAAGATATCATTCCAATGTCATATAAAGGATTATTTTACACTATTTGTTACCATTTCTTGCTGGGGCAGTGTGCCTGCACCATTGTTTGTGCAATATTAAGTCAACAGTTGCATTAAGTTTTCATTTCCTCAAATTAAACGATTGCACTATTACCAGAGGTCTTCTTTTAAGGTAAAAAAAAAACAAAAAACAATAACTTATGTAGTTCTTGATTACAATTCATGGAAATGTATTGATAATTTAAAATACAACTATATTCATTAGATTCTACAGAACAGTTTGTTTAAAATAGTAGTTATTACTGAAACAGTATAGCGAAATTAGTACAGTCAAGAGACCATATGGCACCCCTCTGAGCACTATAAGGACCAGCTTTAGAAGACCTTGACGAGTACAGGCATTGAACCAAGTACTTGGAGTGCCACAGCGGAGGATCATCATCGCTGGTGCTCGACTACGGCAGCTGCTGTCGCACATTTTGAGCTTGAACATCAAAGGCAAGCTCAAGATAAACGCCAGAGGCATAAACTACGCCAAGCTCAACCACTACCTCCACCCTCTACAAGGTGCAACCAATGTGGTCGTTTGTTTCATGCGCAGATTGGCTTGTTAACCCACCAAAGACATTTCCATGCCTGAATGGATATAGAAGAAGAATTACACGAGAGAAATGAATACTCTGGACACGAGTAACAGCTATCGTCGACGAGTAAAACATATATCGTAAAAAATCCACTTAAGTAACAATGAATAGACTAGAATTGAAAATAAGGCCATGAATTATAATTAAAAATACTCAGAATAAATTAATACTGTATTTTCAATACTCACCCTATTGCAGTGGAGAAGTGCTTACTTTCCAACGAAATTGTCACTCAGTATAACCAAAGAGAAGCAGGCAACTTCTGACAGTGCTATCTCGATTGATACCAGCCCTTTGGTCAGTAGGCTAACAATTAAATCACAATTCAAAAAATAGCATTTGTATACCCAATTAAAAATAAGTATGTACTAGCAAATTTATTAAATCATGCATCTTGTATTTTTGATACCTAAGCGAATGAAACCAAGACGGAGCACCTCAATATGACTCGCGGGCAAGGCCACGTTTTTGGGCAATTACAGTCACTCCGGGTAGGGGACCAGTCCTACAAAAGGGTCCATGAATTTAAGTACCTAGGATCGCTTTCCACGGAGAACTCTTCATGTGAGGCAGAAATCAATGCCAGGATCCAAGCAGGAAACCAAACTCTCTACAGCTTAACACAGCTTCTTCGGTCCAGATGTCTCTCCACACAGTTCAAAATTTGTCTGTATAAAACTCTGATCCACCCGTTGTACTATATGGATGTGAGACATGGAGTATTCGAAAACAGGACTTTCATAAACTACTCGTTTTTGAGAGAAAAGTTCTTCGGAAGATCTTCGGACCGGTGAGGGATGTAAACACGGGTGAATGGAGGATTGACACAATCACCTGTACCATGATGCCAACATAGCTGGAACCATCAAAACCAGAAGACTGCAGTGGGCTGGGCATGTAGCCCGGATGGAAGACCACCGATGGCCACAGAAGCTACTGGATTTCATCCCCACAGGAAGAAGACCACCAGGGAGACCAAGGAAGCGGTGGAGTGATGGACTCCATGAAGATCTGCAACAGGCAGCGATACATGTGGACAGTTGGCGGATGGCAGCTATGGATAGAAGACGATGGAGAAGGTCCACTGGGCCTGATCGCATAGAAGAAGAAGTGCATTAACAACATTTGGTTTTACTTTCTTGTGCATTGATATTGCTATAAAACATAGTGTAACCTAAATTGGCTACTGTACATTGGTGTTTCAAACAAATTGTCCCATGTCCCATGTTGGCACTGCAAACAAAAATATCAACTAAATTTTATTCAAGATAACCCGGCATTACTCGCAGCTGATCTCACAGATCGGGAAGGGACATTTCTTTTTGTTGCTTCGTGAAGAGTGGCAGGCCTGTCTCTACCCCTCTACTATCCACCTAGCTTGGCGGTTGGAACCAGTCAGTGTGATTCAAATTCCTCGTCTATCAATAGTATTACATGCAGGAGCTAGTTTGATCTCACAGATCGCTGCGACACCTGCTGGAGTCCTTGCTGAAATGTCCTACTTGCATATTTGACCTTCCATTAGGTCTGATGTATTGTTGGAATCATAGGCGACAGAATGGATATGTTTAGAACAGTCTTACAACATAGATAAGCATTATTTTACAAGTGATGCTGGAGAAAGACAATTCATGTTTAATTCTAACTCTTCCCTCTAAATAGTAGGCCTATCATATGAATACTTATTTTAAGCTGATCATAATAGCAAACTTTCCTGGTCTATTTTCTATTTGTTTCATTTACTCTAGATGATATTTATAATACTGGTATATAATGGCAATTAAACTAATTTTACAACTAGATGATCTAAGAGATTGACCCGACAAAACTGCCACAATAAATACCGGTAATGTGATGCAAATAGCACTTTTTTTTTTTAATAAGCAATTCAAGGAAATTGTGAGATATGGATATTGTTGAAATTAGCGATAATAACTATCCCCCAAATCAAAGATTTATACCAAAATATCCAACATTACCAGTACAGTATCTTAATATTTCACAACTGTTTAAAATTAGTGTATTTTGTTAAAAGGCTCGTGACAATTACAATAAGTCCAGTGTGTTTTGGTGGTTGTTTACATATTTTCTCCTAACAGTTACAGATTCACCCAGATAGCTGTGGACCCTCAAATCAAAACACCTGGAGGGAAACCTTATGATGTGCTGTTCATCGGAACAGGTGAGCTGCAGCTGTTTGTAGTCTCCATGTATCTCTCACTTATTTACACAGTAAATGTCAAAAGTGTATCCCATGTATTTTCAGACATTTATCAGAAACCTGTGTATTGAAAAAGTCATCCAGCACAGTTTAGTCCACATTTATTTGGCAATCTCTGAGGGCCATCTTCAAATCACTGTCAGGCAAGGGTGTCATACACATATATATTGTGTGAACGACCCGTTCATCTCATCTTCTGCGATTGTGCACAGTTGTTGTATTATCCTTGAGTATTGACAGATTAAGAGAAAAGATGTGCTTGTACAACATTCCAACCCAGACACCAGTCCTTTAACTAAGTGATGGAAACTTGTGGAGAATAGTTCCCACTGTCACAATAACACTAGCACACATTCCTAACTATCTGGCATTGGACACACTTGCAGAATGTATTGGTTTTGTACATCTTTTATTGGACATAATTATAGTAAACAGATATACAGTAATATATGAATCAATTATTTCAATAACCGGTAATATGTAGGATTTATGAGACAGGGGATGTGCCCTCTGATGTTAAGAAGAATGTTATCTTCCCTATATATAAGAAAGTAGGAGCAGACAAAAAATATGAAGATTATCATACAACCAACTGGAACACTCATGCTTCTAAAATCCTGACAAGAACTGTTTACAGAAGAATGGATCAGACTCAATAAAATTTACAAATAAGTAAAATAATAAAAGGTGAATCAATCTTGACCGTATGTTATGCTTTTCACGAGAAAGGTTCTATTGAGTTACACACTCAAGTAATATTTTGAAACTTGATCCCACAGATAAGCCACATCTGATGGCTTTGTGAGACCATGATACATGTAATATTGTAAGTACTACAAACATATCCAAAACAAACGAAAAACAAAAGAGTAAATTATAATCAAAAGAATAATAATGTGAATACAGATGCAACAACAACCAAAAAATAGACTGTTAAATTACTTTAATATTTTCATATTACTATTATCATTATTACCACAACATTTTACATGTATTTGTTAATTTCTTTTCATCAATAACAATATATTCCACAGACAATCCGAAAGGATTCTCGGCCGATTAGTAGGATGGTTTTTTTTTTAAGTCGTTTCGGCCATCAATGGACCACGTTGTTCTTCACTCATATGATCACTGTAATGCTTGTTTTCTTGTCGGCCAGTAGATAGATCTTCATTCTAGATAATGTTCAGCTCTCCTTTCTTCCGTCCACTTGCAGTGAGGGCGAGGCATCACAGATGTTAAAGGGTGTAGATTACTGGTTGATTTAACCACGTTTCTGAACAGTGGGATGTATTGCTATTGTCCATTATTATTATTGTTATTATTATTATTATTATTAGCGAACAATATATTATTATTGCAGTATTATTATTAAAAATTGTAAAATTACAAAGAACTTAAAACAATGTGTGAAAAACACATTATCTTTCAATTAAATTTTATTGTGTTGCAACCCATTTTCAGTCTTGCTTCAGTAAATGAAATTTATGGTTTTCATTCGGTCAACTTGTACAACTCACCAAGTTAGAACACAACTAACATAAATGCAAGCAAATGAACAGTGCAACTGTGATCTAATTGTTAACCTATAACCTGATATTGTTAACCTTTCCTGGCCATTCGGCTGCTATAAATGTATTATTATTAAAACTAACATTCTTGTCAAGTTGTGCAAGTTTACAATAAACTTCTGTAATTAAATAAGTGTATATAATGTAAATACCTTAACTCCCATTTATGTAGACATAGATCCTGAGTGTAAGGGATCTGCTGATGATCACTTGGCAATCAAAACTCGTCATCCAAGGGAATTTATTAATCTCATGTAATACAATTGGGTACAATCATGTTGACCAATTGAAAACCATACATTTCATTAACCCGGCAGTGGTCGCACACATAGTGCATCTTAAAGAGGTCGCGGTGGGTCACCATGACCCACATATTATTATTTCATTATGTTCGTCAGGACTTGCATTTTTTTAAAACTTTGTTTGTACATCAGTTAGTAGCCTACTATTATCTTAGACATAACAACAACCGTACCTTTATTTATGGTCTTATTATACAACTACAGATTTGTTTTTAAATAGTTAATACAAAACTTCCACTTAATTGCATGCGATATGAAGTTGGTATTCTTTTCTGGAATAATGGTTAAAGTCAGAAATAATTTTACACTAATGGATTCTAAGAACTTGAAGAAAGTCTAAAAGTTCATTTTTGAACAGGCACCACATTGAAATGTACAAAGATTTTCACACATATACTTTTGGTACGAGTAAATATAGAAAGAATTAATAGAAACTAATAATTGTCAAAACCAAGTGATACAAGCAGTGGGGATATCATCATCATCTGAAGTGGAGTTGTCTTCCGAATGTTCACCCTCAGTAGCGACTTCGTCATTACTGCCATCACTTTGTTCCGTATCTGTGTTCCGGACTTGGTCGTCTTGTATATCTTCTTGTGGATCGATATCAGTCCCTACATCACTTTCATTACCACCCAGTTCATGTCTGTTTCTGCCGACAATGATTCATTCAGCATAGAACGAATACGGTCTGCCTCCTCTCTCTCTCAACCATTTCACCGAAACAAGGAAAACGTACTCAAATGTAAAATTTTACTAATAATTTTTATGTGAACACAAAAGGTCGCGGTTGGTCGTGGTGACCCGCACACTACTTTCCTCGAGAACTGCTATGCTCGTGGCGAGAATCTTGAAGGGTGTCCAAATAAATCACTCACAAAATTAGCACAAGTAGGGGTTTCGGTTTCATCAACAATAACTAACTAACTAAAGTAAGATTTCAGCATTGTACACACGCAAGCAAGGCCGCTGCATCATATAGGATTGTACACACTTACAAGAATAGAATAGATAGAATTTCCCCACATTAATTTAATCAAACCATATTTAGTACATATTACACCGACAGGATTTCTCTCTCAGAAAACAAACCGGTGACTCCTCCCACCCCCGCCCCTAGACTTAAGAAGGTACTGGGAAGGGGGTTGCAGTGTCTCCTCCGTTGGTGGAGGCGGGACGAACGGAAATGTTAGCGTGCGGGTCATGATAACCCACAGCGACCGTTCTCGGGTTAATGAAATGTAAATCACATCATAATTCCTTCTATCATTGTAGAGTTCTGAGGTCACAGTTACGTGATGGTATATTGTTTGTATTCCTAGTTGAATGCTAGAGGCTTGCTGGTTTGATTCCAGATAATGGCAAAGTGATCAAGGCTGTGAATGCAGACTCTGCAGACACTCTGAAACGAGTGAGCCCGGTAGTTATAGAAGAGATCCAGGTGTTCCCTCCTCACGTACCAGTGCGGAACCTCAAGGTGGTGCGTGACTCCTCCATGCCCGATGGACGACTCGTCGTGGTGGCCGATGGAGAGGTGCAGGCTCTCAGGCTACATCGCTGCTACAGCGACAAGATTCTGTCCTGCAGGTGAGTGATGCACACACAACACATCGTTAAGAAATGTGAAGGGAAGTCTTGAGTAAAATACAAGAGAATTGAAGTGTATGCAGGAACAAAAGTCTATGTTACATGTCTTACTAATTGAGAAAAACAGCAATAAAGGTGACTGTTATCCGTGCGACAGGGCTATTCGGTAAGACGTAACATAGACTTTTGTTCCTTAAATCAACACACTACAGTTCGAGCGGGAACCGATATATTTTAAAGTGCATTTCGCTTCACAATTTCGGGAATACTAAAGCCATCTTTTGAGATATGCTCGAACTACTTGCATTCACGTATTCAGAAGACATCGTAGATGTTTGTTCCGTGAATATCTCAAATTACACAATATGTAACATAGACGTTTGTTCCCGCAAATGCTTCAATTGTTGAATACAATACATGAGAATTCTCAGGTGAAATACAAGAGAATTGTAGAATATTATAGAAGAAAATCCTTGGATAAAATACAAGAGAATCCTTGGATGCAATACAAGAGAATCCTTGGATACAATACAAGAGGGTTCTTGAGTAAAATACAAGAAAAATCTGGTGTAAAATTCAATAGAATTCTTGGATGCAATACAAGAGAATTTTGTAGTAAAAGACAAGAACATTCCAAGGTAAAATACAAGAGAATGTTTGGATACAATGCAAGAGAATTCTTGGGTGAAATACAAGAGAATTTTTGGGTTAAAATATTTATTTTATTTATTTATTTATTTATCATATGGCTTATAGTGCCGGGAGTGTCCGAGGCTGTAGCTGCTTCAAGGGGACACCCATGGGGTAAGCTACAAGTTCCGTTCAATTTCAAGTAGTTCCAACTTTCGCTACCAGATGTCACTGATACCTAGTGGTGAACGTTGGAACTTTGACAGAGCGTTCCAACAAAAATCTAACCTAGAAATGTAGCTTCTTACAAGTTCAGTCTGTGGAAGGATCTTTTACATGCCATAAATCTATGACATGGGACCGCCGGCTTTACTTCCCCTCCGAAGGAAGGCAAACTCAAGGATTTTAACGCTCTTAAAAAATCCGACTTCGGCCGGGTTTGAACCCGCTATCTTGGGCACAGCAGTAAAGAATACAAGAAAATTGAAGCCATGACTTGCATACGAGCACAAGTCCATCTGTTAGCACCATATGTTATATTCTGTGATAATCATTAACACTTGTAGACACTCTTGACACCATGTTGACAGGACGAGTTTAGTGTGGTTGATAATCTTAATAGCACTGACTGATGTGCCACACTGCAGTGGCTGCCAATGGCTGACAGCTCTATGTTTAGCATATAAATGGCATACAAAAACCATAAATTGAATTATTCCACAGCAAATCATCTACTGAAAAACATAAAATTTAAATAAATTTCTAACTCAAATGATGACCAAAGAATGAATTTCACCTAAAAACCATCACAACAAAATTGAGAACCTTGGGAACCTCTTCTATTTCCACCAATTGAGCATCAGCTATTTCTTTTTGCCTTGTCCATTTGTTCTCGAGTTTTCTCGGGAAATTAAATATTCTTCAAATAATCCTTATGAGTGGATCTCAGAATACTTGTTGTAAATACCCCCCTAATACATGAATTCTGCCAATATTTCCAGATAGGCATCATATGCACCAATTTTCAGCATATCTGATGGAGTGTTGCTTTGTGACATTATAACCAGATCAGTGAATAGAATGCTTGCCACGGTGGGTGAGTGGTAAACGTGTCAGTCTACTAACCCCAAGCTTGCAGATTCGCTCCTGGCCGTGGTAAATAATTTTTGAAAGGCGGAAAAAATTACGACACACATGTCATACGATGTTGGCATGTCAAAGAACCCATTTGAATTCAGTAGGCCATGTTCATAAAGGCAAAATTAATTTCGGGAGTTTTCGCCAACACAAAGTTCCTCATTTCTCTACTTGAAAGTGCTATAGTGTTCAAGGAGCTCAGATATCTAACCTCCTTGACTTTCATAGTGCTTCAAGGAACAACGAAATTTGAAATTCGACATGTGTCTGGGTACATGAAGTATAACATAAATTTCTCGCCAAATCAATACTTTTTACTTACTTAGGTACATGTTTCGAAAACACACAATGTTTTCTTCCTCAGCCCACTTATTGGTGTTAAACATCATAAAACATCGATAACCTCAAGAAAATCGATGTCCTTAATGACGTTAGCCAATTTAACTTTATTTTAACCTGTTGGCCTGGCTAGCCTTATACTTAATTGCATTCATTCCAGGTTCCGTATTGACCATGTTAACATGAAGTATAACATAAATTTCTCGCCAAATCAATACTTTTTACTTACTTAGGTACATGTTTCGAAAACACACAATGTTTTCTTCCTCAGCCCACTTATTGGTGTTAAACATCATAAAACATCGATAACCTCAAGAAAATCGATGTCCTTAATGACGTTAGCCAATTTAACTTTATTTTAACCTGTTTTCGAGACATGTACCTAAGTAAGTAAAAAGTATTGATTTGGCGAGAAATTTATGTTATACTTCATGTTAACATGGTCAATACGGAACCTGGAATGAATGCAATTATGTGTCTGGGTGTCAAATAACAAAAGCTTGCACCTGGCACTAGAGGCCATACAATATTAAAATAGTACATTATGCAACGAGCCTATAATGGCAATAGTTAAGACACGAGTATGTTTATAAAACGAGCGTATGCGAGTTTTATAATTACCATTATAGGCGAGTTGCATACGACTGTTTATGTTCGACGATAATTATTATAACTATTTTATGTTCGAATATAAATATTCATAAATATCTGTCGAGATTTCGTCAGTTTTATGTACTGAACAGAGCGCATGTGACGCAGAGAATGCCTTGTATTTGACCATGGCCTCCTCAATTACCCACTATGACACTAGGCAACACAGTGAAATTTAAATTAGAAGGCCTTGGAACTCAGTGCAGGTGTGATGATATCCTTACCTAATTGGTCAAACAACTGTTTCTTGAGCTGTGATTGGTGGGAGAAATTGTTTCATAATGAAAAATAGAGTTATAATGACCATCATTATGATACAGTTTTCTGACATATAATAGTCAGGGTCGAACATAAAAGAAGTGAATAGAAAAATAATGTGACTATTATATTATAGACAAACATTCAATAAAAATATGCACATCTATATTCACTTATCTTTTCACACATTATTGAACCCAAATTGAGCATACTCGTTTCTCCCTCTATGTGCATAATTACTGAAATTGGGATTGCAGATTAATGAGTTCTATAATAGCATAAGTACCAGCCACAGTGCTACCTCATGCCTCGCTGACATTGGGAGAGCGTGGATTTGAATCCTACCTCGGCTGCCCTGAAATTGTTTTCTGTGGTTTCTTATTTTCACCACCAGGCAAATACCGGGACGGTTTCTTTCAAAGGTCCACAGCTGATTTCCTTCCAAAATCTCTTCCCTAACCCATCCTAAAAAGAAAATAAATAGGCATTGGCTGCATTAATGAAATTTAAAATAATAAATAAATTATTTTAAGAAAGATGGCCTAATTATAATAATAATTATTGTAAGATCTATGATTATTGTATTTAAGCAAATTTCACCATGGAAAAATATTATTCCCAAGATGTTATTTGCAAGAGTTATTTTGTTTTTATTGAATTTCTCAAAATGTACCTAACTGGATTTGTGACCTTATGAAAGTCATAACTTCAATCATTGATTATAAAGAAGTAATTCTTAACTGAATTGAATAATTAATTCATTTCAGTATTACAGTACTTAATGTTAAGAAAGGATTGGAGCTGTAGAATTCTTCGAACTGGAGATGAACGGCAGGAAATTGTTTTATTTTTATTTTTGTAACCCATCATTTGCTTGGTTTCTCCTGACTTTTCAGTGTTCTCATGAATGTTATACTGTGTATTCCAGTGAGTGTGTGGCACTGCAAGACCCATACTGTGCCTGGGACAAGCAGAACCAGAAGTGTCGAGCAGTGGGAGCTCCTCGCTGGAGTGAGGAGAAGTACTTTTACCAGAGCATCGCCACCGGTGTCCATGCAGCCTGCCCTGCCAGTGAGTAGTAATGTCTGTCAATTTTCGGTGTGAATTGAAGTTTTTTAAATGTTTCAATCATATTTGGGGAACACGGCAGCAAAACATATGGAGGCAAATACATTGCACAAGTTGGGTCTAAATGAAGAGTAACATGGAAGTCCTGAGTAAAATAGGTGAAAACATGGAATCACATCATGTAAATTGACAGTACTGACTACAAATCTGTCATCTCGGGGCTAAGTCTTATTTTTCCTGCCAGATCTAGGTCACCTTGTGTAGCTTCCCGTTTCTCTGAATCTTTTAACAGCCTCTTGGACTGTAGTAAATGAAGCATCTATTGTAGCTGTTACATAACGGAGGCTGTGACCATCATCGATCAGAGCTTCTGCCCAGACAACATCTTCAGGCCTCAAGCGCATATTTTTTCTGAATTGCTCAAGGTCAGCTGAGGATATGGTAGTATTAATCTTTACCTATGGCAACAAGTGGCAAAAGAAAACAGATGAAATCAGATGAAAGCATTGGCAACTAGTCACATGCACAGTTTGAACCAACCAATGACCAAATGTTATTCAGTGTACCCAATTGCAATAATCAAAAGGATTGTCAACAATTGTGGAAATAATTACCCTTAGCTGCAAAAATGTCTGACCTAGAGTGCTCCAAGTGTAGAAACTGAAATGTACTTCTAAAAGTTCCTCTAGGCACAGACTGCTTCATGTTCTCCGATTCTTCACAACTCCACAGCAGTAGTAGAAGCTTGTCTATGAGGATGTCTCATCAGATTCCTACAGTGCAACATGCTGGATTCAGAATATGCATTCACTTCTTGAGCTTAGAATGACATAAATGTAATCATGTTTATTATGGTTCCATATTCATATGTTAATAATGGGCAATATCCAAAGAAAAATATTACCGTATGGCAAGTCAGTACAAGAAAAACCAAATTATTACATGAACGTGTTTTAAACCAACTAATTCTTCGTCAGCGATATCAAAATAACTAAACACAAACATAAATGACACCAAATACCAAAAAATGGAGAAAAATTCAAAGTAGAAGTCAAAATTCAAGGAGAAATAATTTCAACTCTGAGATTTGCTGATGACATCGTCATCTTAGAGTTTTTAAATGGCTCTGTCTTGAGGAAAGAATTCATGATGAAAATTAATAAATGTAAAACAAAAATTTTGGAATGCAGCTGAAAGAAATCAGAAATCCCTACGGACGTCAAATTGGCTGATTATTTTTTCTTTCTTCGTATGGCCTAGGGTGCCGGGTGCAAGCATTGTTATTTGCGCCCAGAGGCCAGCTTGCATGACGAATTTTTGTCATTCCCGGAGCGCTATGAAGGTCAAGGAGGTTAGATATCTAAGCTCCTTGGCACTATAGCGCTTTCTAGTAGAAAAAAGAGGAACTTTGTGTTGGTGGATTAAATTTGCCATTATGAACACGGCCTACTGAATTCAAATGGGTTCTTTAACATGCCGACAACGTATGACATGGGTGCCGAGATTTTTAATGTCTTTCAAAAATCACTTACCACGGCCAGGAGCGAACCTGCAAACTTGTGGTTGGTAGTCCAACACAATAACCACTCACCCACCGTGGCAAGGAATTGGTAGGTGAAAAGCTAAAGGAAGTAGGAGGCTTCTGTTACTTAGGAAGCAGGATATAAAAAGTAGGTTGGCTCAGGCAGGGAAAGCATTTCTACAGAAAAGGAATCTGTTGACATCGAATATTGATTTAAGTATTAGGAAGTCATTTTTGAAAGTCTTTGTCTGGAGCGTGGATGCGTGGCGCTCTATGGAAGTGAAACTTGGATTGCTGGCACAACAGAAAAGAAGCGTTTGAAATGTGGTGTTACAGGAGAATGATGAAGATCAAATGGGTAGATATGGTTACAAATGAAGGGGTATTGAGACGAGTGGGAGAGGAGAGATGTTTCTAGCGACTGCTAATGAAGAGAAGAGATGGGTTGGTAGGATACATACTAAGACACCCAGGAATAGCAAGCTTAGTTATGGAAGGAAGGGCCGAGGACAAGAACTGTAGGGGTAGACCGAGATTAGAATATGTTAAACAGATTACCTCGGATCTAGGGTGTTGTAGCTATGGAGAGATGAAACGATTAGCTCAGGACATGGAGGCAAGGAAAGCTGCATCAAACCAGTTAAAAGACTTAAGACTCAAACAACAACAGTCTTGTAGAATTATACCTGAAAAATCATGAAGTTAGAACGAATCAAGAGTACCAGTATTTAAGAATCATCAAGAAGTGTTTTATTCAAGCCTCATCAAAATGTTCAAACTTAAAGACTCTTCATGTTTAATTCTACCAATTTTACCAGTTTTTGCTATTCAGTGTTATTCACGTTTATGCATGCTATTTGAGATATTGCTGGTGAAGAACTGATTTCTGTTTGAAACATTCTCTTTTGTTCTTGTATTGGCTAGGCAGAACATCTTTTCTTTAAATATTGCCAGTCACTCCTAGAGCATTTATTATAGCTACATTTGTGTGTTCCTTTTTATCATAATCATAGAAGTGATGTTAAAAAATATCCATTCCTCTTGCTGGTGTGAAGATACAAGTGTAGGAACAACCTGAGGTCCTGCATTGCATTAGGCGCTGCTGGATGAAAGTCAGGGGGACAAAATTGTTTACTTTTCTCTCTGAATACAGTATTACATGTTTCATAAAAAATAAGTTAATTTTGCATCAATTTGCAACATTGAACCTTAAAATTATCTTGTTTATGAAGTAGTGAGACACTGAGGATGTAGTGACTGCCATAAATCAAGGTCTCCAGTTATGTGTGTGGAAAACTGATTTGTTTTTATTTATTTTTGCAGGCAAGGTGATAGGGAAGGATGCAGGTAGTGTAGGTGGTCTCTCCTCTAACTACCCCAAGTCCTTCAACCAGGACCCAGGACGAGGAGGCAAGGATACTCTTGATGGGGAGGTTATCAACATCATGCATGATGAACAGGAGCACAATGGTAAGATATTCTCTGTGGCACTCAGACTTAAACCGACCAGGGTAATTACATGCGCCAAGGCATGAGGCCAGGCTATCAGCAGACTTGGAAAATGACTAGGTTCAAACCCCACCATCAGTTATTCTTGAAATTAGAATAGTTTTCTATTTTTAAATGCCAGTACAGTACCTTCTAATAGACTATGACCTCTCATGAAGTTGGTGTCAGGAAGGGAATCTGGCCATAAAATCTGTCATCTCACCACAACCCTCACCCCTTAGGGGAATTGCACACAAGAACGACTAATGGGTTTGTGACCACTACGACTCTTGCCAGCAATATGCAAAACTTTTTTTATGTGTTATCAGACATGTTAACATCAAAGTTGTTGACGTTTGACATTGTTCTGTATTGACAAGATTATATGACTAGAATAAATAATTATTCTTGTAAATATGGGTCCACCCAGTCAATACTTTTCTTCTTCTTCTTCTTCGTCGCGAATGGGTCTCTTAGGACCACGCGGAATCAACAATGGTTAGCCTTTCTTGCAGCCCAGTACTCCTTCATACACAACGAATGGGTTTGCTTCCGTTGTGCAGACCAGATATGGTGGTATGGCCGTCTTTCTTCCTCCTCGAAACCCCGTGTGAGTGCAAGTGTTCTGATGACATTTCGGTCTAGGAGATTTGGCGATCCTAATTCTTGCAAGTCTTTTTCAGTCTGTTTGTACCAATTTGATCTAGTTGTTTTGATTTTCAAGTATGTGTGAATTTTGTGAGTTAGTCTATTTGGGTCCATTCTTTCCAGGTGCCCCAAGAATTGGATTCGTCGCATACGCATTTTGTCTGTGATTTTGGAGATGGTTTTATATATTTCAGCATTTGGCTTTGGAAGATGAACACCATCTTTGATTCTCGGCCCTAAGATTTTCCTCATTATTTTACGTTCCTTCACTTCCAACTGATCTTGAAGAGTCAATACTTTTAATTATAATGTAATCAAAGATCACATCTATTTATACATTACAGGACACACTTCCACACTGGGGCATGTGCAACTCCTAGACTATCACCTTTAATAAGATCACTACCAACAATATCTCGGATCTGGCTCATTATACTGTTCCATTCTGCACACTTGCAAATAAAAAACGCTTCTTAATAATGGTATAACAGTAAAGGACAATCAAGACTCATACTCAGCACAGTGTGGATACACAAGAAATAGAGTTTCATCATGACAAGGAATAACCACTTCAAGAAGAAACATTTTATCTTAATATGCTGAATTTTATGCATTTTAACGAATTGGGACTTGCTGTTTTAGCTTTAAGTGTTCTTTTCTTTAATGTTTTTAACTTTGTGATTTGACTATGTTTTATCGAGTGTATTATGTTTTAGTGTCTGCCATATCTTGCCCATATGTTTTCACGCACCATACATTCCATTTTCATTTTATCACCCTGTTTTAACATATATTTGTACAAAGGAGTGCTCTATCTTAATTTGTTGGGCCAGTCTTATAAAGCTGATGAAGGGATCATGACAAATGGGATCCCGAAACATGTCCTGTAATGTATAAATAGATGTGATCTTTGATTACATTATAATTAAAAGTATTAACTGGGCGGACCCATATTTACAAGAATAATTATTTATTCTAGTCATATTTTTTGATGTGTGTACATTAAAAATTGTAAATGTGTTGAACAACACAGAGCTTTGACAAAAAATTGTCAGATTGCAAAATTAAACAAGTAGCATTGAATTTGCTCTAAGTGTTGAATGTTGTTGTACAATGACGGCCTTCTCCATAGAACGGAAGCCCACAGGCGCCGCGCGATGGGCAGGCCACTGTGGCTAGCCACCTGTCAAGCAAGGTACTGGTTCAGCAAATTTACAATTTTTAATGTACACACATTAAAAATGTTTTGCATGTTGCTGGCCAAGGGTCATAGTAGTCACAAACCCATTAGTCGTTCTTGCGTGTGTGTATATCGACAGTGTACACTCGCCTGTGTCAATGAGGATAGATCTGTGCGAGTGTGGAGACGACCCCGTGTACGTATGCATGACCAATACATCCGACACCGATACCAGCAAGGAGGAGATGGTGCAATGTTTTGGAGTGGCATCATATGGTCCCCGATCCCCTCGTGTACATCCCAGGGCGTTCGACAGGGATACTATCCTGGCACCTGTAGGGGAAGGCTATGCGGACAATTTCGGACTAAATATCTCTTTCATGGGCTGTTGAGTACAGCCGTCTCGATCACTCGACAGCCATTTCGATTGCTCGCTCTGCAGCGCTCGACGGGAGACGAGAGAACTTTTGCGTGCTTGGCTACCAGTTTTGTTGTTGTTGTTGTGTGTGTACAGTCCGTAATGGCAGTAAATGTTCTAGTACAAGACATGTCTTAATCTTATTTACAGTCCACTTATTGGTGCTCTCCTGTTTTTCTGGGGACCCTAATGCACAACTTTATTCATGGTCCTCGCGTACCGGATATTCGCGTTGGAAAGACATGTTCTCTGTACGATATAACAGAACGCGGACAAAGCACATGGTCACCTCGTGGCGAAATGGATTCTTCCAAGTATGAGACGACATCGTGCATACTTCGGACGTGTAAAACACTAATCGTTGGAACACAACTCTTAACGAACGTCTAGAAATGCAACTCGTGTGTTTTACATGTTACATACGTAACATAACCTACAACACATACCACGGCACGTGTTCAGCTGCCGGTCTTATAGCTCCAGTTTGTGTGGTCATGCAGAACATAGACAGTGTATTATTCAGCTCATCATGGATGACAGTGGCGGATCCAAGATTTATCTCTGCATAACAAGTAAGTTGAAACATTCTTAGACTGGCACCTTAGATTATGCTCCCAACCTTGATCCTATTGGTTTATTCTGTCTCCTTGCGCCCGTTATGCTCAAGTACTAAGGATCACATTCTTAGTTAATTATTCTATAAGCTAGCCTTCCTTGTTTTCACCCTTTTCGAACCTTTTGTACTCGTAACGCGTCTGCAGCAATGGAAGAACAAACCAGGAAGCAACTCGTACAGCAACGAGCCGTTGCCAAATCAAGTTTAACACGAATGTCAAAGTATATTACTGAATTCCAGCGTGAGTCAGAAATTCAATTAGTAATTGTTAGACTGAAAGAATTGCCTAACATTAGAGATAAATTTGAAGGTGCTCAAACGCAGTTAGAACTATTTGAGGGTATTGAAAAGCATGCAGCTGAAAGAGAAACCTTTGAATCAGCATACTTTGATCTCGAAGCTGCAATGAATATCGAGATCAATCGTGATAATGATCACAAGGCTGATGGTAGTATTACTCCACCTCACTCACATTCTAGTACACGGAATGCTATTAGATTACCGACACTACAACTTCCCAGCTATGATGGTAATGTGACCGGTTTCAAGCATTATATGGACACCTTTGATAGCCTAGTTGTCAATAATGACCAGTTGGACAATATTCAAAAATTTCACTACTTGCTGTCTACACTCAAAGGTGAAGCTCATAAGTTAATAGCTAATATCCCAGTTTCTAGCAGTAATTTTGAAGTTGCTCTGCAAACTATTCGCAGTCGTTATGATAACATAAGACTGATTACTACGGCACACTTAGGTTACTTATTAAACTTGCCGGTTGCTCACAAAGATTCTGTTAATGAGCTTCGGGCACTAGTTAACCAAACTCTGAGTAACCTAAATGCTATTAAGGCCCTAAATCTAGCAGTGCCATTGGAAGACCTACTGGTTTCGCAGTTGATTTTGGAGAAAGTGCACGTGTCCATTAGGAAAGAATTTGAAGATACTGTAGACTCTGAAATTCTTCCTACTCTTGAAGATCTTATCAAGTTCTTAGAAGGTAAATGCAAGGCTTTAGACATAGTGAACTCAAGCAACCTCCTCAAGCCTTCAAGCAGCTCAGACACTAAAGGTAAAGAACCCTCCAATCGTAAGACAACACCACATGCTCATCAGACGTATGTTACTACAACTGTAAACTGTGTGTACTGCAACGCTCCACATGCTTTGGCTAGATGTAGAGATTTTAAGCAAGTTCCTACTCTAGAACGTAGAGATTTTGTCAAGCGTAATAATCTCTGTTTCAACTGTCTACATGCTCAACACAGAGTCGCCCAGTGCAAGGCTGGTAACTGCCAAACATGCAGGAAGAAGCATTACACGTTACTGCATATTGATGTGTCCCAGCATTTGTCAAACGTAGATAAGTCGGAAAACGTCCCTAATCAGAACGTGACTCAGGTGCAGCATGGTGCGAGTAGTTACTGTACTCTCAAGATAGAACCACGTCAGTCCATATTGTTGTCCACAGCCTTGGTGAAGGTCAAGGATGCTCAAGGGATCTGGCAGACTTGTAGAGCCCTTTTAGACAGTGGCTCGCAATCTTGCTTTATTTCAGAATCCTGTGTTCAGCGATTAAGGCTGCGCAGATCTCATGATCGTAAACCGATCCAGGGTATTGGGAATACGACGTCAGAAACCAAGCATAGTGTTTTGGTGCAAATAGGCTCGCGTATAAATGATTTCGTGACCTCAGTCGAGTGCTTAGTTCTACCTAAGCTTACTGAAGATCTTCCTGGCGAATACATTGATAGCAAGGAGTGGAACTTACCCAAAAATCTGCCATTTGCTGATCCGAAGTTCAACGAACCGGGTCACATAGACTTGTTAATTGGGTCAGAGGTATGCCCATACATTCAGCTCGCAGGAAATCTAGCTAGGACTAAAGATTATCCTATTCTGCAAGAAACAGAGTTAGGTTGGGTACTTGCAGGTAAATATACAGATTCCAGTAAGCCCCTACATGGACCACGGCGGCCGGTAGTATCTTACTTTGTACAATCTGCAGGCTGCATCCAACAGCAGCTACAGAGGTTCTGGGAAATCGAAGAGCTACACCATACTCCAAGAACTAAGGAAGAAAGGGACTGTGAAGCTCACTTCAAACGGCACGTCTCGCGCAACTCTTCTGGCAGATTTGTAGTGCGTCTTCCCTTCAAAGAAACCCCAGAAAATCTAGGAGACTCCAAGCAGATGGCAACAAAGAGGTTTCATCAGTTGGAAAGGAAGTTGACCAAACATCAAGGACTGAAGGAAGAATATAGTCGATTTCTTCAAGAGTACGAAGATTTGGGTCATATGGATATTGCTGAAGATACCACAGCACGTTGCTACTATATGCCACATCATGCAGTGGTTAAGGCAAGCAGCTCGACCACTAAGACTAGAGTAGTATTTGATTGTTCTGCAGCATCCAGCAACGGAGTATCATTGAATGACCTTCTACTCGTCGGCCCAACCATCCAGCAAGATCTCTACTCTATTATCTTAAGATTCAGAAGTCATGCCATTGCTTTCACTGCGGACATAGCAAAAATGTACCGTCAGATTCTGGTACATCCCCAAGACTGTAGATATCAAAGGATAATATGGAGAGAGAAATTGACAGATCCTGCCAAGGAGTATCAATTGAAGACTGTTACGTATGGCATGTCATGTGCACCATTCTTAGCTATTAGATGCATTCAACAACTGGCCAGTGAGGAAGCTCATGCCTTTCCGAAAGCTCAGAAATCATTGATGGAAGATTTCTATGTTGACGATTGTATCTCGGGATGTGCGACCGTCGAAGAGGCTCTTCAAGTGCAACAAGAGTTGATAAACATACTACAGAAGGGTGGATTCTCACTACGTAAGTGGTGCAGCAATCACCCAGGTATTCTAGAGAATGTCTCACCGGAGCTAAGGGAGGCTCAGTTACCACTACAGCTGGACAAGGGTGAAGTTAAAACGTTAGGATTGGTATGGCACCCAGCTGCTGACCAGTTTCAAGTTATTAGCAGTTTCAAGCCAAAACCCTATCCACATGGTTTCACAAAACGCCTAGTTCTATCCATTGTTTCCAGCATTTTTGACCCTCTAGGCCTCATCAGTCCTATAGTAATTTTATGCAAGATATTTCTTCAGAAGTTATGGCAAGAACGGCTATCTTGGGACCAGCCTTTATCAGAAGAATTGGCTGCAACTTGGACATCACTCTATAATCAGCTCCCATGGATTGATGAAATCTACATTGATCGCAGAATTCTAGGTGACCGCTCAGTAACTGTACAGCTTCATGGGTTCTGTGATTCATCGGAAGCTGCGTTTGGAGGGTGCTTGTATGTACATTCCACAAACAAGGATGGAACCACTTCTGTAAGACTTCTTTGCTCCAAGTCCAGGGTAGCACCATTGAAGAAATTATCTCTTCCACGACTGGAATTATGTGGAGCATTGCTATTATCTCAATTATTGCAAAGGGTAGTCAAGTCCTTGAATCTTACATTTGCGAACATATTCTTGTGGACAGACTCTACTATTGTATTGGCATGGCTTTCGGCACCATCATCAAGATGGAAGACCTTTGTAGCCAACCGAGCAGCTGAAATACAGGAAATTACAGAAGGTGCTACTTGGCGACACGTTTCTTCACAGTTTAACCCCGCTGATCTGATATCACGAGGTGTACATCCTAAGGATCTTAAGGATAATAAGTTATGGTGGAATGGACCAGCTTGGTTGGGTGAAGATTCTAAACACTGGCCTACATTAAACAATCTTCCAGAGCAGCAGGAACCACCAGAGCAGAAGATTAAGCCTGTATGTTACTTAATGACTACTCCCGAGGATGGACTCGTCACAAGATTCTCTAGCTTATCGAGATTGCAACGAGTTGTAGCATACATCTTTAGATTTGTACATAATTGTTCAAAATTGAAGACAGAGCGAGCTACTGGACCTCTTTCTTTAAAGGAATTGCAGAATGCTCTGACAACATGCATTAGGCAGGCTCAGGAGTTAGCATACCACATGGAAATCAAACAGCTGGAATCAGACCAAGAAGTTCATTGTAAGAGTCACTTGAGAAGTCTACATCCTGGTTTAGACCTCAACGGGCTGCTACGAGTTGGTGGACGGTTAGAACGGTCTAATCTGCCATATGAGCAAAAACATCCTGTGATCTTGCCTCCTCATCATCACATCACCAGATTGATAATTGAACATGAACACAGTCGTCTCTTGCATGCTGGCTGTCAACTTCTTCTGGCCTCCCTTAGGCAGAAATACTGGATTGTGAATGGTAGAACGACAGTCAGACGGATAATTCATAATTGCTTGACATGTTTCCGACTAAGAGCAAAATCTTCAACTCAATTAATGGGCCAACTACCACGTGTTCGCGTTGAATTAGTTCGACCCTTTTTAAACTGTGGGATAGACTATGCAGGGCCATTTCTTGTAAAAACTGGTTCTCTCAGGTCAAAGACAAGAGATAAATGTTACGTAGCACTATTTGTATGCCTAGCTACCAAAGCTGTACATCTCGAAGTTGTTAGCAGCCTTACGACACGAGCTTTCATGGCAGCATTGAGTAGATTTGTATCACGTCGTGGACGTTGCCAAACTATCTACAGTGATCATGGCACTAACTTCGTGGGAGCCAAGAAGGAACTTCAAGAACTTCTCGACTCAGAAGAAACGAGAACTGAGGTACAGAATTTCACCAGCAGAGAAGGCATCGAGTGGAGCTTCATACCTCCAAGAGCACCTCACTTTGGAGGCCTGTGGGAAGCAGGTGTTAAATCTTTCAAGCATCACCTCAGACGTGTTATGGGTACGTTATGTCCTACCTTTGAGGAATTAACTACTTTAACCTGTCAAATAGAAGCTTGTCTGAACTCCAGACCACTCCTTCCTCTCTTCTCCGATCCTAATGATATTGAAGTTCTCACTCCTGGCCATTTCCTTATCGGCACTGCCTTATCAAGTTTACCTCAGCCAGATCTAAGTAATGTGAAGCTTAGCTTGTTGTCCAGATGGGAGATTCTGCAGCAACAACTTCAGATATTCTGGTCCAGGTGGTCCAATGAGTATCTACACCACCTGCAGCAGAGGGCTAAATGGTCCAGTTCTTCCCCAAGTGTGAAGCCTGGGACGCTTGTCATTGTGAAGGAAGACAACCTACCTCCTCTGCACTGGAAGATTGCAGTGATCGATCAAGTTCATCCTGGAGATGACGGACTGGTTCGTGTGGCAACCATACGCACTACCAAGGGATTGTTCAAACGACCTATTGTGAAATTGTGTCCTCTGCCTGAAGCAAGTGCAGTGTAATTAATGTACCATAGCACTTCAGTTTTGTTTCTTTTGTTTCAGTGTAACATTGTATTGTATATAGACTTCTTGTTCAAACAGACATGTTGGACTATAGTGCAGTGATTGATTCGATGCAATTCGTTTGTTATGTTATTTGTAGTGTTAAGAAAGTAAGTATTTCTTGGCGGCCGGTATGTTGAGTACAGCCGTCTCGATCACTCGACAGCCATTTCGATTGCTCGCTCTGCAGCGCTCGACGGGAGACGAGAGAACTTTTGCGTGCTTGGCTACCAGTTTTGTTGTTGTTGTTGTGTGTGTACAGTCCGTAATGGCAGTAAATGTTCTAGTACAAGACATGTCTTAATCTTATTTACAGTCCACTTATTGGTGCTCTCCTGTTTTTCTGGGGACCCTAATGCACAACTTTATTCATGGTCGATAACTCTCGCCCGCAATGGAATGGCCTGCCTATGCTCCCGATCTCAAGTGTAGAGCAGGCATGACACTGCTTAACCTCTTAACTGGGTACTTTTGAGAGCTTGGTGTAACCTGTCCTGTGTATTATTTCCAGCCTATTGTTACGACAGTATAGGCGGAAAGGTTAGCGGGAATATTAGCAATAATAATGTTGTGTTATAGTATGTTAAATACATTTCAATGTATTAAGTATAATTCAAGAGACATTTTGACCATTTGTACAGTAACTACAAGGTCATTTACCTGATTCCGTATGACCTAATCTGTTCTTTTCCGCACATTGAGAGGTGCAAATAAAACGTATCAAAGGCTATCGAGATCAAACGTGTAGGTTTGCTTTCATTGATTGTCTTGTATTGCTCCCCGCACAAAGCAAAAACAAACACATGACCAAAACAGAAAGCAAAAAGCAGAATTCAAAAACAAAAGCAAAAGCAAAAAACAAACACAAAACCAAAAAGCAAACAAAAAAATCAAAGCAAAATTCAAAAGAAAAGAAAAAGTAGAAAACGAACACAAAATCAAGAACAAAAACACAAAAAAGCAAAAATCAAAAACAAAAGTGAATACAAAAAACAAACAAAAAAACTACAAAGCAAAAACAAAAATTCAAAAACAAAAGAAAAAGCAGAAAATGAACACAAATTCAAAAACAAAAAAGCAAAAATCAGAAACAAAAGCAAATACAGTAAACAAACACAAACACAAAAACAAAAATTCAAAGACAAAAGAAAAAGCAGAAAAAGAACAAAATAAAAAAAGCAAAATTCAAAAACAAAAGCAAATACAGAAACCAACACAAAAACAAAAATCACAAAGCAAAAACAAACAAAAAAAGAACACAAAACAAAGACAAAAGCAAATACAGAAAACAAAGCAAAAACAAAAATTAATAGAAAAAAAAGACAGTCAGTCTGAAAGACTGGACATAATATCATTTTAAATGCTACAAAATGCTGAAAAATGCTAGAAAGCCTTCGCTTGAAGCCAAAGACTCTTGACATATTAGATGATCAAGAAACAATCAGAACGCTAGAAAGTTACAAGTCATGAGGGAGCTGGAGCATAAGGTGAAAGGAGGGAGCTGGCTGGATGACGTCACGCTCGCCGTGTCGTTGCTGTCTCGTAACGCCAGAGCTCACCAGTCAACTCAGTACACATGCACCAAGCGGTACTATAACGTCACACACCTCGGTGCATTCTCGGTACATTTCGTGACGTCACCGTAACGTAACGACGAAGTCGACTAGATCATTTAAAATATAAAAGAAAAAAAGAAGAAAACGAACACAAAATCAAATACAAAAACGAAAAAACGACTAAGATACAGAAGGTGGGAAACGTCGTAAGTGCTGCCAACCTGCTGCCTAAACATCAATTTTCTCGAAGACATTCGCCATGCCGTGAAAACTGGACACGCCCAGGAGGCGTTGGCGGTAAAAGATGGAGTACGTATATATTCGTCATGCCCATTAAATTATAACATTTAACATATGAATATATACGTCACACCCAGTTAAGAGGTTAATAAATGAATCCGTCCTCACTTTCATCCCCATGGTGCTCCATGGCAATATGCAAAACATTTTTGATGTGTGCATTTAATAATCATTACTTACATGAATTTTACAGTAGTTGCTGGAAATGCTATCTTTCATTTTCTAACCATACATTGCACCAACATAGGAAGTTTTGATACACTCGCTGCAATTGATCCTCATTGATATTTGGTATCAGTAAAGTTATTTCGTTCTCAAGAGCCTCGAAAATATGCGGATTGTTTCTGTATACCTTTTGTTTGAGATTCACCCACAAGTAAAAATCGCACGATGCTGAAACGTACGAACACATTTCAACACGGGCAGCTTCTGTGGCATAGTTGGTACCATGCTGAGCTTCTATGCCAAAGATTGCGGGTTCAAACCCGGCCAAAGTTGTCGGATTTTTTAAGAGCGTTAAAAATCCCTCAGTTTGCCTTTCTTTGGAGGGGAATTAAAGCCAGCGGTCACATGTCATAGATTTATGGCATGATAAAGAACCTTCCACTAATTTCACTAATTACAATTATAGGTTATATTTCACTAACACTCTTGGGTTCCAACGTTCGTCGCCAGGAGCTGACTGCAGTGGCATCTAGTAACAAAGTTCAGAACTAGTTGGTAATTAACTGTGGCATTTAGTAGCAAAAGTTGGAACTACTTGAAATCAAATGTCTACAGTCCTTACTTGAATTTAAAACAGATAACACACACTAATACAGCCATCACAATTAACACCGGTTATCAGACAGATTCTACACACACCCAAAGTACATGGGACTACATGACCGTGTTCTCACAGCTCCTAAACTGAGGAACCAACCAGAATAGGGATTGGCATCAACTGTCATATTAACAGGTAAATGCCAATACTATTGAGCATTTTAGAATACTTTCCATGCATATTATGAAAAGAGCCTCTGCTGCATGTGTCCCAATGGTTCTACCAAAAATTTAATTTTGGTCTCAGAGTCAGTCTCGTGAGGCAAAAATAAGAAAATTCCATTCCTCAGCGATCCTAGAAGTGGTTTTCCATGGTATCCAACCTCTACCTCAGGCAAATCCCCAGATACAGTATGATACAGTGAATAGTATGACGTTTGTAGGGATAACAGTGTAAAATGCACCACAGAATCTTGTGAACTGTTGACCGGGATAGCGACAAGTCATGTGACACAGCTCGAGCAATGGTTACAGAATTGGGAGAATGTGCTGCACGTCTACTACAGCTACAGCAACTTCATCAACAACGTCTATGGGGATGGGCCGCCGTTCTCTCCCTGGTGCGACACCTAATTCACCTGTTTCCTCGAATTTCTTAATAATATTCTTCAGCCCATTACTTGTCATGGAACTTCTTCTCTGCTGTTTCTGTCAGCAATATTCCCACAATGCACCGTTGCTATTGCTGCCATTCTGATAAAACAACTTCACTATTAGTCTCTCTTCCCAATAGGCATTACGTTTCACACGGAAAATCTCAACTTTCTTACGTTACAATGAAGATTCACTTCACAAAAGGAATCAACAAGGAGTTGACAAAATGCACTTCTACTGGAAAAACATTTTGACATCCGAGTTACGGAATATTGCACGTTCTTACCACTTACAGCACCATATTGTCGCCTGGTGGCAAACCTTGGAACTAATAATTTTGTGGCATACTTCGTGAGAGCGTTGCTTAGTTAGCATATCTATGAAATTTCAGACTCGTACGATCTTTACAAACCGTGCTGTACCGCACAGAATACCTAACTTTAATTGTGGGCATGCGGTAGTTTCTATTCCTAGTCTCTATTACAAATACACACATTTGTACTTGTACAAACATAATAACACAGGTTTTCAGGCTAATTTTAAATACACCCGAAGCACATGGTAATGATAGTCATGATGCCCAAGCCCCTAAATGAAACAACTATTATGAAAAACTATTATGGTACGGTATATGAAAAAAAAATCCATTGATAGGTTTTATTTAAATTTTATAATATCGGTAAAATCTAAATCGTACGCAATGCTTGTAATGATTCCATTCACATCTCACCACTCCACAGTGGGCCAGATACCAAATCTGACAGGACAAAAATATTTTTTGTAGAGTTCGTTCGTTCGTGATAATTTTGTTGAAAATAATAAATTTAATTATTTACAGCCCTTTGGAAAGGATATTTTAAAATCACATTAGAATGAACTTGGGACCATCTGAATAGCCCGATACACTTTGTTTGAACATCCTTCTAGGGCTAGTTTTTTCTGCACATAAATTATCAGCAAGGTAAGTCCCTTTTTTTGCTTTTCAGCACCTCGTACAAATCTATACGCGTCATGATGGTGCGAGTCCCCTGCAAGCGCGTCTCTGGAATCAATAATCATTTTCTACTGTATGAGCAATAAACCACAATATCTGTTACTTGTCACGTTAAGTCAAATATTATCCCTAAATAATGGCATAAAAATGATGATGTGATGTTGAACATAATCTTTTATAAAACTTAGTGAAACTAAAATAAACAAAATAAACGAATGTTGCATGTCATGTCTTTAACTGAATAAAGAATCAATTAAAATATAATTATACAAGCAATAAAAAGCATAGGCCTACCCGAAGGATAACATTCCATATTCTTTCACAGGAAAAATTTAATCGGACCTCTCACAAAACTATGATCACACTTGACAGTGGAACCAGGACTGACACTCTGTAAGAGCAGTCCTCTCATAAACACACAGATAAGACATCAGCTATGGGTCGCTTAGTCTATAAATAACACTCAAGTGAGTTGTGTTTGATGACTAAGGTTCTCTGGCAATAAAAACTAGTGTGAGAAAAACAAGTAGAGGGAAATCACAATTCTTCATTATGTCCCGTCAGATTCGGTATCAGGCCCACTATGCACTGGTCTCACTGTTCACTGCCCATGAAGTAGAGGCTTTCTTTTTATTTAATCACAATTCACAATTGTCTGCAGGTCCGGAGGTGAGTGCAGCAGACAGTCCACTGCCCCAATACTCAGTGGAGACGCTGGCGATGGCCGTGGTGGCCGGTTCAGTTGCTGCTCTGGTCGTGGGGTTTGTGATCGGCTACTTCTGTGGCCGCAAGTGCCACAAGGAGGAAGAGGATAATCTTCCATATCCCGACACAGAGTATGAGTACTTCGAACAACGACAGACTGTCAACAGGTAACTATCTCCTAGTTGATATGTTTCTTTTGGTCTGAAGGACTTGACAGGTGATGATAATTTATTATTGCATTAGAATCATAGATAATACCCTTAGAACGGTCATAACTTGTTAAGTAAGACTTACTAAGTATAGTAGAAGTCCATTAGTCCGGCATCCAACAGTCCGAAATGCCTGATAGTCCGGCATCGCTCTGAAAAATTGTAAAAATTTTGGTTTTCTCTAAAAGTGTGTCTTTAAAGCAAATAAAAACGCTCGAGAGCTATTCGGAAGTTTTCGGGGTAGTTCGGGATCATCCGGAAGCGCTCGGTATTGTTCGGAAACAATTAGCGGCCGGCTAGTCTCAGCTGTCACAACAAATACAGGTGCAGTGCGGCACAGTTAATCAATCACGAAGCGTTTTCGCCATTTTTTTGTGCGTTGTTGTTTTGTGTCCTTTCACTAGCTACAGTGCTTCAGAAATTATTGATTTCCATATCATTAGAAATAAATTTTATACTAAACGCCAAAAGTCAAGAAAACAAAAAGACATTCGTGACTTTTTTAAATCTAAGTGAAATATGTTTTACAGTACGTGTACATACATTATATGAAATGTAAAATAAACTTTGTTGTACTGTATTTGCATACTGTATTTGTAGTTTAATTATGTATTAACCTAATTGTTCTTATAATTACGATTTATGTATGTATGTAGTTAAAGAAACAAAGTACATTTGTTTTACGGCAAAGCCTACACTAAAAAGAAGGGGCACCGCCCGATAGACCGGAATTTTCGGTAGTCCGGCACCGAGCCGGTCCCGAACGTGCCGGATTATTGGACTTCTACTGTAGTCCCATGAGGAAAAGAATAGCCTATTTTCATACATCCAACTGGTCTTTTCCATTATAACTCTCCCACCTATTAAAAGTATTTACTATGTGATGTATTCAGTAGTTTTTGATACACTACTTAAGTCTAAACCCATACCATTACATTGAGAAGGAGTTTATTTTAAGAAAAGTGAAATACACAGTTTCTGTGATTTATGAAAAGTAAGCTACAGAATTTAGTGCCGTTAGATAAAGCCCATCATACAAATCTTATCTTTAATCGCTTGAATAGGATCAGAGAAATTTCAAAAAGTAAGGTTTTAAAGTTTCAAACTGATGTTATCTTGATTTTTTGAAAACAATTGAGCATGACATGTCAGTATACCAGACTGTGAATAAAGATTCGCTGTGCTAAGGTTCATTGCTCTCGGGTGATTATATCACCAGAAAAGTCATTTGAAACATTTGAAAATCACTCATTATTTTGAAAGTAACATTTATGGTATACTTAGGCCTAATAGTCCTCTTTCACCATACAAAATTTCAATTAAAGTTTTCACCTATGAATAGGCAAAATGAATGATCCCCTTTATTGTCAATCATCTTCGGTTTTACTTAATAAACTAAGAGCATTGAACAAAATGAGCATTAGAAATAAAATGATCACTATAAAAAAATCTTCAATAAAACGTAGCCTAGAATAAACTTCCAAGTTATTTTTTTTTCTTTCTGTTTAAAATACTTTCAATTATAACAGAAATACTGTCTGATCAAATAGTTAAAAAACATGGAAAATATAATCGAAAATTGCTTTAAAAAATCAGATCTGTTACAAATTAAGTACCGGTATTAAAGTTTTTTTTAAATATGACAAGAAAATAATACTTCTAAAAAAACTGTATGCTTATAATTAAAATCTTTTGAGGTTCCAAAAATATAGAAATCCACTTCATGGAGCTGGAAGACGGTTGTGAAAAGATGTTCAAATTTTATATCATTAAATAAAGCGGACATAATTACTCTCCCCCCAAAAATCAAATAGATGTGGTTTGGTTAACTATCCCACTGAAACGTCAACCTCAACGAATTAGTATCCCTGTCAATGATGACTTGCACATTCCTTTCACCAAAGATCAAATTGGAGTGGTTATGTGGAAATGTTTTTGAAAACCTCTTCTGTGCTTTCAAATATTTTCTTGTTGTATTATGGGTAGTAATCATTTCAATATATACAAAATTTCAGTTAGATTGCTTAAACAGTTTCGGAGATATTGTGAACCCTTGAAATATATTGCGTGGATGCAATGTTGGATTGTTTTATATATAGACTATAGAATTATATGCCAGCTGAGGAATATTATAATGGTAGTTCATTATACCAACCTACATTTCATTTGCTTGTGTAGGACACGAGAGATAATAACACAATTTTAAAAATTTTGCACAGCCACCAATTTTAAGTTCTCATAAAAATTAAGTTACGAGAAAAATCAATTTTATTTTCGCTTTATATTGGCTTCTATCAACATATAAAATTTCACTTTATAATAGATTCATAGATATTGGTGAGAACCGGTGAATAATTTCAGATGATCATCATGTTACATATATATATATATATATATAGGCTATATTACTGTGTATATGTCATAGAGTTATGTGGCAGTAGATGAAAATTATTGCGTTGGTTCATTATACAAACATTCACTTTGATTGCATGATTAGGACTCAAAAAATTAAAAATTAATTTTCAAATTTTGCACAGCTGCCATCTTAAGTTTATGAAAACAATTGAATAAAAGTACGTGCCAGTAGATTGAATCTTGAATAAGCATTTACCATGCCAAGTTTCACTGTGCTTGGGTAATTAAATCATGAGAAACGTCATTTAAATATTTTAACTTTACTTGGCTGCCATGTTGGTTTTGTACTTAACGGGTTTTTAAAGGACTCAAACCCAGACTTTCATGGTGTCAGCCAAGAAATGCCACTATGCCACAAGTTGGAGAAAGAAATTAAGCCAGAAAGGAAGATGAACAGAAGAAAGATAAGTCATAAATAAAATAAGAGAGGGATAGAAGAAATTAAATATGGGATCTCAATTCTAGAGAAAGTTTTCACATTGAAAAAGACTTTGTTCTAATATATGTCCAAAACTGTATAACTATAGATCAAGATGATTGTCTTCTCATATTTTTGCATGACGATTTTATAGAACAATTTTATGTATTTTGTTGAATGTTTGTTTTTTGAAATGCTGTGTTAAATTGTGAGAGGCTAAAAAAGGGAACATCTGCTCCCAAAATATGTACCTTCGGTAAAACCCATAAATTAATAAAATATGGTATTGACTAGGCAGACATTCTCATAGGTATAATCCCTATAAAGCTATCTTATTGTGTATCTATAGTAACCCCTGGTGAAAGATGGGAAGAAGGCTGAGACATTTAAGGTGCGAATGCAGAGGGAGTAGATATAAGTCAGATAGAGGAGCAGTGCGTAGAGTGGGCTAAGAAGTTAAGTTCCCCCCAAAAATTATTCCGTATTTCAAGACGGAATGAAAATAGCCATAATATGCATTTAAAAGAGTATGTTCATTGGCACTGTTAGAGCATAACGAAGCGAAATTTGACTGGTGAGGCTCCGACAAATCAGGGAGCAGCGTGACATCAATAACGAGCAGACAGGCACATCCGACTGACAATCAATGGTCAGTTTGAATAGAGATGCAGAGACATACCCTTCAAGATTGATGTAACAACAGCCAAAACGTTGGGAAACAATCGCCCAACATACGATGCGGCTCCATCCCAAAAGCCTAGGTAATAAATGTTATCCAGTCCTGATTTACTGTAATATGTGATGATGATAGCAAACACTCGTCTCGAGTAGGTTGGCCTTCCAATGCTGAATGACTCTTCATCGATGAGTCCGGAGGTGACTAAAAAGCCCAATGCGGGAGAGACACAGTTTCCCGCAGTGATGACAGGTAGTATCAGGTCCAGGTGAGACATCCGCATTCATTCCCTGTCTTCTAATGAACACTCTGTTCTTTCTGCGCTGCCTCTGATCTTCTATCATACGTCGGCGGTTTTCTTCAAAAAGTATTGCACCACGATGAACAATTGATCTCCAGGATGAGCGATCAAGAGCTAAGGTCTCCCAGTTGTTGATATCAATATGGCACATTTGCATATTAGCCTTTAGTATGTCTTTGAATCGCTTCCTCGGACCTCCCACACAGCGCTTGCCCTCAGTTAGTTCAGAGCAAAACACCTGCTTGGGAATGCGATTATTGGGCATGCGGATTACGTGTCCTGTCCATCGCAGCTGACGGTTTAAAAGCATGGCTTTAACACTGGTAGTCTGTGCTTCTTCGAGAATGCTGGTGTTTGTGCGTTTGTCTTGCCATGTCACACAGAATTCTCCTCAAACAACTCTGGTGATATTGCTCCAGCTTTTAAAATGACGTCTGTAGCATGTCCAGGATTCAGATCCGTAAAGTAAGGTGGGAACTACAACCGAGTTGTACACAAGGATCTTCGTTGCAGCATTGATATCATGGTTGTCAAAAACTCTAGACCTCAATCTTGCAAAGGATGCCCCAGCACGGTTAATCCTGTGTTGGATTTCGGAATCTATATTTGCACTTGATGACAGGGTGCTGCCAAGATAAGAAAAGGTGTCAACTTCTTGAAGCTTTGCTCCATCGATGGTGACATTGATGTTCCTTTGTCCTTGTCCAGGGGCTGGTTGGTAGAGGACTTGGGTTTTACTGGTGTTAAGTTTCAGCCCAATCTTTTTGTATGCTGAAGAAAAAGCATTCAGGATTTTCCTAAGTTCGTCCTCTGATTGAGCTACTACTGCATTATCATCAGCGTACTGTAACTCATCCAATGCAGCAGGAGATGTTCGAGTCCTTGCCTTTAGACGGCTCAAATTAAAGATCTTCCCATCTATCCTGTAAGTTATCTGTATGCCTGTAGGAAGATCATCTTTGACTAACTGCATGACAGTGGCAACGTACAGAGAAAACAATGTAGGGGCAATCACACAGCCTTGTTTAACTCCGGTATTTATATGAAATGGTTCTCCAATAGAGTCGTTACCAATGACATTTGCCTTCATATCAGTGTGGAGTAGTCTTAAGATGGTAATAAATTTCAGTGGAAAACCATACAATGCTAAAATCTTCCACAAGGCTTCACGGTTTACCGAGTCAAATGCCTTACTGAGGTCTATAAAGGCAATATAAAGAGGTCTATTTTGCTCTCTACATTTCTCCTGAAGCTGACGAACAGTGAATATCATATCTGCAGTTCCTCTAGAAGGCCTGAAACTTCATTGGCTCTCTGGGAGTATTTTCTCCACCAGGGATAGAATATGATTCGCCAAAATACGAGCAATAAGCTTTCCAAGGCATGATAACAAAGATATCCCACGATAGTTGTTGCAGTCTGCACGATCACCTTTCTTATGGGAACTATCAGACTATCTCTGAAATCAGCAGGCATTTTTTCAGTTCTCCAAATTTTAATGATAAGATCATGTATGTGGCTTATGAGTTCCTCACCTCCTTCTTTGAGAGCTTCCGCTGGTATTCCATCACATCCAGTGGCTTTGTGTCGCTTTGCTTGATTAATAGCACACTGAACCTCATCTAGTGTAGGCAGGATAAATCCCTATAGAGCATCCAGCGTTGAGAAAAGACCGTGGAGCCTTATGGCGACAGTGTTGCTAACCCTAAGCAGAGGTAGCGGTGACGTCATACGTTATCACCCCCTTCGAGTACTACGCTTACATAAGTTACCAAGACAACACAACCCCAGCAGCTACCTGAAATAGAACAAGCTCAGGAAGGAGCAGTTTTGCAGGTGTTAACGGATTGGACCAGTATTAAGGATACCGTACGCGAAGATAACCAATAATGAAACTCATTTCGTTGTAATATGACTCATTACTGATTGACAGATGTCGAGAGCACAACCTTCCCTTTCTTCTCGGATGTACTGTATGCTGACGATGTTAACAATTTTTACGTCAGCAATACTGTTGATCATCACCTTTTTTGTTATTAGTTAGGCTATAATTTAGTTTCTTTCAATTTTATTCTTGTTGTTTTGTTTAGATTAATATTTCTAATATTGTAGTGAGTTAGGTGTGCGGTTGGGGGCGCGCAGCTGTGAGCTTGCATTCGGGAGATAGTGGGTTCGAACCCAACTGCCTGCAGCCCTGATTCGATCGAACAAAAAATAAAACAGACACACAACAATAACACCAATGACGGATAGTGCTTCAAAACTTGTGTTGCCGGCGGAACTGACCACGTGCTCCACTCCGGACAAGCATGCAGCACAGGACGAGGCTCTTCTTTCCTCGAAAATTTTTAAATCAATAAGATGTAATATAAAAGATACTTGTATGCAATAACAAAGGTAATCAATTGGCAGATAATTGTAGGAAGCCATTATGACGAAAAATTTCTATGTTCAGAGTTCCTTCATGATAAAAGGTGAGGTAACAAAACCAGTGTAGGGGGGGTTACCGTTAAAAGTAAAAGCCCATAAGACCCATAGTCTTTTCTCAACACTGGATGCACTATAGAGTGCCTGTTTCGAGTCATGTGGAAATTCATACATACTGTCTTCTTCATATTAGTAATTAAAGTGTTAAATTGTTCATTTTACTGTTAAATTTGTAATTATTATTTGTAAAAGAAAATTTCAAGAAGCCATGGGGGGCAAAACATGTAAATACTAACATACTTTTTTAATTATTTTCAGTCAATTGGCTCTGGAGCCCAAGAACTATTCATGAATTATTTCAATTATTTTCAGTCGCCTGGCTCCAGAGCCCAAGTTGTTGCCTCAGGAGGAGGTGACGTATGCCGAGCCAGTGCTGGTGCCTGCTCCGGGCCCCAACAAACTCAACTCCCCGAAGAGTACCCTGAGGAAACCCCACAATGCCGAGACCCTGTTCCAATTCTCCGACAACTACACGCCACCCCCACGAGACCCATACGCCCACCAACGCGGGCGGGACAACTTTGGCACGCTACGTTCCCAGCAGGGCGACGGTTACCGTGGTGTCCGTGCTCCCGGTGTTGCCACCGACGGTTTCGGTACGACGCGCAGCGTGAAGAAGGTGTATCTCTGAGAGGCAGGGGAGGAAGGGAGGGGGCACCGCAGCCTGACGCGACCGCCGCGTCGCGCCGGGGGGGCGAGGCACAGGCAGCCGGGCGGGGGTACCGGAACCCATCCCCTGGCCACCGCCACGCCCCCTTCTAGCTCGTCTTCATCGCCCTCGCCTCCTTCCTCCTCCCCATCTCCTCCTCTGGTCTCCATGCATTCCGTGACAGTGAACGGCAGCCCGCCACCTCCATGCAGTTACATCTACAGGACTTAGCATCGTCTAACCTGGTGCTAGTAATCTTGGGATAGTGATGTTTTTTAAAACATCCAAAAAATATACAATGCTTTTTGACTTCCTCAGCCTCTTTGGGTTATTCAGTTGATTTATTGTGGGTGCTGAACAGTTGTATGCTAGTGAAGAACATCATTTTTACAAACAACATCCTGAGAAAGAAACATTTCTATCAGTTGTTGTATAAGTAATTTGCTGAGAGGTGCTAGTTGCATTTTGGGTGAACAAAATATTATACTGTTGATATCTTGTTGGACTTTTTTCCCAACAAACCATGGAAAACATTAATTTTTGATTGTGTAATTATTATTTATCTAGTTGAAGTGAAGTGTAGGTTGTACTGATATTTAAAAAAACAAATAATTTAGGGAAAAAACAGTACCATTTTGGGATTAATATTTATTGTGAGATTTCTAGTTTGCAATGAAGCGACCTCACAGTTGTAGAATATTGTAGGAAACTTTTCATGATGGTGGTATTTTCAAAATGAAACACTGAAAATGAAACACTAAGGTGCGCACCATATTTTGCAAAGCCTTGGACTACGGAGAAGAAGAGGTGGTGCTGACGTTTCCAAGTGAAGTATTTTTACCGTCAAAACACTTGTCATGATAGTGCCACATTATGGTTATAAATTCACATATACAGTATCTTCTTGAAAATGCTTCTGTCCCAAGTGATAAGCCTCTTCATGTGATTTTTTTTTAAATTACCGTAAGTTGTTTTCTCGTCTGGTTTTTCATGAACACGTACACCATATAAAGGATTTCTATATTCTGATCAGTTGTTCTACTTTTCTAGGGATAGTGATTGAATCTGTGACAGATGTGAATATACTTTTACCAATGTGTATATATTATATAATTGAAATATAGTCGCAGCTCTTGTTGATGTCCGCGTGTGTGCATGAGTTTTCCAATATTTTCTTTTCATTAACTATAACTTTGCAGGCAGCTAGTAGTGTTGTGAGAGTTATGACAACATTAAGACTGAAAGATGTCCATGTTCCATGTTTGTTGATATTGCTTTCTATGATATAGTAGATACTTATTTTGTCGAGAGAAAGCAGTACAAATTTCACTGACAGAAGAAAGAAAAAGAAGACATTAGAGGAATCTTTTCTGTTGACTTGTTTTGTGATCCTGACAGTTTGGAATGATGCTGTGTAGTTATATGCTACATATTTAATTTCTAATGTATATATGTATTTTGGTAGTGACATGAGATAGAGAGAATTAGCTTTTTTAAATTATTATTTTCATTTATTCATGCTTGAAACCAAAGATTGTTACTAATAATAAAGCCCAGTTTTCACATTAGTGAGGTAGATCTGAATCAGCAACAAGAAGATAGGAAATATTGAAGATTATTGTTAAAAATGTTCCAACTTAGAAGCATGAGAATCATTTTTTGGATTTGACTGCTTCTGGTTTACGTTATTTGCAATGTTACACTGAGTACGCATTGTGGGTCTAAATAATTGTTGAAAATAAAAAGACTTCAGAGAAAAGTGGAAGAAGATGTTGTGTTCTGTAAACTCTTTGCTCTCTGCAAGTGTGGTAAAAGAAAGACATACAGTGAATTTGATCAAGACGGAATACGGTCATGATATGATGAAAGTTATGTGACAGAAAAATAATCTTGTTTGAATCAGTTTATAATACTTAAGTTTAGATCAAAACTGTCCCGTATTCCTTGGCTCTGGAACTATAAAATACTTGACAGAGCTGAGAAGTGTTTGGTATATCGCCACCAGTGATAGATGTGGTCAATTGTTCAGATTTTATTTTATTTAGCTTTGCATTGTGCTCAAAGTTAATATGGTATTTCATTTGTATACTTCTAATATTTCCTAAAAAAAATATTAATGCTGATGTGTGTTATTACTGAAAATTTTGTTAGTAATATCTGACATTTATTGTATATACCATATTTCAATATTTTTAGAATTGCCTAGGGTTCACGAAAGAAAAAAGGAGTCAGTTGATTTTTCTCTGTGTTAGAGATTATTTTACACAGTGGGGTTGAAAAAAATTAAGGAATGTATAAATAAAAAAAATGTTTTTAAATATTATGCTTCTTCCTAAATGCAGGGCCAGCTAAGCTATTTTGTACTGTAAAATATGAATTTTATAATATGAAAATGTAAGCAGAAAAGTATCCATGAAGAGTAGACACTTGTCATTGAAGTTAGTAATGTTGTTGAATGGGAAGTATCCCCTAATTTAAGCCCCTTGTATGTGATAATTTTCATAAAATTCGATACTTCACAAGACTTAGGATTTCATAAGATTTTATGTCAAATTTATTTCAATACTTGGAGAGCCTTTGAGGGGCTTGAAAGAAAATAAGAACATGCTCTAATCTATCCAAGACATTACAAGTCTTTGATAGAATTGACTAATTCAATTGCATGCTGATTAGGTTATGTGAAATGAATTGTTGCAAATATGTCTCAAATTCTGTAAAATACCTTAATTATCTAAAGGAAATTAATACTTACTAGAAAATAACTGATATTACAGTAAAGTACAGAGTCATGCACTTTTTTAATTTGGTTATATGGTACCGGTAGCCTATAAAAGAAATAAATTGTCTATAAATACTAGTTCAATTTTCTACCATGATACAGTTAGAACAGCACCATCTGGCACACCATTGAATCAGCTTTTGATGCCTTGTCAAATCCTTTCCAATGTTGACCAATCTTTGGCAATATTTTGACAACTTTTCTTGTCAAGTATTGAATTGAAAGAAATATTTGATCATATGCAAGACCCTTTACCCCCTTCCCCCACTTTGCAAGGTTGTAAAGTATGTACCATGTGCAATTATTATTATAAATACCATTATTCTGATAAACATTAAGTCTGAAGAATTTTAAAAGTTTTCAGCTATGTCTGCACACCATGCCTTGTTATGATATAGAGAATATATTTTTTCTTTGGAGGGTCTCTCATTTCTCTCTTGAGAATGATCTTGGAGAAGCCTTTGGTGAGATGTAATAGTGCTGACTAGGGTTCCATAAACACTAGTGATACTCACTCATCATTTTGGTTCTTTGCTGCATTCCATTCTACAGATAATTGCAGAGGTAAATTTAATTTCTCTCCACCCTTCTCTATACTAATAATCAAGTATAAAACAAAAACTGGCATCCGTTTCTGTACAAATAACATGATAAATCACCAAGAGTAAGTTATATTGGTCATTAATGGGACGTCTCACTATATCTTAAGCCACCTCATTTCTTCCGGTTTGGCAAGGCATTGAAAAGGGAGGGGTGATGATCTATTATAAAGTGAATGGAGAATTAAAAATCATGTGATAGCTGATGGCTAACTTGTTAGTTTTGGCTTTTTTGTCAGAACTTCATCACACTGAGTTAACCTAGTTAGTACAATTAATGTTATAAAATTATGAATAATGATTTTCCAAGATTCAATTCCAGTAAACGCTTAAAATATTAGCAGTTATGCAGCAGAGGGAGAAAGAACAAGAAGTATGGCTCAATCTATTTATATTGCACGGCAGTGGAGGATCGACAATAACCAAAGCACCTTGGACATTCTCGCTCACCTGTCCTTGAACTTTGTTCTATCAGTCGAGTTAACTACTGGGATAGAAGTATATCATTCCACAGCATCTGTGCCATACCAGTCACTGTAGCAATCTGCTTCGGTGGCATAGCTGGTAGCATGCTGAACTGCTGTGCCCAAGATAGCGGGTTCAAACCCGGCCTAAGTCGTCGGATTTTTTAAGAGCATTAAAAATCCTTCAGTATGCCTTCCTTCGGAGGGGAAGTAAAGCCGGCGGTCCCTTGTCATAGATTTATGGCATGTAAAAGATCCTTCCACAGACTAAATTTGTGTGAAGCTAAATTGTTAGGTTAGATTTCGTCAGATCGCTCTATCAAAGTTCCAACGTTCACCACTAGGTATCATTGATATCTGGTGGCGAAAGTTGGAACTACTTGAAATGGAACGGAACTTGTAGCTCACCATAAGGGTGTCTGCTGGAAGCAGCACATGTCCTCGGACACTCCCGGCACTAAAAGCCATACGATAAATAAATACTTTAGCAATCTGGTTGGTGCAATGACCACTACGCACATGCATTGATAATGTGTTGGCGCAATTTTATTTTCTCGTATTATCTTACATTATTAATGCTCAAACTGTCATAAACTAAACCTTCCATTGTACCTTTAGGAGATAGAGACTTGGTAATTTACTATGTCGTTTCTTGGGAGGTTCCTCTTCGTTCGTGAGACATCTTCTCGATCACTATTACATTTTCGTCCGATTGCCGACTCGAAACCGGTTTTCCACTGAATCTTATTGTTGCATTTGTATTTAATTTTCGTTGTTTTCTACACTTTTCCAAACGAAAAGGACACAATAAACGTTTCTTACGAGGTGCCAGAAAAATGACAAGCGATAGACTGATGATTGATCACCGGAAACTCAACCATATCTGGTCGTTTGGATTAGCAGTTTGCCTTTTATACCACTATGAGTGCTAGTGTGAGTCAATGCAGAGTTTCACTTAATCCCTTATAACTACTTCTGATGTGGAGATTTTTCAAAAATCAAAAAATGCGAGACGGTGTTAAAGCAAGGAACAAATTAAAGAAAGAATAATCTAAATAAGTTTATTTGTCTAGGATTTGAATCAAAAAGAAATCAAATAAAGAAACAAGCAATTTTAGGCTGTTTTTCTGGAACTGCAATTAGGTCAGAAGTGATTTTCGAAATTTGCTTTTTTTTAGCTTGAAAGAGCTCTCCAAGACTCATAATTTGAAACCTTTCTGAGCCCTTTAGCCCTTGAACGTTTGGCACAATCGAGTAAATTGCTTAATTTTACATTTTTTTGCAAAGATTGGGAGCCCTACTTTGTCTGCTAAGAGATGTTTTTAACAATAAAAAAAGGGCAATATTTAGTTTTAATAAATTACCTTTTCTGCTGAGAAAAATCTGGTCGTTGCATAATGCAGTAACCTTTCCACCAGGCCCAAACGATTGTAATTACAGAAGAACACACAATTACTTTGAAAGCATGCATGGAGGTAATGTGCTTTCTTGTGTTCTCACAGGAGGTGATGATAATCTCTGATCAGGAGTAACGAGAAACTTAATTGTCTTGCAGTCACCGAAGAACCAAAATGCTGGGCGAGTATACCCACTTGTTATAGAGCCTTAGGGCTGACTTGAGACATTTAGATAGTAATTGACAGGGCTATGAGTTATAGCTGCAATAGTTTCACAAGACACGCTGTGCAGACTGAGATCATCAACGTAATGTTGTCACTATAATACACACGTCACATTATTCCACTAGCAACTCTCTTGCAATTTAGAAGTAGATTTTTTGAGATTTTTTTTTTCCAAACATAAGACATTCAGAAGGAAAGTATATTGTAATAACTATTAAGTCTGTACATTCATGTATAATGCCAACTACATTATTAAGAGTGAAGGCAGTTTTATTTTTGCCAGTCATCATTCACCCATCTTTTTACCTATGGATTCTTATGTGTGAAATAAAAAAACATTAAAAAGAAAGCACTTTTCTAGAGAGTTGATGATCTTATCACCTATTCCAGCAGTCAAAAAAACAAAAATCCTAGAATAGCAGCGTCCAACTGTGGAATGCATTGCAATATAGAGGCAGACACTCTTTTAAGTTTGTTGGGTAAGATTTGGAAATGAGACAGCGCAGTCAGGATTCAAAGCCGAATCTCCTGCTGTCTGGGCAGGTGCATTTAGCCACTCACACCAATGCGGCCATGCTCCAACCGTGATACATTTTCAAGTCTTAGTCTTTGTTTCAAGTGTTCGTGAGGCAACCAAATTATTGTTCCATATCTACCATCAGATGAGAGGGATGAGGCAATTGGTGGCAATTCTCAGAAAGGGCTGGGACAGTCATTTGAAAATACAGTATAGAAGGAGTTGATTGCCTTACATTGGCAACCATTTCCTAACTCTAGTTCATCAATAAGGACTTCAAAACATAGCATGTATCCTCACCCAATTTGACCTTCCATACTTGATTTAACCCTACCTACTCTGCCAAATAAAAATTTAGTACTTAACTCTTGATGTAAATATTGATACCACATATAAATACACTGAAAAAAAAAAGAACCATGAAAAGTGTAAGATAAAAAAAAAAAAAACATATATTATTAATCTTGATACCTAAGAACACTATGTTTTCACTGTGTAGAAGCATGCTGCATAACAAAAACAAGAGGTGAATAATATTCAAGGTTTATTTTTATTGAAGACAATTAAATTTTTATTTTTTATGGTTTTGTCTTTATTCTGCCATTTCAAGCATTTATCTTTAGTGAAAAATGAATTAACTTACTGTTTATCTACATGCTCCAGAACACAGTCCAGTCTTATTTGCAAAATAAGTGGTGACATTATGTGGAACTACACTGCATAAACATTTTATTTTTTTAAATCTGAACTTTCTGTCATTACCACTACATGGCAACATGCCACAGAACAGTACAGATGCAATCTCTCGCCTTCTAGACTTCAGTCAAACATGGCATCAAGCACTTATAAAATTCATGGGCTTGTGGACTAAAAGTAGAATACAGCAGTGGGGTTGCCATTTGACTAAAATTGAACATGGAAGCATAGAATTACTGTAACTCCTATGTAGACCACAAGGCATCAGCTGACTCTGTTGTGCATGATGGCCTTAATCTCCAGCCAGGTCTTTCCTCCCATCTCAATGCCTTCTGTTTCTCCTCTTGCTATTTATCTGAAGAAGAGGTTTGTAGTGTTCTGATTCTTGGTCGTCTTGGTACTCATCCTAAGCCCTGCATCAGTACCTTCATTTTTCTTGGTTTCCAGCTGTAAGACCAAGTCTTCCAACCAACCTGTCAGCCCCCTCACATTATCACTAGATTTAGCTTTACCCCAAAGTAGACTGGGATGAGCACACCATTTGGGCATAAAACGGGAAGGTTGTTGTTCAATTAGCTGAAAACAAATACCTACTAAAAGGCATTCAAATGCCTTTAAAATGATGTTATCTGCATGAAATGAGCTTAGAAAGTTGTGCATAATGCAGCTTATCAAATCTGACTCATAGTTCTCATAGTTTTCCTTTGTGTCCAGTGTATCAACAACGGTTGTGAGTCTAAACAGACACCAATGAAATGTTACAAAAGAAGAAAGTTATTGGATAACATCAACACTCTCCCTTATTCAATAACTTGCAAACCCCCATGCTGCCACACAGCCACATATCTTCTCATTGGAGTCTTTTCTCACAAACTCTCTCTTGTATATTTTTGTGAGTATAATCGATTGTCAGGTGTATTCCTAAATTGAATTCACTTTCTTGGCAGAAAAATATTATAACAAGCAAACAATAACAAATCAGACAAAAGTTCCAATCCTTTCTTTCTTTACCTAAACTGTCATGGTTTGGAATGCTAGACATGGTGTGGTATTCTTTTGGGTTTGTGCCATGCCAATGGTAAGTAATCTTTAAATAACAATGGTACACTTCACAGAGCTTATACAACTAGTATTGTACATCCTCAGCCGACCACAGCTCATCTGACTGTGTGTTAGCATGGGGGTCTGCAAGTTATTGAATAAGGGAGAGTGTTGATGTTATCCAATAACTTTCTTCTTTTGTAACATTTCATGTTACAATGAACATTTCATGTTACAATATTGGTGTTCTGTGTTTACTCTTGTCCCTTTTGGTGTACAGAAGTTCAAATAGTGTCCATATATTGTAGTTTGTTCATAAACAACTTATTCAATTCAGAGTATACCAAGTGTTATCTGGTAATTTAAGTGAAGACTTCAATAAAATCAACTATCATTATTTCAAAGATGGAGTTTCTCTGTTTCCCACGGCTTTCTTAGTTCATGTTTCCGCTAGGGTATTTTCATAACACATCCTTACTATCATTATTATAACTTTCCTCACTCTATGTGGCTTCTGATCTAGTTCGGCAGTTCAGATAAGGATGGTTGGTTCATATTGAGTTAGCACCAGCTGGCTGTGGCTGTAGTAAAACATGCTCTGTGAAACATTCCATTGTTTTTGACATGGCATGATCTCAAAATATTACCACATCTAGTCAACAAATTCTCTTATAATGCTCAGCAATTTTTCTAGGTTTCCTTATAACTTCCTCAGTGAACTGTTTAAGGATTGTCCTGCATTATCCCACAATGATGTTTAAAATATTGCTTTACTGTCTTCTTGAGGGACAGTCATTCTGGCATCTCGTCTCCGAATTTTGAAGCTTTTCAATGTGAGTTTATGCTCTTTCCATCATTCTGTCTTAAAGTTGGTCTCCCCTCTTTATGCAACCAGCAAATGTGATCATACTCTCCATTATCTCTTCAGTCCATGTGTTTCTGTTTTTACTGATCATGTATGTCCCAGAATATTCCAAAATCACTCTTCAAATGATTTTGTTTACATCCATTCTGTTGATAGATTGCATTTTAAAATAGCTTTCTAATACCAGTATCTTAGCCGCTTTGACTTCCTCCTTGCTGCACTAAACGTTCAGCATATGTCGCAGGTGGGACTATTGTTCAGAATTGTTGAACACACTACTTGGGTAATTGCAATTTAAGTCACTTGTGATGGTTCTTAAGGTGAATTCTGAACATATTTATATTTTTCTATTAATTTTTCAGGGTAGACTCACAACTTTTTTAAAAATTTGATGTAATTTTCAATGGTCTACTATCTTCTCTTCTCATAATTTCCTTAAAGCTTATGTTTCTTTTTGTTTCTCTCATTAAGATACCCTTTTAATTTCTAGCAGGAGTTTTAGCTACTGGATCTCAGATATCCAGTCAATGCATGTGAGATTTTCAAAGTAAAATATCATGTCCTGTGATTTGGATTCCATGTAAAAATGGAGGTCCCATGGCTTATGATCATGAGATTAACGGTCATGTAAAACTTCAAGCTTCCTTCTCATATTTTAAGAAAGAATGGTACCTTACATTCATTCTATTTGCCTTACATTATTTCTATTTGTTCTCTGGAGATGAATTCTGAGAGTACGTCAGTGGCGTAGCCAGCGAGGTGTTACAGGGGTTTTTTGGAATTTTTACAAAAAGAGTACAGGAACTGCTAATAATTAAAAAGCTAAATAAACTTTTCTTAAATTAAATAATGACACTTGCAGATGATTCTATAACTCATGCTTTGTGGGAAATCGGTATGGTTGTGATTTGTGTCTGCATCACCACCGCGCCGCACCAGCTGCTTGGTGATGTATTGTTGTCGCCTTTCGGTCCGGCTCCCCTTTGAGGCTAGACACATCGTCATGACAACACATATCTCCGTCCTCCCAGGGTAGCCAATCTAGCTTTTATCAAACTGAGCCTAGCCCCAGATAATTTTAAATCCCAACTATCGAGGCAATCACCTTTCTTTCTTTTCTTAGCGGGAGGGTATTTGTGTATTAATTCATCTGGTTTTAATTAAAAATAATATGTTTTAATAAGGTACTAGAAAGTTCTATGGGTACATTAACACTAATTTGGGGATCCTTGTTAACTTCTTGAGTGTGAGATAACTGAGTTGCTTCATATTACTATTCTATGTCCTGTAATTCCTTGAAATAAGGTTATCTCCCAGTTACTATAACCCCTCCCATTGGTCGATCTTGCCTACGCTACTGGAGTACATCACTTGAATATTACAGTATATTATCAGTGTTGTTTGTAAAATACTCACATTATCTCTCATTGGGGACACTAATATTTGGTTCATTATCTGGCTTATCATTTACCTTTTCATAGAATCTTCTGTCTTTTTTTCTTCTTTATCTTTCTTTACATCCAATCATCTGATGATGGAAGTCACACACTTGCTTCATCCCTCTTTGAAAAAATAGTGACTTATTTTCTATACAACAATTATTTCTAAAAATTGTATGGCACAATGTTAAGGGAATATAGGCCTACCATTTAGTATATAATTAAAAAATGAGGGCTTTGAAATTATTTTTTTCAGCTTAAAATGAAATGAAAGCTGACATTATCCAGCCTCATCTTGGACTTTTGTGCCTGTAGAATTCTGATAAGGAATTTGATCTTTTGTATTATAAATAGTGAATGTGAAAGTAGGCATGGTGTGATAACCAAGGGATATGCATTACAGATCTCATTTACTATTTAGACACTTTTTAAACATAAAACATTTCAAGATGTAGAGAGCTATAATGCAAGTCATTTTGTATCGTAACAGTCCAGTGAGCAGAATGACGAAGTAGTGTTGGACATCGTGCGGTTCTCAAGTAGTTTCTGTTGAGTACCATGACTGCATTTAGTGCCATCTGTTGATCTATTTTGAAAATATGCTGATGTGATTGTATATTCAATCACCCTAGTATTGATTCTGTTTCAATAAATGTTAATATGAACTATTATATATAACATATATTAACTGCCTATGTAATTGCAGTGTCATCTGTACAATTTTCTTTTGTAAACATAATGTACTGAACCAATAATTAACAATAAAAAGAATTTGATTAGGTACATGTTAGTTTTTATAAGATATGACTGATTTTTTTTCCAGAAAATGATGGGAACTATCAGTGAATTTTGATTTTACTGCCAATGTGTCATCAAGATAACAGGCCTGCATCCCACAAGATTTGATGAAAGTTACAGTATTTTTAGGAGCAAATTACCTTGATGTTCCATCCCTTAACCCTTTGGAGTCTAAGTTTTTACTCACCTACATCCCTGCACAGGTACAATTTATGGAGATTATTGAAAGAAAGAACACATATCGTGCACCCCTAGAAGAAGCCTGCCAAAATTATCTGATTTTGATATATACTACACATTGCTGAAATTCTGCCACAACTCGTAATTTGTTCGTGGCAGCAAAATGCAATTTTGTGGTGATGATAATTGTTGTTTTAAGGGGCCTAACATCTGGGTTATCAGCCCCTAATGGGTTGGGTGATCGTAAAAATTAAAATGAAAGCCAAACTTTCAACTAACAACACACATCTAAAACTAACTAGTGACTTGCATACTGGAAAAAGAAATGGAAAATTGAAAGAAAAATTAGGTAAATAAAAGCCAGGAGGAAACAAAATGCTCTAAACCCTTGAAGAATGAGAATGAAGGGACTTAGAAGAAAGGAGAGCCATGAAAGACAGATAGGAAAAAGATAGAAGAGGAGAGGGTCCGCCCCAAAGGCAATAGATAAAGGAGAAAAAACGGACCAAGCTCAGGAATCCCTCGGGGTCGGCAACTCCTGAACTCACCAGCTGTGAGCTCTTGAGGGTGTAGCACTACCAGGGTGATGGGGCCACATTTAGGGCCCTGTGCAGAAGGCAAGAGATGCCACGAAAATAAAAAGGAAATGAAGGATCAGAAAAGATGAGACAATTGCCAATTAAGGCGGAAAAGTGAAAGACTACCTAGGCCTCGAATACCCTAATATCACTGAGGTTTGAAGAGGACAAGAGTTGACCAAGGTAGGTCAACAGGAAAGATGATAGAGTGGAGCCTGGCACAAGTAAGTGGAAGCAATGCTGGCCTCAGCTGGGGTCCCATGGTCACCATCCCACATCCCACTAGTTGTTAGCCCCTGGGAAAACTAACAGTAAATTTCTGCTTCCAAACTGTCATACTGTGTATTGTGGTAACATATGACGACAATGGTTCTACACAGTGGCGTACCGACGGGGGGGGGTTAGGGTTTAACCCCCCTCCCCAGAGACATTTGTGTACTTGAATCCATATATTGTCCCATCTATCACCTGTCATAATACCACCTTCTTTACTCCTGTATATACAGTATTTTAAATGTGATCACGTTCGTCACTTAGTAAATATCCTGCACTCTATTCGCTGCGTGACTCCTCCTTCAGCGTTGGAGTTAGCCATGGATTAGTTTCTCTGTTGAAGTGTGCGATCAGTAACTTGTAATACATCGCTTTAATTGTGTGTCCGTTCCGTTAAAGATAATTCGGTCATAAGGAGTTTCTGCAATTTATTCCTAACAATGATGCAGATAAAGCCATTAGGATGGGCACATTTTGAGAGCCAATTGTAATGGCAGTAAGAACTCGGAGAGCAAAACATTATTTTTCTCTCACAATATCAATATTGGGGGAAGGTACCCCAGTATCGGACACTTAAGGGTCTTTTTGTATAATAACTTAATGAAAGGGTCAAATTAAAAATTATTTTTGATAACTTGATTTGATTCTGTTTCATTGTAGTTAATCATTTTTCTACATTATATACTGATATCAAATAATTTAAAACATTTCTAAATCTCACATTTTTCTAAATTTAAAAACAAGGCACACAGTATCGGACAGTCTCAATATTGTGAGATTATTATATTATTATACTGATGTACGTACAGTATATCCACATTACTTTTTAACACATATGTCACATTGATAATAAGGAAGTTTCCCTTCAAGGCTGGCACAGTTTTCATGGGCCCAACCTGGATCCAGTCTTTACTGAAATTCTCACCACAAATTATGCAGTCAGTTATTTTGCAATCAAAATTCAGTGCCAATTACGCCAAAGACTTGTAAATTCAGGTCAACATGCCTTATGTTCACATTGTGCTTTGTATATAGTATAATAATAAATTAAGGGAAAGGATTTCCAAAAATTAGCATATAAATTAAATTATTACATAATTGTGACGTAAATATAGTTCTAAAAATGTTCTTAACAAGTTTAAATCAGGGCTTTGCTCATCAGAAACCATGTTTTTAAATGCACTCATGGCAGGTTTCATTTGTGTTCTTTCCCTGAAGAAATTAATTTCAATCTGTCACCTAATGTACTTTTAGGGACACAAAACTGCTCACTTGTTTTCCTAATGCTCATTTTACTCCCTTTTACATCATCAATTGCTAATTTCATGTTTTCCATCACCAGCTTCCCCGTCCTCCCCCCATATTTGTCTGAAATAAACGAAGGTATTGTAAGAATTGGCAAAAAACTTTCAGGTACGTTTGTCCGATACTGTGTGCTGGAAGCTTGTCCGATATTGGGTGCCCAACACCCACATTTTTAAATTAACATATGTTTAACAATGAACAACCCTTAAAAAAAATTTCAATCGCCAGTATTAAGGTGCAGAACAGGTTCACAAAATTATCTTCGTGCAGCAAGAAACAGTCACAAAAGAGAGAGCTTCTTACCATGTGCTTACTTCTTTGTTCATGGACACACAATGGTCACCCTTACCTCGTGAAGGGTCAGTACTACCATCACAAAAGTTCCCACAACATTGTGCTGAATATCAGAAACTGACACTGTCCGATATTGAGTTCCGTCCGATACTGGGGTACCTTCCCCTATAAACAGTCACGTATGGACATGATGATACCACTGCATCATTACACTTTTTTTATTTAGTAACTGTCCTTATTTAAAATGTTTTATTTTTCATTTTTTTAATGTGCTGAAAATATAATGAGGCCCCAAATAGCTTTCATCCAAAGAGAATGTTTATTTTTGTTTTTTATGAATATTATTCAAAATATTTTAATAATGTATGGTGATGATGATGATGACTGTCGTTTTAGGGGTGGAACAGCAAGGTCATCTGTCCCTTTAATAGAGTAAGCCTACACAATTACCCTTCTACAGTAATGAAAACCCCTCCCAGAAGGAAATCCTGCATACACCACTGGTTCTACACTAGGGATTGAAATATCATTGATAAAAGTTGGTTATACAGTGTTTTATTTACATTTTCATTACAAGGCTTTCTGTGACTTGTGTCGATAGACTGAAATGCTGCATTATCAATTGAATGGGTCCCCATCAGAACATTACAAGTGCCAGAAACCTAATGGCTTTGAAGCTAGCTGTAAAAGTTGTTATTGATTGTTTAGGGGCTTTGGGACAACATGGCAATGTAGCCCCGTGTACTAGGGTGTGTGTAGAATTTGTCTAATAACCTGTGTCACTGTGATGTCTGTACTAGTGTGGGTATTTGTAATTGAGGTTGGATTAGGGTAGGAAGTGGCTTATGTTAGGCACCATCACGGCATTTGCCTGGAGTAGAAGTGGGGAAAACCACGGAAAACGACTTCCAGGATGGTTGACGTCTCACGAGGCTTAGCGTACCCCATTCCAGTCCTCAACCCAGAATTAAATTTCTTGGCAGAGCAGGAAATCGAACCCTATAAAAGTAATTATGTAACAGTAATAATAATTGTCAAAGTAATGCATCGTTACTTTTGTATAAAATCGTTGCTTAATAATACTTTCTCGGTTCCTATAATTTGATTGATTTGAACAGTCAGTTCCAGTAATATGGAAAAACAAAATAAATAAACAAAGTGTAATCATATCTACTAATTAACCTCTTAAGTGGGTATTTTTGAGCTCTTGGTGTAACCTGGCCTGTGTTTTATTTCCAGCCAATTGTTAGACAGTATAGGCGGAAAGGTTAGCGGGAATATTAACAATAATAATGTTGTGTTATAGTATAATAAGGACATTTCAATGTACAGTATTAAGAATAATTCAAGAGACATTTTGACCATTTTAACAGTAACTACAAGGTCGTTTACCTGATTAGAAGTTAAGAGTTTTGTCCGTATGACCTAAACTGTTCATTTCCGCACATTGAGAGGTGCTAATAAAACGTATCAAATGCTGTTGAGATCAAACGTGTAGGTTTGCTTTCATTGATTGTCTTGTATTGCTCCCCACACAAAGCAAAAACAAACACATGTCCAAAACAGAAACCAAAAAGCAGAATTGAAAAACAAAAGCTAAAGCAAAAAACAAACACAAAACCAAAAATCAAACAAAAAAACCAAAGCAAAATTCAAAAGAAAAGAAAAAGTAGAAAACAAACACAAAATCAAAACAAAAACACAAAAAAGCAAACATCAAAAACAAAAGCAAATACAGAAAACAAACACAAAGACCACAAAGCAAAAACAAAAATTCAAAAACAAAAGCAGAAAATGAATACAAATTCAAAAACAAAAACGCAAAAATTAAAAACAAAAGCAAATACAGAAAACAAACACAAAAACAAAAATTCAAAGACAAAAGAAAAAGCAGAAAAAGAACATGAAATCAAAAAAAGAAGCAAAATTCAAAAACCAAAGCAAATGCAGAAACCAACACAAAAACAAAAAACACAAAGCAAAAACAAAAGAAAAAGAACACAAAACAAAGACAAAAGCAAATACAGAAAACAAAAATTAAACAAAGCAAGAAAAATATAATAGAAAAAGAAAAAGAACACAAAATCAAATACAAAAACAAAAAGACAACCAAGATACAGGAGGCGGGAAATGTTGTAACTGCTGCCAACCTGCTGCCTAAACATCAACTTTCTCGAAGACATTCGCCATGCCATGAAAACTCGACACGCCCAGGAGGCGTTAGCGGTAAAAGATGGAGTACTTATATATTTGTCATGCCCATTAAATTATAACATTTAACATACGAATATATACGTCACACCCAGTTAAGAGGTTAATAAACGATTATTGGGACAGTCTCATTTCTGTAGATTTAAAACTTGTAAATAAATTCCACGAGACAAAAATCAAAATTCTTCTGCCCTGACTTTCCTTGTGACCCACGATCACTTCTTTCTCAAATCCTTGTCTAACCTTATCCCAATGAGAGAACCGGTTAAAGGCCACCTGGGTCCAGGCACCTGGACATATCTCGGATTAAAATCACAAGTCGCCCCAGGACACTGTTATTTAAAGGGGTAAGGTGAGTTATTCTTCCTGAAGTCTTAAGGTGGACTTGGATAAGCTGAAATTTTAAAAATCATTTTGGAAGTAAATGCTAATAACATTTCAAACAAGAAAGAAGGCTTCGGTGGCATAGTCGGTAGAATGCTGAACTGCTAAGCACAAGATCGTGGGTTCAAACCTGGCCGAAGTTGTCGGGTTTTTAAGAGTGTTCAAATCCTTCAGTATGCCTTCCTTTGGAGGGGAAGTAAAGCCGGCGGGCCATGTCATAGATTTATGGCATGTAAAAGAACCTACCACTATAATTGGCAGTGTGTAGCAAAATTTGTATGTTATTTGTGTTAGAAATGCTCTGTCAAGTTCCAACATTCGCCGCTAGGTGTCTGTGACAGTGGCATCTCTGGTAGCCAAAAATGAAGTACTCGAAATTGAGCTTGATGGGGAGCCTATGGGCGTTCAATTAAAATACCCCGTTATGGCCATTGGCTGCAATTCAAATGTAATAAAAAAAAAGAAAGAAAAAGATTATTTCAAAATAAAACGGATCTGTTGATTACCATCGGAAAGACAAAATGCATCACCAATATTCAAGACACCCTTAAAACCATGAGAGTCAGTGATACTAACCATGTCAAGAGCGTGAAAGTAGTAAAATACCTTGGAGAATGCATCTCAGAAGATCTCAGTGAAATGATGGTTCTCGAATAAAGGAGGATCAAACTAGACAGGGCACACATACTATGCCTGCAGAAAACTGTATGCCTCGAAACACCTGTTGATAAATGTCAATTTAAGACACTATAATGCAGTAGTCAGACCATCAATCCTCTACACAGCTGAGTGCCTGTTACTAACTAAGAAGACCCCGCTAAGGGCCCTCGAGAAACAGGAAAGGAAATTCTTACAAAAAATAGTGGGAATAAGGATCTTAGCAGATGGAAGACGATGGTACAAACCAAATTGTGAACACTTATAAACACCAGGAAAACCTCACAGATACCATCAGAAGGAGGTGCCTAGCTTTCTACAACCACCTGTACAGAATGGACCACCACAGGCTGTGGTCCAAACGACCAAAGAAGAAAATAAATATGAATAATATTCAAAATAAAATGAATGGAAGAAAGTTGTAGTGGTACGGTAAGTGCCAAAGGAAGGAAGATTGTAGTTTTATGTGAACGGGAATCTTGTGATCAAACAAATTGAGAAGGATCCTGCTGAACTTAATATTCAGCAAGACACAATAAATGACAGGAGTCGCTACCGTCTGACGATTGAAACCAGACCTTTCCTCACATCCAATACAGAAGCTCACCACAACGCATCCAGGAAATGGTCCGAGGAACGTAAGATAGAGTTCAACAAGAACATGAAAGAATACTGGTCCAATAGAAAGGCTGAAGATTTCAGCACGAAAGCAGCCACCAAACAATCCACCAAGAACACCAGAAGTGGCAGACAACAGCTAAAGTACAAGCACTGTGGTCCAAATGACCAAAGAAGAAAATAAATATGAAAAATATTCAAAATAAAATGAATGGAAGAAAGTTGTAGTGGTACGGTAAGTGCCAAAGGAAGGAAGATTGTAGTTATACGTGACCGGGAATCTTGTGATTATGAGCCACGGGAGCAAGTTCCAGCTTAACAATTTAAATACAGAAGTCGAGTACATTGACATAAGTAGCAGTATGTTGTTGTAATAATTTGTATAGTATAATAAACTTCACTGTTGAGCGGCAAATGTAACAATTTTATAATTAGTACTTGTCCCACTTGGGCGTACAAATGTAATGTTGTTTACCTGGAGTAAGGCCCTTCATGGGCTGTAGTGCCAGGGGTTATGTTATCTTCTTCTTTTCTTCAGCATATGTCCCGCCTGGTGGCAGGGTCCGCTACATGGATTCGATGTCTCCATTTAGTTCTGTGCTGGGCCATGTCAGGGTGGAGATTGACGCACTTCAGATCTTTGTGAAGGGTATCGGCCCATCGCTGTTTTGATCGTCCTTTTGGTCTATTACCGGCGACTTCCAACATGTAACCCGTCTTTGCTATAGTGTCAGCCCCTGTCCTCAGCACATGTCCAAACCATCTTAAACGATTCTCGCGCATCTTTTCGGGAATTGGTGCAATGCCAAATCTCTCCCTGATGCATTCATTGGGGATGCGATCCAGTTTAGTAACACCAGCTGTCCACCGCAGCATCTTGGTCTCCATGACTCCCAGTCAACGCTCCATCTCAGTCGTAGTAGGCCAACATTCGCAACCATACAGTGCGACAGGTCGGATGACAGTACGATAGATTTTAGATTTGAGGTGATCTTTCATCCTCCTGTCTCAAGTGACGCCAGTTGTTGTTCGCCATTTCATCCAAGCTGCGGATATCCTTGCATTGACCTCTTCAACAAGTCTACCATCAGCAGCGATTGTGGAGCCAAGATACTTGAATCTCATTACTCGCGGTAGATCCTTGCCGTCTACCTGAATGGTTCTGATTGCTTGTGTGTCAGATGTCACAGGGGTTATGTTATAATGTGAATAAACCACAATAACACTTCATATTGGGTTCAATGCCATCTGAACACCGAAATAAACACATGATCACTTACTATTCTACCTCGGCTATGTAGACTCTTCTTACCCCAGCCCGCAGGGAACTAAGTTTCCAACCAGCGTAATATTTGCAATGAGAGGATAGGTTCGTCTTATAGAGGAAACACGGAGAATGAATTTAAAGAATTAATTTTAATGATATTAAAAAGAACAACTATGCAAGACATTATGTTGGAAGAAATATTGAATTTACAGTTAACGTGGTGGCTCAAAACAAACGGATACGTAGTCATGAAGTTAAATGAATTTATTCCAGAAGCTAAATGAATTTATTATTATTGATTTAAGTCCACTACGGAGCGCTTATGACTAGTTCATCTTCGATGCTCTTTTCCGTTCCCATGCTTTCTCTCCTGCGAAAGGAGCTTCCGACATTTAGGGACTCTAGATGGTGGAGTCCAAAATTCTACCATAGCACAAAATTTAGAACGATCTTCTACATCAAGGTCAGCAATTCCAGCCGAATCCAAGTCCTTTAGTACTTTATTAAGCACAGGCTTCATGTCTTGTAGCTTTTAACCAAGGAGAAGATCTTCTTGGTAAGCCTGTTGCTGTTCATTCATTGTAGGTGCCCGTAGAACTGGTATTGGGCTGATTCTAACTGTCGATACAGGTCAGAATTAGATTTCAAACGGTAGGTTCCATCTGGGAGCAATCTTGCGCTATGTTTTTTTTGAGGATACGTCTTTCGGCTTTCTCCAGGTCATCCATGGTGCCTTTTCTGTTCATCAAGAGGGTCTCTGCGGCTACAGAAACTGCCTAAATGAATTTAAATTTACTGTGCCAAAAGAAAAGATTTACTAAAAGAAAAACAGAGACATATGTGATGTTGCCAGAGCGCTCACCATTGATGTCTTCTCTTGATTGGGTTTGCTCGTGCCAGAGCAGATTATAAGGTGCGTTCAAAAAGTAATGAGCCGGAGGCATAATTACAGAAACCAGTACCTGTATGTTAGAAGTATTGGCCCTGGCTGTTGAGGCATTTGTCCCACTGTGACACGAGGCAGTGAATGGCTGTCTCATAAAATTCCCTGGGCTGCGATGTGAACCAGTTCCGCATGTTTCAAAAACCAAGTGCTTCCTAACCTGCCGGCCAAATCTGTGATTGTTATCGACAATACGTCGTATCACAGTCGTAAATTTGAGACTATTCCGACTTCAGCATGGAAAAAAATGCAGGAATGGCGTTCGTCGCACGGGGATCCGTATGAAGAGCATATGTTGAAGAAATATTTAATGGAAATTATTTAACGTGTGAAATATAAATACGATAAATGCAAAATTGATGAAATGTCACAAGAAATGTATCATAGACTCTTCTTACCCCAGCCCGCAGGGAACTAAGTTTCCAACCAGCGTAATATTTGCAATGAGAGGATAGGTTCGTCTTATAGAGGAAACACGGAGAATGAATTTAAAGAATTAATTTTAATGATATTAAAAAGAACAACTATGCAAGACATTATGTTGGAAGAAATATTGAATTTACAGTTAACGTGGTGGCTCAAAACAAACGGATACGTAGTCATGAAGTTAAATGAATTTATTCCAGAAGCTAAATGAATTTATTATTATTGATTTAAGTCCACTACGGAGCGCTTATGACTAGTTCATCTTCGATGCTCTTTTCCGTTCCCATGCTTTCTCTCGTGGTGCGAACTAAATTCAATTGAAATAGTATGGAGTCATGTCAAACATCATGTTAAAATGAACAATTCGAACTTCAAAGTAAAAAATATGGAACAGTTCATTCAAGAAAGGATTAATAATGTGACAACCGAAAAAAGGAAAGACAGTGTTGAGCATGTAAACAAAATTGAGTCTGACATGTGGAAAGCCAATGAAATTCAGGATGACATTGAACCTCTACTCATAAATCTGAATGACAGCTCTTCATCAGGTAATGAATCAACTGACTGTGATGACGAACGGGATGCCTGTCTGCTGTCATCATGAAAGGGAAGTCAATGAGGAGTATTAATTTCACACATATATTCCTTGTGCTTGTAGTTTACTTATTTTATTTGAAGTAGGTATATTGTATCACCTCAGAGGGATTATAAGAACAACCTTATAAATACAACAGTATAGCATAATATTAATTGACAGTTACACAGACTTCACAATACTGTATTTTAATATTCTTCTTGCATTTCAACATATAACATTTTTTTTAAAGCTAGCTTCCATACCATCATATCAACACTAAGAGTAATTCATTCCCATTCTCAAACCAACTAGGTTCCATTCAGCATGGCAAAAAATCTCAACCTTGCCCTAAGATCCATGGAAACCTTCTTGACCTCACACACAGATCAAAGTCACCTGCCACCCACTGATGGAACAAAACAAAGAATCTCTATACCACAACACATAAGATTCTCCATGCCACCCCACCAACAGGTGGCCACGGCTGGCAACCAGATAAAATAAAAGTAACTAAATAGAAAGAAACTAGAAGGAGTCTCTGTAACCCACAAATGTTAGGTTACAAAATGAGCGGGAGAGACAAGCAGAAGCATTCCGGAGGAGTGTGAGGAGCATGATATGGAGCAAGGATGTCCCTGAGAACAGCAGAAAGGTCATATATCGGACGTACTATGTCCCTATCCTGACGTATGCCTTGGAGACCTGGGTTATGAAAAGAAGGGAGAAGAGCAAAATACAGGCCAGTGCGATGAGGTTCTTGCAGTATTGGAGCTACAAAGATGGACAGAATAAGAAATGAGAGGACCAGAGAATTAATGAAGGAGGAACCATTACAGGATGGTATAGAGAAATCTAGACTTAGATGGTATGGACATGTAAAACGAATGGAGGAGAAGAGGATACCCAGTAGGATACACGAGATGAAGTGGAAAGGAAAGAGACCAAGAGGAAGACCGAGAGACAGGTGGCTGAAGGGGGTGGAAGAAAGCGTGAAGAAGAGAGGAGAAGATTGGACAAGGGTGGAGGCTAAGAGATGGTTGGAAGACAGAAGACGTTGGAGAAGCTTGTGTTCCAAACAGACCCTGCCAGTGGCTGGAAACTGTGCAAGATGATGAAATACATAAAAAAGTGTAAATGTTTTGAACTAGTTGGGCGCTACATTGGTGCTAGCACCAGTGCATTACTCGACACGCTGCAATACACAGTTCCTTCAGCCGCCACATGTCCTCTGCGAGTCTCCGTTCTATAGGGAGGGCCCTCACTGTACAATATCAAAACAATTCCTGTAAACTACAAATTAGAAACCGCCTGTGCAGATTTAGAAAGATGCTTAACCGATGGGAAAATATGTGTCATATCTGGTTGTGAATTCGTTGAGGAACTTTTACACTTGAATCCATTGTTGAAAGAGTTTGAATCAACAGAACCAGTAAATGCTTTTCAACTTATTAAACAAAATGGTTGGCAGGATATATTGGCAAATATTTGGACAGCACATTGAATTTTGCTAACCATCATCATCATCATGTACAGTTTCCAGCCCCAGGCTGGGTCTGTTTGGAACATAAGCCTCGACACTTAGTTTTTTCTTCCCACGACCTCTCCGATGTCACTCTGGTCCAGTCCTCGGCTCTCTTCTTGACACATTCCTCCACTCCTTTCAGCCATCTATCTCTTGGTCTTCCCCTTGGTCGTTTCTTCTGCATCTGCATCTCATGTATCCTCTGGGGAATCTTCTTCTCATCCATTCTCTTTAAGTGTCCATACCATCTCAGTCTTGATGTCTCAATCCTACCTTGCAAGGGCTCCTCTTTCACTATTTCCCTGACCTTTTCATTCCTCACCCTGTCTCTTCTTGTTACTCCGATCCTACTTCGCAGGAACTTCATTTCACCTGCCTGTATTCTGCTTATGGCTAACCATACTGTTGCTAAATAAGAACGAAGTTTCTGTAAATTAAAACTTATAAAAACATATTTACATTCAACTATGTGTCAGGATAGTCTGTCAAATTTGGTAATTAGTAGAAAATAGAAAATAGTATTGCCCAGGACTTGAATTATTCAGAATTAATTTAAAAAATTCGAAGTGTAAAAGCGAGGAAGGCGATAATCTACACGTTTTAGTTATTTCGTATTCTTTATTTGTTTCAATTTTAAATTAATTAACGATTTAAATTTGACGTATCGGTAGTTCTACCGGTCTGCGACATAGCAGTTGAAATAAACCTTTTAAAGAAAAATATTTTTACTGTTATTGTTTCTCATCTTCACTACTGCAATACTAATCTTTCAGAGGTCTGAGTTACAAATAATGTTTTCTTGAGTCTCTACAGCGGGGGGGTGGGGCGGGGGCTCTACAATGAGATCTCGTCGTCGGCTGCAGCTCTTTTCCAAGTATACAATTTTCTGACAATACACTTCCAAAATCAGGGCATTTTATGAATGGATTTTTGGTGACTAAACAGGCCGATTCTTGCATGGAACATGCGGCCACATACTAAGCATCTTATAGTTGGAGGAGAGCGTGGACGGGTTTGACGAAGCTTGCGTTGGAGTCGCTTAATTTCTGCCAGTCTGCGACTTTCCTGTTCAAAATGATTTACCGAAGCAGATATAGTTTGCCTACAAAGTACACGATCTTCAGCCAGTGCCTCCCAAGTTTGAGGGTTAATTTCTGTCAACTTGAAGGTTTGTTTCAGCTGGTCTTTGAAGTGCCTTAAAGGTGCACCCTGTGGCCTTCTACCAGAGAAAAGTTCACCTTAGAGGAATTGGTGTGGCAACCTGGAGTCATTCATGCGGCGGACATGTCCTGTCCATCTTAGTCAATGACCAAAGATGATAGCTTCTACACTCTTGGTACATGCTTTCTCAAGGACAGCAAGATTGGATTCATAGTCATCCCACTTAATATTCATGATCGAACGGAGCTTTTGCTGGTGAAAACGCTCCAGTTTTCTGATGTCGCGACGATATAAGGTCCACGTTTCACATCCGTAAAGTTGAGATGACCACTGCCTGATATCTCACACCACCTGAAAACATTGCTAGGGCCGCCTCTGTTTATAGGTCTAACCTTCCTGTCTGAAAGTTCCACACCCAGTTTAGTGATATTTAAAAAACAGAATTACGATTATAATAAAAATAAAAAATAAAAAGATATTATGAACTACGGTATCAGAGATTAGGGTTTCCAATGTGAAATTTGTAGCCTACTGTTTTAATATCAACATACCGTATTGCAGCAGAATCACTGGGAATGGCCACATTAAAACCTGCAGTGTCCACAGCAGATGAAGAAATGTATTCACCAGTGACCATCAATGTATTTAATTTTTCCCGCATAGTCGAGTCAGTGAATTTGTCGCTAAATGGCGCGAGAGTAAAACCAAATGTTTTTGTGAACTTGGGTAACTTAGTGATAATCTTATTCACACAAAGTGGCATATAAATTCCGCCGAATCTCCTCACGAACTAGGAAAAATTAAGGCTAGAGAATCTTTACTAAGGATAGACTGAGACTGCATAGTTATGGCCGAAATGAACGCTGATTTGCGTCAGATTTGCCAATTCACCTTCACCCTCCTTTTTTCGGTGCAGCATGTGGTTTACAAAGCCACTTGCGTACTTTCAAACCTTATAAACATACACGGCTGTTTACAGAGCGGCAATTTATGACCAGAAAGAATATTTGTGAAGATATTTTAGATACGGTACCGGTATCAATTTCAGTTCTTACGGTATTAGTAGGGTATGATTTAGGCCTAATCTTTTCTATTATAATAATGATAATGATATGCCCTAGTGACAAAATTTAATGAAATATAGGCTAAACATATCCCATCAATAATGCACCTAAGAAAAGAGTAAAATATTACAATCATAAAACCATCCAGCTCACACTCATTTCCCTTCTTTACTCCTCCCTTGCCTCTGTCTGACCAACTTTCATACACTTATGGGATGTCCCTGCCCCCTGCTGAACTGTTCCACCCAATTTACGCTCTTCCCATCTTGCCAGAGTGTTTTCACCTAACTAATCCTTATTTGGGTAAAATTCTAATTCTGTTTAACAATTCATCAAAAGATTGTCTTAACATACAAACAATAGTGTATAGTGCTATAGTTGATGTGTAAAATGAAACTTTTAATGTTAGATTTCCCACAATTAGATAGAACCACACAGGAGCACCAAGAGGATTTAAGGGTTTTTATGCATTTTTTTTTCTCGGTCCCCCTCCCCCCTTTGAAATACTTTTAATTATTGCTATTCACTGCTAGCTAATCTGGAACGTCAATGCCATTTAGAGAAAAGCATTTGACACACAGTCATAATTTCTTTTAAACATAGTTTAAACATCTTATTTAATAGGAAACATTTAGCATTTATACTGTATTAAATTTATTTTGCAAAGTGCACAAAACGATTTGGGATTTTTGAGTGATTTTAATAAAAGCTGTCGATTTAATCGATTAATCGGACCAATTAACCGATTAATCTAAAAATACGACTAACCGATCAATGTGCTTTAGTCGGTTAATCAAACCGATTGAAATAGTAGTCGTCGTCGGCCAATACTCGTATCCGAGGGTATGTTTCTTTCCTGCGATACTAATTTGTATTCACTCGATGGTGATGTCGCTGGTGACTCAACAGACCAATTCTGGCATAGAACATACGGCCGCACACAATGCAGATGATGGAAGGTGGAGGACGTGGCAATATCTGGTGCAGCTTTCTCCTCTGACAAGTTTCCATTTCCTGCCTTCGGCGTTCTTCTTCAAAATGTGAAACTGCAGTTGAGGTGGCTGCACGCCAACGTGCGCGATCTTCAGCAAGAGTATGCTAATTATCAGGATCAATGGCTACACTCCTCAAGGTTTGTTTAAGCTGATCTTTGTAACGCTTCCGAGGTGCTCCTAGAGGTATCTTGCCCGTGCTGAGCTCGCTGTACAGGATTTTCCGTGGGAGTCTGTCGTCATTCATGCGTTGGACATGACCGATCCATCTAAGCCGGTGACTAATGATGATGGCCTCTATGCTCTTCATCTCTGCTCTATCAAGAACCGCAGCATTCGTTATATACGGTAGTCATCCCATTTGATGTGCATAATGGAACGGAGTTTCTGCAGGTGAAAGCGTTCCCGTTTTTTGATGGTCTGGCGGTATAGGGTCCAGGTCTCACATCCATAGAGCAACGTAGAAATGACAACAGTTTGGTATACCATTAGTTTTGTACAGATTCTTAGATCTTTACTCTGGAATTCACGACGTGAGAGACATGCAAACGCTGCATGCGCAGCTTGGATTCTGTTATCCACGTCCTTCTCAACAGTACATTGCATAGACAGAATACTCCCAAGGTATGAGAAGTGATCGACTTGGTCCAAAGATGTGCCAGAGATAGTGTAGCGTTATTAAATGCCCCATGTTGGTAGCGACAAATGTAACGGTTTGGCTGCTCCTCACTGTTGGGTGATAAATGTAACAGTTTACCTTTGCCTAAGCTATGTTGTTTTAATGGGCGCCAAGACCTCAACGCAATGCTGAAATCTAAATTTGTATTTAACAACGTCTAGCTCTGGTAGAACACCTTCAAGAATCTATTCACTCAGATCGTGGTATGATTTGATCATTAACCCAACAAACAATTGTATCAGGAGAAGGAATTGGTCTATATCTAATGCTACCTACTGAAAGCAAAGATTGCATTGTAAAAGAATTGAATTTATTATATAAAACAAGTAAAGCAAAATTAATAATAATAATAAGTTTAAAATTTAAATTGGAGCGTTGCGATTTTAATATTACCGATAGAAAATTACGTGAAAACGGAGTCTGATAAATTATTGATTTTACTCTTATTCCCAAGCTATGAAGTTACTGAAATATGAAATATAAAACAAAGAGAAATGAGAGATTGCGTATTTCTGTGTCATTCGTGCTTACCACTGGAAATTGACAAAGCATTTCCCTCGTACTGGATGATGCTGTGTGCTTCCCACAGTCTCCTGGACGTCGTCATATCCGTCGATATTTGATGATATACTTGTAGATTTGGAGACTTTATGGTCCTAACAACGGAGCCATACCCTCGTACAACCAAACTGGTTAAGTTTTAAACAGATAGTTCTCCACTCCACGGAACATTGGAGCGACACACACTTGCAACCGAACTAGTCAAGTCTTTCACAGATTGTCCCCCACTCCACGGAACATCGGACGATATATGCCCCTGTCGGCTCCCCACCTCGGTACCGACTTCCAGCTTACGTGGTCTCCACTGATTGGCTGCTCCCCACGCTCTACTTCCCCTTCTCTGGCTCATTACACACGGCGCGCGGATGATGAAGTCGATTTCCGTTCCAACTATCCGCCTTTTCTTGACGCTGCAACCCCGCTTGCGTAATACTTCTTGACAAGAATCAGCCCGTATCTGAATTTCCAGTGAGTCATGTCTCTCATAATATCCTAACTAACGAAACTCCGTAAAATTCCGTAATCACATAATTTTCTATGATATTGTCGTTCGTAATAATTTGCTTGATAGCGTTTTCTAAGACATAGAAAACCTATCTGTATGCTTATAATTTTTATAAAATGCTCCGAAAATAACTTAATAATAATTATAATAAATTAATAATAATAATAAATTAACATGAAAAATTCTCTTGGCTAAACAATTTGCCGCGTAAATAAATATAGAATGGCTTCCTACTGACTTATGCCAGTGGCATAAAAACCCCTCGAAAAACACGTTACATATTCGCCTCGGATCATCGGATGATTTACCGTGACGACGGTCCATTATCCGATTATCCCAGACACATTAATAAACCCCATCCAAAATACATATTACATAAATGAAATCACCCTAAATTACAGATATATACACTCATAATTTTTCTTCACGCACTTTGCGTCAAAGTTTGTTGTCACTATGGATTGCACTTTGCAACCAGTCCAATGTTTCTCATATAGAATAGTGTTCCACGGATATTTCCGCCTCTCAAATTTCTCTATGTTGGAGAAATAGACATAATTAATGTGTGAGCACTATGTATTTATGATGTCATATCACACGCATTGAAGGTGTTCTGATATATTTATATCACCATAGAACTTCCTAATTTCAATGGAGGTCCCTTCCTTATGGTGAAATTTAATCTCACTTATCACTGAGCACACGATCACACTATTGTGCCAGCGCATCGTGACCATAATACTTGATCTCTCTTTATAAAAGATGAAATTAATATTGACTTCTGAAAAAAAAACAGTAAATGCGCATTACATATAACACCAAATATTTCTGTGCCGTAATCGCCCTGTCTTGTTAAGTTCCCGTAGACCATATTCTACTTAATACTAGTTCTCAACACAGACCAGTTCTCCTCACACAAATGAAACCATTGTACAAATTACCTTAAATTACTCACTTAAAAATCTTACATGGCGAGGCCGTAAACAGAAATCACGTGTGCCGTTATGTATGAGTTTCATGAAGGACTGTCTCGCATTCTGATGGCCCATCTTTTGTCCCGTGGACGCCTTAAGCAAAAATACCCTGTCCAAGCGCTCACCCATCTCTTGGGGACAAATGCGAATTCATCAGCGCTACCAAATTCTGGCCTTGGTGTATCGAGACATTTTAGTGCTCAAGAGCATCCTTGGAGGCTGGATTTAGACAGCTCCTTAACCCGGTCCATGAGTCAATCCTAATTGGCTACATGGATAATTCTTGCCAGGCGCGTCCATGTGGCGGGGGTGGGCAATGGTACTGTAATATACCATGGAACTACAGTACCGGCTAAGTTCTGGTGAGGACCCAGTCCTATGGGGTATAACATAGGCCCCGTGCACAGGGTTACGTGCGAAGACCTCAACGGAATCTGCAGCGGAGAAGATGGACTTCAGAACGGTGGAGATTGCGGAAGAGGCAACCCAGTACTCAGGGAATAGTATGAGTACAGCATCAATCGGCAGCGTCTGTTTCCCATGTTAGGGGCGGCTGCAAGGGCGTCTGTTCTCCATGTTAGGGGCGGCCTGAATAATAGCTGGCAGTAGCTTCATAAAATGCCTTTGGGAGTGGCGACCCCATCGTAATAATAGCCTAAAATGGAAATGGCACTTCCAATGATTCGGAAAAGGTTAGGGCGTACCCTGCAGGCGACGCGCAGTTCCTTTGGTACTGGGGGAACTGTGAGAAATGGGCGACCAGTAACCGAAATTAAAGTGGGAATAATGAATGTCATGACCCTGACAGGCAAGGTGGAGGAGGTGGTAGACTTCATGGAGAGGGAGAAGGTTGGAATGATGGGGCTGAGTGAAGTGAAATGGAAAGGTAAAGGAAGGAAGAAATTGAGGAAAGGATATACATTATACTGGAGTGGTGGCCAAGAGGCAAAAAATGACGTGGGACTGATAACCTCGAAACAACTGGAGGAGTATGTTGAAGTGGTAGAGTGTGTGAGTGACCGAATAATGAAAATTAGAATGAAGATGAAGAATGACGTAATGGACTTCATACAAGTGTATGCACCACAGACTGGAAACAGAGAAGAAGATATTGAAGCATTCCTGGAGGATGTAGAAAGAGTAATCTCAGATGTAGAAGTGGTAATCATGGGAGACATGAATGCACAAGTCGGAAACGAGAGACAAGGAAAGGAAGAAGTCGTTGGACCATATGGATATGGGAAAAAGAACCGGGAAGAAGAGGAACTTGTAAACTTCTGTGAAAGGAATGGACTGATAGTGGGTAATTCATGGTTTCGGAAGAAAAACAGCAGGAAAATTACGAGATATGGGTGGGGTGATAGAAGAACAAAATCAGTAATTGACTACTTCCTGGTGGAAAGGACAAATCGCAGAAAGTTGATGGATAGGACAGCTTTACCAGGAGAGGCATTTGATGGGGACCATAGAGCTGTGGTGGCAAAATTTAGATGGGGAAAATTGGAAAACCTAAAGGAGATCAGAGAAAGTAAAACAAAAGTATGGAAATTGAAAGACAAAGCTGTACAGGAAGATTTTCAGGAGAGATTGAAGCAACAAATCCCAGTTACTGAAGTGGGAAATTGTAACGTAATCTTGATTACGGTACAAATTATTATTATTATTATTATTGAAATATCAAAGTTATATCGTTTTATTCACCCATTAATATCAAGGGAGGGGCCATACCATATTCACGTCATTACCATAGTCATATATAATATTGTCAAGTGCTTAGATTAAGAAACAGGGTTTTTATAGAGGTCTAGGGCTGTTTTATTAGTTAAATTGTAAAGACAGGACGGGCATGGTTGGAAGAAGTTACGGACGGTGAAGCAACATATTGCAAGAAAATGTATTTCTGGAACGAAGCCACGCTGACTGGAGACAAGGGCTTGGAGAAAGATTTCGGCGGAATATATAGATGCGCAACGAGAGGAATAGCGGGTTCTGAGTGGAATATTTGAAGTACGCGGGCCTGTATTCCCGCTCGGAGAAGTTTTAGCGTCGCTTGAGGACTGAGAAATGCTTTGCTATAATTGGTCTGATGGGTCGCGGGCAAATTTATGCCGCGAAACATCGGGACCATTCAGAGTGTATAAAAGCCCAGCGCGACTTCAGCACTGGCTATTCTATAGATTCTATTCTGTCATTCACATATTCGATCACGCACTCACTCACTGACTTTGTGAGTCGTAGACTCTGCCAGTCCCTCAGTAAGATGGGACTTAGTGAATTCAATTAGCCTGGTTTGTTCAAATTTGCTTACCATGGTGATCAAACTCAGAAACAAGCAGCAGCAGCAGCAACAACAACAACAACAACGAGAAGAAGAAAACATATGTTTTCAAAGGTCAATAAACGTGTGTTGGCGTAAGATCTCAAATTAGACTGCAAGCAGACCAACGAGATGGACTTTGAACCACAAGGCACCAGGTATGTGGACCGAGTTATTATCAACACAGAAGATCAGCGCTAGCGAGAAGACAGTCAATATTGCCCCGCAGTTAGGGAATATTAATGCACATATTGTACACAGCTCGAAACCTCAGATCAAATGTTAATAATTTTGTTGTAAATAAACCAGTATTAGTTAAAATGTCTTGTTCATTGGGAGTTGAATATATAGGATAGTTGGAATGCAAAGAGTATCTCATAGAGCAAGTTTATTGCCCTACGCTCCGATGATAGATCTTGGCTCAAGGAAGGGAGCGGCCGTGGCTAAATAAAATTTTAATGTGTTATCTTTACGATAACTGGCGCCCAGTAAATCTAAATTAATAAAGTGTATGTCGTCTGTCTAGACAGGCCAATGCTAAATAAGAACGATGAGGTGGTTTTAAGGAGTCTTGAGTGTAATATCTATAGAAACGTTATAAATGATCGCCCAACTTGTAGAGCGATATCCAACGACAAAGGTAGCCGTTACAAATGGCACAACCAATGTGGGGCTACGAAATATCGTACTGAAGTGAATGGATATTATGTATAAATCCAGTTTATTTCAAGTATGTTAAAGTTTAAAGTTGTTTTCATGTACGATATAAACGAGTACTCTTTGCATTCATTCCGAGTTTTTCAATAAAGAGGCATATATCAAGTTAGGGAACTACGGTTATAAATTAGGAGTGTTCTTTTGATGAGTTGTTTTTTGGGTAATGAGTAACAGGGATAATTTGGGGAACATAAATTTGAGAAACCGTAGTATTATAAGATCAGTTAAAATGTCGAAATTAGATGTGCAGGGTACCAATGATGAGATGTCAAAAGTAAGCGAAAATCAGAAAAATGAGGAAAATAAACAAGACGGGGCTACAACCATCCAGAGTAATGAGGGGGAGAATCCTTCCTGGCTTCGAAACCTGACGATGCTCATAACTGAACAGAGTAAGAAGTTAGAGGAACAGAGTAAGAAATTTGACGTGCGTAGCGATCAACTAGAAAAAGCAATAGATCTTAAGTTAGCTGAACAGAGTAAAAAGCAAGAGGAACAAAGTAAGAAATTTGACGTGCGTAGTGATCAGTTAGAAAAAGCAATAGATCTTAAGTTCTCTGAGCAGAGTAAGAAGCTAGATGAACAAGGTAAGAGGTTTGATGAAGCCACAGAGAACTTCAATAGACAAATTAAAGAAGTAGGCCGAGAATTTCACAATAAGTTAGAAAACAGGATTAGTGAGGTGGAGGAATCATGGTCACTTAAGGTTGATGCCAGAATGCAACAAGTGTCGGAGCGAGTTGACAAAATTGACGAGGAAGTGAAAATTAAATGTAGTAAAGTTAGGGTTGACTTAGAAGGCGAAGTCAACAGTATGAAGGTCAAGTGTGATAATAATATTGCTAAAATAGGTAATTTAGAAAATAAACTAGAGAGCGATAATCAAGAAATTAGGGAAGAGGTTAACAGTAAATTTAACAGTATCAGTGAAGAAGTAGCGAGTAAAACAGATAAAATGGAGGAGAAATTGCAGAGATGTCAGAAGCAAATAGCAACAAATAGCGGTAATGTACAAATAGGAAATTTAAGTAGATTTCTAACTAAAGAGGCAGATTTGCCAGTATTCACAGGCAAGGCATATAACCCAATGGAATTCTTAAAAACAGTAGAAAAGAAGTTCGCTAAAGATTTAGAAGAGGGGATCGTTCAATGGGAACAAGTACTTGAGATGCTAGATAAATCTTTTGTTAGGGATTCAAGGTCATGGTTCAGTGTGTATAAATACCAGATGACTAGTTTTAGAAAATTTAAAGAGAAGTTCATAGCCAAGTACTGGAATGAAAATGTGCAAGAAAGAGAAAGATGTAACATTATTTTTGGGAAGTAACAAAGGAGAGATGGTGTTTCGTACACAGAGTATTTCTTAGCGCATGTACTTATATGCCAGAATTTAGAAGGTTTAGAGACTGAATCACAGGTAATTAAAACATTATTAAGGCATTTTCCTGATATAATTAAAGAAGCATTCTTCATGCAGAATATTACTACTATTGACGGGTTCGAGAAGCTATTGGAAAACTTTGACTCTCTTGAAAATAGTAGGACCGAACGCAAGCCAATAAGTCGAGGAGATAATTTCGGGCAGGGTGAGAGAGAGAGGGGAAGAGAACAAGGCAGGAATGCGAATTACGAAAGACGACTTGACAATGGGGGACGCACAGCAAATACGAGGAACGAGAATTTGAACAGAGTAGGGGAAGGTACTAGGCCAGACAGACGTACAGGTCGTCAACAACAACAATCTACATCAGGGGCAGGTAGGCCTAATTTAAACGAATAACGGGTTGCAGTGAGGTCAACAGACAGCCCGAAGTGATTGCAGTTCAATGTCCTAGGAATATTGAGTATTTAGGAGATTTTAATATAGATGTTAGAGAAGAACTGCTTTATGACCTAAATGGTGGAAATTTAGACAATATTGAGAATGAGATTATGTCACCAGTAATTAAACTTAATGTGTGGGGTAAAGAAGTTGATGTTTTATTGGACAGTGGAAGCGAAAACTCTTGTATAAATTTAAGATTTTTGGAAGATGTAATGAGAGAAGGTATTCATGTTGATATAATTCCAGTTAAGTCCACTTTCATTGTCACAGCTGTAGGTAGTAGGTCTCAGAAAATATGTAAGCAAGTCGCAGTTCCAATTAACATTAGTGAGTTAGTTAAATTTCAGCCCTGTTTGGCAGTTCCAAATTTATTATATCCGGTGATTCTTGGTGTAGAATGGTTATCATTACATCAAGTTAAATTAGATTTTCATTTTGGCAGGATATGTTTATTTTGGCAGGATAAAGAAGTTCAGGTTACGTATAAGGTGTCTAAGACTGACAAACAGATGAAAGTGTGTATGTTTGAGGAAGAAAGCAACGTGGTTGTGAGTGATGAGTTTCCTGAAGTAAATGAGGTAGACCGCGGAGATGCTAGTGAGAGCAAAGTTTTTAAGGTGTGTCAGGTTGCAATGGAGTCTGAACTTGAGAGTAAGATCCATGATGCATTGTCACAGTGTAAGCTGGATGAGGTGCAAGGTCATCAGTTACATGAGGTATTAATAAAATATAAGGAAATTTTCAGCTCAAAACCCGGAGCAACACACTTATATGAGCATAGTTTTGTCGTTAAAGACACAAGTAGTTTCGTAGGGCCTAGGTATCCTGTCGCAACTAAATATATGAAAGCCATCGAAGAACAGATAGAATTAATGTTGGAAAACGACATAATTGAGCCTTCAGCTAGCCATTGTTTAAATCCATTAGTTGTAGTAGCCAAGAAAGACAATTCAGTGAGACTGTGCATAGACGGCAGAATGTTAAATACTAGGGTCGAAAGCGACTAGCTGAGAACTGAAGCAGTGGAGGATTTAGTTCAACGTTTTCAGGGGCGGAAGTGGTTCTCAACAGTATATTTTAGTAGTAGTTGCTCAACGTTAGTGAGGAAATTAGTTAGGACACTAGGTAGTTATTTCAGGTATGTATTGTTGACTCATGTGATGTTATTCAGGCTAGCCAGTGTTTTGTTGAGAGGTAGGAAGTACATGGAAGTTTGTAGCAACGATTGTTACGTAAGCCGTTGCCATCTTGTGCATTGGAAGGGAAAATGTCAAAGCTGTTTTTATTGTTTACTGGACCTTATGTCGGTTCGAAGAGGATAGGAAAGAATGCCTACTTATTGAAAGATCAGGAAAATTGTGTCATTGGTACATATAACATTTACAATCTGAGGAAATATCATAGAAAAGAGCAAGTGCTGCAAGAAGGGCAGACTGCCGTGTGTTTATAATTAGAGTCGTGTCGTGGCTCTAAGGAATTGGTGGAAGTGAGATAAATCACTTGTGTTGCGTGAAACAAGAAGCAATATATATATTGTGTTCTGTTATTGTAAGGGACTACAAGAACAAATGTAGCATGTAAATCCTGTATGACTGCACAGGACAATCAGAATGTTTATGTAACATTGCAAGAAGAGTGCAGATCAATCAAGGAAAATGAAAAGGGTATAATCATTATGTATGTAATTTGAAGGGTCATATATGTATATTCAGTGTATTTCCTGTTAAGTTTTAAAGGGAAGATTTGTGATTTCATCATTCATTACATTCTTTATGAAACCATGGGGACGTTTTGTAACGTAATCTTGATTACGGTACAAATTATTATTATTATTATTATTGAAATATCAAAGTTATATCGTTTTATTCACCCATTAATATCAAGGGAGGGGCCATACCATATTCACGTCATTACCATAGTCATATATAATATTGTCAAGTGCTTAGATTAAGAAACAGGGTTTTTATAGAGGTCTAGGGCTGTTTTATTAGTTAAATTGTAAAGACAGGACGGGCATGGTTGGAAGAAGTTACGGACGGTGAAGCAACATATTGCAAGAAAATGTATTTCTGGAACGAAGCCACGCTGACTGGAGACAAGGGCTTGGAGAAAGATTTCGGCGGAATATATAGATGCGCAACGAGAGGAATAGCGGGTTCTGAGTGGAATATTTGAAGTACGCGGGCCTGTATTCCCGCTCGGAGAAGTTTTAGCGTCGCTTGAGGACTGAGAAATGCTTTGCTATAATTGGTCTGATGGGTCGCGGGCAAATTTATGCCGCGAAACATCGGGACCATTCAGAGTGTATAAAAGCCCAGCGCGACTTCAGCACTGGCTATTCTATAGATTCTATTCTGTCATTCACATATTCGATCACGCACTCACTCACTGACTTTGTGAGTCGTAGACTCTGCCAGTCCCTCAGTAAGATGGGACTTAGTGAATTCAATTAGCCTGGTTTGTTCAAATTTGCTTACCATGGTGATCAAACTCAGAAACAAGCAGCAGCAGCAGCAACAACAACAACAACAACGAGAAGAAGAAAACATATGTTTTCAAAGGTCAATAAACGTGTGTTGGCGTAAGATCTCAAATTAGACTGCAAGCAGACCAACGAGATGGACTTTGAACCACAAGGCACCAGGTATGTGGACCGAGTTATTATCAACACAGAAGATCAGCGCTAGCGAGAAGACAGTCAATATTGCCCCGCAATTAGGGAATATTAATGCACATATTGTACACAGCTCGAAACCTCAGATCAAATGTTAATAATTTTGTTGTAAATAAACCAGTATTAGTTAAAATGTCTTGTTCATTGGGAGTTGAATATATAGGATAGTTGGAATGCAAAGAGTATCTCATAGAGCAAGTTTATTGCCCTACGCTCCGATGATAGATCTTGGCTCAAGGAAGGGAGCGGCCGTGGCTAAATAAAATTTTAATGTGTTATCTTTACGATAACTGGCGCCCAGTAAATCTAAATTAATAAAGTGTATGTCGTCTGTCTAGACAGGCCAATGCTAAATAAGAACGATGAGGTGGTTTTAAGGAGTCTTGAGTGTAATATCTATAGAAACGTTATAAATGATCGCCCAACTTGTAGAGCGATATCCAACGACAAAGGTAGCCGTTACAAAATGTAGAAGAGGAATGGTCCCACTTTAAAAAGGCATTTGCTGGTGCAGCAGAGAGTGCTTGTGGTAGGACGTCAACAAGAGTGAAAGAGAAGGAGACACCGTGGTGGAATGAGGAAGTGAGGAAAGCAGTGAAAGAAAAGAAGTCTGCGTGGAAAGAATGGAACCGAGATCAAACAGAAGAAAGCAAAAGGAAGTATCACGACAGCAAACGGAGGTGTAAGAAAGTGGTAGGAGAAGAAAAGAAGAAAAGTTGGGAAGAATTTACACGAAGAATGGAAACAGATGTAAGTGGCAGTAAAAGGATGCTGTATGGGCTTCTAAGAAGTAAGAGGAAAGAAAGAGTTACTACAAAGCTGGTGAAAAAGGAAGATGGAGAGTTGTTAACACACCCAGAAGAGATAAAGGGACGATGGAAGGAGTATTTCGATAAGCTATTGAATGTGAGCAATTGTACTGGTGAGATCGAAGTGACACAGCCTGACAACTCTATAATAGAAAATGATATAACAATGCTGGAGGTGGAATTAGCAGTACAGAAAATGAAGATGGGAAAAGCAACAGGGGTGGATGAAATCAGCGTAGAAATGATAAAGGCTGCTGGACCTGTTGGTATGCAATGGCTGTATCGACTGCTAAAGTGTGTGTGGAAAAGGAAATGTGTACCAGAAGACTGGGAGAAAGGGCTAATAATACCAGTGTTTAAGAAAGGGGACAAGAAAGTGTGTGATAACTATAGAGGGATCACCCTCATATCACAGATAGTAAAAATACTGGAAAGGATATTAGAAAGAAGAATGAGAAGAAAGGTGGAAGGAGAGTTGCAAGAGGAACAGTATGGCTTCAGGAGTGGAAGATCCACAGTGGACCCAATCTTTAGCTTGAAGCAGGTGATGGAAAAGAACTGGGAATATGGAGAGGATTTGATCATGACTTCCATAGATCTGGAAAAGGCATTTGATAGTGTCCCCAGAGAGAAGGTATGGGAAACCATGGTTAAGAAGAGACTGGGAAGAGAAATGTTGGAAATGGTGCAAGCAATGTACAACAACTGTGTTAGCAGGGTACTGACCCCAGTTGGAAAGACAGATTGGTTTAGGAACAAGACTGGACTAAGACAGGGGAGTGTGCTGTCACCTCTTTTATTCATAATGGTAATGGATGAAATTGTAAAGGAAACAAAGGAAGCATATGGACATAAAGAAATGAAGTTACTGTTATTTGCAGATGATATTGTGGTCTGGGGAAGGAACACCGAAGAAGTGCAAAAACAACTAGATGCACTGAATGAAAATATTCAGAAGTATGGCCTGAAAATCAGTATAGAGAAAAGCAAGACCATGGTGATGACAAGAGGGGAAAGACAAGGAAAGGGCACTGTGAAAATTGGAAGTCAGAGTTTGGAAATTGTGGACACGTTCAAATACCTAGGAAGTGAATTGATGCAAACTGGTAGGTTGGACATGGAGATTGGCAGGAGGGTACAGCAGAGCAATGCATTCTATCAAAGTGTAAGAAAACTTGTTTGGGATAAGGAAGTACCAAGGAAAAGCAAGGAGGTAATGTATAAAATGTACTATGTTCCCATATTAACTTATGCAGCTGAGACTTGGACCCTGACGAGCAGGCAAGAGAGTAGAATCCAAGCCAGTGAAATGAAATTCCTAAGAAGTATGATAGGTAAGACAAGGAAAGACAGAGTGAGGAATGAAGATGTTAGGAAGGAAGTTGGGATGGGAAAACTAAATGAGAGAATTGAGAAGAATAAACTAAGGTGGTTTGGACATGTAAAGAGGATGGAGGAAAATAGAATACCAAGACAGATGCTGGAGGCCAAGTGCAAGGGTAAGAGAGCAAGAGGAAGACCTAGAACAAGGTGGATCGATTCAGTGAAGAACAGCGTGAGAAAAAGAAGTCTGGACTGGGACAAGATCATGGAAGAAGAATTGTGGAAGGAAAGAGGAAAGTGGAGAAGTGCCATAAATACCCCGACCCGGCAGGAGCTGGATAAGGGGAAATGATGATGATGATGATGAGCATCCGACAATCCCGTCATATTTCCCTGTACCTTAAAAACTCTCATTTACTTACATACTACCCCCCTGTGTGACTTCTGATACGCCTGCCTGGAAGACCATCTCCTCCCACACACCAAATACCACACTTACTCATTTGATAGGCTGGCTCGCCAGCTAAACATCCTCACTTTATGACACATACTTTCGGAGACTATGTATATTATACGTCCCGTATAATCTGTTTCCCTCACTATTCTCCAGCACATATGCTGTTTTCCCAATACGTTTGGAAACTATAAATGTTTCTGTGTCACCTGCTTCCAACCTTGCAAGTGGCTCCCTTAATGAACGTCATCACGTTGCTCTACTAGCATATTTCTCAGTATCTGTAACGATGCCCTGTTGCTACTGTCCACACATGCTAACCCTACTTTCCTCTGGTGTCACACCTCTACTAGACACTCTATGACCTAAAAATGTCACTTCTGACTGACAGAATGACGACTTAGACAGCTTCAAAGTGAACCCTGCCTGATCTAACTTCTGAAAAACTATATCTAAATGACGTAGATGCTCCTCAAAACTGCGTGAACTAATTACCATATCATCTATGTAAATGGTTACAAACTCTCCTGTGTCATCCCCTAATGCGATGTTTAAAGCCCTAATTAAAGCTGCTGAACTACTCTTTAACCCATAAGGTGTTCTACAAAATTGATAAAGGTTATATTTATGACTAAAAGCTGTAAATGGTCTATCTTCGTACATAAGTGGCACTTGCCAAAAACTGGAACTCAAATCTACACAAGTGAAATACTTCTTCCCCTCAAATGTTTGCATTAATTCCTCTATTGACATAGATTTCAGCTGATCTGAACTAATTCTACTGTTAACCAAACGAGCGTCTAAACAAATACGAACCGTGCCGTCGGTCTTGGGTACCGTGATCAAAGAATTAACATATGGACTGTTAGAGTGCTCAATAATCCCATCTTCAAGCATCTGATTAATTTGTGCCTCAACTGCACTCTGATAAGCGAAAAGTACAGGATATCTATGTCCTGTGAATACTGACCTATCAATAACGTTCAATGAATGTGTATAGCAATTGGCCATACCAATGCGATCCTCAAACACTCTCCTATTACACAATAACACATCATAGAGCCGAACACACTGTTCATCCTCTATATTTCCCTGAAATGCAGCATCATGTAACGAGTCCTTTAGACTACCATTCGTAATCACACTGCCCACAAAACATGGAGAACCCCGCTCTACGGCTGGCGATATCTCATTTAAAGTACAAATCACACCTACAATACTACTCCTCTGAATATGGTCATTGAACGCTACTTCTACTTCAGAATCTCCCCATTTAAATTTCAAACTCCCTACATCATAACATAAGTTACCCGACACTCTACTTAGCCACTCTGAACCCAAGATAACACTGAATACTAAATTTGGAATTACAAGGCAAATCTGCTTCTCTACAAGATTATTAAGTTTATTGTCTACTAAAACTTGCTTAGAAATTACTTTGGACCTCTTCCCAACAGCTGTGATAACAAAAGTGCTTTTAATTGGCATCTCCTCAAAATTTACTCCAGTTCCTTTCATTTTATCATAAAATGCACTACTTATGCAACTCTTCATACAACCACTATCAATTAAAACATCTGTGTACGCCTCGGACACGTTAAATTTAACTATGGGGCTCTTACTAACCACTTCCGGAATAATACCTTCATCATTTAGTTCATGTAATAATTCATTTCTTACATTTAGGTCATAGGGTTCCTGTATAATTGTATGGACAGGGCATGCTACAGACTGAGATTCTGACCTTACTTCGCAGCCTGGTTCGCGTTTAAAGAACCGCTACAGCTGGCCGTAGTACTACTAACTACTGAACTGGTCTGGTTGTTCTGGGCTGTGTTGTCATTGTTTGGCTGTATATTACTACCACTAGGCTGTCCTCTTCCTTGACCCCTATTCTGGTTGTAATTATTGTCATTATAATTTCTCCCTTGATTTCCCCTGAAATCATTGTTTCTCCCTTGATTTCCCCTGTAATCATTTTTCCTCCCTTGATTTCCCCTGAAATCATTGTTCCTCCCTTGATACTGATTACCATAGCCATTTCCTCTGTTCTGATTTAGCTGATTTTGAACTTCTTGATGCCTGGCTTCATTAGGTCTATTGTTATTATTACCCTGGTTCCGATTGAAATTGTCCTCATAACCCCCTCTCCCTAGTGCATCAAATGTGCTTAACAAATTTTCTACTTGTGGTATAGTCTTTACATTCTGGATACAAGCAGCCTCCTTGATCCTATAGGGAAAGTGCCTAAGTAGCAACCTCACCACATCACTTTCCTCCTTCAAGCCATCCAGATATTTACACACTAATACCTGCCCTAAAAAGTATTCGGTCATGGTGGAGCTTCCTTTAGGGTTATATTTACCACACACTACTTCCTCACGATGCTGCGACTGAATAACCTCATTCCAGAACTTTTCACAGAATTTCGTTTTAAAGTCATTAATATCAGTAAACTTGTCTCTGTAGACAGCAAACCAATTCCTCGTTTCCCCCACAAACACTTGTTCTAAAATTTCAACTACCTGGCACCACTCAATACTACCATTTTCCAACCTCTCCCCAAATTTATTTTCTATAGAATTCATGAACTCCATTGGGCACCCTTGTCGATTGCTGAACTTCCCCAATTCTACCTCCCTGTGTGTGCTATTCACAAAAACTGGCCTATTCTGACTATTTTCTTGCCTGATCCTAGCTTTTAATTTTAATTCTAATTCTGCGATTTTCTCCTCAGCCTTCCTCTCAATACTGTTTACTGTTAATTTAATGTTTCCTTCTGATTCTTCTACTTTATCATATAGCTTTGCTTGTTTCTCCTCAATCTTGCTAATGCTCTCTCTATTACTCTCTCTTAAATCATTTACTTCTGCAACTATTTGTGAGTGGACTTTCTCAATTCTACCCCCCAGCTGTTCCTTAACCTCATTAGTTGATACTTGAATCTTGTCAATTTCTCCCGCCAATTGCTTTTTGACCTGCTGTGTTTCCAGTTGCACTAGTTCTTTTAAATTTTCAGCCTGTGTACTGATTCTAATTTCTAACTCCTCCTGTACTTTTCCTAATTTCTTGTCTACATCTGCAATGATCTCTTTAACCTTCTCTTCCATTACTCCTCTGATTTCTCCTCTAATCTGCTCCATTTTCACACTAATTTCCTTCTTGTTCTTATCTAATTTTGCATTATTCTGTTCTAATTTTTTATTTAAAGCTTCTGTACTTTCTTTATTTTCCCTACTGTTTTGTTCTAATTTAGCGTTGTTTTGTTCCAGTTTAGCATTTAAAGCATCTGTACTTTCTTTATTTTCCCTACTGTTTTGTTCTAATCTGGCGTTTAAGGCATCTGTACTTTCTTTATTTTCTCTACTGTTTTGTTCTAATTTGGCGTTTAAGGCATCTGTACTTTCTTTATTTTCCCTACTGTTTTGTTCTAATTTAGCATTTAAGGCATCACTACTAACTTTGTTCTGATACATAAACTCGAGAAGTAAAGTTTTTAATTCTGGTTGGCCGCCTACACTCCCTGTTTCAGTATCGGGATTTACCTCCGCTACCCCGGTACTACCATCACTCGACATACTGCTCGTATCATCACTCTCCCGTTGATGACCACTACGTAACCTCATCTGTCTTTCTTTCTCATCCCCCATAATGATATACACTGATACAGACAAATAACCCCCAAAATACAGGCACAGAAATATATACCCTTCTCCTTCCACAAATGTTATTAGGTTTTCAGCCCCAAGTTGTCGGCACAGGTGTAGCGTTATTAAATGTCCCATGTTGGTAGCGACAAATGTAACGGTTTGGCTGCCCCTCACTGTTGGGTGATAAATGTAACTGTTTACCTTTGCCTAAGCTATGTTGTTTTAATGGGCGCCAAGACCTCAACGCAATGCTGAAATCTAAATTTGTATTTAACAACGTCTAGCTCTGGTAGAACACCTTCAAGAATCTATTCACTCAGATCGTGGTATGATTTGATCATTAACCCAACAAACAATTGTATCAGGAGAAGGAATTGGTCTATATCTAATGCTACCTACTGAAAGCAAAGATTGCATTGTAAAAGAATTGAATTTATTATATAAAACAAGTATAGCAAAATTAATAATAATAATAAGTTTAAAATTTAAATTGGAGCGTTGCGATTTTAATATTACCGATAGAAAATTACGTGAAAACGGAGTCTGATAAATTATTGATTTTACTCTTATTCCCAAGCTATGAAGTTACTGAAATATGAAATATAAAACAAAGAGAAATGAGAGATTGCGTATTTCTGCGTCATTCGCGCTTACCACTGGAAATTGCCAAAGCATTTCCCTCGTACTGGATGATGCTGTGTGCTTCTCACAGTCTCCTGGACGTCGTCATATCCGTCGATATTTGATGATATACTTGTAGATTTGGTGACTTTATGGTCCTAACAACGGAGCCATACCCTCGTACAATCAAACTAGTTAAGTTTTAAACAGATAGTTCTCCACTCCACGGAACATTGGAGCGACACACACTTGCAACCGAACTAGTCAAGTCTTTCACAGATTGTCCCCCACTCCACGGAACATCGGACGATATATGCCCCTGTCGGCTCCCCACCTCGGTACCGACTTCCAGCTTACGTGGTCTCCACTGATTGGCTGCTCCCCACGCTCTACTTCCCCTTCTCTGGCTCATTACACACGGCGCGCGGATGATGAAGTCGATTTCCGTTCCAACTATCCGCCTTTTCTTGACGCTGCAACCCCGCTTGCGTAATACTTCTTGACAAGAATCAGCCCGTATCTGAATTTCCAGTGAGTCATGTCTCTCATAATATCCTAACTGACGAAACTCCGTAAAATTCCGTAATCCCATAATTTTCTATGATATTGTCGTTCGTAATAATTTGCTTGATAGCGTTTTCTAAGACATAGAAAACCTATCTGTATGCTTATAATTTTTATAAAATGATCCGAACGTAACTTAATAATAATTATAATAAATTAATAATAATAATAAATTAACATGAAAAATTCTCTTGGCTAAACAATTTGCCGCATAAATAAATATAGAATGGCTTCCTACTGACTTATGCCAGTGGCATAAAAACCCCTCGAAAAACACGTTACAATAGTAATATCAAAACCTGGGATAGAGGTTTCAGGAACAGGTTAAGCTAATACTTTGGTCTTCTGCATGTTTATGGTAAGGCCAAAACGTTCATAATAGTAGTGTGGTGTACGAAAAGTACTGTTATATGTTTTGCATAGCACAAAACCTGTGCAGTGTATTATTATTGCCATTTGGCGTGCTAGCATCAGCTAAGGTAAGATTGACAGGTCATTAAAGTTAGCTGATGCCAATGCCTTTGCTTCAGAAAGATAAAAGCGATAATATCTCCTTAATTGCTTTCTTCTAAACTGGGGGATTCGCCCAACACTTTTACAAACATTAGGAAAGGAAATACAGGACAGACTATTATTGTCTTATTACTGAAGTTTATAAGTCGTTGGTGGAACTAGAAGATGACTTCGCAGATCCTCTACAATGGTGGAAAATACATTCAGTCCAACTTCCACATTTCGCATGCATAGCGAAAAAATTGCTTTGCATTCCAGCTACTTCATTTCCGTATGAGAGAGTGTTCAGTGATGCTAAGAGAAGGGCAGCCCTAAGTTCTGAGCAATGTCAAATTACTGGCATGTCTGAAGTCCTGGAGCAAAGAAGTGTTACTGTAACTGTGAACTTCAACTTCAAACTTTTGTGTCATTAAATAATCAATATTGAAATATATTTTAAATAATACAGGGTCTTTATATTTGCTTGGCAAGGACATTCTCGCTCACGCGCTCCGCCAGTTACGGCTCAGTTGCCGGCTGCCGGGCGCGCATATGTACAGCAGAATGCCGTGCTTAAAATCAGTATCATGCATTTTTACTCATCACGTTTACAGTAGATGCTGAAAATGTTCCCCATCCGCTGCCAAACATAATGGACAGCTCCTTATGAAGTTTCCGGTTACTCCGGTTAATTTAGCTTCAGTAAGGAAAAAACGACCTTTACGTCTATTTTTATTGTTTACTGAACCTGTACGTTTGAATCTCTTAGCCAGTTGTTTTATTGTCCAATTTATAGGAATGGGTCTCCCTGGAAATTTCACTCGAAACTTTTGTCTTGTTCTAGTGCACGATTTCCTGCATTTTATGTTCGTATTGTGCAGATATACACGTTCAAGTAACAAATATTTCACCATCAGGCATTACAGCACTATACGCAATCACAATAAAACAACCGGCTAATAAGAGATTCAAACGTACAGGTTCAGTAAACAATAAAAATAGACGTGAAGATTTCCTTACTGAAGCTAAATTAACTGGAGTAAACAGAAACTTCATAAAGAGATGCCGATTATGTTTGGCAGTGGATGGGCAACATTTTCAGCATCTACTGTAAACATGATGAGTAAAAATGCATGATACTGATTATAAGCAAGGCATTCTGTCGTATATACGAGCGCCCGGGCAGCCGGCAACTGAGCCGTCACTGGCAGAGCGCGTGAGCGAGAATGTCCTTGCCAAGCAAATATAAAGACCCTGTATTATTAACTTAAATTTTATTTTTGATGTGTAACATCTTTCCGCTCGGTTGCTGGATAGTTTTGTGGGAGTGATTTTGAAAATTGGGGAGGGAAGTGGATCGAAACGCTTGAGCTGGCAGTGGTGGACAACGGAGGTATGCACTGCCCGCTCGATCGATCGAACGGAAGTGTACTAGCTGGCAGTGGTGGACAACGGAGGTATGCACTGCCCGCTCGATCGATCGAACGGAAGTGTACTAGCTGGCAGTGGTGGACAACGGAAGTATGCACTGCCCGCTCGATCGATCGAACGGAAGTGTACTAGCTGGCAGTGGTGGACAACGGAAGTATGCACTGCCCGCTCGATCAATCGAACGGAAGTGTACTAGCTGGCAGTGGTGGACAACGGAGGTATGCACTGCCCGCTCGATCGATCGAACGGAAGTGTACTAGCTGGCAGTGGTGGACAACGGAGGTATGCACTGCCCGCTCGATCGATCGAACGGAAGTGTACTAGCTGGCAGTGGTGGACAACGGAGGTATGCACTGCCCGCTCGATCGATCGAACGGAAGTGTACTAGCTGGCAGTGGTGGACAACGGAAGTATGCACTGCCCGCTCGATCGATCGAACGGAAGTGTACTAGCTGGCAGTGGTGGACAACGGAGATATGCACTGCCCGCTCGATCGATCGAACGGAAGTGTACTAGCTGGCAGTGGTGGACAACGGAGGTATGCACTGCCCGCTCGATCGATCGAACGGAAGTGTACTAGCTGGCAGTGGTGGACAACAGAGGTATGCACTGCCCGCTCGATCGATCGAACGGAAGTGTACTAGCTGGCAGTGGTGGACAACGGAAGTATGCACTGCCCGCTCGATCGAACGGAAGTGTACTAGCTGGCAGTGGTGGACAACGGAGGTATGCACTGCCCGCTCGATCGATCGAACGGAAGTGTACTAGCTGGCAGTGGTGGACAACGGAGGTATGCACTGCCCGCTCGATCGATCGAACGGAAGTGTACTAGCTGGCAGTGGTGGACAACGGAAGTATGCACTGCCCGCTCGATCGATCGAACGGAAGTGTACTACCTGGCAGTGGTGGACAACGGAAGTATGCACTGCCCGCTCGATCGATCGAACGGAAGTGTACTAGCTGGCAGTGGTGGACAACGGAAGTATGCACTGCCCGCTCGATCGATCGAACGGAAGTGTACTAGCTGGCAGTGGTGGACAACGGAAGTATGCACTGCCCGCTCGATCGATCGAACGGAAGTGTACTAGCTGGCAGTGGTGGACAACGGAAGTATGCACTGCCCGCTCGATCGATCGAACGGAAGTGTACTAGCTGGCAGTGGTGGACAACGGAAGTATGCACTGCCCGCTCGATCGATCAAACGGAAGTGTACTAGCTGGCAGTGGGGGACAACGGAAGTATGCACTGCCCGCTCGATCGATCGAACGGAAGTGTACTAGCTGGCAGTGGTGGACAACGGAAGTATGCACTGCCCGCTCGATCGATCAAACGGAAGTGTACTAGCTGGCAGTGGGGGACAACGGAAGTATGCACCGCCCGCTCGATTGATCAAACGGAAGTGTACTAGCTGGCAGTGGGGGACAACGGAAGTATGCACTGCCCGCTCGATCGATCGAACGGAAGTGTACTAGCTGGCAGTGGGGGACAACGGAAGTATGCACCGCCCGCTCGATCGATCAAACGGAAGTGTACTAGCTGGCAGTGGGGGACAACGGAAGTATGCACCGCCCGCTCGATCGATCAAACGGAAGTGTACTAGCTGGCAGTGGGGGACAACGGAAGTATGCACCGCCCGCTCGATCGATCGAACGGAAGTGTACTAGCTGGCAGTGGTGGACAACGGAAGTATGCACCGCCCGCTCGATTGATCAAACGGAAGTGTACTAGCTGGCAGAGGGGGACAACGGAAGTATGCACTGCCCGCTCGATCGATCGATCCAGCTGGCACTGGTAAGAGAAACAATCAATGCGCGGTGTCGAAAATTGATACCATGACGCACTCTCGGCCATGTGGAATGTATATGACATACTGAACGGAAAACGCTCATGCGAACTCTGGTGTCAAGTGATTTAAACAAATGACATGGTACATGTTCGAAGTCTTCGTATCAGTATTTAAATGGTAAAATGCCTTAATATCAAACATTGTAAGTAGTCGGTATTGCATTGGCATAAGGCATTTTAAACTCAATGTCACTCAGGAACATTATCGAAACAAGCAAAATATAAATGAAACTTAATTCCGTAATGCAGTATTATTGGAACGTGGAAATAAGTCACCATCTTGTGCACAATATTTGTGTAGTCGAAATAGCTGTGGGGTTATTGCGTATGACTGTGAATCTAGAGATCTTGGGTTCGAATCCTAAGGGGGGGGTAGATATTTTTGCTACCAGATTATCATTTTAAACGTTATTTATCATATCAATATGACTCATTTTAACAGAATCCATATGAAATTACGTGTTGATCTGTGAATCAGAGGACCTGTTTATAAAGAATTTAAGGTTATGAGCAGTGTCGCGTCTATTAATCTAGTTGATCCATATCGTATTCTTTATTTAGGCTGGGGGCCGATAACCTCGATGTTAGGCCCCTTAAAACAACAATTATTATCATCATCATCATTATTTAGGCTAGTGCTGGTGGAAGCTACAAATCATCTAATAAAATGAGTTCCGTATTATAAACTACAATATCTGTAAAACACTCCCTTTTACGAAAGATTAATATTTGTGCCAATAATACTATAAAATACCGGTGTATCAACAATTTCACGTGAGGTTTCTTCTATGTCAGATGTTACACATCATATGCGACTACTGTAAGGCTTGTAATAATTCTTTTTTATTTGTACCAATACAATAAAAATGTCAAATTATATCTTCCTCATAGCAAATGGAATTGTAAATATTTTAAAATATATTATTCAAAGGCAGTCGCCTTCGTAGCGTAGCGTTCAGCGTGGTTAGCTGACGCCCCGGAGGTCCTGGGTTCGATTCCCGGCTCTGCCACGAAATTTGAAAAGTGGTATGAGGACTGGAACGGGGTCTACTCAGCCTCGGGTGTTCCAAATGAGTAGAGGGGGTTCGATTCCCACCTCAGCCATCCTCGAAGTGGTTTTCCGTGGTTTCCCACTTCGTCTTCTGGCAAATGCCGGGATGGTACCTTCTTCAAGGCCACGGCGCCTCCTTCCCTCTTCCTTGCCTATCAATCCTGACCATCCATTCCTTCCCTCATGAGGCCCCTGTTCGCTTTGCAGGTGAGGCCGCCTGGGCGAGGTGCCAATCACACCTCACCAGTTGTATCCACTCCGATTAGATGTTCCCAGCTCTAGGACACTGCCCGTAGAGGCGGTAGTGGTGAGTTCCCTCGCTGAGTCCGTGGGTTCCACCAACCTGGAGGGTAAACGACTAAGAAGAAGAAGAAGATTATTCAAAGGTTTCTTGTTATCGAACTGATATTGTGTGAAACCGATAAAAATTAGATTATTCGTCCGATTAACCGATTGAAAGCATTCAATTAATCGATCGACAGCTCTAATTTTAATATACCGGTAGTTAACATGCCCACATGTGGGCACATGTTTTATGCCAGGATTGGCCTGTTTAGTCATCAGAAACACATCCACAAGCTGGTCTGGAAAGCTCTATGCAGGAAGAAGTATGTGTACTCGGAATCGAGTTACAGGGGAAATATTTTGCAATTCTTTAAGTCTTCACTTTAATTAGACCACCAGTACATAATTAAAACTAAGTAGCATTTTCAAACCCCGCATTAGTTTGATAGCAGATTCAACACTAAATTATAGTACATTATTCCTAAACAGTTACCGTATAACTTCTAACTGAGAGTCATATATATAATTTAATACTCTTCTGGGGAGAATAAGGTACATTACAGAGTGTTTTTATTTGTAATTTTTGCCAAATGAATGGTTTCTGCCAATATGTTTACACTGTCATATTGGCAACTCAAACTAACACTTGGAGCGCTGCGGTCGGTCTGGATAAGTAGGGTAAAAATACTCAATAACACGCGTTTGATATGGAACACTTTTTATTTTTCGGTTATAATCAGTAAATGTGGTCCCTAAAATAATGACAGTGTTATTTTTGATTGTATATATGTATAACTGTGCGATACACGTGATCTAATTTGTGTGTTCCACTGGATTTTATGTGTCAATTGCATATTATCAAGCATCGGTTGTCTGCTGGTATCTGTTTTTGAGCAGTTCGAGTCATGGCGCTGTTACTTTAAAAGCTATATTTGAGTTTGCTCACTGTACCATAGACTGTAGAAATAATTTGCTGCTTGGTAGGGCGAAGGGATGAGTTTAACTTGTATTAAAGCTCGGGGGACACAGGAATTGCTTGATTTAGATGGTTAGCTGGTGGGTTTGGTGTAGAATATCGGACTGGTAGCAGGTTTTCGCAGAGTAGATATTTACCCTGCCTATATGACTCGTAGTGGAATGGCTCGGATATCGCAGAGCGAGGTGATGGCGGTTGGTAAGGTAATTGGAAATGAACTAGGGAGGGGGAAGGATACCTGACTGATGAAGCTTGGCTGTAGTCGGCTGGTGTAGGCCTAGCTGTCTTGGTACGGCTTGGCTCGGCGTAAACAGTGAACAACCCGTCCTGTCGTCAGTGACTGTAGTGGTGAGTGGTCCAATCCGCTCCTGTTGCCCGTATTAATTTGGTATCGTCACCTTTTGGCTATTGCTATTTACATCTTTTGGAAAGTGTTGAAAACTTATAACCGCAGCCCTCTTTTATGCATCGACTTACAGCGTAAACTGAGCAATATACTTTGCTTTTACTCATTTTACACTCCATCAACGAGTAAAACTTATTACTTATGTATAAAGACACGAAGAAATTACCTCGATCTGCTTACGAATACAAGAAACCATATACAAACAGTCACCACGTGACAAATGTACCCTACTTGGTAAGTTTCTAATTTTTACCGCTAGATGTCATATCAGATAGCTGGAGTTGCCAATATACCTCTGAAGCAGGCGCGGCTGGTGATTAAAGGCTCTAAGGTGGAGCCTCTCTTGAAAGATTCTATAAATATACATACCGTATTTAATTGAGGAATTTATAATTTATATTGTTTGGAAACATTTATAAATTTCACTCAATTCATTCAGTCACGAGTCAATATATTTGGAACTGTTGATAAAGAATGTTTTTCAGATGGATAGTCGCGCCGTTAGGCTGCGCCTTAGAATTCCTATTCCTTCCTATGTAACAGGGACGGGAGGCGTGGTTATGAAAGCTCCATTCATTTCAATTGTATCGCTGAAGGCTCAGGCGACTACAGCCTAAGCCAGGCTTGCCAACGACGACAAGATGTTCTTATTCTGTGGAATGCATTCAAAGTTGTTCAAGGAGACTGAAACCACTCTCATGAAAGTTTATACTTTCCCTCTTTCACTCTCCGAAGGATTAATAATTGACAAGTTACCAGAAACAGTTAGATATGGCTAATAAGTGATAATTATTATTGAGAACTCAAATGGTATCCCTTAAAGTATAATAACTAAAATATTTCCGCCAGATAGCACCATGAGGTGGCAAGGGGTAGCAGAACCATCTACCGAGACTTAACGGAAGTTTTCTGTTTAAAATATGCCACCGCCCATGCTGCGTATTTGTAAACAAGTGTTCGCGCGGTAAAATCGTTGGTGTAACTTAATTAGTTCATTATGTTGTTTGTCAGTGGCAAGTCTTAATTTGCGTGTTATGGGCTACAGTTAGGGTTGGCATTGCATTTTTTTAATCAAGGTCGTCAAACGTTGTAATAAATAATACACATATGTATTAAATAAGCAGCCTCCGTGGCCTAGGCGGCAGCACGCCGGCCTCTCACCGCTGGGTCCGTGGTTCAAATCCCGGTCACTCCATGTGAGATCTGTGCTGGACAAAACGGAGGCAGACAGGTTTTTCTCTGGGTACTCCGGTTTTCCCTGTCAACATTTCATTCCAGCAACCCTCTCCCCTATCATTTCATTTCATCTGTCAATCATTTCATCATTGCCCCCGAGGAGTGCGTCAGGCCTCGGTAGCCGGCACAGTCCATATCCTCGCCGCTAGATGGGGGAGGCTTCATTCATTCCATTCCTGACCCGGTCGGAGACTGGAAGCAGGCTGTGGATTTTCATTGTCATGTATTAAATAAGCATTGCATAATCAAATACACATATCATATAGGCCTATGGCACCAGCAACTTACAAATGCTTTTCATTTGAACGAACCTTTGCAAACATCTTTTATTTGTAAGTACCTTCTGATAAAATTCACTACAATTTTCATCATAATTGTAATATGTGAACAATTCTTGTTTTATCAAACTAATGGAGTTTCTGTTTGAATAGCCTCTCCAATTGATATTCATGACAGAAAAAACTCTCTCTGTAAATGCATTGGAGGGGAAAATGCTGAGTATTAACTTCACAAGGACTATGATACTCCTTAATTTTGTTGCCCCTAATAAATCTATAACATGTATCCATCTATCTAACACAGACATATAAATCATTTTCTCTTTCAAACTTGCACCTGTATCCAGGGGCGGTTCGAGTGGGGGGGTTGGGGGGGTGTCTCACCCCCCTCAGGTATTTTCTCAGTCGGCAAATACGACATCAGTTGGCAGTCGGCAAATCCTGAAGAAGTCGTAACATTTCCCAAAACAGCATTTAAAAAAGCAAAACGGGGCATGGCCATATACGATTTGGTCCGATTTCTTAAAAATAATATTTATTATACTGACAGTCGGCATTTTTACCGACAGTCGACACAAACGGACGCAGCAATAATTTCGTGCAGCCAGGCAATAGTCCAGTGCGGCAAGAGGAAGAATCGGCAAAATAACCATTTTAAAAGTTTCACTTCCAGTCCTTGGTGCACCGGCTGTCACTTGCCATTTCGTTTCTGTATATGGAAACTGAAGAAAGAATGGCAGATGAGCAATATGGGACCAAGGACAAGGAATGAACTCATCGGCACGTTCCTGGGTGGGAGTAATATCCCGCGTTCATTATGCAGAGCGACTCAGCTTCACAGCGAAGGGAGCCCAGCATCTGTGCCATGTGGCTAGACAAACGGTGTTGGTGAGCGCATTGATAACTTCAGGTCAAGCCAACTCATTGTGATGTTGTCGGAGGAATATTATGATCTGCTACCGCTTGTCTCGGCGTGTCCTCACAGATCCGCGCTATTGTGACAAAATTGACAGATTTATGGTTCCTAGGTTCCTCAAGGGGTGGAGCGCTCACTATGATCAGTGCAGTGGTCACTGAGAATGAGCGAAAGCAGTCGTTCCTGAACCAGCAACTTTTACAGTGATAACTTGGTGCAAATACAGTGGCAGTGGGACGTGAGTTTTCGCCGGCACGGAGCATCGCGTACCCATGAAACGTACGTAATAATAATACAATAAATACATGCATATTTTCAGCCATGTTTATGTTTAATGGTGTTATCAAGAAAAAATGCCCGATAAATCCATAAAAGTCTACCTTTGTGGGGGGAGTTCTATTTTAAGCCATCTTTTTTTATTTGAATAAAACTTACAGAGTGTTTTAAGGGCCGGGTTCACCAACGCAGCGTTAACAGACCGTCAGTAAATGCGTTGTTAACTTTAACATCGGCATTAAGCTCGTTGGCGTTTCACCAGCACATTCGCCGATTGGCATGAGCAAACGAAGTGTTATGTTTAAGGGCTGTACAAAACTCATTGAAAGATGATGATTCTGGCGGTATTTGTTTATTCTTTGGTGTAATCGAGCAGACTGTTAACTGAAAAGGCTTAAAAGTTACATGCTCCTTGGTTAAAAACAAACATGGCTGATGAGGAAAAGAGCAAGAAGGGCCGGGGACTGTGAAATATTCGTTAAATGAAAGAAACATAATTATTATCCACCCTTATCTACTCGGTGGATGAGCATCGTGAAATCGCTGAAAATAAGAGGACTGATGCTGTAACGTTTAGGTAGTCTTTTATTAAATTAACTACATGTGCTACGCCGTAATGCATCACACGATATTAGACATAAATAAAGAATGGTACATAGGCCTGGGCTATCTTACTTATCAGATGGGAATTCCAGGTTAGGTTCTGTCATCTGTAGAACATTCATCAACACAGAAGGTTTTGACAACCGAAATCTCATAATAAATTCTATGTCGTCGCATTCATTGAAGTAATTCCTTCGTTAATTATGTTAGTGGTTGAAGAAAATCTAGCATGTCTTCAAAAACATCGTCATCGTTGAGAATAGTGTAATGCACGACTATTCCAGCTTTCGCCGTACGCCATTTTGGATTTGATTGCTACGTAAATCGACCGTCAAGTCGTTAATTCCATGTTGACTGAGCAATTAGTTTTGACGGCTTGTTAGGGAAGCTAATGGATTGTTAAAGTTTGGTGAACCACAACATTTCGGTAATCGTCCGTCAACGGCCTTAATTGGTTTGTTAACATTTTAACGAACCATGGTGAACCCGGCCCTAAATCCCAGTGACAAGAAAACCGGGGCGGGGTGGAGGAGACAAGTCTAAGTAAGTTTGTCGATGGAACGAATATCCGGAAAAGCACCCCTGCGACGCTCGACGTCTTCAAAGGGATGAACTTAATGCCCATCGGGTAGCTAAGGTACAATTAAAATCAAAATCTACCGTTGAGCCATCGTCTACCGTTGAGCCATCACCTACCGTTAAGCCATCGTCCATCGTTGAGCCATCGTCCACCGTTGCGCCATTTACCACCGTTGAGCCATCGCCCATCGTTAGCCATCATCTACCGTTGAGCCATTGACCACCGTTGCTCATCGCGAACCGTTGAACCACCACTATTCCCCAACACTTCTGACGTTCGCAAGTTACGAGCAGCTGGAACTTCATCGGATGCCGGTTGTAGTGGTGACGGTCCTACACTGCGTAGTAGCGAATTTTCGTGGATCGTGCTTTCTGGCCAAGTTTCTTAACGCATTTCAAAAGAGTTGAAGGTATTTTGAAAATAATAAAAGAAGACGCTATTCCGAACACAACTTTTTATGGTAGAAATGATAAGACTGCTTATTCAGAATCCATGATGAAAGCGGTCAGTTGCTTCAACGAGCATGAGAGGAGGAAAATAAAATGCGTGCAGACGCAGTACCCATTCAAGCGGGCGATTTACCTGTTAATCGCGATCCTGCAAAACGGAAAAGAATTATCACGGCAAACGAACGACTGTACCTGACTTCACTTGGGGCCTTCCAGCCAAAACTTAGTGAATTTCCAGCAAATCCAGACATACCAGAAAATAAGCAGCATCGATTTAATCTGACCTGGTATACGGATTTTCCCATGTTGAAGTACAGCATTGAAAAAGACGTGGTGTTTTGTTTTGCCTGTGGCTTATTTCCAAACGGACGAGGAAGGGCGACCGCAAGTGAAGAATGGTCGGACGCCGGAGTACGTCAGTGGCACAAATTGAAAAGTCGCGGAAAGAAGATAAAGGGAAAATTACAAGAACACTTCACTTCAGAAGCTCATCAAGCAGTTATGACAGATTTGTGCCACTTTATCAATGCAAAAGGCCACGTAGACGTTCTCCTTGATAAACATTTATGGACGATCGGAATTGAGGAAGAACAAGAAAAGGAGTTCCACAAAAGCCTTATCCAGATACTTATTGACACTGCAAGAACCCTTTGTCGGCAAGGTTTGGCTTTCCGAGGTCACGAGGATGGAATCACTCAAGATAATGGAAACTTCACGCAAATTGTGAAGTTACTTTCACGGCATAGTCCGGTCATGAATAGGTGGTTGGAAGAAGTGAATACGCGGAAGCACAAGGTTACGTATATGAGCAAGGACTCTCAAAATGAATTCATCCGTCTACTTGGAGGGAAAACTCGTGAAATAATTGCAGAAGAGATCAAGAACGCCGGTATGTTCTCCGTTATAGCAGATACTACTCCCGATATGTCACATAAAGACCTCCTCGCGTTGAATATCCGATACGTCGTCGAAGAAGATGAAGAGCTCGTTTCCTATGCAGCGTCTTTTAAAAATAGACGCTGTTTTAACAAAAAAAAAAGGACTGGAGAGGAGTTGGCTGAAAAATTATTTTCAATTTTAAATTCAGAAGGACTTTTACTTCCACTCGATAAACTAGCGTTTCAATCGTACGACTTTGCTAGTAACATGTCTGGCATATACAACGGCACTCAGAAAAAGCTATCAGAGAAGTGCAAAATATATATTCCGTTCGTTCCATGCCAAGCTCACAGGTTAAACATTTTCGTAGAGACAGCTTGTAATGCTAGCGCACTTATCCGAGAGTTTTTTGACACTCTTGAAGCATTGCAGGGTTTTTTTCGGGTAGCACGAAACGACATTCAAGCTAGCAGAAAGAGCTGGATAAAATTGAAAATTCACTTCGACTTAAGAATTTATAAAAAACAAGGTGGACTGCGCGCGCCGAATCGGTGAGAGCTGTTTCTACGTCTTATGAAGAGGTAGTCACAGCATTGGAAACAATGACAACCTAATTCGATTCTGAATTTGACAGTAAAACCCGAACCTTTGCGTCAGGCTCACACAAAAAGCTTCTACATTGATTTTATCTGCGGCATGTACTTTACCAAAAACATCCTGTTTAAAATTAAGAACGTAACTGAGCTTTTAGAAGCGGAGGAGCTGAATGTAGTAGACGCGATGCAGCTGATTCAGAGCGCTTTGAAGTCTTTTGAAGATATCAACGACGAAGGCAAGATGAACGCATCGTCATTTGCGAAAAGTATGAAGAGCCCAATAGCACACCGGGGCGAAACACTGTCATCTTGTTGAGTTATGCCGGAACATTTAGCACTATTTGTGTTTAAATATATTATGGCTCAACGGACAATGCATATTTTCTTATGAAAGTTGTATATTCAATGCCAAGGTAAGGTTATAATTGCTTTGGAATGGAGTTTCGACTCCCATAGTGCACTGGCTTGCTTGTGACGCGGATACACATGTATCAAATACGTCTTGCAATGGCCTTCCCAGTGTGCACTAAACAGTGTCTTGGTGAGGTGTGCTTTAACCAACTGAAGAGCCCAATAGCACACCGGGGCGAAACACTGTCATCTTGTTGAGTTATGCCGGAACATTTAGCACTATTTGTGTTTAAATATATTATGGCTCAACGGACAAAGCATATTTTCTTATGAAAGTTGTATATTCAATGCCAAGGTAAGGTTATAATTGCTTTGGAATGGAGTTTCGACTCCCATAGTGCACTGGCTTGCTTGTGACGCGGATACACATGTATCAAATACGTCTTGCAATGGCCTTCCCAGTGTGCACTAGACAGTGTCTTGGTGAGGTGTGCTTTAACCAACTGAAGAGCCCAATAGCACACCAGGGCGAACCACTGTCATCTTGTTGAGTTATGCCGGAACATTTAGCACTATTTGTGTTTAAATATATTATGGCTCAACGGACAATGCATATTTTCTTATGAAAGTTGTATATTCAATGCCAAGGTAAGGTTATAATTGCTTTGGAATGGAGTTTCGACTCCCATAGTGCACTGGCTTGCTTGTGACGTGGATACACATGTATCAAATACGTCTTGCAATGGCCTTCCCAGTGTGCACTAGACAGTGTCTTGGTGAGGTGTGCTTTAACCAACTGAAGAGCCCAATAGCACACCAGGGCGAAACACTGTCATCTTGTTGAGTTATGCCGGAACATTTAGCACTATTTGTGTTTAAATATGTAAGTAAATGCGGAGGAAGACTTCTTAAAGTACCACAGGACCCGGCGACTTGCAAAGAAGTATGACGTGCATGCTGAAACGACAGCAGAAACTTCTTTTCTTACATTCTGCAGAAAGGATGTGGATGTACTTACTACAAGCGTGCAAGACAATCTCGCAAAACTAATTTCTTTGCTAGAGCCATTCCACATAATTTTCAAGATACCCGCTGATAGAAAAAACTGCACCATCGAGCGCGTCCGATCTATAAAGCAATCACACTCGAAAATCATCCTTCACGATGAAGAGCTTGTGCTGGCAGAGCTTGAAATCCTGCTCGATGCCAGTAAACAGTGCTCATCTCTTAAGGAAATCGCAAAAGTTGCTGTTAAATTAAAGAGGATTATCCAGTGTGGTTAACAAGTAGTTCGACTGATTTTATCATCCCCAGTGTCTTCTGCTTCTTTCGAACGGTCCTTCAGCAAGTTGAAGCTCATTTACAATCATTTGCGGACATCGATGGGTGAGGACTGCTTAGACTCTCTCATGATGTTGTTTTCAACGAAAGATAAGGTCGACGACATTGAAATTACGGAGATAGTGGAGAAGAAGTCCTTGTTAAAACATCGTAGAGTAGGGTTTTAGAAAGAATAACTTTTTTTTTTAAATTCTTGTAATATTTAAACACTTATTTTCTTCATTTATCAAATTTTCCTGCGATTCAAAATTCAGGAACTAATAAAATACATTTTAAATGAAAGCCATTGATTAAGTATACTTGTCTTGTGTATCGTTTGCCCCCCCCCCTCTCTCTCTCTCTCCCTTTCCCTCCCGTTGCTCAGTTTTTAAACGCATAGTCGGCAATGTTAAACAGCCAGTCAGCATTTTTTAAATTCTCACCCCCCCTAGATGTACAAGGTCGAACCGCCCCTGCCTGTATCACCAGAAAACAAGCTAGATATTACAATCAATTCTGAAGTGGGACATTTGATAATTGGTGCAAAATTGAATATATTATCAAATTAACAAAAAAACGGAATATTTGGCGTTCCGTTAAAGATTAAAACAGAACGCGGATCAAAACAAGAAACAGCGGAATTGTCCCGGGTAAAACGGAATGTCTGGCAACCCTAGCTACAGTAGTGGTAAGTGTATGTCTACAAGACAATACATTCAGTTAGTAGCGTATCGGGCAAAAATCTCGACCATGAAACTACTGTCGACCAAAATATTATGTGCACTCGAGTTTGAAGGTTGTTTGTGAAGTAACCAATAGACCTACATAAAATCCAATCACATAATCATTTTCATCGTTCTATTTTACGTTAGTTCATGTAGGTTTGGCATTTTTAATTTATATTTTAATATTTTTTATCGCAGTTTAAACACAAAAAGTGCCTGTTTTTAAGCGTGTTTCAACCATGCGTCACATTTAAGAATTATTATCTCACAAACCCGTCATAAGATGTAATCCAAATTTTAACACAATATACATTGGAATGTTGAATAACTGGTTTATTAATTTCAACATTTTGTGTGTTCAAAAACGAAAGTTGTTATCATTTTTGTAAGGTAACTAGGTAAGTACATTCATTTTAATTAGGAAAAATATGCTTCATAAAATAACATAATGGTGCCAATCTGTTTGTCAACAAGAAGTCTGTTCCGAGCTCCCCCACCTTTCACCGTGAAATTAAAAATCCTGCAGCAGTGTATGTGGGTGTCGTATAATGCGTTATACCAGCATTTTCCCACTACGTGCTGAGCCTTCCCCAGCTCCAACACCATGAGCCGCGGCTGCTCTGAAGTGTTTTTCTGCATCATTTCTCTTGACAGTTAAAAGTTCGGTATCATGCAGGGCTGTAGACAAATAGACATCCTTACTCTGCGAAGTTGTGGCTAACATTTTACAATACAAAAGTAGCTACAATAAACTGAAACTAACGGATCCTCATTGCTTACGGGCCCCTATGCATTTGCCCCCCTTGCTCCCCCATCTCGGCGGCTCTGAAACCACATCCTCCCATTCTACTTTTCTTTCGAGTAAAAATCATTGACAGAAGAATAATTTGTTCCTGATACCTCATTATAGGCTACTTGGCTACCACCTTCTTGCCCCTTAACTACCACTTTGTAAGGTGATAAGTTTCCTTTTCTTACCAGTACCTCGTGGAAAAAACATTTCACCTAAATTAATTTGGCTGCTGATTCTGTAGCTAAGTTGGCTAAAATCACTCTGTTATGTTATTAGCCTAATATTCTCACTAAACATTTTGTGAACTGGTGTTTTTTATTGCAACTTGCTTTCCCTTTAGTGTCACTTGTCCCTAATTGCCAACTTATTTCCCCTATACCATACTGCCATCTTAAATATAAATAATATTGAAATAAAAGAGGTTAATCAGGCAAAGTATTTAGGTCTAATCATCGACAAACACCTGACCTGGATTGAACACGTTGAACGAATTGCTAAGAAACTCTCACCTATAGTAGGGATCCTAAGGAAACTTCGGTATCTTATTCCCCTAAACCTTGTAAAACAAATCTACTATTCACTTGTACATAGCAAGCTCCAATATTTAAATGTTATTTGGGCTCACTGCAGGAAATCCACACTGAATGATTTAATGACTATTCAGAATAGGGCTATTAGAAACATATTTAACCTTCCTTACTGCACTCCAGTAAAAGATCTGTACATCAGAAGTAAAATTCTACCCCTCAGCATAAGTGCAGATCTCCGAGCAGCTATGCTAATATACAAAATTAAACACAACACAATACTCTATAGCTCTCCCTACATCTTGAACTCGGACAATCATTCTTATGGAACTAGGCATGCGAAGGACGTAGCCTTATATATCATTCACTCTTCTAAATACGGTAGAAATAGTTTCAAGTTCTCTGCATCACAGTCATATAATAAACTTCCCGATGAAGTAAAAAGTGCACCAACTTTGTCAGTATTTAAGAGGAAAACTACGAAAGTATTGTGGGAAAAATTCGATGCATCGTAATACATCAAATAAGCTTAAAAATCCTGTGCTTATCATTTTAAGAGACCTTGGTCTAAACAATCTTAGATATAGTATCAACTTTACTAATAGGCCTATGCCCTTATTCATCAATTTGTGTTACCTTCAGAATTTTCTTCCTGGTGTGTAAACACACATATTACTGTACAATTCCTCTGTACGAGCCTATGGCTCTTTGGAATTAATTGAATAAAAACCTTTATGTGCCACTTACAAATGCATGGACCCTCATCATCTTATTAAGATGTGGAGGCTGTACAAAGAAGAGCAGCTCATATTGTTGTGGAGGATTTCAGGTAGACAAGCAGTGTGCAGAATATGATTTGGAGCTCAGGATGGGAGACATTAGGAAACAGAAGACAAAGGACTAATAGGCATGTTTCAAGCAGTCAAGGGTGATGAGGCATGGGAATGCATTAGGGAAAACATTGAAATAAAGAATATATATAGAGGCTGAAATGACCATGAACTGAAAATTAACTATAAATTAGTTTGTGGTACTACTGTATAACCCCACTTAGTTGATAATCGGAATTAAAAATTGTTCTTTTGTTTATGAAAGTCACTAGCAGACTACTATCCCTATTCTTAGTTAAAAGTATTAGATTCCACCTAGTGAATACGTTTATTTCATTGAGAAACTAGTTTGTGGTGTTATAACCCCACTTAGTTGATAATCAGAATTAAAAATTGTTCTTTTGTTTGTGAAAGTCACTAGCAGACCACTATCCTTATTCTTAGTTAAAAGTATTAGATTCCACCTAGGGAATACATTTACACACATCAAAAAAAGTTTTGCATCACCTCGGTTCCCAGATCTCCGGCATATAGACGTTGACTGTGTATATTGTATCCAAGATACAGTCCCTTTGACTGTTCATAGATGTCACTAAAACTGCTCAAAGATGTAAACAACCATGCATGAGCAGGGCCTATTAGACGGAGGGGGTACGACAGCCGATCAGTTCCAGTCATTCCACCAGGACGAAGGTACGCTGCTCATGTTGTCTGTAGTTCTACCATGCCTAGAAGGTCAATACCGCAGTTCGATCGCGTCCGCATTGTTACTTTGTGTCAAGAAGGGCTCTCAACAAGGGAAGTTTCCAGGCGTCTCAGAGTGAACCAAAGCGATGTTGTTCGGACATGGAGGAGGTACAGAGATACAGGAACTGTCGATGACAGGCCTCGCTCAGGCCGCCCAAGGGCTACTACTGTAGTGGATGACCGCTACTTACGGATTGCCGCTCGGAGGAACCCTGACAGCAATGCCACCATGTTGAATAATGCGTTTCGTTCAGCCACAGGACGTCGTGTTTCAACTCAAACTGTGCGCAATAGGCTGCATGATGCGCAACTTCACTCCCGACGTCCATGGCGAGGTCCAGCTTTGCAACCCCGACACCATGCAGCGCGGTACAGATGGGCCCAACAACATGCTGAATGGACCCCACGGAATTGGCATCACGTTCTCTTCACCGATGAGTGTCGCATATGCCTTCAACCAGACAATCGTCGGAGACGTGTTTGGAGGCACCCTGGTCAGGCTGAACGTCTTAGACACACTGTCCAGCGAGTGCAGCAAGGTGGTGGTTCCCTGATGTTTTGGGGTGGCATTATGTGGGGCCGACGTACGCCACTGGTGGTCATGGAAGGCTCCGAAACGGCTTTACGATACCTGAATGACATCCTCCGACCCATAGTGCAACCATATCGGCAGAATATTGGAGAGGCATTTGTCTTCATGGACGACAATTCTCGACCTCATTGTGCACATCTTGTGAATGCGTTCCTTCAAGATAACGACATCGCTCGACTACAGTGGCCAGCATGTTCGCCAGACATGAACCCTATCGAACATGCCTGGGATATGTTGAAAAGGGCTGTTTATGGACGTCTTGACCCACCAACCACTCTGAGAGATTTACGCCGAATTGTCGTTGAGGAGTGGGACAATTTGGACCAACAGTGTCTTGATGAACTTGTGGATAGTATGCCACGGCGAATACAGGCATGCATCAATGCAAGAGGACGTGCTACTGGGTATTAGAGGTAGTGGTGTGTACTGCAATCTGGACCACAAATGCTGAAAGTCTAGCTGTATGATGGTACAACATGCAATGTGTGGGTCTCATGAGCAATAAAACGAGCTGAAATGTTGTTTGTGTTGATCTCTATTCCCTTTGTATTCAACGGTTCCGGAACTCTTGGAACCGAGGTGATGCAAAACTTTTTTTGATGTGTGTATTTCATTGAGAAATTCGAGCCAAATTACAAGACTCTTGTTCACGCCTTAGTGTGTCAACATACGGTATATTCATAAATACGAGAACACTCAAAACTCTAAAAATTGTTAAAATATAATCATAACCTCGAGCTGTTAATCACTTAAATTTACTTATATTTCTATCATTGATATTCTTAACTTCTAGATATTGTCTTATTTGTGAGCGTCAAATGGTTACAAAATTCACTTGTTAAGAACTTTTGTTATTGTAGTGATGCTTCTAATCTGAAGGCTTGTCAAATATTTGCTGTCGCTGGTTTAACATTCTTGACTATTATAACTGTCATTATGGCTTCATCTCTGTTTGACTATGAAGGACTAGTCTTGTTAATAGAATCAAGATTGTGAAGTATCCATTTTGCATGTTGTGGATTGTCAAGTAGCCTACTTGGATCTCAGTAACTTAGTTCAATGGTTCCTAGGTCGTTTGTTCAATTTGACCAGGTGTCATTCATGGATGTTGTAGAATGTGAACGACTTAACACTCTTAGAGTGTGTGTGTTTTGCTGGGCCAGCTGGTTGCTACTACAGGGTCAGCTGATGTAAGCTGTTAACAGTACAATGGGGGGGTTAGTAAGATAAATATGTGGTTACAATTTGAAGGTATTTGGATGAAGGTCGCTGATCATTTTGTCGATGTCGCCAAGTGAAATAAAGCAAGTCAAGAATTGTGTCACGGCACGTGATACATGGCAACGTCTGAAACTGATCTACCAATCCCACGGACCGGCTCGGAAGGCGACCTTACTGAAAAGGCTAACCTTACAGAAATTGGCGGACGATGGCGACATGCATGACCATCTGAACGATTTCTTCGACACCGTGGACAAATTGGGAGATATGAACATCACGATCAATCCAGAATTGTTGACAGTTGTGTGTTTATACAGTCTGCCGGCACGGTTCGAGAACTTTAGGTGTGCAATAGAGTCACGTGACAACCTACCGACTCCCGAGGCTCTTCGGACCAAAATCATCGAAGAGGATGACGCACGAAAATCGAGCACACAAGGTGAAATAGCGGGAGCTATGTTCGTCAAGAAGAAGACTGGTCCAGGTAACATGAACTATAAGAAACAAACACCCAAACTAAACAACAACAGTGAAACAGAAGGAGGAGGATCTGAGTTCCGGTGCCACGTGTGCAAAAAGCAAGGTCATCGAGCCAGCCAGTGCAGATTTAAACAAAGAGATCCATCGAAGAACAAAGGTAAAGACAGTTCTAATACTCAATCGGCAAATTTCACTCGAGAACTATGCTTACAGGCGACGACAACTCAGAGCAGTGGCGTACGCAGAATATGGTGCCTCGACAGTGGCGCCACTTCACATATCTGTGGCGACCCTGAGATTTTTTCGAAGATCGATGAGTCACGAAGGGGTGTGGTGAAATTGGCTGATGATTCAACGGCAGAGATCGTGGGAAAAGGCAGTGTTCGCTTATCTACCCGCATTGCGAACGAAGAGATAGATGTCTCTCTCAGATGTTTCTCACGTTCCAGACCTCAGGACAAACTTGCTGTCGGTGGGAAAGATCACCGTCCGCGGCCATGAGGTGATTTTTGACAAGGAAGGCGCAGTCGTCGTGAACGAAAAAGGAGAAGTCTTGATGCGAGCTGAGAGGAAGAATAACCTATATTACGTCAGTGAGAGTCAAGAACGAGCAAATATGGCTGCATCACTCAAAATAATTGATCTTGAATTGCTACACCGTCGGCTCGGACATGTCAACGTGGGCGACATCTTGGTAGCTGTGAGAAAAGGGAGGGTTTCTGGCGTTGAGCTGAGAAATCCATCGAAGACTCTGGACTGTAGAGTCTGCCTCGAGGGGAAGATGTCTAGGACGCAGTTTCCAAAGAAATCCGATCGACGGACGGAGCTACTCGATTTGATCCACACGGACGTGTGTGGACCGATGCCGACTCCATCTATGGGAGGTTCAAGGTACCTCTTGGAAATCATCGACGATCACTCTCATTGGTGTGAAGTGAGATTTCTGAAGGCAAAATCAGAGGTCTACGAAGCTACCGTCGAGTACGTTACCAGGATGGAGAATCAGAAAGGAAAACTAGTAAAGGTGATCCAGTCTGACAACGGCAGGGAATACCTGAATCGAGAGTTCGACAACTACCTGAAGAAGCGCAGAATCACAAGACGCCTCACAGTCCCTCACAACCCTGAACAAAGCGGGAAGTCGGAGAGGATGAATAGGACTTTGATGGAGACTGCCAGGTGCATGTTGTTCGACGCTGGATTACCTCACCGCTTCTGGGCGGAAGCAGTGAATACTGCAAATTACATCCGTAATCGCCTGCCATCAAAAAGTATCGGAGGCAAAACACCGTACGAATTGTGGACAGGAGAGATTCCTGACATCTCGCAATTCAGAACGTTTGGAAGCAAGGTTTACTTCCTGGACAGGGATCCCGGAAGAGGGAAACTGGATCAACAAGGCAGAGAAGGCATGTTCATGGGTTACTCCGAAGAAACCAAGGGCTTTCGCATATACTCCCCTGACAAAGACACAGTTTTGATTAGCCGAGATGTGAAATTCTTCGAGAATGAAAAGCCACTGGAAAAGACTAGGATGGAGCGCCCGGAATCCTCGAAGAAAGATATTTGTTGGGAGCTGTTCTTTGCAGAACTACCGCCGCAATCACCAAGAGAAAAAGATCAACCAGCTGTAGTGGAGGAACCAGTCTCTCAACCCGAATTTGGAGAAGATGATCAACCTTTCCTGGGTTTTGATGTGACGCCAGTGGATGATCATGATAGAACGACTGTCGAAACATCCGATACTACGCCTCAATTGATGCAAGGACCTGGTCGTACCAAGATTCTGCGAACTGGAAAACGGGGAAGACTGAAGAAACTTTTTCAAACAAATCTCCAAGATGTGGAGGAGTAAGAAGAAGACGAGGAGATTTTTCTAGCAGAGATTCCATTCAAGGAGGCAATAACAGGACCAAACTCTAACGAGTGGCATGGTGCCATGGTCATGGAAATGGAATCTATCCTGAGAAACAATACATGGGTGCTGGTGGATCCTCCCCGTGATGCCAAAGTCATCGGATGCCGGATGGTGCTGCGCGACAAACTAAAACCTGATGGAACACTTGAGAAGAGAAAGGCCAGGCTGGTGGCTCAAGGTTTCAACCAGGAGTATGGAATCAACTACTTTGACACGTTCGCACCGGTGGCGCGAATGGAATCAATTCGATTGATGGTTTGTCTCGCTGCCAAGCTCGGTGTAAAAATCAGACAGTACGATATCACAATGGCTTATCTGTATGGTGACCTAGACGAGGAAATATTCATGAAACAACCGAAGAACTTCAGGGAGATGTTAGAGAGCATTGCGATGTCTGGAACTGACGAAACAAAGGAGAAGGCCAAGAACATGCTTCGCCAGTTGCAGGGAGGCGACAAGGTCAGCTTACTACAAAAATCACTGTACAGATTGAAACAGGCCGGTAGAAAGTGGTATGCCAAGCTGCGTGAGGTCTTGAGGAAGTGCGGTGCCAAACCAACCGCATCGGATCCGTGTCTATTCCAAATTGGTTCCGAAAATAACATAACTTTGATTGCTTCGGAGTCGAACATTGGAAAGCTGCCAAGAGAGTGCTGCGGTACTTGAAGGGGACTTCGAACATCGGACTGATCTACGAAGCAGACACCGAACCGATCCAAGGATTCATCGACGCCGACTGGGGAAGCTGCCTAGAAGATAGGAGGTCCTACACGGGGTACGTGTTCCTGTTCGACGGATGCCCTATATCGTGGGATTCAAGAAAACAAAGAACCGTGGCCCTTAGCACCACGGAGGCCGAGTACATGGCATTGTCAGAGTGCGCCAAGGAAGCTGTGTACTTACGTCGATTTCTGCTCGAGTTAGGCTTCAAAGACTTAGCCACTATGTTCATCTTTTGTGATCAAGTGCAATTAATTTGGCAAAGAACGCGATGTATCACAGTAGAAGCAAACATATTGATATCAAACATCACTTTGTTCGTGAAGTCTTTTAGTGTAAATTTTTTGTTTTGAAGTATTTCTCTACGAACGATCACGTTGCTGACTTTCTCACGAAAAGTTTAAGTTGAATGAAACATGAACGTTGCTTGAAGTTTGCTGGTTTGGAGAGTGTGAAGTTTGTATGAACCTGTACTTGAGGGGAAGTGTTGTAACTTTGGTGGTTTTATTCTTGTTTATCAAGTATGCGGTTCTGTATATGTAAGGTGCTGCCACCTGCCCTTTTATGCTTCAGTTTGTCTAAAACTTTCGCCATGTTCGCGGTTCCGCTATTGCCATCCGTGTACATCAGTTCGTTATTATTATTAAACTCACATCAGTTCGCTTTGCTTATATTTCTCTGGTTTCCTTATATCCTCTTACAAAAACAAAAAAACATGGCTTAAAATTATTCCTTGAAAAAAGAAAAGATCACTCAAAGAATAGTGCAACATATTTCATTGACATTGGAAGGGTTAAGCCAAGTGCTCAGGTGGCTAGGGGTTTCTGCACTGAGAATTCTGTGCTGACGGTGGCCATTCTAAGAGGTATTTATTTATTTATCGTATGGCTGGGAGTGTCCGAGGACATGTTCGGCTCGCCCGAGTCTGTAGCAGCTTGCAGCGGACACCCTTAGGGTGAGCTACAAGTTCCGTTCAATTTCAAGTAGTTCCAACTTTCACCACCAGATATCAATGTTACCTAGTCGTGAACGTTGGAACTTTGATAGAGCATTCCGACGAAATCAAACCTAACAATTTAGCTTCACACAAGTTTAGTCTGTGCTTTACTTCCCCTCCGAAGGAAGGCATACTTAAGGATTTTTAGAGCTCTTAAAAAATCCAACGACTTTGGTCGGGTTTGAACCTGCTATCTTGGGTACTCAGTTCAGTATGCTACCAACTATGCCTCCATACAAAAGCTGGGATGTCCCCTTATTTCAAACTACTACTACTACTACTACTACTACTACTACCACTACCACTACCACTACCACTACCACTACCACTACCACTACCACTACTACTAGGAAAGGTATGAGGGGAGATGGTATTTGGATATTAATAATAATGTAAAGCCAAATCTCACACCTTTAATGTAACATCGAGCCACTTATTGTACAATTTGCATCACATATACCAAAAATTTATCTCTTGGACAACTACAGTATTTTTCAAAAATTCTTCCCCTGTTATGCAATTAGTGCCTGAAATAAAACATACACAGAGTAACAGCACAGGAACATCATCTCAAAAATAGCCCATTTGGTTTGTAACAGAGAAAAATATAAATGATACAATGTGTGTCATAGAATTTGTGGTTTATAGCGTTTAAAAATACAAAATTGAGAATTTAGTTTTTAACAACATTTTTTTTTTAGATTTAACAGTTTTAGTAAAATGTTTGAAAATAAGGATTATATGTAATATTACATTGAAATTATATAATTGAATCACATAATATTGTTCAACATTAAATTTACTGGCACTATGGAAAATGATGTTGGCAGAAAGTGAAAAGGTTTTGAGAAACATGCATGAAATATATAGACTTACAATGAACATTAAGTAAAAAAAGCACTGAATTATATTAAAAAGTAAACATACTGTGTTTTCGAAATAGAGCTATCTCCTGTTGAAAAACTTACAGAGCAGACAACCCAAAATAGTAATTACTTACAACAACAACAAATGTATACTGTGTATATATTTATCAAGCATCTTCCTGTGAAGAATATGGCACTATTAAAAAGAAAATTACAGAATTTTCACAGGAAAACAAATTTAGCAAATAACTAATATTTTGATATTTTGAATAAACTTAGCATTTTATTGCTACCGGTACTAGTAATTCAAATCTGGTAACATTGGTAAGCAGAGGTCAATAAACAAGAAAGTATGTCAACTGATGCTCAACATCACAAATTCTAATGATACACTGTACCTGTCATTCTAGCAGAAATGAAATATGGAGCAGTGAAGTCCTTTAGTAAACTTTTATTTCTTCGAGCCAAAACTTTGTCTACTTCTCTCAAACCTTCACATAAACTGAAGTTGCACTTGATTTCACCGATAAGCAAAGCTCCTTTTTCAAAGTTAAGTAAAGAATCTTCAGTCTTCTGGATATCTGAACATACCTCACTAGAGTTGAAATAAACCTACTGGTATTAAAATTAATGACTTAGATGAATATATAAATGTAAAATTTATGACTCAAGAAACAGACAAAGCCAAATTATATTGAATACTAACTCTGTCATCTGAATATGACACATATTTGTACACTTTTTATACAATTCTTCTTGCATAACTTTATACACCAAGAAACAGCTACTCAAAACAGAGAGTATCAAACAGCCAATGATGTAAACAATTTATTTCATTCTTGAAACTACAAGTTCTAGTTGCTTCACCTCCATTCCTTGAGTACCTACACATACACAGTATCTTCCATTTGTATGGACTGCATAAGTATTTGTTCATGTGGGTCAATGATAAATCAAGTCCCACTTAAAATATTAAATAATGCTACCAAGATGGATGATCATAGTAAAGTTATTGGTGAAAATATACCAATATCAGCTGTTTATCATTACTATTTAAGTTACCAAACAATTTGGTTAGTGCCATTTTGCAAATATGAGTGATTTATCATATTAATTTTGGTTATACATTTTTATGCCAATACAATTCAGTATATGAGGCACTCAGATGCTAACCCCCTACGTTTCCACTAATGATATGTATGGGAGCTCTGTGATGTAAACTGTAACGTTACCGTTAGGACACTTATGGAGACATTCAAAATGTGGCATGTCCGCATATGCCAACATCCACATCAGCCAAACTAGACCTCAGTCAACAAATCTTCCTCAAGATGCTGTATTAAGCTGTGGAAATTATTGCTCAATATTATCGACATAAGGCTCACTCTCCCACAAATAATTTCTGGCTGTAAAGCTTAACTAGAATGTGTAACAATAACCGCACAGTATAAAGAATCATTGCACATCAAGTATAATATACTGAATAGTTTAATGTGCCTGGAGAGATGTAAAAGCCAACCAATGCAATTTCAAAATAGAAACACATATTTCTGACAAAGAACCATTAATGTGTATATTAAGGCTTTCACGGCCCGGATTATATAAATAATTCATGTTTTTTTGGGCGAATGCCGTGTGTATTTAGATTAGAAACCTTGCCCAAAAAACATGAATTATTTATAAAGAACCATTAAGTTATACAGTACAGCTGCCAATCATTTGATGACTTGATAGTGTTAGTACAAGAGGAAATGTCTGGGTTTTTATTTAGAAATGTGAGTCATTATGAAAGACATGGCAACAATTTTTGAAATTAAATTTGTCATTATGCACAATTGAAGTTCAAAAATATCCTGCATCCTTTAGGAAATAAGTTACTTTGAATACTTTGACAAGTGCGACAATTTTGTAGTGATTAACGTATGCACTTGTTTCTTTAATAATAACAAGTGTTATGAATACTGTCGTAGTATTACATTTTGTGGACTCCAGTGCATTTGGTAGCCTACACTACACCATATCATATCATATCATATTCATTTATTTACTGATTTAGTAAGTTTCCTGCTAGTGCACATTTTCTTTGTCTTCTGGCATTCTTCTCCAGTCTCACGCCATGTTAATGGTGACATTTGGTGACACATCCAACTTGAGTTCAGAAGATGCATTCCCTCAACCTACTTGACAGTATACAGTAGGATAGTTACCACATGGCTTACACTAAGTGGAAAACTCAACCAAATTATTTGCTTCAATTCTGACACTTCTCCTTTAACTATCATACTGTAAATAAAGGAGTTTCTGAGGATAATGTACACACTGGACATGATTTATCACTGGCTTTTTTGACAGGTTTTTGGCTTCAGCCTAAACGAGGAATTCAAATGACTGTGTTGTTTTGTATTCCTCATATTTCTCAGTGAGTAAGTTATCCAAGGAACACAGCATCATATCTAAATATTCTCAAAGATTCCAAAGTTGTGCTACAAAGTGCAACAAACCTTTCCCAATTATGATTTTAGAACCTTAAAAGCTTTCTCTCGATCATTTTGGAGTTGTGTTTGCTGCATTCAGTTACGACCATGAACTCTCTATTCCAAGGAGAACGAGAAGTATGCTACTGCTTCTTCATAAGAAAAACAATGATCTTTTGTAAATTGTGATTTATGTGGACATTCATTGTGACTTTATTGTAGGTCTAAATAATTGTTCTGATCACTGGTGTAAGTTCTCAAAATAAATAATAATGACGGTACATACAATAATATATTTAGAGACATTATACAATACTTAAATTTATATTCATTATGCTATACGTTTGAAAACATTCAATCCAGAAATTTATGTACACAATTTTTTAAATTAATATAGCTCACATACATTCATTCCACACAGTAACCAACATCAACAACTTGATAGCTGCTTATAGAACAGAGATACAAGATACATAAGACTGAGGATGTGCCGCAATGACACATATTGGCAGGACTGTATTGTCATCCCTCGGCTTTTACAACAACCTCCCCCTTGGCTTGGTTTCAATCGTCTCCAATTGGGTGTACAAGCACAATAAAACGGAATGTTGTTTAAGCTGACACCACCACACTCGCACATTGTGAATATGATTTGAGATGCAGAGGCAAGATAAAATGTTTTTAACAGAACTGAATTGTATTCCCACAGAGCGCAAGGGGTGGGGCGCGGGGAAATGCGTACGCCAGTCACGCGATACAGCTCAAAGAGTCGTGTACGCTGGCCCTGGTACCAATAGTCAGGGTTTGCCGGCTTGATGCACCGTCAACATCTGCTGCTGCTGGCTTCCGTGACCACTCAGTCCTGGCGTAGTGTGACTGAAACAGGAGAAGGAGGAAAACTGCAATAACTGGAATTGCTTATTGTATTTCCCAAGTACCATAGCACATTTTAAGATATTAACTGACCAGGAGTGAAAAATGGAATAATGAAGTGAAATAGGAATCCAGAATCAATCAGAATATTGCTTCCCAAACTTTCTACCCTTGTCCTCATTATACCTCAGTGAAGACTGTTTCCTGGAAAGAGAAAAATAATTAAGGTATTGTGAATATATATATTTTTTTTTTGCTATGACTTGATATTGCACGCTTGTCTTCACATTTTAATGTTATATTTCTTTTAATTAAATAAGAGAAAAGCAAAACTCAGACACTAAGGCACAGTAGTAAAGCCAGAGGGTCTGTACGCCTCGGAGTGCTTGACGCTGAATAAAAAAGGGGATCTTCAGGAACTGGAAATAAAGGAGAGGAAAATTTTGCGGAAAATTTTAGGACCACAGAAAACTGCTGACGGGACATGGAAGAACAGAAAGAATGATGACCTCTATAAACACACTGAAAAAATTACTGTCACAATGCGGAAGCGAAGGTTGAAATTCTACGGACATTTGGTGAGAATGGACGAGAACCGACTGACTAAGAGGATATTCAAGTATATTACAGAGCTGAAGGCTACAACTAAGTGGGTAGAAGAGGTTAAAAGGGATGCCAAGGAATATGGACTCACATTGGATGTGATCTACAACAGAAAAGAGTTTAGAAACCGAATTGACAACATCAAGATGTTTGAGGAGAAAACACCTAAAATTAGAGCCAAACTGGTAATATCCGAGGAGGAGCGAAAGATCAGAAGTGAATGAATGGAGGTTTTGGGAAGAGAAGAGGAGATTAACCAGAAAGCCTTAGGTTCCATGCGGTCCACAGGCAGCCAAATTCGGAAGAAAAATAAATAAAATAAGAGAAAAACAATGCATTTGAGCAATAACTTTTATAATATTGTACTTCAATGAATAGTTTCATAGACCTCATCTGTAATGCAGGATCTGTACTTTTCTGAATATATAAAGAAACTTAAGTATCCACTTTCATTACCGGTACATATCACAAATGTTATCCTAATTTAAGGATGCAAATTTCATTTGTGATTTGGTTTCATGGTAACTGAACCAAATTCAGTTATGAGAAAATATTTCCATTTTTGTTCATTCCTATCCAAAAATGTGATGTCTCTCAACATTATACAAATATGTTATTGACACTGATATCTTGATTTAAAGAACATTTAATCAAAAAGATGGCTTTTACAGCCAAGATCATTAAAATCCCCTAAGTACAGTACCTTTCATTACATTTCACAAATGTAATCTGATGTAATGTAATGTGATTTGATTTCATGGAAACTAAACTAAACCCTGCAAAAGACACAGGAGAAACCTAGAACAAGTGCTGGATTTTAACATTTAATCAAGTTGCACTTATGGTTAGAGATCTTAAACCTTTGCAATATTATGAGTTGAACTTTAGTTTTCTATTATGTGTAGCTGAGATATTTTTAGTTATGAATATATGTGCTTGGACTGTATTTGAATGTAAATAATAATAATTTTTAAAAATAGTAGATTTTCATGAATTTTGTAACACAATAAACTCTTTATAATCGATCCTGACTATTATATGTCAGAAAACTGTACTATAATGAGGCTCATTATAACACTATTTTTCATTATGAAACAGTTTCTCCCACCAATCGGAGCTCAAGAAACAGTTGTTTGACCAATTAGATAAGGATAGCATTGCACCTGCGATGAGTTCCAAGGCCTTCTAATTTAAATTTCACTGCATGGCCCAGTGTCATAGTAGGGTAATCGAGGAGGCCATGGTGTCCCATGCGCTCTGTTTAGTACATAAAACTGGCAAAATCTTAACAGATATTTATGAATATTTATGTTCGAACATGAAATAGTTAAAATAATTATCGTCGAACATAAACAGTTGTATGCAACTCGCCTATAATGGCAATAATTAAGACATGAGTATGTTTATAAAACGAGCGTATGCGAGTTTTATAATTTCCATACGTTGCATAATGTACTATTATTGTACTGTACATGGTAATGTGAACTTCAAATCGCACTGATAACCAATAAACAAGGAAAGTACAAGCAAACATAACTTGTATTTACTAAGCATACAACAAATGATACCTCAAAACCGATTGCATTACAAATTTCTCTCAGTTTGCTTTCGGGAAACAAGTCATGCATTTCTTTCTATCTCAATGATTAATTTATTTTCTTTCTTATAACATCCTCATTTTCTGGAGCATTAAAAGGACAATGTGATCAAATGAGTTTCGTTGTGCATAAATCGATACATTTTACTCCCTTGGTGTGAGTAATGGGCAAGTCCTCGACAGTCTCGTCTTCACACGATCGCTCTTCTTCCGGGGGTCTGTATTGGAATATTGACTCTACCTGTTGAATGCAACAGCCAATAAGAAGTGACTTGACTAGAGCAGTATAAGAATATTAGTTTTAAACCATTGCACATTGTTGTTCTGCTGTGTTGTCTGAAGGGAGACGATGTGTCAGCCAAATGTAAAGTGCATGTGATGAATAAACTCCAAACTGTTACCGGTACAGTATATTAACTGTTCCTGGAATTTAATAAAACCTAAAGGTTATGGGCCCAGGAAGCATACAGGATAAAGTAACAGCAAGATAGTGAAGTGTAAAGGCCTACCCACAATGCGCAGTCGGTTGTTGGTAGTTGACAGTCGCGGCCGTCTCTGTGTATACTATAGGCACCATTCACAACATGCAGTTGCAGTCGCCAGTCGAGAATTTCATCTTTGACTGCCGACTGCATATTTAAGAGCCAATCAGAACAGATCACAAGCTGATGCCACTTTGTCGTTTTCCAGGTCGTCATATTCTTTGGTCATCAGCTGTAGTACCGGGTGAGTTAGCCATGGTGGTTACGGCATGACAGATGGCAGTCGCTCACATCCGGGAGGCGAGGAGGTTCGAATCCCCCCGCCGGCAACCTTGAAGATGGTCTTCTGTGGTTTCCCATCTTCCTTCCAGGCAAATGCCGGGGTTGGTCCCTAACTATAGGCCACAGCCGCTACCATCCAACTCCTCGTCCTTACATTCCAACTTCCCTCCTTCCCTCCCCAGCGGTACTTGTAGCTCACCCATTGGGTGTCCGTCTCGAAGCAGCTACAAAACTGGCGAGCCGAACATGTCCTCGGACACTCCCGGCCGTAAAAGCCATATGCAAAAAAAAAAAAAGAATCAGCTGTAGTAGTTGTATTCAGGGTATTCTTCGTTGTTGTATAATAAACTGAACCAAAATAAAAAGATGATGACGGAATGTGCTGACTTTATTAATAATGTAGAAGATATTTTCATAGATCTTGTCAGGGAACGCCGTTGGCTCAATAATATGAGTGAGCTCAAGTACAAAAATAACCTCTTCAAAGATCAGACATGGAGGCCGATTGCAGATGCAATGGGTTGGAAAGGTAGATCATAATATTTAATTAATAACAGACCTAGTCACTAGCATGTAACATCAATAATAATTCAAGTTATCTGGATTTTAACAATGCTGTACCAGTTACCAGCCGGCCACGTGGTGGTGGGGTAGCACGCCTGCCTCTCACCCGGAGGCCCCGGGCTCGATTCACGGCTCCGTCAGGAATTTTAGAAACTGATGTCAGGGCTGGAACGGGGTGCACTCAGCCTCATGAGGACAACTGAGTAGCTGTCTGACAGTGAGGCAGCGCCCTGATCACGAAAACCAAGATTAACGGCCAAGGGGACCCGATGCGCTGATCATGCGACACCCATATCTCTGCAGGCCAAATGGCTGGGCAGCGGTCGCTTGGTAGGCCAAGGCCCTTGATGGGCTGTAGTGCCAGGGTTTATTATTATTATTGTACCAGTTACCAGCAATAAAAATAAGCCGTAAAGCTCCAAGTCGTTCATCTTTGCAAATTTCCTAATTTTAGGTTATCGACAAGGAAATTGACAACTTTCTCAAGGCATAAATGAAAGTCAAGTTATTATTTACTCCTAGCATTTTAACGACTGTGCATTGTGGGTGGCTAGGTTGTGAACTACCACCTTCCGACTGCAGCTACTGACTGCCAACTACCCACTACCGACTGCTGACTGCGCATCTTGGATCGACCTTAAAGGAAGAAGTCAACCAGAAACCAGCAGGGAAGTTTGAAGTCAAGTTGAGGATGGTGGAAAGAACTGGATCAAAAGTAATAGAGAAGTTAAAGGGGGATTATTATTATGCCTGGTCCAAAGTTGCGAGACCATAATTGATAGAGAAGAACTGTTGGAATGCTATTGATCGTGGTTTTGAAGAAGAAGATGAAGGAGCTCTCAATGTAGACCAAGCAAGACTTAACCGCAAGGCGTTGGCATTCATATTAAAGAATGTAGCAAGGGAATACATTGTGTTAGGAAAGGAAGTCTGGACAACGTTGAAAGATATACATACTACTTATACCTCGACGAACACACTCAAGGTCATGAGGCGGACGTTTAATGTAACAAAAAAGACTGAGAAGACGATGATGCATTCTTACATGGCAGAAATACAGGGAATGAATCGGGTTATTCAAAGTGCTGGATACGGTTTAGAATTAAATGATAGACAAATAGCAGGTTTGTTTTTGGCTGGGCTGAATGAAGAGAAATATAAAGTTACAGTGGCTATTCTTGGTGGGGACAAGAATTTAAGATCCCAGAAGGTAAAAGGAGTGCTGCTCCAAGAAAATGGTGACCGAGGCTTTCATGAGAGTGAAGAGGGAGCACTGGTGTCCAACTTCACCCAGGTGTCCAGTACCAACAAAAGATCGAGAGGTCACGGCAGAGGAGGAAGTGGAGGCTAACAACCCTGGTCCAACCCAAACCATGATATCAGTGAAGGAATGCCCAGAACAGAATGGTATTGCTGAAAGGGGTAATAGGACCTTAGCAAATGTGTAACGTATTTTTCGAGGGGTTTTTATGCCACTGGCATAAGTCAGTAGGAAGCCATTCTATATTTATTTACGCGGCAAATTGTTTAGCCAAGAGAATTTTTCATGTTAATTTATTATTATTATTAATTTATTATAATTATTATTAAGTTATTTTCGGAGCATTTTATAAAAATTATAAGCATACAGATAGGTTTTCTATGTCTTAGAAAACGCTATCAAGCAAATTATTACGAACGACAATATCATAGAAAATTATGTGATTACGGAATTTTACGGAGTTTCGTCAGTTAGGATATTATGAGAGACATGACTCACTGGAAATTCAGATACGGGCTGATTCTTGTCAAGAAGTATTACGCAAGCGGGGTTGCAGCGTCAAGAAAAGGCGGATAGTTGGAACGGATATCGACTTCATCATCCGCGCGCCGTGTGTAATGAGCCAGAGAAGGGGAAGTAGAGCGTGGGGAGCAGCCAATCAGTGGAGACCACGTAAGCTGGAAGTCGGTACCGAGGTGGGGAGCCGACAGGGGCATATATCGTCCGATGTTCCGTGGAGTGGGGGACAATCTGTGAAAGACTTGACTAGTTCGGTTGCAAGTGTGTGTCGCTCCGATGTTCCGTGGAGTGGAGAACTATCTGTTTAAAACTTAACCAGTTTGGTTGTACGAGGGTATGGCTCCGTTGTTAGGACCATAAAGGCACAAAATCTACAAGTATATCATCAAATATTGACGGAGATGACGACGTCCAGGAGACTGTGGGAAGCTCACAGCATCATCCAGTACGAGGGAAATGCTTTGGCAATTTCCAGGGGTAAGCGCGAATGAAGCAGAAATACGCAATCTCTCATTTCTCTTTGTTTTATATTTCATATTTCAGTAACTTCATAGCTTGGGAATAAGAGTAAAATCAATAATTTATCAGACTCCGTTTTCACGTAATTTTCTATCGGTAATATTAAAATCGCAACGCTCCAATTTAAATTTTAAACTTATTATTATTATTAATTTTGCTATACTTGTTTTATATAATAAATTCAATTCTTTTACAATGCAATCTTTGCTTTCAGTAGGTAGCATTGTAGTGGTTAGTCTGCCCCTAACTGTTGGGTGAGAAATGTAACTGTTTACCTTTGCCTAAGCTATGTTGTTTTAATGGGCGCCAAGACCTCAATGCAATGCTGAAATCTAAATTTGTATTTAACAACGTCTAGCTCTGGCAGAACACCTTCAAGACTCTATTCACTCAGATCGTGGTATGATTTGATCATTAACCCAACAAACAATTGTATCAGGAGAAGGAATTGGTCTATATCTAATGCTACCTACTGAAAGCAAAGATTGCATTGTAAAAGAAATGAATTTATTATATAAAACAAGTATAGCAAAATTAATAATAATATTAAGTATAAAATTTAAATTGGAGCGTTGCGATTTTAATATTACCGATAGAAAATTACGTGAAAACGGAGTCTGATAAATTGATTTTACTCTTATTTCCAAGCTATGAAGTTACTGAAATATGAAATATAAAACAAGGAAAAATGAGAGATTGCATATTTCTGCGTCATTTGCGCTTACCACTGGAAATTGCTAAAGCATTTCCCTCGTACTGGATGAGGCTGTGTGCTTCCCACAGTCTCCTGGACGTCGCCATCTTCTTCGTTATTTGATGATATTCTGGTAGATTAGATAATTCTATGGTCCGTACCTCGGACCCAAACAATCGTATAACCACACTGGTTAAGTTTCACAAAGATAGTCGCTAACTCCACTGAACATCGGAGCGACACGCACTTGCAACCGAACTCGGCAAGTTCTACACAGATAGTTCCCGTTCCACGCCGCGCCGAACGATATATTCACCCGTTGGCTCCCCCCACCACGGTACCGCCTTCCAGCTTACGTCGTCTCCACTGATTGGCTGAGCACGCCGCGTAAATAAATATAGAATGGCTTCCTACTGACTTATGCCAGTTGCATAAAAACCCCTCGAAAAACACGTTACATATTCGCCTCGGATCATCGGATGATTTACCGTGACGACGGTCCATTATCCGATTATCCCAGACACGTTAATAAACCCCATCCAAAATACATATTACATAAATGAGATCACCCTAAATTACAGATATATACACTCATAATTTTTCTTCACGCACTTTGCGTCAAAGTTTGTTGTCACTATGGATTGCACTTTGCAACCAGTCCAATGTTTCTCATATAAAATAGTGTTCCACGGATATTTCCACCTCTCAAATTCCTCTATGTTGGAGAAATAGACATAATTAATGTGTGAGCACTATGTATTTATGATGTTATATCACACGCATTGAAGGTGTTCTAATATAGGCTATTTATATCACCATAGAACTTCCTAATTTCACTGGAGGTCCCTTCCTTATTGTGAAATTAAACCCATTTCTCACTGAGCACACGATCACACTATTGTGGCAGCGCCTCGTGACCATAATACTTAATCTCTCTTTAAAGATGATTAAATTAATATTGACTTCTGAAAAAAAAAACAGTAAATGTGCATTACATATAACACCAAATATTTCTGTGCCGTAATCGCCCTGTCTTGTTAAGTTCCCGTAGACCATATTCTACTTAGTACTAGTTCTCAACACAGACCATTTCTCCTCACACAAATAATACCATTGTACAAATTATCTTAAATTACACACTTACAAATCTTACATGGCGAGGCCGTAAACAGAAATCACGTGTGCTGATATGTATGAGTTTCATGAAGGACTGTCTCGCATTCTGATGGCCCATCTTTTATCTCGTGGACGCCTTAAGCAAAAATACCATGTACAAGCGCTCACCCATCTCTTGGAGGCAAATGGGAATTCACCAGCGCTACCAAATTCTGGCCTTGGTGTATCGAGACATTTTAGTGCTCAAGAGCATCCGACAATCCCGTCATATTTCCCTGTACCTTAAAACTCTCATTTACTTACATACTACCCCCCTGTGCGACTTCTGATACGCCTGCCTTGAAGACCAGATCTTCCACGCACCAGACACCACACTTACTCATTTGATAGGCTGGCTCGCCAGCTAAACATCCTCACTTTATGACACATACTTTCGGAGACTATGTATATTATACGTCCCGTATAATCTGTTTCCCTCACTATTCTCCAGCACATATGCTGTTTTCCCAATATGTTTGGAAACTATAAATGGGCCCTCGTAGAGATAAAGAACTTGGACATGACTTTCTCTAGCTTATTTGACTGTTTCGGCACTCTGTCTCCCGGCTCGAATAGGTCAAATTTAGTTTCTTTTTGTTGGCGAATTCTCTTTTGTGCTGACTTAGATAAATTCTGTTTCGCCAACTGGACAATGTAATCCATCCCCGGTTGCTTACCCTCATTTAATCCCAACACCCTCACTAGTTCATTTTGTGGTCTTTTTCCGAAGTGAACTTCGTATGGCGTCAATTTCGTGCTCTCATGCTGGATAGAATTCAGCCAAGTCTCGACCTTGGGAAGATGTCCAACCCAGGCCGCATGCTTGTCATGCACTAGAGTCCGAAAAAGACGAGCCACTTCCCTTAATGGACGCTCTGCAGAATTACCCTGAGGGTACCTTACAGAGGAATGAACGTGTGTTATACCAGCTTCCTGCATACTGGTTCTCCATTTCTTTGCAGTAAACTGTGGTCCACTGTCAGATAGTATCCTGAGAGGAAGGCCAAACTCAGGTACATACTTATTAATGATCAGACGGCTACACGCTAGTCCCGTGGCTTTCCTTAAATGAACGTCATCACGTTGCTCTACCTAGCATATTTCTCAGTGTCTGTAACGATGCCCTGTTGCTACTGTCCACACATGCTAACCCTACTTTCCTCTGGTGTAACACCTCTACCTGACACTCTATGACCTAAAAATGTCACTTCTGACTGACAGAATGACGACTTAGACAGCTTCAAAGTGAACCCTGCCTGATCTAACTTCTGAAAAACTATATCTAAATGACGTAGATGCTCCTCAAAACTGCTTGAACTAATTACCATATCATCTATGTAAATGGTTACAAACTCTCCTGTGTCATCCCCTAATGCGATGTTTAAAGCCCTAATTAAAGCTGCTGAACTACTCTTTAACCCATAAGGTGTTCTACAAAATTGATAAAGGTTATATTTATGACTAAAAGCTGTAAATGGTCTAACTTCGTACATAAGTGGCACTTGCCAAAAACTGGATCTCAAATCTACACAAGTGAAATACTTCTTCCCCTCAAATGTTTGCATTAATTCCTCTATTGACATAGATTTCAGCTGATCTGAACTAATTCTACTGTTAACCAAACGAGCGTCTAAACAAATACGAACAGTGCCGTCGGTCTTGGGTACCGTGATCAAAGAATTAACATATGGACTGTTAAAGTGCTCAATAATCCCATCTTCAAGCATCTGATTAATTTGTGCCTCAACTGCACTCTGATAAGCGAAAGGTACAGGATATCTATGTCCTGTGAATACTGACCTATCAATAACGTTCAATGAATGTGTATAGCAATTGGCCATACCAATGCGATCCTCAAACACTCTCCTATTACACCATAACACATCATAGAGCCGAACACACTGTTCATCCTCTATATTTCCCTGAAATGCAGCCTCACGTAACGAGTCCTCTAGACTTCCGTTCGTAATCACACTGCCCACAAAACATGGAGAACCCTGCTCTACGGCTGGCGATATCTCATTTAAAGTACAAATCACACCTACAATACTACTCCTCTGAATATGGTCATTGAACGCTACTTCTACTTCAGAATCTCCCCATTTAAATTTCAAACTCCCTACATCATAACATAAGTTACCAGACACTCTACTTAGCCACTCTGAACCCAAGATAACACTGAATACTAAATTTGGAATTACAAGGCAAATCTGCTTCTCTACATGATTATTAATTTTAATGTCTACTAAAACTTGCTTAGAAATTACTTTAGACCTCTTCCCAACAGCTGTGATAACAAAAGTGCTTTTAATTGGCATCTCCTCAAAATTTACTCCAGTTCCTTTCATTTTATCATAAAATGCACTACTTATGCAACTCTTCATACAACCACTATCAATTAAAACATCTGTATACGCCTCGGACACGTTAAATTTAACTATGGGGCTCTTACAAACCACTTCCTGAATAATACCTTCATCATTTAGTTCATGTAATAATTCATTTCTTACATTTAGGTCATAGGGTTCCTGTATAATTGTATGGACAGGGCATGCTACAGACTGAGATTCTGACCTTACTTCGCAGCCTGGTTCGCGTTTAAAGAACCGCTACAGCTGGCCGTAGTACTACTAACTACTAAACTGGTCTGGTTGTTCTGGTCTGTGTTGTCATTGTTTGGCTGTATATTACTACCACTAGGCTGTCCTCTTCCTTGACCCCTATTCTGTTTGTAAGTATTGTCATTATAATTTCTCCCTTGATTTCCCCTGAAATCATTGTTTCTCTCTTGATTTCCCCTGTAATCATTGTTCCTCCCTTGATTTCCCCTGAAATCATTGTTCCTCCCTTGATACTGATTACCATAGCCATTTCCTCTGTTCTGATTTAGCTGATTATTATTATTTCTATTTTGAGCATTGGCCCCTTCGCCACCGTTCCCTTGAACTTCCTGATGCCTGGCTTCATTAGGTCTATTATTATTATTACCCTGGTTCCTATTGAAATTGTCCTCATAACCCCCTCTCCCTAGTGCATCAAATGTGCTTAACAAATTTTCTACTTGTGATATAGTCTTTACATTCAGGATACAAGCAGCCTCCTTGATCCTATAGGGAAAGTGCCTAAGTAGCAACCTCACCACATCACTTTCCTCCTTCAAGCCCTAAAAAGTATTCGGTCATGGTGGAGCTTCCTTTAGGGTTATATTTACCACACACTACTCCCTCACGATGCTGCGACTGAATAACCTCATTCCAGAACTTTTCACAGAATTTCATTTTAAAGTCATTAATATCAGTGAACTTGTCTCTGTAGACAGCAAACCAATTCCTCGTTTCCCCCACAAACACTTGTTCTAAAATTTCAACTACCTGGCACCACTCAATACTACCATTTTCCAACCTCTCCCCGAATTTATTTTCTATAGTGTTCATGAACTCCATTGGGCACCCCTGTCGATTGCTGAACTTACCCAGTTCTACCTCCCTGTGTGTGCTATTCTCAAAAACTGGCCTATTCTGACTATTTTCTTGCCTGATCCTAGCTTTTAATTTTAACTCTAATTCTGCGATTTTCTCCTCAGCCTTCCTCTCAATACTGTTTACTGTTAATTTAATGTTTCCTTCTGATTCTTCTACTTTATCATATAGCTTTGCTTGTTTCTCCTCAATCTTGCTAATGCTCTCTCTATTACTCTCTCTTAAATCATTTACTTCTGCAACTATTTGTGAGTGAACTTTCTCAATTCTACCCCCCAGCTGTTCCTTAACCTCTTTAGTAGCTACCTGAATTTTGTCAATTTCTCCCCCCAATTGCTTTTTGACCTGCTGTGTTTCCAGTTGCACTAGTTCTTTTAAATTTTCAGCCTGTGTACTGATTCTAATTTCCAACTCCTCCTGTACTTTTCCTAATTTTCTGTCTACATATGCAATAATCTCTTTAGCCTTTTCTTCCATCACCCCCCTGATCTCACCTCTAATCAGTTCAAATTTGTCACTCATTTCCCTACTGTTTTGTTCTAATTTAGCATTTAAAGTTTCAGTACTCTCTCTATTTTCCTTACTGTTTTGTTCTAATCTGGCGTTTAAAGTTTCATTACTCTCTCTATTTTCCCTACTGTTTTGTTCTAATCTGGCGTTTAATGTTTCATTACTCTCTCTATTTTCCCTACTGTTTTGTTCTAATCTGGCGTTTAATGTTTCATTACTCTCTCTATTTTCCCTACTGTTTTGTTCTAATTTAGCATTTAAGGCATCTGTACTTTCTTTATTTTCCCTACTGTTTTGTTCTAATTTAGCATTTAAGGCATCACTACTAACTTTGTTCTGATACATGAACTCGAGAAGTAAAGTCTTTAATTCTGGTTGGCCGCCTACACTCCCTGTTTCAGTATCGGGATTTACCTCCGCTACCCCGGTACTACCATCACTCGACATACTGCTCGTATCATCACTCTCCCGTTGATGACCACTACGTAACCTCATCTGTCTTTCTTTCTCATCCCCCATAATGATATACACTGATACAGACAAATAACCCCCAAAATACAGGCACAGAAATATATACCCTTCTCCTTCCACAAATGTTATTAGGTTTTCAGCCCCAAGTTGTCGGCGACAAATGTAGTGGTTAGTCTGCCCCTAACTGTTGGGTGAGAAATGTAACTGTTTACCTTTGCCTAAGCTATGTTGTTTTAATGGGCGCCAAGACCTCAATGCAATGCTGAAATTTAAATTTGTATTTAACAACGTCTAGCTCTGGCAGAACACCTTCAAGACTCTATTCACTCAGATCGTGGTATGATTTGATCATTAACCCAACAAACAATTGTATCAGGAGAAGGAATTGGTCTATATCTAATGCTACCTACTGAAAGCAAAGATTGCATTGTAAAAGAAATGAATTTATTATATAAAACAAGTATAGCAAAATTAATAATAATAATAAGTATAAAATTTAAATTGGAGCGTTGCGAATTTAATATTACCGATAGAAAATTACGTGAAAACGGAGTCTGATAAATTGATTTTACTCTTATTTCCAAGCTATGAAGTTACTGAAATATGAAATATAAAACAAGGAAAAATGAGAGATTGCGTATTTCTGCGTCATTTGCGCTTACCACTGGAAATTGCTAAAGCATTTCCCTCGTACTGGATGAGGCTGTGTGCTTCCCACAGTCTCCTGGACGTCGCCATCTTCTTCGTTATTTGATGATATTCTGGTAGATTAGATAATTCTATGGTCCGTACCTCGGACCCAAACACTCGTATAACCACACTGGTTAAGTTTCACAAAGATAGTCGCTAACTCCACTGAACATCGGAGCGACACGCACTTGCAACCGAACTCGGCAAGTTCTACACAGATAGTTCCCGTTCCACGCCGCGCCGAACGATATATTCACCCGTTGGCTCCCCCCACCACGGTACCGCCTTCCAGCTTACGTCGTCTCCACTGATTGGCTAAGCACGCCGCGTAAATAAATATAGAATGGCTTCCTACTGACTTATGCCAGTTGCATAAAAACCCCTTGAAAAACACGTTACAGCATTAGATATAGACCAATTCCTTCTCCTGATACAATTGTTTGTTGGGTTAATGATCAAATCATACCACGATCTGAGTGAATTAGATTCTTGAAGGTGTTCTACCAGAGCTAGACGTTGTTAAATACAAATTTAGATTTCAGCATTGCGTTGAGGTCTTGGCGCCCATTAAAACAACATAGCTTAGGCAAAGTCAAACCGTAACACTTGTCATGCAAAAGTGAGGGCTATAGAAACCATTACATTTGTCGCTACCAACATGGGGCATTAATTAACGTTACAAATGGTGTATGCTATTGCAGTCAAGGCTACCTATTTCCTTTTGGGCAGAGGTTGCTATAAAGAATTTGTGCCCATCAAGATCTATAGGCTACCAAATACGTACCATTAGCAATGTGGAAGAGATGTGAATGCAGGAGATTATGAGAAATTTGAAGTGTTTGGTTGCAAGGGGACAATGACTGAACCCTAAAGTAGCAAATTAAATACTAGAGGGATTGCTTGTGTATTTGTGGAATTTAAAAAGGGGGTAAAGGGCTGTAAAGTATGGGTGCCCCAAAGGCATACACAGTGTTCAATTCAATGAGAAAATCTTCCCTTATGTGGAACAAGACAGGAGTTATGTTGAGGACATCTCAAATATTGTAATGAATGAGAAAATCACTGGAAAGATGATAAATTATTCCCATATCTTACCTCTAACAGTGATTTAAATACCTGTGAAGAAGGCATTGATGAGAGTGTGTTTCTAGGATGGGATGGGGAAGGTTTGATTGACTCTTATTTTCTTACAGGTGAGGATGAAAGTAGTGTGTCTCAACTAACAGAGGAGCTGAATTAGAAAATAACTAACGTGTAAGAAGATCACAAAGAGCAATAGTGCCAAAGACATGTAAAATATGTAGCGAGTATTCAGTAGCTAGATTTATTACTGAATGTAATTGCCTGGAATTATCCGAACCAAAGACAGTAAAGGAGGCATTGACAAGTGAAAATTCTGGTAATTGGTTGGTTGCTATGGATGAAGAAATTAGTCATTTCAAAACAAAGAATGTATTTACTGTTGCCAAAGCAGGAAATGGATTTAAGTATTAAGTGGGATTTTAAGATCAAAATGAACCAGGATGGAAGTATCAATGGATACAGAGCCAGACTAGTATCCAGGGGATTTGCACAGATGAAAGGGATCCACTTTGAGAAAACCTATGCTCCTGTTGTGAAAAAGAAAACCGTAAGATGTGGGCAATCTCAGTACTAAAAGGGTAGGTGGGTCATCATATAGATGTGTTAACAGCATATTTGAACAGTAACCTAGATGAGACGTTGTATGTTGAACAACCTGAAGGCTATGGGACAAAAATTGGAGATAAGTTGTGGAAGTTAAATAAAAGCTTATGTGGCTTGAAACAGAGTGCCAGGGAATGGTTCAAAACAATGGACAAAATATTGATTGGTTTTGGATTAGTAAGACTTGAGAAGAATAGGTGTGTATATGACAGTAAAGACAAAATGTTGGTAGTAATTTTGTATGTTGATGATGTGGCGGTATGGGGTCCTGAAGAAAATAAAGTTAGCACCTGCATGTGTCTAACATTCGTCTCAGACTTCTAGCAGCTGGAGGTAAAGCATGCAAACCCGAAAAGAAACAACTTCTAACCGGAGAAATGTGCAGGAAACGTCTCTTTTGGGCACATAGTCACTGTCGAAAGGATTTGCTCACCAGCCTCACTGCTGCCTACAGCAGCAATTGAAAGAGTAGAAAAAATAGTTCCGAGTTTATCAAATAATACTTTTAAATGGAGAAAGGTAAACTGTAGTGAGGTAAAGAAAATTGTAAGAAATATGAAACCTTCCAATAGTAAGGATTGTTATGGGTTCACCAACAACATTTTAGAGGATATTATTGACAGCATTTTAATTCCTTTGACGCACTGCATAAACGAGTGCCTTAGCGTAGGCTATTTCCCAGCTCAGTTAAAAATTACGAGGGTGGTTCCAGTATACAAAAAAGGGGATAAGACTAAACCTGAGAGTTACAGGCCTGTGTCTGTAGTAACCATCCTGTCAAAAGTCTTTGAATATGTTATAGTTGGTCAAATTTATGAATTTTTCATCAACAACAACCTTCTATCACCAACTCAGTTTGGGTTCCTTCCGTGAAAATCTACAATTAGTGCACCGGATGATTTTGTTTGTCACATAATGCACCATTTTGAAGAAGGGAGCTCATTAGATGCACTCCTGTGTGATCTATCCAAGGCCTTCGATTGTGTGTCACATGATATACTTCTGCAAAAGTTAGCACTGTACGGAATTAAAGGATCAGAGTATGAAGTCTTCAAATCATATCTAACAAACTGAGTACAGTTTGTAGAGAATGGGGATAGGAAATCTCATGTGTTAGAAGTTAGGTATGGTGTACCCCAAGGCTCGGTTCTGGGTCCATTTCTTTTTGTCGTTATGATGAATGACTTAGCAGTAAATGTTTCGGGAAAAACAATTCTTTATGCAGATGACTCTACATTTTTGTGTTCTAGCAAATGTATAAGTGAATTACAAAATTTATCAAGTCAGTGCTTGCTAGAAGCTAGGAAATGGTTCAGTGAGAATGGATTCCACTTAAATGAAACTGAAACTCAAAATTTAATATTTAGTCTTAAAAACATAAGTAATGACATAAAGGAAGCTAAGCTACTAGGAATGAATTTTGACTCAAAATTAACATGGGAACCTCACATTCATAACCTTTCGAATAAACTTGCATGGGTGGTGCATCTACTCCGTCATTTAAAAAATGAGGTTCCTACGACCTATTTACACACAACCTATTTTTCTTTCTTTCAAAGTCTCTTTAGTTATGGATTTCTTTCAAAGTCTCTTTAGTTATGGATTAATATTTTTTGGAAATAGTGCACACATTGCAAATATCTTAAAATTACAGAAAAAGGCAATCCATATTATTGCAAATGCTCCTCCTAACACACCCTGTAGACCTTTATCTATTGAATCTTCCAAACTAACAGTTATAAATCTTTTTGTTTTAAATATCCTCATGTATATGAAAAATAAACATCCACATGAATTGCCAGGCAGACAAGCACAAGAAACTCACACCAGATAGAGGTACCATGGTGTCGGCTTTCAAAAACACAGAACAGTCATGAAATTCTTGGCATAAAACTTTTTAACAAACTGAGTTTGTCTTTCCAACAACTACCAACCAAAATCTTTAAGAAACAGCTGCAAAAGTGGTTGCTGGTGAATCCATGGTATTCACTGGAAGAATGTATGGAAGCAGCAGATTGGTGTAATACTTAGTACAATAGAAGTAGGTTACATTTTGTTATAACGATAATAAGCTGTTTGTATATACTGTTATAAGTAGGCTAAGTAATGTAGGATTGTTTGATTTTATTGTTTTGTATTATTAACCTGACGATGGCTATTGCACTTGTGTTTAACACCAAATAAATTGATTCTGATTCAGGATTGGACAATAGAACACTGGTAGAAAGTTTCTTTTTCTGTGGACAGTCACCTTGAAAAGCAGGGGCAGAGGGTTCAATATGTGTGCTGAGTGAAGAATGAGGAAACAATTTCAGCACATTTGCAACAAACTGTAAAACACTCTGTGAAGAAGATGTTTGGGGGTGTTTCATTCATGAAGGACCAGGATCATTAGCACCAGTCTGCAGGATGATGAAATGTGATGGAGGCATATGGCAAAATAATGTTACTGGTAGGGATTTATCATTTTATCATTTTAACATCATTTCAAGAGTGTTATCTTTAAAGAAAGAAAGAAAGAAAGAAAGAAAGATAGAAAGAGTCATAATAACAGCTACTTATCTAAATTTGTGAGGTACTTACCACATCAGGTATATAGTTATTGCTACGAAGACAATGAATATACTGCCAAGTCCAACCATAGCAAACATCCACACATTGATATCATCATCCTCTGAAACAAAACCATTCCAAAAGCAGTTAAAAATATGATAACTTAATGGGAATTAATCAAATAATCATTCAAAATATATTTTAAAATAAGAAAGAGAATTTGAATTGAATTAATTAGTCAAAATATGAACAAGCAGACATTAGCCTGGAGTAGCAGTGGGAAACCATGGAAAACAACTTCTAGGCTTGCTGAGGTCAGAATCGAACACACCTCTTCTCAGTTCTGCCTCATGAGGCTGAGTGAACCCCGTTCCAACCCTCAGACCAGAATTAAATATCTTGGCAGAGCTGGGAATCGATTCCAGCTAGGTCACTACGCCACAAGGTTAACTAAAAGAAAATGGAAGCAACACACTGAATGCATCTTGGTGTGCTTTATTTGTGGCTCAGCAGAAGGAAATGCAAATGATGTTAAAAGAAAAGAGGATATACAAGTGTCTTAAATCTGAAAACAGACTTTTTGCTTGCTTCTGATTACTGGTATTTGTTGAGAATGTTTATTTCTCCTTGTTTGTCCATTTATTTGAGTAGTTAATTGTATCAATATTATGGTATGGGCACTTGAGGTTGAAAGACTTAAAAAAAAAAAAAAACTTTGACAAAAATCTGAACGGATTAAAATTCATACAATTTGTTGAAAGACATCACTTTGTCAGTTCAACTATTTGAACTTTCTTGAATTAATTGTATTACAGAGCTTTGTATTTTGAATAATAATCTCCTTATTTGACTGCTGTGTAATCGGTTGTTATAGTTGTGATGTAGTCCAATTTTTCGGGTAGGAAGTTATTTCCCATCAATACCGTAACTTCAGGCTGATGATAAGGACATTGTTAACTGCAAATTCATGACACCCAGCAGAAATTTGTTGTGCCTGCTTTGTGTACTATTTGCGGTATTACCATATTCATTACCATATTAATTGCTGACTGATCATCACATCACCACTTTACATTTTACATTTAATGTAACAAGGAGTCAAAAAGGACAATTAACTCTTAATGTCACAAGTGTTTCACAATAATGTAAGAAGAAATATCTGTACAATTTAATGAGAATCGAGAATATTTTGTATTTTAACAATTAAGTGCTGAAGAAGAATTGCTGTAATGGTCCCAAACATGCACACTAGAAGGGGTATAATTAATAAAAGAATATGAACTGAAAAGGTGGACATTAAAATATTCTTTAACAGAACTATGGTAAAAATAATAATGATCCAAACATATCGATGTCAAGAAATCCATAAAGAATGAAGATGTTATCATCAAACAAATGTCTTCGCAGGACATCATCGCTGATGTAGCTTGACACGGAGGGTGAGTGGTCAACGTGTCGGTCTACTAACCCCAAGCTTGCAGCTTCGCTCCTGGCCGTGGTAAATGATTTTTGAAAGGCGGAAAAAATTACGACACCATCTCGTACGATGTTGGCATGTCAAAGAACCCATTTGAATTCAGTAGGCTGTGTTCATTATGGCAAAATTAATCTCGGGATTTACCGCCAACACAAAGTTACTAATTTCTCTACTAGAAAGCACTATAGTATTCAAGGAGCTTAGATATCTAACCTCCTTGACTTTAATGGAGCTTCAAGGAACAACGAAATTCGACATGCAAGCTACCCTCTGGGTGTCAAATAACAAAGCTTGCACCCGGCACCCGAGGCCATACGATATTATTATTATTATTATTATTATTATTATTATTATTATTATCATCACTGATGTACTTACTAAAGGTCTAGGAAAGATTAAGATTTGCAGTGTGTAAAAAACATGAATTTAATAGAGCTATATTAAATAAGAGTGTTGTGTGCCAATGATGGTATTCTGATGTAGGCTTTCGCGGTCGGTTGAGTAATCTTTAGAATGGTATTTCTTAATATCTGTTGTTTCACCAACAAGTGCGGCTGGCATTTTCAAGGTTGACTGGTGAAACGCCAGATATCGAGAAATGTTTTACGTGGCCTAATAATCCAAAAAGCCGTTCTGAAGATAGTATTCTATAATTCTATAATAGTCTTTAATGACACCAACTCTTAGGAGCACTGTTGGGCCCTTAATTTCTTTATTCTGTGTTTATGTTATGTAATTAGAAATGCATGTTTTATGCAGACCTTGCAGTCTTTCAGACTCTTGTCAGGTACAAAGGGGAGTGAAAGAATGAAAGAAACAAAGAATGAAAGAAACAAAAAACAAGAAAGAAAGATAGAAAGAGGGAAAGAATATCTTCAACTCCATGAATGATCTTAATATTGGAATGCTTTATTAATAATCCTAGATAAACAATAAATAAAACCTCCTAACATTGGCTTTATATCTTCAACAAGCATTAAATCAATTTTCAAATAATATAGAACATAATATAGAGCATAAGTTCTCTTGAATAATAAATAAAAAGAAAATTACTATTGTAGATCAAATTTGTTACTATCATATACAATAAAAATATTATTGATAATAATAATAATAATAATACCGGTAACTTACCAGTAACAATAATAAAGCTGATACTTTCACCCAAAAATTAAAAATAATAATCAAAATCAAAACAACGGAAATTGCTACGGGTACCGTAATTTACAATGTTTAACATCACATTATTATTATTATTATTGATAATAATAATAATAATAATAATAATAATAATAATAATAATAATGATGATGATAATACTAATAATAACAATGACGGTAATATTATTCAGGCTGATACTCTCACCCGAAAATTTAAAATGATATAGAAATTCATCTCTCTTTAAAAAATAAACTAAATGCAGTACGGTACCGTACCGGTAATTTAAATTTGATGATGATGATGATGATGATAATAATAATAATAATAATAATTACAAGCGATTGTGTTTATACCGTATATATTGGGTGACAGCATATATTTTAATGATATTTCTGAAGAGATGTCTGCAGATCGTCTATAGTGTCATGTGCACTTAATATGAATGAAATCAAACACTAGTTACACTTACTTGGATAGTAGAAGCGTGACTGTATCTCGTCGTCAGATATGATTGTCTCGGTGACGCCAATGGCATCTCCTGGGCGAATACGATGTTTCATGAGAGTGTATGTGGCTGTGGTATCAGCCATGACTGTGGCCACACAGCCTGCCAGACGCCGGTGTGGCGTATCCGCTAATTCGAACTGCGCCTCGTACCCTAGCGCGCAAGTACACTGGCCGAGTTGCGTATCGCAATGCGCGTGCGCCACCGAGTCACAGCTGGAAGAAGCGCACGGCTTTGGTTTGCCGTCACAGCCTCCTGGAAACCAAAACATACAAGTTAAGTTCAGTAATGCTTTCAATAACGAAAACAACGCCGCATCTACACTAGTTAAGGTTGAATTTTAATTTGATGCGAATAATTTCGCCGCAAGCACAATATTCTTGCCACATGAAAATGTACATTTTGCGCCATCCGCATCTGTGCTTAGCTGTTACACTAAAACCATCTTGCGGTGCATAGGCCTACTGTAGGCTATCTCTCTTTGAATGTATCACGTGCGTTGAATGGGTTGTAATATTTCGTGTGCGTTCGTACGCAGCGAACACGTTTATTACACTGACAAACAATCCTTACACACAAATTTGCGCCGCATCGTGAAATTTTACTAATATGGACGGAGCTCAGCAAACATCTATTTCATTATTTGAAACATGTCCGGTTTCGTTGTCAAGAAGACAGAGCGCTAGACTATGGAAGAAGTATTCTTGTCCCATGGCTAGACTTTGGTCTGAGAGGCCTCGGGTTCAATCGTTTTGTTTTACTTAGTTTGGTTAATTTCCCTGGCTCGGGGCCGGGTGTTTGTGACGTCATCATCTTTCATTCAATCCTCATCACGACGCGCAGTTGCCTACGAGCGCCAACTTGAAAAATCAGCATCAGGCGTCTTCCGAGGCCGTATATTGTTGTTATTGATGTGTAACATCTTTCCGCTTGGTTGCTGGATAGTTTTGTGGGAGTGATTTTGAAAATTGGGGACGGAAGTGAATCGGGCGGAAGTGGATCGAACGGAAGTGGATCGGACGGAAGTGAAGACGCACTGCCAGAAAAATGGGACGGAAGTGCATCGGACGGAAGTGAAGACGCACTGCCAGCTGGATGTACAATTGAAAATGTGTGTATTGGAAACAAGGCAGTGTGTGCTCTGTAGCGCGAGAATGTTATGGCAATACAGTAGGCAGTGCATTTAGCAGGCACTGGTTTGACGAGCATAGTGGCAAATGTTTCACCGACATTCATTTGTCATTGAGCAGTTTATGAAGCTTCACGTTCAAGGTTGAATATCACATGGGGTAGGACAAAGACGACAAATGACATTTAAGTAAGCGGCATTATTGTCAAGCTGTGGGTGAGTAGTCAAATATTAAATGCATAACAGAATGTTGTTATATGAGTGGAATAAAAGCTGTATTTTCATCATATGTGAGACTAGGTCATTTCATGATTGTAGGAAGCCATGTTTTGATTGTTTACGACGAACTGTATGAGAGCCTTGAGAATAATGAATGTTATAGTTACTGAGGAATGTGCTCACAGTATTTGAGAGTACTGTCGACGTTGTGTGTCACTTTGTTATTATGAATTATTAATGTAAAAGGAAGGAAGGAAGCTTGTAGTTTTGCGTGTCCGTTAATCTCACGATCATGATCCACGGTACCTCCCTTTTACGTGGAATGCGAACCACAGGACGTGGCATTTCAATTCGAAAATCTCACTGTATTGACCGGGAATCAAACCCGGTCTACTTTGATGAGAGCTTGACCGCTGCGCCACAAGTGTGACAGTAGCATATCTCCAATTCAATCTATACATTCATCATAGTACCAGTATGAAAATGGAGTGTAAATTAACATTTTAAGAATGTCCAAGCTGTGTAGTATACGAGTAGGATAACATGTCAGATGTTACACATCATATGCGACTACTGTAAGGCTCGTATCTTTATTATTATTATTATTATTATTATTATTATAATTATCACAATCTGAAAATGATCACTGTATGGCGCGGTCAAGGAAGCTGGTGAGAGATTTGAATCCTGTTCCATAGCTATTCCTGTGTGTCTTAGTACGTGCCCTACCAACCTATCTCTTTTCTTCATTAGCAGTCCCCTAAAGCATCTCTCCTCTCCCACTCATCTTAATATCTCTTCATTTGTACCTCTATCTACCCATCTGATCTTCATTCTCCTGCAACACCACATTTCACATTTCTGCTCTTCTCTGCTGCGCCAACAGACCAAGTTTCACTTCCATAGCGTGTCAAGCTCCGTGGTTTCCCACTTCTAAGCCAGGGAAATGTCGGTATGGTACCTAAATTAAGGCCACGGCCGCCACCTATCCAAATCCCACCCCAATTACAAATACACACACTACTACTACTACTACAGTCATAAAAATAACACAGGTTATCTGACAGATTCAACACAAATCCATTACACAAGGCTACATGATCACGATGTCGCAAAGCCCCTAAATGAATCAACAACAACAACAAACGAAATGTTGGGATATCGGAAGGTTTCGGCAAAATGGGTGCCGAGACAGCTCACTCCCGATCACAAGACTGCAAGAAAGGCATTAAGACTCGAACACTTGTGGCTGTACGTACGCGACGAGGGCAATTCAATGACATCTTGTTCAGGATCATCACAGTAGATGTGACATGAGAGTCCCACTTTTGCCCGGAGATTAAGGTCGCCTCTATGACATGGAAACATCCCAGCTCATCCATCCGGGGATGGGCTAGGCACTGAATTTTACCAGGAAGGTTCCTTATAATATATTTTAAGGTACGACAAATCTATCAATGTCGGTGGGGCAGATAACCTCGCTGTTCTTCCCCTTAAAACAACAGTAACTATCAATGACGGTATTACCCTTTCACGAATTGATTGCCGGCGGTCGAGATAGGAACTATTCTCTGTTTACTTGAGTTACACGTCACTCTGCTTCGTTGACAGATACAGTTGCACGAGTAGGATATGACTCAGCCCCAGTAGCTTCAGTCATCGTTTAACTGTCCGTGGTGACATGAGCTCCTGTGACGCTTATCTGCGCCTCTAAGACAGGTAGCGCGCGCAATGCTGCTTGACTTATGTGCAGATTACACTCTGTCATCACTGTGTCCTCCACTTCACCCCGCGGGGCTCCTGCTACAATAATCAACAAACGCTGGCGCAGCCAAGCTCAGCGGCAATCAAATCTTAAATGGGTAAATATTAGCCTTTGAAAATACGAATGCTGGTGGCCGAGGTTGTTTACTAGTGTCATGTTGTCACCTTGCTTAGTTGACAGGTACAGTCGCGCGAGTAGGATATAACTCACGCCCAGTAGCCTTTTATCGTGACATGTCCAGCTCAGTGGCTAAATGGTTAGCGCGCTAGGCTTTGGCCCAAAGTGCCCCGGGTTCAATAATTCCCGGCCGAGCCATCAGGGATTTTAATCTCCTGGGGTTAATTCCCGTGGCTCGGGGATTGGTTGTATGTGACGTCTTCATCATCACTTCATTCTCATTACGACGCGCAGGTCGCCCACGGGCGTCAACTCGAAAGAGCTGCACTCGGCCTCTCCGGAGGCCACACGATCTTCATCGTGACATGAGCTCCTACTAAGCTTAACCGAGCTGTTGAAACGCACCATTCTTAATCCACCCATAATTATTACTGTAATTATTCAGTTTACAATTCACGATACAACTTCCATCTAGCACAGAGGAGTCCATGGCGTGCTTCTTACGCGAACGGTCTTGCAGCGATGGTGGGGAAAGACTGTATGTCTGTATCTCTCGTTCGTTTTCCCGCCTCTCTCCCTCCAGTACTACCTTCGCTGTGTTCTTGTCGAACTTCAAACGGTATTCAGTATATTGCAAATATGAAAACAAATTGAAACAAAACGAAAACAAGGAAAACAGAAAACAAAACAAACAAAAACTAGCCTTACAGTAGTCGCATATGATGTGTAACATGTGACATGTTATCCTACTATGTGTCTGCCGGGAGCGCGAATCCCTTGTTAACCGTGAACTCTGTTGGTCATTGAAATAACTACTTGTAAAACTCCTGTGCCAAATCCTTTCAGCAAATATGATCTAATGAATATTTTCACACCAAAGAACGACAACTTGAAGATAATTTACTGTAGGAATATCTTTAATGGGGCCTCCAAACCTCGGAGTAAACCGTATGCGATATACATTCTACATAGTGCTGTATTTTGGCTGACAGTATCTCGAACGCTTACATTAAATAAGAATACAGCAAAAGTATGAAGATTTATTAAATCATAATTCTTTTCAGCAAATATGATATAATGAATATTTTTACACCAAAGAACAACAACAATAATAATAATAATAATAATAATAATAATAATAATAATAATTATCATTATTATTATTTGAAGATGATTTATTGTAGGAATATCTTTAACGGGGCCTCCAAACCTTGAAGTAAACCATATGCGATATACGTACATTCCACATAGCCACATGACCGACAGTACGTCGTTGTACCAATTTCCGCCACCGTGCGCGCTCATTGTTTCCGTCCCATTTCCGTCCCTTTTCCAAAATCACCCCTACAAAAAATATACAGCAACCGAGTGGAAAGATGTTACACATCAAAAAGTGACCTAAATTGCAGTGCCTTAAATGAGTTCATGATATCTTTTCAGTATTTCTGATTGTTTTAATGCTAAGCACGTAGTCTTCAAGTACCGGTACACGGAAAAAGACACGAAATACAATTTAGATGTATAGGAGAACCAACGCGTTGGAAGAACAGTTTGTTTACATTTACATCCGGTGCGCTAGCGATCCCAATTTGACTCGGTCAAATGCGGCGAAGAGCTGTCGCAGTGCCGGCAGCCAGCCCAGCAAAGAGAGGCAGGAGCCAATCAGCCGGCGTGCGGCGTAGCATAGCTAACACACCGAGCGTGCAGGGACTGGACGCCACTGGTCTTACACAAGTAGCACGCTTAATGCTGCTTGACCTATGTGCAGGCTGCATTCTGTTATCACTGTGTGCCCCAGCTCGTCCCGCAAGGCTCCAGCTGCTATTATCAACAGACGCTGGCGTAGACAAGTTCAGCGTCAGTAGTTTCTTGAAAGGCTAATAGTGACTTAAAAAAATTACGAGCCTTACAGTAGTCGCATATGATGTGTAACATCTGACATATTATCCTACTATGAAATTGAGATGAAATATATGTGAAGTCAATATTTTTTCGGCTGTATTCCTACTTTTTTAATTTTTTTCTCACGTTTCTTTTGTCGATAATTTCACATATATTCTGCTCTGGATTTACCCATCTCTGCAAATAACGAAATCATGAAAAAAGGGGCGTCACCCCGAGTCCTACAACACCTCATACAAGTCCCTAGCATTATTGGTTCGCGAAATATTAAAAAGCCAATGACCCTTTAGTTTTGGGTCCTTTGGTTAAATTGAGAGGGAGATAGAAAAACGGGGGGTGTCACCCCGACTCCTAGGACACCTCATACAAGTCCCTAGCATTATTGGTTCGCGAGATATAAATAAAGCCGATGACCTATTAGTTTTGGGTCCTTTGGTTAAATTATGGGGGCTATAGGAAAAGAGGATGATGATGATAATTGTTGTTTTAAGGGGCCTAACATCTAGGTTATCGGCCCCTAGGAAAAGAGGGGGCGTCACCTCACGCAAAATGGGTTGGCACCATCTCACAGCCATCTCTCCGCCACCGGGCGCGCTCATTGGTCAAATCAAATAGCGCGCGCTTCCCTGGTTTCCTGTTACACATTTCCGTCCCTTTTCCAAAATCACTCCACAAAAAAATGTTCAGCAACCGAGAGGCTATGTTGGTCGACAGTACGTCGTGGTACCAATCTCCGCCACCGCGCGTGCTCATTGTTTCCTGTGACACATTTCCGTCCCTTTCCCAAAATCACTCCCACAAAAATATCCAGCAACCGAGAGAAAAGATGTTACACATCAAAATAATATCCAGAGGTTTGTCTTTTGATATAATTGTGTGTTTATTGACTTTGTAGGACTGCTCCCCTGTGAAATAACATGACGAAACTTACGTTCTGAACACCCCTTGTACTATGGTTATCCCTAAACCACTCCCGATGGAAAAATGAATGCAGATGCATTTCAGTGTAATGCGTTTATCGAAGAGTCACAAAACTCGGCGCTGTATCATTCAGTTATTCATTACCACGGAACAGATCAGGTGTCACTGTGACGTGCCATGTTAATCAAAGCCTAGGAGTGGATTGGTCGCCATCTCATCATTTGAATATAAATGGAATACGGAACTACTGTACAGTACCTAGTGTGTTGGAAAACGAGTAATACATTGATGGAGGTTCTGTATCAAAAGGAGTACGAGGTAAGCTCTGCATGAATTTCCCAGGGATCCCTATGCACTGCAGTAAATACGGCACGACATAATTTTAATCGGGTCAATATCTATTAGATATAGCCTACAGTACATCCGACTCGTAGCTATTAGACTATTGTGATTGAGAACATCGGGGTCATCTACACCACGTAACACTTAGTTCCGTGAAGAAAGGAGGAGGTGTGGGCCTTCGAAAATAAAGGGAACGGCCATGAAAGGTGGAAAAGTGAATGACTCCCTAGGCCTAGGCCTCGGAATACAGTCAACCACGGAAGGTTGACATGAAAGATGAAAGATAGAAGCCCAGCAAAAGTAAGGTGAATTAATGCCGGATTTGTCTGGGGTCCCGCGGATACAAACTCACGTCCTTCAAGATCTGAGCCTCTAGGAAATTAGTGTACTCTAAAAATAGAGGTTGGGGAAGGGGATGAAGTGTTGAAAGAAAAGAAGAAATAAAGTTCCTCCGCTATACCGAGGAACATCGAATCATTGATGTTTTTCAGATCTAGATGATGAATACCTGTTAACCTTTGGTTGGTTCCTCAGTTTAGGGGCTGCGACAACGATGTCATGTAGCCCCGTGTACTTTGCACCTGGTGGCGAACGTTGAACTTAAAAGAGCGTTAATCAAATCTAACACAAAAATTTAGCTTCACACAATTGTAGTTAGTGGAAGGTTCTTTTACATGTCATAAATCTATGGAATGGGCCCGCCGGCTTTACTTCCCTTCCGATGGAAAGCATACTGAGAGATTTTTAACGCTCTTAAAAATCCGACGTCTTCGGCCGGGTTTGAACCCGCGATTTGGGCATAGAAACTCAGCATGCTACCAATTACGCCACCGCTTACTGTTAATCTTCCTTAACAAGGTTATACTACAGGTAAGCACGTGTTTACACCACTCGCAATTTGCATGAGGATAGGTCTGTAAACCAGTTTCTTTATAACGTTGTTCACACACAAAGTTAGCTATTTTTGCATTGAAGTTTTGGGGACAAGTAAAAATCCAGAACAAAGAACTTAGTAAAGTACTTAGTAAAGGACGATGATGAGAGAAATATGAAACGTTATCTGGAGTCGTTAAATGTTTAAGAAATCGGCTAAACGCGGCGTCGGCTGGACTATTCTTCTTCTCAAGATTAAACATATCGCGCATAAACGAGAAAAACGGTTTTTTTTTTGCGGAGTGCTTTTCTGATCGCTATTTAGATCACCTCCGATAATGATAGGAATTGTGTCGTACGCATTCTTATGATCGCCTGGCAGAGACAGGAATGGGACGCGTGCCCGCTTAGGGGCAAGGTGCGCAGTAGACCGTCAAATTTTCAGTGTGTATCACAAAAATGTTGGCTTGTTCCCCAGTCCAAAAACATATCCATGTTAAAATTAGAACCCTACATTCCTCGTACATATCAAGGCCCCATTGATGTGTGAGCTTTTGCGAAGGGAGAAAGGGGTCACACGTCTTTGAAAATAAAAAGATTTATGGGGCCCTTGTACTTTGCCTGCAGAAAGATTGACTCCTTCATTTCAGAATGAGACCCTCTTGTCTGCCTCTTATGGTCCAAAACCACAGTTCCTTTCGCGGTCAGGAGATTCTCCATGTTGACCTAGGCTATAACAGTGTACTGTAGGTTGTCACAATATCATAAATTTAAAAGATGCATAAACGTAGCCTATAGAATATGGTGTAGTTAAAGCAAAAGTGCTGGTTGCGTGAACAGCCAAGGCACACTCCCTGGTACACATGAACGTAGAAGAAGTTGCCTATCTTGTAGGGTCTAAATCTTGACGACCGGCTCATGTAAAAGAGGCCTACAAATCACGAATTTGTATTCCCTTCCTCTGTGTTCTCCTTTTCTATTGGCATTGGGATGAACTCTCTACCCTATTTAATTTTCTCTTGTTGGTTCTACAACGTTTATTTAAGGCCGCAGTCAGAATTCTCTTTTGGGGAAGACATGTGTTAAGTAAAGTAAGCCAAACTACTTCCTCAGGAAATTGCATCACGTGAACATGCTACTATGAGTGAATCTGAATTTCTTCAATTTCGTTAATAGAATTTAGTGTGCATAAATCAAAGGTATAGCCTCCGTGACTTAGGCGGCAGCACGCCGGCCTCTCACCGCTGGGTCCGTGGTTCAAATCCCGGTCACTCCATGTGAGATCTGTGCTGGACAAAACGGAGGCAGGCAGGTTTTTCTCCGGGTACTCCGGTTTTCCCTGTCAAACTTTCATTCCAGCAACACTCTCCACTATCGTTTCATTTCATCTGCCATTTATTTAATCATTGCCCCCAGAGGAGTGCGACAGGCTTCGGCAGCCGGCACAGTTCATATCCTCGCCGCTTGATGGGGGCTTCATTCATTCCATTCCTGACCTGGTCGGAGACTGGAAACAGGCTGTGGATTTTCACTTTTCAAATCAAAGGTGCTGCTTGCGAGAACAGCCAAGGCACACTCCCTGGTACACATGAACGTAGAAGAAGTTGCCTATCTCGTAGAGTCTAAAATCTTGACGACCGGCTCATGTAAAAGAGACCTGCAAATCGCGAATTTGTATCTCTTGAGTGATTCCTTTCTGTGCTCTCCTTTTATAGTGCCACTCTATCCTATTTAGTTTTCTCTTGTTCTACTACGTTTTTTATGTGTTAAGTAAAGTAAGCTAAACAATATTTTGAATTATGATACCGTTTTTTGACTTTCTCAGGGAATTGCATCACGTGATCATGTTACTATGAGTGAATCTGAATTGCTTCAATTTCGTTAATTCATCTTTTTTAATATTTCCTGCCCGAACTCTCTTCTGATTTCCCTGCATTTAGGCTTGCGATTGCCAGTGCGTCTCTTGGCTCAAATTATTTATAACTGACTGCCATTTTCGAGGGGGCAATATTCCTAAATTAGGAAAAAAAAAGGAAAATGAAACGAATTCCAGGTATTGATGGAAAGAGAAGTAGACCCTAATAGCTGACTGAAATTTTATACCTAGAGGAGGGTGACCAATTATCTAGCTTTTTAACTCGTATTTTAGGGGGTGGGAGTGTGGGTATGGAAATGAATTCGAATTACTCTAGTATGTTTTGAATATGGATACTTAGCGGAATTGTATGGCTTTACTGGCTTGTATCAGTAAACTGGCGCAGTCAGTTGGTATGTGAGGGTGTGCAAATGCGAGTGAGCCGTGTCAGTAGATTTACTGGCACGTTAAAGATCCCCTTCGGGGCAAAATCCTGGCACCCGGCGTCCCAAAAAGCCTTAATAGTTAAAATGGACGTAAACCCAATAACATTATTATTTGTATCATTAAATCGTCTTTAATTTGAATATTGCACACTCACTGAATTAAAAACTGTGACTTCAGACTAATACTAGGGAAAATTAATAGCACTCAGTATCTCTGTTTCGCGGGCTTATAGGCCGTGTTCTAAGGACATTTAGTCGTCCTGACGTTTCACTGAAGACTGCGTTCAGTATGGTCACAGGTTACATTAAGCGAGGTAAAACAAGTAAACAGAAGATATATAAATAGTCTACAACAACCCACACATAGAGGCTACCATAGCAACGGCGTACCACATAAAAGTAATGCATCAAGGACAGGGCTGCTCTTCTGTTGCATCGTCTCGTCTACGACGGTCTATGAGGGCAGGCTTGAGGGGATTAAGGACTGGAAGCAAAGCTCTGCTCACACGTTCTGCTTCCTCCTTAAGATTGAAGCTGTTAGTATGCTTCAGGATTTCAATGGCCTCCCTTTGTAGCCTGGCATGATAAGACACCGTGGTGGACAGAACTTTGGTGTCTCCATATCTTATGTCGTGACCTGCGAGTAGCGAGTGTGCTGCAACAGTGGAGTTATCTGTTTGTCCTAGCCAGCTGTGTCGTTCGTGCTCCTTGAGGCGAGTGGCAATACTTCTTTTCGTAGTTCCAATATATAATTGGCCACAATCACACGGGATTTTATTTATATATCTTCTGTTTACTTGTTTTACCTCGCTTAATGTAACCTGTGACCATACTGAACGCAGTCTTCAGCGAAACGTCAGGACGACAAAATGTCCTTAGAACACGGCCTATTAGCCCGCGAAACAGAGATTCCTATTTCAACGCCGGTCGTGAAAGTCTGATTTTTTACTTAGCACTCAGTATCGTTTGCAGGATATGCTTGCACTGCATTAGTACCATACGAGATGCAAGCAGAGAAATATCGACCTTCCTGATAACACGCGATGGTTGGGCTGCATAAAACAATATTATTATTGGCAGCTGGTTCACCTGGTATATCATTTATTTCATGTTAATTTTCACATATTCCAATAATTGGAATTATTTTGTGTTGATCGACTGAAAATTACAATATTAATAGTTGGCGAACAAGAAATTAATAAGGTTTTGCCGAGATGTGTTCCTTTTCGTTGTTCCTAAACATCAATACGAAATAAATCTTTAGGTCTCTCGGTTTTGGCCACATTAGTCATAATATATTCAGTATTCTCTATATTCTGACCTGCAGTGATGTAGTGTTGTCATGAAGTACCTCACAACCTGCAGACTCTGTCAGCGAAGAATTAGCTGAACATACTAAGGCCTAAAGACTGTCGGTTAGTGGCGTCAAGAGTTTGAGTCTCGGTAGGAAAAACTATTTTTTATTCCTACCCTGATTTATACAGTAGATTTCATCACGTAACTTGCTTTATTAAGAGTTCAGAACCGGAGCATAACCAAGCAAAAGATACCGGTTTGGACTGATCGTTCTCAGTCTGATCGGACTGACGTATATGCCTGTGTGAGTCACTCCAGAACATCAATGTGCCACTACTTTGCTGCATACGCTTAACTCAATGTCAGAGGCATACAGTATTACTGGGTTCCCACTAAACGCATTATCTGCCATCCTCACGAGTGAGATATTTGCGACAATCGTCAGTAAAATAGGATCTTACGTCAATGCTGAGGAGTCCATGCAGCATGATTTCTTGCTCATCTGTAGCAGGTTGCAGGTTGTCAACGTGTTAGATCTGTACCTCGACAAGGCCGGCTGGGATGCAGATGAGGACCGTGCAACCTGTTCCTAACAGTCTACAGAGTCTGTCCTGAAAGTAGTCGGACCGGATTTTTCCTGCGCAAACGGACAGATTGCCCGCGGCTTCTCCACCTGGGGTTGGTGGAGGGGGGTGTAGGGAAGGCTGGGAGCCAGCCACACAGTTGGTTCCCAGCTGTAGTGGAGTGTATATCGCTTGTCTCCATAACCTCTGCAAGTGCACTCGTCACGCTTCGTCATGGTTCGTCTGTTGGAACAGTGCGCTACGCCATCAAATTTTGTGTTAGGCTCGGCAAAACTGGGAAAGAGACTCACGATATGATCAAGACGGCTTACGGTGATAACGCCATGGGCAGATTGAGTGTCTTTGACTGGCTCAAGCTGTTTCGGGAGGGGAGAGAGGAAGTTGTAGACGACGCACATTCAGGACGACCCTCGAGCACCAAAACGGACGAAAATATGACAAGAGTGAAGAATGTTTTGGACAATGACCGCAGGGTGATTTTTTTTACGTGGAGGTGCTTAAACGTCTGAGGAAACGCATCGTCCGTGTCCATCCAGCGATCGCCAACTCCTGGCGGCTCCATCACGACAATGCGCCGAGCCACACTGCCTTCCGCGTGCTGGCGTACCTGGGGCCTGTTCCACGAATGAACTTTGCAACTTTTCACTTTGCACTTTGCACTTTTCAGTTCAGATTTTGTTCCACCATCACTTTTCAGATTTGTCTTGCAAAGTGAAAAGTGAAAAGTGAAAAGTTAGGAATCTTTTCACTTTAGAAGACTGGTATGTTCCTCCATTGGTGCAGAAATGCAAAGTGCAAAGGAATGATTGAAAAGTTTTCAGAAATCTTTGCAAAGAGACGATTCCCTTTTCAGCTGTTAATGAACAAGTCTCTACACTAGTTTCTCGGCGCAGAATTTGGTTTAGTGTTATAAATATGTTACGCAGGAGCTTTTTTTAATCATCGAGTGAGGATAGTGATGAAGAATCCAACAAGAAGACGTGCCGCAAAGACAAGATGAATTTTCATATCCTCACTTTAGTATAGACAGGTTAAAAGTTCCACCTTGATCAATACTTTTATTAATTAAGATCACTGTGTGGTCATTAGTGGGACATGTTTCACCATGAAATATAAAGCATTAAATCATGGAATAAATATACAGTTTGTTCATGGAATAAACATGATCGGATCATTCCTATGCAAAGACTTTTCACTTTGCAAAGAAATTGAAAAGTAATACATAGATCATGGTGGAACAGAAAGACTTTGCACTTTGCAAGAATTGAAAAGTGCAAAGTTAAAAGTGAAAAGTTGCAAAGTTTATTCGTGGAACAGGCCCCTGGTCCAACACAACATCGCAACCCTGCCTCATCCACCCTACAGTCCCGACATTGCCCCAACAGACTTTTCCCTCTTCCCCCACCTCCAAACCACCCTAAAAGGACATCGTCACGGCTCCGTGGAAGCGTTGCAACAGACCGTGACGAGGGAGCTCGACAGCATTCTGGTTGCCGTCATCCAGAAAGCGTAAGAGGGTTGGAAATCTCGCTGACAGCGGTGTGTGGACGCAGAAGGATCCTTCCTACCTTGAAGAATATTGAGCATATGTATAATTTCTGTCAATATTTTTTTTTATTGACTCGGTCTCACTACTTTCAGGACGAACCCTGTACGTAGACAAGCAGTGTCCTGTAGCCCCCACAAACATCAAACGGAGCTCTGTAGCATTCAACCCATTGATCCTCTAAGCTAAGACAAAAGTTGGGGATAGCTATCATCAGCTGCAGTTGTCAAACAAGGACGGCCTGTACGGGCTAAGACCTCCACACTGCCCATCAACCTGAACTGGTTCCATGTTCAAACAAGATCATTCTGATTACAGTGCACATGCTGAGCAATTTCTCTGGTTGACAATCTTTATAGGCATAAAGTGATGCAGCGTATCTGATCAAATGTCGACAACGTCTCTAATGTCATCATACGCGTTCATTGAACTGTTCACATGTTTACAAACAACTTAAGGGTTTGCTTTCTGGTTGGCATGGGACTGCTCATGATAGTAATACACTGACACAATTTACAGAGTTGATACAACATTTATTTTGATGTTCTTATTCTAATATTGTTGTTGTTGATTCTTTAAGGGGCTTTGCGACATCGTGGTCATGTAGTCCCGTGTACTTGGGTGTGTGTAGAATTTGTGTGGTAACCTGTGTCACTATGATGCCTGTACTAGTGAGTGTATTTGTAATTGAGATAGGATTTGGGTAGGAAGCGGCCGTGGCCTTAATATAGGTCTCCAATTGGATGGATGGACGTTTCAAACGCAAGATCGTAATTGGGGAGTAGATCGCTTAAATAGCTCCATTTCAGAGTATTTACACACTAGTAGCTGATATCATATGGACCACGCTATTTCAACTGATTTCTCCTTCGATCCCTCACATTTGCTCAGTATTCCCACATTCTTCTTTGGTGAGCTTCCTTCCGTCCTTTGGTCTACATCTTGCCCGTTTTCATTTTGGGTTTCGGCTGTTTTTTTTATTTCCCCAAGTTTCTTCTTATGGAGTCACGTTCCAAGATGTACTCATGTGATATCCCCAGTTCTTGTAGGTCTTTTTCCACCTATATAAACCAGATCGCTTTGGTTTTCTTTCCCACAAAGTAGGCACAGATTCGATTGGACAATCTTTCAAAGCCCATTCGTGTTAAGTGGCCGTAGAAAGAGATCCTCCGTTTGCGTATGGTATCCGTTATCTTCTCCACGTGAAGATATAGTTCATCGTTGTGTCGTCTTCAGTACTCGCCTTGTTCTTTGACAGGGCACAAGATCTTTCTCAAAATCTTCCTCTCCTTGGCTTCTAGTTGTTCTAGTTGTTTCTGTAGAAAATAATTTATTTATGATTATTCATCGCAAGGCATTCTGATGCATATGACGCCTCCGGGTGAATAACGGTACAGTAGTGCCTGAGTTTGGCCTTGAAGGACACTGATCAATTATTGTAGCTGTCTTTGGTTAGAAAATGGTAAGCCATTTCCATTTTGTTGATTCTTGACACGAAAGCTTCTTTTTCACAAATGTTGGGCTCTATCCATTCACCCAGATATTTTAATTTCTCTGCCTCTTTTATTAATCCTTCGTTCACCTGAAGTTCTCTGGGTGCTGACTTGATGTTCATTATGAACTGTGTTTCCTCAAACGAAATCTGAAGCCCTGCCTTTGCTGCTTGCATCTGTAGTTGACTGAATTGTTGTTTGGCCGTGTCAAGAGAACGAGAGAGAATTGCAAGATCATCTACGAGAGCTAAACAGTCGATTGTCAGGTCCTTGTTCTTACAACCTAGTCTGACCCCAATCTTCACACCTTCCTTGCTCAAATTCTTTACGCCATTCGCGAATAATTTTCTCGAGAATACAGTTGAATAACAGAGGTGAGAGCCCATCTCCCTGCCTTATCCCTGTCCGTATTTCAAAGGATTCCGAAATTTCTTCCCTGAATTCCACTTTGGAGGTCACGTCCAACAGGGTTTGCTGAATGATTGCTATTGTCTTATTATCTAAGCCCAATTCTTTTAGAACCTTGATCAGGGTACTTTGATCCAGCGAGTCGTAAGCCTTCTTGAAGTCAACTTATGTTATTATTATAATAATTATTATTGCCATTGCTGTCTAATTATTCTTAGTATAAAACAAAGTCCCCGATTCTTGGATGTCACGGGTAATCTCGAGAACCACTGGATGGATTTTGATGCGGTTTTCACCATTCTGTAAAGGATATCTCGATGACGGTTTCTGTAGAAAATAATTTATTTATGATTAAAAGAAGCAAAGCAGTAACGATTTCAGTGAAAAAGTAAAAAAAAAAAAAAAAACTGGCGTTCGTTTATTTTGCCTGTGATCTTTTCGTTCCGCAAAATACATAGTACATTCAAATTGGACAGAAGGGGGATGTGTGTTTCATGCACCTCACCATTCTTAAATTACGTCTGACAAGAATTCGTTGCACATGCATCTCCATGATAATATAGTTAATAGTCCAGTCAGTGATTTTAACCCATCATGCCGAGACGTAAAACGAATATAGGACGTAGTTCATTGACCTAGAAAAAAAAGCGCTTATCACGTAATGCAATCATAACTGTTCCCGGGCAAAGCCGGGTCGGGTTGCTGGTAAAGATAATTTACTTAGAACTTGGCAAAATAAGCTAGCAAAAGCAACTTTGGTATTTTAATTTGGCATATTGGTGCTTGGCTTTGACCTTTTGATTCATTCTGCATTTTGTTTTGATTCAGAAGTAGGATTCATATATTTTTCTGACAGAAAAATGGGGCACTTTTAATTCTTTGCGATAAAGTAATTGTGGAATATGTGTAGAATACAGGTGCCCATAACTCAAGCCCTGGGCGGATAAACAAAACATTATCCGCATCCGCACGACTTTTATCCGCATCCACGCGATTGTTATCCGAATCCTGATATTAGAATGAAATGAAAATCCACAGCTTGCTTCCAGTCTCCGACCGGGTCAGGAATGGAATGAATGAAGCCCCCATCTAGCGGCGAGGATATGAACTGTGCCGGCTGCCGAAGCCTGTCGCACTCCTCTGGGGCAATGATTAAATGAATGACAGATGCAATGAAATGATAGTGGAGAGTGTTGCTGGAATGAAATTTTTGACAGGGAAAACCGGAGTACCCGGAGAAAAACCTGTCTGCCTCCGTTTTGTCCAGCACAGATCTCACATGGAGTGACCGGGATTTGAACAACGGACCCAGCGGTGAGGCCGGCGTGCTGCCGCCTAAGCCACGGAGGCTCCCCTGATATTACAATAATAGTTTTAATTTATTTGATAAAGCATTGAGTATTAAAGCAACATATTTATACATTTGAGGAGAAATTCGTTCCCCTATGCCAGGGGTGCCCAATCTTTTCTAACTAAGGGCCACATTGTAAATAGTTGGGGGACCTTGCGGGCCAATAACACTCTGGTTGGTTTGGGGGTTATGGAAATTTAAAAAAAATATAGGTGCAATATGGTGAGATTTGTGTTTGTCTGACCTTAGTTTTGTTAGTATTGTTGCAGTTATCTATATTTATTTGTAGTGGATAAAAAAAAACACTAAAAATAAATTTACATAATTCTAATAAATCCCCTTAAAATAGAAGTACGATGATATTCAATACACTCATACAGCATGAATGACCAAGAGTGAGTATTTATGTTCATTTTACACCATTAACATTATGGTGTTTGAAGCCATTCTTCAGTGTTGCCTTAGTAAACAAAAGTTTGATGCTTTTCAGTCGGTCAACACGATTGTACCCAAATGAGATGGATTATTCCTTAATCCTGAAAAAAATATGAGATTAATAAATACTAGGCCTAAATATTACAGTTATTAATCAAATTATAAAATAAAGTTCATGATAATTTAGTGACGACTGGAACTGCTTTGGGTAGAGGTGCGCGTGCGCTTCTTTGTCTTGTTGGCTTTAGTTGTTTCCAAGTTTTGGCGACACGGCGTGGGCATGGAGCGGCGAACCGTATGCGGCCCGCGGGCCGTAGGTTGGGCAGTCTGCCTAGGCTATGTGTGAATCGCAAGACAATGTTGACTGAGTTCTGTCCCTCTGAGTAACGGCAGGTGAAACAGCGAGTGGCTAATAATAACACTCACTTAGTCGTCGGATATAGATGATGATGATGATAATTGTTGTTTTAAGGGGCCTAACATCGAGGTTATCGGCCCCTAATGAAATGAAATGGCGTGAAATGAAAGAATGTAGATAAGAACAACTCACTGCCATGGATGAAACGAAAATGGTGTTTATAAAACAGACACTGAGCCCCAAAAATTATGCCTTATTTGAATAAAAAGAATAAAAGGCGGATGGTAAAAAAAGGATAAAATAAATAAGGCACAATAAAATAAAATAGATGAACACAATAAAAACATAAAATAGATTTAACCTGAATTAAAAGTCGTAACTACACATTAAAACTTAAAAAAGTAACCACTCACCCTCATGAACCGGATGACGAGGTCAGTTGACGGCCCGTTATCACGGAGAATAAGGGAGAAGGTATTAGGGAGTTTAAGAGTCCTTCGCAGATCGGCCAGATCCACACACTCCAAGAGAAGGTGTGCCGCGGTTAGGTGGGCGCCGCAAGTACACACAGTGGGATCTTCTCTCTTTAGCAAGTGGGAGTGCGTAGCAATCCCATGGCCGATCCGGAGTCGACAGAGTACCACAGCTTCCTTCCGGAGAGATCGGAAGGAAGATTTCCACACCTTCGTTGTCTCCTTGATGCCTCTCAGTTTGTTGGGTGGAGGCGTGGCACGCCATGCTTCCTCCCAATGTGACAGGATCGAATGCCGCAACTGAGAGCGCACATCACTAGCAGGCACCTTATACGGTAGCGAGGGCAGTGCGACTGCCTCTCTCGCCGCCTGATCAGCAAGCTCGTTTCCCGCAATACCCCTGTGGCTAGGAAGCCACACAAAGGTCACCCCGGTTCCAGCGTTACGCGAACTGACGAGCAGGTCGTGCACACGCTGGACCAACGGGTGGTTCGGGAAACACACATCGATCGCTTGTAGCGCACTCAGAGAGTCAGTACACACAAGAAAGTGCTGGTGATGCTTGCCACGGTGGGTGAGTGGTTATAGTGTCGGACTACCAACCCCAAGATTGCAGGTTCGCCCCTGGCCATGGTAAGTGATTTTTGAAGGCGACAAAAATCACGATACTCATGTCATACGTTGTTGGCATGTTAAAGAACCCATTTGAATCCAGTAGGCCGTGTTCAATGGCAAAATTAATCTCGGGATTTTCCGCCAACACAAAGTTCCTCCATTCTCTACTTGAAAGCGCTGTAGTGTCAAGGAGTTTAGATATCTAACCTCCTTGACTTTCATAGCGTTCAAAGGAACGACGAAATTCGACATACAAGCTACCCTCTGGGTGTCAATTAACAAAGCTTGCACCAGGCACCCGAGGCCATACGATATTATAGTACTGGTGATCGTCTGATAAGTGTACCGCAGAGCTTCTAAGATGGCATAGAGCTCCGCTGTGTACACGCCACAGGCCTCGGGAAGTGAAAATAGAAACCGACGATCCTCAACCACAAATGCACAGCCTACTTTCTCGTTTACCCTCGAATCGTCCGTGAATAGAAGCCCTGATCCCGGATACCGGCTCACCACGGACTGGAACAGCCTCCGATGGTCGGAGGAGTCCGTGTCCGACTTGGGGCCGGTGTGCAGATCCAGGATGATATCAGGGCGAGAGACCATCCACGGAGGGGCCTTGCTAGGTACTCGGACGATACAGGAGACATAAGGAAATCGGAACTGACGGTATAAGTCATCCAAGTGAATCCCCGCCGGCCGAGTGGCTCGGGCGAGCGCATCATACAGCCGGCGATTCGAATTGGAAAACAAACAGGGATAGCTTGGATGAAGTGGCATCTGTCGAATAGTTGCAGCATAGGTCAGCAGTACTTGTTGGCGCCTCAGGTGTAAAGGAGGTATGCCAGCCTCGGCGAGCAAGCTGACGACTGGGCTCGTCCGAAAGGCACCCGTCGCCAGCCTCACACCGCCGTGGTGGACACTGTCCAGTTTAACAAGCACTGGCTTACGGGCCGAACCATATGCTACACTGCCATAATCTAATCTAGATAAAACCGACAGTAGTGGCTACGCGGGCTAAAGCGCTGCGTTAGGTCAAGGGGCCAAGCTCTCTGCTGACTCGGTAGACGCGTGGGTTCGAGCCCCACCGTCGGCTGTCCTTGAAATGGTTTTCCGTGGTTTCCCATTTTCAACACCAGGCAAATGCTGGGACAGTACCTTCTGACAGGCCACGGCCGCTTCCTTCCACATCCTTGACCAGTTTCATTCATCTTCATCCATTCCATCTCTCATCCCGACGCGCAGGTCGCCCACGGGCGTCGACTAGAAAGACCTGCACTCGGCCTCTCAGGAGGCTACACGACAAAAAAAAAAAAAAATCTAGATAAAATCAGTGCCTTGTAAAAACGTAGGAGCACCGCGCGGTCCGCCCCCCCATGATGTGCCGCTAAGAAACCGCAAAGTGATGAGTTTCTTAGCACAGGCAGTTTTCAAACACCGCACGTGTGGCTCCCACGTCAATTTCTGATCGAAAAGGAGCCCAAGGAACCGGTACGCAGCAACAACAGGCAAAGCTACATTGTCCAGATAAAGCTCAGGATCAGGATGGAGAGTGCGCTTTCGGCAGAAATGGACAACCGAAGACTTAGCGGTTGAGAATCGAAAGCCATGCTCTAGTGTCCAGCGTTCCACTCTCCGAATAGCTTGTTGTAGCTGTCGTTCAGCGACCGCCATATTTTGCGCACTATAATGTAGAGCGAAGTCGTCTACATATAGCGACGGTACCACTGCTGGACCAGCAGCAGCGACTATACCGTTTATGGCAATCGCAAATAATGTTACGCTAAGCACCGATCCCTGAGGGACTCCGTTTTCCTGTATATGATATTGCGAATATGTCCCCCCTATTCGGACACGGAACAAGCGAAGGGACAGAAAATTCGCATTAAAAACCGGCAAGTTACCTCGGAATTTCCATTGATGCAGGGTAGAGAGGATGCCGTAACGCCAAGTGGTGTCATAGGCCTTCTCGAGGTCAAAGGAAACAGCGACTAGGTGCTGTCTCCGGAGAAAAGCGTCCTGTATGGCGGTCTCCAGGCGTACCAGATGGTTGTTGGTACACAGAGACGCCCTGAAACCACACTGGTATTCAGACAGGAGTCCCCGTTTCTCCAGGACCCATACCATCCTCTCAAAGAGCTTGCACAGACCGTTAGTGAGACAAATTGGTCTGTAACTCCCTGTCAAATTGGGATCCTTATCGGGCTTCAGGATAGGTATAATGATACCTTCCTGCCATTGCGCTGGAAACACACCTTCCAACCAGATTCGGTTAAATACCCTGAGCAAATAACGAATGTTCTCATCGTTAAGGTGTTTAAGCATCTGGTTGTGAATATTATTCGGGCCGGGAGACGTGTCCCTGCAGAGCACCAGCGCTCCGCGGAGTTCCCACTCCGTAAAGGGCACGTTGTACTTCTCCGAAGCGCGGGAAGCAAAACTTAGCTGGAAACGTTCCGCTTCGCGCTTCAGGGCCACGAAGGCAGGGTCATAGTTATCGGAACCGGATATATCCGCAAAATACGAGGCGAGATGGTTTGCAACGCGATAAGGATCTGTAACCAATTCATTATCAATGGAAATTCCCGGTACAGTAGAAGGTGTCTGAATTCCCGAAATGCGTCGTAGTTTAGTCCACACTTGAGAGGAGGGGGTGTGTGCCGTAATTGAAGACACATACCGTTCCCAGGATTGTTTCTTACTATGGCGAATAAGAATCCGTGCCTTGGCACGAAATTTCTTAAACGCCACCAAATTTGCCATGGTTGGACGCCGACGGTAGTGCTTATGAGCTCGACGACGGTCTCTTATTACCGCTGCAATATCCTCTGTCCACCAAGGGACGAGTTTGCGACGAGGAGTCCCAGAAAAGGATGGAATAGATTCCTCGGCGGCAGCAAGAAGCACGTCAGTGATGTGCTGTACCTCGTCATCGATGCTCCGGCATCCCAGATCATCATATACAGCGCGTTCTGTAAATGATGGCCAATTGGCCCGTTTAAGTACCCAACGACTGGGGAACGACACGGGCTTCTGGTTCAGAAGTGTAAGAACGATCGGGAAATGGTCACTGTCACAGAGGTCGTCGTGTACATACCAACCAAATAGGGGGACCAGCGCACGGCTACACACACACAAGTCAATGTGTGAGTACGTGCCGTGCGCTAAGCTAAAATGTGTAGCTTCCCCTGTATTTAATAGGGATAAATCCAACCTCTGAATTAAGCCTTCCACGTCTCTTCCTCTGGGGCAGGAAGATGGTGATCCCCATTGGGGGTGATGCGAGTTGAAATCACCCACGATAAGGAAAGGGACTGGAAGTTGATCAACAAGATCAAAGACGTCATTAATATCAAGGGGCTGGTTCGGTGGAAGGTACACGTTACAAACAGTTGCCATAGCAGGCAATAGCTTCCAGAGGAGTGGCGAACGGAAACTCAGAACAGTCTCGTGATCAGGTTTGAGGTTTGTTTCCTGTAGGCAGACTATACTCGCTGCGTATTGTGCAATGAGCTGACGGAGCTCTGTCAAATGCCTGTCATAACTGTTACAATTCCACTGTAACAGTGCCATAGTGTGAACTTATAAACTAGGGAATAAATTGGAGCAGCAAGCTACAACTTATCCTCTGGAGGATCTTCACCCACTACGTCGACTATAATCTCCATGTCCTCAGGCGAGGTTGTGGAGTGAATCGACTCAGCGGAAGATTTCCTGGACGCAGTTTGGCGGCGGGGGATCTCCGTGGGGAGCGCGCAGATCTGGGGACCAAAACGTCCACAGGCGCAGAAGCATCCGCAGGTGATGGGGCGGATGGCTTCCCCTTTTTTGGAGGAGAACGCGTAGTGCGGGCTCCCTTCTTCCCCGCCTCTTTCAGATATTTAGACGGGTCAGGAGACTTGTTCCTGACCATGGTCGACGATGCCGCCTCCGCCGGCTTCGGCGCGGCTTTCACCGACTGTTGGGGTGGGGAGGAAGTCGACTTCCTCCCGAGTGGGGAGTAAGTCTTCAACTTCCTCCCCTGCTGTGCGGGCGGAGCAGCCTTCGCTCGCACAGCCTTCTTTGGGGCCGAAGTTGGGGTTGAAGTCACCTTCGGGCTCTCTTTCTGATTCTGGGGAGTAGCTAGAGATGTAGATGGCAGTGGTACATTAGAAGGTTTCACAATTGAGACAAAAGATCAGGTAGCCGGGACCAAATTTGGTATTATGGCTCTATAATCAATCGTTGGAGAAGGCGAAATCGTGGTATGGTACTTCTTGCGGGCCTCCTGGTAGGTGAGACCATCCAGGGTTTAGATTTTCTGGATTTTCTTCTCACGCAGGAAGACAGGGCAGTTCCTGTCCCGAGGAGAATGAAATCCAGGGCAATTAATGCACTGATATGGTGTTGTGCACTCTTCCGCTTCGTGGGGTACCTTACCGCATGTTCCGCAGACGTCAGGGCTCGAGCATCGGGATAACATGTGCCCGAACTTCTGGCACTTATAACACCTCATTGGTGGAGGGATATAAGGCCGAACGTCACAATGGTAACTTGTAACCTTGACTTTTTCCGGGAGCACCGAAAACTCAAAGGAAATAATGAAAGCACCAGTATCCACGATTTTACCATTGACCTTGCGCGTAATGCGCCAGACATCAGTCACGTGACGGTGCTGCATATCCTCCTTGAGCTCCTCGTCAGTGTTCAGAATCAGGTCCCGGTGGAAAATGACTCCTCGGACCAGATTCAGAGACGTGTGCTTTTCCACTTTGACAGGGATATCGCCAAAGTGGTCACATTTCAGAAGGTGTTCAACCTGCTCACCAGTCCTATTCTTCAGCAACAAGCTACCGTTTCTCATCTTTTGTACCTTCTCAAGCTCGCCATAGACCCCTTCTATGTGGCGAGAAAACAAAATAGACTTTACCATCTTGAAATCACCCCCATCCGTTCTGGTTGCGACCAGAAACTTGGGAGTGTTAGCACCCAGATTCTCACGAACAGACTGTTCCCAGGGGGTTGATCCCCGTTGGGAATCAAAAGTTAAAGACTTGGGTGGCGGACCACCCTGTTGGGAGATATTCCTTTTCTGTCCCATGGCCATTTCATCCTCCCTGAATGCCACCGACTCCAATCACGGGCTGTCTCTGTAGGCGCTACCCAGCCAAGGCAAGGCCCGCCTAGCTTGGAAGGCATTGCCCGGGGGTCCGATGTTTGACATGCCATACAGGTATGTACCCCTTGGCATATACTAGAGAGTTTTCCAGCACAGGCATGCAGCTGTGCGGGGACCTGCGTTGTCAGGCGGATACTACTGCAGGGTACATGGTGTCGGTGTGGCCAGACCGAACAGGCTCTCGAGCGTAGTCGCACACTTAGGTGGCCCTTCCCCTGACAGCACGCACATATAATTTTGAGTGCCAGACCTCAAAAACATGAACGGAAAAGGCGTGCGATATAACCTAATGAGAGTTATATCGCACAAAGTGTGGCGTTTAGAGCTGGCTGTCAAACCCGTACAGGGGACCTGGGCCAAGAAACCCTTTTCGTCGCCTTCTACGACTGGCAGGGTATACCTGCGAGTGCATTCCATCCCTCCCACCCACGGGAGGTCCAATTTGCAAGACAAGCCGGAAACCTAAAAGAATAGCCAAGGTCGCCCCTTTTAGTCGCCTAGTACGACAGGCAGGGGATACCGTGGGTGTTATCTAAACCCCCCACCCACAGGGGGATCGTCGGATATACCCACGCAGGTAAGTGCAGGTATAAATGACTCTATAATTAGCATAAGTCAACACTAATTGAGGGCATTTCCATGACTGGCTACTCTCACTTCTCTATTATTCTCATACAATCCAAGCGAAAGCAAATAGGGAAATAACAAGAAACGCAAAAGACGCAGATCTGAGCAAAACTAAAATTATTTTAAAAAATCCAGTTCAACATTGTATTCCAAAAACTATGCGCAAATTTACTCTGAACCTTATCCGCACTATATCCGCATGGCGATATATTTGCAAATAACCGCATCCACGCAGGGCTTTTCCCATAACTTATTACTTTATCTAATTGGCAAAACAGCAGAGATTTAATCAATTTGTCTTGTAAACACTGAATGTGATACTGTAGTTCTTTTATGAGCCAACATCGCGCGACTTGCAGTGCCATGGATCTTTGCCTCCCTCCAAAAGTCCCACTTCCTCGGCTGGGGATCAATGAACTAATAACTACCTAGACACAGGTATACCAGATGGCACTCAATATCAGTCATCTAGGCTCTTTTCATATACTGTAGCCTACATACAATACCACCTCATATTGTAGTGAATATCTTTTAATACTATCATTTTCCGTATTGATGTATATAATTGATTACAAATTTTCCACTATTCAATACAAACATATACCACATGAGAACATAAGTTCTTAATAAAAGTAAGTTGTATTGAATAGTGGAAAAGTTTGTAATCAATCATAGTGTAGTGGCTAGCATTCTTGGCTATCATCCTTGAAGTCTGGCTTTGATTCCCGGCTCTGCCAAGAAGTTTAATTATGGTCTAAGGACTGGGATGGGCTACACACAGCCTTGTAAAGGAAAACTAAAAAGAGTTGGGTTTGATCCCCGCATCAGGTTGTAACAGGTTATCAGATTCCACACATACCGATGTACATTGGGCTACATGACTACAATGTCACAAAATTGAAATGAATCAAAATACAACACCAACTAGTACTTTAATTTAAAAATGTAATTGGTATTCTGCCCGAAGGCAGGTCCGAGCCTCCGAAGAGGCTACTCCTAGGCGGAGTTTACGTGCGGTAGGGTGACCAGGGCCTTTCCGCTCCTCCCTATGTTGGCCAACCGCGCGCAGTGCCTAGAACCGGCATACGTTCCAAGTTCCGACTGCGCCCAATGTTGCTTAACGGCGGAGTTCTCATGGGATCCGGTGTTTCAACACGGCTAGGCCGTTGGCCAGTACTTTAATAAGTATCATTATGCTTGCTCAATGCATTTTTGAACATTTATTTTCTTATTTTTTATTTTCCTAATTTAAATTATATACAGGCTGAATAGAATTAATGTAATCAGGAATATTGTTCACACGAGGGGATTTGAGGAAGATCAGAAGAAACCAACACGATGTGCATGGTCGGAGGAACAGAAACTACAACAATCCTTCCATATGAAGAGCTGTTGGGCAAGGAGGAAGGCTCAACATACGTTGATTCCGCGTGGTCCTAAGTGACCCATCCGCGAGAAGAAGAAGATACAGGGCGATTTTTTCCACCGTGTACAAACTCTAGGGATTGATCGCGGAGAGGATATGGAACAAAAATGTTCTAATGAACGTATGTCCGGAAATGCATGGTGTCCATGCTAGGGAACAGTCTTCCTTCCACGTTGCCTAACAGGCCGGAACTATCCGCGTTTCATGCGGGTGACTTTGCCCCCCTTGCTGGAGGACGTACCATTGATGATTCGCAGGGTTATGTGATGGTGCTCCAGCCCACTTCACCGTCAACGTCCGGACGTATCTCAATTGTGTCTTCCCTGGTCGATGGATCGGACGAGCAGGTCCAGTTGCATGGCCTGCTCGTTCACCAGATCTCAACCCGTGAGATTTCTGGTTATTGGGCCATCTCAAAAGTGTCGTATATGCAGAGCCTATTCCAGATGAGGCGACACTGGTGCAGCGTATTCTTGCTGCCTTTGACACTGTTCGGATGCAGCCTGGCCAATGTGAACGTGTGGGACAGAACATGCTACGGCGCGTACACGCATGCGTGGAGGAACATGGAAATCATTTTCAACACATACTGTAACTGTGGCTGCAGGGTACAGCGAGTATTAGACCGCCGTCTGTGTAACAAAGAATGATCTAATAATGGTCCCTAACAAACAAACCATGCATTTCCGGACATACGTTCATTAGACCTTTTCTGTTCCGTATCCTCTCCTCGATTAATCCCTCGAGTTTGTACACGGTGGAAAAAATCACCCTGTAGTACAACTCATTGTCAAAGAGGCTATCCCAAAAGAGGGAAAGAATAAACTATTGTTATTGCTCATCATATCCTGTTGCAAATATTATAGGGAAGTGTAGACTCCAGTGGTATGGACATATGATGGGAATGAATAACACTAGAACAGCAAGAGACTACTTCAATAGAGAACTGAAAGGGAAAAGACCGAGGGGAAGACCCAGAAAACGATGGATTGAGACCGTGAGATCAGAAGTGGAGAAAAAAGGGCTGAAGTGGGAAGAAGGAAGGAAGGAAGGAAGCTTGTAGTTTAACGTGACCGTCAATCTTGAGATCATGAGCCACGGGACCTCCTTTTTACGTGGAATCCGAACCACAGGACATGGCATTTCACTTCGAAAATCTCACATGCATTGACCGGGAATCGAACCCGGACCGCCTTGGTGAGAGGCATACAGCTAGACCGCTGAGCCACCACGCCCCCGAAGTGGGAAGAAGTTTTCTTCACCTTAGAAACAAGTTCAGATCAGTAATGATAAATCCGAATCTGCATCGGTGGCGTAGTCGGTAGCATGCTGAAAGTTGTATAAATGACAGAAAACAGTGGCGAGCGCTTGTCTACCGCACCCGGGAAACTGGAGACAGAAAAGGATGATGATGATCCTTTATCCCAGTGCATAATTTCTAAAATTTAGCTGCTGGAACATGAACCCACACATTCCCCCCCCTTTTCAACAATAAAAGTCCAGTGAGTTCCAGTAACCGAAACCCTATTAGGCAAAGTTTCATTACTAAATTAATACTTCTAAAGGTAACAAGATGATTGTTTGATAATGAGAGAATGTTTTCAATAGTAAACATTGAAATTTCGTAATTCTATTCTTGTGAAGAAACTGAACTCGTTTTTTCTTCACCTTAGAAACAAGTTCAGATCAGCAATGATAAATCCTAATCTGCATCGGTGGCATAGTCGGTAGCATGCTGAACTGCTATGCCGAAGATCATGGGTTCAAACCCGGCATTAGTCGTCGGATTTTTAAGAGCGTTAAAATCCTTCATACGCCTTCCTTCGGAGAGGAAGTAAAGCTGGCGGGCCCATATCAAAGATTTATGGCATGTAAAAGAACCTACCTCTACAATAATTGGTAGTATGCAGCTAAATTTGTTCGACAAGGCTGTGTGCTGTATCCAATGCTCTTCAATTTATGTTCAGAGGCAATCATGTCAGAAGCCTTGGATGGGTTTCATCAAGGCATTGTCATCAACTGCACTGTCATCAATAATTTCCGATATGCAGATGACATAGTCCTGATCGCCGGAAGCATTGAAAATCTCCAAGCACTGCTGAATCGCGTGAACGCAGTTAACAATGATTATGGCTTAAGGATGAATATTCGCAAAACAAAATTCATGGTTGTCAGCAAATAAGTAATTGATACCACATTATCAGTTACTGATAAAGCCATTGAACGAATTCATTCATATAAATATCTAGGGCGCTACCTGAATGACAAATGGGACTGCAGCCATGAAATCAAAGCTCGTACTGAGCAAGCCAGGAGTGTCTTTCTGAAAATGAAGAATCTGCTGTGTCACCGAGATCTTAGTCTGAGAACGAGACTACGTGCCCTCAAGTGTTACATAATTCCCATAACAATGTATGGACACGAAGGGTGGACGTTAACTAAAACCTTGTAGAAGAAGTTGGAAGTATTTGAAATGTTGCTGTATCGTCGCATGCTTCGTATATCGTGGACCGACAAGCTGAGAAACACCGAGGTGCTGGATCGGATGGGCAAGGAGATGGAGGTGCTCTACAACATCAAGCAACAGAAGCTACAATATTTTGGCCACGTGATTCGAAATAACAAGTACCGACTCCAGCAGCTAATCATGGAAGGCAGGATTTTAGGATGGAGCAGACCGGGGAGAGGAGGATCTCCTGGCTCAAGAATTTGCGGGAGTGGTTTGAACTTGACTCAGCATCTCTGTTTCGAATGGCAACCTCGAGAGAAGGGATTGCAATGATGATCTCCAATCTTCGACGCGGAGACGGATCATAAAGAAGAAGAAGAAGCTAAATTTGTAGGTTGTATTTGGCTGGTTAGAAACGTTCTACCATGTTCCAATGATCATCGCTAAGTGTCAGTGACAGCGGCATCTCTGGTAGTCAAAGTTGGAACTACTTGAAATTGAACTTTGGGGAGCCTACGGGCGTTCAATTAAAATACCCTGCTATGGCAATTCAAATATAATAAATACACTTTTTGTCAATAATTATTTGCCAAGAGTGAGAAAATTGTCTGATTTGGATGCAGAAATCATTTATTTCTTCTAATAATTCTAATTAACCCCTCAGGACGGCTATTTAATCCTGAGGTGTTCACTTCTCCGGCGGTATTTAAATTGAAGCTCAGCAGAGATTTGGACACCAACAAGGTAAAAAATTAATAATGTTAAATCTACGAAATATAACGTAATGAAAATTTTAGGAATACTTACCGAGATCATGTCCAATGTTTCTCAGTAATATATGTGACGACTGCTTTCCAGGGTTGTCCATGATCACACGCAATATTTACAAAAATATAATAATTTGATAAGTTCCACTTTTGGTACTGTATTTGTTTCAGGTATGTTTACAATGAAAGCAAGATATTTACATGATAATGCTCAATCTACATAATATACATAATATTCGGGTAAAATGACCAGGAAAAGCTGAATTTTGAAAAGCTTTTTAGGCCCCGTATATGTATCCCATGTATAATTGTCAACAAAATGTAAATATCGCAATATTTGTTCAAACCTGTCCCTTGGCATTGTTTGAGGGAATATAGGGGTCTCTAAGAATTCATCCCTGGTGAATTAGCTCTTTAGGGTAGGTTTCTGCATTATCCCCATCAACATTACAAGTCCCAAGAACACATAAATGTTGCCCCCTGTCACTGACTCCCTCTTCCTGGCGTGCGACCTTGGTTTCAAGGGCGCGCCAACTATACATTCTGCCGCGTACATATTTGTTTCTCAAACAATTAGTTCAATTACTTTGTCGTCGAAAAACAGATAAAAAGAATCTAAAACAGACGTGAAATGCTTTCCTGTTCGCGGCATACCCGTGAAACTCTCGCCACAAACACTGAACAGCAGTCGTTGTTATTACAGCTGAAGCTATTTTTTCTTCATCAGCGCTGTCTGCCACTTCACCAATAACATCACGTTGTGTGTGCATAGTCCGTATCACTACCGAAAATATCACCTACCTGTACATCACTTCCACTACTGTCATCTATCAAACGAATAATCTCTGCACCCGTAAGATAATGAGACAGCCCAGAAATTATTTATCTGCGACTGATACGAAGCAAAAAATTATCTACGTATTATTTGCTTTCGGTGCTTCCCCTTCATAAGTGGCAAAAATTATCAAGTTAGACATAGTTCACAAAACATTCTCGAGATGGCAGGAGAGACTGTGGTACCTTTTAAAGCAACTAACTTGAAACTCAATAGAGAGCGTTTCATGTTATTACCCAGATCGATATGAGTCGTCAAAAGCAACGGATATCGACCAACTTTGTATTAGTTCTAATTATGAAACAGAGATGGCATGAAAGTACATAACTTCTTGGTTCATAACGTAAAAAAAGATCCCGCGAAGCAGCAGTGGTTCATGTGTAATAGGCAATCTAACTTCCGCCTCCACCGGCTGTTCGTGGTACGTCCAACCGGCTGAACGAGTAGAGTCCAGCGGACGTACAGTGTATGCTTGAGGGGTTAAAAAATCTTGATCTACAAACTTTTTATTGAGCGATCCCCTTGCAAACACTGTGCAAAAGACCCTTGGGAGGTGCCAGAACGCTGTTTAGGCATGTCCTACCTGAAATTAAGCACTCATTTAATCTAAGCAAAACATTAAATATCCAACAACATGGTAAGCGTTGAAGAAGCACTTGAATCCACTCCATGGCCAACTTGCTTGGGCTCCTCTCTAATAATGACTTGGTTGCTTCAGGATGTTATAGTTGAAAATGTGTTATCCAGATGGCAGCTGCTAACAGGGATATTTGATCAAGACTCCAGTCTCCAAGCTTTGGCATGTAAATTCTGATCTGATTATTGGAAAGTTGGACGAACTCAAATTCATGAGGAAAAACTGACATGAGCTGGGTCTGATTCCCCTGCTCAGCCATCCTAAAAGTTGTATTGCATGGTTTACAACTTCTATTCCAGGCAATTGCTGGGATGATGCGTAACATATGGCCATGGCCACCTGCTTCTCAATGCTAGCCTCGATTACAAATACACACTTGGCAACATAATACAGTAGAGTCCCGCTCAACCGACCTTCACTTATCCGACACTCCATCTTATCCGACATCGTTCCCTTACTGAATTTCATTCCTGGTTGTGAGGATGCTACGACTCTAGATGTGAGTAAGTGGTGAGCACAAGATCAGCTGTTTGATCTAATTGACCCTAATATTATTGATTTCGTGAATGCTAACAAAAATGAGGATGGTGAAGAAGAAGAAGAAGAACGAGGTATTGTTGAACAAAAGGATAAAACGATGTCTCACAGTGAAGGATTAGGTGCATTGGACATGGCATTAACGTACGTAGAGCAACAGCCAGAGGCAAGCGCAACGAAGGTGTTGAATTTTCGTCGATGACAAGATCTCGCAGCAAGAAAACGTGAATCAGCAGGCAAGCAGACATTGTTGACAGTGCCTTAGCATTTGGAACGTTTTTGTTCAATACTGCATGTACAATTGAATTGATAATTCAGTCAATACAGTACCGGTACCGTAAAACATGTCATTGTTTCAGTAATTCAGTATATCCTACCTATTTGTTTCAGTTCATTTTCAAAGTAATTCTGTATTATCTGACATTTTCGGTGATCCGACGTACTCCAGGTCCAGTTTAGATCGGATAATCGAGACTACTGTAACTGATAAATTCTACATCATTTTATAGAGTCTGTCGAAAGGATTTGCCTACAGCAGCAATTGAAAGAGTAGAAAAAAATAGTTCCGAGTATATCAAATAATACTTTTAATTGGAGAAAGGTAAACTGTAGTGAGGTAAAGAAAATTGTAAGAAATATGAAACCTTCCAATAGTAAGGATTGTTATGGGTTCACCAACAACATTTTAAAGGCTATTATTGACAGCATTTTAATTCCTTTGACGCACTGCATAAACGAGTGCCTTAGCGTAGGCTATTTCCCAGCTCAGTTAAAAATTACAAGGGTTGTTCCAATATACAAAAAAGGGGATAAGACTAAACCTGATAGTTACAGGCCTGTGTCTGTAGTAACCATCCTGTCAAAAGTCTTTGAATATGTTATAGTTGGTCAAATTTATGAATTTTTCATTAACAACAACCTTCTATCACCAACTCAGTTTGGATTCCTTCCGGGGAAATCTACAATTAGTGCACTGGATGATTTTGTTTGTCACATAATGCACCATTTTGAAGAAGGGAGCTCAGTAGATGCACTCCTGTGTGATCTATCCAAGGCCTTCGATTGTGTGTCACATGATATACTTCTGCAAAAGTTAGCACTGTACGGAATTAAAGGATCAGAGTATGAAGTCTTTAAATCATATCTAACAAACCCAGTACAGTTTGTAGAGAATGGGGATAGGAAATCTCATGTGTTAGAAGTTAGGTATGGTGTACCCCAAGGCTCGGTTCTGGGTCCATTTCTTTTTGTCGTTATGATGAATGACTTAGCAATAAATGTTTCTGGAAAAACAATTCTTTATGCAGATGACTCTACATTTTTGTGTTCTAACAAATGTATAAGTGAATTACAAAATTTATCAAGTCAGTGCTTGCTAGAAGCTAGGAAATGGTTCAGTGAGAATGGATTCCGCTTAAATGAAACTAAAACTCAAAATTTAATATTTAGTCTTAAAAACATAAGTAATGATATAAAAGAAGCTAAGCTACTAGGAATGAATTTTGACTCAAAATTAACATGGGAGCCTCACATTCATAACCTTTCGAATAAACTTGCAAGGGTGGTGTATCTACTCCGTCATTTAAAAAATGAGGTTCCTACGACATATTTACACACAGCCTATTTTGCTTGCTTTCAAAGTCTCTTTAGTTATGGATTAATATTTTTTGGAAATAGTGCACACATTGTAAATATCTTAAAATTACAGAAAAAGGCAATCCGTATTATTGCAAATGCTCCTCCTAACACACCCTGTAGACCTTTATCTATTGAATCTTCCAAACTAACAGTTATAAATCTTTTTGTTTTAAATATCCTCATGTATATGAAAAATAAACATCCACATGAATTGCCAGGCAGACAAGCACAAGAAACTCACACCAGATAGAGGTACCATGGTGTCGGCTTTCAAAAACACAGAAAAGTCATGAAATTCTTGGCATAATTTTTTTAACAAACTGAGTTTGTCTTTCCAACAACTACCAACCAAAATCTTTAAGAAACAGCTGCAAAAGTGGTTGCTGGTGAATCCATGGTATTCACTGGAAGAATGTATGGAATCAGATTGGTGTAATACTTAGTACAATAGAAGTAGATTACATTTTGTTATAACGATAATAAGCTGTTTGTATATACTGTTATAAGTAGGCTAAGTAGTGTAGGATTGTTTGATTTTATTGTTTTGTATTATTAACCTGACGATGGCTATTGCACTAGTGTTTAACGCCAAATAAATTGATTCTGATTGATTCTGATTCAGATGTGTCAAACACATGGCCAGCGGGGCATATGCCACCCCCATACTAACAGAGTGTGGTCCCCTTAAGTTTTATGGTAAGTACATAAATACGAACTCTGATATAATATTTTGTCTAAAATAAAAGCTGTTTGGAAAAAATTCAATTTTAATCAACTCATAAAAATAGTGGCTTGTAGCAGTTCCTTTCTAAAAATTCAGTTTGAAGCACCTGTTCTACATACATACAACTAAGAGCTCGGAGCTGATGAACACAATGGTCAAACTCTAAGATTTCCACACAAGGGTTAAACAGTGAAATTATTCTACAAATGACCGAGCCCCACAGGGATCACATGGCGGGTGAATCGCGATGAGTCCCGGCCAGATAACTAGCACATTCCGATTACAAAACAGGGGGTCGGGAAACTCAGTCCTTGTTTTTCCACTTTCGAAATAAATAAATTAATGACACAGTTTTTTTGTAGGGTTTGTTGAATCTAGAAAATGGCGCCGATACTTGCGACATGTTTACAGTATGACTTCTTGAGAAAATAAGAAGTTTCCACTAGGAAAATACATTGTTCTATACTTAATCATGCTAGCTGCGTATGTAATCAATGCTATGGCAGCTTCCGGGACTTCCTGAGCTGTTATTTTGTAATCGTTACATGCTATATAGTTATCTGGCTGTGACTCATCGAGAGTCATCCGCCACGTGGCCTCTGTAGGGCTCTGTCATTTGCAGATGAATCTCACTTTGGACAAAACCAATGCTTATTTTTACATATAGTCTATTCATTACATCTACAAGAATAAAATTGAACAAGAATGGCATGCATTTCATAAAGTAAAAAGTGAACTCATGTAACCCACTGACTTGATGCAAGTCATCAAAATTGACATCCTTGGGTGACTTGCATGTCAACGCAACCATATCAGTACCTCAAAACAGAATTAAATTTCATGGCAGAGCTGGGAATCAAACCTGGGCCACTAGGGGGGCTGCTACGCATGCTAATCACTACACCACAAAGTCATACATATTGTTACTGTCGGTGGGTTAAATCATAAATTAATTTAGACACTCTCTTCCTAATTCTAGTATTTATTGAACGATAAATACCATAGCTAAACTAAAATACATGGGTTGTTTTTTTAGTTTTGGCACCAATGCTTCAGAGCCAAGTTGCAACAATGTTGGGCGCTGCCACTTTTACCGACGGTTGCTGCCCTGCATCCCCTCCCTCAGAGCACATGACCCCGCCCGTCCTCACCACCGCTCGTGCGCAGTCGCGCCTGTTAGATGAGTAGTGTGAGACCAGCGCTCGCGAAAGACAGTCGCAATGTTTTCCAAGCAGGAGCAGAGAACATGGATACAAATTCAGTGTGCTAGGGGTCGCAGTGCTAAACAGTGTCACCGAGGATTGCAGGAAGTGTGCGGTGCAGCTGCGTTACCATTCAGAACGGTACCAAGATGGGTTGCAGCCTTTCGAGATGGACGCGAACGTGTGGAACACATGCCTCGATCTGGTCACCATCCAATAAGTGATGACAATGTACAGATGGTGTCCGCGTTAGTAGAGGTGAATTGGAACGTAACGATTCGTCAATTAGAGCAAGATACCGGACTGGTGCATTCAACTGTCCTCCACATCCTGAAGGACTTACTGAAAATGAGGAAGATGGCGTCCAAATGGGTTCCGGATGACTTAACCGACATGCACAAATGGCTGCGATATGATGCTTGTCGTATGCACTTGCAGCGTTATGACCGCGAAGGAGAGGCCTTCTTACGGCGCATCATAACCATTGACGAGACGTGGGCCAGATCTTATGAGCCACAGTTAAAACGCCAATCGAACGAGTGACAGCACCACAGATCACCACGGAAACAAACAGTTCGACCAACCCCCACCAATGGGAAGGTAATGTTGATTCTTGCCTATGATTGGGATGTGTGATCATTCACCATACTGTTCCCCGAGGGCAAAACGTTAATGCTGCGTACTATTGTTCGTTTCTGCAAGACCATCTCCGAGGAGCTCTGAGAAGGAACCGGCTCCACCACATGGTTACAGCGCCCATCGTTCTGCATGACAATGCTAGGGCACACACAGCAGGCGTTGTGTCGGCATTGTTGGATCGCTGGGGCTGGGAAGTCCTTTATCACCTCCCCATATTCTCCCGACATCAGTCCCTGCAACTATGATCTCATCCCGAAGATGAAGGTGACAATGCACGGGGAGCGCTTCCGTACCATAGAAGACGTTAAGCAGATAGATTGGGCAGTGCCAACGGGATCCAACGACTTCTGCATCGCTGGGAACACGTTGTACGCAACTGTGGGGACTACATCGAGGGCCTGTGAAACTTGGAACCATCTAAGTGAGTTATTAATCCAGTTATAACTAAGGTGCCAAAACTAAAAAACTAACCCATGTATTTTCAGAAACGTAAATGGAAGTGATCACTTATATTAATGCCACAACAATTTGCTCCGTTGTTATTAACACTACGCTGGCTAATCAGGTTAGTCCTTCACAATACATCGCCAAGCTCGACTCTCGTATTTTCTCAATGCGCACAAGCAGATAGATCACACCGCCATTCTAGAAGATCCAGTTACTTCTCTGGGCCCAGCCAAATAGCCAAGCAATATAATTATGTTTTAATACACACAAGTTTCTTGACCATCTTATGAGACCTTGTTTTTACTAGCTCTATTGTTCTTTTGTCTAGGAATTTCAAAACCACAGCTGACTCAAAGCGTCACTTCCCTTCTTCTCGCACAGCCTTGACAAACTCGTCTTTGGAGTGAAATAAAGCGCTGCTTTATCCTTATCGAAACATGTAACAATATTTTTCTGTAAAAAACCTGAGCTTGCCTTCAACAGCTAGAAATCCATACTTGATCCAGATGGTACAAAACTTTCTCCTCCGGGCCCCCATGTGTACTGCAGTTATTTTTTTTATTACCCAACAGCATGACGAGCACAGAGACTGACAATTAAAAGGGAGACAGAAAATCTAGAGTTTTAGTAAAGAACATCAATACTTACCCACAACAATGACTCCATCTGAGCGCTGACAGGTAATGGACCCATCTTCTGACATGATCCAGTCGAAGGTAAGGCAAGGTCCAGTGAAGCAGGGTCGAGTTTCCCATAATGCTGTGGGGCACGGCTCACCACCTGGTGCGGGAGGCTTGAGGACTGCCCGGGAACGTGTCTGGTAGCCACCTGTGCGCCACAACAAACATCATTAACCTCTCTCTATCATTCTTGAATACCTACACCACACATTCATGAGGAATGGTTGGTTCCTTAGTTTAGAGGCTGCGACAACGCAGTTATGTAGCCTAGTGTACTTTGGGTGTGTGTAGAATCTGTCTGATAACCGGTTTTAATTGTGATGGCAGTATTAGTGTGTGTTACCGTATCTGTTTTTAATTCAAGTAAGGACTGCAGACGATAATGTCAAGTAGTTCCTACTTTTGCTACCAAATGCTACCGTCCACACAACACCTAGCTTGCGGACTTGGGTACTAGATGCTATCACAGTCAGCACCTGGCGGCGAACGTTGGAACTAATTCATGAGGAATGAATACCGTATAACCTCAATGAATAAAATATGGAAATATTACGTTGAAGAAAATGATCAAGGAGCCATTTCAGCTATTATATCTTGTAATATACCTACAATGATCAAAAGCAATATAGGCTAGGTATGAGGCAGAGAATTAAAATGTCTAACAAATGCAGAAGGCAATATTCCTTCTGCTTGTGCTGCTTTTCTACCAACTGAGCTAATGAGGCAGAAACTTTAATTCAGATGGCAAAGAAATATCAGCGAAGCTAGCCTGTGCTAGCAAAATCACACTGTATTTGTAGCCTACTATGGGCTTAATTTTAAAAAAATTGGAAATCAAAGGAAAGGCTTGTCCTGTAAGACTAAAAGAATCGAACATCACAAACTGTTAATCTGCTAATAGTCTTAATCCAATAGTGTGGAGCAGTGTCTGTTTTGTACTTTGAGCCATGTTTAACAGCTCTTTTTTTTTTCTTTTCTTTCTTTGGTGGCCATCCTGGTAGACTCAGACGCCATGTGAGATACTTCCTATGCGGACGTACCTTTAGGCTCTCCGCCTTATCATTCAAAATGTAATATTTTTCCTTTTTATTTAACATTGTCATTACACCGAAGTCTTCCATTGACTCATGTAAGTATCGCATCTAACCTTGTTTCCACTATGCTCATTTCCTAAATGTACCTTTTCTTTTGGGTCTTCGTCGTGTGCTTGGATTTGCTGTGGAACCAATCGAAATGGCGGTCTCCTGTTTTGTTTAGTTTGGGTCTACGGTTTAACCTTTTATTTGTGCCGTGAAATATATCTGCGAGTGCTTTTGTGAGTGTATGTTTTTCTTGCTGCCAGGTGCATTGATGTTGTTTTGATTGGGCATGTCTTCGATTGGGTCTCCCGTGGTTTGTGGACATCGGTGTTTCGACCATTCTCCCAACACGAGTTACGACACCATATATTTTAACCCTTATGTATTCCCTTCATTCCATGCTTCGGGCAACTGAATCACGGCGGTAACTTTAAGTAGGCTTCACCGTATTCAGCTCGAACCCGGAAAGTAAGTAGAGGACCATATTCGTCTAGCATGTTTTGCTAGACTACCTACAAGCACGAGTTGCTTTGTGTTTCATTTCTGCATCGTCGGCTGGCATTTTGTGTGTTTGATTGCATGTGTGTATCTCTGATTTGTTTCACGGACACATTACTTCATTTGTTTCTCCTTGTAGTATCTTTGATTTTCGCATTTCTTTTCTCTGGGGACTGCCAGCTCGATCGCATCCCTCCTGGTTGCATTATTGCTTGCCACAGCCTCTGCGACATGCACACAGCCCCTTGTTCTATCTTTGCTATGTTTGTTATTTGTGGTCGCCATGACAACCATCCATCTCTAGGCTGAGAAGTGATAGTTGTTCACCAGCGACCGGCTGGATTGCCTTTTGATCAATTACTTCCTCCCTTTTTACATCTTTCTTATTGGAAGTGAGCACAGGTATGTATTTAATTTGTTTCCGTTATTTATTATTATAAGTTATTTATTGTTAATAATCATCTTCCTCTCGTGAAGTGACTCCATTACACTTGGGCGAAGAGTACTCCATTCTCTTCCTAAATTCTGGCCGGGTATCGTTGTGTGTTCGATTTCACTTTTCATTAAATATCCATTTCTTTATCCATGTATCTTATTTAGTAGTGTTTGACGATTGGGCTGCTCTCTCTCTCTCCATCTCTTTCTTCACACCTAACTTATTCTAGCTTTCTAGCACCAGTAGGGTATTCCCACCACTCGTCGTGGGTCCACCTTCACGGAGCCTGGAGTCGCTCGGCACATCTGGCCTGCAAGTACGGGCCCAGCACAGGTCAGAAATCAACATAAATTTCTACTGCGTACTCCTTTCTTTTTCAGTTGGTTCCAGTGATGCAGCTAGTATGCACGCCAAGAATATATTTATTTTAGCAGGGCGGTGCAACTTCTACCTAGTTCTTGAACTATTACAACTCTAGCAGGATATATTTGTAACTAACACTCTCATAGCAAATTTTAGAATCTACAATTAACACACTCATAGTAAATTTAAGAATGTACTCTACTTATATAAAAGTCTAAGGCTTCATACATTACAGGTAGTAGCTTATTTCTGGAATTCTACTGGTCGAATTTAAATAATTTTTAAGTTGTTCGACAGCTCTTGCAGAACAAAATTCACAACATACCGTACAGTGGCAGTTTACTAGGAAAACCCACTGGAAGAGTGGAAAAATCACAAACTCCTTATCTAAAAAATCTAAAAAGTAAGCTGGCTCAGAATACTGGTACATGTCGACAATGCAACAGACGGACAAACACCGCCGCCAAAATGAACAATAACATCGTGGGCAAGACGTGTGATGTTCTGTGGGTAAATGAATCTGTTGACAAAATACAGATTTAGGTCTTAGGAAGTCATTTTTGAAAGTCTTTGTCTGGATGTGGCACTCTGGAACTGTTGGTGCAGCGGAAAAGAGGAGAATTGAAGCATTTGAAATGTGGTGTTACAGGAGAATGATGAACATCAGATGGGTAGATAGAGTTACAAATGATGAGGTATTAAGACACATTGTGTTTAATTCCAATAATAAATTAAGACGAGAGGGCGAGGAGAGATATTTCTGGCGATTACTAATGAAGAGAAAGCCTCCGTGGCTTAGGCGGCAGTACATCGGCCTCTCACCGCTGGGTCCGTGGTTCAAATCCCGGTCACTCCATGTGAGATCTGTGCTGGACAAAACGGAGGCAGACAGGTTTTTCTCCGGGTACTCCGGTTTTCCCTGTCAAAGTTTCATTCCAGCAACACTCTCCACCATCATTTCATTTCATCTGTCATGCATTTAATCATTGCCCCAGAGGAGTGCGTCAGGCCTCGGCAGCCGGCACAGTCCATATCCTCGCCGCTAGATGGGGGCTTCATTCATTCCATTCCTGACCCGGTCGGAGACTGGAAGCAGGCTGTGGATTTTCATTTTCACTAATGAAGAGAAGAGATAGGTTGGTAGGACACATACTAAGACACCCAGGAATAGCAAACTTATTTATGGAAGGAATGGTTGAGGACAAGAACTGTAAGGATAGACCAAGGTTAGGATACGTTCAACAGATTATCCTAGATGCAAAGTGTGGTAGCTATGTAGAGATGAAACAATTAGCTCAGGACCGACAGGCATATAGAGCTGCATTAAACCAGTCGAAAGACTGAAGACCCATACACACATAGCAAAATGATTGAAGACTAACTGATCACTACTTGAGTGTTTTCTGGGATCTAGGAGGGGTGAGCCTGACTTCTGGACACCATGTTAAATTTCAAGTTTGGTTGCTTTTATTATGCTTATTATTTTGGGTTTCCATTTTCAATGCACTCTGTACACACCAAAATAGTCTATAATTCATTCCAGTCTATCCTGTTTATGACTCACCAACATCAGGCCCCTGGCAGTTGCGATGGCAGTGAGACCAGTGGCTCCACTCAGAAACCTGACAATCTCCACGGCACGGTACGTAGCAGGAGTCCACCTTACGCAAGTCGACGGCTCCAGGCGGCCTCACGTTGGTACATAGGCGTGGCTCCACGTTCTGGCCATTCCGTAGGCAGGTGACGTTACGAGAGATGATCCCGTGGCCGCACCAAGCACCCTGCATGGAACCAGAAGAAGGCTATCGCAGCCAGAGGCCGAGATAGTACAGAAATTGCTTGGCAGAGATACAAAGGTGCGTAATAGTGCATTCTGTGCATTGTAACAAGTAAGACCAGATTTATATGAATTAATAGCAACTTCTTTAAGTTGTAGTTAACTGAATTAAGAATGTATTTGTGGGTTTATAAAGCCTTGTAAATAACTACTTGATTCAAGAACATGTTTGTTTACTATAAGGTGCGTTCAAAAAGTAACGAGCCGGAGGCTGTAATGCACAAACCGGTGACGACATCGTCTAAGTAATAATAATATCGTATGGCCTCGGGGGCCTGGTGCAAGCTTTATTTGATACCCAGAGGGTAGCTTGCATGTCAAATTTCGTCGTTCCTTTGAACGCTATGAAAGTCAAGAAGGTTAGATATCTAAACTCCTTGACACTAGAGCGCTTTCAAGTAGAGAATGGAGGAACTTTGTGTTGGCGGAAAATCCCAAGATTAATTTTGCCATTGAACACGGCCTACTGAATTCAAACGGGTTCTTTAACATGTCAACAACGTATGACATGAGTATCGTGATTTTTGTCGCCTTCAAAAATCACTTACCATGGCCAGGGGCGAACCTGCAATCTTGGGGTTGGTAGTCCGACACTATAACCACTCACCCACCGTGGCAAGCATCGTCTAAGTGTGGCGTGTGTAACGAGGTGTGGTTCCAACCAGAGCGTGGAAGGTCACAGTCCGTCGCTAGAGGGCACGCGTGCACGTCATGTGACGATACAAAGCGAGCAGCAGCATGCATCAATCGTTCAACGCTGAGTAACATTGTAAACAGTGACATGGAGGCATCAAACGAAGGGCAAAGAGGTGTTGTTCGCTTTCTGACAGTGAAAGGAGTAGGGGGAACGGACATTCATCGCCGAATGTCACAAGTGTGTCGGCGAACACTGCATGTCCCTTGCAAGGGTCAAGGCGTGGCACAAGCGCTTCAGGGAAGGACGGGTGTCGTTAGCCGATGATGCCCGGTCTGGGGCACCCCGTGCATTACCGATGACAACGTCCAGCTAGTTGATGCACTCATTACCCAGGACCGCCGAGTGACAGTGAACGCCATAGCCGCCGTGGTCGGATTGAGCGTCGGAAGTGTGCACACCATCATGAAGAAACGACTGCACATGCGGAAAGTGTGTGCCCAGTGGGTGCCCCACAGTCTTCAACCACACCACGAAGCATGTCGAATGGCCTACTGTCCTGGTCTTGGTTGGACGATTGATGCATGCTGTCGCTCGCTTTGTATCGTCACGTGACGTGCACGCGTGCCCTCTAGCGAAGGGCTGTGACCTTCCACGCTTTGGTCGGGACCACACCTCGTTACACACGCCATGATTAGCTGATGTCGTCACCGGTTTGCGCATTCCAGCCTCCGGCCCGTTACTTTTTGAACGCACCTTATAAATCACGTTAAAAAGCAAACATATGTTTCGGAAGTTCAATGATGCCTTCCTGAGCTAAAATAGATTCAAGAAAAATTAATTTATTGCTGCCAATGGCCATAGCAGGGTATTCAATTGAACGCCCATAGGCTTTCAGCAAGTTCAATTTCAAGCAGTTCCAACTTTGGCTTCCAGATGACACTGTCACTGACACATAGCGGCGAAATTTGGAAGTTGATAGAGCATTTCTAACCAAATATAACCTACAAATTTGGCTACACACTACCAATTGTAGTTCTTTTACATGCATGTGAGATTTCCCAGTCAATACATGTGAGATTTTCGAAGTGAAATACCATGTCCTTTGGTTCGGATTCCATGTAAAATGGAGGTCCCGTGGCTCATAATTGCAAGATTCACTGTCAGGAAAAACTACAATCTTCCTTCCTTTTTTCTTCTTTTACATAATGGGCCCACTGGGTTTATTTCCCCTCCGAAGGAAGGCATACTGAAGGATTTTAACGCTCTTAAAAACCCAATGACTTCGGCCAGGTTTGAACCCGCATTCTTGGGCATAGCAGTTCAACATGCTACTGACTACGCCACTGAAGCTGCTTTGGCTTAATATAAAATATACTTGAAAATAACGTGATTGAGAGATAATTTCTACTAAGTACTAAACAAGTTATGAGAACCTGACCTTCTTGAAAAGATTCAAAAAAACGACTATTGAAAAGGGGATCCTTTACATGTTGTGACAGACAGTTGGCAACAGTTATTTTTGTTTTTTGTGAGAAAAGAAGGACAAGGAACAGTGAACAGTGCATCCAAGATGGAGTCTTTGGGGTGTTATTTGTAATGTGTGTGCATATTTCTTGTGAATAAATATCTTTTCATTTTCCCGAATAAGTACGAAGTGACGTTTCTGTTCGTAACATCTGGCGACCGTGACAGGATATAGAAAGGAAAATGAGCGATATTCGAAGTTTGATAAGAAAACGTGGTGTATACCGTGCATCGTTCACGAAAATTGTAGCTTCACTTCAAGTTTTGTTGGAGAAAGAAATAAAGGACATAGTCGCTATCCGAGGAGATTACGCCTTAGTGGAAGAGAAGGCTAACCTCATAAGTAATCTGGACCAGGAGATCTTTCAACACCTCATGGAAGATGCGGTGTCAGAAGAAGACCTGATCACAGAAGTAGACGGAGTAGATGACTATAAACGCAAGTTTCATATGTTAGAAAACGTGAAGACGAAGTCCAGTCAACAGTAAGCACCAGTAACACTCATAACCTAAAAAGTAAATATCGCCTTCCAAAGATCGAATTCCGAAAATTTGGTGGAAATCTACGAGATTGGTTAGGTTTCTGGAATAAATTTCAAAAGATTGATGAAGATGAAGGGTTAGATAATGCCGATAAATACGAATATCTTATCCAAGCAACATTGCCAAACTCCAAAGCTCGCGACATCGTTGATAGTTTTCCAGCCACAAGTGGAAATTACCCTAAAGCAATACAGAAACTTAAATCACGTTTTGGCAAAGATTCTTTGTTGGTGGAAGTCTACACTAGAGAACTATTGACAATGATGAATTCTTGTAGTAGTCTTGACATCTCATCATTATATGACAGACTCGAAACTCAACTTGGTGCTTTGGAGAGCCTAGGTGTAACTTCTGAGAAATATGCAGTAATGTTATTTCCTATGATTGAATCATGCTTGTCTATAGATGTGTTACGTGCCTGGCAGAGGAGTGGCGGTGGGAAGGAATGTGAACCTAGTGAACGTCTTAAAGGTTTGATGAAATTCCTGGAGAATGAAGTAGAGAGTGAGGAAAGGATCAAACTGGCCATCCCAAGTAAAGGTAACATCAATGTGAATCCTGACAAGTCAAAAGGTACGAAGAAAATTGACATTTACAGTGAATCGCCACCTACCGCAGCTGCACTTGTGGATTGTAATCTTAAACTAAACTGTATATTTTGTGATAGGTCCCATGCTAGTTCAAACTGCTCCGTGGCAAAGCAGATGGCTTTAAAGGAGAGAGTCTCAATTGTGAAGAATAAGAGAGCATGCTTTCTCTGTCTGAAGAAAGGACATGTTTCAAAGATGTGCAGAAGTCAGTTAAAATGTGATTCCTGTTGCAAAAAACATAACAGCCTAATATGTCTAGGCCCAACACCTTCCTCTGAAGCTACCAATGAGAAACTTCAGTCTCATTCTTTGATTTCAAATGAAGAACGTAGTGGTGTGCAAGGTGTTATTTTGCAAACATTAAAGGTGAAGGTCATTGAAGAATCCTCTGCAATGGAGGTAAGGGCTCTACTGAATACTGGCAGTCAGAGATCTTATATGCTTGAATCAGTGGCACAGAAGTTAGGTTACAGTAGTCATCGCACAGAAATGCTACGCCATTCACTATTTGGTGGGGTAGTCACCGAAGAGAGCCAGCATATGTGCAATAGGATCTACATAGAGAGTTTAGGAAAGCCTTATGCCTGCAATTTTGAAGTCTTAGGGCAACAAGTAACTACAGGGTACAATACTATGTTAAGGGGCCCATGGTTGCAAGAACTAAGAGCAAAAGGGATACAGAATTATGATACTGAAGGTCCCATTGAACTATTAATAGGCGCTGATGTCGCTGGAAAGTTAATGACTGGACAAACGTGTACACTAAGCAATGGGCGAGTTTATCAATCAAGCTAGTAGGGTATTATCAGAAGGCAGTTTTAATTTGAGGGGATGGCAGTTCTCTCAGGATGATGACCAGTCTGCTACCCTTTCATCTGTTTTGGGACTGTTATGGGATCAACAGGAGGATACACTTACTTTAAATTTGCATTGGTTGAATAGCCTTCAGGTGGGAGAAGTGACGAAAAGGACAATTCTGTCACTCGCACATCGAATTTTTGATCCAGTTGGTGTGACATGTCCTGTCACCCTTTGTGTTAAACTGTTGATTCAAAGGACCTGGAAGACTCATATAAGATGGGATAGTGCAGTTGATGAGAAGTACAGAGACGAGTTTCTGGCCTGGGTAAAGGATCTACTTCACCTGGTAGAAATCAAGATTCCTCGATGGTTTGGAAGAAGTGACCATGTGCAAATTCATGTCTTCTGTGATGCCAGCCAACTTGCATACGCAGCAGTAGTCTTCATAAGATGCGATTCCAACAATCAAGTGAGTGTACAGTTATGTGATGCAAGATCTCGTGTGGCCCCCCTCAAGGAAGTGACAATCCCCAGATTGGAATTGCTGGCTGCTACAATTGGTGCACGGTTGCTTAAATGTGTGTTGGAATCTATTTCACTGGAAGTTCATGAGTTTTTTCTCTGGTCTGACTCGTCCACAGTTCTAGCATGGATCTGCAGGACTGAGAACTGGTCGGTGTTTGTCCGCAATCGTGTGAATGAGATCAGGAATTTGACCAATTTAAACTGCTGGCGACATGTTCCAGGTTCATTGAATCCAGCTGATTTACCGTTACTTGGCTGTTCTGCTTCGCAATTAGTCGCCTCTCGATGGTGGGAGGGACCTGCCTGGTTGTACGAATCTCCAGATTGTTGGCCTCAAACAAAAGTGGTGTATGACGAAGAGAGTATCGCAAACGAAATGAAGAAAAACCCTGTGAATTCTATGACTGTAACCAATGAAGGTCCCCTCTGGTATGCCAGGTATTTTTCCAGCTATCACAGAATAGTTCATCATTCGTTTCTGTAAGAATTGTCTTAGATGTGAGAGGATCTCGCAAGAAAATCTGCAAGTTGAAGAGTTAGAAAGGGCTGAAATTAGACTCATTCAACGAGAAAGCTTCCACGGATTAGTTGATAAAGTCTATCTTCACTACATCCATTCCTGGAAGATGGTGTTCTCAGGGTTAAAACGAGACTACTACTGCGAGAAGATTTGAAGCAATTCAGGTTCCCAATGATTCTCCCGGCGAACCATGGCATCACCTCTCGCTTGATGAGCACGTGAAAGAAAATCACATTGGAGTAAAACTTCTTCTTAATCATCTGAGACAACGCTTCTGGATCATCGGTGGAAGGAGGACAGTTAGAAAAATTTTAAGAAAATGTGTCAAGTGCCGGAGGCATGATGGACAACATACCGAAATCGCTCAGGCCCCTCTGCCCCTGGACCGCATACGGGAAGCCTGTGTATTTGAAGTGATAGGAGTGGACTTGGCAGGTCCGGTGTTCCTGAGGGATGAAAGTAAAGCTTGGATTGTAGTTTTCACATGTGCGGTGAATCGCGCTGTTCATCTCGAAATGGTTACTTCTCTCTCCACAGAGGCGTTTGTGCAAGCGTTCCGGCGGTTTGTAGCAAGAAGAGGACGCCCCTCTGTGATTTACTCAGACAATGGTACAAATTTCACGGGTACAGATAACTCGTTTCAAAGTGTTGACTGGGAGAATATTTCCAAACACCATTCGGTTGAACGTATTACTTGGAGATTTAATCCCCCTAGTGCTCCTTGGTGGGGAGGCTTCTGGGAAAGGTTAATACGTCTAATTAAACAGCTTCTGAAACGAGTTTTGGGTAAAGCCTGTCTAACTTACCAAGAAATGCTTACCCTTCTCTGCAGTATAGAAGCCACCATAAATGCAAGACCGCTAACATATCTGACCGATGGATGTAAAGATATAAGTCCACTCACCCCTGCCTGCTTTCTACAAGAAATTAAGACAACTGGAGTTCCAGAATGTGATGCATTGGATGCTATAACCCTGAATCAAAGAAATCGTCATCTTCTGAACCTAAGAATGGCATTGAAAAAAAGATTCCAGCAGGAATATCTGGGACTTTTGGCACTCGGTAAACCAAGTTGTAAACCAACTCTTTTGTTCAAGAGAGGTGACATTGTCCTAGTTGGATCAGATGGCACTAAGAGGATAGATTGGCCCCTTGGAAAAATTGTGGACTTGTTCCCTGGAACTGATGGTAATACAAGACTTGCAAGGGTTGTTACATCTAAAGGAGAACTCTTGAGACCGATACAGCGACTCTACCCACTAGAAGTACCTGATGAAGACAGCACACCTTTAAGGACTGGCTTGAATAAGAAAACGGCTACTGCTTTAGGAGAGCCGACTGGAACTGGTGTTCAACCCCCAAAGACTACACGTTCGGGTAGAACTGTCAATGTTCCTGCAAGATATGTGGAGTAGTTGAGGATGTCTTGTTGAGGATGTCTTTCCTCAACGGTGGGAGGATGTGACAGACAGTTGGCAACAGTTATTTTTGTTTTTTGTGAGAAAAGAAGGACAAGGAACAGTGCATCCAAGATGGAGTCTTTTGAGTGTTATTTGTAATGTGTGTGCATTTTTCTTATGAATAAATATCTTTTCATTTTCCCGAATAAGTACGAAGTGACGTTTCTGTTCGTAACACAAGTAATTCATATTTTAAGAAAAAACAATATAAAGTCTAATATTTTTAAAATGGTCTTTAAAACAATAATTCTTCTGCTAAAACGGATGTAAACATACAGTAGAAACCCTCTCGTCCACCCACGGCTGGTCCGTCGCTCCGGTTGATCCGACCGTGCCCCGACTCATACCGGTGACTCACTATTCGTCATGCCATTGTTGTTTACAGGTGCTTGCTGTTATCGCTTGTCTGTTTTAGTGCTCCGTCATCTCTCGTATTGTTTCTGTTGTCCGTGTTTTGTACAGTACGATTAGTGCTTACTGTTTGTTGGATTTACGATATTGTTCTTCTGTGTTCATTACAGTACTGTACAGTAATTTGCTTACTGTATATTGTGTGCACTGTAGAGGTGTGTGTTTTCTTTTCAACAAGTCAGGAGTGAAACAAAAACACATTAATCTTTCATTAAATGAAAAATTAGCTGCGCTACAAAGACTGGACAAAGGGGAATCGCTCCAGAAAATTGCCAAAGAGCTCAATGTATGCATTACGACAATAAAAGATTGGAGAAGAAATCGGAAATACATTGAATCATGTACAGTGACGATAGATGATGAAAACGCTTTTAAGAATCGCAAAACATTGAAAAAGCGTAACCCTGAACTGCTTGATAGCGCATTGTGGATGTGGCTCTACCAAGGAAGAAAGAAAGAAAGAAGGAAAGGAACCCCGATATCTTGAGTTCAGAGATTGTTTATTTCAATGTAAATCCGTATTTTTCTGTACTTTCTGATAATTCAACCTTTCTTACGTGCCGACCATACCACCAGTCCCAAAGGTGGCGGATTACAGGGGTTGTACTGTAGTTTAGTTTTTATGCCTCCATCCTCTAATGTCCCAAGTGGATGTGGACACTTTCAACACACAGACATTGGCTCACTACCGGTATGGTATTTCTTCTTCCCACTTTCGTGTCACTGAAATCACTGCACTGTAATTGAATTCCTATTTACTATATTTTGGACAGACTTAAGCTAAACAGGGATGCTGAATTAGATTCAGGGAATGTACTTACATGCAGGTCACATGAGCTCCACTGTCCACGTTCCCACGTGTAGCATGGCAGAGCGGGGCAAGGTTTGTGCTGGACCAGCGGCAGTGGACAAGGCCTCCCCTTTTGGCTGGGGTTGGTCACGATATACCGGTACCTCAGCATCATCGAACCTATGGTGTTACATACACAAACAAAATATCAGACCCTTTCTTTTCTAAGTGATATTAAAGAAGGACAAACATTTATTTTCTCTCTCATTTACAGAAGACAATGCTTCTTAAGAAACGATTGTGGGACATCCAAGCAAACACGCCAATGGTAATGGAGCATTTTTTTGCACAGAAAACGTGTATTTAAGGCAAAATCAAGTAAACATTTTGCGTCATTTGAAAAAAGATGACTATTTTATCATTAAACAATATGAGGACACGTAACCAAAGCATTCGTCTATCCTTTATTTCCCACACTCCATCCCATTTTAGAACTCGTGGTGTTCACCATTATATGCACGAATTGTGGACAAAAAACAGTCATTTTGCTACAAGAAAATGCAGGTTTTGCCTAGACCAACATATATATGCTCCCCTGGGTTTTGTCACACACAGTGGGAGTAGTCACGTATCAATAATCTTCATCCGGACCAATCGTTTTGCCAATTAATGCTTTTTCGCATGTTATCTATGCACCTACGTGGTGCATTTTGTTTGCCGTACAACACGGGTAGTGTCAGTGAAGCAAGTCATACATTTATTTATTAATACAATAGTAATATTTCTTTGAATGATGCAAAATGTTGACTTCATTTCACTTTAAATACAAGTTTTCTTCATATTCTGTGCAAAAGAAATTCCATTATCGTTGGAGTGTTTGCTTGGAAGTACCCAACTCTTGTGTGTTGAGAACTACGTAACGTCAATGTAATTCAAGGTTTCTAATACAAAATGTTAGTTAGTTATTGTTGTTGTTTCAAGGGGCAGAACAGTGAGGTCATCTGTCCCCAAGGTGATGCAAAGGAAGAAGAAAGAGCTTTCAACCGGGTGTAACAGTGGGACGGAAGACATTCCCAAATGCTGGGATTTGAAGAAAAAGTAGGAATTTTGCAGCAAGTACGAATGGTTGGTGGTAAAATGATGAGAAATACTGAGGGCAGTTACCACCTTGACATGTTCACCACAAATAAATTAACCCAATGCAACCTCTCATTTAACATGTCAGCCCGAAAAGTAATAACCAGACTCCGCAAATTGCCGAATTGAAAGCCAATATACCATCTTTTTGGAAGCCTTCATAGGGAGGTTAAGGCTGCTTAAGCTTTTAGTTCTCGCAGTCAAGTGGTGCAGTTGCGCCTAATATAAAGGGAGGTGGCACGCAGTTCGTCACTCCTGTGGGGGTCCGGGTGAGGACACCAAGAGCCCGCCGATGAGCCAGCTTGGTGTCCTAGGCGAAACCCCACACAAGACACTGCACAAACCTAGAAGAATTGCTGAGTTTTAATTCACCGGCTGTGAAAGCCAATATACCATTAAAAGGTTAGTTTGTTTGAAAAATGATATAAATAAATAAAAATAAAGAGAAAAGAAGTTTCAGAGTCATAACAAAAATTTAAAAATGTGCCTTCCTAGCCTTGGTGGATGCAAACTTATTTATAATGTAGTTGAAGTCTATAGTAGCAGCCACATCACGTTCAATTGATAAAATTGCTAAATTACTTACGGAAGGCTTTCTTGCGTCATTGTGGATCTTAAGTAATTTTTAATAAGCTTCAGCTTACTAAAAGATCATTCACAAGATGCCACAGACACTGGAATCGTTAAAAGTAGTTTGAAAGTGATGATCAAGTTACTGTATGCCTCTAACCCCCAAATAAGACCTAAATATAACAAAATATCGTTGGGTTCAAATCGATCTTTTCATTATTTTTCTTTGATCTTAGTAATAAAACTATGACATATTTAATATCTTCAAAGAGTTCTTCTGCATTCAAATCTTCAGGGTACTTCTCGGCAAGTTCGAAACATTTCCTCTTTAGATTGTTCAAAACGTCTTCATTTGGGGTTTCGTTATGAATGTATCCATCAAAATTACAGAGGAAGCCAAAACGTTCATCCAGTTCCTTGATATTGGCGAACCGTTCACTTAACTCACGAATAAGTTTATCTAAGATCTCTAGTGTGTTTCATCTTTGCAGGAAAGTCCAACATCATCAGTGGATTCCCCTGGCATTTTCCGCTTCATTCTTTGTCTTCGTTCCGTGGGTTCTCCCCATTCCTCACACTTCTTAGTAGCTTTTGATATAACATCAACTGGAAGGGTTTCTCTCCACATATTAAGTTGATCTTGGAAAGCTTGTAGACAAGTTAATACATAAGTGAACAAAATGCCTTCGATTTGCAAAGTTTCTGTGTTAGGTCAATTTTTGGAAGTACCTCAGCTCAGAAAAATAGCAGAGTTACAAAGTCAAATCTTTCTATTGCATTAATTAACAGCGCTGCACTCTGTCTGGTATCGAAGGTTTCAGTTGTAGTGTCTCTCAAATTTTCTAGAGCATGAAGCACTCCATCTAACTGAGATGAGAAGACTTTCACGGCCTCTGCTTTAGGACTCCTTGTATCTGAGTGGCCCTTGACCAATAGGTTGACATGTTCCTTGAGGACACTCCACCTGTGAGTCGAACTAGGGAAAAATGCATACACTTGCTGAACTGTTCCAAAAATTTGCACTTGATTCCAAGAGTTGGATTGAGAGATTTGAATCGTACCATCAAGAGGATCGTGTTGAGCCAATTAGTTAACTACTGTAATATTTGATTCATTAATATCAAGGCTTAAGTTGATACTGTCAAATTCACATTCTTTCTGAGTTTCATTGTTTTCAGAGTTCAGTGATCCTTTTATAAAAGCTGTCATAAACGATTTCGAACTATCAAGTGCTGTGGTACGTTGCTGTTTCAGTTGTCTATGTTGAGCCCCACTTGCCTTATGTCATTTCATAATGGAAACTGAAATACAATGAAACAATTTACCTTTTACTATTATCAATTATGATTCTTGGTGTTGATCAATAATGATTCTAGGTTAAAATTGCTTCAGCCAATAGCAAACGAAATAGAGAGGAAACACTGTTTTTTTTTCTGTTTCAAATTGTTTTAAAGAATTTAACCTAATATTTTTTGGTAATGACTAGAAAACTAGCAATCCTAAATTCTGTTGTGGCTTGACGCCCCCAACCTGCGTCGGCCGGCACCGTCATCAGCCACGCATCCCCTCACCATCGCCGCTCTGATTCCGGCTCAGGCGCTCTGTTCGCCCATACACCGTAAACTTTTCCTGTGTGCTTGGCGCCCACGAACTATTTCGTATTGTCCATAAATAGTTTAAAACGAAATGTTTATTTCATTTCTAAATAATATCACTGCAGAACGAAGTAATACAGAAAATTTGACCATTAAAACTGAATATTTTTCCTGAAATAAAAATATTTTTTCATAATGTATTTTTATTTTTTTAAAATTTGGATTATAGCGCCCCCCTTCCTTTACGGCGCCCGGAGCGGCTGCCCAGTTCGCACCCCCCTTGGTATGCCACTGTATGTATTACACCAATATATATTCATATACCGTATTTATTTCCTCCCCCATGGTCTGGTAACTTGACGTGGTGGGGAGGCTTGTGTGTTTCAGTGATCCCAAGAGCAATGCCGGCGGGAGCTTCGGCTCCTGGCAGGGTCACCCATGCCGGTAAGGTCGAGGGTGAGAGACCAGACTAAATGACAGACTACACCATGATGGTGGGCAGCAGCGTTATCAGTAGGTTATTTCCAGGCGGAGCTGTAATTCAGTGGTACGGTTGGAAAACTGCGGGGGCTCGTTTTCAGTCCTTAAGGTGGCAGCCCTACCAGAAAACTAGGAAGCTGTGGGCTAATAACTCGCACTCTCCGAAATGGTTTATTATTAAAGAAACTGAAAAGAATGAAAACCGGACGGATCTCATGTTGACAACTTTCGGCACGAAAAGGAAGACACGAATAGGTTTCTGGAATGTGAGGACTCTGGGTGAGAGTAGAAGGCTGAGGCAGGTGACCAGAGAAATTATCTCGAATAAACTTGATATACTTGGGCTCAGTGAGATAAGATGGCCAGATTTTGGTGAGATAAAAACTTATGAAGGACTTACCCTCATATACTCTGGGAGGAGCGAGGAGAATGCGGAACGCAGAGATGGAGTTGGTCTTTTGCTTACTGAACATGCTAAGAAAAGTCTTATAAGTTGGCAACCCATTTCCAAGCAAATATTATCAGCACAATTTAAGACTCGCATTCACAATGTTACGATTATACAATGCTATGCACCCACGGAACCATCAGAAGAAGAACTTAAGGAAGCATTCTACTCCCTTCTACATGAGACAGTAAAGAAAAGCAGTAGGAGAGATGTGATTATAATAATGGGAGACCTTAATGCTAAGGTAGGAGAGAACAACGAGGGACTAGAACATGTGATGGGTGTACATGGCCTTGGGGATAGGAATGGAAATGGGGAAAAGTTCACAAACTTCTGTGCTAGCCATGACCTTGTTATTGGAGGTACTTCGTTTCCTCATAAGAGGTGTCATAAGATCACATGGATTTCCCCTGATCATGACACCGAGAACCAAATTGACCACATCACAGTGAGTAGGAGATTCAGAAGATCCCTCACCGATGTTCGGAATAAGAGAGGAGCTGATGCTAGCAGTGATCACCACCTTATGCTGGCTCAGTTCAAGATGAAGATCATGGTGGCAAAGAAGAGGTTTGAAAAACAGAGCAAGAGATTTGATGTTAGGAAGTTGAAGGAGGAGAAGGTCAGAGAAGAATTTAAATTGGAGCTAAGAAATCGTTTTCAGGTACTCCAATCTGATACAGCAGAAACTGATATTGAATCTTCCTGGAGTAATGTAAAGAACATCATCCCTGATACAAGTGAATTAGTCCTCTGAAAGAGCAATCCTCTCAAGAAGGATTGGATGTCAGAACAAACTTGGGAGGCAATAAGTCATAGGAAAATGATTAAGGAGAGGTTGAATATGTGTAAGACTCGACATCAGAAAGATAAAGTGCAAGCAGAATACACGGTCGTTGACAAAGAAGTCAAAATGATTGTGAAGAGAGATAAGAGTAATTGGATCGATGAGATGGCGAAGAAGGCAGAAGATGCTGCATCAAAGGGTGACAGCAAAGAAATGTACCGCATCACAAAAGTGCTGTCCAAGAAAAGTTTCCGAAAGAACCGACCCATAAAAGAGAAACAGGGAAATTTACTCACAACTCAAGAAGAACAACAAGAACGGTGGAGGGAATACTTCACCGAAATTTTTAATGTTGATCGAGGGATTAATGAACACCACGAAGAGAGGAATGATGAACCTGATAATTCTGATCCAAATATTCTTTTGCACAGTCCAACTTGTGCTGAAATCAAAGAAGCCTTGCTACAGCTGAAGAATGGAAAAGCCCCCGGTGTCGACAACATTTCGCCAGATGTCATCAAGATAGACATGGACACCACAGCTAATATCCTGAAGCCATTGATGGAAAAGATCTGGATTGAAGAGAAGCTGCCTGCGGAGTGGAAGAAAGGTGCGATTCTTAAAATCCCAAAGAAGGGTGACTTGACGAATTGTAACAACTGGAGAGGTATTACCTTACTGTCCGTACCAAGCAAAGTATTTCTCAGGATAATCTTGAATCGCGTGAAGAAGTCTATCGAGTCGAAGTTGAGGAAAGAACAAGCTGGATTTAGGGAACACCGTAGTTGTGTGAACTTAATTAACACTTCACGGATTATTGTGGAGCAGAGTAACGAATGGCAAGCAGCACTGTACATCACGTTTATAGATTTTGAGAAGGCCTTTGATTCCAATAATAGGAAGGTCATGTGGGGGACTTTAAAGGAATATGGTATACCAAGTAAAATAGTTAACATCATACGAGAGATGTATTCTGGTTATGAATGTCAAGTCCTGCATGAGGGTCAGCTATCCCAGCCATTGGCCATCCAGACTGGAGTACGACAAGGCTGTTTACTTTCTCCCACTTTGTTCCTGATTGTTCTTGATAATACTCTTAGGAAGGTGGGGAGAGGAAGGAAGAGAGGGATACAGTGGGGACTTCGAGACAGGTTGGAGGATCTTGATTTTGCTGATGACATCTGTATGCTAGCACAGTGCTTCAGAGACATAGAGGGAATACTGGCAAACTTAGAACTTGAAGCTGCTAAGGTTGGACTTAAGATAAACCCAAAGAAGACAAAGGAGCTGAGAGTGAACTCCACAGTACAGGCTGGTCTCACTGTGGCAGGAGTAGATGTAGAACAGGTGGATACATTTGTTTACTTGGGAAGCGTGGTAACGAGAAGTGGAGGGGCTGAGGAGGAAGCCAAGAGCAGAATAAGAAAGGCAAATGGGGCTTTTGTGCAGCTCTATCCAGTATGGAGAAACCGTAACATATCCAGGAAGTTATGCAAATGTCCACTTTACAATTTGCATAACTTATCAAAATCAATACGGGTAAACTTGGAAAAATGACTAAAGTCATAGATATTCATATCCAGGAAGACAAAAATCAGACTTTTTAATACCAATGTGAAAGCTGTCCTATTGTATGCATGTGAAATATGGAAAGTTACCAATCCTATCAGCCACCAACTTCAAGTATTCATCAATCGTTGTCTGCATCGAATTCTGGGTATACGATGGCCAGATATAATCCCAAACGAAGAGCTGTGGCAAAGGGCTAACCAACAACCTACAGAAGTCCAAATTAAACGGAGGAAATGGGGCTGGATTGGGCATACTCTGCGGAAACAGAATGATGCAGTAGAAAAGAGAGCTCTGGACTGGAATCCTCAAGGGGCTCGGAGACGGGGAAGACCAAGGAACACCTGGAAACGCACCATTGAAGAGGAGGCCAGAAAAGCGGGAAAGACTTGGAGGGAAGTGAAGAACTTGGCAACAAACAGAGCCCGATGGAAATCATTCTTGGATGCCCTATGCTCTGCACTGAGCGAAAGGAAATAAGTTAATAAGTATTTATATACATAGTTTACTACCATATTGGAGCACTTAAATCAAACCAAACACATTGAAGTCCTCTACTGATTGACAGGGAATTTAGCTGTCATCTTCCCCCTCTCCCAAAACCTCTCCATTCTAGCTGGCCTTTCCTCATCAGCATATGATGGCTTGCCATGGTGGGTGAGTGGTTATCGTGTCGGACTACCAACCCAAGCTAGCAGGCTCGCTCCTGGCCGTAGTAAGTGATTTTTGAAAGGCGACAAAAATCACCACACGCATATCATATGTTGTTGGTATGTTAAAGAACCCATTTGAATTCAGTAGGCCGTGTTCATATTAGCAAAATTAAACTCGGGATTTTCTGCCAACACAAAGTTCCTCCTTTCTCTACCAGAATGCGCTAGTGTGTCAAGGAGCTTAGATATCTAACCTCCTTGACTTTCAAAGCGTTCCAAAGAACGATAAAAGTCGACATGCAAGCTGCCCTCTGGGCGTCAAATAACAATGTTTGCACCCGGCACCCGAGGCCATATGATAATATTATTATTATATATCAGATATGACATATTGCTTTCGTTCATTAATTTTTAGTGTAAGCTTTATATGTTTGTTCTTCATAATACATAAATATATATACAACTAGCAGACCCATGCGAGAAATCTCACATGTTCATAAACCACACTTTCCCCAATAGGTTTATAATGAGAGGCTTAAGGAGAAAGGTTGTTATGTTTTTATTTCAACCAAATGATTATAGAACACTATTTACATTTCAGTTAGAATTCCAAGTTCTACGTTCCCTAACTTAAAAAGGCAATCACTGAAAATTAGATCAACATAACACTCACCGGTTATTCGATATTTATGAAATTATACGATTTGAGTACTCATTCCTTTGATTTACTGTTTCTGAAATCCATGCAAAATGATAAAGGAAAGACCTCAGAATGTTAAAATGATATGAAACAGGTATCACAGCGGCCAAAATGAGAAGTAAACAGCAATATTATGGAGTGTATTTTCCTACAGCAACAGTATCTGCAAATCGCACAATTCGTACATTATTTTAAAAGTAATTTTTTAAAGAATTTATAGATATTTATGAAATTAGAGTGCAATTCGTCACTGCTAAAGTCTATTTTCTTTCATTTGAATGCCCATTTGTCACGATCGATCGCTTGTGAGCGCCGCAGGAGGGATCTATACTACTGAAATAATATATATGATATTTAAATTACTAAAGTTTGTAAAAACTTGCATAACGTGTCAATCTTATTTACAGATATTATTGGACATTTGGTTTGAAGCACTTCTACATTTGTTGTGCTATTATTGGTGTAGTTTAAGTATGTTAACCTGCGATCTATCGAATTAATAGATTAGTCCGAGGTGAGCAGTGAGCAAGAACGAAGGGACTCAGGATCAAATACCAGCTAAGTTTACCTAACCTTATTCCACTCTAGTGTATTGTATCATTACTGTATTCGGCACATTGACAAGCTAACCATATTACAATAGGCCACCAGTTAAAATAAGAGAAGTTGAATCTCTACTTAGTATAAAACTAAGTCCCCAATTGTTGGATGTAACGGGTAATCTCGAGAACCACTGGATGGATTTTGATGCGATTTTCACCATTCTGTAAAAGATTTCCCAAGGAAGGTTTCTGTAGAAAAACATTCATATATCACAAAAGGAAACTGAGCAGTAATGATTTCAGTGAATCGAGTCGACGAAAAACCTGTCGTCCGTGTATCTTTTAAGCTTACGCTGGGTAAACCGTTAAAGATATCAGGCGAAGCTGGGGCGGGTTGCTAGTTAAAATCATAAATAACAAATAGTGCAGACAACATCATTTCTGAAATTCGTCACAATAATAATTTAATAGATTGCAAATTAACATATTTAAGCTACATTGATAATAACACAACAACTATAGAAGTGCTTCAAACCGAATGAGCAATAATATCTGTAAATAAGATTGACACGGTACGCAAGTTTTACAAACTTATGTAATCTGAATTATTGTATAGGCCAGGACTGCCCACCCTAAGGCCTGCGAGACTATTTACTCCGGCCTGGCGCTCCGCGCCCGCACCCTGTTGCCAGAACTTTGAAACAACTAAACCCAACTGGACAAAGAAGGGCGCGTGCACCCCTACCCAAAGCAGTTCCTGTCGTCGCACTAAACTATATTATCATGAACTTTATTTCATAACTTGAATGAAAATAAAAATCCACAGCCTGCTTCCAGTCTACCGACTGGGTCAGGTAATGGAATGAATGAAGCCCCCATCTAGCGGCGAGGATATGAACTGTGCTGGCTGCCGAAGCCTGTCACACTCCCTTGGGGCAATGATTAAATGAATGACTGAAGAAATGAAATGAGAGTGGAGAGTGTTGCTGGAATGAAATTGTGACAGGGAAAACCGGAGTACCCGGAGAAAAACCTGTCTGCCTCCGCTTTGTCCAGCACAAATCTCACATGGAGTGACCGGGATTTGAACCATGGACCCAGCAGTGAGAGGCCGGCGTGCTGCCACCTAAGCCATGGAGGCTCTCATAATTTGAATAATTGTGTCAAATGAACATAAATACTCACTCTTTGTCATTCATGCAGTATGAGTGTATTGAATATCATTGTACTTCTATTTTAAAGGGATTTATTAAAAATATGTAAATTAATTTAATTTAATGTTTTATTTTTTTATCCACTACAAATAAATATAGAAAACTGCAACAATACTAAGAAAACTAAAGTCATAGTCACAAAACTCACCATATTGCACCTATATTTTTTTTAAATTTCCATAATCCCAAACCCCCCGGAGTATTATTGGCTCACAAAGTCCCACAACTATTTACAATGTGGCCCTTAGTTAAAAATTGTTGGGCACCCCTGGTATAGGCTATTATGATTGTGCACACGTGTAATACAAATACATCGTACATCATCTAAGCCTAAGTAAGTAGGATCTGATGATGATTGCCTGATGATCGAAACATGTCATCGAATTAATAACCCCCTCCCCCATGTTTGTACATTAAAGCGTGTTATTTTGTGATAAATAACTTACGTAATATTTCTTTCAGGTTAGGGTGTATAGATACTTGTTTCCTGCTTATTGTAAATAAAACAAGTAGTTCCGTGAAGAACTATGCAGCCTATTTTCATATATCCTACTTATGTTAATTGCCTCTATCTACATACAAAATTTCAGTTTGATTGCTGTAATAGATTCGTAGATATTGAGAACAGACTAAATATTTCGGATGGTCGCCATGTTGGATTTTATATATGTAGGTCCTAGAGTTATGTACTGTTACATGAAGATTATTGTAGCATTCAAACTACAATCGCATGATTAGGACACAAGAAGTAACAAGGAGATTTTAAAATTTTGCACAGCTGCCATCTTGTGGTTATGGAAACAATTGAAATAAATTAGATGCCAGTGGATTAACATTCGTATAAGGATTTACTGTACAAAGTTTCACTGCACTCGGATGGTTAAATTGCGAGAAAAGTCCATGTGAATATTTATACTTCGCGTCGCCGCCATGTTGGATTTGTGATCACCAGGTTATTTAAAGTCCTATAGGTAAACTTAAGTTCATAGCCCCTATGAACATAAAGAAATTAAGTTTGATTGCTATAATAGATTCGTAGATATTCAGAGCTGTCTAAATATTTCGGATGGTCGCCATGTAGGATTGTTAAATGTATAGGCCATAGAGTCATGTACCATTCACGGAAATTTATTGCGTAGGATCATTATTCAAACTTTCACATCGATCGCATGATTACGACACAAGAAATAAAAACTTAATTTTAAAATTCGCAAAGCCGCCATCTTGAGGTTATGTAAACAATTGAACTAAATTAGATACCAGTGCATTACAATGTGTATAAACATATACTGTACCAAGTTTTGGTCGGTTAAATCGCAAGAAACGTCTATTTAAAAGTCGCAAATTCGCGTGGCCGCCATGTTGGTTTTGTAGTTACCGGTTTTTCAAAAGTCACATAGGTGAACTTCTAGCAGTTCCCTTTATCACCGTAAAAAATCTAGAGTGATATCAGGAATAGTTTCGGAGATATTGAATGCTGGTGAAATATTTTGCACAGCCGCCATGTGAGACGTAACAAAATATGATGGGCACGGTCGGGGTCGTCCGGAATAGTGCTATGAACTTACCGAGTTTCATTGAAATAGCTCCAGCCTTTTAGAAGTTATTAGGGGGACACACACACGGACAAAAGGTGATCTCATAAGCCTATTTTTTCAAAATTGAAAATAGGCTAAAAGTAGTAAACAATAAAATTGACGACGCTAAAATTCGAGAGAGAATTACGTTATATGTCCCAGCTGTGAAACCTAGTAGATTCCGAAACATTTTCTTTATTCCGAGAGTTCACACAGACAACCATAAAAACTCGCCGATTAACAGAATTTTATCCCACTATAATAAAGTCCATCATCTTGACTTTGATATTTTCAGTATGTCAGAACACCAGTTTGCAGCGTCCTGTGATGAACTGCAAGATGTCTTGTAATATATTGTACTGTATTTAGCCCATTTCCTTCTCATACCCAACCCTTCTTTTCTTCTTCTTCTTATTATTTATAAAGTGTATCTCTATCTATATCTTCTCTTGATGTATCTTTTGTATTTCAATTTATATATTGTTGTATATTATCTAATTTTAGTAGTGAGCAATGTAATTGGGGCTTCCTGTAATGTTCACAACATAAATAAATATATAAATGTTGAACAACTGGAAAGCTGTCTTTAATTAGCAGCATACACCATGACCTCCTGCTCATATCAAGTTTTAGATGAAGAGGGCACTGTGGAGCAACTATGGTACAGCTGTAGGTCTGGTCATCTCGACAATATCCAGCAACTAGCTTCATCCAAAACTTGAAACGAACATGCGGTCTACAGTAGTGTATGTGTCTAATGGACCTGCCTAGAATGCAGTCTCATTTTAAGTCTTACTCACAGTTATCAATGAACATGTTTTGTTCAGTTAAATAATAATAATATCGTATGGCCTCGGGTGCCTGGTGCAAGCTTTGTTATTTGACACAGAGGGCAGCTTGCATGTCGAATTTTGTCGTTCTTTGGATCGCTATGAAAGTCAAGGGGGTTAGATATCTAAGCTCCTTAACACTATAGAGCCTTCTAGTAGGGCAGTGGTTCTTAACCGGTGGTCTGCGGACCACAGGTGGTACGCGAGTGACTCTGGAGTGATCCGCGGGAGAAAAGGGCCCACAAGCACGTATAAAAAAGTGGCCAATAAATGGGGATTCCGAAAACGGTGTGCGTTGAACGAGAATCGTCCGAATGAATTCGCGGCGATGACTATCAGATTTTGAATTGAAATATCTTTAAAATAAGTGTTATTGAGGGAGGGTTACAACTGATTGGGGGGAGGCGGGGGTGGGGGGGAGGGGGGTGGCTCGTCTGTACATGATTCAATTTCAGGCTGAGTGGTCCGCAGACATCTACGGGTTCAGAACCACTGTAGTAGAGGATGGAGGAACTTTGTGTTGGCGGAAAATCGCGACATTAATTTTGCCATTATGAACACTGCCTACTGAATTCAAATGGGTTCTTTAACATGCCAACAACGTATGACATGCAAGTCGTGATATTTGTCGCCTTTCAAAAATCACTTACCTCGGCCAGGAGTGAACCTGCAAGCTTGGGGTTGGTAGTCCGACACATTAACCACTCACTCACCATGGCAAGCGTTCAGTTAAATGATACTCTTAAATAAAACCATGAAAACTATACTTAATAGTAATTTTGGCCACATATGAAAGCAACATGATTATCAGTTCTAATACCTGTGGAACCACACTGACACTCGGAGGTGTTCCAAGAACTCCAGGTTGTCACCTCACAGTCCACAGGGCAGTCGACATAACACCACTTCTCTGTGGGGGCGGGCCTCTCCTGCTCACTGCAGTACCTGCAACATACGCACATTGCGCATTGTATTCAACTTGTCCATGCTCTGACTTTGAGGCAATCTTATAGTGACTGAGTAAGAGGTAACATCAAGGTTAACTGCCTCGAAGTAAGAGTTAGTTGTTGCTCTTAGTGGGAGAACATCAACGACATCTGCATAAAATGTAAATAAAGAACATAAATAATGAACAAATTGAGACATAGTCCTTGGTGGCAAAATTTACTGAACTACAATTTAAAATATATGCATGAATCTTCTTCTTCTTCCTCTTCATTTCCCGGTTCCAGCGATCTGGGTCAAGGTGTGAATCAAGGACCTCCATACTTTTCTGTCTCTCCACCACTTTCGTCCCTCTTCCAGTACATCCTCCACTTTCACTCCTCTTTTCTCAACGCTCTCCCTCACTGCATTCATCCGCCTCATCCTCGGCCTTCCCCTTTGGTGCCTTCCCGTGACTTTCTCAGTAAATAATCGCTTTGGGACTCGGCCTTCTCCCATTCGCATCATATGTCCATACCATTTTAGTTTACTGATCTCGATTTTGTCTTGTAACTTTGCATGCATGAATATCAGAAGAAAAAGAGTTAACATTTCTGAAAAAAAGGAAAGAAAAAAAATCCTAAACTAAAAACAACAATCTAACCCCTTTTCTCCCACACATGTCATCTTTGTATTTTCCAAACATTTATCATAAGAGCTACAGGTTCTGACCTTCTTCTAAAACCTCTGAATATTTGGAACCAGAGGAGTTTAATACATCCTCTGGTGAATGGATCCAGTCATTTCCCCTCTTCCCACAGAGAAATACCTGCCCCAGCTACTATTCCACTGACTTATTTTGCAAGAATGATCAAACTCCTACTATTCTCAACCTTTCATGATTGTCTTCCCATGCATTCTCTCCTTTATCAGTTGAAGACACCCCTTGCTCTTGAAGCTCTATGAGGTAAACATTTGCTTAAGACACCATAATAACACAAGTTTTCAGACAAATTCTACACACATGCATGGGGCTAATAACCACGATGTCCAAGACCTTAAAATGAAACAACAAAAAGGTCAACTTTCCCAACCCAAACTCTGAATTGTCTGTCTATAACAGAGATTCCCAGATATTTCAGTCCACAGATCTCCCAGGAAAAAAGAAAATTTTGCAAACCCCTGGCAGGTTACTTGATTGTCAACAAATCATCTTTAATGATATTTTATTGATATTTTATTTATTATCGAAACCAAATGCTTTCAAGAATGGAACGAACCTCGGACATGATGGATATAACAGACGACACGGCTGTAAACACGGACTAAGATTTGGAACTTTAAACATAAGAACGCTGACGGGGAAGGTGGAGGAGATAGTGGATATGATGGAAGGAAGGAAGTTGGATTTATTGGGATTGGCAGAAACAAAGTGGAAAGGGGAAGGAAGGAGAGAACTGAGAAAAGGCTATAGACTGTACTGGAGTGGGAATGAAGAGGGAAAGAGGAATGGAGTGGGAGTAGTAGTACGAGATGGTTTAAAATAAGAAGTGAAGAGAATAAGTTATAGGATGATGAAAGTGAAAGTAGCACTGAGGGGAGAGACCGTAGAAATAGTGCAAGTGTATGCTCCACAAGTAGGCTGCGCCTCTGAAGAGAAGGAGGAGTTTGAAGAGGAATTGAAGAAGCAGCTGGTAGGAAGAAATATGATAGATATGGGGGATCTGAATGCCCATGTAGGAAGAGAAAGACAAGGGTATGAGAGTGTGCTTGGACCAGAGGGTTGGGGCGGAAGAAATGAGGAAGGAAAGAGACTGTTGGACTTCTGCCAAAGGAACACCCTGCTAGTTGGGAACACCTGGGTCAAGAAAAGAGAGAGCCTCACAATCACATGGTACAGTGATGACTTGACCAGGAAGTCGGTGGTCGACTATATACTGTATGAGAAAGAATTAAATAAGAACATCACGGACATCAAGGTTATACCATCGGAGAACCTGGATAGCGACCATCGATTGCTGGTAATGAACCTGAGAGGGACTAAGGAGGAGAAAGGGACTGAGAACCAGGAAAGACGTATAAGGATATGGAAACTGAAAGAAGGAGATAGAAGGGTCAAGTACCTCAAAATGGTAAAGGAAGGAATTCCAACAGATGAAGAAAGAGGGATGGAAGAGGAATGGGCTAGATTTAAGAAGACACTAGTAGGTGCAGCAGAAGCAGTATGTGGAAGGACAAGTAGTAAGGAGAGGTGGAAGGAAACACCATGGTGGAATGAGAAGACAAAAGAATAGAGCCTTTAGGAGGAGGTATCAAAATAGGACGGTAGAGACAAGGGAAGAGTACCAGGAAAGAAAGAAGGAGGCAAAGAGAGTAGTGGCTGAGGAGAGAAGAAAGTGGATGGAAGAGTGGACAAAGATGACGAAGGAGGATAGTGAAGGTACAAAAAAGGTCCTGTATGGGATGGTAAAAATAAGAGGCGGAAGGATCCTATGGATTATGTTAGAATGGTGAAAATAGGGAAGAACTGAAGGAAATGTGGAAAGAATATTTTGAAGGACTCCTCAACCCAAATGGAAACCATGGCAAGGAGGAAGAAATCGGGAAAGAGGAAGATGAACTGCAAACAGAAAAGGACTTAACATGAAAAGAAGTGGAAGATGCAGTGAGGTGGATGAAAGGAGGGAAGGCACCGGGTGGGGATGAGTTGAGTGTGGAGATGGTGAGAGCAGCAGGAGAGGTGGGGATACAATGGTTGTACCAAGTGATGAGGACAGCATGGAAGGAAAGGAAGACCCCAGAGGACTGGAAAAAGGGATTAATTGTCCCGATCTTCAAGAAAGGTAGTAGAACAGAATGCAGAAACTATCGGGGAATAACACTGATGAGTCATTGCGCAAAGACGTTCGAGAAAGTTTTGGAAAGGAGAATTAGGACAAGGATAGAAGGAGGGATGAGGGAAGAACAACATGGCTTTAGAGCAGGAAGGTCCACAGTGGATTTGATTTTTGCTGTAAGGCAGTTACAAGAACAGCACTATGAGTATGGAACAGATCTACTGATGGCCTTCCTGGACATTGAGAAAGCATATGACAGTGTATGCAGAAACAAAGTATGGAAGTCCCTGGAGGATAGAGGAGTAGAAAAATGGACTATAAGGAGGATAAAGGAGATGTACAAGGGAAGCGTGAGCTGTGTGAAAGTGGGAGGAGAGAGATTGGACTGGTTGGAACAGAGAAATGGCCTGAAACAAGGTAGTGCACTGTCACCGTTATTTTTCATTGTGGTGATGGATGACATAATGACCCGAGTGGCACAAGTAATTGGGGAAGGAAATATGAAAGCAATGGTGTTTGCAGATGATTTGATGATTTGGGGAAACAAGGAGGAGGAGGTACAGGAACAGTTGGACACGTGGGAAGGAATAATACAAGGATATGGGATGAAATTTAGCATAAATAAGAGTGAGATGGTGATCACAACAAGGAAGAAGGAAAGAACCACAATGGGAATAACAATTGGTGGGGAACAGCTGAAGAAAGTGGAGAGTTTCAAGTATCTGGGAAGCCTGATACAAGATAATGGAAGAAACGATAGAGAAATAACGGGGGATGAGAGGATGAGCGGGGGAGACAGGCAGAAGTATTCCGGAGGAGTGTGAGAAGCATGTTATGGAACATGGATGTCCCTCAGAACAGCAAAAAGATTATATATCGGACATAGTATGTCCCTATCCTGACGTATGCCTCGGAGACCTGGGTTATGAAAGGAAGGGAGAAGAGCAAAATACAGGCCAGTGAGATGAGGTTCTTGAGAAGCAGTATTGGAGCTACAAAGATGGACAGAATAAGAAATGAGAGGATCAGAGAATTAATGAAGAAGGAAATATTACAGGATGGTATAGAGAAATCTAGACTTAGATGGTATGGACATGTAAAACGAATGGAGGAGAAGAGGATACCCAGGAGGATACACGAGACGAAGTGGGAAGGAAAGAGACCGAGAGGGAGACCGAGAGACAGGTGACTGAAGCGTGAAGAAGAGAGGAGAAGACTGGACAAGGGTGGAGGCTGAGAGATGGTGGGAAGACAGAAGATGTTGGAGAGGCTTGTGTTCCAAACAGACCCGGCCAGTGGCTGGAAACTGTGCAAGATGATGATGATGATTGGAAAACACACCATATCACTTAATTCAGTTGACAAAATGATCTGCTAAGCAACATGATACAAAATTTTAAAGACATTATTAAAACTACAGGCATGACGAATGAAAGAGAAAGTGAGAGGACTCCTCAAGTTCAAGCGTGCCCCGCCCGGCAGCTCTAGAGTGGGCAAGTTCCACGCTGCCGGTCAGATGGTCTTAGGGATAATGCCAAGGGAAACGAATTACTGTACTTTGTAATTAGCGATTACAATTAAAATAACACAACAGGGCACAATGGAAAATATAATTCATGGAAATAAGTACTACGGCCTCCATTCCATGTTACGGTAAGCACAGATTCCTGGAGTAGGCTAAACAGACCATTACTTTTGTTGTTTCTTGTTGTGGAAATTTAGTTTCCTCAGATTGAGAGACTAAAGAAGGTGAATTTGTGGGTCTGAATCTAATCAATGAAAACGGGGGAATGGCAGAGCGGCTCTTGAGAGCACTAGTGACAGAGTTGAGATGGCTATCCTCAGAGGGAGTGATGCCTATGTGGTGATTACCTAATTCCTCAATGATGAGGGAAATAAATTGGGCTATGGGATTGACGCGTTAATTACTGCTTGCCTGACTGATTTACGAAGGCTAATACCAGTAGGTGGGTGGATGAGTACCATCGTGGTCTGAAGGTTACTGCCATTGGGTGAAGCGTACCACAGCTCTTTCTCGAAATCAAATGTCGGGAATGAGACGTGGCCCAGTGAGGGAAGAGGTGAGCTAGAGAGTGAGGAATCTGATTTTGGTGAAGCTGGTTTAAGTGGAACGAGTGTACCATTTCGTTTTTGGGTAGGCCCATTCGGAATTAGTGTTTTTGGATTGACAGGGGTATCATTTGGGCTTTTATGGTCGTCAGGGTCCTGAGTTATCAGGAATGTTATGCCCTGGTACGTTAATGTGCGAGGTTTAGTGTCAGTGCGCGACATGTTTGTGTTCGTGAGTGTATAAGTGTGTGTAATGAGTAAGAGGTGATGAGAGATAGTGGTCAAATACCTTGGTCGACCAGGGAATAAGGAATGAGTAAAACAAATTTACCAGTCACTCAAAGTTATCCAGTTTAAATACAGTTGGAGCTGTGACGTTTAGTGCGCTGATGAAATTTGAAGTTACTTGAAATAATTAATTAAATAATTAATTATTGGCTGCTTGGTAGGGTGAGGGGATGAGTTAAACTTGTATTAAAACTCAAAGGAGACAGGAGTTGCTTGACTAGGATGGTTACAGGGTGGGTATTTGAATGGTAGAGGAGTGACTTAATCTGCACTGTTACCAAGCGGGATGCAAATTAAGCCTATAGGAACGTAGTGGAATGGCTTGAAATATCGAAGTCGAGGCGATAGCGAGGACTAGGCTTGGTAAAAAAAGGCTGGCAAGGCTGGCGGATCATCGATGTCATCAATTGGCGTTAGAAGACGGAGCTTGGAGCAGTGGCGTGCAGCTTGCTTGGATGCTGGACTCAGAATGATGATGGCACAAAACAGTAATATTAACAAAGAAATATGTTTGAACTAGGCCTACACGAAGCATAAAATGCTGATGTACACAAGACACAATGAACTGAATTTAAGAACTGAAAGCAAAGAAAATTCAATTTAATTCACACAAATATCTCACACAGTAGCTTCCCCCGCACTTTTTATGATCCGGTTCGACGGAACAACACGAGACGTGTGCGACATAATCGCTTGCAGTGCGTGTAGAGGCGGGACCACACACTACCGTTCTATAATGGCGGAGTCCTCACACTAGGTCCTTCTATTTGTTATGCTACAGGTTCAAATACTTTTACAAATACAACAGTTAGAACAAAAAGAAAATATTTTATTCCACAACTAATTGTCCTTAAAATTTATATGAAGATAAGAGTATAGAGACTACAGAATAGACAGAGCATATAAATTGGAAAAAATTGTTGTAACATCTATTTTTTCTCGAAAGTGTTTGAGGACCCTACTTTGGAAATCGCTGCTCTGCAATATCATTAAGAGAATTAATGAATACTTCTCCAGATGTTGGACTGGATGGTCATTATCTTTTCGACCATGCATATGAAAGAGAACTGTATGACCTCTCTAAATTTACCTGTCTTCAACGGGGCGCCCATCACTTCTCTGGCAGAAGACTGCACGTGACTGCACACCTTCTCCACAAGGACTTCCTCCCAGAGGCAAACATGAGCTGTATTCTGTGTCTCGCCACGAGTACATGAAGCACGTGATGTTCAGTCGGCATGGCTGTACTTCTATGAGAGGTGGGCACTTGGCTGCATTGTTGGCAGGCTTGCGTAACACGGAGCGTGTCCGTTGTCTCTCATTGTTCGGCGTACAGGGCTGAAATATAATAGTATGTTGTAACATGTTTTAATAGACTGCAATGTTATACAAGTGGTATGGAGAATGAAGCTGCTCATATTAACCCTCCGCAATTCCCGAGTTCAGGCGCTTGTTGTAAAGACGCCATTAACACACAATTAATGCAATTATTTTTAAAGTTTATTCAACATCAGGTTTTTAAAAACATACTATAATTTATTGCTCACAATCAAACTTTAAAAAATAGCTCATATTTACAACCCACCACCAAATTGCATTCAATTTTCATTAGAAAAATTCAAACAAATATTAAAATTACGAACAAAACTTAAATACCGTAATGTTCTTATTACAAAATAAGATACAGCACAATAGAGTGCACACGATCGTGTTGACCGACTGAAAAGCACCAAACTTAGGTTTACTAAGGCAACACTGAAAAATGGCTTCAAACACCACAGTCAGTCAGTCTTACTTGGAATCACTATTGGAATGCTCAGCAGCAAAGTTACATTGCCCCAGTAAAGTGCAAGGTTGGCAAGTCATACTGTATCTGTATGTGACATTCATAGCATTCATAATTTGACATCCTTTGACCCGTTTATTCCACGAAATACCCACAATCTATGTATTTCTTATTTATAAAATTAGTAAAATAAGCAATATTGCGATGGAATCATCATCATCATCAACTAGAGCAGTTTCCAACCACAGGTTGGGTCTGCTTGGAGCACAAGCATCTCCATCGTTTTCTGTCTTTCCACCACTTCTCTTCTGTCACTGTTGTCGAATTAATTCCTTTTCTTTCGAGACTTTTCTTCACCCCCTTTATCCACCTATCGCATGGTCTTCCTCTAGGTCTCTTTTTCTTCCACTCCATTTCCAATATTTTCCATGGTATTCTCTCTTCTCCCATTCTTTTCATGTGTCCATACCACTGTAGCCTTGATTTTTCAATCCTATCCTGTATTGGTTCTTCCTTTAATATTTCTCTGACTCTAACATTTCTGACTCTGTCCATTCTCGTTACACCTATACGACTCCTCTGAAACTTCATTTCCACTGCTTGTATTCTGCTTTTATCTCTCTCCCTCATCACCCAAGTTTCTGATCCATACGTTAGGATCGGTTCAAAGTAAGTCTTGTACATGATTCCTTTACATTTCTGTGGCACATCCTTGCTCCATATCAGGCCTCTAACACTCTTGAAGAATCCATCAGCACACCTTCCTCTTTCATCTAATTCCAAGGCATTTACCCCATTTTCTTCAATGACACTTCCCAGATACTTGAAGCTCTGCACTCTCTTCAACTGCTGTCCGCCTAACTTTATCTCAGAGTATACTCTGTCCTTCCCACGTGTTGTTATCACCACTTCACTCTTTTTCGTCGAAAACTTAATTCCATAGGATGACACTACTTCCTCCCATGCATTGAGTTGCTCCTGTACATCCCTCTCCTTGTTTCACCAGATCATCAAGTCATCTGCAAACACCATTGCCTTCATTTCTTCCTCCCCAATATGTGTGCTACCTTTTGCATCACTTCATCCATCACCATTACAATGAGCAAGGGCGAGAGGGCACTTCCCTGCTTTAGACCATTTGTCAACTCAAACCATTCTGTTCTTTCCATACCGAATTTCACACAGCTTCTGCTTCCTTCATACATATCACTCTCATCACTATTTCTTCCGTTATCGCTTTGGCTCTCATCGCTTCCCATACTCTGTTTCTTACGACACTGTCGTATGCCTTCTCAATGTCCATAAAGGCCAATACCAAATCTTCCCCATACTCGTAGTGACGCTCCTGTAACTGTCTCACTGCAAATATGAGGTCAGTAATGGACCTCCCCTGCCTGAATGCATATTGCTCCTCCCTCAGTTGCTGTTCTGTTGCGATGGAATAATAAGGAAATACGAACCTTCCAAAGTCGAACGAATTCAGGTGCAAAGTGCCTCACAGGCCTGGAGAGTAATTATTGCACTTTACGCAGGCGGTGGGAAAACTAACAGGGAGCATTTGGAACGGGACCTAGAGATAGGAAAATACTAAAAGGAGCAGGTGCATAGGAGCCCTCGGGGAGGATGGGGGAGCTTGTCAGGCCAGCTGCGCCCGACGGAGGGTTAAAAGATTTGGAAATGACTCCAGATCATGGTGAAACTGTGGTCATATAATTGACTAATGCGCCTGCCCAGAAAGCAGGAGATTCGTGTTTGAATCCCAAGTGGGATCTTATTTTCAAGTCTTACTCAAGAAGATAATTCAAGTATGAATAAGCCTACACTTTAGAGAAGGTAATACATGCATTGTGTGAAGTTGGAATAGGGGAGCTCCTATAATGAGTTGTTGTTGAATCTTTTAGGTGCTTTGCGACATCATGGTCATGTAGCCCCATGTACTTGGGTGTGTGTAGAAGTTGTTTGATAACCTGTGTCGTGATGTCTGAGCTAGTGTGTACCTGTGATCGAGGTAGGATTTGGGTAGGAAGCGGTCGTGGCCTTAAGGTAGGTACCATCCTGGCATTTGCCTGGAGTAGAATTGGGAAGCCACAGAAAACCACTTTCAGGATAGCTGAGGTAAGAATCGAACCTCTCTTTTTAGTTTTGCCTCACGAGTGCTGAGTGTACCCCGTTCCAGCCTTCAGACCAGAATTAAACTTCTTGGCAGAGTCGGGAATAGAGACCGGGCCTCCGCAGTGACAGCCAAGAATGCTAGTCACTACGCAACGAGGTGGATGATCCTATAATGAATGGTAGCCTAGAACTATAAGATACTATTCTAAAGAAATGACTGGAGCTGAATTAGTAATGCATTACAAGAATTCAGAGTTGCTGTGATATATAATTGAAAATATTTACCTTGGGGCACTCAGACCAGTCCGACCAGGGGCTGAGGACGCAGTCTCCGGGACAAGCCACATGGCAGGCATTCACATCGGCGGGTTGATAGATGGGGTCGCAGTACATATCGTGCATCTCCATAGGAAGGGCATGAGGTCTCAGCTGCATACATCTGCAGACACGATCAGTAAGATGATGGATGATTGATATCTTTAGCTAAGCCGTTGTTTGAAGCCCATACATACACTCAGTTTCCTCACTTTCAACCAGTGATGTTGATGATGATGATGATAATTGTTGTTTTAAGGGGCCTAACATCTAGGTTATCGGCCCCTAAGGATCTGGGTGATAGCGAAAATGATAATGAAATGGAAACCAGAACGACAATTATGTGAGACGGAATATACGTACAAAAAGGAACTCAGATGGAAACAACTCACAATATGGTCTGACAAAAGGGAATTTAGAACGAAAAGATTCACAAAAAGAATAGATTAAAAAAGACCCACAAAATGTAGGCTAGGTTCAAAATACGTACAAAATGCAATGTTGCGTCGAAATACTTACAAAATGCAACTGAAATTCAAAATACTTACAAAATGCGAATGAGTTATGCCACAATTCGAGGAAAAACTCCGTCAATCAATACCTTTTATTTTTTAAAAACAGTTAAATAGGGGACATGTTTCGAGCTACAATACTTAGCCCTTCATCAGCCCTGACTTTAGTAATAGACAATCAACCTTGTACATCTCATCATCAAATAAAAAACATACAAACATACTAATGACAAACATGTTAAAAAAACACAATAAAACACTAAAACACACTAATAACACTGAATAACTCTGTAAAGCTGCGTCAAGTTTAAGGAAGCTTGTTTCCTGTGTGACATCTTCTGGACGGGGCAGTTTTGCCACGTAAAAATATTAAAATATTAACAGCACTATAAAAATCTATTTTGACTATTGCGTCATGTGAGTTCATGCATATTGCCGTTCTGTTCTTCTCAAGGCGAGTTTGATTGTATAAACTGATCTTTATTGGCAGAGGTTAATTTAACGGAGGTTTTCTTCGTAGTTGGGACAGCCTGTGAAATAATTTGTGCTCTCCTTGCGCCCCAAGTGTAGCAAGGCAGGAATCTTGGGATGATTTGGGATTGGTCATCGGGCCCGGTTCCTTCTTCTCTCTAGCTTGACACTTGGGGCGCAAGGAGAGCACAAATTATTTCACAGGCTGTCCCAACTACAAAGAAAACCTCCGTTAAATTAACCTCTGCCAATAAAGATCAGTTTATACAATCAAACTCGCCTTGAGAAGAACAGAACGGCAATATGCATGAACTCACATGACGCAATAGTCAAAATAGATTTTTATAGTGCTGTTAATATTTTAATATTTTTACGTGGCAAAACTGCCCCGTCCAGAAGATGTCACACAGGAAACAAGCTTCCTTAAACTTGACGCAGCTTTACAGAGTTATTCAGTGTTATTAGTGTGTTTTAGTGTTTTATAGTGTTTTTTTAACATGTTTGTCATTAGTATGTTTGTATGTTTTTTATTTGATGATGAGATGTACAAGGTTGATTGTCTATTACTAAAGTCAGGGCTGATGAAGGGCTAAGTAGTGTAGCTCAAAACATGTCCCCTATTTAACTGTTTTTAAAAAATAAAAGGTATTGATTGACGGAGTTTTTCCTCGAATTGTGGCATAACATTTCTTGTCAATACGGACCTAATGGATTCCATTATGGAGTCGAATGAAGCTGAAATGCGAATGAGATCGAAAAAACGTACAAAATGCAATTGAGGTTCAAAATACTTACAAAATGCAATTGAAATTGAAAATACACAATGCAATTCAGATTGAAATAGGCCCTATCCCAGTTCCAATCCAAATTATTCGCAAAGTGCAATTGAAATTCAAAATACTTACGAAATGCAATTGAAATTGAAAATGCTTACAAAATGTATGGTAGATTCAAACGACTCATGTGGATTGACAATACGTAGAAAATGCAATTTAGATTGAAAATACTTGACAAAATGTAATTTAGATTCAAAATACCCACAAAATGCAATTGAGAATGAAAATATGTGCAAAATGCCCACCAAACAAAATGCAATTTAGATTCAAAATTTGTGCGAAATGCGGTTTTGGTTTAAAATACTTACAAAATACAATTGAAATTCAAAATACTCACTAAAATGACCTGCAACCTGCATTGAAAGACTTACTAAAAAGCAATTTAGATTGCCAATCTTTACAAAATGCAATTGAGGTTGAAAACAATCGCGAGATGTAATTTAGATCGCAAAAACTTACAAAATGCAACGTAGATTAAAAATACCTTAAAAATCGCTAAAAGGGAATTTAGATACACGGTGAACCAAGTAACAAAAACAGTGTGGGAATCTTAAAGAGAAAAGGAAATATAATGAAAAGAGGAGAGGAGAAGGGAGAGAGGAGAGGGTCCGCCCCAAAGGTAAGGGACAAAAGGGGAAAACGGACCCAGCTCAGGAATCCCTCGGGGTCGCCAACTCCCGAACTCAACAGCCGTGAGCCCCTGAGGGTGTAGCATTATCGAGGGTGCACCAGAAGTGGTGGGGCTACATACACCCTGCCTCCTGAAGGGCCTTGAGCACAAGGCAGGAGGTAAAAAGAAAAGAAAAAGAAGGCTGACCCCTCACAGAAGGAGGGTATCAGGAAAGATGAGACAAGGGCCAATTAAGGCAGGAAAGGAAGATACACCCTAGGCCTCGGATACCCTAATACCGTCGGGGTCGGAAGAGAGCAAGAGTTGACCACGATGAGGTCGACAGGAAAGAAGACAGAGAGGAGCCCGGCACAAGTAAGTGGAAGCAATGCCGGACTCAGCTGGGGCCCCGTGATCGCCAACCCACGTCCCACTAGATGTGAGCCCCTGGGGGGAAACCAGTGATGTGCACTAAGGACTTGCAACATAAGCATTTCTTGATCATCAATTACTCATTTCAAATCTGCATTTAATGCCTACAAAAATCATAAAAGAGACTACATTTCAGAGTCAGAATGCATCCATTGCTCCTGACACTACACACCTCTCACCTGTTGTGAGGATGTTCCTACTTTGCTCAGATACATTTATTTGCAAAAGGGGACCTAGTCCCTGGTAACAAATTAACAATGACAATTTTAAATATGTTCAAAAAAGACAGGTGGGAAGCTTCTTCTTCTTTTGCATCAAGTAGTCAGACCACAGACAACTGCAAGACATGGCATGAACGTAGAAAAATTGTTGAGTTTTGTTACCATCCGCGTAAACTGCCGAACGGGACGACCACAGGTGTTTAACGAACGGACATCTCGTCGCCTCAGCAGAACCATACGGGGCGATCGAAGGGCTACTAAGAGTCAGATCGCTGCCCAGTTGAATGTTGGGAGTCAGGAACCCATTTCTTGTCAAGTCGGTGCCTCGCCGGATTGCTGCCGTTTCGAGGGCTCACGGAGGAGCAACCCGTTATTATCATCATAGTCAGGGGCGCACCCAGTGGGGGGGCTTTGGGGGCTTAAGCCCCCCCCCTAAAAACCTGGGAACACTTTAAAAACATTGATAATATCTTTCAAGAAAATTGATTGCATAACGGTCTCCAGAATGTTTAGTGTTGGAACGTTGGAACATTTTGCGATTTTCTACTGGTTTAAAACAGAATTATGTTAGGCCTATATTTATGCAACACTTGAGTGATAATAATATATATTGTAAACGCAACACGATCGGATATTTCCGGGCGTTATCGTAACTATGCTCGGAGCAAGATGCGCGTGGGACAGCGGTGAAAATTTCTCTCCCCAATGTATTGTGCTGTGCTCTGTGTCAGGCGTCAAGTCAGTGTTGGTGTTTATAAAAGTTGATTCGTTGATTGTTGTTGTGTTTGTATTTTCTATTGGCTATTGGTGTTCGTAGTGTGTCCAATTGGACTAGTAGTAATGGGAGACAAAAGAAAGTCATACATGCAAAACTACTTTAAACCGTTAAAAATCAATAAATATGATGTGGTTAGTGTTAGTGAATGTGGCAATCCTTCAACGAGTAAGGAACTGTTAACAAGGACTGCAAGCATAGAAAAACAGCCAAGTTGTTCGTCAGAGGAGGGCTCAGAGACAAATGTGAGCAGGCCTAAGGCCGTTGTAAGTAAACATAACATGGATTTGGACATTGGTTTATTTAAAAACAAAGTGTTGATGGACAATGAAATGTTCAAAGTTTTGAATGACAAATGGGTTCCTCAGAGCAACTTTAACTTTCCTTTTAGATCGCATGGGAACCAACAACGAAAATTTTCGTTTTCATGGCTAAAGAAATATATCTGCCTTTCGTATTCTGGAATTGAAGACTCTGTCCATTGTATGCCTTTTTCAAAAAAAGAAGTAGGTAAGAGTAACACTCAACATACTGGACAACTTGTTGAAGAAGGTTTTTGTAACTGGAAAAAAGCACTAGAAAAGTTTGAAAAACATGCAAACTCGCAGTATCATAAAGACTCATGTGTAAGCCCAGCTAACTTTAAAAGAGTTATGGACTGCCGAATGAAACCGATTGACAAATCTCTTGATAAAGGAAAAGACATCCAAGCCCAAAATAATGTGAAAAGAATAATTCCAATAATAGAAACTATAATTTTGTGTGGCAGGCAAAATATCGCCCTTAGGGGCCATAGAGATTATGGTCAGTTTCAAATCGACAGCAAACCATTTGAAAATGAGGGGAACTTAAGAGCTTTGCTCAGAGCTAGAATTGAAGCAGGTGACAACAATTTGAAAGATCACTTTGGGTCATGTGGCAAAAATGCGACCTATATAAGTTGGAATTTTCAAAATCAAGTCATCGATGCTTGTAACCAAATAATAACTGAAAAAATAGCAAGTAAAGTAAAAGAAGCTAAGTTTTTTAGTGTTCTCGCAGATGAAACATCTGATATTTCAACTGTTGAACAGTTTTCTTTGTGTTTACGTTATGTAACGCCAAATACTTTAAATGGTTATGAAATGTGAGCAATTTTTGAAGTTCATGCCTCTAACCTCTACTACGGGTAGCGTATTGGCAAAAACATTGATTAAAGGTCTTGAAGACAGTAATAAAGACATACATAACCTACGTGGCCAGGGGTACGATGGGGCGGCTGCCATGAGTGCAGCAGTGATGTTTGCCGTGAACTTAGTGCTTGTAGAGAAATTTTAGTTGGCAACATTGATGGTGATAAGTTTAACGGGGCTCAAGCGTGCTTCCAAGAAGCTCACCCCTCAGCAATATACATGCATTGTGCATCTCATAGCCTTAACCTGGCATTGTCGACCACGTCTGAGGTTGTATCAATCAGGAACTGCTTTGGAATAGTGGAGAAGTTGTGGGATTTTTTAACACTCCTAAAAGACAAGCAGTTTTACAACAGTGCATTGAATCTGAGGTAAATCTTGAAACCAACAAGAAAAAACTCCTGCAGCTTTGTCCAACAAGATGGGTGCAAAGGCACGATGCTATTTTTGTTACGAAAGAACTGCTGCAACCTCTTGAAGGAGGAGATTAAAAACTGGAATGATAGGGAATCTTCTTCAGGAGCTCAAATACTACTAAACTCCTTAAGTCAAGGTGAATTTATAATTTCTCTCATGGCATCAGAAAAACTGCTAGGTTACACAGTAAACCTAAGCAAAAAGCTTCAGGGAATTGATTTAGATTTATCGTCTGCAATTACACATGCTGAAACTGTGATTGAAAGCTTAAAATCTCTACGAAAAAATGCAGATCAAGAATTTCACTCGTTGTTTGAAGAAGCTACCAAAATTGCTAATAACTGTGGTTCAATAATTTCGATGCCTCGAACAGTTGGAAGACAACTGAACAGAAGCAACATTCCAGCAGAAACTCCAGAATTATACTATAAAAGATCTGTTTTCATCCCTTGGATTGACTCTTTCATTATTTCATTGGAATCTCGATTCATCAAGCATAAATACTTATTAAAGAGTTTTGAGTGCTTACTGCCATCAGCCAATGCATCACATACACATAAAGAAACCTTCCAAGAAAAAATGCAACTTGATTTCTTACAGCTGTGTAATTTTTATAAGAATGACATAAATGAAAGTGGAGGAAACAACAAAGGCCTGCTTATGGCTGAGTTTGAACTGTGGCACAAGAGCTTCAAGACCCACGCTAATATCCCTAAAAACGCAATCGATATGTTGAATCTATGTGACAAGGACTTGTTTCCTAATATCCACACATTGTTGAGAATTTTGTGTACCATCCCTGTGACTACAATCACTGCTGAGAGGTCATTTTCTACACTACGTCAGCTGAAAACATATCTTAGGAATACCATGGGTGCAGACAGGCTGACTGGAATAGCAGCACTGAATATTCACCGAGAAATTGAAGTCACCAGTAGAGGTAGTTTCCGTTTTGGATTTTGTTCTGTGAAATTCGAGTTTCCACTTTATTCAAACAACGTTAATGTTAATTCATTAATACATGATTTGTATCCAACTATTTGTTTAAACTTGCCTTCAGCCTGTGTGATTAAGTTCAACTTGAAATTCTAGAAATGTTTAAGATTTTTTATTATAATGTTAGTTATTAAGGAAAATTAAAATAACTTATATATTTTCTCGTAATTTTTAAAATGTAATTTTTAGTTCCAATTAAATTTACATATTTAAAATCAAAATGCTATTATTAATTTACTAAAACCTATACTAGTTCTTGGTATAAACAACTCAAAACTTAGTAAATGATTGCAGATAATTGATGTTACACATCAATCTGACGATCCTGGTAGCTGGATATATAGCTATGAAAATAGTGAGTAGAGCAATCCAGTCGTTATCACTCTGATCGTTATCAAAAGTTAATTCTTGATAAAAATCATGCAGTTCCTTTTTATTACTTGTATAAACTTAGCTCAATGGTACTGTAACTAAAATTTGTATAAAACCAATGCACATTTTGTTTAAATAATCTCCAGTCCAATAGCATCTTTTGTATTGGTTTTAACAGAACATTCTACAGTATGTTTAATCTTATAGAATATATTTTTATGCATATGATCTCAAATATACATATTTACATACAAGACTAATAATGGACACATTCTCTTTCCATAGCTGAAATCATGTTATTGAGGAAAGCCCCCTCCAAACCAAAAGTCTGGGTGCGCCCCTGATCATAGTATATGGCTTTGGGCCACTCAGTGAAAAAAATCTAGTGGTGTTTGTCCATTACTCTTTCATGATTAAGCTGAAATTTTGCATGACTATTGTTTATATACCTGGTTAAACCATAAGACTATTGCCGTATTGCAATATGACATATTCTTCTGGTTTCGGTCCTTTGGCACTCGGCATAGTTAGTTAATTATTTTTCTTTTAAGGGGTGAAACTACGAGGTCATCTGCCCCTGCAATCAGCATAGATTAAAATAGACAAGGACCGGGCTAAACTCATTTTATGCTCCTTGGTGCAAGAAACAATACTTGGCAGGTCTCCTAGGGACCCCAAAAATCCATTTTAAGACCCTAAGACCAACAGGTTTCGAGTTGTTTCCAAATAAACCCTGTTCTTGGAAACTCATCATGGAATAACCACTTGTAATCATGGGAAGCAGGGCCGGATTTACCATAAGGCAAAATAGGCACGTGCCTAGGGGCGCCGCAATCCAAGGGGCGCCGCAAGGCGCCCCTTCGGTTAGGCAACCGGCAATGATCTGTACTGGAGGCGCCCTGAAGGGCACCGCCGTCAGGCGCCCTCTTTGCTAGGGCTTTAAATGTGCTAAGTTAGGATTATAGCAGTATACATGCTAAAATAAATATTGAGAAATGAGCAGAGACATTTAGAAATAATATCGTGTCTTTGTCACATGCCCGCCCATGCCCTTCCACTTCTCTCTTCGTTATGCCGCTCGACGCCCTTTCGTCCCGACAAGTGTGAGAGGGGTGGGGAGGCGGGCGAGCGGAGCTGTTTTCGCTGTTGTTGCGGTAGCTGGGTTTGCTTGCATTGTAGTAGCATCGAAGTGCCCCGCGCCCCACCCCCTTGCCTGTCCTGTTTGCAAGTTCGAGTGTGCGTTGTGTTGTGATGTGATCTGCAAGTAAATGTTTTAAACTATGGACAGCAAAAAGTTGCCTGGTTACCAAAACCGTGTCCGCAAGCTGAAGAGGATAAGAAAGCCGAGGTTACCCTGTCAAAATGTCGGAAAATAAATGAGATGTTTAGTGCGCGTGTGAATCCTACACTCCAACGACAAATTCGGATAACAATAACAATTCTTGCTCTGCGGTTCACAACATTGACTGCGATGGTGTTCAGCAATTTGAGGTAAGCTACCGTACACGAATTACTTTACGCAAAGTAGGCCTTTCCCAATAGGCGATTCCTTGACATATGTAAAAACTCAAGACTGGTTTCGAGGCCTGTTATCGAAATTTTAAAGAACTTTATTGCGCGCGTACTAAAAAGCCTGTCAGTGACTCGGTGATCGGCACGATATGACGCTTGTCAAGCTCTGTGGGAAGCCTGGTGTGGCATCGTGGCAGCTCTTGAGAGTATAGCAGAATTCAAAAGGCAAACACTCGAAGGAAGCCAAAGGCATCTTAAGCAATATCCTACAATTAGAAACTGCTTTCCTTGTTGTTCTGGAGTACCATTTTAAAAAGATTTAATACTGTCAGCCAGTAGCTCCAAAACTTAGCACTAATTTGAGCACTGTGGTAGAGTGTTACGCTTCGTTAGCGGAATTTGTGCAAAATTTAAGAGATAATTTCGAAATCTATGAGAAAGAAGTCAAAGAATTAAGCAGTATAGCTCAATATTCCTACGACCTAAAGAGAAGACCGGAACGAAGGACTAGGAATGATGAGACAAAGCAAGGAGAATATGTACCGTCAGAGGGCTTAGAAAATTTTCGCGTCAATGTATTTTATGTAATTCTAGATGTAGGCCTACTAAGTGCTGAGCTTAAGAGGCGAAGTGACGCTTACAAAGTCCTCCATAAGAGATTTTATTTACTAGAAAACCTGTTAGACCTAGATGGACCAATTATAAAATAATTCGCTGGCGATCTCGCAGAAATGTATGTGGATGACATAGAAAGTGCACTGGCTGACGAGTGTTTGCATTCAAAGGAACATTTAAAAATTGCAGATTTTAAAGGTAAATCATCCTCTGAGCTCAGCACTTTCCTTCATGAAAAAGATTTACAAGATATGCACCCGAACACAAACATCGTTTTACGGATACTTCTCACCATTCCAGTGACCAATTGTTCTGGAAGAAAGATCATTTTCGGTACTGAATCGCGCCAAGAACTATTTGCGGTCAGTCATTAAAGAAGAAATGTTAAACTCTATTGCACTCGTAGCGATTGAAAAAGATAGACGAAAAACTTTAACTGCGATGCCATAATTAATGAATTTGCCGAAAAGAGGCAAGGAGGAAACTTTTGAAGTAGTTCTCGTTGTGCTTGAGGCAGGCCCAGTTATGTCTTCATTCATGTTTTTAATCTGCACTTTAATTTCTCTAAAACATATTGCAGGAAGATATGCAGTTGGCCTTATTTGTAATTTAGAGGCGCTTTGTTCAATTTAAAATGTCGTTCGTACCACTGCTCTTAATGCGTTTTAAAATTAGTGTGTGTGCTACTTTTCTTTTTAGGCCTACTATATTTCGTGCTACCGCAGTTCATTCAGTTACAGCAGTAAATAATATTTTTATTTTTGAAGCTACTCTTCTCTTTTGTTGTATGAATTAAGGCTAGACATTATTTTTGGAAAGGGTATTCATAGTGTTTTGGTTGAATAAAAGTTACTGTTTCATGTAGTTTTACTGCAAGCTGTTATTTTTATTGAATTGACTATGTTTTCCCTGCGTAAAAATTCAAGCATAAACTTATGCTGTCAGCCATATATCTGTGTATTCCTTTTTTCCGAACCTTACCTCATGCGAGTGGCTATGCCTTATCATAAAAATCGGGGGGGGGGGGGGGGCTCAAATGAGGAGGGGCGCTCAATGGAGAGGTGCCTATAGTGTAACTTTGTGTAAATCCGGCCCTGATGGGAAGACCAGTTAAAGATGTCCCATTGGGCTATCCATATCCTTTGGTAAGAAGTAGCCACTAGCTCCATTTTTCATCTAACATACCACAGAATTTATAACCATTTGTTTCAAAGCTGTTAATTAGTTATGGGGATCATAGCATTTTTGGAATCCCGATGTGTCTATATAGGGGCGGAGGAGCTTTCTATTAATTTTCAAGTGATTTACCAGTGAAATATTTTGCAGAAAAATTCTTTCAGAATTATAATAATAATAATAATAATAATAATAATATCATATGGCCTTGGGTGCCGAGTGCAAGCTTTGTTATTTGACACCCAGAGAGCAGCTTGCATGTTGAATTTCGTCATTCCTTGGAACGCTATGAAAGTCAAGGGGGTTAGATATCTAACAAGGGGAGGATACGATGCATGGGTCACCGATTCGAACCATCTTTAGTACACTTGTAGGGCATGACTAGGCGTATATCAGATGCAAGTATTAAGGTGCACTTCTCAGCCGATTCCGAGAAATTAATTATAAATTATTCGTAATTGCTGTACGGCGTTCATGTGCGCTGTACGTTAACATAAAGCCAAGGAGCGCGTGGAGCAGTGGTAAGAGCCCTGCTTCGTAAGCGTGGGATCACTGGATCGAATCCCACCGGTGAGCCTTTGTTTTTTTGTAAACATAGGCAATTTGTACAACTGTAGGTGTCGTGAATAATGTACATTTTGCAGTCAATTGTAATAACGTGTTTTGTGAGCGGGAAAAGGGATTCTGAAATCATCGTATGGGAGTCAACGTTTATGACATTACATAATGTACAGTATCGGCATTGCAAATACATTGGTACTATACACGGTCAGGTGTATTAAGGTATAACATGCATGTCGTGATACATTTATACGTTGAAGGCCCAGTCTGTTCCGTTCATTGCAGGTCTGTAAACCATCTGACCACCCCGTAAGCAGTGACTCTTGCTATGGGTATAGGTTGGAAATTGACAATGGTTACAAAAAAAAAAACACACACTACAAAGGCTCACCGGTGGGATTTGAACCAGTGATCCCGTGCTTACGAAGCAGGGCTCTTACCGCTACACCACGCGCTCGTTGGATTCTTACTAGCGTACAACGCACATAAACGCCGCACTTTAATTGCAATTAATTAATTACTCGGAAATGGCTGAGAAGCGCATCTTACTACTTGCACCTGGTATACGCCTGGTCATGCCCTACACGTGTACTAAAGATGGTTCGAATCGGTGATCCATGCATCGTATCTTCCCCTTGTAAGCTCCTTGACACTATAGCGCTTTCTAGTAGAGAATGAAGGAACTTTGTGTTGGCGGAAAATCCCGAGATTAATTTTGCCATAATGAACACGGCCTACTGAATTCAAATGGGTTCTTTAACATGCCAACAACGTATAACATGCATGTCGTGATTTTTGCGCCCTTCAAAAATCACTTGCCATGGCCAGGAGCGAACCTGCAAACTTGGGGCTGGTAGTCCGACACGTTAACCACTCACCCACCGTGGCAAGCCTTTTCGAATTAAAAACCATTCTTTTGCTTAGTTTTTCTATTTTATTTTTGTGTATTTAGTATAACAGCAGTGTTTCCCATTGTTGCAACCAGTACATTAAGAAACTATAACTTAAATACTCTTATGTCAACAAACAACATCCAGACAATGCTGGATAAATCTGCTGGTAGTTAATATATTTGATTTCCTGTCATTGACACTTTCCTACATTTTACAAATACAACATTTTCCCTACGTATAAAGATGTGGGTTCTCTATTGTCACAACAAACTGCACTGTCAGACACAAGAACCTAATATCTCATAACTTAGAATTTGCCTTTTATTAAAACTCGAATAGTGCATGATGAAGAAAATCCAGATCTAATCTTACGGTTACCAGACATAATGTCCACGATTAGAATGCCCAGGTACAAGGACGTCCATGCCTTTTGGTCCAGGTCTTAAATGGCCAGGTTTTTTGGTCCATTGGTTTTTGGTCCACATGTCAAAATGCCCAGAGTACAAAACGGCCGAAGGTCAAAATATCCAGAGTGCCAAATGTTCAAAGTGGGAAATGTCCAGAGTGCAGAACGTCTAAAGTGATCTATCAGAGGAACCAGCGTGAAGTGGAGCGCTTGTCGGCAATTACCAAACATACAAAAATGGCGGAGACATCGCCGTCTACCTGAGGGCGATAGAGGAGCCCCTGATCCTGAGGAAGAACAGGAGTAAATTTTTCCTGCGAGGTAACATAGATGGACACCGAAATTCAAAAATATTTAATTCTGAATGAAAGCGGGTCCAAAAGTCCTTTCCTGTTATTTCACACAGGTACCAATAACCGGGCGTACCCAGCTCTTCTCGGCACCGACACAACAGCATGTGCATCTCCAGGCGGTCTCCAGGTGGACTTCAGGTGGTAGTACCCAACTCTAGTTCGCTCCCGGCATTTCACTTTTCTAACTTATTGAACCTATAAATAAATGCTCAGTCTAGACATTTTTCATTCCATTTCAAAAAGAATAGTTAAGAAAGAGTTAAAAAAGATAAGAATTCTGTCTTAATGAACATCAATGTTTGAGGACATTTTGAACGGGATTTAAATATTCCTGGATATTTTGTTTCTCTGGACATCATTATTTGTTATCATTTTGGACGAGGTGCAAACATTCCCTGTCATTTTGACACTCTGGACATCATAAATTGTGGTCATTTTGAACGGGGTGCATATATTCCTGGACATTTTGTCACTCTGGACATTTTGGTTTGGTGGACATTATTACTTGTAGTCTTTTTTTGGCATGGTCTTTTCGGCTGTGGACTTGATGAGGTGGAAGGAATCTTACCTCACTTGACGGTATTGGTCTCCCGTTCCACAACCTCTGTTCTGATCGGCACCAATGAGCTGACATTCACTCCACCCTCCGGCCACCCACTGGAACACCTCACAGGGCGTGACACACACTTTGTATTCTTCTAGTGCTCCACACGGCCGTCCTGAATTAAGTGAAGGTCGTAGTACCTATAATATAACAACAACACATTACTTTCCCTGAAGATAGTGTAGGCTGTATCACCTAACAGCACATTACATTCAATGTGAATCACAACTTGTTCATGAAGTCAAATAAAACAAATTACTAATTCCGCATTCTGCTTGTGTTTGTGTTTAATAACAATTACCACTCGACAATCTGGGCCGGAGTTTAAAAGGAAGCTTGCAATTTGTTGTTGTTGTTTCCTATGGCTAGCCCGGAATCCAATCCATCAGCTTTCTTGCGTTCCAATAGAGTTGTGTGAGGTTTCCTAAAGTTCTAGCCGTCACATCAAGTTTGTTGCAATGTACCAGGTGCCCCTTATCCATTTTACTTCCAGGTTCGTGACAAAGTGTGCATTCTTCAGATCTCAGGATGTTGATTCGTTTCAGATGAGCTGCAAGGCAGTCATGGCCAGTGTTAAGTCTGAAGAAGGCTACAGCTTCTCTTCTTGGTGTTAATTTATATTGATCCCATTTAGCATCAATGTCCTTCCATAATTTGGTTTCTGCTGTTTTATTTGCCATTTCTTCATGGGCCGATAACCTAGATGTTAGGCCCCTTAAAACAACAATTATCATCATCATCATCATCATTTCTTCATACCTGTTTTTGATAGTATTTTTTAAGATCCTTTTTGCTGACATAAAATCAGTCTGACTGACAGGTTGTTGTAGTGTGGTACCTTTTTTTGCTAATCTGTCTGCCTCTTCATTACCTGCTATTCCAACATGAGAAAGGATCCACTGATATGAGATCTGTTTGTGGAGTCTTTCAAGGGTTTTTATCATACAAAAAATTTCTTTCAGTTCTTTATTTTGAGGCTTATAATTTGACGAGATGGCTTGGATGGCTGCTTTTGAATCTGTAATGATAACAAATTTTTGATAATCAATGTTTCTGCTGAATAACTAATGGAGTGCATGTGAAATTGCTCTTATCTCAGCATCAAAGTTTGTTTTGTTTTGGCCTACTGGGAAGTAGAGTGAGAAGAGAGATGAATGTATTCCTGCTCCAATTCTATTTTCTTTGACTTGTGAGCCATCTGTAAATGCATTGATCAGGAATCGAACCTAGTCCACCTTGGTGAGAGGCAAGTAACTTGACCTCTGCACCATCATGCCTCCGGCTCTGAATTTGTTTGCCATAAAGTTGCAATGGGAGCCTCATTATCTTGGGCACTTAATATTAATAAAATCTCCTACTTAAAATAAGTTTTGCAATACGTAAGATAATACACTTACAAACAGTGCCTAAAAGATAATTAGGGAATCACATGTCTCATTCATCAAGCAAACATCTTCAGATACTGATTAATTTAAATTACTGATACAGCTTTAAGAACAGGAAGACCTAGCAGACTGCCAAGGACTGAATACTGTCTCCTATTGTGCATGGTAAAGGTCTATGAACAGATTCTTGACAGGCATGTGTGACACATCATCTACATCAGTATGAACCAATATGGATTTGTAAAGGAAGCCACTACGCCTGACATCATCTTTGCAATGTATGTGTAATAAGTTATAACATATGGCTGTCCTTGACCTCAAGAAAGCTCACAACCCAAGGTTAGCATCAGAGTATCTGGTATGAGCTACAAAGATGTAGTGTGCTGCAATTGCTTTTCCGTTGGACCCGGATGCTTTATAAGAACATAGTAGTTGCAGAGTGAGGTGTGCAACTGATCACTCTTGAGAGCTATCCTGTGAGAGTCAGTGTTCACCAAGGTTCAATGCTGTTACCTAACTATGATTGCCAAAGGTGAAGTTAAGAACTAAGCATTGTATACAGCCACTGCCATTGCCATTGCTGACCCGCTGGTCTACAAGCACTTGACTACGCAGCACAACCTTTCTCAATGGGAATTGTATCTGCTGTTTGTACTCGCTAGAGATACCATCCTAAATAACTTGCATCAGAGTGTTGACAGGATCATGCTGCGTGGTTACAGCCACCACCAGAGAGGACCTGCAGCACTTGGATTAAAGATAGGGTGATCACATCAGTCAGTTTAAAATGTTAAGAGGACCGAATACTTTGAAATGAGCCCCACCACATTCACCATCAAAACAGTGAGAGTAGCTGCTTCCAGTATCAGGATCACCTCTGCAAAGTGGCAGTGGCATTGATCATGAAATGTGAGCAAAGAGTCAAGGCGGAAGGATATCACAGGAGTCTTTCATTTTCATTTCATCTGTTGACTTCATCAAGAGATCAGTCAATACTTTGAACTGAATGAAGGCTCTACAATTAATTTTTGTAACAAATTTGATCTAGCAGATTCTTTCCCAATCATGATCCCAAATTACAAAATGATTTCCATGTCATTTCAATTAAACTACCAATAGCCAAACTAAATACCAACATATAGGCAAGAATTACCTGCCGCGTGCGATTGTGCATGCCTGGACCACAGGTAGCGGAGCAGTCACCCCATGAACTCCATTCGGACAGCACACAGTCTGTTGGACAAGGCACAAAACAAGGTTCCTCTTGCAGACCTGATGCTGATCCACACAGGCTGAAATTGAAATATTGTAGTATTAGTAATATGTATGGTGATTCCTGAGTTAGGTAGCTGTCACGAGCGAATTAGCGACAACAGACTTTCTGAGAATGGCATGTTTTGGACTATTTCACTCCCACATTTCTTATGGGCTGCTATTATGGGGACATTCACCGTATGTCCACAATGTGTTGTTGATACAGAAGAAGATTGTGTAATGCGTCAAGCTGATCCTAGGGAGCACAGTCGTCCCCTTTTTATTAGACTTAAAATATTAACAATTACAAATCTATATATTTCATCTTGTTACTGTATGCCAAAACAATTTAAGTGAATTTATCACTAGGGAAAACATACACCAGCAAAATCACTCGAAATAAAGGAAACATTGATATACCAAGCCATAGACTGGCAAAAACTGGTAGCTCACGTAAAGTAAATGGCATACACTGTTTTAATAAATTACCACATTCTGCACAGTCTACACCCTTCAGTAAGTTCAAAAGAAAAATGTACTACTGGATGTTAGAAAATCCATTTTACATCGTAAAAGAATTCTTGGAAATAAAAGTTGTTAATATTGATTTTTAATAACTGTATATAGAGGATACTAGTTATAATAGCGAACCATGAATGACGAAACCTATTCATGTACTGGTAAATGATCAATGGTGAATAAAATATTCTTATTACAACATTCATTCAGTTTCATCATAGAATGTAATGCCCTTCAGCATTTGTTCTAGTCTTCAAGCCTCCTGTGGGCAAATGAGGTATCTCCATGATCCTCTGTTTGCAGTGAAAATTTCAGCCTCCCTGCTTCTAAACCTCTCACCTTGCCTAAGCCATGCACATTTTAAATAGTAATTTTCTTACCATGAAGGGGGAATAATAGACATAACCAACAAGAAATCAATATTTAGGAACGAAGATTTTAATAACAAAAGATGATTTGACATTCTTAGATAATGATGATGATGTTGATTGTTGTTTTAAGGGGTGCAATGGTCCTCTACCTCTTGTAATACAGTCCAGGTACAAATTTTGAAGTGGATGCCTAGAGATGAAAAAATGCCTAATATTAATAAATATAAGAACGAAGAACAATTGGTTCAAAGGGATCCAGCGTGATTTAGAAGAATTAAATTTAACGATGCTCCAAATTAAAGGTACAGAAGAGAAAAGTATTCTAAGTAATAAATACTTACGATTCACATTAACAACATTTAAATGGAAAAACTATACCATAGTAGATTTATTTATTATTTATCGTATGGCTTTTAGTGCCGAGAGTGTCCGAGGACATGTTCGGCTCGCCAGAGGCTGTAGCTGCTTCCAGCGGACACCCTTAGGGTGAGCTACAAGTTCCGTTCAATTTCAAGTAGTTCAAACTTTAGCTACCAGATATCAGTGATACCTAGTGGTGAACGTTGGAACTTTGATAGAGCGTTCCGACAAAATCTAACCTAACCATTTAGCTTCACACAAGTTTAGTCTGTGGAAGTATCTTTTACATGCCATAAATCTATGACATGGGACCGCCGGCTTTATTTCTCCTCCGAAGGAAGGCATACTGAAGGATTTTTAACGCTCTTAAAAAATCCGACGTCTTCGGCCAGGTTTGAACCCGCTATATTGGGCACAGCAGTTCAGCATGCTACCAACTACGCCACCAAAGCTGCTACCATAACAGATGAACAAAGGGCAGCCAGGTCAGGCGGGAAGAAGACATTTTGGGTGCAGAAGAAGAAGAAGCTGAAAAGCTATCTCTAAATACCGTTATTACACTTAATTGTACATGGTTTGATTTAAGTGCTCCACTGAGGGTGTAAACTACGTAAAAGAAAAAACTAATACAGTAGAGTCTCGCAAATTTGGCACTCGGTAACCCGGCACTCCGGATTTCTCGGCCACCCCGACAGGAGAAAAAAATCATGATTTTTGTTTGTTTTTGTGTTTCCGCACAGAGCGTTATTATGTTTTCTTTTGTCTTCTCCATCAATGGAATTATCGACAGTTAAATACAACGCGGAACAAGTTGACCTACAGTTCATAGTAAGAAGAGTAACGATGACCTGATAAATACAGGTAGTTGTACAGTACAGTAAATGCACAAACTGTTGGCAGTAAGACGTAAACAAACGGTTCTCGTGCAGAGCGTTGTATTTATTTATTTGATTGTGGATTCTCTGCAATTCTGTTTCTTCGCCGTCTTCGTAACGAGGCTTCAAAGCGAAAAGCAAAAGAACATTACTTACTTTTTTGCAAAAAAGTAAATGGAAATTTTCATTAAGTGAAAAAACTATTTGCCTACAGGAATTGTTTACTGTACAGTGTACATATTATAAAAATAATTTGTAGGCCTAGTTTATCTAAGTTTTCTTTTATAATTTACAGTAATTGTTATCCTTGATTTTTATGCAGTACAGTACTGAACTATATAAGCAAGTTCTCCCACTTCTACAATGCTTACCATTACAAAAGTTTGTGGATATGTTGGATTTGTAGTTACCAGGTTTTTGAAAGTCTCGTAGGTGAACTTCTAGTAGTGCCCTTTATTACCGTACAAAATTTCAGGGTGCTATCGGTGATAGTTTCGGAGATATTGAATGCTGGTGAAATATTTCGCACAGCCGCCATGTTGGATTGGTGAGACGTAATAAAATTTGAAGGGCACGGTCGGGGTCGGCCGAAATGTTGCTATGACCTTGCTGTGTTTCATTGAAATCGCTCCAGCAGTTTATAATTTATTAGGGGGACACACACACACCATCATACACACACGGACAAAAGTTGATCTCATAAGCCTATTTATTCATAAAATGAAAATAGGCTAAAAACAACACTGTTGTTGAAATGGAAAAAACGTTTTTTTAAATTTTAAATTGTTTTTAATTTTTAAGGAATTTTAAATCAAGGTTATTTTAATTGAAGGGACACATTATGTCAAGACTGCTTGCCACGGTGGGTGAGTGGTTAACGCGTTGGTCTACTAACCCCCAAGCTTGCAGGTTCGCTCCTGGCCGTGGTAAGTGATTTTTGAAAGGCGGCAAATTACGACACGCATGTCATACGATGTTGGCATGCCAAAGAACCCATTTTAATTCAGTAAGCCGTGTTCATAATGGCAAAATTAATCTCGGCAGTTTCCACCAACACAAAGTTCCTCATTTCTCTACAAGAAAGCACTATAGTGTTCATGGAGCTTAGATATCTAACCTCCTTGACTTTCATAGTGCTTCAAGGAACAACAAAATTCGACATGCAAGCTACCCTCTGGGTGTCAAATAACGAAGCTTGCACCCGGCATCCGAGGCCATACGATATTATTATTATGTCAAGACTTGCACCTGGTGCATAAAATGTTCTCCAAGACTAATCTAATTAAATAGGGGAAGATGACCTCGTAGTTCTAATAACTAATCTGATTAAATGTGAGAGAGATTGCTGCATTTTTGCCGAGGAAGGTCAAACATGGACCGAAACATGTATCAGTGTATAAGTGTATTAAATTTGTTTTGGAAAGTGGTAAAAAATAAAAATTATATTGTCTTCGTGAAGTCTCACCTGATTTGCAGTATATGACATCAGTGGTACAAGTGCAGCAACATTTGTCAGGAGATGCTAAAGTAAGATTAAGCGTATCCTGCAGACTAAGGTTTCTTCTTAGATCAGCAAGGTCCACACACTCGGTTAAAAGGTTGCCCATGGTTATTACGGCTCAACAGGTATACAGTGTGAGGAGTCTTCCCTTCTCACCTGATGCAAGTGGGTAGACCTTACATGAACTACCGGTATCCTTAATCTGCAAAAATGATGGGGCTCCCTCTGTGCCCGGAAAGAGTTCCACCATGCGCGAGTAGTACCCTTGATCACGCTCAGTTGGGTTGGTTCCTCAGATTAGGGGCTGCGACAACGCGGTCATGTAGCCCTGTGTACTTTGGGTGTGTGTAGAATTTGTTTGATAACTGGTGTTAATTGTGATGGCTGTATTAGTGTGTGTTATCAGTGATTCAAGTAGAAGGACTCCAGACGATTAATTTTTTCAAGTAGATCCTACTTTTGCTCCCAAATGCTACCATCTATGACACCTAGCTGCGGACGTGGCTACTAAATTACGTCGCAGTCAGTAGCTGGCGGCGAACGTTGGAACTAATATAGCGTTATCAAACTAACCTACAAATTTTAGCTTCCACAAGTGTAGTTAGTGGAAGGTTCTTTTGCATGCTATAAATCTATGTCATGGGACTGCCGGCTTTACGACCCCTCCGAAGGAAGGCATACTGAGGGATTTTTAATGCTAAAAAAAAATTCCGACGACCGGTCGGGTTTGAACCAGTGATCTTGGGCATAGAAATTCAGCATGCTACAAACTACGCCACCAAAGCCGTTTCCTCTCAGTTTACTGGGTCTTGGAACAGCTAGCTACTGAGTATTTCAGAATGCCAGCATCTGGTAGCTTAACTGATGAGGGGACGGTACGAAGTCGGACGGCGAATTTCGATTTTATTTTTACATAGTCGTGAAGATCTTTTTACGCTGAAACAGGTAGTGGAGGTCTAATTTTTCGCTGGTCCTTTTTAAGGGGCCATTTGGGAGCCCCTAGTTGGCGGTGCACGCTCTGAATTGTAGAGTAGCCTACATGCTGGCACACGTCAGCGCGCACAGCCAGCGGCCGTCTAACCTCGCCTTCCCTCTACCCTAGTTCGGTTCTCCACTATCACTCACCACATACGGCTGCCTACAGTTGTGTACACAGGATGGCGGGTTATAACTGACGTTAATTTGGATATTTTATTTACAAATAAGAATTCATTGTGGAATATAGAAACAAAAACAATGGTTTACAAATCATATAATATCATCTTCATCATCATGCCGTTCAAAGTGTTCAAGAAATGCCTTTATTCTAACACAGTCTGGCATAGGTGCATTGTTCATGGCATGATAGTGAAAATCTAACACAAAATGTGAATAACAAAACACAAGAAAATCATTGTGCGCACCTTATAAAAGAAATTGGTACAATCAATTCCAACATACTTCATTATCAGTCAAATCATGAAAATTAGTTTGTGAGACAGAATAAAATTGTGGTATATTGTCAGTAATGGAATAACCACCCGTTTCCCAAACATATTTCAGCATTGGTACGAAACAATCAGCTTGTAATCGGTTATGCGCTAGCATTTGACTAGTTATAATGAAAAGTCTGTTGTTGGGTTTTAATTTTGACTGGCCTTGTAAATTCCTTACTTGGCATATGTTTTCCATTCGACGGGCTAAACATTTTAGTTGTCAGAAGAGTCCAAGATCTCACGGCTGGCAAAGATATGAAGTTCCTTTTGGTATGCATTCAATTTGTTCATGTTTGTTCGTCAGAGATTCAAGCTGGGCATTTTTGCCCTGGCCACTGAATGAATCTAGGAGAAGAAGATTTCGTTCCTCGTCCTATAATTGCGGATGGAGAATGTCTTGGAACCAAGCACGTGCAGTACATGCCCTTTCCCCATTTTCCCGGAAGATGAACAATCAATGACGACATATTTAAAAACATCCATGTAGGCGTTGATACTTTCTTGTACCCTAGGTCCAAACTTTCCATTAATTTCTTTGATAACGATCAAGAACAAATGCCCCATTTCTCTGGCTTTAGAAATGTGATATTGCACTGCGTGGGTGTGCGTAGAACTATTTCGGCAAACGAGCGTAGCAAGAACGTCTTTCACACCACAAAAATCATAACTTCTCTGTGTTGCCATTTCGCACTCGAATCGGGACTGGTCCGAATTCCAGATATTGGCATCCGGGATCTCTTTCTCTTCTTGCAATTCAATAATGAATTTAACAAACATTTTAGCCACTTCATATCGTACTTCTTCATCTGTTTTAAACGTTTCACCGACGAGTTTGGTTACTTTTCGGGACCGAATTTTCAAACGCCTTTTAAGGTTTGTCAAGTAGGAGTTGCAGAACAACTCTCTTCCATAATTGCATCAAACATTGTCATTATTTATATGACCATTATTTGCTCTTTATCAGAAAGCTCTGTAGCTTCCTGAACACCATAGGCATTAATAAGAGCTACAATAATGTTGCAAGTGGTCATTACAACGCAAATACTCTGCGATCGCCTGTATGTGGAATAGCCATCAGTCGTGGAGAACTTGACCGTATAGAAAACGACTCACAGAGCCATATACATAACCACTGTAGGCAACCGTAGCCTATGTTGTGAGTGATAGTGGAAAACCGAACTAGGGTAGAGGGAAGGCGAGGCAAGTCAGCCGCCGGCTGTGCGCGCTGACTTGTGCAGGCATGTACTGTACAATTCAGAGCGTGCACCACCAACTTGGGGCTCCCAAATGGCTCCTTAAAAAGGACCAGCGAAAAATTAGACCTCCACTACCTGTTTCAGCGTAAAAAGACCTTCACGACTATGTAAAAATAAAGTAGAAATTCGTGGTCCGACTTCATACCGTTCCCTTGTGAGAGCGAATATTTCTAGCTGGTGCTTTCATTTGTTGAAATGGCAGTGATATCTCTTGACCTGAAAGAAATCTCTTCCGTAGAAACATTCCAAACACAGTCCACTCAAATGAAAGCTAATTTTATCTAACTAATGAACATCTCAAACATTTTGATTGTTCTTGCGAAGACATACACATCTTTCTTTCCAAGTGTTATTCCCGTACTATGGCAGGGCAAACTCGTCGACACATTCATCGCCAATTTAGACAATTCAATACATCTTCGGGGCTGGCATTAACATACTCCAAGTCCTCCCTGATGCAGTCCATCCACCTTCTTTGGTCTACCACAAGGTGGCCAGCCATCAGGGTTCAGATGCATTGTTGTCTTCGCCACCGAGTTTTCTTTACTCTGCGAGACATGCCCATTTTTTCAAGCAGTTTTGCCGTTGTTGTTGTTGAACATTGTTATTTATGGCATGATCGAATTGCGTTAGTCCAAGGCACCATCGGAGCATTTACATTTCCACTGCATGCAGGGTCCGAAGATATACATGTCTATTTTCTTTAAAATTTGTTTAATTAGTAGAAAATCAAGAATATTGCATATTTTTGCTGAAGATGAATAATTTTGCATTTTGATCCAATTTCGAATTTTATTGGTAAATAAAATGAACGGAACTCGCAAATTTTTCCGTTAATCATAGATTTCTGGTTAACGGAGATAGGCCTATGCTACAATAATTAAGCCATGAACATGCATATAATGGAAATACTGAGAAAGAATAAAATGGTGTACTTACCTTACTCAATGTTGTATGTACATATTTCTGCTACGAATTAGTACAGTACTGTACAAGCGAAACTTACAATGAGCATAAAGACAGGCATTTGTTGGTTGACAGCTCATTAAGGAGAGCATTTGGAAAGGTTTGGGCAACAGGAAACAGACAAATAATCGTATTTGACATGTCATTTGGAGAACAAAAGGAGGAAGTCCTATTTGCACATTCTTTGTTAGCTACAGAATCAACTGTTACAGCAGACAAGGTAGACTTTCACAGGGTGCATGAAAATTTTCTAAACACTGCATTCCAGAACTTGGAAATTTTCCGTTTAAATGCGTATTTTGTTTTCCGTTGTCTGCGCAGCACAGTTTCGGTATAATGAAGGGAATTTAACATATTTTTCACCCCTAAGTTCACGAGACCAATAAATATTTTTGTTTAATAAAGGGTCCGTTGAAGACAGGTTTTACAGTATCCTATAATCCACTCTTTCTGGAAGATATCAAATCGCTCTTCAAGCTACCCAACACGGCTGCCTTGGACGCGGTCTTGGAAGAAAGGAAAACTAAAGCACTTCAAATTCCTAGGGAATTTTTCGATACTGTAGCAATGAAAAATCACGAAAGGAAAGGACCAAATTTCAAGTTACGCCACGTCTTCACGCGTTACGCTGCACATGGTTTTCATAGTAAAATATGTCATCATCATCATCTTGCACAGTTTCCAGCCACTGGCAGGGTCTGTTTGGAACACAAGCTTCTCCAATGTCTTCTGTCTTCCCACCATCTCTCAACCTCCACCCTTGTCCAGTCTTCTCCTCTCTTCTTCACGCTTTCTTCCACCCCCTTCAGACACCTGTCTCTCGGTTTGTTTCCTTCCCACTTTGTCTCGTGTATCCTCCTGGGTATCCTCTGCTCCTCCATTCGTTTTATATGTCCATACCGTCTAAGTCTAGATTTCTCTATACCATCCTGTAATGGTTCCTCTTTCATTAATTCTCTGGTCTTCTCATTTCATATTCTGTCCATCTTTGTAGCTCCAATACTGCTTCTCAAGAACCTCATATCACTTTATTTTGCTCTTCTCCCTTCCTTTCATAACCCAGGTCTCCGAGGCATACGTCAGGATAGGGACATAGTACGTCCGATATATGATCTTTCTGCTGTTCCGAGGGACATCCTTGCTCCATAATATGCTTCTCACACTCCTCCGGAATGCTTCTGCCTGTCTCCCCCGCTCATTTATTTCTCTATCGTTTCTTCCATTATCTTGTATCAGGCTCCCCAGATACTTGAAACTCTCCACTTTCTTCAGCTGTTCCCCACCAATTGTTATTCCCGTTGTGGTTCTTTCCTTCTTTCTTTTTGTGATCATCATCTCACTCTTATTTATGCTAAATTTCATCCCATATCCTTGTATTATTCCTTCCCACACGTCCAACTGTTCCTGTACCTCCTCCTCCTTGTTTCCCCAAATCATCAAATCATCTGCAAACACCATTGCTTTCATCTTTCTTTCATGTACAAATCCAAAATTTCACAAACCGACAGAAAAGTGCATATGTCGCCTATGTGGGGAGCTATGCTCTCTGTATCATCTTGGAGACTGTGCTGAAAGATCTCAACTGATCAGCACATTTGCTAAAGACTGATACAAATCAGTATTATCTTATTCATATATTCTACGTCACCTTTCTTTAAAAACCTCGTATGTCTGAATTTTCTCAATATTGACATTTTACCTCTTTCCTAATCAGAATTCAAAGCGGAATCGGAATTTAAAATCCTCGTAAGTCTATATTCGTTAGTCTTTCCTGTGGAGATGAATTTAAAAACCTATTTTGTGTAATGGTCGGAGAGCACTTATTTAAAAACCACGTATATGAGAGACATACGAGGTTTATTTTACAGAGAATGGCACAAATAATACTGCCATGGAATTAAAATCCTCGTAAGTCTGACATAGGAGGTATTTATTAAGCCTGCTTTAACAAAATTCAACACTTCAGTATAAAAAACCTCCTAAGTCTAAAATTACGCAGTCTTTATCTAGCCCGCGGTACCGCCAAAAATGGACTGCGAATCAATAATACAGTTCCTGCACTTTTACGATACTTTGCCACATGACTAAACAAGTAGGCTAATTGTGTGTTGTGTTAAAATACCATTTTTCCTTTCGTCAGAAAAACAGCCTGCAGTGGGACTAATTAGTCTAAAAGTAGACTTTTTTGAATTTTGTTTTAGTTCTTAAGAAACAAATTATGTAATCAAATTTAATATTCCGTTCGAATCATTATCTAGGCCTACTCCTTTCCAGCCAAGCTTCCAATGTAAAATTACTATCGTTTTTCAATTCAAGTTATTTTTCGGCATTCATATACCAATTAAAATACTTGTACGTCTGAGATATGGAATGAAAATGAAAGTAAGTAACCTCGTATGTCTCAATAATAACAAATATTCTGGAAGATCCTCCATAATGTGACTTATGTCCATATACATTTTAAGGTATTATGTGATCCGATTATGATTTGATGCGTTAAATATAGAAAGTTAAGTTACATTAAGATTTTTGTCTCTCCTGAACATTTTTGCTTTTAGGACATACGTGGTTTCTAAAGAAAGGTGACAATATATTCTTTCTTTGTACACATTGTGTTTAATTAATAATAATAAATATAATCCACTCTGGGAGTCATAGAACATGAAATAGGCCTACATGATGTGTTTAATTTTAGACAAATTTTGCATCTAACGCAAATGCTATAAGTTAAATCACAAATTCTAGTAAATATATTCTTGAGGCACTTCTTACCTGGGCTCCACTAGATTGTTATCTTTGTCGTAACAACCGGCTCTGCGGAAGCGTGAACCGGAGCCACATACTGCTGGTGCAGGCCGACCGTTGGCTGTCACACTGTTGATGTCCCGTTCCAGAATGCACTCTGACCAGTCACCCTGGGGCTGGAGTGTGTACCGATCACAAGGACAGGTAGCTGTCTCCGTCTGGGGAAACAAGGTCGAGTTCTTGCAGTACTCCCTGGTACTGGACAGCCCTGTGAGCAGAACAGACAAAAATATGATTCGATGATTCTTTCACAAAATTTAATTCATTGGGTGTATGCACCCATTCCCATGTATTTTAATGGTTATTACCAGGGCATTTTTTCAGGGGGAATGCGGGGGTATGCGTACCCCTTAAACATTTGAAAACTGTTTAAGAAAAAATATTGGTACATTTGTATCTAGTCCGGCAAATATAACTTCCGACTTGAAAGTGCATCGATCAACTGGTATCAATGCGCTGTTCACAACAACTGGAGGAGATTTTGAGTACTCCTTGATTTAAATCGATCTATTGAATCAGTTTCTTTTGGTCAGCAACTCGGCACTGAGCAGCATAAACGAAACAATAGGCCATATCATATTTTGCTCGACAAAAGCTTTGTGTAAATTGATGCCTTATTTGAAGAAATGTACTAGTTTAGGCAAAAATAAGTAACATACCTGAACAATCGTGAAAAGGAAGTTCTGTTCTTATAAGTAAGAGCCCTGCGCGGATAAACAAAACGTTATCCGCACGACTGTTATCCGCATCCGCACGCCTGTTATCCGTTCCGCCCCGCATCCGCATGACTTTTATCCAAATGTGCTGATATTACAATATTATGTTTAATTTATTACATCAAGTATAACGTGTTAAACGAACACATTTAGACATTTGAGGAGAAAGTCGTTCCTGACAATTTGCTTCATTGCAAGGAACTTCAAGTTGGATGACACTTCTGGTTTCTTGACCACCACTTTAGACAAAACAAGTAGTTCCGTGAAGAACTATACAGCCTATTTTCATATATCCTACTCATATTAATTGCCTCTATCAACATACAAAATTTCAGTTTGATTGCTATGTTAGATTTGTAGATACTGAGAACCGACTAAATATTGCAGATGGTAGCCAGGTTGGATTTTTATTTATGTACTATTACATGAAGATTATAGTGTACGTGTGGTTTTCAGACTTCAATCGCATGATTAGGACACAAGAAGTAAAAACGAGATTTTAAAATTTCGCACAGCTGCTATTTTGTGGTTATGAAAACAATTGAAATAAATTAGATACCAGTGGATTAACATTTGTATAAGCATTAACGTGCAAAGTTTCACTGCACTCAGATGGTTAAATTGCGAGAAACGTCCATTTAAATATTTATACTTCGCGTCGCCGCCATGTTGGATTTGTGCTCACCAGGTTACTGAAAGTCCTATAGGTGAACTTATGTTCAGAGCTTCTATGAACTTTAAAAAAATCAGTTTGATTGCTGGAAAAGATTCTTAGATATTGAGAACCGTCAAAATATTTCGGAAGCTCGCCATTTTGGATTATTATGTGTATAGGCCATAGAGTTATGTACCATTAAAGGAAAATTATTGCGTAGCTTCATTATTCAAACTTTCACTTCGATCGCATGATTACGACACAAGATTAAAAACTTAATTTTAAAATTTCGCACAGCCGCCATCTTCAGTTTATGTAAAAAATTGAACTAAATTAGATGCCAGTGAATGACAATATGTATAATCATTTACTGTACCACATTTCAATGCGCTCATAAGATTAAATCACGAGAAAAATGAATTAGAATGTTCCAATTTCGCTTGGCAAATGTTCGTTTCGTAGTTTACAGGTTCTTGAAAGTTACATAGATAAACGTGCAGCAGTGCTCTTTATCACCGTACAAAATTTCAGGTTGATATCATAAATAGTTTCGGAGATATTGAATGCCTGTGAAATATTTCGCACAGCCGCCATTTTGAGGTTAAGTAAACAATTGAACGAAATTAGATATCGGTGCATTACAATGTATATAAACATATACTGTGCCATGTTTCATTGCGTTTGGTTGGTTAAATCACGAGAAACGTCCATTTAAATGTCGCAACTTCGCTTGGCCGCCATGTTGGTTTTGTAGTTACCAGGTTTTCAAAGGTCACATAAGTGAATTTCTAGTAGTTCTCTTTATCATCATACAAAATTCCAGGGTGATATCTGTAATAGTTTCGGAGGTATTGAATGCTGGTGAAATATTTCGCACAGCCGCCATGTTGGATTGGTGAGACGTGACAAAATTTGAAGGGCACGGTCGAGGTTACCCGGAATAGAGCTATAAACTTACCGAGTTTCATTGAAATCTCTCCAGCCGTTAAGATTTTATTAGGGGGGACACACACACACGAATCACACACACACACACGCACACACACACGGACAAAAGGTGATCTCATAAGCCTATTTTTTCAAAATTGAAAATAGGCTAAAAATGGCTATACATTTTTGGCTACTTCCGCACTTGTGCCTCAGTAAGTTTGATGTGCCCGATTTGTGTCCTGAGTATGAATACACTTTTTTACAGGTACATCATTATATCATTCACCTTTTCTTTTCCATTGAAAACGTAACCAAATGTCTGCCATATCGTTGACTTGAGCTTTGTTTCACACGCTATTGAATATTCACCTTGTTTTATTTTAATAGATAGTTTATCCATGTTCGTGAAATGAGGTTCATACTCACGGTCGCGGTAACATTCACTACGTGAACATCTCCTTACGCTTGGAGAAAGGTATTGACATTTGGCCGGAAATTCCAAGTCAGTCATCATCCTTCTGCTTCTGGACCCATCCATGTTCGCATAGTTGATGTCATAGTTGATGTTGCAATATCACAGCCAACGTGCTTCAGTGACAAGTTGGAAATAAATCTACAGATAAACCTGGATCCCGATCTTCCAGGATAGCTTAGATGGCGAAGTAGCTGACATGAGGAATGTTAATGATGTCACCACGATGAACTAACAAGCTTATTGACAGCATTATATCTCGTACGTATAGTAATAATGGCAGTGAGAATTGATGATGATGAGATGTCAAGACCATCTACTACAAACATAGGCTACGGTACTTAATAAAATGTAGTTGAAAGCATATGAGTAAAATAATCTTCTCGTGTATAAGTGCACTGCGTGCCTGAATATTTCGTACACAATACGCTATAGGAGTATTCCTCTTTTAAGCATGAAGCTGTAGATTGGCATATCAAATATGTAATATTTACGTAAGTTTGTATTCTAAAGATTATCCGCAAATTTACTCGAAACATTATCCGCAGCGTATCCACTATCCGCACAGCAATGCAAACTATATCCGCGTGGCGAAAATATTTGCGGATATCTGCGGGTTTATCCGCCGATATCCGCATCGGCGCAGGGCTTTACTTATAAGCACGCAGGCTGGTGTTTGGAGGTGGGGGTAGGTTGTTAGTTTGTGTGTGTGGTTAGTTTTGAAGGATGAAGGAAATAACAAACTATTTTACATCCACCCAGACATCGAAAAAGCTGAATGTTAATGAATTAATGAGTTAATAAATTAACCTAATGCAACCTTTTTCATTTAACACGTCAGCCCATAAAGTAATAACCGGACTCTGCAAATTGCAAGATCATGATGTTCTGTCGACTGCAACTGAGAGTACCCCTAAAATTTTGTTTAGAAAAAAAAAGGACTGGTTATTACTACTGTAAGTTCCATCCTTGCGGAGAGTCTGAGAGATGTTGGCTTCGTGGTGCATGAAGAAGTTTCAGGGCTAGCCACGCAAGGCAGTACCAGGCGCATTGACATCATAGGGTTATATATTGGATCCAACCGTGCGTTTTGAGACCCATGCCGAGCAGCAGATCTCAAATGCCACCATTAACACCATAGGAATGACAGCCCTTAAAGGATCTATTAGTATTTTGAGAAACCACTTATATTCGTAAATTATGTGTATTTTAAGACTGAATAGCTATTTTAATTATTTATTAGCCTATTTTCAATTTTGAAAAAATAGGCTTATGAGACCACCATTTGTCCGTGTGTGTGTGTGTGCGTGTGTGTGTGTGTGTGTGAGGTGTGTGTGTGTGTGTCCCTAATAAAATCTAAACGGCTGGAGCGATTTCAATGAAACTCGGTAAGTTCATAGCACTATTCCCGGCGACCTCGACCGTGCCCTTCAAATTTTGTTAAGTCTCACCAATCCAACATGGCGGCTGTGCGAAATATTTCACTACCATTCAATATATCCGAAACTATTACCGATATCGCCCTGAAATTGTGTACGGTGATAAAGGGCACTACTAGAAGTTCACCTATGAGACTTTCAAAAACCTGGTGACTACAAAACCAACATGGCGGTCAAGCGAAATTGAGACATTTAAATAGACATTTCTCGCGATTTAACTATCCAAACGTAATGAAACTTGGTACAGCAAATGTTTATACACATTGTAATGCACTGGAGTCTAATTTAGTTCAATTGTTTACATAACCTCAAAATGGCGGCTGTGCGAAATATTTCACTGATATTCTATATCTCCGAAACTATTACAGATATCATCATGCAATTTTGTACGGTGATAAAGCGTACTGATACAAGTTTACCTTTGTATATTTCATAAACCTGTAAAGTACAAAACGAACATGGCGACCAAGCGAATTTGAAATATTTTAATAGACTTTTCTCGTGATTTAACTCTCTGAGCGCAGTGAAATATGGTACAGTAAATGATTTTGCAGATTGTAATGCACTGTCCTCTAATTTAATTCAATTGTTTACATAACCTCAAGATGGCGGCTGTGCAAAATTTTAAAATTAAGTTTTTATTCATGTGTCGTAATCATGCGATCGAAGTGAAAGTTTGAATAATGAAGCTAGGCAATAATTGTCCTTGAATGGTACATAACTCTATGGCCTATACATATAACAATCCTAAATGGCGAGCTTCCGAAATATTTAGACGGTTCTCAATATCTATGAATCTTTTACAGCAACCAAACTGAATTTTTTATGTACATAGAGACTATGAACATAAGTTCACCTATAGGACTTTCAGTAACCTGGTGAGCACAAATCCAACATGGCGGCGACGCGAAGTATAAATATTTAAATGGACGTTTCTCGCGAATTAACTATCCGAGTGCCATGAAACGTTGCACGTTAAATGCTTATACAAATGTTGATCCACTGGCATGTAATTTATTTCAATTGTTTGCATAATCACAAGATGGCTGGTGTGCGTACTTTTAAAATCTCGTTTTTACTTCTTGTGTTCTAATCATGCGATTGAAGTTTGAATACCACACGTACACAATAATCTTAATGTAATAGTACAAAAATAAAAATCCATCCTGGCGACCATATGAAATATTTAGACGGTTCTCAATATCTACGAATCTGTTACAGCAATTAAACTGAAATTTTGTATGTTGATAGAGACAATTAATAATGTTATTGGTTTTACGTCCCTTTTAACTACCCTGGCTTTTAGAGACGCCGGGGTGCCGGAATTTTGTCCCGAAGGGGATCTTTAACGTGCCAGTAAATGTACTGACACGGCTCCCTCGCATTTGCGCACCCTCAAATGCCAGCTGACTGCGCCAGGTTTCGAACCTGCAACCTTGGACTCAGCAAGCGAGAACGTTACCCCTGAGCCACGCAGCCAGACAGAGACAATTAACATGAGCAGAATATATGAAAATAGGCTGTATAGTTCTTCACGGAACTACTTGTTTTTAGTTGCGGTTTGCCCAATCTTCAGGTCTTTTATTCAAATCTATATGTGTGAGATGCATTTCATAGTTCAATACTCGTAGTTTGTTACCTTCTCTTATTTATTTTTTCACCTTATTATGATAGTTAAGCTTTGTATATTAGCAGCCTTGTCAGTCGAGGAAGCATAAGAAATAAATAACAACCAAACTTATTTATTCATATCATTGTAAGCACAACAATAATCTCATACCCTTTGACACAACACTTAATCTGCCCATTGATTGATCTCTTCTCAATAAAGGCTTTGTCAAAGTATGTCCCTGTGACTTACTGATAGTCATAGCATTGCCAATCTTGTCCCCTTACAGAATTCATGTTATGAAGAAAGTTTGTATAGTAGCATAATTACAGCACCTACATTCAGTTTTAGTTCATTATGAGACAACCATATTAGCATTAAGCTGTTGGCAAACTCTTCGGGTTTTTCATTCTTGTTCACGGTGATATAATTCTACAGCTGTCACCTGGCAGATATGATCAAAGTACTGTAACTTCAGAAATCTACAATTAGTAGATGTATGTGAAGTCACTTAAGGGCAGAATATATTGCATTTGAATATAGGAAGGGCTTTGGAGATCATCTTATTGCAACCCCAGATAATTGATTTATAAATATCTGCAACAATGTGTTGTGAAGGAATACAAGTGACTATAGAGATGGGTTTAACATCCTTTTAAGCTGCTGTGACTTACACATGCTGGGGATACCAGAACTTTACCCTGAAAGGGTCCTTGATAATATGCCATAAAATATACTAGCATGGGTCTCCCACATTTCAGCAGCCATAAATGCCAACTAACTGAGAAATGAAGCTGCAACCTCGGGCAAAGACAAAAGAACCTAACTGATATGCTAAGCAGCCAGCCAAATGATGATGACACTCTTGGAATGAGCAAAGTTGATAGATACGGTACACAGGATCAGGGGCGCACCCAGACTTTTGGTTTGGAGGGGGCTTTCCTCAATAACATGATTTCAGCTATGGAAAGAGAATGTGTCCATTATTAGTCTTGTATGTAAATATGTATATTTGAGATCATATGCATAAAAAGATATTCTATAAGATCAAACAAACTGTAGAATGCTCTGTTAAAACCAATACAAAAGGTGCTATTGGACTGGAGATTATTTAAACAAAATGTGCATTGGTTTTATACAAATTTTAGTTACAGTACCATTGAGCTAAGGTTATACAAGTAATAAAAAGAAACTGCATGATTTTTATCAAGAATTAACTTTTGATCACGATCAGAGTGATAACGACTGGATTGCTCTGCTCACTATTATAATAACTATATATCCAGCTACCAGGATCGTCAGATTGATGTGTAACATCAATTATCTGCAATCATTTACTAAGTTTTGAGTTGTTTATACTAAGAACTAGTATAGGTTTTAGGAAATTAATAATAACATTTTGATTTTGAATATGTAAATTTAATTGGAACTAAAGATTACCATTCAAAAATTATGAGATGTAATTGTATACCATAGTGTTATGGATTGTAACAACTATTTTATGTACTGTACGTGAAAATATATAAGTTATTTTAATTTTCCTTAATAACTAACATTATAATAAAAAATCTTCAACATTTCTAGAATTCCAAGTTGAACTTAATTACACAGGCTGAATGCAAGTTTAAACAAATAGTTGAATACAAATCATGTATTAATGAATTAACATTAACGTTGTTTGAATAAAGTGGAAACTCGAATTTCACAGAACAAAATCCAGCCGCCTAGCAGATTGTTTCAAAACGGAAACTACCTCTGTACTGGTGACTTCAATTTCTTTAATAAGTCTTTATGCATGATGAATCGAGATTCCAATGAAATAATGAAAGAGTCAATCCAAGGGATGAAAACAGATCTTTTATAGTATAATTCTGGAGTTTCTGCTGGTATGTTGCTTCTGTTCAGTTGTCTTCCAACTGTTCGAGGCATCGAAATTATTGAACCACAGTTATTAGCAATTTTGGTAGCTTCTTCAAACAAAGAGTGAAATTCTTCATCTGCATTTTTTCTTAGAGATTTTAAGCTTTCAATCACAGTTTCAGCATGTGTAATTGCAGACGATAAATCTAAATCAGTTCCCTGAAGCTTTTTGCTTAGGTTTACTGTGTAACCAAGCAGTTTTTCTGATGCCATGAGAGAAATTATAAATTCACCTTGACTTAAGGAGTTTAGTAGTATAAGAGCTCCTGAAGAAGATTCCCTATCATTCCAGTTTTTAATCTCCTCTAACGCTACTTCAAGTGGTTGCAGCAGTTCTTTCATAACATAAATAGCATCGTGCCTTTGTACCCATCTCGTTGGACAAAGCTGCAGGATTTTTTTCTTGTTGGTTTCAAGATTTACCTCAGATTCAATGCACTGTTTTAAAACTGCTTGTCTTTTAGGAGTGTTAAAAAAATCCCACAACTTCTCCACTATTCCAAAGCAGTTCCTGATTGATACAACCTCAGACACGGTCGACAATGCCAGGTTAAGGCTATGAGAAGCGCAATGCACGTATATTGTTGTGGGGTGAGCTTCTTGGATGCACGCTTGAGTCCCTTTAAACTTTGCACTCATGGCAGCCGCCCCATCGTAACCCTGGCCACGTAGGTTATTTATGTCTATATTACTGTCTTCAAGACCTTTAATCAATGTTTTTGTCAATACGCTACCCATAGTAGAGGTCACTGCTCACATTTGCCTCTGAGGCCTCCTCTGACGAACAACTTGGCTGTTTTCTATGCTTGCAGTCTTTGTTAACAATTCCTTACCCGTTGAAGGATTGCCACATTCACTAACACTAACCACATCATATTTATCGATTTTTAACGGTTTAAAATAGCTTTGCAGGTTTGACTTTCTTTTGTCTCCCATTACTACTAGTCCAATTGGACACACTACGAACACCAATAGCCAATAGAAAATACAAACACAACAACAATCAACGAATCAACTTTTACAAACACCACTACTGAGGGAAATGGTGAAAGAGGAGCCCTTGGAAGGTAGGATTGAGACATCAAGACTGAGGTGGTATGGACACTTAAAGAGAATGGATGAGATGAAGATTCCCAAGAGGATACATGAGATGCAGATGCAGAAGAAACGACCAAGGGGAAGACCAAGAGATAGATGGCTGAAAGGAGTGGAGGAATGTGTCAAGAAGAGAGGCGAGGACTGGACCAGAGTGACAGCGGAGAGGTGGTGGGAAGAAAGGACTAAGTGGCGAGGTTTATGTTCCAAACAGACCCAGCCTGGGGCTGGAAACTGTACAAGATGATGATGATGACTACTGACTTGACGCCTGACACAGAGCACAGCACAATACCTTGTGGAGAGAAATTTTCACCGCTGTCCCACGGGCATCTTGCTCCGAGCGTAGTTACGACAACGGCCGGAAATATCCGATCGTGTTGTGTTTACAATATATATTATTATCATTCAAGTGTTGCATAAATGTAGGCCTAACATATTTCTATTTCAAACCAGTAGAAAATTGCAAAATGTTCCAACGTTCCAACACTAAACATTCTGGAGCCCGTTGTGCAATCAATTTTCTTGAAAGATATCATCAATGTCCTTAAAGTGTTCCCAGGTTTTTTGGGGGGGAGGGGGGCTTAAGCCCCCAAAGCCCCCCTGGGTGCACCTCTGCACAGGATTGACAATCACCCTAACATGCAGCTGCCTTCCACTTAAGTTCAAAGTTCTGAACCAATATAGTAGGACAAACTTTCTCCTGATGATCCCAAAATCACAATTTTGATTCTCAGCCGAAAAACTTGGATTTTTGAAGGGCGGGAAACATTCACAGCATTCGAAGTCGTACAATGTTACCTTGAAAAAGAACTCTTGTACGGTATCACATTCGATGATTTCAAGAAGAAATTAATTAAATCTCTGCCATAACTTTCCCCCCGGTAGTAAAGTTATGGCCTTAATGATAGGTAGTTGTGCAAGTGGAATGTCAAAATTGGTGAGTAGGTTGCCTAAATAGCTCAAACTAAAAAAAAATCTACACTACTGAACATTTTTACCAGATGACTAGTAGGCTACAGGTAAAAATTCTTGAAGTTTCAATGAAATTATTTCTATTCTTGATGCCTATTCTGATGCGTTCTTAGTATCCAGCTTATCCATGCAAATGTCGGGATAGTAACTTATTTCAAGTCCCAGGGCACCTAACCCTTCCCTATCTCTAATACAGCTACACACACTACAACAGTCATCACAATAAATACAGGTTATGAGACAAATCAAACACACACCTAACTACATAGGGTTAATGACCAAGATGTCCCAAGCTCCTAAAATGGATTAACACTAACAACAAACATTCAAATTATTCAAAACCTGATGGAAGCTTAAAAATCAAACTTATAGCATATGTGAGTAGTGAGACAAATAAAATTAGCAACAGACTTTTAACAAAAGATTTCTGGGTTTGCCTCTAACAACATGCATTGAGCCTCATGCAGGACTATTGAGTTAGTGAAATATACACCAGCTATACTTGGATGCAGACATTTCTATGGAGGTCAGTCATCATGCCAAACAATTCAGTTGTTGCCAATACTTGGAAAAACAGTATGCTTCATTCCAAACAGCCAGTGTTATACTACCCAGCTGCATAGCCACACACGATCGCGATGGGATGCTGTAGCAAGTATGGGGATCAGAGGTTTGATCGCAGCACTGAATGCAGCTATCCTGAATGTGATTTTTCCCTGAGCTTTTTTCCACACTCACTCCAGGAAAATGCTGGGATAGTTCCTACTACAAAATCAGGCCAAGTTTCCTGCTGTACCTTTACCCTGGGCTGAGAAAAAGAAATTGAAACTTGAGTATTACACTACCTATATTTGTGCCTATAACATATAAAAATTTCATTACCCTCAACCAAGTAGTTTTCCATGTACACCCTACACAACGATATGCGCATCGTAGGTCTTCGTCCTATAGATGCAGAAAACTGCAACAAATGGAGAGCGAGGTGCAGTGTGGCGGACCCCCAAAAATAATTGGGAACAACGCCAGGAAGAGGAAGAAGAAGATATTTTTATTTTAAGTGAGCAGTTCATAGAAAAGGCGCCAAAATCCAGGACAATTTTTCATACAACCACGAATAAAAAAATTAATTATTAAACTTGAAAATAATTAGCTTATATAGCCTAACGAATATTTAAACAAGGAAAATATTGGCATGACTGAATTTTCCAGAGGTCTATTGGTTTGTTTGTAATTATAGTCCAAACTCGGGTAACCATAATAAAAATCCAACAGTAATTTCTAGTACTGGAGCAACTTCCCCTTTCCTGACCCTAATAATGATAGTTACACACATTATTACAGTCACCACAAACACACAACTTAGCAGATAAATTGAACACATGGCTGATGACCAAGATATCCCAAGCACTTAGTTAACAACAACAGCACAATAATAGTGCACATTTCATTAGTTCTACAAGCCTACTTACTTAAAAACTCAGACAAGATGGAAGATTCAACAAACATGCAATGAAAATACAATCACACTCATCTATACTAATATAATAAAGCTGAAGAGTTTTTTTTGTGTGTTTGTGTGTTTAAATGCGCTAATCTCTGGAACTACCAGTCGAATTTGAACAATTCTTTTTGTATATGATAGCCTGATTCAAGAGGAATAGTTTAGGCTATGTATCATTAGGCTACACCTCTCAGGTAACCATAAAGATTGATTTTTAATGAGTAATTCGGAAGAACAAGCGCTCCCGAACAGCTACAATAATACCTAAGTCTATTGTTGCCTGGTAATGCGGGCTGCATCAGGTCGCCCCAACCAGTGTTCTGGTGCAGAATATTGCGAGCTGCTTATAAATTGCAGTCACGGGTAGTAATTAGTGCAAAAAGATTTCTTAGGCCCCGTAAAACAGTTATCATGACAATAGTATGCCTCTGTATAAGGGCGATGGTGTTGGTGCAGCATACTGAGGTTATCAGCAGCAATAAGCATTGGTGTTTTCCGATCCTGCGCTCCAGTTCTGTAGTAGTATTCATTATCATCCATAAAAGAAATAAATCCACCGGGCGAAGCCGGGCACTACTGCTAGTGCAAGATAAATTGCCTTTGCACCTGGAAATTCTGCTCTGTATAAAAAACCACATCTTTTCAGGAGAATAATAACTAGGGCTTTCATTTATAAGTTAAAAAATGTTTTTAATGTAAATTCATGTTCAGGTCCTGTGCAAGTCACATTGAGCAGCATGACTTCTCCAGCAATATTTTTATGAACACCATTCCTGGACATACTGGTGATCAGAAATGAAGACCACAAAGTCCATTGGAAACCTACCCACACAAAGAGGTATTTAAACAAGGACTCAAACCACCACCCCAGTTATAAGAGAGCTACCATAAAAACTCTAAATAGATCAAGTGCTTATCTCAACAACAACAAAAGAAAGACCCTACAAGAGGAAATAGACCTTATTACATCTGCACTGCTCGCAAATGGCTACTCCCACACCGGTATCTCTCAAGTGACCCATCCACCTAGGAACAAACCACCGGTGGAAGTAAAGAAACCACAAGTAAGTGACAACGCATCTGCCTTACAATAAGAGTGTTACAAATGGAAAAGGAAGAATACTCAAGGAGAAGCAGGAAAGAATTCATGATGAAAATGAATAAATGTAAAACAAAAATATTGGAATGCAGTCGGCAAATATGATGTCAGATGCAATCGCTGCGGAGGTCCACACCGCCACAGTGAATGCATAACCCCGAGGGACTCCCCCGCGTGTGTAAACTGCGGGGGGGGGAGGGCATGCTGCGTCTTATCAGGGATGTAAATACATCAAAGACGCGCTAAAACAGCAACACTGGCATCGGCAACGCTCTAACAACACGCAATACATTCCCTCTCTCCTCTCCATGGCCACTCTCCCTCCAAGCAAAATCTCAAACAATAACGCTGCCCTCTCAAGTATCTTACATATCCTCCAACAGCTAATTACCTGCTAATTAGCTCCCCCCCACACTCCAGGCACATTCTCATCACCCACTTGCCCCGCGGCCCCGCTGCGTGCCTGCTCGGAGGGACGGCCTCGGCCGGCCCCTTCCGGGATGGTGCCCAGTGGTCCGCGGGCCCTCTGCACGCCACTAGAGCGGCGATAGCTATCCTTTCTGTTTCTTCTTCTTGACTAGCAACGAGCTATAGCTCACCTTGATCCCAACTGCATTACATCTCCTCAACCTCCCCCTCCCACAATCCTTCTCCTTCCCAATTTCCAAAATCCTCAGGCCATATCCTGGTCGGTTTGATTCAATGTACCTTCTGTCTGTCTGTTAGGTAGTCAGCCCGAAGGCTGGTTGGATCCTCAAAAAGCACCGCCGTTACTTTATGTGAGTAGATACCCACAAAAACCCAAGGCAGCGCTAAATTGAGGCGTTCTAGGCAAGAAGAGGAGTGAGGTAGTTTGCCATTGCTTTCCTCACTGAGTCAGAACAGTAGTCCTAACCCTATGAGTAGAACTTTTCACAGCATCCACAGGCACTGACTGTTTCCTGAATGCCATTACTAAGCACCACCCATACCTCAGTAGCTTCCATATAATCACAGCCATGAGTGAGACTGAGACATCGATGAAAAGCCACCTTTTACTCTAGCCTGTGCCAACTGACAAATGCAAATGTACTGTATTCATCAAGAGATGGCAAACAGGCCGCCACCCAATACATTAACCTATTAAGTTCCTTGTCCTATCCCCCCCTGATAAAGCTCTTATGGCCCCATAAATGGGAGCCGACAGGCTAAAATGCACGCAGCGAAGCCGGCTCCGCCGGCCTCGCTTGCTTGGGTCCTGAATTTACTGGAATGCAGTCGAAAGAAATCAGAAACTCCTTTGGATGTCGAATTGGCAGGTGAAAAGCTAAACGAAGTAGGTAACTTCTGCTACTTAGGAAACAAAATAACCAGTGATGGACGAAGCAAAGAGGATATAAAAAGTAGGTTAGCACAGGCAAGGAAAGCATTTCTACAGAAAAGGAATCTGTTGACAACGAATACAGATTTAGGTACTAGGAAGTAATTTTTGAAAGCCTTTGTCTGGAGCATGGTGCTCTATGGAAGTGAATCTGTTGGAGCAGCAGAAAAGAGGAGAATTGAAGCGTTTAAAATGTGGTGTTACAGGAGAATGATGAAGATCAGATGGGTAGATAGGGTTACGAATGAAGAGGTATTAAGATGAGTGGGAGAGGAGAGATGTTTCTGGTAACTGCTAATGAAGAGAAGAGATAGGTTGGTAGGACACATACTAAGACACCCAGGAATAGCAAACATTGTTATGGAAGGAAGGGTCGAGGACAAGAACTGTAGGGGTAGACCAAGGTTAGAATATGTTAAATAGATTGCCTAGTATGTAGGGTGTGGTAGCTATGTAGAGATGAAATGATTAGCTTAGGACAGGGAAGCATTGAGAGCTGCATCAAACCAGTCAAAAGACAACAACAAACATCCACCCAATTTCAATAGGAAAAGTCAAAACCATCCTGGCATTTGACTGGAGTAAAAGTGGGAAATCACGTCTTGTTCGTGGCATGTTTCTGTGAATTTATTAATGTCATGTAATTTATATAATTTATTAATCTCATGTAATTTTTTTCAGAGTTAGGGCATAACACCCAATACAAGTAGGCACAATTGTGTTGACAAACTGAAAAACATCAATATCGTTTAAGGCAACACTGAAAAATGGCTTCCAACATGATGACAATCAAACATTGACAAATGAGTTGGCTTGGGCTTCGACCATTCATGGTGGTGTAATGGGACAAAGAATAACGAAGAACAACCAGAGTCGTTGTCGTCGTCTTTAACTCGTTTCTGAGTATAAATCTTCTTCCAAAACATTTACTCCTTACTCAAATCCGTGAATATGCTTATGGTGACTAAACAGTCCAATCCTAGCATGGAACAAGCTTCCACTCAGATCACATGGAATTGTTGGACGAGGACCTGGTTGTGCTCATGGATTTTTCGTGCTTGTCGCTTGGTCTCTTCCTAAGTATACAACTAGAGTGAATTGGCAGAGAATTGCTCAAGATCATGCAGCCTGGAAAGGACTATTGAACCCTTACCTACTTCACAGACTTCCGCAGATCACTTCACATTATAATAGAACTAGCGACCTGCCTTGGCTTCGCCCGGGAACAGTTATGAATGCATTATGCAATATGATAAGCATTTTATGTTAATGAACTACGACCTATATCCGTTTTAAGTCTCGGTGTGATGGGTTAAAATAACTGACTGGACTAATAATAATTATATTATCATGGAGATGCATGTGCAACGAATTCTTGTCAGACGTAATTTAAGAATTGCGAGGTGCATGAAACACAAATCCCCCTTCCGTTCAATCTAAAAACACTGATAGTGGGCGATGTATCGAAGATAGAGATATGCTCTCGCAGACTTTTTTGTAGAACTTTTCATGCTGAACAATTCTTACACTCATAGCATATTGATATTTTTAACAGTTTGCCCAGCGTAAGCTTAAAAACGCACGGACGCCAGGTTTTTTTTCCGACTATTTCACTGAAATCGTTACTGCTTGGCTTCCTTTGATTATAAATAAATTATTTTCTACATAAACCTTCCTCGATATATCCTTTACTGAATGGTGAAAACCGCATCAAAATCCATCCAGTGGTTCTCGAGATTACCTGTGACATCAAAGAATCGGGGACTTTGTTTTATACTAAGTAGAGATTGGCTGATGATGACGATGATGTTTTTGTGGTGAAAGGTAAAGAAAATCAGGTGGCTGATGGCCAGTCCCTAAGGTAAGCAAGCACTCCTCACTACTTTATTTGTGACCTAAACCCATCAACCTCACCTTTAGAAAACGTGTACCGCATGACACAGCGAGACAGAAGCTGAGAACGCATGCAATGAACAAGACAGCAACACTCGTGCAGCACTCACACATGTAGCCTGCTCACCCAACAGCTGACGGGTACGTAGTCTCACGGAACAGGCCTGAGAGCACGCCGACCAATCCGACCAGTGAGACAGCACGCATGGCCACTGGCAATCCACGTAGCACGGCTCCGACTGGCTGGGGATCGTTCCGTTGTGCTCGATGCACAGGCTGGGCTCTACCTTGGTGCTGCGATGGTTCCGGTAACACCATACAGCTAGAACAGAGAACAGGGTAATTCAAAAGGTATTGTCAAAAGGTCAAGGCTTCTGGTTCACCTTCAGCATGTTGCTCACCAATCAAGCCCCTAAGTGAACATCAACAAATATCATCCTTTGCTGATTTTCAAAGTGGTGTTGCACAGTGGTAAATTTTTAACAGGAGTTCACAGATGGGCAGGAATAAGAGAGACCTTTAAATTTTTCAAAAATTACACAGGCCAACGACAAAAACACTTTTTCTATAAAATTAGCTCTATTTAATGATTTTTGGTGTGCTGAGTCCGAAAATCATATTATAATTGCTCTATCACCCACCAGTAAAATAAACAAAGTAATTAAATGTTAGTAGGTTGGCAGCAGTGGTAAATAGAACCTGCAATGCTGTTTTTCTCTCACATTCTTTTTCTTCTGCTTTAACAGCTGTACAGTTGAATAATTCCAATAAACATAACCTCACTTTTCAGTTTTTGTCCTATGCGCTTTAAGTATGGCTAGCTGTGGTTGTAAAAACTGTCCTAACACGTTTTGTAATATATGTGGTGATTTTGTGATTAAGAAACATCAAAGAAACATGACTGACTTTGTAAAAAAAAGTGTACTTTGCATATTTTGGTGTTAAAATTGGTGACCAAGACAAAAGTTGGGCTTCTCACAAGGCTTGTTATGTTTGTGTTGAGGATCTAAGGAAGTGGTCTAAAAAAGAAAAGAAAGCTTTTATATTTGCAGTGCATATGGTATGGTATCATTCAAATGACTGTTATATTTGTACTGTTGATGTTTCTGGGTATAACTCTAAAAATAAGAAAGTGATTGTTTATCCAAGCCTTCCGTCCGCTATCTGTCCGCTATAACATGGTCCTGGACTGCCTGTTCCTGAGCCTCCTCATTGTATTGACGACATTTTAAATACCAGTGAATCAGAATCTGATGGAAGTGCACCAGAAAATGATGATGAATTTCAGTGTTCTTCAGAAAGTTTACAACCACAGCTGTTTACGCTAACTGAGCTAGATGACTTAGTGCGAGATTTAGGTTTGACAAAGGAAAAAGCAGAACTTCTTGGCTCAAGATTAAAAGAAAAACATTTATTGGCTCCTGGTACATGTATACATGTATTTACAAGTACAGATATAGAGATAAACAGCTCTCTCAGTTTTTCAACAGGGAAGGGGATTTGGTTTACTGTCACGATATTGTTGGTCTAATGAACGAATTTGTATTGAGTATAATAAGGAAGATTGGAGGCTTTTTATAGACTCATCAAAAACTAGTTTGAAAGCTGTCCTGCTACACAATGGAAACACTTACGCTTCACTTCCTATTGCTCATTCAGTCCACATGAAGGAGACATATGAAAATCTTGACACGATTTTACAGAAAATCAACTATTCAGCTCACGATTGGATGCTCTGTGGAGATTTAAAGTTGTTTGCATGCTCCTTGGTCAACAAAAGGGTTTTACTAAGTTTCCAGGTTTTATTTGTGAATGGGACAGTAGAGCAAGAGATAAACATTGGTCCACAAAACAATGGCCCACAAGAAAAGTTTTAAAACCTGGCAAAAAAAAACATTTTGTATAGGTCTTTAGTAGATCCAAAAAAAGGTACTCCTTCCACCTCTACAAATCAAATTAGGCTTAATGAAACCGTTTGTAAAAGCCTTGCCTAAAGATGGAGAATGTTTTAAGTATTTGAGTGAAAAATTTCCTCATCTATCAGAGGCCAAACTAAAAGAAGGCGTTTTTGTGGGACCAGATATTCGAAAAATGATGTTCGATCCCACCTTTGAAACGAAGATGACTACGGTTGAAAAAGAGGCTTGGATTGCATTTAAAGAAGTTGTAACTAAGTTCTTAGGCAATGTAAAAGACCCTAACTATGAGTTCATAGTGGCTAATATGCTGAGTAAATTTAAAAGTTTGGGATGTCTTATGAGCCTTAAAGTCCACCTTTTTCACAACCATCTTGACTTTTTCCCTGAAAATCTTGGTGGTGTGAGTGAAGAGCAAGGGGAACGATTCCATCAGGACATCAAGGTGATGGAGACCCGATACCAGGGACTTTGGAACACCAACATGATGGGTGATTACTGTTGGTCACATCATCGGGAACAACAAAATGCATCACATCGGAGAAAAAGTTACATAAGAAGTTTTACAGAAAAAAGAGAAAGAAAATACAAATAAATTAACTCCTAAAGTGTTTATGTGTCTTTAAATTAACCAACAATTGTAGCATAATTATTTAAATAAATATTATTTTATAATTTGTGATTTCCTTGGATATTACTAATTTCCCCCTTTTCCCAATTATTTAGAGTAATCGGTGTCATAATGTGAAAGAACTGTGGGTGATACGTAAAATCTGACACCAGAATCGGTTTTAGCACCCAAAATTACATAGGAATCACATATATATTTTATTAAAAAAGCTTTCAAAAATATTTATTTTGTTGGCCTGTGTTATAAAAGTCAGGGACATCTGAAACTACAATATTGGAAAATCTAGCATAATAATAAACTGCAAAATAAACTGACCTCTTGTGCGATATCCCACACCACATTCCACGTTTGTCGGCAGCTGGCAGTCCGACCAGGGACCGGCTCCCCACAGGTAGTGTTTACAGCGTGCTCCCGACAGAGGACAGGGGCGTAGTTCCTCCAGATGAGAGCATGAGCTGCCCCCATTACCTGGCCACTGGATCACCACTCTGTGACGTGTTTGGGTTGGCGTCACTTCGCCATCGTGTATCTCGTTGCTGGCATCTGTGGACAATATATAGACATGGCTATGACAGTACCGTACATGTTGAATCAATATAATTAACATTTAACACTTCGCCGTCGGCTGTAACTGGATTCCGAGTACACATAGCTCTTCCTGCATAGAGCTTTTCAAACCAGCTTGTGGATGTGATGACTAAACAGGCCAATCCTGGCATAAAACATGCACCCACATAAATTGCACTGAATGGTCGGGGGATGGCGGGATTGTAATTGACGAAGCTATCTTGCTTGTCCTCTCCATGTCTGCGACGTTCTTCTTCAAAACCGTTGACAGCGGTCGATGTAGTGTTCCGCCACAGTAAATGGTCCACAGCAGATGTTTCCCATGAGAGGATATGTATACCAGTTGTCGTCATGATGTGTTTTAGCTGGTCTTTAAAACGCTTCAAGAGGGGCCCTATGAGTTCTAGTGCCGGAGCAAAGTTCACCATAAAGGAATTGACGAGGAAGCCTGGTATCACTCATATGGTGAACATGGCCTAACCATCTCAGCTGATGAGTGATGATGGTTGCCTCAATGCAGTCTTGATCACGTAGTCCTCCCACTTGATATTCAATATGTATCACATCTTTTGTTGGTAGAAGCGTTCAAGTTTCTTGATATCACGGCGATAGAGTATAAAATCACATGAATTTAACCTTATACAAGAAATTGAGTTAAGCCTCCGTGGCTTAGGCGGCAGCACGCCGGCCTCTCACCGCTGGGTCCGTGGTTCAAATCCCGGTACCTCCATGTGAGATCTGTGCTGGACAAAACGGAGGCAGACAGGTTTTTCTCCGGGTACTCCGGTTTTCCCTGTCAACATTTCATTCCAGCAACACTCTCCACTATCATTTCATTTCATCTGTCATTCATTTAATCATTGCCTCAGAGGAGTGCGTCAGGCCTCGGCAGCCGGCACAGTTCATATCCTCGCCGCCAGATGGGAGCTTCATTCATTCCATTCCTGACCTGGTCGGAGACTGGAAGCAGGCTGTGGATTTTCATTTTCACAAGAAATTGAGTTATAACAATGATGGATCCAGGAGAGGGGCAGAGGAAGCATTGAACTTCTCGTGAAATCTAAAAACAAAATTGAAACTGTTTAAGCCAAAATGAGTGTAATTCTAAATTTAATGTTAGCATTATCTCATCTTCTTTGGTATGCAAACAATGCCAACAACTCATACCTGGTACACACTGCTGGGGGCAAGGTGACCATTCGGACCAAGGCGACATCTGACAGTCTATCGGGCACGGTCTTGAACATGATCGTATGCTGTTGGGGCGAGGAAGAGGTTCACACCTGGAACAGATCATGGTGGATACATTCTGGAGACTACACAATTCATCAGTCAGGGATTAAAAATGTTTTTAACTTTCTCATTCTTTTCCTTCTAGGTTATGTGTTATGAGTCCAACACTTAGCAGTATAAATGCTTCGAGTGTTAGCTCTTAGGAAGGTATAGATGGGCCGGTCATCGTGGCTGATCATAAGCGAGTGTGAATTCTTCTTAAAGCCCGAGTAGAACATCGAGACCACTGAATATGCACATACGCTTCCGAGGACACATTGTGCACTTTATTTGCATTGATCACAAAGGTATGAAGGCTCACTGTGCGTGAAGACACCACTGCGCACGTAATATATACCGGCCAAGGAGGAACGGCCCACTTATACATAAAACACAGTCCTTACACAAATGAAGGCTCTGTGGAGAGTGCAATGATGATTTATCACTTATAGTAAAGTCATAATTATTTCCGACTTGACGTTTCAGTGCTGCCCTAGAGTTATCTAGCGGTCAGAAGGAAAATCACTGTAACCAGCCAATCGCAGAGTCATTAAAATCAATATATTACCACAAATCGAGTTTCGTTCGCAATGTCACGATTTAGCGAACGAAACTCTAGCCTAGTACTGAAACGTCAAGTCGGAAGTACTGATGGTTTTACTATAGGTGTTGCTAAAGCATTGTTATTGTTTTAAGGGGGAAGAACAGCGAGGTCATCTGCCCCTACGCTAAAGCTTAAACACTTTCATGGTGGCTGTACAATCTCATAGCAGAAACAAAAACAAAAGTAGAGACATTTATCTGAGATCTTGAAGAAGAAAGCAGAGTAAAATGTAAGAGTCATTTAAGGCTCAACGTCCTAACAAGAAATTCTCTAGGATGAATGAAATTAGTCCATTGCAATGTTCAATTCATGGATCTCTATTGATAGTGATTATTCAAGAACAGCAATAATTTTCATTTCAAATTGTGGCTGAGTGTGACTGGTTGCCCTAGTTTGCTAGTCTCACTGTACTGGGCTGTATCCTGCAGCCCCCTCTCAGCCAATATTTGAAATAAAGACTATTGCTTTTGATGTACGGTCACCTTCAATAAATAAAATTATATTGAATATTCCAATAGTTTAGCCGGTCCCGTGGTGTTGGGGTAGCGCGCCTGCCTCTCACCCGGAGACCCTGGGTTCGATTCCCGGCTCCGTCAGGGATATTAGAAACTGATGTGAGGGATGAAACGGGGTGCACTTAGCCTCGTGAGGACAATATTGAGTATCTGTCTGACAGTGAGGCAGCGCCCCGGTGGCGAAAACCAAGATTAACGGCTGAGGAGACCCAATGCGCTGACCACGCATCACCCCAATCTCTGCAGGCCAAATGTCTGGGCAGCGGTCGCCAGGGGTTATTATTATTATTATTATACTAGCAGTAGTGCCCGGCTTCGCCCGGTGGATTTATTTGTTTCTATGATAATGAATACTACTATAGAACTGGCACATGATACTTAACTAACAGAAACCAATATTTAAAAAATATATATTTCTGTGGTGGTAGTGGTGGTGGTGGTTGTAGTGGGGGTGAGAAGTAGTACAGTATAATGGACGTAACATTCAGGTCAATTTCCAATAATGATTATTATGAATAGGGAAACAGATATTTACTAACTACAGTACTGACACATGAAATTTACAAACAAATTTACAAAAATAAATAAATAGAAAGAACAGTAAGTGAAACAAAAGTCTCTGCCTAAGGCCTATATCTCATTGGCTGTTAGAAATGTAGAGACCAATAGTGTCGTCTTTTGTCGCATAGCGCCGTAGGAAAATAATCAGAACTCTTTGGCCAACTTCGGCTGTCCCGAGCTACTGAGGTAGCAATAGTATCATTTATCGCCACAAAGCGCTTAACGATAAGTTTCAGAATAAATGAAGGTAAATTTGAAAGCAACAACGCTTATTGCAGCTGATAACCTCAATGTACTGCACCAACACCATTGCACTTATACAGAGGCATAATATTTTCATGATAATAACTGTTTAAAGGGGCCTAAGAAATCTTTTTGCACTAATTACCCCCTGTGACTGCAATTTCTAAACAGCGCAAGATGCAACTATTTTTGCATCTTGCGCTGTTTGCACACTGGTTTGCACACTGGAGAAACCCGTTTCGTGAAACGTGAAACTAAAGTTGCTTGCAACAGATAGATAAGATTAACATAGGTCAGTGCACACTGCGTTTCATGAAACTGTAGTTGCATTGGTTTCGTGAAACCGGGTTTCGTGAAACTCGGAAAAGCAGTTTCATGAAACGCAGTATGCACAGCCCTGTGTATTTTAAAATTATTCTTTGGCCAATGCCTCCCGTCTTTTACGTAAATATATGAACTTGCTATTGAAGGATGAAGTGTGAACTTTGGAATAAAAATCGTGGCCTGCTGTTGGTTGGACATTACGAACCTAGGTGTTTACAAGACAATAATGTAAATTTTACCTTGTAATAACAGCAGGGGCGTATATAAAGTTTTATTTTGCGGGGTGCCCAACCGGGAGTTAGGGGGCATGGTATAGACCCCAAAGAATAGGGGATCCGGAGTTCTCCCCGGGAAACTTTTATATAATTTGGTGCAAAATGATGAGATTTAAGACTATCTTGCATCACTTTTTCAACCAATTTGTTGTGAGGTTTTATGTTTGGTTAATGTCAAACACAACTAAGACCATTTGATGTTGAAAATGAAAATCCACATCCTGCTTCCAGTCTCCGACCGGGTCAGGAATGGAATAAATGAAGCCCCCATCTAGCGGCGAGGATATGAACTGTGCCGGCTGCCGAGGCCTGACGCACTCCTCTGGGGCAATGATTAAATGAATGACAGATGCAATGAAATGAAAGTGGAGAGTGTTGCTGGAATGAAATTATGACAGGGAAAACCGGAGTACCCGGATAAAAACCTGTCTGCCTCCGTTTTGTCCAGCACAGATCTCACATGGAGTGACCGGGATTTGAACCAAGGGCCCAGCGGTGAGAGGCCGGCGTGCTGCCGCCTAAGCCACGGAGGCATTCACCATTTGATGTTACGTTTTATTAATACAATCAACTTGCTTACTTGATAGTGTTTACATGGAAATAATTATCATTACTGTTTTGATTTACAACTTAGGCCTACAATTAAAGTCAAGGTTTCTTGAAGCATTACCAAATTGGTTTATAAGTTCATCGTCAGTGATGTATGTCTCTGTCTCAATACTAGACCGTTGAGTCTGTTTTCAGAAGTAGAATTTCTAAAGTATGTTATCAACCAACTCAAACTTCGTTCGGCAGTACCAGTAGCTACAGAGAGAGGCAAATTTCACAAAAGTTTGATATGGGTATAAAAGTTAGGGAGAAAACTTTTATCACACGCTTCAAAGGCACTTGTTGCTGTTCTTGGTAGATTCATAAGAGCTTAGGCACTGGAGAGTAATAAGAGGTTGTGTTGTTACACATAACATCAGAGCAAACTGATTGTCACACTGTTCACATCGCTCTCCCGTCGCCTTGCTTTGCAACGTTGCCATACGTCGCGTAATAACAATAGTACATTATAAGTAGACTATATTAGTTTTTAATGTTTTAATTCATAAACAAATATTATACGTGACAAAAATGGGGGGGGCAACCCGGGCCCCCCCAGATACTCCCTTATATACGCCTCTGAATAACCGGGGAGTGGGCAATCGGGCAACCCATTTGCTCACGTGATCCGCAAGGTCAGTTATTTAAGTTAGTATTATCTATACTAATAATAATAAAGCTGAAGAGTTTGTGTGTTTGTTTATGTGTTTAAACGCGCTAATCTCTGGAACTACCAGTCGGATTTGAAAAATTATTTTTATATGATAGCCTGATTCAAGAGGAATAGTTTAGGCTGTGTAGCATTAGGCTACACCTCTCAGGTAACCTTTAAGATTGATTTTTGTTCAGTAAGTTGGAAGAACAAGCGCTCCAGTACGGCTTCAATAATACCGAAGTCTATTGTTGCCATGTAATGCGGGCTGCATCATGTCGCCCCTACCAATGTTCTGGTGCAGAATTGCGAGCTGCTTATAAATTGCAGTCACGGGGAGTAATTAGTGCAAATGGATTTCTTAGGCCCCTAAATAGAACTCTAAAATATTAATAATATGCTAATATTAAGAACAAAGAACCATTTGGAACTTTGTTCTTAATATAAGAAACAGATTTACATCACCTCTCATGAATATGTTACGAGTGCCAAGATGTTAATTAAATCTCCCAAGACTTTCAAGGCCAGCATAAAATAGTAATTATTTCAGGTGTTTTAATGGATATTTTGCATTTAATGTGTGGGGATTTGTTTCTACAATCTCTGGTGAAAAATTCTAACAATTAGATTTTTATTATGCATCAAATTTCAATAACTGTACAGTAAGTATGTAGTTAGTTTTAGTTGTAAGTAGGTAGTTAGTTTGTCTATTAGATATATGTCATTGTTCTATTAGACTGTGGTGTGTGAGTGTGTCTGGTAGCAGTTGCATTGTTTATTAGTTATAGTTCATTGTTTCAGTAGACTGTGATGTGTAAGGGTGCATGTGAGTGTGCCTGGTGACAGACTGTTTTAGTGGTAGTATTTGTTGTTGCGTTAGTAGAATTTTGGTATTTAATTGTTAGTACGGTAGAAGGTTAGTATTTTTGTTAGTAGAATTGCTCTTTACTTATTCTGAAAGGGAGTAGCAGCCTTTCAGAATAAATCAATTCTTTACTAGTCTTTTAGATGGTTAAGATATTGATAATATAAGCCAAATAATGGCTACACTGCGTCCTGCTGCACGGCTGAAAGCAACGGGAAACTATGCTATTCCCGAGGATATGCACCTCTCTATGCATAATTACATGAGATGATGGCCTCCTCCCTTGTAAAATTTCAATCCGGAGGTAAACTAGTCCCCCGTTCGGATCTCCGGATGGGGACTACTCGAGAGGGGGTTAACATCACAGAAGTGACAAAGAGGAAATCTGACGTTCTACGGATCGGAGCGTGGAATGTTAGAAGTCTGCTAGAAAGTGGAAGGTTAGAAAACTTAGAAAGGGAAATGGATAGGTTGAGGTTGGATTTGGTTGGGATTAGTGAAATGCTCTGGCAGGAAGAACAGGACTTTTGGTCAGGAGACTATAGGGTCATTAGCACTAAATCACACAATGGCCAAGCAGGGGTTGGCCTCATATTGAGTAGGAAACTTGGACAGTGGGTGGAATATTATGAGCAATATAGTGAACGGATTATTGTAGCAAAAATCAATACTAAACCTACCTGCACCACAGTGGTACAAGCCTATATGCCTACCAGTCAAGCTGATGATGAGGATGTTGAAAAGGTCTACGAAGAAATAGACGAAATTCTGAGGTATATCAAGGGTGATGAAAATGTTATAGTAATGGGAGATTGGAATGCTGTGGTAGGAAAAGGGAGAGAAGGGAAGATAGTAGGAGATTTCGGATTAGGTGAAAGGAATGATCGAGGAAGCAGGCTGGTAGAATTCTGCACCGAGCATGAGTTGGTCATAGGTAACACCTTATTCAATAACCACAATAGAAGAATATACACATGGATGAGACCAGGAGATACAGGGCGTTACCAAATCGACTTCATTATGGTCAAGCAGAGGTTTCGAAACCAGATTTTGGATTGTAAAACATATTGTGACAGACTCGTGCGCGCCTGGTGAAAGACTCGTGTGAGCGCGTGGCGTGCTGGCCGCAATTGCGAGTTGGACCGGCAAGCTGGCAGTGGATGAATCGAGAAGGCGACGATATGAGAGAGAGGAGATTGAGTATTCTGTGTAAGGACCAGTGTTGGGATTGGAGTGTCGAGTTTTGAGAAAGACTAGAGCTCGACGTTCCCAGTTTAGATATTAATGAATACCACATTAATATTTAGTAGTGTAAGGTTTGATAAATAAAGAAGTAGTGTATTTGTATATGCCTGACTGGTTATTTCAAGAACCGTAAACTTAAGAATATCCTGGTGCTGACATAAACTCTGACCAAAATCTGGTTGTAATGAAATGCAGATTAAAGTTGAAGAAACTGAAGAAAAGTCAAAAGCCAAAAAGGTGGGCAATAGACAGACTGAAAGAGAAGGATGTAAACGAAAGATTCAAGAAGAGTATAAAGGAAGGACTAATGAAAAACCCTAAACAAACTTCAATTGCAGACGAATGGGCACTTTTGAAGAATGAAATAACAAAATCCGCAGAAGAACACATTGGTAGGAAAGAAAGAATAGGTAGAAAACCGTGGATCACTCAGGATATACTAGAATTGATGGATGAAAGACGGAAACACAAGAATGTAAGAAATGAAAAGGGGAAAGCAGAATAAAAAAGGTCTGAGAAATTAGGTTAACAAGATGTGCAAGGAAGCGAAAGAAGAATGGTTGAAAGAGAACTGTGCAGGTATAGAAAATTGTCTGAAATTAGGAAAAGTAGACACAGCTTATCGAAGGATTAAGAATACTTTTGGGGAAAAGAAGACTAAGTGCTGTAATATTAAGGACACAAATGGAAAGCCTGTAAAAGATAGGGAAGAAAAGGTTGAGAGAAGGAAAGCTTACATAGAGAGTTTGTACAAGAGAAAGGAGATTGAGAATCATGTAAAGGAAAGGGAGGATGAAATTGATGTGGATGCGAAAGGAGATTTAATATTGAGATCAGAATTTGATAAAGCTTTGGAAGACTTAAGCAGGAACAAAGCACCAGGCATAGATGATATACCGATTGAGTTGCTACGTTGCATAGGAGATGAAGGTCTGATCAGGTTATTTCACTTGGTGTGTAGGATTTATGAGACAGTTGAGGTACCCCCTGATTTCAAGAAGAATGTAATCATCCCTATACCAAAGAAAGTGGGAGCTGACAGATGTGAAGATTACCGTACAATCAGCTTGATTACTCATGCTTCAAAGATCCTGTCTAGAATAATTTACAAGAGGATTGAAAGCCAGATAGAAACGGAGTTGGGTGAAGACCAGTTTGGTTTCAGGAGAAATGTAGGAACAAGGGAAGCTGTACTAAGTCTTAGGCTGATTTTGGAAGGTAGAATAAGGAAAGATAAGAGAACGTTCATGGCTTTTGTAGACTTAGAAAAGGCTTTTGATAACGTTGATTGGACTAAATTGTTTGACATTTTGAAATCGATTGGAATAAAGTACAGGGATAGGAGGGTGATACACAATCTATACAGAAACCAGACAGCAGTCATTCGAGTTGAAGGACATGAGAGAGAAGCTGGTATTCAGAAAGGTGTAAGGCAAGGCTGCAACTTATCACCCATACTTTTCGATCTTTACATTGAACAAGCAATGAAGGAAATTAGAGAAAAATTTAAAGTGGGAGTGAAGATTCAAGGAGAAATAATTTCAACTCTGCGATTTGCTGATGACATCGTCATCTTGGCCGACAAGCCTGAGGATTTGAATGAGTTTTTGAATGGTATGGACTCCGTCTTACGGAAAGAATTCATGATGAAAATTAATAAATGTAAAACAAAACTACTGGAATGCAGCCGAAATAAAACAGAAACCTCTATGGAGATCAAATTGGCAGGTGAAAATCTGAAGGAAGTAGGAGACTTCTGTTACTTAGGAAGCAGAATAACCAGTGATGGATGAAGCAAAGAGAATATAAAAAGTAGGTTGGCTCAGGCAAAGAAAGCATTTCCACAAAAAAGGAATCTGCTGACATCGAATATAGATTTAGGTATTAGGAAGTAATTTTTGAAAGCCTTTGTCTGGAGCGTGGCACTCTATGGAAGTGAAACTTGGACTATTGGTGCAGCAGAAAAGAGGAGAATTGAAGCATTTGAAATGTGGTGTTACAGGAGAATGATGAAGATCAGATGGGTAGATAGGGTTACAAACAAAGAGGTATTAAGACGAGTGGGAGAGGAGAGATGTTTCTGGCGACTGCTAATGAAGAGAAGAGATAGGTTGGTAGGACACATACTAAGACACCCAGGAATAACAAGCTTAGTTATGGAGGGAAGGGTCGAGGACAAGAACTGTAGGGGTAGACCAAGGTTAGAATATGTTAAACAGATTGCCTCGGATGTAGGGTGTGGTAGCTATGTAGAGATGAAACGATTAGCTCAGGACAGGGAGGCATGGAGTGCTGCATCAAACCAGTCAAAAGACTAAAGACTCAAACAACAGGCCCCTTAAAACAGTTATCATCATGACAATAGTATGCCTCTGTAAAAGGGCGATGGTGTTGGTGCAGTAGTCTGAGGTTATCAGCTGCAATAGGCGTTGGTGCTTTCAAATTTACTTCCATTTATTCCGATCCTTATCCTTGAGCGCTCCAGTTCTGTAAAACAAATAAATCCACCGGGCGAAGCCGCGCACTACTGCTAGTGTTATATATTTATTATGTGGGTGTCCTTGTCCTTTCTAATGAATTTCGTCAGCTGATCCGGGCGCTCTTTCTTTGGGCTGGCAAGAAGTAGATGCTGCTTGGATGCGATAGTGGTTTATATTGCGATCACGTGAACATAACACGAAGGCTACTGGTGGTTGTTGTTTGAAAGGGCGGAACAATGAGGTTATCTGCCCCTGAAGGCTACAGGTATGGTAACGGAATTTTAATTTATTTAGTTACCGTTAGGGTTCATTATTCTTTGGAGGGGCCATGAAATCCAACCAGAAAAATCATGGCCCCACCATCCTACTGATGGAAAACCGTTGCATCTGTGTGCATGTTACAATGCAACTTGTTTCTTGAAACCGATTTCATGAAACCAGTTGCATGAAACAGGTTTCTCCAGTGTGCACCGCCCCTTACAGTTACACTACTACGGACATGAATGGTTCTAGGGCCTTAATACGCGGGTTTCAAGTTCATTTTGTCTGTTATTCTAAATGTAGGGAATGGGGAGCGTTGTCCAAAATATCAAGTGACCAGTGTTACCAGCAGGGTTTCAAAGTGTATGTAAAATTTGGTGCAATTAAGAGAAACGGTGTAGATTTGTGATGAAGGGCCTAAATGCAGGGAATGGAGGGGTCTGTCCAAAATTTCATGCAGTCAGTGTTACTTGTAGGGTTCCAAAGGGTAAGTATACAAATTGCCGTTCAGATCGGTGAAGCGGTATAGATGTGTGCCAAAGGGCCTAAATGCAGGGAATGGAGTGGTATGTCCAAAATTTCATGTAAACAGTGTTACTCGTAGGGTTCCAAAGGGTAAGTATACAACTTTTGGTTCAGATTGGTGAAAGGGTGTAGATTTGTGCCAAAGGGCCTAAATGCAGGGAATGGACTGGTCTGTCATAAATTTCACATAGACAGTGTTACCATCAGGGTTCCAAATGGTAAGTATACAAATTTTGGTTCAGATAGGTGAAACGGTGTACGTATCACTAACCATAACGCCAGCTCATGCGGATAGAGCTGTTCGGGAGCGCTTGTTCTACCGACTTAGTGAACAAAAATCAATCTTCAATGTCACCTGAGAGGTGTAGCCTAATGCTACATAGCCTAAACTATTCCTCTTGAATCAGGCTATCATATAAAAAAAGAATTTTTCGAATCGGACTGGTAGTTCCAGAGATTAACGTGTTTAAACACATAAACACACAAACACACAAACTCTTCAGCTTTATTATATTAGTATAGATTATTATATTCCAATAGTTTAACCTGAGACTGCTCAATCAAGTGATTAAATAAAATTAAGCTTAGAAGAAGATTTTGTTTGCAATATCATACACAAAGACTTTTATTTAAAATGAACGTCGCGTGACATAGTCGACAACAGTATCTTTTTGGCTGACCACTACACATTAAAACAAGTAGTTCCGTGAAGAACTATACAGCCTATTTTCATATATCCTACTTATGTTAATTGCCACTATCAACATACACAATTACAGTTTGATTGCTGTAATAGATTCGTAGATATTGAGAAAAGACTAAATATTTCGGATGGTTGCCATGTTGGATTTTATATATGTAGGTCCTAGAGTTATGTACTGTTACATGCAGATTATTGTGAACGTGTAGTATTCAAATTTCAATCGCATAATTAGGACACAAGAAAAAACAAGGAGATTTTAAAATTTTTCACAGCTGCCATCTTGAGGTTATGGAAACAATTGAAATAAATTAGATGCCAGTGGATTAACATTCGTATAAGGATTTACTGTACCAAGTTTCACTGCACGCGGATGGTTCAATTGCGAGAAACGTCCATGTGAATATTTATAATTCACTTCACCGCCATTTTGGATTTGTGATCACCAGGTTATTTAAAGTCCTATAGGTGAACTTAAGTTCATAGCCCCTATGAACATTAAGAAATGCAGTTTGATTGCTAAAATAGATTCGTAGATATTCAGTATCGTCTAAATATTTCAGATGGTCGCCATGTTGGATTGTTAAATGTATAGGCCATAGAGTCATATACCATTAAAGGAAAATTATTGCGTAGGTTCATTATTCAATCTTTCACTTCGATCGCATGACTACATCACAATAAATAAAATCTTAATTTTAAAATTCGCACTGCCGCCATCTTGAGGTTATGTAAACAATTGAACTAAATTAGATACCAGTGGATTACAATGTGTATAAATATTTCCTGTGCCAGGTTTCAGTGCGCTTGGAACATTAAATCGCGAGAAAGGTCTATTTAAAATTTTAAAATTCGCTTGGCCGCCATGTTCGTTTTGTAGTTAACCGGTTTTTGAAAGTCTTATAGATGGACTTCCAGTAGTGCCCTTTATCTCCGTACAAAATTTCAGGGTTTTACCGCTAATAGTTTCAGAGATATAGAATGCCGGTGAAATATTTCGCACATCCGCCATCTTATGATTTTGTAAACAATTGAACGAAGTTAGATGTCGGTGCATTACAATATATATAAACATATACTGTACCAAGTTTCATTGCGTTTGGTTGGTCAAATCGCGAGAAACGTCTATTTAAAAGTCGCAAATTCGCTTGGCCGCCATGTTGGTTTTGTAGTTACCAGATTTTCAAAAGTCACATAAGTGAACTTATAGTAGTTCCCTCTATCACCATAGAAAATGTCAGGGTAATATCGGTAATAGTTTCGGAGATATTGAATGCTGGTGAAATATTTCGCACAGCCGCCATGTTGGATTGGTGAGTCGTAACAAAATTTGAAGGGCACGGTCGAGGTCGCCGGGAATAGTGCTATGAACTTTCCGAGTTTCATTGAAATCGCTCCAGCCGTTTAGATTTTATTAGGGGGGGGGGGGACACACACACACGAATCACACACACACGGACAAAAGGTGATCTCATAAGCCTATTTTTTCAAAATTGAAAATAGGCTAAAAATGCAATTCCACAATTGAAAATACATTCCCAAACACTGGAGAAAAAGTGTCAGATGTCTTTTAGGTGACACACTCAGTACAGTACACTTGTTATATACCATTTCACAATAGTTAATCCACTCACATTAACAAAGCTTACTAACCTCCAATCTTCAACTCGCTTGTCATTTGCTTCCATGCACCATACTTCACGCTCTTGTATTCCATGCCCACAGTCTGTTTCTATTGTCTCATTCCTGGACAGAGGTTCCTCTTCATCAACTACAAAAGTAAAACATTATTGGGACAATTAAAATCTTCTTTGAATGATTATATATATATATATATATATATATATATATATATATATATATATATATATATATATATATACTGTATATTCGAATCAGAAACAAATACAATGTATGGTATCATTAAAGCAAAATTAAGTGAAAGAATTACAAGACTACACTAATCTCGACCAGAATCACGTTACTTCAATTGCACTCGGTGCAAGATGCAGGGCATAGCTGATAATCCACGCAACCACAGTTGATAGAATCCACAGCGAAGTGCCACTTCTGGAGATTGCATTCTGGATCTTCCAACTCCTGAACGAAGCCGTTTGGGTGCCCTCCACACGATCCAATTCTTTTCATGCCCAGGTGGGAGGGTTTTCAAAGGGGGAGGCCAGGCAGAGTTATTTCAAGTCGAGAGATCCACAATTGTTTCCTTGCTGTAGCTGGAGTTGTTTGCAAGACTGAAGTGGTCTTGAGGAAGCATCTTCTGGACTTCAACCTTGGGGCTGCTGGAACGTGCCCATGTAATGGGTGGTTTTTCTGATGGGCCTGATTTGTTCTCTCCACGTCGGCAGCTACTTTACGATGGATATCTGTCGGCGCTATGCCAGCGAGTTGGTACAGTTTTGCAAGTGGCGTAGGTTTCAAACAACCAGTAATAAGCCTGCACGTTTCATTCAGAGCCTTATCAACTATGTTTGCGTGGGTGGATTCGTACCAAACAGGGCACGCACACTCGGCAACACTGTAACATGTTTCTAGTGCCGTCGTTCGCAGGGTTTGTGGTCGAGAGCCCCAGGTACTACCAGTGATCTTGCGAAGGATATTATTTCTGGCTTCCACCTTCATTTGAATGATAATCCTCATAATGGTCACAGAGTTAATGAACAATCAAACAACTTATTCTATTTCTTATATACAACATTAATTTATCCATTACTAGCAACCCGACCTGGCTTCACCCGGGAACAGTTATGAATGCATTACGTGATAAGCGCTTTTTTTTTCCAATGTCAATGAACAACGACCAATATCCATTTTACGTCTCGGCATGATGGGTTAAAATCACTGACTAGACTATTAATTATATTATCATGGAGATGCATGTGCAAAAAAATTCTTGTCAGACGTAATTTAAGAATGGCGAGGTGCATGAAACACAAATCCCCCTTCCGTCCAATCTTAACTTGACTGTGAATTTTGCGGGACGAAAAGTTCACAGGCGAAACTCCAGGGAAACTCCAAACACAACCACCCTTCTCAGAAGTCTTAACTCAACACGACTCAACAGTTTGCTGCTGGCTGTATCTAGCTAGGCTGTAACAGGGATGATAGACTCGCCCTTAGCTAGCTCGTAAACTGTCGCCTCAGTAGTTGAATGGACATGGTTGGAAGAAATTAAAACGTAAAAACACTTATAGTGGGCGATGTATTGAAGATAGGAATATGCTCTCACGGACTTTTTTATAGAACTTTTCATGCTGAACAATTCTTACACTCATAGTATTTAGATATTTTTAACGGTTTGCCCAGCGTAAGCTTACAAAGCGCTCGGACGCCAGTTTTTTCTTTTACTTTTCCACTGAAATCGTTACTGCTTGGCTTCCTTTGATCATAAATAAATTATTTTCTACAGAAATCATCCTCGAGATATCCTTTACAGAATGGTGAAAACAGCATCAAAATCCATCCAGTGGTTCTCGAGTTTACCCGTAACATGCAAGAATCAGGGACTTTGTTTTATACCAAGTAGAGATGTGGTGCAAGTATTTCCAGTTTCAAATTATTTACTCCCAATTTTATAACAGCGTACATTTTAATCTCCATTGCTCATTGCCATTGCTCATATCGAAAGAAATCCTATCTGTACTTTCAGCTGTATATGAGAGGTTAACTTAATACTGTTTGTATACGAGTACCCACTGACTCACCTTGGTCGGGCCCTATGATGGGGGGAGCATCAGTGGTGGAGTTGTCTGGAGGGGTGTGACAGAGCTGCCAGGGCAGAGCAAGCCAGCTGTAGCCGTTACAGGAGTGGGTGTTGCACGGCTCAATCTGCAGCATCTCATCTGGGTCAGGGCAAGAGTGTCCTCCTGCAACACAAAGTATTCACTACTGAAGTAGGTTCATTCATTCCAAGTTTCCTGAATGCTTTTCAGACTTAACATAGTAATTTTATCATCTGTATTAGAAGAGTCTTTAGATCAAAGGCAATTATTCTATCTTGACTTGATGAAGGGACATCTATAAGAGTTTAAATTAATGCTTACATCCACTCAAACTTGTATATTATCAAGGTAATATCGGGGCGCTTCGGTGGCATGCTGAGCTTCTATGCCCAAGATTGCGGGTTCAAACCCGGCCGAAGTTGTCGGATTTTTTAAGAGTGTTAAAAGTCCCTCAGTATGCCTTCCTTTGGTGGGGAAGTAAAGCCGGCGGGCCCATGTCATAGATTTGTGACACTGAGGTGTCCCATTGCTAGTGCTACCTCTGTACTAAATTTCGTTCAATTCTGTTTCACTGTGTATGAATTGAAGGGGGGAGGAAGGTGACAGACAGACATGCAGAGTACACACACATACAGACACACAGACAGACACACTAAGTTTTGGCCCTGTGTAGATCTCATAAGTCTACTTTCATTCTTTGCAAAAATCGAAAGTAGGATAAAAATTGAATCATTATTCCGTGAGTAAAGGCTATTTCCGGGTCCTCGGCTCCTGCACTGAGTGATGGGGTGCTTTTTATAACGGTTCGCCATCAATTATTTATCAAATTTGCAAAGAATGAAAGTAGACTTATGAGATCTACACAGGGCATCAAGGTAGGTTACAGTTTTGGCAAGTCGAGTTGGTACCGACAAAGGGAGAAAGTCACAGCTTAAATTGCCAACCAAGCTTGCAGTTTGGACGTCGTTAAAATTTTTTGGTGTGAAAGAAGCCCCTAATTCCTATCCTTGCATTGCTGCACATTCATCGTGACATCACTATAAACATCGATTCGGTAATCACAAGGTTTGCTAAACATAATAGACGAGTTGATTTTGTTATTAAAATAATCGTTTTTATATAACAGGTATGAAGTTGAAAATATGTACAGTTGTAACAGAACATAATAATTGCAATAAAGATATTTTCAGTATTGAAAAAAAAAACCTGTTTTTCAGTTAAAATTCATTAAGTTTTATTTGTCTGGTTATTGTGTTTTCGTTTTTTGAGTTTGCAAAAAAAATTTGGTCTCCGTTAGGGGGGGGGGGGGGCATGACCCCCGTGACCCCCCCCCCCCCTTCCTTTGAATCCGCGCCTGTCACTGGTGTAGAATATACTTTGTTGACTTTAATGATTGTTCGTCATGCTGTATTTTATGTAAGAGCTAATTATGTATATCCAATAGGACTTTTTAGTCCTAAAAACTTTTAACCACATTTAATTTTTCAGTTTTTTCCCCCCCAATAATTGGGATTGTTCTCGTGTTGACCGACTAAAAAGTTACAATATCAATTGTTAATAAGGTAGCACTGAGAAATGGCTTCAAAGCTTTCCGTATGAATAAAGAACCTCAAGATCAAGCATTACAACTCAGTAATCAGACCCGCTGTAGTCAACACCCCTGAGTGCCTCTTGATGAACAGGAAGGGACCACTTAGGAATCTCTAGCTTAAAGAACGTGAAATCTTGAGGAGGATACTACGACCCATAAGAGAGGAAGATGGCACCTACAGGATCAGGTACAACAATGAGCTGTACCAATGCCAGGAAGACATACGGTAGTTACATCCACAACAAAACGGCAGTTACTTGTCCTGTGACAGGCAGAGGAAAGGCTTCCAGAACAAGAACTTCACCTCAGTGAAGTTCCAAACCTGGAGCAATTTAGCATTCCATACACAACCAATTGCAGTTCCGTCAAGCGATCTCAAAGGGAGTCTCTCCACTGTCCCTCACCAGCAAGAAGAACACCAGACTCACGTGGACAGAGGAATGCTGTACCTAATGGACAGAGGAGAGAACACTGGCACACAGCCACAAAATAAAAGCTTTTTGGGCCACAAAGGATCCTAGTCAAGATTTGAGGCATGCCCCGTGGTCCTCAGTGAGCCTACATGACTCCAAAAACAAGAATGAATTAATAAATAACAGAGAGGAACATATTAATGAGATTTCACTGTAATTTCTTTTTTAATGAATGCTCACCTAAATGATACTGCCATACATAGCCGTTGAATCTTCCAAATAGTATGTGAAGATACATTAGATCATTAGAAATGTTAATACAGTGAAATTCAACTGCAATCACTGAGGCCTGCAGGGGCTACATGCCACACAGATCGCGATCAGTCATGTACTGATAATTAGCATACTGATAACAAAACAGTGTGTCGAGAAGCCCCGGAGGCTGTCATAGCATTGATTACATATGCAGCTTGCAAGATACCTTAGTTGAGAGAGTTAGGACTTGAGAAGTACTGTACCCCAGGGGTGCCCAACCTGTTTTTAACTAAGGGCCACATTGTAAATTGTCGGGAGACCTTGTGGGCCAAAGACACTCCGGGGGGTTTGAGAGGTATGGAATTTATTTAAAATATATAGGTGCTATATAGTGAGTTTTGTGGTTGTCTGAGCTTAGTTTTCTCAGTATTGTTGCCATTTTCTATATTTATTTGTAGTGGATAAAAGAATAAAACACTAGAAATAAATTTACATATTTGTAATAAATCCCTTTAAAATAGAAGTATGATGATATTCAATACACTCATACAGCATGAATGACCAACAGTGAGTATTTATGTTCATTTCACACAATTTATAATCAAATTATGAAATAAAGTTCATGATAATTTAGTATAGTGTGAAGACTGGAACTTGTCTCAAAGTTTTGGAGGCTGGATTTAGACAGCTCCTTAACCCAGTCCATGAGTCAATTAAAATTGACTACATGGATAATTCTTGCCAGGCGCATCCCCATCACGGGGGTGGGCAACGGTACTGTAATATTGCATGGAACTACAGTAACGGCTAAGTTCTGGTGAGGACCCAGTCCTATGGGGTATAACATTGGCCCCGTGCACAGGGTTACGTGCGAAGACCTCAACGGCATCTGCAGTGGAGAAGATAGACTTCAGTACAGTGGAGATGGCGGAAGGGGCAACCCAGTACTCAGGGGTTGAATATGAGTACAACCTCAACGGAATCTTCAGCAGAGGAGATGGACTTAGGAACGGTGGAGATTGCGGATGAGGTAGCCCTTGCCCAGGGTTACGGGTGAAGTCCATAACGGCACCTTTGGTAGAGAAGGCGACCTTCAGAATGGCAGAGATGGCGGATGTGGCAACTCATCCTCTCTGGGGTTAATTAGAAGGGGATACCAACGCTGCTGCCTTGTAGAAGTGGCAGGGTACTGCCAAAGGCTAAGGGAGAAAACCCTAACAGAAACTCCTCTCTAGTGTTAGGCTTAGCAAGCCAGCTGAAGAGTAATTTGAATTGCTTTCAAAGCTAAAACGAGCCTCGGAAAGAAAAATATGGACCTGACAAATCTTCTCAAACATTTGTAACGTATGATGACCGAAAGGCTGATGATCTTTTACAATGTTATGCGAAGAAATCCCAAATCAAGAAAATCAAACACAGGATTGGAACACTAAACATCCTTACATTGACAAGTAAATGTGAAGAACTGGTGGATTTGATGGAGAGGAGGAAACTTTGCATCCTTGGCATCAGTGAGACAAAATGGAAAGGCACAGGAGTATAACAACTGAGGAAAGGATATAAACTTCACTGGATGGGTAACAAAACCAAAGCTAGGAATGGTGTCGGATTTGTATTGAGAGAAGATATAGATGCTGTAAGTGAAGTGATCTATGTAAAAGACAGAATCATCAAACTGGATGTCTCTTTCAATAAGGAGGTGTTAACAGTCATACAGTCTGGATGTGATGAATAAGAAAAGGAGCAATTTCGATCTGACCTGGAGGAAGCTACTGAAGGAGTGGAAAATGTATTAGTGATGGGTGATCTGAATGCACAAGTGGGAACAGACAGATTTGGGTATGAAAATGTGTTGGGCCTGCATGGTTTTGGTACCAGGAACCAGGAAGGTGAACAACTTCTAGATTTTTGTGTGAGAAATGGCTTAAAAATAAATAACACTTGGTTTCAAAAACAATTATCTCACAAAATAACAAGGTATAGTTGGGATGGACAATCCAAATCCTTAATAGATTACATACTATCTGATGGAAAAGCTGGCCAAACTATTTGTGATGTTAAGGTTGTGCCAAGTGAGAGCTTAGATAGTGACCACAGACTGCTTCTTGCAATCATCAAAAATGTAAAAATCCACACATCACGGAAAACCAAAAAACCAAAGATTAAAACCTGGGAACTGAAAAAGTAGAAAACAAACTGATGTATACAAAAAAGGTGGCCTCCAAAATACCTAGAGACAGAACACAAGGAGGAAATACAGAGTGGAACAGATTCAAAGAATGTCTTGTTGGAGCTGCTGTAGAAATATGTGGCAAAACTAGAAGTAAAGTAAAAGAAAGAAAAACAGCCTGGTGGAATAATGAAGTAAAGAGTGCAGTTCAGAAGAAAAATGAAGCAAGAAAGGCTCGAGATAAAGAAATTCAGAAAGGAGATGGAAAAGATGAATTAAAAATGAGTGAATTACAACAGGTATGCAGAGATTGTAGACTGCGAGTGAAACGAACAGTAGCAGAAGAAAAGCAAAAGTCTTGGATTGATTTTACAAATAAATTGGAAGAAGATAGTAAAGCAAATTCCAAATTGCTGTACAGTGTTATTAAAAATACCAGGAGTAGTTATGAGCAAATAACGGCTTTACAGAAACCAGATGGGAGCATCACTAGGGAAGACACAGAAATAAGAGAAATTATGAAATTATATTTTGAGAATTTATACAATGGTATAAAGAAGGACTCCAGCCCTAATGCACAGATTCAGTCAAGTGATAATATATCTGAAGAAACGTCGCCAACTTGGAGTGAAGTAGAATCAGCCCTTAAAAGTATGTGCAATGAACAAGCTACTGGCTTTGATGAACCAAGTGCAGACATGATTAAAGCTGCTGGCCCACAAGGAATTCAATGGCTATACAGGGTAATAAGGGCAATATGGAATGATAAAATAATACCAGATGACTGGAAGAAGGGAGTTATAGTTCCCCTGTTCAAGAAAGGAAGTCGAAAAAAGTGCAACAACTATAGAGGTATTACTTTACTGTCTCATGGTTTTGAGAAGATTCTTGAGAAAAGATTAAGGAAAATTATTTAACCCCAACTGCAAGAAGAGCAATATGGATTTAGGAAAGATAGATCAACTATAGACCTCATATTCGCACTGAAAATGATATTGGTAAAGCACTGGGAGAAAGATCGTAATTTGACATTTGTGTTTTTAGACATCGAAAAAGCATTCGATAGTGTCCCTAGAACAACTATATGGGAGTGTCTTAAAAAGAAGAATGTGACTATGGAACTCATTCAGAGAGTAAAAATGCTTTACGATGACTGCTACAGCTGTGTTCAAGAAGGAAATGGATATTCAGATTGGTTCCAGACATCTAGAGGAGAGCAACAAGGCAGTGCCCTTTCACCATTACTATTCATCACCATCATGGATGAAATCATAAAGGAAGTGAAGCAGAACACCAATATGGATCTTCAAGCATTTGCTTTTGCAGATCTGGGGAAATAGTGAGCTGGAAGTCCAGGAAAGGCTGAACGTTGGAATGATCATTTGAAAAAAATATGGACTGAAAGTAAGTGCTACAAAAACTGCTGCAATGTCTGTTAACAGACAGAGAAGTAAAGAAAATATAATGCTGGAGGGTGTACAATTGGAAACAGTAAACCAGTATCAGTACCTTGGATGCTTAATATCAAGTGACAACAGAATACAGCTTGAATTAAATAGCCATATTCAGAAATCAAGTCAATTCTATCAGCAAGTTCGATATCTACTCTGGAATAAGCAAGTGCCACTAAGATCGAAACAAACTCTGTTTCGAACATACTTTGTCCCTATATTGACCTATGGGTTGGAAACATGCACAACTACCAAAAAAGATGACAGCAGACTTCAGGCTTGAGAAATGAAGTTTCTAAGAAGCATGCTTCAAAAAACTAGGAAAGACAAAGTAAGAAATGAGAGGATAAGAGAACAAGCTGGAATAAATCAGTCCCTGAAGGAGACCATAACTAGGGCACGTTTGCGATGGTTTGGCCACGTCAAACGTATGACAGAAGGAAGAATTGCAAAACAATGGTTACCTACTGAGATTACTGGAAAGAGACCTGTTGGAAGACCTAGGAGGAGATGGCTGGACCAAGTGAAGGAAGATATCACATCCAAGGGAATCAACTGGGATGAAGTCTTGAAGGAGCAGTGGTACATGAATCGACCAAATCGGAGAGCGCTCGTATACCACACCCGGGAAACTGGAGTGGAAACTTGATGATGATGATGATGGCACGGGCCGGGCCATATGCGGCCCACGGGTCATAGGTTGGGCAGTCCTGCTGTACCCTATCTCATATGGTGTGAACATAGGTATAGAACAAAACAAATTTTCCTAGTGGTGACTTATCATCTCAAGAAGAAGTCATAAGCTTCAGTGTCATTTTCCAGACTCCACAAAACCTACAAAAAACTGTGACATTAATTTATTTCAAAATTGACGAAAAACCAGCACTGGGTTTCCCCACCCACTGTTCTGTAAATTGGTACATGCTAGTTATCTGGCCGTAACTCATCCCGATCCGTCTGCTGCAGGATACTGCTGGGCTTGGTCATTTGCAGATGAATCTGAATGTATTTACCTGGGCCAGGTGGAGCAATGACAGTTCGGTTCCTCTGCCGCAGAGCAACTTGCCGAGGAGATGAGCAGCTATGACTGCAAGGTGACCACGACGACCAGGGCGAGAGGACACAGTCGAATGGACAAGGCAGCAAGCAAGGTTCATCTCCTGGAGGCTTCACTTGCCGCCGCAAGCACATGGAGTCGTCAACGATTCCCTGTAAAAAATTTCAACAACTGAGTCTTGTTCCAGGATTTATAATGTACACTTTTACAGTTTATTCCTTGTTTAGGATTGATGATACAGGTAGTTGTATAACACTGTTGTATAGAAAAAATGTTGTATACAAATACCACTACCGGTATTATTAAAATTTTGAGTGCTTGTAGATTATGTGCATGTTGATATATACACATTTTACAACATTCAGAGAGACTGTACACATTTTATGAATTTCCTTGAAATTCTCACTCATTTGTTTAGCCTGTAAATTTACAATTAATAAATTATATTGTTACAATATGACAAAGACCGGTCGAAATAGGATATCAAATTCATACAGAGCAGGAAGAGCATTCGCCTTGTGTGTGGCATACATATCATCGATTACAATTTCTTAAAATTGTATAATGGCTTAGTCGAATAACACGTTCTATGTAAATGCTTTATGTACTAAAAAAAAAAAAGACATAGATAGTCAGTCTGAAAGACTGGACTTTATATCATTTTAAATGCTAGCAGCCGAGTACCAAGAAGGCAGTGCGAGAACAGAGTTTAATGATTTGTTAGTTTACATTTTAGACTGGACTGTTTCCTAAATTAGGGTTGAACTGGTATCATTTTATTTACAACAACCTAAGTTAAGTATAGCTAAATGTAACGTTTTACTATGACGTCACACATCTCAGTGCATTCTCGGTACATTTCATCCCGTCACCGTAATGTAACGCCAGACCCCAGATAAAGTCGACATAATCATTTAAAATGATAAAATAATGAATAGGAAGGAAAATTGAATTTGTGTTTGTATAAACTTGTAGGCCCATCTAATTATATTTTCAATTTTAATTTTGTTTCCTGTGAGAAAATGTTTTATATGCATCTTCAGGTTTGCATGAATCCTTTAAATTCTTTTAATTTACCGTATATACCCGAATGTAAGACGAGGTTTTTTCCCACTTTTTGTGTTATAAAAATATGGGGTCGTCTTATATTCAGGGTATAAAAATATATATATTTTTTTAAATTGTAATTATTATTTGCTAAGTAGTATGTGGTGTTGGCATCTTGTAACTCGCAACAAATCAATGCATTAATGAAGATTAAAATATGGTTTGTTATGTTTAATTACCATGCATATACGAATAGCGTACATTTTGAGGTTAGGATTTACGCATACACGTCATTTTAAGCGGATAAATTATATGTTCGAAAGAATATGGAAATATGTTTTAAAACAATCTTTACAAGAACAACCAGTCAGTTTTACGAGCAGTAATTGTGTGATCAACGTATCTTAATTTAATAACGTCTCCCATTCTTGAACAAAGAAATTATAGAGTATGTCTTGGAAAAGCGGGCAGAGGGATTTCCGATAACGCGAGATAGAAATGTTTTATATGCATCTTCAGGTTTGCATGATTCCTTTAAATTCTTTTAATTTAATTGGAAGAATGTTATATACCGTAATTTTGATGAGAAATACAGAAAGTTATGTTTAGCTATACTTAACTTAGGTTGCTGTAAATAAAATGACACCAGTTCAAACCTAATTTAGGAAACAGTCCAGTCTAAAATGTAAACTAACAAATCATTAAATCTATTCATTATGTGTATTTGCATTCTTATGATTTAAAACTAAAGCTAGACTGAATCAGCAGGATAAAGAAAATAAGCCCAACATAAAAATACCCATACTGTAGATATTTTAGTTGGTCTTCCTAGAATGCTTTCTAAATTCTAGTTTCTTGGTTGTAAATTTTGAGCCCATCTTTCTAGATAAATAACAACCTTAATTACTGAAAACAATATTATCAACTACTTTTATGCAGGTGCATACAACCCAGAAATGGTGCTAACTCAATACTCGACAACTGAGTCCCTTTCAAATACACAAACACATTTTATGTTTCATTAAGTGTTTATGTTATATTAAATCCACCCAAAATAACTGGGCTCCTATGAATGTGTTGACTGACTGAAGAACAATCCCAAAGAAAATACAGAGCAGTTAGCTTGGCCTTAGGTTAGAACTACACATTGACTGCATGTCATTTGCAGAGGCTTTCGATCTGTAACCTCCCACTCAATCTACTGAGAGTATACACAGTGTCAGTTTATCTATACAGGCGATGTTGAAAGTGATATCCATCTGCAGTCACACATTCCTGACATCTTTTGATGAAATTACCATTCAAACACTTGAGTTCTTTTTGGTAATGTTCTGTATTTCTTCTCTCTTACATTTTTTAATGGATAGCAGTACTTCCGTACTTTTACCCAGCCTTTCCAACACCTCGGTATTTCACACTTTTTCTGTCCACGAGATGTGCTAAATCCACATTTCAAAGGCTTCCAGTTTTTGCACAGGGCCTGAGTTTAAGTCCACCAATCCATACCATACAACATTGTAGGTAACACATATCCTCGAACCATTCTCAACCTAAGATCCAGGTCTAAGTTACAGTTAGAGACCAAGTTCTTCATTTTAACAAATGTGCTTCTCCTGACTGTCCATCCAATTTTGGTTTAGAAATACTCCAAAGTATTTATAATGCTGAACACGTTCAATTTCTACATTCTCCAGTTTGAACTTATATAGCCTGAATACTATTTTGCTTGCTGGTGATCGTAACTTGGTCTCCTTTATGCTCATTCAGAGACCCCAATTGCCACAAGCAGTGCTAACTCTCAGTAGAAGAACTTACAGATCATCTGCACTTTCAGTCAACAGCACTGTATCATCTGCATATCGAATATTAAAAACATGCTGTCCAGTAATTGGTATGCTTGCCTACTGCTTCATTCAGTAAAACCTCAGAGTAAATGTTGAAAAGTAGAGGGGAGAGTACACATCCTTGTCGAACACCACGTATAAACTGGTCTTCATCAGACAGCTGGTCATCGAACCTAACCATAGCTTTCTGGTTCCAATAAAGGTTAAGTTTATTTTTTTGAGTTCCTCGCAAATGAAAGTCACTTACAGTAACATTGGGGGAATAATTGGATTATAATCCGTTAGAAATAATCTTTCCACCAATAATTTTTTTTAATGTCTTCTACTAAATCATAATTTCTTCCCCTTTTGGAATCTTTTATTTTAATACCTACTCAATACATAATTAAAATATTCTTAAATTACAATGTTGCACACATATTAGTCCTTCTTCAACAATCGTTTTATTAAAATAATCTTTTACAAGTATAAAATGGTTCTGTTATTCATTAGTTGCAACTACTACATTTGAAAATATTTTAATTTTTTAAATAAAATGTCTGAACACTTAGTTGAAATCGTTAGTGCATAGTCTAAATTCATTGTTTCCCATTTTTCTACATACAATTTTATTAGGAGATTAGCATCATTTGATTTGAAATGGTTTTGTTTTTTGATGTGTGTTGGATTTTGACTTGATAGGTTGCCAAGTTGATTTTAATGATTTTGTTTTTGTTTGGACTTTCCACTTGATAGTGCCTTTCACATCTTAAGGTTCGTGAGTTGTGTTGGCAAATTACGGATTATGATCCTCTTTTTAAACAATAATATTGTCACACAATGGTAGAGGTATTGTTATAATATAGATGTCAAAATGGATCTTTTGGCATAGTTTTTCGAACTTTCTTCGATATTGGTTCTCACAACATTGAGGAAAGAAAAAGAAAAAAAGAATATTTAGTATGATTAATTAAAATATTCGACAACATGTATTAATTGAAATAAATTGCAGAGTTGTCTTAGGAATGTATAAAGCAATTCAGCTTACCCCATTTAGTTGTTTGAATGGTCGGGAGTTCTAACTTGGTCTGGCAGAGTTATGTACCGTACTGAGTCTGAGATAGTGGTCAGCCGGTATGTCAAATAATATGATGGGAAAAGACCCAGAGGCATGATATAGATGAGATGGTAGGCTAGTTGTAGCCGTTACTTGGGAAGTCTCTACAAGAGGCAACCCAAGTAGCTGGCCAAGAGATGACTAACAAGAGAGATTAAGACAATAGACGGACTGAAGCACCATCATCCCCTTCCAAGTCCTTATCCAGTTTCATTCTTCTTCACTGATTTCATCTCTCATTTACTCCTCTGATGTGGTTGGCTTCAGGAAGGCACATGGCCATAACAAATATCTACCACACTGGGCCGTAGAGAGCGATCTCATGCCCTAGGACAAGGTCTTCTGGGCCCCTCTATTTTACCCCCCCACACACTAAAAAAGCTCCATGCATTTCCGCCCCTTAAAACTTCAATCGTCATCATCCGTGGAATTTAACTTGCCCAAACAATTATTATTATTTTACTTTTTCTTTTCAGTTATTCAGCCACTCTCTCTATTTTTTAGCCGATTTTCAATTTTGAAACAAGTAGTTCCGTGAAGAACTATACAGCCTATTTTCATATATCCTACTTATGTTAATTGCCACTATCAACATACACAATTTCAGTTTGATTGCTGTAATAGATTCGTAGATATTGAGAACCGACTAAATATTTCGGATGGTCGCCATGTTGGATTTTATATATGTAGGTCCTAGAGTTATGTACTGTTACATGCAGATTATTGTGAACGTGTAGTATTCAAACTTCAACCGCATAATTAGGACACAAGAAAAAACAAGGAGATTTTAAAAATTTTCACAGCTGCCATCTTGAGGCTATGGAAACAATTGAAATAAATTAGATGCCAGTGGATTAACATTCGTATAAGGATTTACTGTACCAAGTTTCACTGCACGCGGATGGTTAAATTGCGAGAAACGTCCATGTGAATATTTATCATTCGCGTCACCGCCATGTTGGATTTGTGATCACCAGGTTATTTAAAGTCCTATAGGTGAACTTAAGTTCATAGCCCCTATGAACCTTTAAAAAATGCAGTTTGATTGCTAAAATAGATTCGTAGATATTCAGAGCCGTCTAAATATTTTGGATGGTCGCCATGTTGGATTGTTAAATGTATAGGCCATAGAGTCATGTACCATTAAAGGAAAATTATTGCATAGGTTCATTATTCAAACTTTCACTTCGATCGCATGACTACATCACAATAAATAAAATCTTAATTTTAAAATTCGCACTGCCGCCATCTTGAGGTTATGTAAACAATTGAACTAAATTAGATACCAGTGGATTACAATGTGTATAAATATTTCCTGTGCCAGGTTTCAGTGCGCTTGGAACATTAAATCGCGAGAAAGGTCTATTTAAAATTTTAAAATTCGCTTGGCCGCCATGTTCGTTTTGTAGTTAACCGGTTTTTGAAAGTCTTATAGATGGACTTCCAGTAGTGCCCTTTATCTCCGTACAAAATTTCAGGGTTTTACCGCTAATAGTTTCAGAGATATAGAATGCCGGTGAAATATTTCGCACATCCGCCATCTTGTGATTATGTAAACAATTGAACGAAGTTAGATGTCGGTGCATTACAATGTATATAAACATATACTGTACCATGTTTCATTGCCTTTGATTGGTCAAATCGCGAGAAACGTCTATTTAAAAGTCGCAAATTCGCTTGGCCGCCATGTTGGTTTTGTAGTTACCAGGTTTTCAAAAGTCATATAAGTGAACTTATAGTAGTTCCCTCTATCACCATAGAAAATGTCAGGGTAATATCGGTAATAGTTTCGGAGATATTGAATGCTGGTGAAATATTTCGCACAGCCGCCATGTTGGATTGGTGAGTCGTAACAAAATTTGAAGGGCACGGTCGAGGTCGCCGGGAATAGTGCTATGAACTTTCCGAGTTTCATTGAAATCGCTCCAGCCGTTTAGATTTTATTAGGGACACACACACACACACGAATCACACACACACACACGGACAAAAGGTGATCTCATAAGCCTATTTTTTCAAAATTGAAAATAGGCTAAAAATAGGCTTATGAGATCACCTTTTGTCCGTGTGTGTGAGGTGTGTGTGTGTGAGGTGTGTGTGTGTGTCCCCCTAATAAAATCTAAACGGCTGGAGCGATTTCAATGAAACTCGGTAAGTTCATAGCACTATTCCCGGCGACCTCGACCGTGCCCTTCAAATTTTGTTACGTCTCACCAATCCAACATGGCGGCTGCGCGAAATATTTCACTACCATTCAATATCTCCGAAACTATTACAGATATCGCCCTGAAATTGTGTACGGTGATAAAGGGCACTACTAGAAGTTCATCTATGAGACTTACAAAAACCGGGAGACTACAAAACCAACATGGCGGCCAAGCGAAGTTGAGACTTTTAAATACACTTTTCTCGCGATTTAATTATCCAAACGTAATGAAACTTGGTACAGCAAATGTTTATGCACATTGTAATGCACTGAAGTCTAATTTAGTTCAATTGTTTACATAACCTCAAAATGGCGGCTGTGCGAAATATTTCACTGACATTCTATATCTCCGAAACTATTACAGATATCACCCTGCAATTTTTTACGGTGATAAAGGGTACTGATACAATTTTATCTATGTATATTTCATAATCCTGTAAAGTACAAAACGAACATGGCGACCAAGCGAATTTGAAATATTTTAATAGACTTTTCTCGTGATTTAACTCTCTGAGCGCTGTGAAATGTGGTACACTAAATGATTTTGCAGATTGTAATGCACTGCCATTTAATTTAATTCAATTGTTTACATAACCTCAAGATGGCGGCTGTGCGAAATTTTAAAATTAAGTTTTTATTTCTTGTGTCGTAATCATGCGATCGAAGTGAAAGTTTGAATAATAGACCTAGGCAATAATTGTCCTTGAATGGTACATAACTCTATGGCCTATACATATAACAATCCTAAATGGCGAGCTTCCAAAAATATTTAGACGGTTCTCAATATCTATGAATCTTTTACAGCAACCAAACTGATTTTTTTTAATGTTCATAGAGACTATGAACATATGTTCACCTATAGGACTTTCAGTAACCTGGTGAGCACAAATCCAACATGGCGGCGACGGGAAGTATAAATATGGACGTTTCTCGCGAATTAACTATCCGGGTGCCATGAAACGTTGCACGTTAAATGCTTATACAAATGTTGATCCACTGGCATCTAATTTATTTCAATTGTTTGCATAATCACAAGATGGCTGGTGTGCGTACTTTTAAAATCTCGTTTTTACTTCTTGTGTTCTAATCATGCGATTGAAGTTTGAATACCACACGTACACAATAATCTTAATGTAATAGTACAAAAATAAAAATCCAACCTGGCGACCATCTGAAATATTTAGACGGTTCTCAATATCTACGAATCTATTACAGCAATTAAACTGAAATTTTGTATGTTGATAGAGGCAATTAACATGAGCAGGATATATGAAAATAGGCTGTATAGTTCTTCACGGAACTACTTGTTCTCTCTCTCATTGGCTGTTTTCTTACTTCCATTAGTCCTAGACATATTCATGATCACTGTGCTTTAAAAACTCCATTTTCATTGTATCTGAATGTGTGCAGGCGTCACAAGAATAAGCCATCATTGTTTTCAAAATGTTTGAAATAAAGAGTCGTATTTTTTTCTGAGAATGAATTAGAAACGTAAAGAGCTCTTCAACTATAGCATGTTATAAATTAAATGGACAACTCTGGCAACTTTGCCATTTCCCCAAAAGGAAAATGAAAACCACAATTATAAAATTAAATATACAGTATGTTCTCTTTGAATGTTCTGGATACTCGTCACTGGCTGTACCTACATCGAACAGTGGCATATCAGAAACATTCAAAATAGGTTAGACATTAAATTAAATACATTTGTCCACTTTAAAGTTCTTTTACTGTCTCGGGTTCCTCAACAAATCCGGGCCCTGAGGCTGCAGCCCCGCTTGCCCCTCCCTCTCGTCGGGCCATCTACCACATAGGAAACTACTTGCACCTCATCCCTGACCCCATAGAAAAGGGAATCTTACCCCATACAGAGCTCGACACGATACTCCCCTGGAGCGGCGCCCCTCACCACAGTGTTTCACTCCAGGGTCGAGCTCGCAGGGTCCCCATGGACCTTCGCTCCATGTATGGCAGGCCGGCTGTGGACACGGCTGAACTTCCTTCACACTGGGGCAGGGCAATCCCTGTTCGCTTGGGAGCACTTCTACTGTGCGCCGCCGTTCCCGGTAACCTGTAATCAATATTTTCCTTAATTATTTTATAGCATATTTGAGTTGGAGTACAGGAGCATTTGGATGTATGGGAAGAAATAGTACATGGATATGGGATGAAGCTTAGCATAAGCAAAAGCGAGTGGATGATCACAACCAGGAAGAAGGAGAGAGTCACAACTGGGAATAACAATTGGTCGGGAAGAATTAAAGAAAGTAGAGAGTTTCAAGTATCTGGGAAGCATGATACAAGAAAATGGAAGAAACGACAGAAAAATAAATTAGTGGGAGAGGCAAGCAGAATTGTTCAGGAAAAGTGTTAGGAGCCAGATATGGAGTAAAGATGTCCCTCAAAACAGCAAGAGGGTTATATATAGGACGTACTACGTTGCAATCCTGACGTATGCCTTAAAGACCTGGGTTATGAAAGGAAGGGAGCGAAGCAGAATGCAGGCTTGTGGTATGAAATTCTTGAGAAACAGTATTGGAGTGACAATGGTGGACAGGTTAAGGAATGAGAAGATCAGAGAATTAGTCAAGGAGAGAGCATTACAGGATAGGATAGAGGAATCAAGGCTAAAATGGTATGGGCATGTTAAGCAAATGGATGGGAGGATATCCAGGAAGATACACGAGATGAAAATAGAGGGAAAAAGACCAAGAGGAAGGCCAAGAGATAAGTGGCTGAAGGGTGTGGAGGACTGCGCGCGAATGAAAGGTGAAGACTGGACAAAGGTGGTGTCAGAGAGATGGTGGGATAACAGAAGACGATGGAGGGGCTTATGTTCCAAACAGACCCGGCCAGTGGCTGGAAACTGTACAAGATGATGATGATGATTAGAGTGGGAATCAAAGCTCAGGACAGGGAGGCATGGAGAACAACAACAACAATAACAACAGACATCTAAGCGAATTTACTTTAGGCCTATATTGAATGTTTAGGTAAATGGTCATTTCTGCTGTGTTATGAAATACGCAATTACCTTGTGCAGGGGGATCTCCAAACTGTGGACATTCCAGTGGACGGCAAGGACCCCAAGGCCCCCATTCACCAACTTCACAGTCCCGTGGGCATGCAACTTCACACCTGCAGTAATCAAGCACAGTATTGTATTCTATATACTCGTATATACATAGGTGATTTGATGCTAATTTAAAGTCTATACTCAGTACTCATTATTAGTGAATATACAATACTGGTATATATTTTCAGGTCAATGGGTAGAGGCCACAGGGGTAGAGAGCTAGATTTATTTTTGTGCATCATTATCTTTTATTACATTATTTTAAAGAAGTAGGTACAAGTGTTTAAGCAGTAAAAATATATTCTTTGATTTTGTTTGTCTTCATTGGGAGTCATAATAATTCCACAGCCTAATATGTTTCTCCCGACTCTTTATATATGTGTGCGTGCATATGAAGAGGGACCACATGTCAAGTATTGAGATAAAGGTACTGTCTTGTTCCATAATATGTAACTAATATCATTTAATTGAATTGAATGCCTCCGAAAAAAAATAAGGCCTTAAATTAGCACGTAATGTTACAACATATTCTCATGTAAATGTTTTTTAACGAATATATATATATATTTTTTTCCAGATTTTGCCAAGGGACCTATCTACATTTTTAAAAATATTTTGTGAACCAATAATTGTACAAAGTCCTGTGAGGATTCAAATTAAAGGGCATAACGCCCTCTTTGCTGTGACCCATTTATTTTTATTTTCAGATTTGTCATAGGGCATAATAGTCCGGCGGATTAAGGGAAGAATTGTGCAAATAGAGGTAAAAGCGATTTTATTTTTTAGTTACGTTAAGGGGTCCATAACGAACGTTTTCAGCCATGGAGGCATTCTGTACACCCCCTGGTTAATATTTTACAGACCCCCAAACATGTGACGGGATGTGTACCCTTATGTTATGGGTTAAAAATTCCTAATTATTTCTTTATGGGCAAAATTATTAAAATTAGTATCATTTCTGATGTTTCTGAGGGCAAGGAATTCACGTTTGGGGTCATTTTTCTTGTCGAGGGCAGGAGGGTGGCGCTACAGGGGGCGGGGGCTCAAAACCCATAAAACTTGGTGGCACACATCGCTGTCGTCAACAATAGATAGATATTTATTCAATTAATTCCAAAGAGCCATAGGCTCGTACAGAGGAATTGTACAGTAATATGTGTGTTTACACACCAAGGAAGAAAATTCTGAAGGTAACACAAATTGATGAATAAGGACATAGGCCTATTATAAGGTTGATACCATATCTAAGTTTGTTTAGACCAAGGTCCCTTAAAATGATAAGCACTTAGGACTTTTAATCTTATACATAACTTAACTTATTTGATGTATTAAGATGCATCAAATTTTTCCCACAATACTTCCATAGTTTTCCTCTTAAATACCGACAAAGTTGGTGCACTTTTTACTTCATCAGGAAGTTTATTATATGACTGTGATGCAGAGAACTTGAAACTATTTCTACGATATTTAGAAGAGTGAATGATATATAAGGCTACGTCCTTCGCATGCCTAGTTCCATAAGAATGATTGTCTGAGTTCAAGATGTAGGGAGAGCTATAGAGTATTGTGTTGTGTTTAATCTTGTATATTAGCATAGCTGCTCGGAGTTCTGCACTTATGCTGAGGGGTAGAATTTTACTTTTGATGTACAGATCTTTTACTGGAGTGCAGTAAGGAAGGTTAAATATGTTTCTAATAGCCCTATTCTGAATAGTCATTAAATCATTCAGTGTGGATTTCCTGCAGTGAGCCCAAATAACATTTAAATATTGGAGCTTGCTATGTACAAGTGAATAGTAGATTTGTTTTACAAGGTTTAGGGGAATAAGATACCGAAGTTTCCTTAGGATCCCCACTACAGGTGAGAGTTTCTTAGCAATTCGTTCAACGTGTTCAATCCAGGTCAGGTGTTTGTCGATGATTAGACCTAAATACTTTGCCTGATTAACCTCTTTTATTTCAATATTATTTATATATATTTTGTCATGTGTGATTTCTTTTATGCTTTGTTTTGAAATTACCATGTAATTGGTCTTCTGTAGGTTCATTGTTAATTTATTGGCCTGGAACCATTGTGAGAGAGTATTTATATCTTGTTGCACATTTTGTATGATTTCAATTATGTCTTTCCCAGTGTAGAAGATATTTGTATCATCTGCATACAATTTGATATGCCCTCTCAAATTACATTCCACAATATCATTTATATACATTAAGAATAATGTAGGTCCAAGTATAGATCCTTGTGGAACGCCATGAGTTATATATTTTCCTGAACTTATGCATTTATTCAAAGCTACATGCTGCTTTCTTCCAAGAAGGTAGCTTTGGAACCATTTTAGAGCTATACCTCGGACACCAGCATTTTCTAATTTTGACAACAGTATTTTATGATCTACTGTATCAAAGGCTTTTGTGAGATCAATAAATAACCCAACTGCCATATTATTTTTGTCAATAGTTTCTTGTAGCATTGTTATTAGGTCAACAGTTGCTGCCTCAGTACTAGATTTTTCCCTGAATCCATATTGCATATTATGAAGGAATGTATTCTTGTTCAGAAATGAAAGCAATCTTGTTTTTACCACTTCTTCCAGAATTTTTGAAACTACCGATAAAATAGAAACAGGTCTATAATTATTTGGATTTCTTTTGTCACCACCCTTAAATATAGGAACTACTTTGGCCACTTTTAAGTCATCTGGTATCATGCCAGTAACTAAGGACTCATTAATCATTTCAACCAAGATTTTAATAAATGATTGCATATTGTTTTTAATGAAATTTGTCTTGATCCTATCTAAGCCACAGCTCTTTTTATTCTTTAAATTTGTGATGATGGACTTGACCTCTGCTTCATCTGTTGGATATAAGTAGAGGGAATTTGACTGCTTGTGGTCCTTACTGAGGATTTCCTTCTGTTCAGGAATAGCTTTTGCTAGACTTCCAGCAATGTTTGTGAAGAACAAGTTGAATGATTCGCATAGCTCTTGATTGTCTGTGATAATTTTGTTGTCTATTTCAAGTGAAGTGCATGTCTCAACTGTTGGTTTTTTGTTGTGTATGATTTCTTTGATAGTCTCCCAAGTTTTTTTTGGAATTGTTTCCATATGTTCTGAATTTTTCTGAGTAGTAATTTGACTTTAGTCTTCTTTTTAAGTTTGTTACACTATTCCTGCATCTACAGTATTCTTGGTTCATATCATTATTATTTTTGTGAAGGGGATTTTTGAGCTTTGCATGCAGACTGTCTCGTTGTTTTATAAGTGTAAGGAGTTCAGCTGTGACCCATGGTAAGTTAGTAGTCTGTCTTTTATTGTTAGTTTTGTTTGTTATTTTTCTTTGACTATGCCTGTTCCTTAGATTCAATTGTTTGATGAAAGAGTTATATAGAGAGTTAACAGTACTGTTTGCATCATTATGGGAATCAGCGTTTATAGATATATTAGTTTCAGGAGTGTGTTGCCTATCCCAAGAGTCCTCGTGTGTTGTTGATTTTGTCGAGTTATGTGACTGAGTGTACGTGCTATAATTGGTCTTGGAAATATCAAGAATTAATATACTGTGATCACTAATATCATATTACCAATACACCAGGAATTCTGCCACCCAACACCGAAGCGACTTCACTCGAGGAGACCAACCAGTTTATTGGCCGACCAACTTCTGGCAAATCGATTCAACCTAAACCAATGCTGGCAGGACGAATGGTCAAACTCAACGTCTGGAACTAGTGCCCAGGAGATCAACCCAACGGTGAAAATACAAGGATTTGACCTTCCTAGAAAATTATGGTGTCGCCTCAATAGACTGAGAACCAGGCACGGCCGTTGCAATTACCTATGCCATAAGTGGGGTTGGATAGATTCCCCATTGTGTCAATGCAATGAGGAGGAACAGACCATGGACCATATCATCCAGCGCTGCCCTCTACACGCCTACTCCGGGAGCCCTAGTGATCTGTTTCATCTTCGAGAATGTACTGTGGAATGGCTCCAAAACTTGAACTTGGATTTGTGATTTGTTTTTATGTAATTCACCATACGATTAAATAAATAAACTAATATCATTGCTGACATTTGATATTTTATAACTTAATTCTGAATTGTTTAGTGACACGTGATCTATTAAGGTAGCTGCAGTGTCACAAAGTCGTGTAGCATATTTAGTGTTGCACTGTTTAAACCCATAGCATGCTATTAGATTTAGATATTTCCTTCTTAATTGATCATCAGCTAGGATATCAATGTTGGTATCTCCGAGGAAGATGCATAATTTATTGTTTATCTGGCTAAGAAAACTTTCAAATGAATTTAAGAAGGGTATGGCATTGCTTCTATTGGGGTTATATGCTGCAATAATATCAATGCTTTTATATGTTGGCCTATTACTTTTAACATCATTTCTGAATACCTCAATCCACATCAAACTATGATTAATTTCACACTTTCTTATAACATTCACTTTCCATTTGTGTGATACATTAATACCCAGACCCCCACCAACTTTGTCATCTCTATGAGCAAACACACTTGTGAAATTGTTGAAGTTATAAAAATCTGCCTCATTACTTTTCACCCAGGTTTCTGTAACTACCAATACATCTATCTGGCCTATCATTTGCAAGAGAATTTCAATGTCATCAAGCTTATTCCGAATACTTCTGCTATTAATGTTCAAACACCTAACCTCGCCAACTAATTCTAATGAGTTTATGCATGCACTTATATTACAGTCCTGTTGCATGAACTCATCCAAACAGTTGTACTTATGTTCACTGCACTCTACTTCACCTAGGTGTCCACTTGTAGTCAGCGCTTTCTTCTCTCTAAACAATAAGATATCATCACTCGTTCTAGCAATTAGTTTTCCGAGAGTAAAAACTTGGCAACTCTGTTTAAAAGTTTTCCAAATTTCATTGTTCCTCTTCTATTGAGGTGGAGACCATCATAAGAAAGGTCCCTGTCTTGTAACCAAGAGTTCCCTTCTAAAAAAACAATGTTTTTTTCACTACACAACCAATCCAGTGTTGAATTCACGGCATTAATGTATCGTGAGTCTATGTCACGTCTTTGTAATACACCACTAACACACACTTTCGAACTCGGAAAGGCACTCTTCACTTCGTCCACGAGCTTGTCCATGTCATTCATAATGTGAGTTGGTGTTGGAGAACTGTTCAAGCAATTGGTCCCTACATGAATCATTATCACCTCAGGGTCTTCTCGAACCTCGTTTGCCCATACCTTTCTAGTTAATTGATCAGTTCTTATTCCTGGATAGCAATAGACTGCGGCATCATCAACTACTGCGCCTACATTTCGCAGAATTGAGTCACCCATGACAAGTACACGGGGACGTCTCCTTTTCTTAGGGTTATGGGTAGGTTTGTCGCGTCTGGATGTCTCGTTTTCAATACCGGTATCTTGTCTTTCTTCTACTTGGGAATCGGAACGGCTGAGGATTTCAAACGGATTCTGGGAGATAAAGTCGTTAGGAATATTCCCAGATTTCACCAAGTTAGGCCTACTTCTTGGAAAGCGTGCATTGGTTTTAGACCTAACCTCTAAATAGTCTGCCTGAGTAGGCCTATCTTCTTCTGCTTGTAGTCGTTCTTTAAGGAGACATATTTGTGACTGTGCATTTTTTAAATCAACCACAAGCATTTTGATTATTTCCTCTTTGGAGGCCAATTCTAATTTGAGGAGTTCAGCTTCATTCGCCGCTCGCGGCAACTCGTACTTGTTTCCCTGTTGATTTCGTTCACATCTCAAAAGTTTTTCGCCACTACATGATTTGTCTTCACAATTAAGACACACCTCTTCAAGAAATAAAGAATTGTTATCACATTGAACACTTACATCACCCGATTGGGAACAATTTTCAAGAGATAACCGTTTGTGACTTACATTTAACATCGCCATCTTTACTTTTTGATTTATTCTTTTTTCTTTTGCCACATCTTTCCGCGGGAAACAGCATCATGTCAATGAATCACTATTGTTAAGTGAAACAGTGACATGAAGAATGATAATACTTTCAGGAAAACAATTAACCTTACTTCCATGCTATAAACAGTAACTTATGTAGGCTACTAGGCTTCGAGCATTCATAGTTACGATTTAAATGAAAGTAATGTTGAATTTTTCAAGTGATCGTTTTTTTTTTTTGGCGGTCAGTATACATAACAAGTAGTTTTAAAGATTTCTAGTTTCCAATTTAAACAAGAATACTTACTAAATTAAATGTCAGGATTTGATTTGCAAGCATGCGTGCAATAGATACGGTACTGAAGTGTTATTACGCAGTCACTTAAGTAATTCACTGTGGGAATTCAACTTATGTGAAACTGAGTATGATAACTAGCCCCATGTACAGTGGAACTTGGATAATTCAAACCTCAAGGGACCAGTAAAAAAATTCGAATTAAGAAAGTTCTTTGAAAAGGGTAGAGAAAATATATTGTATCACGTTTACATAATGATTTACGTTCAACAAAGCAGATTAACAGACAAGTGTACTTAATAATGACTATCATGAATAACCTCAAAAGTTTCAAATGAAAAATAAAACCAAAATATACTATTCACCTATTTAACGACAGTAGTTATCCAGCTATCTAATTAAGTCTTAGAGAAATCTACTGTTTTTCAAAAAAGTTTGAGATATTTACCTGTTTCCTACAATTAAGTCTCTCGGCGATCACAAAAGAATCTAACAAATTTAAGGAACGGAGAACAGAATCATTTACTTTCAAAAAAAAAACGCCTAAGTTCTGTGATGTGATTTGTTGCTTGGGCTGCACTTGGAACAGTTTTTTCGGGAACTGACCCAACTGTTTGGCTTCCTATCGGCTTTTTACACTAAAAACTTCGAATTATCCAAAATATAATTTGAATTAACCACGGTTTTATTAGCATTGATTGTATATAAAATGCTAGGGACTAAGAGGAAAATTCGAATTAAAGAAGATTTCGAATTATAGAAGTTCGAATTAGCCACGTTGCACTGTATTATTGGAAATATATTTCTTTCCAGCCAGTGAGTGTTGTTAAATGAAGTTCTCACTGCATTATCATTCATTGATAAACTACTGCTACATAACTACGGTATAGTACTTGCAGCCATCACTCCAGACTTATATTACAGTACATTGAATTTAAATCTGTATTTTGTCAGAAACACTCACTGCTTACCTCTGAACAGTAGGCAGTGGCTCAAGGGATGCACACAGATCTTGTGGCACAGGCTGTCCACCCTGTATCGCCACGCAGGTCACTTCTCGCAGTTGTACACCACCTCCACAGCCAACCTCCTGCATGCGAGGGCCGGAACTATCGTCTGCAGTCACCACACAAGGACTCCATTTGGATGACAGCCACTTGTACCTAGTGGATCAAAACAACATAATTTTAGTTGTATAATCAACTGTACACTACCCCTACAGCCAGGGCCGTAGAGAGTAATCACGGGTCCTCGGTAGAGTGCTTCCGAGCCCCTTCATTTTCTTGAACTTGTGACATGATTTTGGAAGTATTAAGCTTGAATTTGCTTAACCCATAAAAAAAAAGAAACTAGTAGTTCCGTGAAGAACTATACAGCCTATTTTCATTTATCCTACTTATGTTAATTGCCTCTATCAACACACAAAATTTCAGTTTGCTTGCTGTAATAGATTCGTAGATATTGAGAACCGTCTAAATATTTTGGATGGTCGCCATGTTGGATTTTTATATATGTAGGCCTTAGAGTTATATACTATTAGATGACGATTATTGCGTAGGTTCATTATTCAAATGTTGACTTTGATCGTATGATTAGGGCACAAGAAATGAAAACTTTATTTTAAAATTTTCCACAGGTCCCATCTTGAGGTTATATAAAGAATTGAACTAAATAAAATATCAGTGCATTACAATGTGTATAAACATTTGCTGTACCAGGTTTCACTGCGCTCGGATGGTCAAATCACAAGGAAAGTCTATTTAAATTTTCTTGGACGCCATGTTTGTTTTGTACTCAATAGGGTTTTGAAAGTCACACAGGTGAACATCTACTAGTGCTCTTTATCACCATACACAATTTCAGGATTATATCAGTAAATGTTTCGGAGATATAGAATCTTCTTCTCCTTCCTAGCGTTGTCCTGCTGGTGCAGGGTCTGCTTTTTTGGTCATTGACCTCCATTTTGTCCGGTTTCGTGCGTCAGCTGGATTTGGGCCGGTAATTTTTAAGTCACCATTTATTGCGTCTTGCCAACGCTGCTTCGGTCGTCCTCTGGGGCGTAGGCCTTCAAGCTCAAAATAAAGGACAGAGTTAGTAACAGTACGGTATTCGGAGATATAGAATGGCGGTGAAATATTTGGCACAGCCGCCATGTTGAATTGGTGAGACGTAATTAAATTTGGAGGGCACGGTCGGGGTCGGCTGTAATAGTACAATGACCTTACCGAGGTTCATTGAAATCACTCCAGCCGTTTAGAAGTTATTATGGAGGTGGGACACATGGACGCACACACACACTCACGGACAAAAGGTGATCTCATAAGCCTACTTTTTCATAAATAAAAATAGGTTTAAAAGAAAAATCTCTGTGGAATTTCACATGCACATATTGAGTATCAGTTTACTTGCTTTTCAGTTCTTCAGCCACTTTTCCTCTTGTCTCTCATTGCTTGTTGTTTTACTTCAAGATTTTGATCACTGTACATTTAAAATTTCATTTTCGTTATACCTGACAGTGTTCAGGTTCCACAAGAATTCAGAAATGTATAAAGCTTATAGTGGAATATTTCAGAGTTTGAATTAGAATTATAAAGATAATCATCAACTTCCGTATGTTATAAATTAAATGAACAATTTGGACAAGCCAGCTGAAAAGCAAAAGACACAATAGATATTTATAAAATTCATTATAGTTCTCCTTGAAATGTTTTGGATACTATTCATTGTTTGCATTTACATTAAACATAGTCTTATCAACAAAATTCAAAATGGTTTAGAAATGAATTTGAGTGATGTTGTCAACTTAAAGCCATCCGGGGCTCCTCAGCAAGCCCGGGGTCCGGTGCTACAGCCCCGCATGTCCCTCCCTCTAGGGCCTGCCTATGGCCGACCTGCAACATGCGCATGCAAGAACTATCATCTGTGACCATTACACCTAGCAGGGAAACACAACACTATCTCACATGTAGTCACCTGCAAGTGGAGGTGAAATGCGACACTCCAATACATAATGATTCATATTTTAACTCTCCCCAGGGAGAGGAAAACTAACCTAGTTTAAACATTCTGAGTGAATGTTTTTACTTCATTTTAGGGGCTTGGGACACCTTGGTCATCAGTCCTCTGTGTTGAATTGCCTGCTACTTACTTTTGTGCACAGGGCTGCAGTTGATCACGGTCAGTTGTCTGCCGAGTCTCAACGAGGTGTGGACAGGGTTGTCCATCTCCTTCTTGCAGACGGACAACTTCACGCTTTCGCTCGTGTACCTCAGCCCGTGTCTGGAAATAGTAAGATTTTCAGTCCACCTCCAATGTTGTAAACGCACTGAACTCGAATTCTGCCCAGCTTAGGACTTTGACTGAGCCGAGGTTCGAACCAACTTGTGAACCATGGGAGAGAAAAATTGGATATATGGAATTAAATTAATTTAATATTTATAGATGCATTTTGGGAAGTGAATGATGCATAATGAAAGTATTTTGGAAAATCATGGAGCATTTTAAGGAATTATTATTTTGGAAATATTCTGGTGAATGATATTTTAACCAACGAAGTGTTGGATCATTCGAGGCTGGAAATTGTACAAGGCTTCATGTTAGGCAGCAGAAAACCGTTTTGGTTAGCTAGGCGACAATAACAAATTATGCACACGACCCGTTGATAAGAGGCTAGTTCCAGGAGCTTCTATCACGATATTTCATCAGCCAATCAGATTGAGGCACATAAATTTTGTGGGAATCGCTTTTGTATAAATTTGGCATATATAAAGCGAAATGAACACATCTACAGGTGTAGAATGCAATATGGAATTTATTTGGTTAAAGATAAATATAAATTATTGGCTAGTAGAGAAACTATGAGTATATTTCTATTAAAATGCAGCCGTGCGAGGCTAGGAGGGAAGGCTAGCTTAGGCACGCGCGCTATCGCGGAGAAGCGAGCGAAGACTCTTATCCAGCTACTTGAACCGGACGGACGTGTCAGCCACGCGACCAGCAGTAGCAGCGGCAGAGCAGCACTTGTATACGAAAAAGAAATACGGAGCACAGGCGAGGAAGTACTGCCAGGTGATCGACCAATCGCCGAGGAAGATATTAGAGGAGCCGGTGAAGTGCAAATGTGCTGAATATTGAAGAGAACAACATTTATTTTGAAACAAAATTATCAGAAGAAGACTTCACTAAAACAGCGTTAGTCTACAGAAAAGCAATAACTACTTACTACAGCTACATTATTGCTACAATATCTATTCTACGGTTCAACAATATAGACAACATGAACGCAACGATCCTGAGTCAGGGAGGACAAACTTTTTCAACGAAAACTGAGAAGATTATAATGAGTAACAAAATCAATGAAAGGAGGTTAGTCTATACCATGGATTGGAAAGTCAGAGTGACTTAGAAGATCGAGAATCGATACATCTACAGCTGCTCAACAACTTGCAGTATTCCAAGATGAATTTCAGTACTACAAGCGAGATATCCATTATCATCAGGGGGAGATGTCAACCCAGGACATTCAGATCTACATTGATGACGCCACTCTGTTATACGGAGATAAGAAGCAGACGAACGCTTGCAGTCGATTGGACCAAGAGACGCAGTTCCCAGGTCGCTGACCGTGAAGCTAGAAGACTTGCAGTTAGCCACCACAGCCGAGCAGGAGTACAGGTGAACGCATCACGATCTAGACGGGGTAGCGAGCAGCTGTTTCGCACGCGACCGGCAGGAACTGGTTTCCAGGGAAGACGGCGCGCTCATACAGTCTCAACGGAACATCGAATACATTTTATGGAGGTATTCTCGACACCAGAAGCCATCTCAAAGGTAGAAAAACTGAATGCTCTAAAATCTGTAGTTTTGCAGTAGTATTTTTAATCCATTAAGGAGTGACCAACTTCATTGTAGATATTCTTATCTTTATTCTATGTTTATTGTAGTTAAAATTTTTGAGATTCATTGTAATTCTTTGATACGTCTTCGTGTGTCGTTTAAGACGTTATTTCATGCATTTTTGACTTAGATATTTCGTTTCATATATTTAATTTTCAAGGAATCGTATTAACATACTCACTTTCGAACGAAACTCGTTTTATAAAGGGAATGCTTCGATAGTAACATAATTCAAGAGATTGCTTCGATAATGACATATTTCATTGAAAATACTTTCCAATTGTAAGAACATTTGAACATTATGATTGTTATTAACAGTTACAAATGCGTAACAGCGACAGAATACATTTGTCTATGTATATTACATTTTTTTAATAAATGAAGCATTATTGTAAAATGCTGTAACATTGTTTGACAGACATTATTATGTCAGAATACAACTGAAACATTTATTTATAACAATATGGATGTTATAAAATTCCAATTGCGGAATACAATTTATTTGACAACGATATAGACTTGGACTATTGTTATTACGAAAGTACACTATAAAATAGGATCATGGTAGTGACAATTGAGGTCAAATGATGCCTATATTTATTAACAATTAAATTGGATACATTATTAAACTGAAATGACAGAACAGGAGATTTGTTAGTCTACCTGAGGTCTAGTACGTCTTAAGATCAGCTTAAATATGAATATCTCATATATTTAAATGTACACCAGAAGAAGAGGAAGTTAGCCAGAAAGTAGTGGTAGCTAGAGTTCAGTGTAACGATAACATCATTAAATTAGAAGGAAAGATACAGGAAAGCATAGGTAAAGCCACCCTAGAACAGATTAAATAAAATGACTATGTTAGGTTCCCAGAAGAAACTCACTGATAAGTTCAGTGACTTGAACATCACTGTTGGCAACTTAGAAGGCAAGTTGGAAGAGCAACAAAGGCTGATTACAGAGGGTACAAATATTGACATGGCTTCATGTATATCTAAATCTGTAAGCGAATTAAAAGATGAGGTTATACAATCCAATAAGGATTACATGCAAGAACTGCATGGTAAAATATTGAAGGATGTAAGTCAAATAGAAAAGAATGCTAAAACTCACAGGGATAATTTGAAATTAGAACTGTATAAGCATATAGAGGAAAGTAGAAAATCGAGCATTACCGAAATGAGAGGTATTGTAAATAAAATGGATTCGGAAAAAATTGAGGAGTTGAACGTTATCCGAGCGACTGTAAATGAAATCAACATTGATCTTGCGAAAGTAAAGTCTAGTCAGGAAAGCGAATTACGAGATCTTAGTAGCAAAGTTAACGCACTTTCTTTGGCAGGACCATGTGACCATGAAGGTTTGAAGGAAGAAATACGGTTAGGAATGCAGCGGGACATTACACAATTTTTCCTAAGTAGAGAAGAAAGGTATAAAGATGAACTAGGAAAATTCACTAAACCTGAAGAAAGAGTCGAAGAAGACAGGGAGATTATTTTTAGTCGGAGACAGGAGCGTCCACATGTATTGCAAGATCCGGAGCGTATTCAGAGGGAATATGCAGGACTGGGAGGATTCTATGATCAAGGAGGCCATAGAAGTAACCAGAATGTGATAGTAATACGAAATATTGACGACAAGCCAGCTCGTTTCAGTGGAGTTTGAAACATCACCGCAGTCGAATTTCTTAGGGATATGAGACATTATCTCGATGATAATCGCATACCGAGGGACCGAGAAATACGTATAGTCGAGAAGTATCTGGAGTCCGAAGCCCTAAATGTGCACAGAGCTTTTAAGTACACCTATACCAATTTCGAGGAGTTTGCTGACGCATTACAACGTAGATTTTGGAGCTTAGAAATGCAACAGGACATTAGGGCAGAGATATACTCGAAGAAGTATGCTCACTCTACTCCTACGCGTTATGCAACGTTCTTTACGTCGCAGCTCGCCAGGCTTCAATATCTGGATCCGCCATTGGCAGAGACCGAATTAATTCATGCTATATCGAGGCAGATGCCAAATGACCTAATCGCGGCAGATGTAAAATATTTGGAAGGCATGGCAGAGATCGTAAGAAAACTAGACCATGCTAGTTCAACACCGAATGCAACGCCCAGTACTAACACAAGAGGTAGACTAGAGCATAGGGAAGGCCACACTGTGCTGGTGGATCAAACGCAACAAACGGAGGAGAATCGCAGTAGGCCAGGTCCGAGTCGTACTAATGCATATGGGAGGAACCGTTACGAACCACCATATCGCCGATACCAAGCAAGAGTATGGAATAATGGTAAACGAAGAACAGGTTACCATAGAAACAGTGATGTGCGAAGGTATGACTATTATGACAGAAATAATAGAGGCACAGGAGGGGGTTATCGCCGATACAAGAACTGGAACGACGATAATTATGCCCGTCATCAACAACAGCAGCAACAACAACAACAACAACAACAACAACAACAACAACAACAACAACAACAACAACAACAACAACAACAACAACAACAACAACAACAACAACAACAACCACCAAGGCAACAACAACAACAGAGAGGTTGGCGTAACAATGATAATGTAAGGCAATATTACCAAGACAGAGATAGGGAAAGTCAGGACTATCGAAATAGCCACAGAGAAAATGAGGCAAGAAACAGTCAAGGGAGTGAAGAGGTACAACCTCAATCCTCGAACTCAGGAACACAGGAACAGAACCTGAGCGGGATACAAAAAAAACTCCAATTGGAAAACGGAAGTAGAGGGAGGAACAGTGTTCACCAACAACAGACATGAGATCGCCATAAACGAATTTTACCAGGTACAAGATGAAGATTTACTGTATGAAAGAGAGGAGCCAGAGAGAGGAAAAATAGCTAGATTACCTAATTTACAAATTATGTCGGAAGGAGAGAATTTAAGGACACTTCTAGATCTGGGAGCAAATGCATCTATCTTATCAGAAAGTTGCTATAACAAGTTGAAAGATAGAAAATCTATAGTATCAATGCCAGTGTCATCTATTAAAGTCCGTGGCATATTTAACGACAAAACGATGAAATGCAGAATTCAAGCACTCATGAAATTCACTATAAACGGTCTTGTTTATGAACAAATCGTTATTGTTCTAAACAAGATCAGTTCTATACTGGGGATAGATTTTATCACTAAGACAGGTGCAGTGATAGACCTAAGGAATGGCATAGTGAAGTTTAACGAGGGGAACAGCGAAGAAGAGGATGAAGAAAGAAATGAATACATCATAGAAAATGAAATCCCAGAGGAGAAGTTGGAAAAGATTATTTCGGAAGTGGAATTAGAAAAGACAGGACACTATGGTTTGAAGAAAGACAATTTTGAGGTATATGAAGGCAGATTGGAAGCATTAATCCAGGAATATTCCGATGTTTTCGATGATAAACCAGGATTTATAAAATGATTCAAGTATGAAATTAAACTGAAGGATAATACACAATTTCAAAGGAAGCTATATCCTATTCCTGAGAAATACCAAGCAGAGGTTGCTAGTCTCATTAAAGGAATGGAAAAGGATGGGATAATCCGAAAACAGGCGGCACCTTATTTGAACCCAATTACTGCAGTCAAGAAAGCGGAAGGTAGTCTGCGGGTTTGCCTACATGCTAGGGGTCTCAACAGTCTCTTGGAAAAGGAACACGACCGACCGCCCAAGATCAGAGAGCTATTAAGGAAGTTTAAGGGGATGTCATGCTTCAGTGTATTAGATTGGACTTCTTCCTTTTATCAAATTGAATTAACTGAGAATAGCAAATGCTATACAGGCTTCTTATTTGAGCAGAATAGCCACTGTTTCGAGCATGTCCCGTTTGGTCTTATAACTTCGAGCCCTGCTTTAATTAGAGCGTTGGATAACAAGCTCACAGACGAAGTGAAAGCCAATGTTATATGCTATGTGGATGATTTAATTGTTTCATCAGAAAATCCCGAGCAAAACCTACTTTATTTAAGGAAACTACGGAGAACTTGAGAGAGGTCAACATTAAAGTCAAGTTCAGTAAATGTCACTTCTTCCAACAGAAGTTTAATTTCCTGGGGCATACAATTGATCAATTTGGTTACCATCCAAGCCAAGATAAAATTGATGCCATATTAAGATTTCCTAGACCGAAGAAGATCCGAGATGTGAGAGCCTTCGTGGGTCTCTGTCAGGTTTTCAGCAGCCATTGTCCTCGCTATTCCGAAGTTATGGCACCACTGCACGAGTTATTAAAGAAAAACAACCGATGGAAATGGGAAATTGAAGCAGAGAATGCATTTATTTTGGCAAAAAAGATGCTCAGAGATAACATCAAGCTTGAGTATCCGGACTTTGAACGTTCGTTTATTGTTGAGACGGACGCTTCAAAGGTCAGAATCAGTGCAATTTTGTACCAGAAAGACCAAGATGGAAACAACCATTATATTTCCCTTAACAGTAGAAAAGTGAAACCCCATGAAATAAATTATTTCACAACGGAGCTGAAAGCTTTAGCAGTGATAAACGTCCTCCATCACTGGAAGAAGATCTTAATTGGACACCAAATCATTATCAGGACAGATCACAAAGCTCTGGAATTCATGCTCAAGTCAGATTTATCTAGTGACAGGATGACTAGATGGACGCTGTTTCTGCAACAATTCAACGCCACAATTGTTCATGTTCCTGGTAAGGAAAATTTGCTGGCAGACATTCTATCTAGACATCCAACTGCAGAGAGGAGTGTGAATGTTAATGTGATAGAACTGGACGATGAAGATCAGGCAACGTTGGAACGTCTGAGAAGGATAGCCATCAGTCAGAAGAGAGATACTAGTTTGAGAAATTTGAATAGATTCTTGTCAGGAAAGATGCAGAATGACGATGATGTATATGAGGAAACTAGGAAGAAAGCCACTCAGTATGTATTAGTAGAAGGCATTGTTTGCAAGTACGTCAATACTGACCACACGAAGGTGAGGATAGTAATTCCACCTAGGTTGAGTGTGCCCATAGTTTGGTTGGTCCACAAATCTATTGGTCACGGCGGTGTAGATAAGACGTACAGTACTGCGCAAGAGAAGTTTTATTGGAGCAACATGAGGGAATCCATAACAGTCATAATCAGAACATGTGAACTATGCCAGAAAAATAAGTATAATTCTGAGCTTTTGAAGGAGAAATCGAAAGCCATCATACCCACTAAGCCTTTAGAATTGTTCAGTCAGGACATTTTTGCCCAGTTCCTAAAGGTAGCAGGGGTAATAAATACTTGCTAGTCACGATGGATGTTTTCTCTAAAATAGTTAGGATGAATCCAACGCAGAAGGCAACTACGAAAACTGTGTTGTACCACTTAGAGAAAAACATCATTCCTAAGTTAGGAAAACCCGAACGATTATTGACCGACCATGGAACGCAGTACACTTCTACGGAGTTTCAACAGGCCATGGAAAGACTAGAGATTGGACATATATTTAGTTCCATTCGTAGTCTACAAACAAATCCTATTGAGAGGACAATGTTAGAGGCTTCCAAATACATACGCCTCTATAGTTCAGAGAACCACGCTAATTGGGCAAGCGTAGTACCACTTATGGAGTTCTGCATTAACAACACGAGGCATGAGAGCACGAACGAAGTTCCAGTGACGCTTCATTATAATGACAAACCAGTCAGGCCATGGGACGGAATCTTTAACCTTCCGGAAGATGACGAACCATCGTTGGAACAACGAATAGAAACCGCTAGAGAGCACTTGAACAAACAAGCGGTAAAACGACTGAAGAGAGGCTTTGGAAAGAGGTACAGCAGACCGCTGGTACCCGAAGAACTAGTTTTAGTCAGGATGCCCGTCAAAGCTGACGTTCTGAAGAAGACACATGTCAAATTTGCCAACGTGTTCAAAAGCCCTTTTAAGGTTGGAAGAGTCTTCATTAATAATTGTTACGAGATTGTCAGAATAGAAGATGATCGACCCATTGGAAAATACAACCATTCAAAATTGAAGCGATTTTATCCGAGGATTCATTAGGGTTGAATTAGGTCACAGTATTTAACAAGTCGAGTGTTAAATAAAGTCTGTATTATACTTTATTTATGAGTCAGGTGATGATCTGAACTCGAATTCATCCCAGCTTAGGACTTTGACTGAGCCGAGGTTCGAACCGACTTGTGAACAATGGGAGAGACTAATTGGAAATATGGAATTAAATTAATTTAATATTTATATATGCATTTTGGGAAGTGAATGATGCATAATGAAAGTATTTTGGAAAATTATGGAGCAACTTAAGGAATTATTATTTTGGAAATATTCTGGTGAATGAGATTTTAACCAAGGAAGTGTTGGATCATTCGAGGCTGGAAATTGCACATGGCTTCATGTTAGGCAGCAGAAAACCAGTTTTGGTTAGCTAGGCGACAATAAAAAATTATGCACACGACCCGTTGATAAGAGGCTAGTTCCAGGAGCTTCTATCACGATATTTCAACATCCAATCAGATTGAGGCACATACATTTTGTGGGAATCGCTTTTGTATAAATTTGGCATATATAAAGCGAAATGAACACATCTACAGGTGTAGAATGCAATATGGAATTTATTTGGTTAAATAGAAATATAAATTATTGGCTAGTAGAGAAACTATGAGTATATTTCTATTAAAATGCAGCCGTGCGAGGCTAGGAGGGAAGGCTAGCTTTGGCACGCGCGCTATCGCGGAGAAGCGAGCGAGGACTCTTATCCAGATACTTGAACCGGACGGACGTGTCAGCCACGCGACCAGCAGTAGCAGCGGCAGAGCAGCACTTGCATACGAAAAAGAAATACGGAGCACAGGCGAGGAAGTATCGCCAGGAGATCGACCAATCGCCGAGGAAGATATTAGAGGAGCCGGTGAAGTGCAAATGCGCTGAATATTGAAGAGAACAGCATTTATTTTGAAACAAAATTATCAGAAGAAGACTTCACTAAAACAGCGTTAGTCGACAGCAAAGCAATAACTACTTACTACAGCTACAGTATTGCTACAATATCTATTCTACGGTTCAACAATATAGTCAACATGAACGCAACGATCCTGAGTCAGGGAGGACAAACTTTTTCAACGAAAACTGAGAAGATTATTATGAGTAACTAAATCTATACCATGGATTGGAAAGTCAGAGTGACTTAGAAGATCGAGAATCGATACATCTACAGCTGCTCAACAACTTGCAGTATTCCAAGATGAATTTTAGTACTACAAGCGAGATATCCATTATCATCAGGGCGAGATGTCAACCCAGAACATTCAGATCTACATTGATGATGCCACTCTGTTATACGGAGATAAGAAGCAGACGAACGCTTGCAGTCGATTGGACCAAGAGACGCAGTTCCCAGGTCGCTGACCGTGAAGCTAGAAGACTTGCAGTTAGCCACCACAGCTGAGCAGGAGTACAGGTGAACGCATCACGATCTAGACCGGGTAGCGAGCAGCTGTTTTGCACGCGACCGGCAGGAACTGGTTTCCAGTCTCAACGGAACATCGAATACATTTTATGGAGGTATTCTCGACACCAGAAGCCATCTCAAAGGTAGAAAAACTGAATGCTCTAAAATCTGTTGTTTTGCAGTAGAATTTGAAATCCATTAAGGAGTGACCAACTTCATTGTAGATATTCTTATCTTTATTCTATGTTTATTGTAGTTAAAATTTTTGAGATTCATTGTAATTCTTTGATACGTCTTCGTGTGTCGTTTAAGACGTTATTTAATGCATTTTTGACTTAGATATTTCGTTTCATATACTTAATTTTCAAGGAATCGTTTTAACACTCTCGAACGAAACTCGTTTCATAAAGGGAATGCTTCGATATTAACGTAATTCGAAGAGATTGCTTCGATAATGACATATTTCATTGAAAATACTTTCCAATCGTAAGAACATTTGAACATTAAGATTGTTATTAACAGTTACAAATGCGTAACAGCGACAGAATACATTTGTATATGTATATACATTTTTATAAAAGAAAGCATTATTGTAAAATGTTGTAACATTGTTTAACAGACAATATTATGTCAGAATACAACTGAAAAATTTATTTATAACAATATGGATGTTATAAAATTCCAATTGCGGAATAAAATTTATTTGACAACTATATAGACTTGGACTATTGTTATTACGAAAGTACACTATAAAATAGGATCACGGTAGTGACAATTGAGGTCAAATGATGCCTATATTTACTAACAATTAAATTGGATACATTGTTAAACTGAAATGATAGATCAGGAGATTTGTTAGTCTACCTGAGGTCTAGTATGTCTTAGAATCAGCTTAAATATGAATAACTCATATATTTAAATGTACACCAGAAGCGTGAGGATATGTATTTATTGTTATTAACTACTAAAGACGAGCGAACTACGAGTTAGTATTGTTAACATTTGGTATCGTGGAAAAACAATCTATTATGGAACTATGTGAACGAAAAGCACTAATGAAAGAAGTAAGAAAGGTACTGTGTGAGGTGAATTGTTGTGAACAAACATGTAATTGTTGTTATAGATGCACGAGGTTTAATAATTTAGAGGAGAGTTGGAGTTAGGAGTGCACTCTGAACGGTAGTATACAATTGCGTATTTACCTAGTAAGGTCACTAATTCTTCTACAAGTCTGTAGCAAGATGTTTTTTTATTGAATTAATGTCGTGCGGAGTATTGAAGATTGTTGGTGGTAATGAAAAGTTGGAAGTATGTTATGTTTGGAGCGTAGCAGACGCTATTTATGAGTAATGTTCACCGTATTGCGAGAGAAGGAAATGTAATTGCCACGTGGAGCAACGAATTGTTACAGTATGTGTAGAAAGCGGACATAAAGGTTAATATTTGTATTGCTCATGTCAGAGAGTATCAGTATATGATCCACGAAGTGTTTAGAGATTTTTAAGCAGTTTCACATCGCTCTTTATTTTATTGTTTTTATTCATTGATTTGATATATTCTAAGCTATATTTATCTTCAGTGTTTCATATACAAGCTTTATTTATTTGACAAATCACCAGAGATACCTGAGAATTCATTGTTGTGTGAAACATTGTTCAGAGAACTGTTATTTAACAGAGACACTATAATACTGTCAGATCCCGACTGATAGGGCAAATAGTATTTTTAATACCGTGTTAAACATGGATAATTGCATATAATGTATATATTTCAACCATATTTAATTTATATTATTATTATTAGCATAGATATTCACGTTTTACACACGTATGTGTAAAATGTATGTTTTTTTGCAGTGTGAACTTCATTTTTAATGTTTGAACAGCTGATGTTGATCAGACTGCTTCAGTGACAGAGTCACAGGGTGATTATTAATTGCGTAAACATTTTAATAATTGCTAATATAATTAAATTGTTGTAATGATAATGTTTATGGACATTTATTCTACAGATAGTAGGACTATCTGACGTCTGAGATATCTAATTTTAACTTGCATATATACTTTTTATTGGTGATAGGGATTTTTTTTTGTGATTTTTTGGTAATAAATCCCAGGCACTATTTTTTGTTTGCCTGTTCGTTTTTTATTTATAAATATGATCACCTTTTCATTTTGCAATCGACATGCGATAATACTGCGAATTAGTTACTAGAATTCACGTAGTCTCAACTTTCACCGTTCACGCTCGAGATCCGAGATTCTCGTCCTACCATCTTGTTATGGGTATTTTATTTCTAGTAAATGTGTAACTAATCGGTAGTGTTGTTGCATGGCCGGTATGTATCGAGGGTTTCCTAGTCATTATCCTAGTAGGGTAGTGTTGGTTAATCTGGCTGGGTATCGACCTCCCTTCAATCCTTTTGCATCTCAGCGGATATAGGCTATGACTATGCGGAATTTGGGTGCAGTACAATCTATAATCTAGATCAGCTTAACTACAGTAGCGTCTATCACTGCAATAGTTATAATTGAGGAACTTCTTGCACCTACTCTTTTTGCCCTATACCTGGCGGCCATGCTCTACGAGACAGCATCTGCAAACAACACAGGTGTGGAAATTAAATATCGGTATGATGGAGGGCTATGCAACCAGACCATACTTCGTTCCAAAAGATTAACCAATATTCACCAGGTTACATAATTGCTATATGTCGATGACAATGCCTCACTAGCCCATACATCTGAAGAGCTGCATCAGTCTGTCAACTGTTTCTGGAGTGTTTATGAACGTTTTGGCCTTACCATAAACATTCAGAAGACCAAAGTATTAGCTCAACCTGTTCCTGGAACCTCTATCCCAGGTTTTGATATTACTATCTCTGGCATATCTTTGGACCAAGTCGATCACTTCTCATACCTTGGGAGTATTGCTGAGAAGGACGTGGATAACAGAATCCGTGCAGCGCATGCAGCGTTTGGACGTCTCTCACGTCGTGTATTCCAGAGTAAAGATCTAAGAATCTGTACAAAACTAATGGTATACCAAGCTGTTGTCATTTCTACGTTGCTCTATGGATGTGAGACCTGGACCCTATACCGCCAGACCATCAAAAAACTGGAACGCTTTCACCTGCAGAAACTCCGTTCCTTTATGCACATCAAATGGGATGACTATATTACGAATGCTGCGGTTCTCGAGAGAGCAGAGATGAAGGGCATAGAGGGCATCATCCTTAGTCACCGGCTTAGATGGATCGGTCATGTCCAACGCATGAATGACGACAGACTCCCATGGAAAATCCTGTACAGCGAGCTCAGCACGGGCAAGAGACCTCTAGGAGCACATCGGAAGCGTTACAAAGATCAGCTTAAACACACCTTGAGGAGTGTAGCCATTGTTCCTGATAATTGGCATACTCTTGCGGAAGATCGCGCACGTTGGCGTGCAGCCACCTCAGCTGCGGTTTCACATTTTGAAGAAGAACGCCGAAGGCAGGAAATGGAAACTCGTCAGAGGAGAAAGCTGCGCCAGATATTGCCACGTCCTCCACCTTCCATCATCTGCATTGCGTGCGGCCGTATGTTCTATGCCAGAATTGGTCTGTTGAGTCACCAGCGACATCACCATCGAGTGAAGACAAATTAGTAATGCAGGAAAGAAACATACACTCGGATACGAGTATTGGCCGACGACGAGTTATAATTTAGGAACCCCCTGAAACAACAGCGCTCTGTGGGACTAAGGCTTACTGTTCTGCATACCGAGTGCTGATCCCAAGGATCACACTTATTCTCAACTGTCCTCACCAACTTCTAGCTCTCAGATGCAATCAATTGCCTCCCCCAGTAAATTAATATGTCACTGAACTGCGCCACATCATGCATGATAATCAGCAGCCTCACTCAGCCACTATTATAAACAAAAAATATTATTCTTGTTGCACAGTCATTATCATGAAGAGGTGACAACAAAACGGATGTAAGTGCCAAAAGCTAGTTATTCATGGGAAGGAAAAACATATTTGAGATCAGCAACTAGAGATATCTTGCAGCATTTCTATAACTGAGGCCTGTTGGACTGAACTCTCTTCTCAGCCATTGACACTAACACATAAATCCTTATCCAAGCAAAATCTTATTTTTGGAAAATTTGGCACTTACATCCCCTTTGTTGTCAACTCTGCATAATATCCATGAAGTAATATAGAAATAAACTTATCTTAGGCCATTCCATTAATTGATCAAATAAAATAAAACCTTAAAAAAGATTTTGTTTGTAATGCCTATGACACGAACGTTTTCTGCTGAAATTCGATATTTCATAATGTTGCTGATACTCAGGCTACATTTGGGCCATTTCATAAGACTTGGCTGATTTCTTGTTGCTTCCCTACAAAAATATTTCCCTATGGCTTACACGGTTCCTCTGCAGCTCAAATATCGTCCGAGCATGTCAGGTATTCTCTGTGCTCACCTTCTAACAATACAGAATAGACAGTCGAGGCAGCTGGAGTTACCACTTCAATGAGCATGTACCAAGCAGAATGTATACCATACACTGACGACAAACATTGCCAACAATTGACTTACACCTTAATTTCAAAACTACAATTCATTAGCATTGTGAGTTATGTTTTAAGAAAATTTCAGAGATGTGTTATAAGTTATAACCTTTTGACTTGTCCTGCTATTTACCAGACACCATGTGTATCTGCAATGTGCTGAGTGTTTATGGTCGGTTCTTAATCATGAAATGCTATTGTGCTGCTACTACAGGAGATACAAAGTTTGTATTAGTTAAGGATAACCAATTTGTTGTTTTCCATGACCTACAAGAGAATGCGTAGAATTGCTATTATGGCATGGTAAGAGGATAAATAATTCTGGGGAATAAATGAATTGGGAAAGAGTTTCCCTTCTAGTGCATTAATAAACAGATTCTTTCCCCTTTCAATGTAATTGGAACTGTTGTATCTAACAATTCATAATGATTTCACAACTTCAATGAGATCATTCATTTGATACTCTCTATGCCTGAATTGACTACATTGCCGTCTTTGGTGTGACTACTGATATGATACTTACTCGACCTGAGCTGGCCACACAGCCATCTTGGATGCGGGTCCATGGAGACCACTGGTTCACTACGCAATCTTGCGGCACCACACAAGGACGCACACGTCCTGGCAGCTGTGTTGGCTGCTCCTCACCAAGACACAGACTGTGACAAATCAAAGGTAGCGTATCTTATAGACATACAGGTATTCAATCAAGCTCTCTATTAAAACCAATAAGTAAAGATTAGAGATAAAGGCATACCGTATTGGAATTAATTTTGTATCAGTTTAATTTTGGAAAATAGCACTTAATGGCATATTGAATTTAAATGCAGCATTTGAAGTTTGGTCACTATGTACTATAAAAATTGAACAAGTTCAAAATTAATAAGTATGGCATCCAATACAAACATGCTCAGCATCGGATACATGGGTGTTTCTGATAAACAGCATAAGCATTTAAAATTGAACTAAGTCTTAACAGTAATACAGTACAATATAATCAATAATTAACTAAATATGTAAATGTGTACCCTTTGTCATTCCCATTTCGAAGTGGTCGGGGATGAGGATGGTTTTATGGCCGGATGCACTTCCTGGCACCAACCTCTTCAGATGAGTTATAGAGAAAAGAAGTGAATGGAACTTGGCAAGGAGTTGGAAGATAACCAGATGTTGCCTTAAAAATAGGAAACCTCAGAAAACCATTTCATAGACATTTAGATATATTTTTTATATTTTATTCAATTAATTCCAAAGAGCCATAGGCTCGTACAGAGGAATTGTGCAGTAATGTGTGTTTACACACCAAGGAAGAAAATTCTGAAGGTAACACAAATTGATGAATAAGGGAAAATTCTGAAGGTAACACAAATTGATGAACAAGAGCATATGCCTATTAGTAAAATTGATACTATATCTAAGATTGTTTAGACCAAGGTCTCTTAAAATGATAAGCACTTAGGATTTTTAAGCTCACACATAACTTATTTGATGTACGAGGGCTATTCCAAAACTAAGGTCTGGTTAAAAAGAAACCATCCAAAATCAAAATTTTTCCCAAAACAATTGTTTTATTGACCTTCCTTAAGTCTTTCTCCATTTTTCTACATAATTTCCATACTTATTTACACATTTGTCACATTGTTCCACAAGCTTTTGAATGCCTTTTTTTTGAAACTTGTTTATTGTCTTGATATATTTAAGGTACACAGGTGATTGTGAGGTGGTAGATGAATAACAATCGTGGATATTGTTGAGTTTATCACAGTTATACTAGTCTACTTAATGTTCAATGTTCAATCACTATCACAAAACACAAAACACTCACATGATGCGGGTGAGCTGCTGGGCATAGTCCCCCAGCCGGCGAGTTCTTGTAGTACAGCGAAGGCTCGTAAGGACACACTCACTTACCTCGGACAGAATTTCGAGTTCTGTATATGGCCCCGTAGTTTTCAGCACACAGTGCACATAGCAACCGAGGAGTAACACTACCGCACTGTTCAGTTGGGGCGGTTGAAGGCTAAAAGTTGGGCGGATCACCCATTCAGGAGTGATGTAGGTAGTAGAACAGTTCAAGAAGCTATTCAGGACCCGGGTGAAGCGGTTCCAGGTCGATCGAATCGGATCACACTGCGTGAATCGGTGCAGGATTGTATCCTGATGGGAACATGAAGTGCATAAGGCTGTCTCCACCATGTGAATGCGATGGAGTCTGTTGTTTGTTGGTATAAGGTCATGGATTACTTTATACCAACTTTCCTTCGCTGCGCTGGGAAGAATGCGATTGGAGACAGTCCTCCAGACTCGATTCCAGTTGACGATCAATGCGGATTGCATAATTCTGGGGGCAACATACTGTTGTGCCATGATAGAACGATACAGCTTTTTCGTTGAGATAGACCTGATGACGTCTTGTGGCACGTAGCTTAATTCAACTCTCAGATACCGGACATGAGGTGCATGATGATTGATATCATAATAAGCTGGTGGGTTCGAGCAGTCATGGGGACCACACCATCTCCGTAGGAAGTTATGTGACTCATCGGTCCCGAAGCCTGTAAGCAGTTGAAGGTGTCGTTTGAGGAATAAAGTTCTAGCTTTCTTTTCAACGTCGATGAGTCCCAGACCTCCCTGGGATTTATGCAATGTTAATGTGCTGCGGGAAAGACGTAATAGAGCTCCTTGCCAAATAAACCATCCGACGGCGGAAATAAGACGTGTACCCACCATTCTTGGCAAAGGAAGAATTTGACTGAGATACCATATTTTACTTAAGCTGAACATATTCACGTACATTGTTCGTTGGTGTAAGAGGAAGGAGCGGTACCGCACTTGTTGCAAGGCACCACGCACAGAATGTAGGGCAACTTCCCATTTCTTTTTAATCATTTGGTGTATACTATTCAAAAAAGATATGCCCAATATTTTGAGTTCTGAGGCGATCGTTACCCACGCCGGGAGAACCCCTTGGACGCGGTCCAATTTCCCAATCCACATCGCCTTTGTTTTCCGTCGGTTCAGCCGCGCACCAGAATATCTCCCGTACTCATCAAGGTCCGTGAACAATTGCTGCATGTCAACGGTTCGATCCACCACAAGAGTGACATCATCCGCATATGCAAAAATACTGATCTCCGTGCCATTGAAAGATGTATGGATATTACAAAGAAGGGGTTCCAGGGATAGAACAAAAAGAAGCATGGACATCGGACACCCTTGCCTGACTCCACGATGGATGAGGAGAGGTCGTGTGAAATACCCATTTACATCCACTTTTGAAGATCCACCATGAAGAATTTTGCTCACGAGGGCAATAAACCGCATATCGAAGCCCATAGCTTGAAGGGTCGCAATGATGTATTTATGGTTTACCCTATCAAATGCATGGTCAAAATCCAGTGATAATAACAGTTTCTTCTTATTGCCGACCAGCGACTCACTAATGATATCGCGAATAGCACATGTAGTGTTGACAATGCACCTGCCTGGTACCCCACCCGATTGGTGGCGAGATGTGGCTTCCTCCATAAAGGCCTAAAGTCTCGTTTTCATACATTTCGTGAAGATCTTGTAGTCAAAGTTTAAAAGCGTCAGTGGGCGAAAGTCCCTGAGCTGTATTGGTTGTGTAATTTTTGGGACTAATACCACCAGGCCATCTTTCAGGGTGTCGATATTTCGTCCAGGACGACAAGCATCATTCACTACGGCTGTAAGTTCATCGCGAATGGTGGTCCAAAACGTCATGTAGAAAGCTCTCCCAAGGCCATCAGGACCAGGACTCTTGTTCGGCGCACTGTGGATTATGGAGGTATATATTTCTTCGGTGGTGATGTCCTGGGTCAAGCACTCTTGTCCTCTGTGCAAAAGTCTTCCTCGTACACCATCGAAGAACGGATGCTGGCAGTGAAGTGGGACTGGGGCGTCGTCTGTGTACAAGGACTGAAAGAATTTCTCTACCGTTTCTGTGATTAAGGTATGACTACTCACCATTTGTCCCTCAGGTGTCGCAATGCGGTTGATGTACTTCTGACGGCATTTGTGGCACGCCCGTATAAAATGATAAAAGGAGGGTGCCTCTGATGCCAGATGTTGATGATCTTGGGCTTGAAGTTTGAGTCCTTCCAATGCTTTGCGCTGCAGCGTGAGGAGCTGCGCTCGGATTTTCTTTATTCTGCGATATGTATTAGGGTTGGTAGGGTCTTCATTGTATAACTGTCGTAAACATTTATAATAGAAATCTGTCGTCTGATGGATGTGGCGTCTTCTCTCGGCACTGTAAGCCTTCAATAACCTAACAGCTCTGGGTTTCGCATACTTCAACCACCACTCAAGAGTATCTTGAAACCGGTGAATGTGGCGTTTCCAGTTATGCCATTCAGTGGCAAAGCTATCTATCATGCCCAAGTGTGTCAGAATAGAATCATTTAACCTCCATGATCCTCTCCCACGGCGAGGTCCCAATTCTGGTTGGCGAATCTTGCACAGATACGCACAATGGTTTGAAAACTCCACCGGGCATACATCTGTTTCCCTCACGTGTTCTTTCAATTCCCCGCTGACATATATTCTATCCAGTCGAGAAACACCATTATGGTAGTAGTACGTGTAACCGGCTGACCCCGACGGCTTTAGTTCCCATGTGTCTTTTAAGCGTAACCCTTGTATTAACGCAGATAGCGCAGGGCAGCCCTGAAATTGGCCACTTTGGTCTTTGGGTGATAGCACTGCGTTAAAATCCCCACCGAGGATTATATTGCCGGTAGGATTATGGAGACGTGGGAGAATATCTGTGGTATAAAAGAGCCGGCGTTGTATCCTGGCCTGCGAACCAGAGGGAGCATATACACTTACAATCAAAAGATCTCGAATACGGATACTGAGTCCGCGTGAGTTGACTAACTGGACTGGATCCGCATATGGTATATGGTCCTTAGTGTAGATGGCTGTACCACGTTTGTGCTCATTGACATTAACTATTTTATCGTAGCCAGAGATGGTAAGGAGGTCTTCAGTAGCCACTTCTTGCAACAGAACAATATCCACATCTTGGTCTCGAATGAGGTTGCGTAAGAGCGACTGTTGACTAGCAGTTTGAATGCAATTTACATTGAGTGTCATTAGAGTGTATGTCAACAACATCGGCAGATAGATAGACATGTTTTTTACCAAAATAAACAAGATGGAGATGGGGTGGTCTTTAACGCTTGTCGCTAGACTTCCCGCCTTGTAGTCGGGGGTTCCTGACACCCGCATAAGGCTTGTGCGTTCCCTCTTTTGACGCCCGGATTGTTTTAGCTTTGGAGGAGGTTTTCAAAGGTGCCTGCTCTTTAGGAGTTAGTTCCTTGTTGTCCATGATCTCCTGGTCCCGTGACCCCGTCTCTTCTGTATCCATGTGTCTGGAGGGGTCATCTTCTATTTCATCCGACCATCGTATACCAGCGGTCTGTGGTTCACAACTAACTATGGACTGGTTTGAGGGTGGCATATTGGTAGCATTGTCTCCTGAGGTCACGCCTTCTGTGACCGCATCAGGGCTGGCAGTGCTAGTGTCAGGTTTCTGGTCAGTTTTAGGAACTAGAGAAGTGGCCGTCCTACCTAGACTGCCATTGGTGTATTGGCTAGTATCAGACGAACCTGGCAACGCTGGCTGCCCGTGGAGTTCCTGTTGTAATGTGGGAGTATGTTGTTGTTTACTAGTGGCGGGCAATGGCCCAGCTGGTTGCGGCGATAAGGCGGTGGAGTGAGAAGGCGACACGTCCATCGTGTCTTGTGCTACAGCTGACGTATCAAGTGGGGCAAGTTTTTCGGGAGAAATACTGACGTTAGATGAACAAGGTGCCGATAAGGCAGGCGAGACAATGTCACTGTCCTTGTTGGCTACAATTTCACTGAGAAGCTTAGGGCCGGTTTTGTTTTCAGTTTCACCGCGCCTCACTGGGCATTCCTGTCTAAAGTGATCAGTGGCATTACAATAAAAGCATGATCGAGGTTGTCCATCATACACCACCTGTGCTTTGTAGCCATCGATAGAAATAATAGGTGGAATTGCAGTTTTTAGTTCAATCCGCATAGCCCGAATACCACTCAAAATATTGAATAAGTAGGTAGCTGACCATCGTTCGTTTCTAATTTCACGAACTTTCCCGTACTTACTAAAGTACGACATTATCCGGTCATTCGGCAGTTCAATGGGAAGGTTCATAATTCGGATTAGTTTGCTGTCAACATCCGCACAAGTTATATTTACCTCAGATATAGAGCCATTAAATTTCCGTACCTGGGATTTTCCGTTGGTACTGTTGAGGATCTTCTCCATCAGTAGTTTGCTGGTGAACTTGATGAAAACAGCAGTTTCCAGATTGTCGAGTTGAATGGCTTCTAATTGGTCCACGTTGAGTTTTAGGGTGTACTGAATCCACTCATGTATTCCTGCAGGGCCTGGTTTATTGGCCTTGTCGGGGAAAGCACATTTTATCGTGTTTTTCCTAATGCTGTTGGTTGCCATTTTTACTGTACTTGAAAAGACTTGAAAGTTAGACACTCGAATACGTCACTCACAACGAAGCAAAACGCAGCGAACCGGTCGCTGCCAGGGTTCAGATCGGACTGCGCAATGCCTAAGTCGTAGAATTCGGCCGCATGCGAAGCTAACCATTTGATGTTGGAGTTTGAACCTACTCGTCTAGCAAGTCAATTGTGGGCTGGCATTAGGCCTATTGTTATTCCACTAACAGCTGCAGGCTGGTAAACTTAATGAGGCAAGTAGCCTATTGTAGCATAACCATTGGCACTTGGATATCAGTGAACTACTACAATGCTCCACTGACCCTCCATGTGCTCTCCATCTTGCTCATGTAGGATACTAATAACACCAGCAGCTGAAGTTAATAAGAGTTACTGTGCTATACATGATAGTTACTTGCATAACGAGAACATGACCTTTGGATCTTTTCAGCATAGTTCAGGTCCCCTCGTCTCGAGTCGCACAACTGTGCTTGAGGTTTGATCTTGCCGAGTAGCCAGGATGGTACCTTTGTTTTCAGATATCATGTTCCTGGAAGATATTTGGTGTCAAATTTATATGTTTTCATTATATATATATATATTGGGATTTCAGCTCTTCCAACATTCCCATAGTGACAAGAAAAAGCAACAACAAGATTTAAAAGATTTTGCAATACTGCTGGTGCAACTTCTGTAAACCCGTGTTAGTAATCCATCTTTTATGCCAACTCCCGAGACTTAAAATTCTCACATTTTGTCAATCTGGTTTTCTTTAGTTTTTGGAAACGGAATATTTTTATTTAATACCAGTAGGCTACCTGAAATTTCTGCTTCATGAAGACATGCAGTGGAACCTCGATAATTCGAAGTGATTGGGATAGAAAAGGAGGACTTTGAAGGTATAGAATTCAAACTAAAGCACAAACAATACAACCAATGGAAACATGCAATTATTGAAAAAATATATCTTGCTACTCTTGATTGGATATCTATAACCGGCACCGTATCCAAATCATTGTTCAAATGATGTACAACGAGAAATCACCGTACGACATGTGTGGAACTCACACATTGTAGAAAATACCTCTATCATGTTAAACAATATTCCAATACGAGAAGAAATCTGTAGAGAAAGCAAACTGAGCGTTGTTTTATTCATACATGAACACCATTCTTCAAAACGTATTTTTATTTATCATGGTCATATATGAGAAGGAATTACTGGCTGACATGGTATAAACCTTACTATTCTCGCTGTAAAAAAAAAAACAAAAAAAAAACAAATGCTTAGAACATTCGTTCAATTAGCACAACCAAATGAATCCAAGATATAGTATTAGTAAAAATGTTCCATCGGTCGTAATTGCTGGATGCAAGAATAATAGCCATTTTTCAAATCGAATGCAACTAATCAGTTGCCGGTGTTTCGATAGGCAATTGAATCGTTCGAAAGTTTTTAAATATTGTTTATTTGGTCGATATTTTAATCGCAAGGAAACTGTGCATTTGAGGACGCACATCACAAAGCGTGGCGGATAAATTTTTCTCCATTTAAATGGGCACCGTTTTCTACCGTACCGTAAGTGTAGTATCTGTTTGGCCATTGTTATGGTTGTGATAAGTGTGTGTATTTGTAATTTATTGAGCCTATAAGTTGGAAGGAGGTGGCCGTTATGAACTATCCGTGCACTTGCCTGGAGTAAAAGTGGGGTGCCATGGAAAACCTTCTCTAGGAGAGTTGAGGAGGGAATTAAACCTATCTCTCCTCTTTTTCACTTCACGAGGCTGAATGTACCCCGTTCCAACCCTCACACCAGATTATGTCTCAGGGGGGTTGTTGTTAATAATTGATTTTAGGTATTTGGGACATATTGGTCATCAGCTCCGTGTAGTCGTGTGGTTAAACTTGTGTGATATTCTGCATTTATGTGATGACTGTAGTAGTGTGTGTAACTGTATTAGGGACAGGGTTGTGGTAGATGCCCCGGGAATTGAAGTACCATAGCCTCAGTGGCGGATCCAGAGGGAGGAGCGAAGGGGGCGATTGCCCCCCCCCACCTCAGGCTCAGAATAGTGTCGTTATTTTGGTTAAATATGCTGCAACTGACAGAGAGTGGTAGTGAGAATTTCGTATATTGGCAGTGCCTGATGAATGTATTAATAATAATAACAACAATAATAATAATAATAATAATAATAATATTAATAATAATAATAATAATAATGATAATAATAATTCTAAGAACCCAGTTATCTTTTCATACTACCCTTTTCTGCGCCTGATCAGACACGGCGTGGCCGTGGGAATTTTGTTTTTGTTCTGTCAGCGGCAGCACTTAACAGTTGGCAGTACTGTCGCGACGCGACAGTCAGCTCAGCCTCTCTCGCGCCGCCATTACCGGCGAAACGTCAACAAACTAATGTGATGTTATTTGTGTTTTTTTAATTTATTGCTTAGTTTCACTTATATTGCGCATTTGATAATCTGTAGGGAATGGATAAGTACTTGTTGTTTGTGAAAAGAAGAAAAGTTGATGATGAACAGCAGACTCAATCGAATTATGAAGAAAAGGCCCCCGAGCCTCAGCCTTGTACGAGTGCTAGTGGTGACGGATATTCTGCGGCCGAGCAGAATGAGGTTAGTTCAACTGCGCCTAATGAATCTGAATCAAGCCTTAGCCTCTCTTGTGATGTTGGCACGTACATGGGTAGAATGTCAAGTCTCAGTGACCACAATAAATATGAACTTCTAACCAACCATTATATGCCGCCAAAGGGTTATACTTTTCCGACGTCTATTCATGTTAAAAAAGGGCGTGAGGAACACAGGCGGGTAAATAGTACCCACTTTCTTTTGTACCCTTGGTTAGTTTATTCGGAAAATAAACAAGGCCTGTTTTGTAAAAACTGTGCCATATTTTGCTATCAGAGTTTAGCTGGAGGTCAAAAAACCATCCCACTTAAAAAGTTGGTAAGTGAACCTCTACAAAAGTATGCATAATTGACAGGGTAAGACGGAGATTTAGAGACACATGCGTTAGCTAATTATCAGAAAAACGCTGAAAAAGATGCCGAGGCATTCATTTCCATTTACCGAAACCCTCAAAACAAGGTGATAAATCTTTTAGAGGAGAGCAGAAAAAAACAGATAACCGAAAACAGGGCTAGGTTAATTCCAATAGTAAAAACAATAATTGTACATGGCAAGCAAAATATTGCGTTAAGGGGTCACCGGGATGATGGCAGTCTTTCAGAATTGGGTGATGACCCACTACATAACGAAGGACATTTTTGAGCTCTGTTGCGTTTCCGAGTCGACGGTGGTGATAAAGAACTAGAAAAACATCTTAAATATTCAAAGTCAAATGCAACGTACATCAGTAAAACAACAGCAAATGAACTGATTGAGATATGTGGCGAAGAAATCATATCAGAAATTAAAAAGAGAGTAAATGAGGCCAAATATTATAGCATCATTTTCGATGAAACAACTGTTGTTTCTCACACATCACAGCTCAGCTTAGCACTGCGCTATGTTTTTAACGGTTCTGTAAGAGAGGATTTTGTGGGATTCATTGACGTCCATAAGACAAATTTTGAAGACACCGACGTTGAAATAGAACCCTCAGGGACTGGCAAAGTTCTAGGCAAAACAGTTTTAACATTTATGAAAAAACTTGACTTAAATCTAAAATTTTGTGTTGGCATTGGCTGTGATGGTTGCAGTGTTAATATTTCAACCATTAAAGGTGCTGTATCTGAAATAAAAAATGAAGCTGATTACAGCTCATTGTGCATTTGCCAAAATCATACATTGAACCTGTCCCTCTCACAATCAAGCAAAGTTCAAAGTGTGAGAAATGCTCTAGGGACAATTAAAGAAGTTTCTGTTTTTTCAATGCATCAGCAAAAAGAAATCATGTCCTGAAAAATGTCGTAGGCCACCAGATAAGGAGTTATTGTGTGAAACACGATGGGTCGAGCGGCACAAGGCAATAATAGAATTTCCGGAGGATCTCCCTAAAATTCAAGATGCTCTACAATACATCTCAAGATGGGAAGATTCCTCGACGTCTTCCAAAGCTAATGCGTTATTGCATAGCATTTCAAACTGTGAGTTTGTGCTCACTGTATATAGCTTGAGTGATATTCTGTCATCAACAGTGATACTAAGCAAATATTTACAGGACGAAAATATTGACATTTCTCACGCCAAAGATAAACTAGATCAGGCAATAAACATTCTTAATGGAAAAAACAAAGATTCAGAGTCATTTTTAGCCTACTTTTCACATTTTGCAAAAATGAGGAAAAAGTAGACTTATGAGATCGGGCAAATGTGTGTCTGTCCTTCTGTCTGTCTGTCTGTCCTTCTGTCTGTCTGTCTGGCTGTGTGTGTGTCCCCCCCCCCCTATCAACTCCTAAACCGCTGGAGCAATAGAAACAAAATTTGGTAGGAGTAAATGTCTATACGCGAATATCTCACGGCCATATTTGAAAATGATGTCAGTGCTACCAACTGCTAAAAATCGAAATTGAAATTTGAGCTCCATGTTGGATATCTTGGAAGGTATGAATGGGAGCTATTTCAAAATTGGCACACGTATAGCTAATAATATTGCAGTTTAATTTCCAGGAGGCCATACATGGCAGTGTTGCCAAAATGATTATAAGCCTGCTGATTGGTCCAATTTTCAAATGCATATAACTTCTACACTATCAATTGGAATTCAACCAAATTTCGTATGTTGTATGTGTACATAACCAGATACGACTGAGCGTATTCTTGAGACACACCAGGGCTGCCAACTGTTAATAAATGCTCCTAATTTATTTTATCCAAATACCAATATATCAGAAAGTATGCAAGCCGACAGCTTTAAACTATGCACACGTATAATACCTGACATTCTATATTAATTTGGAGTAACTTATATACGTCAGTGCTACCAACATGATTCTAAGCCTGCTGACAGGTCCAACTTTAAATACATGTAACTTCCATACTATCATTTGGATTTCAACCAAATTTCGTATGTGCTATGTGTACCATAACAGATATGACTATGCGTATTCTTAAGAGCAACCAGGGCTGCCAACTGTTAATATGTGCTGTCCCTATTTTTGTTACCCTAATATCAATATACAGTATCAGAAAGTATGCAAGCCAATAGCTCTAAACTTTGCACACGTATAGTACCTGGCATTTTAGATGAATTTGGAGTAACTAATAAACGTCAGTGCTGCCAACATGATTCTAAGCCTGCTGATAGGTCCAATTTTAAAATGCATGTAACTTCTATACTATCTAATGGATTTCATTCAAACTTGGCACAACAATAGATCATATTATTTAAGATTATTTCTGACCAATACATCCATGACATTGTTGCCAACCTGATTTTACGTGCGCTGTTAGATCCAATGTGTAACTGCATGTAACGTCCATGCTATTGATTGGACTTCAACCAAATTTTGTATTCTGTACCTTAAGAGATGGAACTAAGAATATATTCAGTCATCAGGTCTGCCAACTGTAGTGCTCTATTAGGCAACATTATGCAATGTATACAGTATTTCGAACTAATTAGAAATTTTGATATTGGCAACTTAATTTCGTCATTATTCTAGATAGGTTCATATACTGTAGAATAATCATTGGCATGAAAAGTAGGCTCTTTAGTTCGTCACGGAACTTCTTGTTTCCTTTGGTTTTTGATCTAGCTGAGAACACTATGGGAGAGATGGAAGTAGATGTTAAAATACCAAGAATAGCTAAAAAACAAGTGAACCGAGCAAACTATCAAAGTACATCAGGATTTACCAATGGAAATAATGAAGTTGCATCGTACTGGAGAAAGTCAGTATACTGGATCATGTATTATATGATTTGAAGGAAAGGTTTTCAGAAGATACTATGGGACTTTTTCAAATGAACGTGTCATTACCAGCAAAACATGACTCTATATCAGACGTTAAGGCCTTGAAAGAAGCTGTCGAACCAATGTGCACAAAGTTTTCTGGTTTAATGTCACAAGCTACTGACATAATGGTCTCGAAACTAGTGAATGAAATCCTCTTGCTTAAGAATTCCAGTGTTTATAGCAGTTTGAAAAAAATTACAAGAGGGATTGAAGTGTATAACGAAGCCTCCGTGGCTTAGGCGGCAGCATGCCGGACTCTCACCGCTGGGTCCGTGGTTCAAATCCCGGTCACTCCATGTGAGATCTGTGCTGGACAAAACGGAGGCAGGCAGGTTTTTCTCCGGGTACTCCGGTTTTCCCTGTCAATATTTCATTCCAGCAACACCCTCCACTATCATTTCATTTCATCTGTCATGCATTTAATCATTGCCCCAGAGGAGTGCGTCAGGCCTCGGCAGCCGGCACAGTTCATATCCTCGCCGCTAGATGGGGGCTTCATTCATTCCATTCCTGACCCGGTTGGAGACTGGAAGCAGGCTGTGGATTTTCATTTTCATTGAAGTGTATAACAAATGTGACAGGGATGCTTATCCATGGTTAAAGACACTGCTGCAGATTTTTTTGTCATTAACAATATCTGCAGCAACTGCTGAACGGAGTTTTTCCACTTTAAGGAGAGTGAAGACATGGATGCGGTCAAGGATGTCAGAAGACAGATTGACATGACTTGCTTGGTTATATGTTCATCAGGACATTGTTGTGAACATTGATAATGTCATCAATAACTTTGCTAGCAGAAAAAAAAACGAAGGTTGGACTTTGTTGTTTATGTGTTAATTACCTACTAACGAGTTTCAAATAATAATTAAGCTAATATTGTATGTAATTAACCAGATTTTTTTATGCTAGTATTTTTGTATATATTATATACCTATCCATTGTTTTAATATTTAAAATACAAATATATTTCTGAAAATGCTATATTTTATTTTAACCACTTCAGCAATATTTTTATTTTTTTGCATAACATAATATGTGCAACACAAATAAAATACAAATAAAATAGAATGGTAGAATTAAACATAAATGTGGTTCTCGAGAGGAGAGGGAGTGACATCGAGGATGGAAACTCATATAATAATAAGCCTAGTGTTTTTATGCAACGTTATTATTTTGTGTGTGCATATTTGTTCAATGTATAGTGTAAAATATGTTATCAGTGCTTTCAAATTTCAACTTTTTCTTGGAGGACCCACAAGAATCCAAGGCAGTAATGGCACCAGTTGCAAAATTGAACATGAAATGAAAATGAAATGATATTCATTGTGACTGAGTCAGGTTTTCACATTTCATAGTATGAATATCCAAAAACCAGTGTTGCTCGATAGCCTAAAAACACGTTTTTTCCGTTTATATTTTACAAAATTTTCCCGGGGGAGGACCCCTGGACCTCCCACTCCCCTGTGGATTATTCCATACCCCCCAGACCCCCCGGAAATTCCATGACCCCTTGTTGAGCTCGGCGCCGCCCCTGAGTCTTAAGCTGGATCCGCCACTGCATAGCCTACCGGTAAGGTACTGTCCCAGCACTTGCCTGGAGGGAGTGTGAAAAAAAACACTTTGGATAACCATTGTCAGTGTCAGGATTCAAACCTGCGATCTCCGGACTTGCTGCAGCTGCCCTCATGGTCATGATGCATGATTTAACTCTCAGGAGGGTGACTAATGCTTTGTCCGGTGAGCTTATATTCTGTATTCTCTAATGCTGAGATATCCAAAAGCGGAGCTTTAGGTTCAGCAATCATGTAGTTGCTAATTTAGCATCCGTTCTTTGAGGTTAAAATAATGGATAATTATGAAGCAACGAGATGAAGTATCCTCGCATATGTTTTCTTTCTATTCTTTGTGGTCCGGTCATCACGAGGACAAAGTTTCACCACAACAAGGAAAGTTCGTGTTCATGAAGTTCCCTTGTACGAAGGATTAACTTACATCTCCCAGCCACAGAAATTAATATCGTTAATTGAGACGAACAAATTTTCTCTCTCTATGGGTCAATTCAAACAAATTCTATAAACACCGTGTGGTCAATCTCATGTCCACAATATTCCATCGACATTAGTGATTTTATTTATTTATTTATTTATTTAGCGTATGGATTTTAGTGCCGGGAGCATCCGAGGACATGTTCAAGCGAACACCCATAGGATGAGCTACAAGCTCCGTTCAATTTCAACTAGTTCCAACTTTCGCTACCAGATATCACTGCCACCTACTGGTGAACGTTGAAACTTTGATAGAGCGTTACAACGAAATCTAACCTAGAAATTCAGCTCCACACAAGTTTAGTTAGTGGAAGGATCTTTTACATGCCATAAATCTATGACATGGGATCGCCGCCGGCTCTTAAAAACCTCCGACGACTTCTGCCGGGTTTGAACCCGCGATCTTGGGAACAGCAGTTCAGCATGCTACCAACTACTCCACCGAAGCCGCGACATTAGTGATGAAACCTATGTTGTATTCTAGTGACGAGTTGGCTACAGAAGATTTCTGCACTGATGGCCCAGGTTCGATTCCCAGCTCTATATGGAGACCTGTAATCCTCACGGGAGGTTTGAAATATTGGCACAGCCAGGAAACACCTGTATCCTGTATCTCACCTGAGATCTACCACTGCCCCTTTAGAGTCTCGACACGACACCTCTCTGGTCTGATAGCCGACCTGAGGCTGGAAGGTGAAGTAGCTCTCAATCGCTTCAGAAGACGACCCTCCTGACACTGGAAACACTCCACCTCCTTGGTAGATCGAGTTGCTATGGAGGCCAATATCTCGATCTGGAAAATACCAACAAGACAGCGACTCTTTAGCGCAGGGTAATATCAAACTACTGTAAAATAAAAATACTTCTCACTTGCCAGATTTAATACCGTACGTTGTAACTTGACAACAAGCTGTAGGGGAGGAGCGTAGAGTCAGGCCTTACAAATGGCCAATCTCAACCAGTTTCTACAGTCAAAATGAAAATCAGTTATAAATAAAACTAAAAAGTAACATACTTATAATCTATACTAATATATAAAAATGAAATGGTGTGTGTCTGTGTATTACTCAATCACACAAGAACCACTGGTCCGATTGACATGAAATTTTACACGGAAGTAGCTGGTTTACCTGGTAAATATATAGGCTTCTTTTGATTTCGATACTTTGCACTATTTAAAGATGGCGACCATTTTAGTGACGTCACTACACCCTTTGGTTTAAACTTTCATATTTCAATTTCAAATAAAAAGAGAACGCTAGGAAATAAGCAAACTTTTGATGGCATAGACGAGGTTTAAAATTTAATTTTCTATCCGAAAGGTCCTTATCACTTTTTGTGTATCTCCAACGGTTAGCGAGTAAAACCTAAAGTTGTGCTATAAAACACGGTCAACGCCGAGCGGAGTAGTTGGACAAAATGTTCCATCCTTACTCTCCCTCCGCGCAGCACCTCGCGTATCCCCTGTTTTAATTGTCACCGTCACATTTTAATTTATTTATGACCAGTAGCGAAGTACGGGTAGCCTTCTTCAGCTAGTATAAAATGAAACATTAACTTGAACACCTTGACGAAACACAGGTAGTAACTACAAGAGAGGAACAGCCTAGTTCATAGTCTAGACTCAAAAAGACTTATAATCTGTTATTGAATACATGATTCAGAAAATACATTAATGACTGCAGCAAATGTAGGCCTATTCATGAATGGTGAATGCACCGTAAGTGATGGGATCTTCTTGACCTTCGGACGTAAAATAATTTATAGTTTCGAGATGTAACGTGTGGGAGAGAAAGTTCATTAGTTCTATAGAATCATATTTACCAGTTTGTGAGGAATATTTGACTGTAACAATAATACTCACCGCCATGAGCTCTGGCTTCCAACACATCTGCGGGAACTAGACTAGTTGGAGCCTGACAGCGTCTCCACTCGCCCAGTTTGAGTTTGTACTCCGGTGGTGCTCCTGTGCCGTCCACGTCCACCTTGAGACACTCAGCGCGGGGGTCACAGGGTCGAGTCTCTGTGAGTTGTGGACAAGGACGTCCGCCATTCATAGGTGCCACCAGCACCGTCCGTACTCGCGTCTGGTTGGCGCCATCCTCACTGCCGTCACCACTGCAGCCACTGTAACAGGGAAGCGTCTCTGAACTTCTAGCATCTCTTTACTACGACAGTGGAATAATAAACCATACACCGGGTGAGTTAGCCGTGGTCGTTACGGCATGACTGCTGGCAGTCGCTCACATCCGGGAGGCGAGGTGGTTCGAATCCCCCGTCGGCAACCTTGAAGATGGTCTTCTGTGGTTTCCCATCTTCCTTCCAGGCAAATGCCGGGGTTGATCCCTAACTATAGGCCACAGCCGCTACCTTCCAACTCCTCGACCTTACATTCCAACTTCCCTCCCCAACGGAACTTGTAGTTCACCCATTGGGTGTCCGTCTCGAAGCAGCTACAAAACTGGCGAGCCGAACATGTCCTCGGACACTCCCGGCACTAAAAGCCATACGCTAAAAAAAACATACAATCAAAAGTTCTCGAAAGAGAAACAAAATGAGTATTGTCCGTTGAGCCATTATTATTAACACTAAAAGTGATAAAAATGTCCAGCATAACTCAACACATTGCTAGCGTTTCGCCCCAGCGTGCCAATTGGGCTCTTCAGTTGGCAAAGGCACACCTACCAAGACGTGTAACAGGTACACACTGAGAATTATAATGGCTCAAAGGACAATACTCATTTTGTTTCTCTTTCGAGAACTTCTGATTGTATTCAATGCCAAAGCAAGGTTTCTTGTTTTTGGAAGTGGAGTTTTTGACTCCGGTGGTGCACTGGCATGCTTGTGACGTGGCCACATATGTGGCGAGGCGTCTTGCATTGGCCTTCTCAGTGTGTACCTGCTTCGCGTCTTGGTAGGTGTGCCTTTGCCAACTGAAGAGCCCAATTGGCACGCTGGGGCGAAACGCTAGCTTTGTGTTGAGTTATGCTGGACATTTTTAACACATACAGGGTGGCGCACGAAATGTCTTACACTGGAAATTGTTTATAGAATATTTAATATACAACATATTTAATAAGGAATGCCATTACAACATTCACTGAAATGTGCACGATTAGTCAGTATGCAGGACATGTTCAATACGCGCACCTTCTCGGCGTACAACAGCTTCGAGACGAACCTGTATGTTTGTGACCACTCGACGACACAATGTCCTCACTCAACCCTCGGAAGAAGGTCACAATGGCCGCTTGCAATTGCAGTACATTTTCTGGTTTCTGGTAGTAGATTGTCTCCTTCAAAGAAGTCGCAGGAATTAATATCGGGGCGATGTGGTGACCAGATTGAGTCGCTCTAAATACATTCGGGATATCGATAGGACATCACATGGGGCCAGGAATGTTCATGCAAGGAGTCCAGAACAACATTTGCTGTGGGCAGACGAGCTCCATCATGCATGAACCACTGTGTCTCAATTCGTAGTCGTGTTGCAAAGAGTTGTGGAAGGAAACTGTTTTGCAACATGTCCATGTAACGCGCACTGTTGACTGAGTCATTGATAAAGATTGGCCAATAAATCCATGACTGGAAATTGCAGCCCACACACACACTTTCACACCATGACTTTCAACCTCGTGCACAATAGCAGGCCGTTCTTTCGCCCAAAACCGGAGATTCTGTTCGTTTACTGCACCATTGAGATAAACGTGTGCCTCATCACTGAACGATGTGTTGTGCAGTACGGGATCACCATCTACAATAGCCCATGCAGCAAACTGTACTCGCCGTTGTTTGTCAAGCGCCGTTAGGTTATGACCTGTTGTCATTTTGTATGGGAATTGGTCAAGCTAAGACTGAATATTCTCTGAATTGACCCACAAGAGATGCCCAGATGAACACAGGCAGTTCTGGTGGATTTGAAGGGGCTCCGAGCCACAGCCGCTCTCACGGCAGCAATATTATCCGGTGAGCGGACGGGCTTGAGACGGGTTCGTTCTCTCTCCAGTATATTGCCTTCTGTTTCAAATTGGCTGGCCAGTCTATGCACAGTCTGCCAGCAGGGAGCCCGCCAGGTACGGAAATGAATACGAAACCTTTCTGAGTCCGAGTTACACTCTTTGTGTTCGCATAAAACAACACTGTTTTCACCTTCTGTTCGCGCGTCAACCTCCCTTTGTCCGCCATGCTGTATAACTGGAAGCCGGTACGCATGCGCTACAGGCCGGACGTTTGTTTTAGACGAGTGAAAAATCTTAATGGAAGCCTGGAGGCGAGTTACTGCAGTACCTGTGGTGTTATCAGCTCCCCCAAGCGGTCCGATGATTGACAAATCTGTCTCACACTATGCTGAAGTACAGTCATTGGCAAATATAATGGCGTTCTGTTCGTAACTACGTAACGTGTACTTCCGTGTCACACAATACTTCGACATGGACAGTACTGTCAGCGGGACGGTGTCACCACGTGCTCAAGTCTGAAATTCCATTACATCAGTTCGGTGGTGACAAGTTTGAAGCGATAGGGTGAGAGAGTGAATGAGTGCAGGCTCACCCGCTGGCTTCAAGGCCAAGGGCAATCGTCTAAAACAAACGTCCGGCCTGTACAAGTGCTGCTGTCTGTCGAATCATGCATGAAATAAGGTTTCTGTTCACGAAAGGACATGGTTGTGAGCCCAGATTTACACATTTTATGAACCATTTTCGATGTATGACATTTCCTGCGCCACCCTGTATGTGGCGAGGCGTCTTGCATTGGCCTTCTCAGTGTGTACCTGCTTCGCGTCTTGGTAGGTGTGCCTTTGCCAACTGAAGAGCCCAATTGGCACGCTGGGGCGAAACGCTAGCAATGTGTTGAGTTATGCTGGACAATTTTATCACTTTTAGTGTTAATAATAAACCATTCCAACAACTTTATAATGATGATGATGATTATTGTTGGTTGGTTCTTCAGTATAGGGGCTACGACAATGCGGTAGCCCCATGTACTTTGGGTGTGTGTAGAATCTGTCTGATAACCGGTGATAATTGTGATGACTGTATTAGTGTGTGTTATCTGTTTTTTAATTCAAGTAAGTACTGCAGACTTTGAATTTTTCAAATAGTTCCTTCTTTTGCCGCCAAACGCCAACGTCAACGACTACTAGTTCATAACTTAGCTACTAGACGCCACCGCAGTCGGCTCTTGGTGACGAACGTAGGAACCTAAGAGCGTTGTTTACATTCTTAACCTACAGTATATAATTTAGCTTCACACAGGTGTAATTAGTGGAAGGTTCTTTAACATGCCATAAATCTATGACATGGGACCGCCGGCTTGAATCCCCTTCGAAGGAAGGCATACTGAGGGATTATTAACGCTCTTAAAAATCCGACGACTTCGGCTGGGTTTGAACCCGCGATCTTGGGCATAGAAGCTCAGCATGCTACCAACTATGCCTCCGAAGCCGCCAAAATGATGATTGATTCAAAGGGCCTAACAACTACAACTACGCCCCCCCCCCGGATGATGTTGAAAAATTAACTAAGTTATTACAGAGCTAGACTAAAAAAATCAGTATTTTTTTAAATTAAAAATAATTTAATTTATCAACTGGTTACATATTTTATTGGTCCTTTCAGTAATGATTTCTCTCCTATGGACTTACAACCTTTCCAATAAGGAATTGTGTCTGTATATTTTCAGATTTGGAGATTCCGAGGGACACCTGAGCTGGGTCCGTTTCCTCGTTTTTCATTGACTTTGGGATATACCCTCTTAAACAGGTGGCTTCAAATCATGGTCCAAGAATCTTAGATTAGTTCAAGAGCCGCTCATCACTAAAAGGATTTTTAATCACTCTGCTCAAAATGTTCGAGAACTAGAATTAACTAATCAAATTAAAACGCGTGACATTCTCCATTAGCAAGGTTCCTCTTTTAGAGGAAATACTTTTACTGACAGTTTCTTAAAAGGAAATATAATTAAGACTGTTGGTTTAGCATCGGAAATTATTTCAGCGCCTTGTACAGTTTTGTTATTAGTAGGGGGCGGATTTCTATGACCTAAAATGTATGAAATATGTATGCATTTATGACCTAAAAACATCAAAATATCTAATATATAAAAGTGAAAGTCTGTATGTGGGTATGTGGGTATGTGGGTCTGTTCCGTATACAAATCCACACCGTTCCACCAATCTCAACCAAATTTTGCATACACATAGTTTAGGACCCGGAAGGAACCGCTGGCTACATGAATTTTCGATAGTCTTTCTCATTCTTTTGATTTAGGCCCTTTTGGACTCAAGCACAGGCTAATCAAATCATAAAATATACTCATGAAGGAATGGCAAGGCAGATAGTTTCCATGGCAACATAGCTCAAGTCGAGACACGGCCGTCTGGATGCCAGTTGCGCTCTGCACTACTGGTATAGAAAAATGAGCATCTTTACCTGAAATCCCGTTAGTTACTCACCTACTCACACAGCACTGTCAACCGAGTTTAGCATAACAAAGACTTGACACTATCTTCTACTATATATTTGTTAAATACCACTCACTCACTCATTCATTCATCACGAAATCTCAGAAACCACCGAACGGATTGGAATGAAATTTGGTATGCAGCTTCCCCAAGGACCGCAAATGCCCACTAAGAGAGGATTTTTGTATATTCAGGTTCTAAAGGGGTGTTAAGGGGGTAGACCTGCATTTCATTGAATAGCAATATCTCCCGATTGGTTTCATTGGGGGATGTGATACTCGGCACATAAACTCATCATTAAAAATAAGAAGACACGAGTCTCAGGGTTTTTCGATGTGGTGTATATTATGAGGTGAAAGGGGTGAAAAGTGGGGATTGAAATATTCCTAAATGAGCGTGTATCTCTTAAACGACAAAGGCGAGGAGTTTGAAACTCAGCGAAAAAAAATCAGCATAAAAAATAAGTAAATATGTGTTTGACCGTTTTTTTATAAATCCAATTTAATGGGCCCATGGGGAAGGGTGAAATTCTGGTGTGGGGGGGGGGGGGGGGGACAGGAAAGAAAGTGTCCTAACTGATTGACTGACCGACTCACTCATCAAACTCAGGGGGAAAAAATGCTTTAAAGTAAGTAAATAGCTATTCGACAGGTTTTTTTTTTCATAAATCAAATTTAAGGGGTTCATGGGGAGGGGTGACATTCTGAAAAAAGAAAATTGAAAGAAAATGTCCTGACTCACTCACTCACTCACTCACTCATCATCATCGCCCTGCCAAAATTATTGAAGTTAGAAACATGACCGTTTTGGGATATGTTCATTGTATGTCAAAACAGTCTACTAAGGGAGGATTTTCGGATATTCAGGTTCTAAAGGGGTCTTAGGGGGGCTAAACCTGCATTTCATTGAATAACAATATCTCTCGAATGGTTTCATTGGGGGATGTGATTCACGGCATATAAACTCATCATTAAAAAGTAAGAAGACACGTGTCTGATGGTTTTTCGATGTGGTGTATATTATGAGGTGAAAGGGGTGAAAAGTAGGGATTGAAAGATTCCTAACGGAGCGTGTATCTCTTAAACGACATAGGCGAGGAGTTTGAAACTCAGCGGAAAGAAATCAGCATACAAAATAAGTAAATATTTGTTTGACCGTTTTTTCATAAATCCAATTTAAGGAGCCCATGGGGAGGGGTGAAATTCAGGGGGGGGGGGGGGGACTGGAAAGAAAGTGTCCTAACCGATTGACTGACTGACTCACTCATCAAACTCAGGGGGAAAAACTGCTTTAAAGTAAGTAAATAGCTGTTCGACAGTTTTTTTTGGATCAATCAAATTGAAGGGGTTCATCGGGAGGGGTGAAATTCTGAAGAAAAACAAATGAAAGAAAATGTCCTGACTCATTCACTCACTCATCATCGCCCAGCCAAAAATATTGAAGTTGGAAACATGGCATTTTGGAGATATGTTCGTTGTATGTCAAAACCGTACACTAAGGGAGGCTTTTTGGATATTCAGGCTCTAAAGGGGTCTTAAGGGGGTTAAACCTGCATTTCATTGAATAACAATATCTCAAGAGTGGTTTCATTTGTGGATGTGATACTCGGCATATAAACTAATCATTAAAAATAAGCAGACAGGTGTCTAAGGGTTTTTCGATATGGTGTATTATTATGAGGTGCAAGGGGTGAAAAGTGGGGGTTGAAGGATTCCTAATGGAGCGTGAAGGCCTATCTCTTAAACGACATAGGTGAGAAATTTGAAACTCAGAGAAAGAAAATCAGCTAAATAAATAAGTAAATCGGTGTTCGACCGTTTTTTTTCATAAATTAATTTAAGGGGCCAATGGGGCGGGGTGAAATTCTGGGGGAAAAAAGGAGAGAAATTGTCCTAACTGACTGACTGACTCACTCACTCATCATACTCAGGGGAAAAAGACAGCTTAAAAAATAAGTTAATAGGTGTTCAAGAGTTTTTTCATCAATCCAATTTAAGGGGCCCATGGGGAAGGGTGAAATTCTGGTAAAAATAATTGAAAGAAAATGTCCTGTCTGACTCACTCACTCATCACGCCCAGCGAAAACTATTAATGTTGGAATCATGAAATTTTGGGAATATGTTCGTTGTATGTCGAAAACGTCAACTAAGGAATGATTTTTGTTTATTCGGGATTTAAAGAGGTGTTAAGGGGGTAAAGGTGCATTTCATTGAATAACGATATCACATGATTTGTTTCTTTGGCGATGTGATATTCGGTATAGAAACTAATCATTAAAAATAATCAGACATATGTCTAAGGGTTTGTTGATGTGATGTATATTATGAGGTGAAAGGGGTGAAAATTGGGGGTTGAGGGATTCTTAACGGAGCGTGTATCTCTGAAACGACATAGGCGAAAAAATTTAAATTCGGCGGGAAAAACAGCTTAAAATACAAGTAAATAGGTGTTCGACCGTTTTTTCATAAATCCAATTTCAGGAGCCCTTGGAGAGGGGAAAAATTCTGGGGGGGGGGGGGGAAACAGGAAAGAAAGTGTCCTAAATGATTGACTCACTTAGTCACTCATCAAACTCAGGGGGAAAACAGCTTTAAATAAGTAAATAGGCGTTCGACCGTTTGTTTCATAAATCCAATTTAAGGGGTTCATGGGGAGGGGTGAAATTATCAAAAATAAATGAAAAAATGTCCTGACTGACTCACTCACTCATCATCGCCCAGCCAAAATTATTAAAATTAGAAACATGAAATGTTGGGGATATGTTCATTGTATGTCGAAAACGTCCACTAAGGAAAGAGTTTTGGATATTCAGGTTCTAAAGAGGAGTTAAGGGGGTAAACGTGCATTTCATTGAATAACAATATCTGACGAGTGGTTTCATTTGGGGATGTGATACTTGGCATATATACTAATCATTAAAAATAAGCTGACACATGTCTAATGGTTTTTCCATGTAGTGTATGTTATGAGGTTAAAGGAATGAAAAGTGTGGGTTGAAAGATTCCTACCGGAGCGTGTATCTCTTAAAAGACATAGGCGAGGAGTTTGAAACTCGGAGGAAATCAATCAGCTTAAAAATAAATAAATAAATAAATAAAATAAATAGGTGTTCGACCGTTTTTTTATAAATGCAATTTAAGGGGCCTATGGGGAGGGGTGAAATTTTGGAAGAAAAACGTCCACTAAGGAATGATTTTTGAATGTTCACTCTCATCGACCAACCAAAACTATTAAAGTTAGAAGAATTACATTTTGGGGATATGTTCGATGTGTGTCGAAAACGTCTACTAAGGAGGGATTTTTGGATATTCAGGTTCTAAAGGGGTGTTAACGGGGTTAAAACTGCATTTCATTATATAACAATATGACACTCATTCGTTCATTCATTCATTTATTTGCAATGGAGGGTGTGGCCCCCGGAGGCAAATTGGATATACATAACAAATAAATAATTACACATAACAATTCAATAACAATTATACAACAATTAAACTGGAGTATTTACACAAATAGTCAGTCTTTTCTTAAACACACCGATATGTTTGGGAAAAGGCTCTAAGACTGCGGCAGGTAGAGAGTTCCAGTTATCAATGGCACGGTTTACAAAAGAATATTTACCATAATTTGTTCGCTGTGGTCGGCCCTTAACTTTGAAAGGATGATCGCTCCTACCCATGTAAGTAATGTAAGTAATGACGCGAGCGAAGCAAGGCTAAAAATGAGATGGTGTGTGTCTGTGTATTACTCAATCACGCAAGTACCACTGGTCCGATATACGTGAAATTTACATGGAAGTAGCTGATTTACCTGGTTAACATATAGGTTACTTTTGATTACAATACTTTGCACTATTTAAAGATGGCGACCATTTTAGTGACGTCACTACACCCTTTGGTTTCAAACTCATATTTCCATTTGAAATAAAAAGAGAACGCTAAGAAATAGCAAACTTTTGATGGCATATACGAGGTTTAAAATTACATTTTCTATCCGAAAGGTATCTCCAACGGTTAGCGAGTAAAATCTAAATTTGTGCTATAAAACACGGTCAACGCCGAGCGTTGTAGTTGGACAAAATGTTTCATCCTTAATCTCCCTCTGCGCAGCACCTCGCCTATCCCCTATTTTAACTGTCACCTTCACATTTTAATTTATTTATGACGTGTAGCGAAGCACGGGTACTTCAGCTAGTGACCTATAAAATTCAAAATATGACTTAATGACTAGCATCTACGTTACATAGAAACACTTTTATTACGATTGCTACAGGCTGCAATTAATTAAGAGTTTAAAAAGTTTTAATTCTTCGAAATCTTTAACCCAAAATCAACTAAAATGATGAATATTTCGTGAACTCGTTAAGGTTACACTGCATACTCCTAGGCAAGGACGGACTCTGATAGAAGAAATAAAAACTACAGTTACTTTCACTGTTCAATATTCAATCAGTTTTAATTTATACACAAAATATTCTATGTTATTTGAATGAAACTTTCATACCTGATCTAGTCTCCATTATTCTGATTGCATATTGAAAGGAACGAACTGAATGACTGAAGCTCCCTAATGAGTGACCAAGGTCATTTAGTGTGTTGAAGGTGGAAGAGGGAAGGGCGAAGGAGAGAGATAAGAACGATGATAAGTAACTGCGGAATTACCTCTGCTTCCGTGTAAACAATAGCCCGGTTTCCAGGAATTGGCCCAGCTAGCAAACAATAGCTCCTACCTGTTCGAAATATTCCATACACTACTTTGGAATGGTTCTTCACTAGTATATTCCAGTCTATCCTGAACAATAATTTCAAGAGCTTATTCTGATTTTTATAAAACTAAATTCAAATGAAAATACCAAAATATGCCGTTTATAATTATATTTTGTTCAAAATATGCCATAAAACTTAAGAAAGCCTAAATATGCATTTATATGCCCAATAAAACCTGTTTAATTTTGATTATCATGCTTGGAAACGTGTTGAAAATACAAGACTATAAGATACAATGTTAAGGGAAAAAATATGACTTGTCATAGAAATCCGCCCCCTAGTTATTAGATTAGTTCATGAAAAAAATAAATGAAATGTTGGAAACTGGCGTTGATTCTAATAATTTGCACACCTCTGTAACTACTGACTTACAACTAATTTACGTAGTAGAAGAAGAAAGGACCACCTCGTGGTGTAGTGGCTAGTGTTCTTGGCTGTCAATTCCCGGCTCTGCCAAGAAATTTTAATTCGGGAGTGAGGGCTGGAACGGGATAAACTCAGCCTCGTGAGGGATAACTGAGAAGTGGAGGGTTTGATTCCCAACTCAGCCGTCCTGGAAGTGGTTTCCCGTGGTTCCCCCACTTTGGAAGCCTTTTTGTGGAGCGTGGCTCTCTAAGGAAGTGAAACTTGGACTATTGGTGCAGCAGAAAAGAGGGGAATTGAAGCGTTTGAAATGTGGTGTTACAGCAGAATGATGAAGATCAGATGGGTAAATAGGGTTACAAATGCGAAGAGGTATTAAGATGAGTGGGAGAGGAGAGATGTTTCTGGAGACTGCTAGTTTGGTAGGACACATACTAAGACACCCAGGAATAGCAAGCTTAGTTATGGAAGGAAGGGTAGAGGACAAGAACTGTAGGGGTAGACCAAGGTTAGAATATGTTAAACAGATTGCCTCGGAAGTAGGGTGTGGTAGTTATGTAGAGATGAAACGATTAGCTCAGGACAGGGAGGTATGGAGGGCTGCATCAAACCAGTCAAAAGACTGAAGACTCAAACAACCCCCACTTCTACTCCAGGCAAATGCTGGGATGGTCCCTAACTTAAGGCCACGGCCACCTCATTTCCAATCCTACCCCAATTTACAAATACACACTCTAATACGGCCATCACAATAACACAAATTCCACACGGGGCTATATGAGCACGATGTCGCAGCCCCTACGCAACAACAACATGAGAAGCTAAAGGGAAGGAAGCTTTTTGTTTCACGTGACCGTTAATCATGCGATCATGTGCCACGGGACCTCATTTTTACGTGGAATCCGAACTACAGGACATGGCATTTCACTTCGATAACCTCACTGGCATTGAACGGGAATCGAACCCAGTCCACCTTGGTGAGGGGCCAACAGCTTGACCGCTGCGCCAACACGCCCCCAACAACAGAAGAAGGAAGGGTCAAGAAAAATAGAATAAGGGAAATAAACGACAGGGAAAAGAAATTCCCTAAACCCTGAAGAATGAAGGCTATGGGACTTGGAATGAGGTAGAGCCATGAAATGCAGATATAAAAAGGAAAGAGTATAGGATCCACCCCAAAATAAATGAAAAAACGTGGAAATCAGACCCAGCTCAGAAATCCTTTGGGGTCACCAATTCTCCAACTCTCTAGCCGTGAGTCCTTGAGAGTGTAGCACTATACAGGGTGCACCATGCGTGTACACATACCCTCCCTCCTTTACCGACAACTTTAGTGATGAATCCATGACTATAAGGGGAAGCTCAGAGTCCGGATGATTGAAACCTGGCACTTATAGTAGACAACCTGAGTGAGGTTTTCTGCCTGGATTTTGCCTCATCGCCTCCAAGAAAATATCGAGATGTTACCGTATTTCAGGTACTGGGGCCAGGCCCGACAAGAGGGAGGGGCAAACGGGGCTGCAGCCCTGGGCCCGGACTGGTTGAAGGGCCCGGAAGAAACAAAATGACCTTTGAAATCTTGTATAAACTGAATTCTCTCTTCACAATTTGTAAATACTGAAAAATCTGTGCAAAATACTGAAACAAGAAATTGTGCTGATTTTTGGAAATAAAAACAATACACTGAAATTTGTTAAGACAAAATTAAGTTGACAAAATAGCCATACAAATATTATTTATACAATTTGGAGATTAGTTAAATCGTTGAAATGCGACAATCTTCTAACGTGATATTCTTTTTTTTTTTTTCAGAATCCCTAAAAGCAATTCCCCCTTATTTTTAAAAATAACAAATGCTCTTTCTTTTCCAAGTTAATCGGGACGCTAAATGTAAAGCTCAAAAAATATGTCCAAGACTAAATCTAAGATGGAGGCAAGCTACAAACTCAAAAGTGAGTAAATCACTAATAATAAAACAAGGGACGAGTGCGCAAAGAATAACTGAAAACCAGGAAGTTTTATAGCCTATAGACTACTATATTATCCATTTGTTGAAACTTTTTTTAAGGTTATAAAGGAGAATACAAACTTAAGGAAGTCCCCAAAAGAAAACATATTTATAATGCGGACCGTTATTTTTTCCCCAGGGCCCGTGATAGCTCTCCACGGCCCTGACTGGCGCACTACCCCAATTCTAGTCCCTTCATAAATACAGCTACATACACTCTTACTGGCACCAAAGAAACGGGTTATTTGTCAGAAATAATCAACGGGTCTGATAATTAAGGTGTCTAAAAACCCCACAATGAATTACGAACAACAACGACAACGCCAGTGATCCCTTGGTGATAGCAATGTGCAAGTAAATCTATTCTCCCTCCCGCAATAAATGCCTAGGAATGCCCCTGATGGAGGAGATTGTTAAGTAGTAAACTGTACCTGCATGAGCTCCAGTCTGAGAAGGGGCCCACCACACAGTCCTGGGGTCGAGGAATGTGGCAGAAGCGCACGGGGTCTGGTTTACGAGCCACGGTGAAGCAATTCTCCTCATCAATGACTCGGTGTAGCTTGACGGAATCATGAGATACCAGGACACAGGATACGTTCCGCTGAGTAACTCCTAGATTCTCCCGTCCTTGGAGCTCATCTCTGTCTGCTGCAGATACAGGCAGGCACGGGCCCCACGACCCCACCTGCCACTGGAGTTTATCTGAAAAGAAATACAGATAATAATAGTAATCATGATAATGTGTATAATAAGGCTTTCACGGCCCGGATTATATAAATAATTCATGTTTTTTGGGCTAATGCCGTGTGTATTTAGATTAGAACCATACGTTTCGGAGAAACTTTGCCTCCTTTTTCAATGGAAATCAAACAATGTGGCCAAAGAAAGTAGGCCTATATCATGATTTAATCACCGCATTTGGAAATATCTCCCAAGTAGATACATTCAAGATGTACATCAGAGGAAGCATTTCATACTGCAATGTCAAGGTCAGAGCTGGCTATGTGGATCGTCAAACTTCGTTTGGAGACGGCGTCTTAAGAAGAATAAGAATAAGAAGAAGAAGAAGAAGAAGAAGAAGAAGAAGAAGAAGAAGAAGAGGGAGTAATTATTCAGCCAGCAGGGTTAAATCATGACTTTATGACAGCCATTTATTAGCAGCAGCAAACCTAACTCCTTTAGAATGGAATTGGTTTCAAATCAACATGGATGGCAGAATATTCAATACAATGACGAAAAAACAGATATTAGATAAGAAGTTTAACTCTCGTTTAGAACGTCAACAAACATTAATCAAAATGCTCCTACCAAACAAAAATCTTTCTAACACAAATTTTACAGAAGAAATTTCCATTTTTGATGTCGTTCTTGCTAATTTATTTTATGTTTTCATCATTTTAAGGCACATATTTGTAACAGATCAGATTTTATAAATATTTTTATATATTCTTTATTTATTTTCAAAGGTTAAATTCAACTATAGCAATCACATTGCTTGCAATTATATTTGATTTCCTTCCTTTCTTAAAAAGAAAAGTAATTACTGAGGAGGGCAATAATGTAACCGAAACTAGTCTAAATTAATGTTATTAATTTATTTTTATTGACATTAGGTGGAAATAAATTATTAAATACTCATTGGTATTTTATGTTAATTAAATCAGGAAGCCAACATGGGAAGAATTTATTGTAAAATTACAAAATGCATATAACATTACCTGGACCAGATATAATAAAACAAGTAGTTCCGTGAAGAATTATACAGCCTATTTTCGTATATCCTACTTATGTTAACTGCCCCTATGAACATACAACATTTCAGTTTGATTGCTGTAATAGATTCGTAGATATTGAGAACCGACTAAATATTTCGGATGGTCGCCATGTTGGATTTTATATATGTAGGTCCTAGAGTTATGTACTGTTACATGAAGATTATTGTGTACGTGTAGCATTCAAACTTCAATCGCATGATTAGGACACATGAAGTAACGAGGAGATTTTAAAATTTCGCACAGCTGCCATCTTGTGGTTATGGAAACAATTGAAATAAATTGGATGCCAGTGGATTAACATTCGAATAAGGATTTACTGTGCCAAGTTTCACTGCATTCGGATAGTTAAATAGCGAGAAACGTCCTTGTGAATATTTATAATTCGCGTCGCCGCCATGTTGGATTTGTGATCACCAGGTTATTTAAAGTTCTATAGGTGAACTTAAGTTCATAGCCCCTATAAACATAAAATAATTCAATTTGATTGCTATAATAGATTCGTAGATATTCAGAGCCATCTAAATATTTCGGATGGTCCCCATGTCGGATTGTTAAATGTATAGGCCATAGAGTCATGTACCATTAAAGGAAAATTATTGCGTAGGTTCATTATTCAAACTTTCACATCGATCGCATGATTACGACACAAGAAATAAAAACTTAATTTTAAAATTCGCAAAGCCGCCATCTTGAGGTTATTTAAACAATTGAACTAAATTAGATACCAGTGTATTACAATGTGTATAAACATTTCCTGTACCAGATTTCATTGCGGTTGAAACATTAAATCGTGAGAAAGGCCTATTTAAAATTTTCAAATTCGCTTGGCCGCCATGTGCGTTTTGTAGTTAACCAGTTTTTGAAAGTCTTATAGATGAACTTCCAGTAGTACCCTTTATCTCCGTACAAAATTTCAGGGTGATACCGCTAATGGTTTCAGAGATATAGAATGCCAGTGATATATTTCGCACATTCGCCATTTTGTGGTTATGTAAACAATTGAACCAAGTTAGATGTCGGTGCATTACAATATGTATAAAGATACACTGTACCAAGTTTTATGGCGTTTGGTTGGTTAAATCGCGAGAAACGTCTATTTAAATGTCACAAATTCGCGTGGCCGCCATGTTGGTTTTGTAGTTACCAGTTTTTCAAAAGTCACATAGGTGAACTTCTAGTAGTTCCCCCTTTATCACCGTAAAAATCCAGGGTGATATCGGGAATAGTTTTGGAGATATTGAATGCTGATGAAATATTTCGCACAGCCGCCATGTTGGATTGGTGAGACGTAAAAAAATTTGAAGGGCACGGTCGGGGTCGTCCGGAATAGTGCTATGAACTTACCGAGTTTCATTGAAATCGCTCCAGCCGTTTAGGAGTTAACACACACACACACACACACACACACACACACACACCCACACACACACACACACACACACACACACACACACACACACACACACACACACAAGCCTATTTTTCAAAATTGAAAATAGGCTAAAAATCCATATCACAAAACCCTACAATACTGTCATCAAACTAGAAGCACTTTACACATATAAAATGTTGATAATTGGGGGCAGGTTACAAATTTAAAACATTGAGAAACAAGAAAGACAAATCCTCGGAAAAATTTAAGGATCTAAGTATGAAAACGAGGTTTGGTAAAGAAAAGAATACTCATGAAATATATTGAAGTAATGAAAAACAAAATGTTTAGTAAAGCCCACTTTCTCATAAATAAATGGGTAAAGCTATAACTCTTTCTCCTTTTCAAGGCGTATAATTGAATGTTGGTTGTAGTAGCTTGTTGAAATACAATGCGCTATACGGATATTATACGTTGTTTGATTGAATCCTCACCTGAATTATATATAGCCTACACACACTCTAATACAGCCATCACAATAACAAAGGTTATCAGGCAACATTCAACACTAACCCAAGTACACGGGGCTACAAGACCATGATGCCACAAAGTCCCTAAAGAATCAACAACAAAAACAACAACAATAGACTCTACCGTGGATCAAAGACAACGCATTTTAATCGTTGTAGTTGAGTGTTGAAATATGTGGTGTTATGAGTATACTGTACAGGTATATATAATACTTTCGATTGCAAATACACACTATAATTATATGCTTAACATTAAAACGTGTGAGTAGCTATAAATCAATAAATACTGTACAAAAGAATTAAGTAAAAAGTTTGAACCTGCTTGGATTCGATCCACGAACCTCTAGACTAGGACGCTACCACTACGCTACACACGCCCAGTACTAACACTAGGTTAACTAGTGGTTTAGTATAACTGCATACCATATTTTATCTTTGAAGGAACGATTTCAGTAGCGTTTCCTGCCGTTTTTATAAACCATTTATCCTAAATGTATTATTTTGTTCAGTACATTCCTAACAGGATATAGACTTACGAAGTTACTGAAATATGGACTAGTCAGCAAACAATTTTGACCCAACGGGACGGCACGGCCCAGCACGATATGACAAGGTCGGCCTGAACTGCTAGTCACTGCTACGGTTACATATTCTATTTTAAAATTCTAATATCCTACCGGCCACCTCCTTGAGGACAGTTTAAATCTCCCTATGTACAATGAGCGTATGTGGGAGGCCAGGCCTTGTTGAATCGTAAGTTACGGTTAGGCTATAATACTTGCATGATTCATACATCCGCCATATTAAAACTATTTGGCTGATGACCTTGTAGTTTGGGAAAGAGTCGCTTCCCACATCAAGGTATATTGTTGCAAACGTTGGTAGAGATCGGATGATTAGGTTAGTCGTAATTTGATTAAAGCTCAGAACATTTGGGTGGGCGCCATTTCTTTTTCGTTATCATGGCAACGATATGTCCCTTGCCAGTACTACCTCTGTACCAAAGGTGGTTCGATTTGGTTTCGTTGTGTTTGAATTGATAGGTAGGAGCGATTTGCACACATACACGGCCGCCATCTACAAACTATTTGGCTGATGACCTTGTATTGTGGTCAAAAGTCGCTTCCCACATGAAGGTTTGTTGCAAAATTCGGTAGAGATCAGATCATAAGTCTACTTTCATTTTTTGAAGAAAAAAAAAAACGAAAGTAGGCTAAAAATCACCGATTCTATATGAAAAAGTAGACTGAATTTTTATGGTCACATATTATACAGAATAGGTGACAATAGGCTAACAAAGAAAATCTTAAACCTATCACTCACTCTTTCTTTGAAAAAAAAAAAAAAAAAAAACCCAGCAATAGGCCGGTAGAAATACACAAACCTACCAAAATTTGTATTAACGAAGAAACCATTCATAATAGAACGAAATGTAGCAATCTAATATGAAACGGACACAAATGTGCAGAGAAACCTACTCGAAAGAATACAGCTCAGGATGGGCAGAAGATCGCAAAAGAAAGCACAATGAACGGGTGAAGAGATATTGGGAAGAAAATAGGAAACATTGTGCTGAATAAGTTCTAACGCACTCCTTAGTTAGGCATAACGAATCAAATAATAATAACAATGATTAAATAAACAAATATGTATTTATTTCATTACCGTAGCCTAATAATTCATATATTTACAGTTTACAACCTCATTATGAGAAACACATATCAACATGATTTATATCGTGTGGCCTCCTGGGAGGCATAGTGCAGATCTTTCTAGTTGTCATTCTAAGGATGACTTGCGCGTCGTGATGAGATGAAATTATGAATAAGACGTTACAAAAACCCAGGCACCGAGCGACGGAAATGAACACCAGGATATTAAAATCCGCATAGCCCGGCTGGGAATCGGAATTGGGATCCTTCGGACCAAATACTAGCATGCTTAACCACGTAGCTTCAGGGCTGGAATGATAATAATAATAATAATATGACATATAGTAATAAAGATTTAAAATATCATAAGAACAAATTAGCAATATGGTGCACACTCTTGTTAGCTGATGGGCGTAACCATGTCAGTGTACAAAAGGCATTTGGCTTCACTGCTTAATAAATCTTGGACGGGAAGGGTCACTTCCCTAAAATATGCATAGCTATAGATTCCCCTAAGAACTAAAAATTGAGATCATCGTTGGGATTCGCACTTGCATTCCGAACAATCGCGTAGGTGCGTTAACCAATATTGTACCACGACAGTTAACGCCAAGAGGGAGTTAACTTTCAGTTCTTCATATAATGGTGGATGACTTCGATAAATTTACGACACAAAGAAATTACTTTGGACGATAAATACGTGATGCTTTCAAGATCTAAGAACTCCTTTCATTTCACAACGTCGCCATCACCGCCGTGAACGCTTCTTCAGGAGTCTAGTTAGTTATTGTCGTTTTAAGGGGCAGAACTACGAGGTCATCTGCCCCTCTTCAGGAGTCTATTTAGACCGCTGGAAAATTTCTGGCTGATGCGGGCACGAGGCTGCTTCAGATCGTTCTCACATGACGTTTTGTCTGTTGTAAATTTTTCTCACCCACGAACACAACTTTTTCACATCCATGACATTACCACAGTCAACTGCCGATGAATATCGATCGATTGTACCTCACGCAAGCGAAGAAAACACGCTGATCACGGAGCGCAAACGTCGCTATTTAAAGTATCAGAAACGCGTCTCGCTCTAATGACTGTCAATAAGTTTATGTGCACCGCATGGTGCTGCCATCTCTGTCACACATTCACAAAGAGTGCCTTGTCCTGTGAGCCAAGACTGTATGTTACTATTTGATCCCAATCTCGAGAAAAATATAGGAGACCATAGAACTTGAATGTACAAGAATAGAAATAGTTCCATGACGGAACTGTCTATAACAAGTAGTTCCGTGAAGAACTATACAGCCTATTTTCATATATCCTACTCATGTTAATTGCCTCTATCAACATACAAAATTTCAGTTTGATTGTTGTGATAGATTCGTAGATATTGAGAACCGTCTAAATATTTCAAATGGTCGCCAGGTTGGATTTTTATTTGTGTACTATTACATGAAGATTATTGTGTACGTGTCACTTCAATCGCATGATTAGGACACAAAACGTAAAAACGAGTTTTTAAAATTTCGCACAGTTGCCATCTTGTGGTTATGAAAACAATTGAAATAAATTAGTTGCCAGTGGATTAACATTTGTTTAAGCATTTAACGTGCAAAGTATCACTGCACTCGGATGGTTAAATCACGAGAAACGTCCATTTAAATATTTATGCTTCGCGTCACCGCCATGTTGGATTTGTGCTCACCAGGTTACTAAAAGTCATATAGGTGAACTTATGTTCATAGCCTCTATTAACATTTAAAAATTCAGTTTGATTGCTGTAAAAGATTCGTATATATTGGGAACCGTCAAAATATTTCGGATGCTCGCCATTTTGGATTGTTACATGTAAAGGCCATAGAGTTATGTACCATTAAAGGAAAATTATTGCGTAGCATCATTATTCAAAATTTCACTTCGATCGCATGATTACGACACAAGAAATAAAAACTTAATTTTAAAATTTGGCACAGCCGCCATCTTGAGGTTATGTAAACAATTGAACTAAATTAGACACCACCGTATTACAATGTGTATAGACATTTGCTGTACCATGTTTCATTATGTTTAGATGGTTAAACCGGGAGAAAAGTCTATTTAAAAGTTTCAACTTCGCTTGGCCGCCATGATGGTTTTGTATTTACCAGGTTTTCGAAAGTCTCATAGGTGAACTTCTAGTAGTTCCCTTTATCACCGTACAAAATTTCAGGGTGATATCCGTAATAGTTTCGGAGATACTGAATGCTGGTGAAATATTTCGCACAGCCGCCATGTTGGATCGGTGAGACACAATAAAATTTGAAGGACACAGTCGGGAACGGCCAGATTGGTGCTATGATGTTACCGAGTTTCATTGAAATCGCACACACACACGCACCATCACACACACACACACACACACACCATCACACACACCCGCATACACAGACAGACACGCGGACAAAGGGTGATCTCATAAGCCTATTTTTTCATAAAATGAAAATAGGCAAAAAATATAGGCCTATGCTTGCGTATTTTCCTAGCCATAGCAAGAAATATCAGGAAGGGACATAGGCGTGCAAAATGGTTGTGCGGGGAATCGCATAATTTTCCCTACCGTATCGTAAGCATAATTCTGTCAGGAACATTCCACTTTCCATTCATTTGTTATATTTAGTTTTAATTCAGTTAGCTAAAATAACCTATTTTTTAAAACGTGGATTAGTGTAAATGTAGTGTTTCATCGTTGTTATTATATTGTATTTTCCCGCTCGAAATTTGGATAAATGGTGGTCACTTTTGTGACAGTATACGTTTGTGTATACTTCGCGACAGACCTGTTTTACTGTTCCTTTTCTTGTCCCGAAAAACTTCAAACCAAATTTATATGTTAATTAGTTCATTGTATCGTAATTAATTTAATGATTTATTTATAAGCTTCAAATTTGTTAAGTTCTCACCTTGCGTGTTCCAGTCGTTCGCTACCTCAAGCTTCCATACTCCCGACATACAAGGCATCTACTGGTTGATCTGCTGTCTGTTGAGCGTCAGTGTCGACTGACGTCACCGTGACCTTCGTTCGGCCAATGGCAGGTCTTCGTCTGGTCGGGCAATCTCCAGTTTCGAGATTGTTCTATGGTCACTATTTAAGACGCCACTTGCTGGCGTTCTTCATCACTTCTGATCAATCATCACTTCTGATCACTTCAACTTGCAGGTCACAGCTGCTGCATCTCATGACACTATCGTTAGTCTCTACGCTACCTAGCAGTTACGTCACGAGATCTGCATCCTGACGTATCGCTCTAAATGGCAGGAATAATTGCCAGCTGTCGTACTCTGCAAGCCATACCTTAGATGGGGTACTTTGATTCGTCTTTCGAAGCAGCCGCAGTCCTTTTGGCTGCCGACCTATTCTCAAAATGCTGCTGGATCATCACTTGGACACTATAAGTGTCATCCCTTCGCAAGAGAAGAAGAAAGAGTTGACCTTTGTATCAACTGTGTACATATCTCTAGGCCATGTACGCCTCCTTCAGAAGAAACTGTGAAGACTTCTCAATCAACGCTTATGCTAGCTGGAACTTTTAAAGAGCTGGGGCTCTTCAACCCTTTGAGAAGATAAGTTCAATTTTATGAAGAATTCAAATCTTACTAGTTATCTTAACAATCTTAATTAGTTTTATGGTTCCTTTTATAAGGTGTATTTTTTATGTTAAGCTCAACTTCTCTCAAATCAAGCAAGCTTGGTTCATTGGCATTTCCTTAATCAGGGTTTCTGTCATCAGGCCCTCACACTTTGTTCCATTTATAATTATTCATTTCTGTGATAAGCACTTAAGTGCAATTTGTTAATTGTTTATAAATTTATTATTAGAAATAAACATTGTTAATGTATTGCTACCTACATTGGTTTTCTGGTGATGTATTTCATGCCCACTACCCCGCACCGCTTCAGTCTAATTTTCTTGACCACAGTAGTTATTTTGTCCAGGCTCTAGCCTGATGCGTTCTCCCGTATTGGGAAGTTTTAGGGCAAAACTTCTCTCCAAATTGCAAAATTATTATAGTACTATATTTGCTCAGAAAAATGTTTCACAATCGAAGGCGATTAACGATTTAGTTAGTGTTACTATTAAATTAGAAGTCCTATGGTGAAATGTAAGCATCTAGGAATATTAAGTTAGTCTAAAATTCAAAAAAATGAACTGATTACCTTATTTATTGAGATTAACTTTCTCCGCCCAATATAATTCTTCTGTTGACGTGTTGACCCACTGTAGATCAGTATAGAACAAAGTAATAGCTAGACAACACTGAATGAATACAGCTTCTAAACTAGTAATACTGTGGTATAGCAATACATCAAACAGCTCGTACTAGAACAGCCAGTTTGTCTTGTTGCGGTTTCACGAACACGAGAGAAACTGTAGGCCAGCTGTTCACGACATGCAGCTAATGGACTACCCACAAAGGAACCCTCAGTAGTTCGTTACTATCCCATTCCGCTAACTATACAGGTTTTAGTGCACAAAGGATATCTGACAGCAGTTTATCCCGAGTGATATACTGCCATTAACTTTGATGTACGGTACGTGGGGACGGAACTGTGTGCTACTGCCAGGTGACTGATGTTAACGCCACCTCGATGATAAAAGATGATTGATAATTTTCTTAAGGAGACCAACATCTAGGTTATCGGACCCTAATGGTTTGGGTGATAGAGAAAATGAAAGATGATCAAAAGAAACCTACAACAAAAAAGTGACAGTCAGTCTGAAAGACTAGACTTTGTATCATCTTAAATGCTACAAATGCTGAAAAATGTTAGAAAGGCTGGAGGCTTCTCGCTTCGCTCGAAGCCAAAGACTCTTGACATGTTAGAAAATTATCTGCATGATACTTATCTTGCTTATCTTGTTTCAAATTACTCGCGAAGGCCAAGGGCAAAGCAAGGTCAAGCGCGCAGGATGCCGTCACGCTCACCAGAGCGCGCGGGGACGTGCCCTTTCCATCCAGTCTAAAAACACTTATAGTGGGCGATGTATTGAAGATAGAGATATGCTCTCGCGGACCTTTTTGTAGAACTTTCATGCTGACCAATTCTTACGCTCATAGTATATTGATTTTTTTTAACGGTTTGCCCAGCGTAAGCTTAAGAAGCGCAAGTTTGATTTCGACTCTTTCACTGAAATCGTTAATGCTTGGCTTCCTTTGATCATACATAAATTATTTTCTACAGAATCTTTCCTCGAGATAACCTTTACAGAATGGTGAAAGCCGCATCAAAATCCATCCAGTGGTTCTCGAGATTACCCGTGACATCCAAGAATCGGGGATTTTTGTCTTATACTAATGAAGTCGAGATTGTCGGGGTACACATGTACCAAGCGGTACTATGACGTCACACACCTCAGTGCATCTGGGTACATTTCGTCCCGTCACCGTAACGTAACGCCAGACCCCAGCGTCACGACGAAGTCGACAACATCATTTAAAATGATAAAAACTAAGTAATGACTTACAGACTAGAATAAGAAATGGGAAACAAAGAAAGGAGAAGAATGTAAATAAAAGACAGGAGGAAAATGGAGAGTACAGGAGGCGACATAACAACGAACTCTACATACGTGTGGAAAGGATAACGGACTTGATGCGGAAAAGTAGAATTAGTTTCTATGGCCACATAACACGCATGAACTCGCAGAGACTGACCAATCGCATATTTTCCTACTTTGTAGACAAGGAAACCAAGGGATCATGGTTCACTGAGATCGAAAAAGATCTTATAGAAATAGGGATTTCGCTTGAGGACATTCAAGAACGTCTTCCTCTCCAGAAGAAGCTTAGAGCACACCAGCGATTCCAAGAAAAGCCAAAACTGAGAACAGGCAAGAAGTGGATGGCAGACAGAAATGAGGCGCACAGGAAACGGGAAAAGATTAAAGCTCAAAGACGGAAACAGTTGAAGTAACGTGGTCCATAGCTGGCCGAAACAAAGAAGAAGAAAAGACAGGAGGAAAGGAAATGCCCTCAACCCTCGAAGGATGAGAATTGAGGTACTTGGAAGGAAGGAGAGCCAAGAACGGCAGAGAGGAAAGAGAAAGAGGAGAGGGTCCGCTCCAAAGGCAAAGTAAACAAGAAGTTCAGTGACGAACTAAAGAGCCTACTTTTCTTAAAATTTAAGATTCATGCCAATGATTAATCTATATGGATCTATCTAGAATAATGACGAAATTAAGTTGCTAATATCGAAATTTCTAATTAGTTCGAAATATTGTATACCTGGCATAATGTAGCCTAATAGAGAACTACAGTTGGCAGCCCTAGTGACTGAATATATTCTTAGTTCCATCTTTTAAGGTACAGAATACAAAATTTGGTTGAAGTCCAATGGATAGCATGGGCGTCACATGCAGTTAAACATTGCATCTAACAGTGCGCGTAAAATCATGTTGGCAACAATGACATACATGAATTGGTCAGAAATAATCTGAAATAATATGATCTATTGTTGTGTCAATTTTGAATGAAATCCATTAGTTAGTATAGAAGTTACATGTATTTTAAAATTGAACCTATCAGCTGGCTTAGAATCATGTTGGCAGCACTGACGTATATTAGTTACTCCAAATTAATTTAGAATGCCAGGTACTATACGTGTGCAAAGTTTAGAGCTATTGGCTTGCATACTTTCTGATATATTGATATTAGGGTAACAAAAATAGAGACATCATTTACTAACAGTTGGCAGCCCTGGTTACTCTTAAGAATCGGCATAGTCTTATCTGTTATGGTACACAAAGCACACACGAAATTTGGTTGAAATACAAATGATAGTATAGAAGTTACATGTGTTTAAAATTGGACCTCTCAGCAGGCTTAGAATAATGGTAGCACTGACGTATATAAGTTACTCCAAATTAATATAGAATGTCAGGTACTATACGAGTGCATAGTTTAAAGCTGTCGGCTTGCATACTATCTGATATATTAGTATTTGTATAAAATAAATTGAGAGCATTTATTAACAGTTGGCAGCCCTGGAGGATCTTAAGAATACGCTCAGTCATATCTATTTATGTACACATAGCACACACGACATTTGGTTGAATTCCAATTGATAGTGTAGAAGGTATATGCATTTAAAACTTGGACCTATCAGCAGGCTTATAATCATTTTGGCAACACTGCCATGTATGGTCTCCTGGAAATTAAACTGCAATATTATTATCTATACGTGTGCCGATTTTGAAATAGCTCCCATTCATACCTCCCAAGATATCCAACATGGAGCTCAGATTTCAATTGCGATTTTTCAGCAGTTGGTAGCACTGCCATCATTTTCAAATATGGCCGTGAGATATTCAGGTATAGATCTTTACTCCTACCAAATTTTGTTTCGATTGCTCCAGCCGTTTAGGAGTTGATAGGGACACACACACACACACACACACACACATGGACAGACAGACAGACAGACAGACAGACAGAAGGACAGACAGACAGACAGACAGACAGACAGAAGGAAAGACAGACACACATTTGCCCGATCTCATTAGTCTACTTTTTCCTCATTTTTGCAAAATGTGAAAAGTAGGCTAAAAAGGGGGTGTCTATTACAGTGCTCAAGGTAATCGGACAGAGACAGATGCTAGACTACAAGGGCGTATCTAGAGGGGGGGGGGGCTGTTAAGGCTGCCGCTCCCTCTGAGATGCTCCCGAAATTCCTAGAAAAATGATACTCCAAAATCAGCGCTCATTTTTGGAGTTGTTTCATTTGAGGAGCTTGCACATCGTGGTCATTTAGCACCAAATTTTAGACATTATTAAACCATAATTTTGTTTCAGCCAGTTCTTGTTTGATTCATAGCAAATATTGTTATGAATATTAGTGAACCCACTGAGTGGTCTAGACATGCTCCACGGCTGGACTGGATTTAGGCTTATGTGCGTACAGATATCCAAGGTTCGAATCCTAGCTCTGACATTAGCCACCATCAGTGTAGGTTTATTTTTCACAATCCAAGTACCCTATTTCAAGTAGTTCCGTGGCACCTACCCCTGTACTTGACCCAAATACGGTTAGACTACACACACATCTACATCTACAATAACACATGTTATCAGATGCAGTTCCATAAGTATTTACAATTTTTATTCTCTGGATTATTAATATAATGTTCAGGTTGTAGGAAACACAAATTCACAATATTTTGTTTCTCGTTTTGTTTAAACTGCCGTACTGTAATCCGTATTGATTTTATTAAAGTTTAACATCCACATTAGTTTTGCTTCAATGGTCAGTTCGGTGTATTTGTTGACTTGGTTAGAGATTGTTGTTGAGTGGCTTAGATATGGATTATCACAGCTTTTTCTGCTGCATATCCATTAGGTAAGTATCAGGTGGGTTGGCTTTGATGATTTCATCAGTGAGGATTTCTCTGTCTACAACTTTTATATGGGAAATCACAGATGTATTATTATTATTATTATTATTACATAGTTTACGCCTTAATTGGAGCATTTTAATAATTCCATATACATTTAGGTTTAATAGTTAGACATCGCACTAACTCTTCATTATGGCTCCTACCATGAAATGAAACGAGGTGCTGAAGACAGAGAACCATGGTTGCGGAGACAAGGCATTGCCTTTGGAAGTTGATGATGAGTGTTAATTAGAGACTCGGCTTTTCAGCTTCTTCTTCTTCTCCTTCTTCTTCTATTATTATTATTATTATTTTTATCTTTAATTTCTCATAAATTATTATGGTACAATTCAGTCTACAAGATACGGATTTGGAATCAAGTAACTGGGATAAAAATAACCTGACAATATGTCACGTATCCAGCAGCACTGCCTTCTGTATTCTGGCAATCAGGTGTTTCATTTGCAGTTCCTCCAAAGCCACTGGCAACGTCTTTGAAACAACTCCCGTGGAAGAGATCACCACTGGCAAAATTCTCGCGCATTTTAGTCCCCATAGTTTTCGTACTTCTTCCGTCAACGGTGCGTACTTGTTTGCCTTTTGAGCTTGGGTAGTTTGCATATTTTGGCTAAGTGGGACAGCAACGTTTATCAAGTAAGCCTTTTGGTTTCTTTTGTTGAGATAGACAATATCAGGTCGATTGGCCAAGATTTTCTGGTCGGTTAAAATAGGTCTATCCCAATACATCTTATAATCCTCATTTTCAAGCACGTTGGCAGGCTGGTAATTGTAGTACACAATGCTCGTATCCAGAAGTCCACATTTTATAGCTAGCTCTTGATGTAAGATCTTGGCAACATCATTGTGCCTCTTGGTATACTCTATACCAGCCAGCGTAGAGCAGCCACCGATGATATGATCGATGGTTTCCAGCGCTGAGGTGCATCTACGACATCGATCATCTGCTACATTCTCTTTAAGGATGTGCTTTCTATAATTTTTGGTTGCAATAACACGATCCTGTATCGCAATTACAAAGCCCTCAGTTTCACTGAAGAGTGAACCATGCTTCAACCATAAGTTCGACAATGATCGGTCGACAAGATGTTGGCTGAGCATGTGAGGGTGTACACCATGCAGTTCTTTTCGTAGCCATGCCATCTGGCGCTGTTCAAACGAAGTAACGTGCTCTTTTGTGTCATATTGCATGTCTGCAAGTCGTAGTGGTGTGAATCTCTTATCGCTTTCAACAATGACTTCGTACAGGGGAGTATTTCTTGCGCCAAAGAAGTACTGTCGCAGACGTTCCACTTGCCTACTTTGGGCGATTGTGAGATCAATGACCCCTCGACCGCCTTCGCTCCGTGGTAGTGTGATACGCTCGATCGCTGCCTTTGGATGATGAAGCCGATATTTTGTCATTGACTATTTACGATGAGGCCTGCTATAGACCACGCGCCAATTTCAATTCTTCACTCCTTGCTGTTTTCTTTCTTCCCAATATTTCTTCATTCTTAGACTATGCTTCTTCTTTCTGTCCTCAGACCACTTCGCCCCAGGTTTCCTTCCACTCTTCCCTGGAATCCTTCCATAGGCCTACTTAACTCCTTCTCTCTGTCCACAGTGTCTTCTTCTCATATATTATTTCTTTCTAAATCTTTATTCACCTCTAGAATACAGCTGGTCGTTGACATTTTCTCCTGAAGGTACTTGAATATCCCTTTTGTTAATTTGGATATTATTATTAATATTATTGGTGTTGAAAAATGTTCAGTCGGCCAACGCAATATAATTCCAATTACTGGAATATGCGGAAACGTAATCTGAAAGAAAAAAAAACCATCTGATTAATATACCCTATTATATATCTTATGGGGGCAGATGACATCGTAGTTCCGCTCCTTAAAATAACAATAACTAACTATCATATTTATTATGGACTATAGAGCAGGGAGAAATTTAGTCCATAACAAATATACAGTACATATCACATATAATTCTTTTCTGGTTATTTTCTTTGCATATTCCAGTAATAGGTACGATATTTTGTTGACTGAAAATTTTAAATATCAATATTGTCAATAAGGCTAAACTGAAAAATGACTTTAAAGCTCTCTGTACTGTTTATTATTATTATTATTATTATTATTATTATTATTATTATTATTATTATTATTATATAGGGGGTGTCTCATAAGGAATGTAATTTTTTAAAGAAAATTTATTTGGAAATTTTTCTGACAAGAAATTGAACTACTCTTCAAAGTACAGACCATCAGATTCTATGGTCTTGAGCCATCTTTCAGCGAGGTTTCTTATCCCACGACGGTTCCAGTCTCTGAGTTTTGATGCGAAGAATTCGGCGAGATCCACTTCCACAGCTTTAATGTTTCCGAAATTTCTTCCACGCAAGGAATGGGCCATTGATCGATAAATATGATAATCTGTAGGCCCAAGATCAGGACTGTATGCTGGATGTGGTAACAGTTCGTCTCCTCTCAATTCCTGAATTTTTGCCATGGTTTTTCGTGCTATATGAGGTCTCGCATTGTCCTGCCACAAGAGAACTCTATTTCGGTTAACTAATGCTGGGTATCTCCGACTCAAAATTTCATGAACTCGTTCCAGTAGTTCATAATAAAGATCCAGATTGACTGCACGCCCATTTAGAACTAACTCCCAGTGAATCACTCCATGAATATTTCACCAGACACACAACATCACTTTGGGGCCGAACCGATACCTTTCAACGATGACTTTGGCAGATTGACGGGGACTAAGTCACTGTTTCGAGGCGTCAGCGTTGCGGTAATAAACCCATTTTTCATCACATGTAACAATTCTCCTGATAAATCTATCATCCATGAGGTTACCGACAAGCTGACGACAGATATCCACTCTACATTGAGCCTGTTCAGGGGTCAAGTCATGAGGTACAGCTTCTGTTTGATTTTCCAAGTTTCTTAATCTGGCGATCTTTTGATGATAGTCTCGCAATATACGCAGTTCTAGCAATGACCTCATGTAAATAGCATTGGCGAACCAAAGAAAACCAATTCTATCTAAATGACATTACTTATGAGACAACCTAATACCGGGTCTTTATATTTGCTTGGCAAGGACATTCTCGCTCACGTGCTCCGCCAGTGACGGCTCAGTTGCCGGTGACCGCGCGAGCATATGTGCGGCAGAATACGGTGTTTAAAGTCAGTATCATGCATTTTTACACACCCTGTTTATAGTAGAAGCTGAAAATGTTCCCCATCCGCTGCCAAACATAATCGACATCTCCTTATGAAGTTTCCGGTTAATTTATCTTCAGTAAGGAAATAACGACCTTTACGTCTATATTTATTGTTTACTGAACCTGTACGTTTGAATCTCTTAGCCAGTTGTCTTATTGTCCAATTTATAGAAATGGGTCTCCCTGGAAATTTCAATAGAAACTTTTGTCTTGTTCTAGCGCACGATTTCCTGCACTTTATGTACGCATTGCGCAGATATTCACTTTCACGTAACGAATATTTCACATAAGGCATTACAGCACTATACACTACCACAGTAAAACACTATACAATACGATATACAGTACACAGTAGCTTTATGAAACACACAATTAGCTCGGAGCTCACACGTCTACCGCAGCAAGAGCGTGGGAATACGGCCGGAGACCGCGCGCGTCAACCTGCAACAGCCGCTTATTGGCCGGGGACTGCCGGCCAAGATCGAGCGGAATCGCCTTGCCAAGCAAAAATAAAGACCCTGTATAATGCACTTGGCCCTCGAAGGAGCACGTAGAACCATTAGCCAGCATTGATTTCCTTGTTCTTCGTATCTTCCTCGTTCTTTCGCTATGAGCCTGACTTCTTTCTTGTATCCATGTAGCTTTGAGTTTCACATTCCTTGCAGTCAGGAACTTGGGTGGAAACTTATATGAGTTTATTATCTGTCTGCAGTACGTGTCGTTGTTGGTGGGTCGATATTTATTTCTGTGAGGTCCTTTTGGGTGTCTGCTAGCTAGTGTACTTTGGTTTGTCGGGTTCCGTTGATTATGAGGAAGATTTTCTTGGTCAATCGAGAGTTGTCCATTCGTACTATATGTCCATAGAATTCCATGCGTCTTTTCCGTGCAAGTGATGTGAATCGTTCAGTCAGTGAATACAGTTCTTCTGAGCTTTTCCTCATCCAAGTACCGTCTTAAAACTTTGGCCCAAATACAGTATGTTCCTCAGTATCTGCCGTTCTATTGTCTCAATGTCTTTGATGTTGATGGTTAACGATGGCGTCTCAATCGCGTAAAGTGCCTCCGGGAGAATGACTGTGTGGTAGTTACGGATTTTTGGTTTAGTAGAAAGTGATTTCTTGTCGTAAATACTCCAAGTGATTGTGTAGGCTTTGCGTAATCTCCCTGCACGTGTTTTGTTACCCATTCTTTCGTTTCCAGTGTTACCGATGCTACGAGGCACGTCCAGAAAGTAAGTTCCGTTTGGTAATAAAATTGAATTGTGTATAGATACAGAACAATTATTTATTGCACAACATTCTACACCTCTTAAAGTACTTTTCCACATAACTGCCGAACTTTTGCAGGCATTTGTCATAGCGTGGCACAAGTTTTTGGATACCTTCTTCATAGAAGTTTGCCGCCGACCGTAAACGAGAGTGAAGACTCCCCTGTAATATATCCTACCGTTTGGCCACCACTGTTAGGCAAATTGCGTATGTGGTCAGGAGAACTCCTAACTCTTATACGCTCAGCGAGCCGATCTATCGGCTTGAGTGGCTTGGCTTAAAACACTCACGGTGCTGATATATCGGCTCTGTGTTGGAATGGCTGTATTAGTGACTAATTGGACTCCCAGATGGTAGGAGAAGATTGGCATAGTAGCATTTGAGTTTGGTTTACACTTTTCTCGACAGATAGAGACACTACATTGCCGTATTGGTATGAAACAAATGAAATTATAAAGCCGCGTATGAATGTTTACCGCATGGCGTGTTGACCTGTTCTGTGTGTCAGTCAAGTCATATTTTGCGCTTTAAATTACGTGTTCGGCATTGTTATTTTGTTTCCATTTTAATACTAGTTTATTATTTGTTATATTTTGTTTATATTTAGCGTTTATCTGTGTTATCAAGTGAAGTGTAGCGTTTATTATTTCGTGTTATTACGTTTTCGTGACGAGTGTAGGCCAAATTTTTTCAATGGCTGGGCCGAGTTCTAGGCTAAATGATTGTGAAGTATTGGATTATTTAGAGGCTATAGACGATGACAGTGACTTTATTGCCGAGAGTGATTCTGATTTTATAGAAAGTGATGATAGTGCCCCAGAAATATCCCCAATAGCTGCTCACAGATTATCTGACAGTGATCATGATGATGATGATATTATGAATGATGGGGACTACACAGAGCTTCTGTCGCCTGAAAATCCTCTCCCTCTCCCATTTCAATATAATGAATTATCTGGTCCTAAACACATGCCACCTCCTGATTATCTTCCAACAGCTTATTTCCTTTTGTTTTTCACAGATTTTCTTCTTTCTCTTATGGTGACAGAATCTAATCGGTATGTCCAGCAGTTCATCACCAGTAAGGGAGATAATGTTCCCACCCCTCTAAAGAATTGGGTTAGGATCACAATGTCTGAAATAAAAGGATTTATTGCATGCCTTCTAAATATGGGTATCAATAGAAAACCAACCATTGCCTCTTACTGGTCCACTATGCCTTCTCAGTTCAGCCCATGGTTCCCTAAAATGTTTTCTAAACATAGGTTCTCTCACTTGCTGCGATTCTTTCATCTTGTCAACAATGAGGGGATGCCAGGGCCTGGTGAAACAGGATATGATCCCTGTGCAAAATATCATCCTCTAGTGGATCATGCCAACAGGGTATTTAGGCACCACTATACACCACATCAGGAGATTAGCATTGATGAGTCTCTTGTGGGGTCTAAAAATAAAACTAGCCTTCTCCAATACCTGCCGAACAAACACCACCATCGCTGGGGTATCAAATTTTGGATGCTGTGTGATTCAGTTTCAAAATACTGCCTGGGTTTTTTACCTATAGAGGTGCCAGATCTCAAGAAGACAGAGACAATATCATAAATCATGGTTTGGGATACATTGTTGTGAAGGAGCTTTTAGTCATGGGTGGCTACATCAACAAGGGTTATCATGTCTTTGTTGACAATTACTTTATGTATGTACCCCTTGTACGCCATCTCAAGCTGGGTACATACATAACAGGAAACTGTTAGGAAGAATAGGAAATATTTGCCTCAGAATTTTAAAAATAAATTTGCTGTTGGACAGAAACAATATTTTAGGTCAGGTCCAATGTTAGCATGTGCATTCCGAGAGAAAAAGTCCCAGAAAAACCCAGTCATGCTTCTATCTAGCCATGCAATAGCACAAGAATAGGAAATTCCAGCAACCCACAACAGTGCCAACAGCAAAACTAAACCAGCAATAGTAACATCTTATAATAAATGTATGGGTGGGATTGACACTTCTGACATGATGTTTTATAGCTACCTCGTTGAGAGGCGAACTGTACGTTACTGGAAGAAGGTGGCTTTCAATATCATTGCTAGAATGGTACTAAACAGCTACATTCTTTATAAGGAAAATAATAAGGGAGCAGGGAAAATAAAATCTAGACTGAACTATACAGTGTCAATAATTGAGAGCCTAGGGGAGGAATGGATTTCTACAAAATTAAGTGCGATTAATGATCAAAGAGGACCAGTGGGGGTGAGAAAGCTTCCTGAGAAGAAAGAATCGAACTGCGTTGTATGCAGCACCAAAGAAAAGAGGAGGAGGGCCAGAACAGTATGCACTAGGTGTAACAAGGGTTTGCATGGAGAGTGCTTCCCTAAGCACAAGTGCTGACCCAGGAAGGTACATTAGGTGTTATATTTCATGGCTGGATAAGAATACAAAAAATAAAATTATATCATGTTATACAGAATGAATTGCTCTTGTTTTCAGTATGACTGGTCAAGAAGATCACTAAAGAACAGATTACTTTCTTAGTATTTGAAAACATATTTTTATGTTTTGTAATTTATTTTCCAAGTTTCAATATTTTTTATGGTAAAATATGTCTTTAACAATTTTGGGATATATTCTTCATAAAACTACATTGAATAATGTGCTAGTGTGATTTTTTCAATTTTGTATCTGTAGATCTCTTTATGCAGTGATTTTTTACATTTTAACATGCATAATCATGAAAAATGGCCTGAGTGTTTTGGACATGACTAGTGAATATAGCCTGAGAGCAAAAGGGTAGAGTGAAGACTCCCCTGTAATATATCCTACCATTTGGCCACCACTGTTAGGCAAATTGCGTATGTGGTCAGGAGAACTCCTAAACATACGCAGTTCTCCTGGTAAGCACGCAATTTGCCTAACAGTGGTGGCCAAACGGTAGGATATCTTACAGGGGAGTCTTCACTCTAGTTTACGGTCGGCGGCAAACTTCTATGAAGAAGGTATCCAAAAACTTGTGCCACGCTATGACAAATGCCTGCAAAAGTTCGGCAGCTATGTGGAAAAGTAGTTTAAGAGGTGTAGAGTGTTGTGCAATAAATAATTTTTCTGTATCTGTATACACTTTAATTTTATTACCAAACGGAACTTACTTTCTGGACGTGCCTCGTATTATTGTTATTATTTGGTTGCATGAGGAACCAAGTAGAGCTGACGCTAATACCAAACGACAAATTTATGCCAACTGTTCATTAAGGAAGTGAATCAAAGAGGGGAGATGTCAATTAAGTCTGAAATGATATTGGATATTTTAAGACATCATTTATTATATAATATCGCTGTACTGCCAGCTACCAATTTAAAGCTAATGGGTTGGGGTAGGAGTGAGAGAACGCTGACTAAGCTATTGTTAAATGTACCACTGTTATTATGTAAATTTATTGAGAATCTTATCAGATTTCTCAACAAGATTCTGATGAATATTCAATTCTTTTATCCTTTCACTCCTGGTAGTTCGTAGATATGCTAATATTCTTCATCATTTCCTTCCAGAGAGACGAGGTAAACAATGCTGAACAAATCTGCAGACAAACATATACATACGTACCAGAGGTCGTGTATTCACTCCCCAACTATAACTCCAATCTCTCAAAACATTAGGGTATTAAGCTATGGTTATTTTAATACCCTCCTTTTATGTTGTCTAATGTGTGGGAAAACGTGGTGTGAGAATTGATTATGTTAACTTCTGCATCTGCCGAGTATTTTAATTTTCACCTCATATTTAAATCCAGGCAGCAGGCTGTGGATTTTTTCATTTAAATCCACCTCGTGGTGTAGTGGCTAGCACTGGCGCGAAGAACGGAGGTTGAAAATGAAAATCCACAGCCTGCTTCCAGTCTCCGACCGGGTCAGGAATGGAATGAATGAAGCCCCTATCTAGCGGCGAGGATATGAACTGTGCCGGCTGCCGAGGCCTGACGCACTCCTCTGGGGCAATGATTAAATGAATGATAGATGAAATGAAATGATAGTGGAGAGTGTTACTGGAATGAAATTTTGACAGGGAAAACCAGAGTACCCGGAGAAAAACCTGTCTGCCTCCGTTCTGTCCAGCACAGATCTCACATGGAGTGACCGGGATTTGAACCACGGACTCAGCGGTGAGAGGCCGCGTGCTGCCGCCTAAGCCACGGAGGCTCGGAAGCACGGAGGTTATGCTTTTTAATATCCCCATACAATTGAAAATTACTGATAGTGACATAAGTGACTCCATGTTCCAAACAGCGCAAATAGGAATATTCTGAACTAACTTAGCACCAACAGATATCGCACAAGCTGTATGTGGGATTATTTTGTTCTTTAGTTCCAATAACATTTGTAAATAACACACAAGGCTTACAATATCTTTAGAATTAAAATGTATCGTATTATCAACTTGTTATTACCGGGTGAGTTAGCCGTGGTGGTTACGGCATGACTGATGGCAGTCGCTCACATCCGGGAGGCGAGGAGGTTCGAATCCCCCCGCCGGCAACCTTGAAGAAGGTCTTCTGTGGTTGCCCATCTTCCTTCCAGGCAAATGCCGGGGTTGGTCTTTCACTATAGGCCACAGCCGCTACCTTCCAATTCCTCGTCCTTCCATTCCAACTTTCCTCCCCAACGGTACTTGTAGCTCACCCATTGGGTGTCCGTCTCGAAGCAGCTCCAAAACTGGCGAGCCGAACATGTCCTCGGACACTCCCGGCACTAAAAGCCATACGCAAAAAAACAAAACTTGTTATTTTTATTCGATGCGTATAGAATGCCAATGGAAGGCAAATCAATGGTCCCACGTAGACCAGTCATGACATCTAACAGAAAAGTTTCACAGATATCCCTATTCCTGCAATTTGGCGCCAAACGTAATCATGTTGGCAGTGCTGAAAAGAAAAATTCATTAGCACCCCCAACGTTAAACAGGTTAACTCCTTTGTCTGTCATATTATAGGTTTCTATAGAAACTTTATGCGATTTTCATGGTGGCTCGCACCATATACTATATACATGAGTTCCGGTAAAGTTGTCCTTGGTGGTATAATTTAATTATTTTGGCAACATTTGCAGAGATTTCTATTTATCGTCATTATGGAAATCAACACACTCTATTCTTAAGGTACAGGTCGCGGGCACATTGTGTAACCAAAAAATTACGAGGTGGAGAATAATTTAGGATATCGCGATGTTGAATAAATTCATTTTCAAAATATATGGGCGATCATCGATACCATTTTATTACTATTGCCATTCTCAAATTAACTTCAATATAACTTATGTAATTACTGGTCTGTCACAGGGGATTGTAAAAAGGAATGTATCAAAACAGAGCCGCGGTTCGATGAAGCACATCAACTAATACAAAACAACAAGATTCCAGGTAATGTTATTTTTCACTGAATTGAATGAAATCAGAAAAACAAATACATCGTTTATTACCACATCGGAAACGACAACAAACAATAACATTGTTTGTTGATCTTTCAGCAATTTCAAACTTTTCAGGTTTTTTTGTCCGACAGACTAGAATTTCATCAGTCTCTAAATATTGTTATAAACTGTGTGTATTTCCCATTCTTTGTTGACTCATCTTTTGTTCAACAACAGTCGAGTTGTAGCAGTGAGTCGTATCTCTAAGCGCAAGGCCATGGGGTCAGGAGTAGCGGCTACTATCGGATTGTTTAGTATGAATACCCGAGTTTAGATCTTAATTAAAAACAAACCAATAGGCTTATTTAAACATTAGTTATACCAATATTTTCCTTGTTTAATTCTGCGTTAGGCTACATAACCCAATTATTCTCAAGTTTAATAATTATTTATTTTATTTGTGGTTATATGAAAAATTGTCCGGGATTTTGAGGTCTTTCATAGGAATCACTCACTAAAAATATATACATGGAAAACTACTTGTCTGAGGGAAACTGAATTTTTATATGTTATTGGCACGAGATTTGGTAGTGTAAATCTCATGTTTCAGTTTTCCTCAATAACCCAATAAGAAGTTCTTATAATTTTTCTAAACTAACTTTTTCTCAGCCAAGGATAAACGTACTGCAGGAAACTTGGCCTCATTTTGCAAAAAAATAGTCCCTTTTAACTTCTGCAGCTTTTAGAGACACCGGGATGCCGGAATGTTTGCCCGAAGGGGATATTTAACGTTCCAGTAAATCTACTGACACGGCTCCCTCGCATTTGTCCACCCTTTGCTGACAGCGCCAGGATTCGATCTTGCAACCTTGGAAACAGCAGGCGAGAACGTTACCGCTGAGCTACGCAGCCAGCCAATGCCAAGAGTAGATGACTATGGGGATGCAAATTTCTAGCAGGGGGGGGGGGGGGGGATGGATGCGGAACAAGACATTAGCTGTCGTGGTGATGTTAAGGCAAGTAGAGTAGTTTCTCAATCAGATGGTCCAGATTCGATTTCCTCCTTTGTCATGGTGGTTTTAAATCCTGATATCAGGGCGGTGGTTGCTTGGCCCCGTGAGGAGGAAGGTAGGTTTGAATTTCCTTCTTGGCCAACGCAGGCCTATCAAAGTTACTATCTATAAATCTGTAAAACTACTTTTAACTTTGAAGCTCTTTTTCTGGTTGCAAATTCATCAATTACATTATCATATTTAATTTAATGTTGTTGTTCATTTGTTTTGGGGGCTTGGGACATCTTGTTCATCAACCCCGATATTTAATGTTGCTGTCAGTAAACAGAAAAGAAATCCTATGATTCTGACTTAGTGATCTGAAAATACATTAAGTATTTCCACAATGGAAATCAAAAGACTTCATAGCCTCACTCTTCAATCTGAAAATAGCCCCAATAGCATCATACGCAATTGAAATAATTTGGCCACACTTGAACTACAAAAACATCAAAGACCTGGATAGAGTCAAAGCCAGATACCTCAAGAAAACCCTGTGCGTATCGAAGTACGCCCCAAACTGATTAGTTTATCAACTGGTGGGAACAAAGACATTTATAGAAGACCTAATATTAAAACTCAACCTGATTCAAACACAGGCATGCATCAAGTTCTTGGAAGAAAGAGCCCAGAAATCAACAGAAATAGACCCCGATTTCTACCGCACCTCAGCCATGAAAGAGAAGGAATGGAGATCAGCCGGCTATGAATTACGACACCTCTACACCCGAGGAGCAATACACGGCTTCCACCATAAAATCTGCAACAGGAAAGGTTACCACAACGCCGATAGTCAATGCGGCTGTGAACTCTGCAATCAATCCTGCACACAGTATCACCTATTTGAATGTACACAAAGAACAATGCCAATCTCGCACTATGCAAAGGACGAATGTCAATGATATCTCTTATGTAATAATTCTGTACACATTGTGTTTAATTCCAATAATATAATAGTACATTATGCAACGAGCCTATAATGGCTATAATTAAGACACGAGTATTTTTTATAAAACGAGCGTATGCGAGTTTTATAATTTCCATACGAGTGTCTTAATTACCATTATAGGTGAGTTGCATACGACTGTTTATGTTCGATGATAATTATAATTTTATTATATGTTTTAACATAAATATTCATAAATATCTGTTGAGAGTCAGCCACAATAATTTTGTTATCGGAGAGCGAGCGCGAGACATCTCTCTGTCTTTCAAGATCTTTGAACGACCGACGCATGCGCTCTGTGAGCTTGCAATGCCATATGCAAGCCATATGTTTACATCTGCCGTCCCTCAGTAATATTGTCACCGGAGTCGTTTGAATGCGCTGTGTAGAAATTAGTGTTGGTGATTTTTAGGTACAGTGCTATTTCTTGTTTCATATTCGCCAGTTTATTTACGCGAACATATGGACGGTGCGTATTCCATGTCGGTAATTTATTATAGTTCGATGTTGTGTTTATGTTCGACATGTTGGATTTTGAGCGCATGCGCGAAGGTATCGCTACCTAATTGGTCAATGAACGAGCTCTGATTGGCTGGAGAAACTGTATCATAATGAAAATAAGTGTTATAATGACCATCATTATGACACCGTTTTCTGACACATAATAGTGAGGGTCGAACATAAAATAAATTAAGTTACCATTTTTCTTTGATTATCAGTACAATATTACTAATATCCATAATAATGTTTTGTTACAATCAAGATTTAATGCTTTTCAGTCAATAAACACGATTGTACCCAATTATAATGGGTGTATGACTGTAAATACCATCACCAACATACTTGCAGATATACAGAAGATTTAACGGCGTAAGTGTAAATAATATGATGATGATCGCGTGACTATGAAAACTGGTTATCCAAGTGAATTTATTAATCTCATGTAGGTTCTTCTCAGGTTTAGGGAAACACCCATTTCAATCGGGTACAATCGTGTTGACTGACTGAAAATCATTAATTAAATCTCGATTACTGAGGCAACACTGAAAAATGGTTTCCAACATGTTAATTTTGTTATAATAAAACCAAAGCGATAGACTTGTGAAGGTCTGTTAGGTAGTTTCATTAGAAAGCTAACTATTGCAATGGGTACCATGTTTCGACTTCCGAAAAATTTCGACATATCTTCGCGTTTCACATCCCCCAGACCCCAAAACCACCGACAGTTCAAAAGTTTATATATAATTTATGTATGTACAGGGTTATTACAAATGATTGAAGCGATTTCACAGCTCTACAATAACTTTATTATTTGAGATATTTTAACAATGCTTTGCACACACATACAAAAACTCAAAAAGTTTTTTTTAGGCATTCACAAATGTTCGATATGTGCCCCTTTAGTGATTCGGCAGACATCAAGCCGATAATCAAGTTCCTCCCACACTCGGCGCAGCATGTCCCCAGCAATGAGTTCGAAAGCATCGTTGATGCGAGCTCGCAGTTCTGGCACGTTTCTTGGTAGAGGAGGTTTAAACACTGAATCTTTCACATAACCCCACAGAAAGAAATCGCATGGGGTTAAGTCGGGAGAGCGTGGAGGCCATGACATGAATTGCTGATCATGATCTCCACCACGACCGATCCATCGGTTTTCCAATCTCCTGTTTGAAAAATGCCGAACATCATGATGGAAGTGCGGTGGAACACCATCCTGTTGAAAGATGAAGTCGGCGCTGTCGGTCTCCAGTTGTGGCATGAGCCAATTTTCCAGCATGTCCAGATACACGTGTCCTGTAACGTTTTTTTCGCAGAAGAAAAAGGGGCCGTAAACTTTAAACCGTGAGATTGCACAAAACACGTTAACTTTTGGTGAATTGCGAATGTGCTGCACGAATGCGTGAGGATTCTCTACCGCCCAGATTCGCACATTGTGTCTGTTCACTTCACCATTAAGAAAAAATCACTGAAAACAAGTTTCGCACAGAACGCATCCTCTTCCATGAGCTGTAGCAACCGCGCCGAAAATTCAAAGCGTTTGACTTTGTCATCGGGTGTCAGGGCTTGTAGCAATTGTAAACGGTAAGGCTTCTGCTTTAGCCTTTTCCGTAAGATTTTCCAAACCGTCGGCTGTGGTACGTTTAGCTCCCTGCTTGCTTTATTCGTCGACTTCCGCGGGCTATGCGTGAAACTTGCCCGCACGCGGTCAACCGTTTCTTCGCTCACTGCAGGCCGACCCGTTGATTTCCCCTTACAGAGGCATCCAGAAGCTTTAAACTGCGCATACCATCGCCGAATGGAGTTAGCAGTTGGTGGATCTTTGTTGAACTTCGTCCTGAAGTGTCGTTGCACTGTTATGACTGACTGATGTGAGTGCATTTCAAGCACGACAAAGGCTTTCTCGGCTCCTGTCGCCATTTTGTCTCACTGCGCTCTCGAGCCCTCTGGCGGCAGAAACCTGAAGTGCGGCTTCAGCCAAACAAAACTTTATGAGTTTTTCTACGTATCTGTAGTGAATCGTGACCATATGTCAATGAATGGAGCAACAGTGAATTTATGAAATCGCTTCAATCATTTGTAATATATATGTATATATGTATATCAGTTTCTTGTGGACACGATAACTGCCGTAATTTTGCACCAATCTCTTTGAATTTTTTACCAAATATGTATACCTATAAAATCTCGGTCAAGTTCGTTACTGGGCTAAATCGGTCGAAGGGGGTGAAAATGGGGGACTTTTTTTTTCGAAAAAATGAAATATTGCTATAACTCTCTTAATATGTGAAATATTGAATCCGTTCCAAGTTCATACTATGTGTCGGATAAAGCCCAAAAATTTATGTTTGAAGAGTTTTTTATAGCACCAACCACTGACCAAAGGGGTGGGAAAAAGTGTTTTTTTCGGGAAGCATTAATCATATCTCTCTTAATAGACACAATATCAAAACCGTACAAAATGGACAATATTCCCCTAATAATTACCTAAAACTTTTGTCTGAAAGAATTTTTGATATGACCCACCATTACGCCAAGGGATGAGAAAAATAATTTCGGAATTATAAGAAAACTAGCAAAGTACCCATTCTTCGAACGGTCGTCGGTATTAATAACCAGACGTAATCAATTGAGCAACTGTTGCAATGGTTAGGGGCTTGGAACCTGTTTGTCGACAAAGATAAATGATTTGTTGAAATATGCTCTGAAACTAATTTACCTAACGTGTACTTCCTGACGTGAAAATAAAATTGAAAACCTCGTAGACGAAATGCAATTCACGTCACATAAAAACTGACCCACACTGTTGTGTCAAGTGCGCATCCAGAGGAAGACCCCTTTAATAAATTATAAAGGCTTGTGGTGCATGAAAATTCAGGTTTTTAGCCTCCAATGGCCCAAATTCCTAAAAGAAAAAAAAAAAAAAAAAAAAAAAAAACAACCCTATTTCAATTCAGGAATTTTTGAAAATAATGTTGCTGTTTGAAGTTATAATAGACATTCTGTACGACACATCGCACGTTTAAGTCTTGTGAAAAAATCCAGTTTACTTCTTGACCCCCTTAAGCGCATTGATGAATTTTACAGTTTTTGTTGGTTCCGTGATAACCTTATAGCCATTTGCAAACATTCACAGAAATTTAATAAATGGAGTGGCATTACTTCTTGCAGAAATAGATGGAAAGTTGGATGTACCTTTTTGAGACACTGTTGTCATGGTTACTGGCTTGCATTCCTACATTAGTTTATTAAATGAAATTAGTTTTCTGGGAATATCTCAGAAACTCTTGGTTTTAGAGCATTAAAATGTAGTTTCCGGGGACCCTTTACGACTGTTTAGGGGCCCCGAGGTTTTTTTCTGACACCAAGGGGCTGAAAATGAGCTTTGTCTCGTCGTTGTAGGCCGTAGTATCATCATCATCCTCTTGCACAGTTTCCAGCCGTTGGCCGGGTCTGTTTGGAACACAGGCCACGCCAACGTCTTCTTGTCTTCCCACCATCTCTCAGCTTCCACCCCTGTCCAGTCTTCTCCTCTCTTCTTCACGCTTTCTTCCATCCCTTTCAGCCACCTGTCTCTCGGTCTTCCTCTCGGTCTTCCTCTCAGTCTCTTTCCTTCCCACTTCGTCTCGTGTATCCTCCTGGGTATCCTCTTATCCTCCATTCGTTTTACATGTCCATGCCATCTAAGTCTAGATTTCTCTATACCATCCCGTAATGGTTCCTCCTTTATTAATTCTCTGGTTCTCTCATTTCTTATTCTGTCCATCTTTGTAGCTCCAATACTGCTTCTCAAGAACCTCATCTCACTGGCCTGTATTTTGCTCTTCTCCCTTCCTTTCATAGCCCAGGTCTCCGAGGCATACGTCAGGATAGGGGCATAGTACGTCCGATATATGATCTTTTTTCTGTTCTGAGGGACATCCTTGCTCCATAACATGCTTCTCACACACTCCTCCGGAAAGCTTCTGCCTGTCTCCCCCGCTCATTTTTTCTCTATAGTTTCTTCCATTATCTTGAATCAGGCTTCCCAGATACTTGAAACTCTCCACTTTCTTCAGCTGTTCCCCACCAATTGCTATTCCCGTTGTGGTTCTTTCCTTCTTTCTTGTTGTGATCACCATATCACTCTTATTTATGCTAAATTTCATCCCATATCCTTGTATTATTCCTTCCCACACGTCCAACTGTTCCTGTACCTCCTCCTCCTCCTCCTTGTTTCCCCAAATCATCAAATCATCCGCTAACACCATTGCTTTCATCTTTCCTTCCCCAATTACTTGTGCCACTCAGGTCATTATGTCATCCATCACCACAATGAAAAGTAACGGTGCCAGTGCACTTCCTTGTTTCAGGCCGTTTCTCTGTTCCACCCAGTCCGATCTCTCTCCTCCCACTTTCACACAGCTCACGCTTCCCTTGTACATCTCCTTTATCCTCCTTATAGTCCATTTTTCTACTCCTCTATCCTCCAGGGACTTCCGTACTTTGTTTCTTCATACACTGTCATATGCTTTCTCAATGTCCAGGAAGGCCATCAGTAGATCTGTTCCATACTCACAGTGCTGTTCTTGTAACTGCCTTACAGCAAAAATCAAATCCACTGTGGACCTTCCTGCTCTGAAGCCACGTTGTTCTTCCCTCATCCCTCCTTCTATCCTTGTCCTAATTCTCCTTTCCAAAACTTTCTCAAACATCTTTGCACAATGACTCATCAGTTTTATTCCCCGATAGTTTCTGCATTCTGTTCTACTACCTTTCTTGAAGATCGGGACAATTATTCCCTTTTTCCAGTCCTCTGGGGTCTTCCTTTCCGTAGTGCAATAATAATATTATTAATAATAATATAACAATATAGGGATAGGGATATAATAGACCTTCCGTAGCCCACCAGCACGTGTAAATCGCGTAAAAAATTCTAGAGTACCCCTTGACCCCCTTAAGCGCATTATATGTATTGATGAATTTTACAGCTTAGTTTGGTTCCGTTATAACCTTATAGCCGTTTGCAAACTATCTCAGTAATGTAATAAATGGAATTGTATTGCGTCTTATATTACAGCAATATATGGACCTGTGAATTTCTGTTGCCTTGGTTACCGGCTAGCTTCCTTTCATTATTGTATTAAATGAAATTAATTTTCTGGCAATATCTCAAAAACTATTCGTTTTAGGGCCTTAAGATGTGGTTTTCGGGGGCCCTAAGGGCCCCCGAGTTTCGTTTCTCACATTGAGGGGCTGAAAATGAGCTTTGTCTCGCCCTTCTACGTCTATTTCAGCATGTATTTTAAGGGGGTAGGCCCCCTTTTATGAGAGGTACAGAGAAGAGTTACATCAATGATTGGTGTCTTGCCTCTGAAGGATATCTGTACCAAATTTTACGTTGATCCACTCAGCCGTTCTCGAGTTATAAGGACAGAAAGAATTGTCCACAGACAAACAAACAGACAGACAGACAGACAAAAAATTCATTTTCGCGCGCATCCGTCATAAAACAGTCTAAAACGCGTAAATAACGCAAATTTCCGTAGAAATTCAGAAAAAACAGACAAACTTTCATTCTTATATATATAGAGATGAAAAAGCTATCAGTGGTTGCCATGGCAACACTACTAAATTGATGAGGGATGAGCCATCAGACGTTGCCATGACAACGCACTTGCACGAGATCAGATTCAGTATTTCCATCTGACTAAGTGTGAAGCGGCTTCGGTGACGTAACTGGTAGCATGCTGAACTTCTACGCCCAAGGACGCGGTTTCAAAGCCGGCCAAAGTCGTCAGATTTTCTAAGAGCGCTAAAATCCCTCACCATGCTTTCCTTTGGAGGGGAAGTTCCAACGTTCGTTGCGAGTTGCTGGTTGCGATGGCATCTAGTAGCCAAGTTCACAGCTAGGTGTCGTTGACAGTAGTATCTGGTAGCAACATTAGGAACTACTGCTTGAAATTGATCGTCTGCAGTCCTTACCTGAATTACAGACTAATACAGCCATCACAATTCACACCGTTTATCAGACAGATTCTACACTCACCCAAAGTACACGGGGTTAGATGACCACGTTGTCGCAGCCCCTTAACTGAGGAACCAACCAAAATCTCTGCGGGAGATATAATTTTGCGTGAAGAAGTAACAGACCGTTACATAGTTACACATCAGTGTCGAAACCTTGCATAAAGACAGTGTGACTACAAGTATAACAAGATGTTCAGTAAAGAACATATAGCCTACTTTCTCCGAAATGCATGGGTATTGTTATAACTCTTTATCCTTTTCAAGGAGTATGATTGAATGTTGGTTGTAGTAGCTTGTTGAAATACAACGTGCTATAGGGATATTAAACATGAATATGAGGTGCCCTTTGCTAGTGCTACCTCTGTACCAAATTTCGTTCAATTCGGTTTCACCGTGTTTGAATTGATAGGGGGAATCGATTTGCACACATACTTGGCCACCATCTGCAAAATATTAGGCTGATGTTCTTGCAGTTTGGTCAGAATATGTTTCCCACATAAAGATATGGTGTTGCAATGGTAGAGACTAGATTATTAGGTTGGTCGTAATTACATTTTAGCTTTTAACATTTGGGTGGCCGCGATTACGTTTCCGTCAAGATAGCGGTGATATAAAACATGACACTGAGGTGCCCTTTGCTAGTGCTACCTCTGTACCAAATTTCGTTCATTCGGTTCCAGCGTGTTCGAATTAATAGGGGGAATCAATTTTGACATAAAGATGGCCGCCATCCGCAAACTATTAGGCGAATGACCGATTAGATTGGTCAAAGGATGCTCCCCCCCCATAAAGGTATGTAGTTGCAAAATTTGGTAGAGATCGGATGATTAGGTTAATCGTAATTTGATTTAAGCTTTGAACATTCGTGTGGCCGCCATTACGTTTCAGTCAAGATGGCGGCGATATAAAACATGACACTGAGGTGCCCTTTGCTAGTGCTACCTCTGTAACAAATTTCGTTCCATTCGGTTCCACCGTGTTCGAATTAATAGGGGGAATCAATTTTGACATAAAGATGGCCGCCATCCGCAAACTATTAGGCGAATGACCTATTAAATTGGTCAAAGGATGCTCCCTCCATAAAGCTATGTAGTTGCAAAATTTGGTAGAGATCGGAAGATTAGGTTAATCGTAATTTGATTTAAGCTTTGAACATTCGTGTGGCCACCATTACGTTTCAGTCAAGATGGCGGCGATATAAAACATGACACTGAGGTGCCCTTTGCTAGTGCTACCTCTGTACCAAATTTCGTTCCATTCGGTTCCACCGTGTTCGAATTAATAGGGGGAATCAATTTTGACATAAAGATGGCCGCCATCCGCAAACTATTAGGCTAATAACCTATTAGATTGGTCAAAGGATGCTCCCTCCATTAAGGTATGTTGTTGCACAGTTTGGTAGAGATCGGATGGTTATGTTAGTCGTAATTTAACTTATGCTTTGAACATTTGTGTGGCCGCCATTACGTTTCTGTTAATATGGCGGCGATATAAGACATGACACTGAGATGACCTTTGCAAGTGCTACCTCTGTACCAAATTTCGTTCCATTCGGTTTCACCGTGTTTGAATTAATAGAGGGAATTGATTTTCACACAAAGATGGCCGCCATCCGCAAACTATTAGGCTAATGACCTATTTATTTGGTCACAGGATGCTTCCTCTATAAGGGTATGTTGTTGCAAAATTTGGTAGAGATCGGATGATTAGGTTAATCGTAATTTGATTTAAGCTTTGAACATTTGTGTGGCCGCCATTACGTTTTCGTCAAGATGGCGGCGATATAAAACATGGCACTGAGGTGCCTTTTGTTAGTACTACCTCTGTACCAAATTTCGTTCCATTCGGTTGCACCGTGTTCGAATTAATAGGGGGAATCGATTTTCACACAAAGATGGCCGCCATCTGCAAACTATTACGCTGATGACCTATTAGTTTGGTCAAAGGATGCTCCCCCCATAAAGGTATGTTGTTGCAAAATTTGGTAGAGACCGGATGATTAGGTTAGTCGTAATTTGTTTTAAGCTTTGAACATTTGTGTGGCCGCCATTACGTTTTCGTTAAGATGGCGGCGATATAAAACATGACACTGAGGCGCCTTTTGTTAGTACTACCTCTGTACCAAATTTCGTTCCATTCGGTTGCACCGTGTTCGAATTAATAGTGGGAATCGATTTTCACACAAAGATGGCCGCCATCTGCAAACTATTACGCTGATGACCTATTAGTTTGGTCAAAGGATGCTCCCCCATAAAGGTATGTTGTTGCAAAATTTGGTAGAGATCGGATGATTAGGTTAGTCGTAATTTGATTTAAGCTTTGAACATTTGTGTGGCCGCCATTACGTTTCCGTCAAGATGGCGCGATATAAAACATGACACTGAGGTGTCCTTTGCTAGTGCTACCTTTGTACCAAATTTCGTTCAATTCGCATTCACCGTGTTCGAATTGATAGGGGGGGGGGGACAGACATTCAGAGTACACACACTCACACGCACACAGACACACACACACACAGACTCACACACACATACACACACACACACACACACACACAGACTCACACACACACACAGACTCACACACACACAGACAGACACACTTTTTTCGCCCTGTGTTGATCTCATAAGTCTACTTTCATTTTTTGCAAAAATCGAAACTAGGCTAAAAATGGACTCCAAATGACAAGAAGGTTACCGTCATCATAAGACAATAACATGTTTAAAATATGCATAACATGACGAAAACAAAGTTAATTAATCTCCAATTATAAAATACTTTCTCGCAATAAATGAGGTCTGATCCTTCTACGAAAACCTGCATATTCTGCCTATTTTCGCCTATCCCCAAGTTTGTCCGGTGAAATCTACCTCCGCCTTCCGGCGTGCCGAGAGAACTTTTTTTAAATGTTTTAGCTGATAAAACAATCAACACAATAGATTTTTACGCTTTAGAGCAGTGGTTCTGAACCCGTAGAAGTCTGCGGACCACTCAGCGTGAAATTGAATCATTTACGGACCCCCCCTCCCCCCCCCTTCCCCTCTCCCCCCCCCCCCTCAAATACACCTTATCAGTTGTAACACTTCCTCAATAACACTCATTTTAAGGATATTTCGAAAACCAGATAGTCATCGCCGCGAATACATTCGGACGATTCTCGTTCAACGCACATCGTTTTCGAAATCCCCATTTATTGACCACTTTTTAGCCTACTTTTCACATTTTGCAAAAATGAGGAAAAAGTAGACTTATGAGATCGGGCAAATGTGTGTCTGTCTGTCTGTCTGTCTGGCTGCGTGTGTGTCCCCCCCTATCAACTCCTAAACGGCTGCAGCAATCGAAACAAAATTTGGTAGGAGTAAAGATCTATACCTGAATATCTCACGGCCATATTTGAAAATGATGTCAGTGCTACCAACTGCTAAAAAAACACAATTGAAATTTGAGCTCCATGTTGGATATCTTGGAAAGTATGAATGGGAGCGATTTCAAAATTGGCACACGTACAGATCATAATATTTCAGTTTAATTTCCAGGAGGCTAAACATGGCAGTGTTGCCAAAATGATTATAAGCCTCCTGATAGGTCCAATTTTTAAATGCATATAACTTCTATACTATCAATTGGAATTCAACCAAATTTCGTATGTTGTATGTGTACATAACCAGATATGACTGAGCGTATTCTTAAGACCTAACAGGGCTGCCAACTGTTAATAAATGCTCCTATTTTTTAAAATCCAACTACCAATATATCAGAAAGTATGCAAACCGACAGCGCACACGTATAGTACCTGACATTCTATATTAATTTGGAGTAACTTATATACGTCAGTGCTACCAACATGATTCTAAGCCTGCTGACAGGTCCAACTTTAAATACATGTAACTTCCATAGTATCATTTGGATTTCAACCAAATTTCGTATGTGCTATGTGTATCGTAACATATGTGACTATGCGTATTCTAAGGAGCAACCAGTGCTGCCAACTGTTAATATGTTCTGTCCCTATTTTTGTTACCCTAATATCAATATATCAGAAAGTATGCAAGCCAATAGCTCTAAACTTTGCACACGTATAGTACCTGGCATTCTAGACGAATTTGAAGTAACTAATATACGTCAGTGCTGCCAACATGATTCTAAGCCTGCTGATAGGTCCAATTTTAAAATGCATGTAACTTCTATACTAACTAATGGATTTCATTCAAAATTGGCACAACAATAGATCATATTATTTCAGATTATTTCTGACCAATACATGCATGACATTGTTGCCAACATGATTTTACGCGCGCAGTTAGATCCAATGTTTAACTACATGTAACGTCTATGCTATTCATTGGACTTCAACCAAATTTTGTATTTTGTACCTTAAGAGACGGAACTAAGAATATATTCAGTCATCAGGGCTGCCAACTGAAGTGCTCTATTAGGATACATTATGCCAGGTATACAGTATTTCGAACTAATTGGAAATTTCGATATTAGCAACTTACTTTCGTCATTATTCTAGATAGGTTCATATCCTGTAGAATAATCATTGGCATGAAAAGTAGGCTGTATAGTTCTTCACGGAACTTCTTGTTTTATACGTGCTGGTGGACCCTATTCTCCCACGGACCACTCCCGAGGCACTCACGGACCACCGGTTCAAAACCACTGCTTTAGAGGAGTCTTTGTTTAAGTTTTGGTTTGTTATGTACAAACTAATAATATCTTCAGGCTAGCTTACGGACTGTCAATATCCAATTTATGTTCAAGTCCTTTTAGGGGCTTTGCGACATGGTATTCATGTAACCTCGTGTACTTGGGTGTGTGTAGAATTTATCTGATAGCCTGTATCTCTGTGATGTCTGTATGAGTGTGTGTATTTGGTTGGTTGGTTCCTCAGTTTAGGAGCTGCGACAACGCGGTCATGTAGTCCCGTGTACTTTGGGTGTGTGTGTAGAATCTGTCTGATAACCGGTGTTAATTGTGATGACTGTATTAGTGTGTGTTATCTGTTTTTAATTCAATTAAGGATTGCAGACATTCAATTTTCAAGTAGTTCCTACTTTTGCTACCAAACGCCACCATGAACGACAACTTGTACTGAACTTGGTTACTAGAAGCTACCGCAGTCGGCTCCTGGCGACGAACGTTCAAACCTAAGAGCGTGAAGCAAATCTAACCTATAATTTAGCTTCACACAAGTGTAATTAGTGGAAGGTTATTTTACATGCCATAAATCTATGACATGGGATCACCGGCTTTTCTTCCCCTCCAAAGGAAGGCATACTGAGGGATTTTTAATGCTCTTAAAATATCCGATGACTTCGGCCGGGTTTGAATCCGCAATCTTGGGCTTAGAAGCTCAGCATGCTACCAACTACGCCACCGAACCCGCCTGTGTGCATTTGTAATTTGGGTAGGATTTGGGTAGGGAACGGCCGTGGCCTTAAGTAAGGTGCCATCCCTGCATTTGCCTCAGAGTAGAAGTGGGGAAATCCACGGAAAACCACTTCCAGGATGGCTGAGTTATAAAATCGAATCCGCCTTTTCTCAGTTTTACCTGATGAGGTTGAGTGTACCCCGTTTCAGTCCTCAGACCAGAATTACATTTCTCGGCAGAGATGAGAATCAAACCCGCTCCTCCGCTATGTGTCACGCAACGAGGCGGGCATCCTTTTTATGTTCACAGAGTGAGGGAAAATGAAATTGTGAGAGTCATGCTTCTCGTTGTCCCTGAAACCGGCAAATTTGCAAAGTTTCAATAACCAGCCCATCAAATTAAGACATGAACTTTCGCGTTGTGACATGTAAAAGATCCTTCCACTAACTAAACTTGTGTGAAGCTAAATTTCTAGGTTAGATTTCGTTGAAACGCTCTATCCAAGTTCCAACGTTCACCACTAATTGTCAGTGACATCTGGTAGTGAAATTAGGAACTACTTGAAATAGGACGGAACTTGTAGCTCACCCCATGGGTGTCCACATGGGAGCAGCTACAGCCTCTGGCGAGCCCAACATGCCCTCGGACACTCCTGACACTAAAAGCCTTACGCTAATAAATAAATAATTTTCGTTTCTAAAAAAAAAAAAAAAAAAAAAAAACAGATTTGGGGGGAGACGACGGAAGGAAATAATCCTGTAGTTTCTCGTGACCATTAATCTCATGATCAAAACTACGAGGCCTTCTATTTATGAGCAATCCGAACCACCAGACGTGACATTTCACATCCGAAGTCCCACGTGCATTAACCGGGAACGAACTCGCTCCACGTTGGTGGGAAGCAAGCAACTTAATCTCTATATCATCAGTCCCAGTAGTGCCCCTTGTGAATATGTGCACTTGTTCGTAGTATTTTGGTTTTGAGCCCAGAAAATGCCTTACGCTTTAAACTGAATGCTTGAAAATGAAAATTCACAGCCTGCTTCCAGTCTCCGACCGGGTCAAGAATGGAATGAATGAAGCCCCCATGTAGCGGCGAGGATATGAACTGTGCCGGCTGCCGAAGCCTGTCGCACTCCCCTGGGGCAATGATTAAATGAATGACAGATGAAATGAAATGATAGTGGAGAGTGTTGCTGGAATGAAATTGTGAAAGGGAAAATCGGAGTACCCGGAGAAAAACCTGTCTGCCTCCAGCACAAATCTCACATGGAGTGGCCGAGATTTGAACCATGGACCCAGCGGTGAGAGGCCGGCGTGCTGCCACCTACGCCACGGAGGCTCCTAAACTGAATGTTTAATTTATTTAATTGTTGATAGTGTACCTTTATGATGCCTGCAGGCTACGAAGCACGGTTTGGCTCTGGGAGGTTCGCTCTGCGATTCACAAAGGAACTCGAGGACAGTGCGACCTTCTGGTTCTGAACACCACACGGAGCGCTCCCGCCGTCCTTCGCCACACACCCCGGGGGTGGCGTAGCACGTGCCCCAGCTCCCTGCAACAGTGTGAGAGTGCGTACTTAGTGCGGTGCAACATAGTGAACATAGCTTCTGACTCAATGGGTTTACTGAACTAACAAGGGGAGGATACGATGCATGGGTCACCGATTCGATTGATCTTTAGTATACGTGTAGGACATGGCCAGGCGTATATCAGGGGCAAGTAGTAAGGTGCGCTTCTCAGCCGTTTCCGAGGAATTAATTAATTGCAGTTACAGTGCGGCGTCCATGTGCGTTGTACGCTAGCAAGAACCCAACGAGCGCGTGGTGCAGCGGTAAGAGCCCTGCTTCATAAGCGCGGGATCACTGGATCGAATCCCACCGGTGAGCCTTTGCAGTGTGTCGTGTTTTTCTTTTGGTGGAACCATTGGCTATTTCCAACCACTACCCATAGCATGAGTCACTACTTGCGGGGTACGGGGTGGTCTGATGGTTGACAGACATGCAATGAACGGAACAGACTGGGCCTTTAATGTATACATATACTAGAATACACCTGACCGTGTATAATACCAATGTATTTGCAATGCCAATACTATTCATTATGGTCACAAACATTGACCCGGATACGATGATTTCAGAATCCCTTTTCCGGCTCACGTAACACGTTATTATAATTCACTGCAAAATAAACAGTATTCACGACACCTACATTTGTACGAATTGCCAATGTTTACAAAAAAAACCGCAAAGGCTCACCAGTGAGATTCGATCCAGCGATCCCGCGCTTACGAAGCAGGGCTCTTACCCCTGCACCACGCGTTCATTGGATTCTTGCTACCGCACAACGCGCATACTGTAGACGCCGCACAGCATTTATTGCCTTTAATTAATTTCTCGGAAACGACTGAGAAGCGCACCTTACTACTTGCTCCTGATATACGCCTTGTCATCTCCTACACGTATACTAAAGATCGTTCGAATCGGTGACCCATGCATCGTATCCTCCCCTTGTAAGTACAACAGCACCCAAAAATATATCAAACGCATATTATTATTATTATTATTATTATTATTATTATTATTATTATTATTTAAGAGCCACAACGAAATCCTGCATGGTGGTATTACCCATCTAAGATTTGATTGACGCTGAGCGTGGCTGCGCCAATGTTTGTTGTTTATTGTAGCAGCTGCCCCGCAGGGCGAAGCGGGGAACACATAAGACAAGCAGCATTGCCCGTCACAGGAGCTCATGTCGCTACGGACAGTTAAACGATGACTGAGGCTACTGGAGCTGAGTCATATCCAACTCATGCAACTGTACCTGTCAACGAAGCAGGGTGACGTGTGACACAAGTGAACAAAGAATAGTTCCCATCCTCGACCGCCGGCAATCAATTCCTGAAAGGGTAATAGCATTGCCTCCAGACATTTTATTTTGCTATTTTCAATAACATCATTGTCACCAACTTTCGTGGCACCGGTACCAATTTTAAAGTAACCAATTGCAGAACTCGTGAACGACAGACCCCATTTTGACCAAAATTTATCTGAATATAGTACGCACCTCCAGTACACAATTTGCAAATAAAAATGGCTACTCATCGACTGCCAACAGTCGAAAATATGTGACATCAAAATTAAAGTTTCCTCTGAAGAGCTTGCAAACGACAAACCTTATTTCGACACAAATTTCTACGAATATAGTACGCACCACTAAAAGAAAACTTCTTAAATTTCAGGAAGTTCCAGTGTTGCAAGTCGTTAGTACCGTAATAGATGAAGGGTCCACGGAAAGAAGGGGAATGTCAAATAATGTAAAATGTTCAGGAAACGAGTTTTAATGTTTCAATACTGTTACGGCTGCGCGGTTACTTCATTCCCTTGTGCGTGACTCACAGCCGCCCGAGGCTACACCCGGACGGCCGCTTGCGCAGGGGGAACAAAAGAGACCGTCCAGAATGTTCGTGACCTAACTAGTGATGGAGTTCTCGAGAAGCTGTGAAACCTGGTCCGCTCCAGAATCATCCATTGAGTCACCAGCCCCGCTATATAAGCGACCTGGCCAGCGAGGGGAGAGAGTTTTTGAGGACTGTGTTTTTTTTCTGAGCGAATGAGTGTGTTCCACTGTGCGACAGAGGATTATTGCAGTGAAGTGCTGTGAGGATTGCGAAACCCAGTGAACTGTTCCCTAGCCTGCGGACAGCGAAACAGTGTGTACTCAAGGAAGTGTGCAGGTAAAACAAGTGAGTGTCAGACAGTGGCTTATTGAGAAGAGGAAGAGTTGTGGTATTTCTAGCCGAGGACACGGACCTCATTACGGTAGGATTAACTGTATGACTGAGTGAAAGGGAAGTGTTCCCAACAAGAGGGGATCTAGAGTGAGATACTAATTGCTTGTACTTGCTATTGTGTGGTGTATCTTTCTGGCCTGCAATAAAGCTAATATATTTCTTTAAAGGACCAAACTGTGTTGTGCTTTTACCCACTGTAATCAAATTAACGAACGTGCTACTAGGGGTAATACTTAACAATACTTATATGTACTTATATGTACTTATATGTACGCATCAACTTGAAACGTCATTATCTCACGACCCTCATCGTTCTTAGCCAGACACAATTGTGCTTTCAATACGTCGCAAAGAGAGAGGCCCACCAGATCGCGCTGATATCTCGATTTTACATATTGAGTGACATTCCTCCTTTTTCCCATGGACCCTTCAGATGTTACCAACAATCTATATATTTAAAACAGTAAGGTGATTTTTGTTACCACGAGATTGAGAGAACGACAGAACCGATTTACTTCGTAGAGCACTCTAACGAAAGCTCTTGGCCTCTAGATTTGCAGAGTGTCTATAAAATAAACAAATATATTACGGTATATTTTTGAATTAATATAGAAAATAGCAGAATTCTTTCCCCTCACGCATGCGCACAATCCGCCTGGGGTCATGACAAAATGGCGGTGAGAAGTCCATTAAAATGTAAGTTATTTAATAAGCTTGCATGTAATTGAAAACATACATTAACCAAGTTCTGACAATAAAATATATATACAGTATGAACGTATACGAATGTGCAACATTGATTTATTTGGATAATGAAATGGATTATTTCCTTCAGACAGCGGCTTTTAATGGTAAAGAACGGCTGCGTCTGCTGCTGATCTAGAGTGCGCGAGTAGCTATGTGGTTAAGGCGACAGACTGTGGTTCCAAGGTTCACCGGTTCGATCCCAGCCCTCGCCGATATTTTTTTTTTTTTTTTTTACTACTGAAATATTGTTTAATCAAGGAGTATTAGTAAGGTTTTATGTCTGTTAAAGATACATATTTCTACATTCCCTCTCGGTATATTTTTGAATTAATATAGAAAATAGCAGAATTCATGCCCCTCACGCATGCGCACAATCCCCCTGAGGTCATGACAAAATGGCGGTGAGAATTCCATTAAAATGTAAGTTATTTAATAAGCTTCCATGTAATTGAAAACATACATTAACCAAGTTCTGGCAATAAAATATAATAACAGTATGAACGTATACGAATGTGCAACATTGATTTATTTGGATAATGAAATGGATTATTTCCTTCAGACAGCGGCTTTTAATGATAAAGAACGGCTGCGTCTGCTGTTGACCAAGAGTGCGCGAGTAGCTATGTGGTTAAGGCGACAGACTGTGGTTCCAAGGTTCACCGGTTCGATCCCAGCCCTCGCCGATATATATTTTTTTTTACTACTGAAATATTGTTTAATCAAGGAGTATTAGTAAGGTTTTATGTCTGTTAAAGATACATATTTCTACATTCCCTCTCGGTATATTTTTGAATTAATGTAGAAAATCGCAGAATTCATGCCCCTCACGCATGCGCACAATCCCCCTGAGGTCATGACAAAATGGCGGTGAGAATTCCATTAAAATGTAAGTTATTTAATAAGCTTCCATGTAATTAAAAACATACATTAACCAAGTTCTGGCAATAAAATATAATAACAGTATGAACGTATACGAATGTGCAACATTGATTTATTTGGATAATGAAATGGATTATTTCCTTCAGACAGCAGCTTTTGAAGATAATGAATGGCTGCGTCGGCTGCTGAACAGGATTGCTCGAGTAGCTATGTGGTTAAGGCGACAGACTTTGGTTCCTAAGTTCGCCGGTTCGATCCCAGCCCTCACCGATATATATATATATATATATTTTACCATTGAAATATTGTTTAATCAAGGAGTATTAGTAAGGTTTTATGTCTGTAAAAGATACATATTTCTACATTCCCTCTCAATACGTTTTATTTCCGTTTTACCATTGCATTACAGCATGTGATCAAAAGAGCAAACTGTTGTCCTCAGTACGCCGTTTAAATATCTGCAATCAGTTCCTATAACTGACAACAGATGGCAGTACATCGCCCATATAGTTCCAGTAACTGACAGCAGATGGCAGCACCATTGCATCGATATATTTAAAACCCAAGACATGGCACGTTTTCACGTGATGGAGAATTATAAAGGAGGGGAATATTTAAGAAGGGAAATTTTGAGGAACATTAACCGACAGTTGAATGTGTAGGCTATGTTGTTTATGTACCTTAATATTGCAAATTTCTTCCCAATGCTTCGGTGGTCAAGTTATTAGCGTCCTAGACTAAAAGTTATAATTATGCATCGTCGATATACTCTTAAATTATTAAAGAAAAAAGTAGTTTTCCAGGCACTCGCGCGTGTCCACAATTGCTTTCGCCATAAGAGACACTTGGCAAACATAATTCGTTTGAAGGGCTCCGACATTGTGGTCACTCAGCCCCGTGTACTTGGGTGTGTATGTGTGAAATTTTCTCTCATAACCTGTGTTATTGTGATGGCTGCATTACTGTGTGTATTTGTAATTAAGGTGGTAAATGGCAAGGAGACGGCCAAGGCCTTAAGTTAGGAACCATCCCGGTATTTGCCTTAAGTGGAAGTGGGAAACCACGGAAAACCACATCCAAGATTGTCGAGGTGGGAATTAAACCTTCCTCTTCTTAGTTATACCTCAAGAGACTGAATGTGCCCCGTTTTTGCCCTCAGACCAGAATTCAATTTCTTGGCAGAGCAGGAAATGTAACCCGGGTCTCCGGAGCGATAGACAAGAATAGGTGGGCCTCCATGTGTTAATACGATTTTTGACATGCACGGGACATATAATTCAAAAACTGCCTCCATTAGGGTGACTGCCGAAGTGAGTATTGAGTATAGGCCTATGGTCGTTCCAGTAGTTGGCGAAGTGATTCTATGTTCCCCTGCAAAATGTACTGTCATAACCTATAACAGGTGATGGAAATTGCTTATTTAGAGCAGTTTCGTACTGTTTATAACAAAATGAAGAACGTCATTCTGAGCTGCGTTTTCAAGCTATCGCAAAAAATTTCGCTGGCAGGAACAATTATAAGGAATTTATTTTAAGCGATCAGTCTCATCGCATTCTCCTCACCAACCAACTTGAGTATGAAAGTCTCTGGACGGTCATGTTGAACTTCATTGTATAAGACAATTGTTTAATGATTATTTGTTTAGAGTACTGAGTCTAACTACGCAGTTGATTTCGGCAATGGAAGTAGTACTTGCCATGTAATATTTAGCGGCTCCGTTATTGCAGGACACTATAGTGTTATCGAATAATACGAAGCCACATTTAAAATCCAATATAAATAGGCCATTTCAGAAACAATTCCAGATAGTATGCAGTACAGTGTACTGTAAGGTCTTTGACGATCAAATGTAAACATTGTTCTACATTGTACTTCTCTTGCGTAAAATCTATGCGTGGTTACTTTGGTCTTTACTGTTGTGAGGGTAAAATTGATCTGCTGGAATATAAAATATTTGCCAAGCTGCAACAATGTAATGATATTAATTTAAAAGTCATTGAACTTATATCCAGTAGTTCAAACACATACATCAGCGTTAACAGATTGGATACTGAAGATGAAAGCCAGCTACTTCATTTCCCTATTATTGAATTTTTCAATTCCTTGGAATTAAGTGATTCGCCTCCACATACTACGAACGTTTGAGCCATAGTTATGCTCCTTAGAAATCTGAACGTTTCCCAAGGACTCATATATGGTAATATATTAATTGTAAGAAATATGTAAGAAATTGCTTCGATTCGGATATAATAGGTGCAGTAATATTAGGCAGAGAGCTCAAATCCTACGACTTGATTTAACACCTTCCGATAAAACACTTGCTGGTACAGTACATTTTCTTTTAATAGGCAACAATGTCCTATTCGCTCGGCCTACTTTATCACAATCAATCAAGCTCAAGGAGAAACTCTTGAACGTATTGGGCTATTTACCTCATCACGTTTTAAGTCATGACCAGCAGGATAGTGAAGGTACAAAAAAGGTCCTGTATGGGATGGTAAAGAATAAGAGGCGGAAGGATCCTACGGATTATGTCAGAATGGTGAACAAAAGGGGACAAGGGATAGAAAATAGGGAAGAACTGAAGAAAATGTGGAAAGAATATTTTGAAGAACTCCTGAACCCAAATGGAAACCACGGCGAGGAAGAAGAAATCGGGGAAGAGGTACAGTAGATGAACTGCAAACAGAAAAGGACTTAACATGGAAAGAAGTGGAAGATGCAGTGAGGAAGATGTAAGGAGGGAAGGCACCGGGTGTGGATGAGTTGAGTGTTGAGATGGTGAGAGCAGCAGGAGAGATGGGGATACAATGGTTGTACCGAGTGATGAAGGCAGCATGGGAGGAAAGGAAGACCCCAGAGGACTGGAAAAAGGGAATAATTGTCCCGATCTTCAAGAACAGAATGCAGAAACTATCGGGGAATAACACTGATGAGTCATTGTACAAAGATGTTTGAGAAAGTTTTAGAAAGGAGAATTAGGACAAGGATAGAAGGAGAGATGAGGGAAGAACAACATGGCTTCAGAGCAGGAAGGTCCACAGTGGATTTGATTTTTGCTGTAAGTCAGTTACAAGAACAGCACTATGAGTATGGAACAGATCTACTGATGGCCTTCCTGGACATTGAGAAAGCATATGACAGTGTATGCAGAAACAAAGTATGGAAGTCCCTGGAGGATAGAGGAGTAGAAAAATGGACTATAAGGAGGATAAAAGAGATGTACAAGGGAAGCATGAGCTGTGTGAAAGTGGGAGGAGAGAGATCGGACTGGGTGGAACAGAGAAACGGCCTGAAACAAAGAAGTGCACTGTCACCGTTACTTTTCATTGTGGTGATGGATGACATAATGACCCGAGCGGCACAAGTAATTGGGGAAGGAAAGATGAAAGCAATGGTGTTTGCGGATGATTTGTTGATTGTGGAAACAAGGAGGAGGAGGTGCAGGAACAGTTGGACGTGTGGGAAGGAATAATACAAGGATATGGGATGAAATTTAGCATAAATAAGAGTGAGATGGTGATCACAACAAGGAAGAAGGAAAGGACCACAACGGGAATAACAATTGGTGGGGAACAGCTGAAGAAAGTGGAGAGTTTCAAGTATCTGGGAAGCCTGATACAAGAGAATGGAAGAAACGGTAGAGAAATAAATGAGCGGGGGAGACAGGCAGAAGCATTCCGGAGGAGTGTGAGAAGCATGTTATGGAGCAGGGATGTCCCTCAGAACAGCAATTAGATCATATATCGTACTATGTCCCTATCCTGACGTATGCCTCGGAGACCTGGGTTATGAAAGGAAGGGAGAAGAGCAAAATACAGGCCAGTGAGATGAGGTTCTTGAGAAGCAGTATTGGAGCTACAAAGAGGAACAGAATAAGAAATGAGAGGACCAGAGAATTAATGAAGGAGGAACCATTACAGGATGGTATAGAGAAATCTAGACTTAGATGGCATGGACATGTAAAATGAATGGAGGAGAAGAGGATACCCAGGAGGATACACGAGACGAAGTGGGAAGGAAAGAGACCAAGAGGGAGACCGAGAGACAGGTGGCTGAAGGGGGCGGAAGAAAGCGTGAAGAAGAGAGGAGAAGACTGGACAAGGGTGGAGGCTGAGAGATGGTGGGAAGACAGAAGACGTTGGAGAGGCTTGTGTTCCAAACAGACCCGGCCAGTGGCTGGAAACTGTGCAAGATGATGATGACCTCATCACGTTTTCAGTCATGACCAGCAATATGTTGCAATGCTGAGAGTGCTATCTTTTGACGCCCTTAAAGTTGCAATAGTGCTAAAAAGTAATCGTACAAAGAATGTAACTTATATAAGAAGCTTCTTCAGTAAATTTGTTTTCCATTGTCCGTCATGTTTTGACGGGTTTCATCTAGTATAGTATTACTCTTGCAGAACTCACAAGTGACTGACCATATTTTGGCCAAAATTTCTAATAACATACTCGTAGTAAGCTCAACCAATCAACAATTGGTAGAGATTTAGGCCATTCCAGTATTGTCAAACCTTAGTGACACGTGGTACCAACCTAACAGTTACAGTTGAAAAACTCACAATTGACAGAAGCAATATTTGTCCAAACCCAGTACGAACATATTACGCACCATCAAAACTTAATTTATAACATTTAGCCCACTTCACAGCTGCCAATCGTTAGTACCATTATATATTAGGCTAATTATATCCAGTTATTCCTGACTTTTAGTGAATAATAATTATGTTAATGGTTTTGCGTCCCTATAAATTACTGAAGCTTTTAGAGACGCCGGGGTGCCGGAATTTAGCGCCAGGATTCGATCTTGCAACCATGGGCACAGCAGGCAAGAACGTTGCCACTGCGCCACGCAGCCAGTCAGACTTTTAGTGAGGAGGCGTGATTAAATATTCTTTTAGTAATTGAAGTGATAGAAGCCATTTTTAGCCTATTTTCTTTTATGAAAAAAAAAAGGCTTATGAGATCACCTTTTGTCCGTGTGTCTGTCTGTCTGTGTGTGCGTGTTTGATGGTGTGTGTCCCCCCTAATAACTTCTAAACGGCTGGAGCGATTTCAATGAAACTCTGTAAGTTCATAGCACTATTTTGGACGACCCCGACCGTGCCCTTCAAATTTTGTTATGTCTCACCAATCCAACATGGCGGCTGTGCGAAATATTTCACCTGCATTCAATATCTCTGAAACTATTACCGATATCACCCCGAAATTTTGTACGGTGATAAAGGGAACTACTAGAAGTTCACCTATGTGACTAAAAAAAACTGGTAACTACAAACCAACATGGAGGTCAAGCGAAGTAGCGACTTTCAAATAGACGTTTCTCGCTATTTAACCAACCAAACACAATAAAACTTGGTACAGTATATGTTTGTAATGCACCGACATCTAACTTAGTTCAATTATTTACATAACCTCAAGATGGGGGCTGAGCGAAATACATGTATTTCACTGGCATTCTATATCTCTGAAATTATTAACGGTATCACCCAGAAATTTTGTACGGAGATAAATGGCACTACTGAATGTTCATCTATAAGACTTTCAAAAACCGGTTAACTACAAAACGAATATGGCGGCCAGGCGAATTTGAAAATTTTATATAGACTTTTCTCGCGATTTAATTATCCAAACGCAATGAAACTCGGTACAGGAAATGTTTATACACATTGCAATGCACTGGTATCTAATTTAGTTCAATTGTTTACATAACCTAAAGATGGCCGCTGTGCGAATTTTAAAATTAAATTATTATTTCTTGTGTCGTAATCATGCGATGTGAAAGTTTGAATAATGAACTTACGCAATAACTTTCCTTTAATGGTACATGGCCTATACTTATAATAATCCAACATGTCGACCATCCGAAATATTTAAATGGATCTCAATATCTTCGAATCTATTACACCAATCAAACTGAATTTTTTAATGTTCATAGGGGATATGAACATAAGTTCACCTGGGGGGCGTGGTGGCTCAGCGGTCTATCTGTATGCCTCTCACCAAGACGGTCCGGGTTCGATTCCCGGTCAATGCATGTGAGATTTTCGAAGTGAAATGCCATGTCCTGTGGTTCGGATTCCACGTAAAAAGGAGGTCCCGTGGCTCATGATCTCACGATTAACGGTCACGTTAAACTACAAGCTTCCTTTTTTATAAGTTCACCTATAGGACTTTCAATAACCTGGTGATCACAAATCCAACATGGCGGCGACGCGAAGTATAAATATTCACATGGTCGTTTCTCGCAATTTAACCATCCAAGTGCAGTGACACTTGGTACAGTAAATCCTTATACACGTGTTAATCCACTGGCATCTAATTCTTTTCAATTGTTTCCATAACCACAAGATGGCAGCTGTGCCAAATTTTAAAATCTCGTTGTTATTTCTTGTGTCCTAATCATGCGATTGAAGTTTGAATACTACACGTACAGAGTAATCTTCATGTAACAGTACATAACTCTAAGACCTATATATATAAAAAACCACCATGGCGACCATCCGCAATATTTATTCGGTTCTCAATATCTACGAAACTATTAGAGCAATCAAACTGAAATTTTGTATGTTGATAGAGGCAATTAACATTAGTAGGATATATGAAAATAGGCTGTCTAGTTCTTCACGGAACTACTTGTTCAAAGTTACATAGTTCTATTAAAGAAAGCTTTCCAGTCGGTCAACACTAATAGGCCTCAGTAAGTTTTTCATAGTCCTTTCTTTGTATATTATTATTATTATTGTTATTATTATTAATATTATTATTATTATTATTATTATTATTATTATTTTCGTTTCGGTCGTTTAGGGACCACGAGCCAATTTCAATGCTTTGTCCTTTGCTGTTCCTTCTTCTTCCTCCAGTATTCCTTTATCATCTCACTATGTTTCCTCTTCCTTTCTTCGGACCATTTTGAGCCGATTTTCTTTCCCTTTCTCCCTTGGAATCCCCCCTTTTTTTTAGCACTTTTTGCCTAAAAATATCTCTCTGTGGTGTATCTTCTTATCTGATATCGTTTCCTACCAAATCCTTTTTGACTTCTTGTACCCAGGTTGCTGTTGACTGCGCATGGAGATGCCCGATGATACATTCCTTGTTGGGTACGCTGATGATATTGCCGCGGTGATTGTAGCCCGGGATGCGCTTCTGGACTAGTGGAAACTCAATCAGGTAAAGAGACGGCTGAGTGGTTGGATGAACGCTCATGGTCTGAATTTAGCTATGGTGAAAACTGAAATAGTATTACTAACTAGGAGAAGATTGGACACAATAATTCCCATGAAAGTTGGAGAGCTGTTCGTTCGAACTGGAGCCATTGCAAACTACTTAGGAATTACTCTTGACACGAAACTGACATACTCTGGTCTCATATACGGAAGGCAGCAGACAAGGCAGAAGTAGTGACAGCTGCCATTAGTAGACTCATGGCTAATATGCATGGCCCTAGACAAAGCAAGCGTCGACTACTGTTGTCCACAGCGCAGTCTATTCTCTTGTATGGAGCGGAGAATTGGTCTGATTCGCTGAGAATAGAGAAGTATAGGAAACGCCTGGGTGCAATTCAGGGGAGAGGAGTTTCGGAACCTGCAGTTCTGGTTGTCTCAGGTGTTGCGCCAATTGACTTACTCACGCAAGAATGTAAAGAAGTATTCTTCCGTGGAGTAGAACTGGGCAATGCTCAAGCCCGGAAGGAAGCCATGGTACGCAAGATGGAACTTTGGCAGCAGTGGTGGATTGACGATCTCAGAGGAAGATGAACAGCTCGGTTGATACCAACTCTGGTAGAGTGGACAAGTAGAAAACATGGGGAGACTAATTACTTTCTGACTCGTTGACAGGTCATGGCTACTTTCGGTGTTATCTTCATCGTATGGCCAAAGCAAGGAGCTCAGTATCTATTTACTGCGAGAACGAACGAGATGACGTATAGGCTTATCGTACGTTCTTCGTCTGCGCTCGTTGGGGAGCAGGAAAACAATGACTTGAAGCTGAGGTTGGTCCAATTACGCCGGACAATATAGTTGGAATTATGCTGAGGAACCAGCTCAGCTGGATACGGTCGCTTTCTTCGTTGAGGTGGTCCTTCGCCAGAAGAAGTCGGATGGGGACTTGCATGATTTAGTAGATTACGTTTGCGATCCGCGGACTGAGTATGAATTGAGAAGTAGGAAGGTGCTTGTGAAGCAAAGAAAATTGCTCCATTCTGAAGTAATACGAAAGTGGTCCCAGGATCGATTTTGTCAAGAGGATAGGGTGTGGTTTTTAGTGGGTAAGAATCCCACACACCTGAAGAGTGCGGACCACTTCCACTTTCCTCGTAAAAAAATAAATAAATAAATAAAATATACGAGCCTTACAGTAGTCGCATATGATGTGTAACATGTGTGTCCCGGGAGTTCAAATCCCTTGTTGACAGTGAACTCTGTTGGTCATTGAAATAACTACTTGTATAACTCCAGTGCCAAATCCTGGCCGTAATGAATCATAATTGTTATTTGCCGTGGCGGAAGGAATCCACTGCCTACTTGATGGGAGCTGCGCTCTATACCGGCCAGTTAGTGAACCCATACCAGCGATTTTATTGAAAATGGGCTCGTTTAGCCGATAGAGCGCACTGCCAAGTATAGGCGCGATTAAAAATTAGGTGTGCGGAAAGTATATTAAATGTGTTTCTCCCAGTGATATGTTTAGACCAACGAAGTTTCAATTATTGTTAGTAGTCGGCGTTAATATACTGAATTCCTACGTTGTTTGGAGTATTGGTTGATGCAATATAGATTCCATATAGCCACATGGCCGACAGTACATCGAGTGCTTACATTAAATAAGAATACAGCAAAAGTATGAAGATTTAATAAATCGTAATTGTTTTCAGCAAATATGATAAAATGAATATTTTCACACCAAAGAACGACAACTTGAAGATGATTTATTGTGAGAATATCTTAAATGGGGCCTCCAAACCTTGAACTAAACTGTATGCGATATACATTCCCCATAGCCACACGACCTACTGTTCGTCGTTGTACCGATCTCCGCCACCACGCGCGCTTATTGTTTCCGTCCCATGCACTTCCGTCCCATCCATTTCCGTCCCTTATCCAAAATCACTCCCACAAACATGTCCAACTACCGAGCGCCACAAAAATATCCAGATACCGAGTGGATAGATGTTACACATCAAAAAATCCAAAGTTTGGTAAGATGCTCCTACGGGGAGTGGTCAGTAGAGCCGGGCAAATTTGCTTTAGTTCCTATCGGGATCGCAAGTTTCCGCATGGCTAGTATCGTCCCCCACCGAGCGCACTCAAGGCCAGGTCTCTCCACTGAATGAGAATCTTCAGTTTCGATAATACCGGTACTGAGTGGGAGTGTCGATAATACCGGAACTCCTTTTTTCTCGGCGTTATTGACAGTATCTATTTAAAGGAAAAAGCAGACTCACTCACGCCGCTGCACTCCGGAATGTAAACCATTCCTCGTTCTTACATTTGACATCCCCCAGGGGCTCACATCTAGTGGGACGTGGGTTGGCGACCACGGGACCCCAGCTGAGTCCGGCATTGCTTCCACTTACTTGTGCCGTGCTCCTCTCTGTCTTCTTTCCTGTCGACTTCCCTTGGTCAACTCTTGTTCTTTTCCGCCCCCGACGGTATTAGGGTATCCGAGGCCTAGGGAGTCTCTTCCTTTCCCGCCTTAATTGGCCCTTGTCTCATCTATCCTGATCCCTTCCTTCTGGGAGGGGTCTTTCCTGATCCCTCCTTCTGGGAGGGGTCAGCCTTCTTTTTCTTTTCATGTTATCTCCTGCCTTCTGTTCAAGGCCCTCAAGGAGGTAGGGTGTATGTAGCCCCACCACTTCCGGTGCACCCTAGAAAGTGCTACACTCTCAGGGGCTCACGGCTGGTGAGTTCGGGAGTTGGCGACCCCGAGGGATTCCTGAGCTGGGTCCGGTTTCCCCCTTTTGTCCCTCACCTGTGGGACGGACTCTCTCCTCTTTCACTTTCCTGTTGTTTTTCTTTTCATTATATTTCCTTTTCCCTTTACGATTCCCGCACTGTTATTTTTGCATCTCCACTCCATTTTGTGGGTGTTTTCAATCTCCGTTGCATTTTGTAAGTCTTTTCGATCTACGTTGCATTTTGTGAGTGGTTTTCAACCTCGATTGCATTTTGTAGGGATTGACAATCTAAATTGCTTTTTATTAAGTCTTTCAATATCGGGGGGGCCTTTTGTGAGTATTTTGAATTTCAATTGCATTTTGTATTTTCAACCTACATCGCTTTTTTGCAAGTAGTTAAGTCTCAATTGCATTTTTGTGGGTATTTTGAATCTAAATTACATTTTGTAAGTATTTTCAATCTAAATTGCATTTTGTAAGTATTGTCCATCCAAATGAGAAGTTAATCTACCATACATTTTGTAAGCAATTTCAATTGCATTTTGTATTTTCAACCTACCCCGCTTTGTTCAAGTTAATTCTCAATTGCATTTTGTGGGTATTTTGAATCTAAATTACATTTTGTGCGTATTTTCAATCTCATTTGCATTTTGTAAGTATTTTGATTTCACTTGCATTTTGTAAGTTTTTTGACTGTACGTTGCATATTGTACGTATTTAGAACTTCACCTACATTTTGTGCGTATTTTTCGATCTATTCCTTTTGTGAGTATTTTCGTTCGAAATTCCCTTATGTACGTATTACCACTCTCCATTTTGTGAGTAGTTTCAATCTGAGTACCTTTTTGTAAGTATTTTCCTGCTCACTTACTTTTCGTTCTGGTTTCCACTTCATTGACATTTTCGCTATCACACAGACCATTAGGGGCCGATAACCTGGATGTTAGGCCCCTTAAAACAACAATTATCATCATTATCATTACATTTGACAAATTTAAAGCAGTATGAAGTGATACACCTCAGGAAGATCACATCGAATTGAGTTCGCATCTGCCACCTCCCTACCACTCCTACCCTCAGTTACAAATATACACACACTACTACAGACACCATAATAACACAGGTTATTAGACAAAGTTGACACACAAGAACACAAAAATGATCACGATGTTGTAGCCCCTAAAGTAAAATAAACTCAAATAATTGGCGTAGCAGAGAAGAGCTACAAGAAAGTCTCTCGTGTATGACTCATGATTTTTTAGCCCTGCTGACTAGCAATTTGCTTTAAAGAATACTTTCAATCTTCTTCTCCACCTTGTAACTGGTTGTTATTAGAGGCAACTATGGTGCGAAAATTGGCTGCGATGCTGAAAATACACTTGGAAAATAGTACGCTAAAAAGTTTCAACTAATTTCATCTACTAAAAATTCTGATTTTGTGCTCGAAAACAATACCAGTTTGTGGCATGCGGTGTATTAATCATGTCAGTGCAAACCCTTCACTGAGGTGTCCATAAATGCCAATTATATGACAGTTTGAGTGAGAATAGTGCGACGGGAGTTGCACTGAGAACAACTCATTACCGCGGGATTGTCACTTCGTCCGATACTCCAAAGTCTCGTTCGATCACAAGGTAATATCGTTGCTCTCTCTACCCATGATGCAACGTGTGAGCACGTGCGTAGGAACGCGATTGTAATGGCGGTGGTTTAAGCATATGGCAAAGCCATTATGACGAAAGATAAAATCAATCTTATTCTTGAAAGTGAACATTATTTTTTCGTATGCCCGACGACTAGAGAATATTATTCAAACTGGTAGGAGCATTTGAGATAAAAAGAGTCAGGTATCCAATGCAAAAGTTTTCACTGTGTATGTTCGTAACATTTTCCCTCGGTGTATAAGAGTCTCAGTGGCTGAATTGGTTACGCGCAGGACTCATGAATGGAAGGGCCGGGGCTCGATACTCGGTAGGGGAAGTAATTTTAACTTTTGTTTCGTTACGTTTTATGTTTATGACGACCACTTTACCAGTATCTTACTACAAAAATGGTAAGACAGAACACAGTTGCATCACAGGGGCTTTAGTAATATAGCGAGTGCATGAATTTTCAGTTTTTATTACGAGAAAGTTTCATACGGTAGTGCTTGAATGTGGCACTACACTAAAAGATCTTAATATGTAGCCTACACGTCAAATAGAATTTTCTTTTGCTGAAATTTAATGACCAAAAAATACCGACTGACGATCAAAATCTCCTTCCATATGTTATTAGGATGATATGCTCAATATACCTTGGGTAGTCTGTTAATATGATATTGTTGAAGTTGAGTGGATTCTTCCAATTCGCAGACTCCAGTCAACGGTATGAACAATTTCCATTGAATCCTTACACAAACAAGCCTCAGTGCCTTCAGGCAGCGCCATATTGCCCAAGCGAGAACGAGCGATAATGTCGAGAATAATCGTTATCGAGCCCACATTATCGGTAATACCAGTTCCGGAACCATCATTTCCGTTTTTTATTCTCGTCCAACGAGACTGATCGGAACTCAAGAGCGTTTTGCCCGGCTCTAGTGGTCAGGTGACCACCATGGCTGAGGGTGATTGTCATACAACCTCTTTCAGGGACTATAGGTAGGTTCCACCAAAGATCTTTGCTATTTCATAGGATGGACTGGAATGGGGTTGCTCCGAAGACAAATGATAGGCTATCGTCTGATTAAGGCTGTCCGTAGACACAGCATGGCATAGCGGGCGGGGAGGATGAGGCTTCAGTATTTGACAGTTTCTCTAGCCACACGATTACCGTCCATAAATGTGTAATTGAACTTCGCAGCCCGCACTATCGATTCGTGCTCTAAAATTTAACTACAAACAACATTTTAAATGCAACGGCAAACGCGAAGTCCTTTTTTTTTGTGGATGGCGCATGACGTAACCACTTTGTTTGAGTTCACCTTACCTATACATTATAGAACGCAATTGGTGATACCTGGGGGCAGCGCAACTCAGACTGGAAGGTAGTGGGTTCGATTCTCAACCAGGTAGTGAGTTTCAGAAGCAAAACTACCACTTCCAGAAAAGTTAAGGGTCCTGGGGTTAACTCGGCTCACATGAGAAAACAGTAGACTAGCAGTGTAATTCCTGGGGACGTGCCCAATGCCACAAAAAAGTGGAAGCCTCTGCCTGCCACAACTCCATGGTCCTCTGCTCCTAGTAATATGCAACCACGTTGGAGAAAGAGATACGAAAGAGTTTCGACTCATCAAACTCTCAATAACATCGGAGTTGGAAAAGTTGTTGTTGATTCATTTAGGAGTTTAGGGACAGCGTGGTTCTATAGTCGCATCTACTTTGGTGTGTGTGTGTGGGTGTGTGCGTGTGGAATTTGTCTGACTGACTGTGATATTGTGATGGCTGTATTAGTTTGTGTATTTGTAATTGGGGCAGGTATTGTGTACGAGGCGGCCGTGGCCTTACTTTAGGCACCATTTGGGCATTTTCCGGGAGGAAAAGTGGAAATTGACGGTAATGCACTTGGAAAAGAACACGGAGGTCGGCGGGAAATGTATAAGAGAGAGCAAAGCACATCAAAGCCAACTCCGTACAGGTCACGGAGGCCCTGGGAGTAGTGGAAGGTAGAGGCTTCCACTCTTTGTGACCCTGTAAACATGATTCACTTTATAACATTTCTTAAAAGTGTAGGTACTCTAAATTAGTTTATAATTAATATTGTATTAATAGGAATGTAATTTATATATAAAAACGTTTTTTTTGCCACCCTCTGCACTGGATGGGATGGAGTTGTCTGCTCCACGCACGGCCGTCTTTGCTCCCAGGAATTACCCTAGTACTCATTTCTGGTGTAGGCTGAGTGAACCCCAAAGCTATTTTCCGAAAGTGGAAGTTTTGTTTCAAAAACCGCTACCTGGGTGGGGATCGACCCACTCCCTTTCAGTTAGAAGCTCAGCACCTCTACCGACTGCCCCACGCAGCCCCCTATATAAGAGAGAAAAAATAAATAAATAAGAGGAAGTGGTGCCAGATACCCATGGTTGCTAAATCATCTCTCACAAGTCATTAGCCCCTTCAGGGGTAATTTCAGAAACACCTGACGATGATGATGATGATGATGACGATACTCATATGGCCTAACATATTTTAGCATGGAGCCATTTACGCGATCTACGTTCCGCTTGCACTGCCATCTAGTAGTGTAGCCGGATCTCTACTGGGCAATCTCTGACTGAGGTATGATGAAGTATGTGTTAAAATCACCAACTGTGATACAAGAATTATTTTGCTAGCCGTCTCGGAGTGCCAGTGAATTGTCCATATCGTTCATAATTCCAACATCCTCGGTCGGGATTCCAACCCACGAATCGTGGGACCAGGAAGTGTACACACTACCCCTGATCCACTGAGGAAGCTGAGTCCAGCGGTAACGTTCTCGCCTGCTGTACCTAAGGTTGCAGGATCGAATACTGGTGCAATCAGCTGGCATTTGAGAACGCGTAAATGCGAGGGAGCCATGCCAGTAGTTTTACTGGCACGTTAAAGATCCCCTTCGGAGCAAAATTTTGGCACCCCAGCGTCTCTAAAAGCCGCAGTAGTTTAAAGGGACGTAAAACCAATAACATCTTATTATATAATACGCTAAGGTGCATGTTTCACAAAACTCAAGCTCCTAAACCAGAAGGAGTTAGAAGGTGTGGTTTGTATCAAAATCTTCCAAATCGTCTCAATAGTACAGGAAAAAATATTGCATTTCTTGAAAAGTCAACGGAAATATATTTATTTGTTTATAAAGTGCTTTTAAACAAATAAACAAGACGATAGCCCCTGGCAGAACTGTGTTGCGTACAGTCGCATGGCACTAGTGCTGGGCGGGTAGTCTGTACACATGGGGCGCACACAACCCATTATGCGCGAGTTCTCGCTCGGGTCCGCTAGTTATTATTAATTATTATTAATGACTCTTAGGAGACGGACCCAGTATATTGGTCGGCTATCTATGTTCTAGCTCTATGGACAGAGTCTTACTTATTGGGAGGGGCGACTGCCTCATGGTGCAGTGGCTAGCTCGTGAGGCAAAACTAATGAGGTGGGTTCGATTCCCACCTCAGCCATCCCACATCTACTCCAGGAAAATACTGGGATGGTTCCTAATGTAAGGCCACGGCAGTCTCCTTTCCAATCCTCACCTGCATTACACATTGTCTAAACACCAAAAATAACGTATCCGCAAGAAACTGCCTCCTTCGCAAATTATCTGGTACCAGCTGGGGGACTCAAGCCCAAACAATAAGAACCACTGCTTTAGCACTCTGTTACTCTGCAGCAGAATATGTTTGTCCTGAGTGGTATAGGTCGTGTCATGCCAAGCAGGTTGATTCTGCATTAAATGAAACGTGTAGACTCATCACTGGCTGCCTGAGACCCACGCTTTGTGATAAACTGTATTGTTTAACAGGCATTGCACCCCCAGATATCAGAAGAGAAGTTGCAGCTAAATGTGAGAGATCTAGGGTTGATGTGTCTCAAGCACATCCATTGTATAGACTTCAACCAGCCCACTCTCGACTGAAGTCCAGAAGAAGCTTTCTTCACACAACTGAGTGCCTAACTGACAAACCTCAGGTTTTGAGGATTACATCTTGGTTGACCAGAAGCCCCCACATTACTCAGTGGATGGCTCCATCTGAAAGGCTCCCAGCAGGACATACAGAGGCTTGGACAACTTGGAAGTCTCTCAACAGATTGCGATCTGGGGTTGGCAGATCCAAGTCCAACATTCATAAATGTTTTTTTTTGCTGCGACTCGGTCCTTTGTGAATGCGGTGAAGAACAGACTATGGTCATCTGCTTCAGTGCAGTCTGTGTCCTATACTGTGCACCATGGAGGATCTGGTGAAGGCTACACCAAATGGACGTGACATGGCAAAATATTGGTCATGCATTATTTAGAACCTTAAATGTTCAAGTTTTGTCAGTTTTGTTGCCCATTTTGTACATAATTCCTTATGTAATATTTTTGTTCCTGACACGAGTAAATAAATAAACCTGCATTACAAATACACAAACTACTACAGACACTACAATGACACCAGTTATCAGACAAATTCTATGAACACACTCCCAAGTACACGGGGCAAAATGACCACGATGTCCAAGCCCTTCATATAAAATAGCAAAAACTACATATTGGGAGTGGAAGTGGAGTTACGAGTTTAATTTATACGTTAATATCTATTGTATACGAGGACCATTCTAGGCAACTCAAGTCTCAAAGGACATACATTCACGTCTCGTTCCAACAGAGCGACTGACAATTAAAACGCGAAAAATGACTATTGAACATTTTAGCCAATAACGCACGCAGCCCGCTCGCCATAAAACAAGCCCCACTACCTCGCCAACAGCTCATAAACACTGCTGTATTCAATTTAATGCCAATGGTCCAGCATTTTAATGTGTTCCAGGAATGGAAGTGTCGGAGTGAAAGCACTGGTCTGATATTATGTTTCGTTTTTGAATGTGTTGCTTTCCAAATTCTTTAATGAAATAGTTGACGAGATTCTGGTTTATTCACATTCTGCACAGAGTCGTGCGCTTAGAGAAAAATAAAATCTATCATATATATTATTTCAGTAGTATATATCCCTCCTGCGGCGCTCACAAGCGTCCGATCGTGACAAGTGAGCATTCAAATGAAAGAGAATAGAGATTAGCAGTGACGAATTGCACTCTAATTTCATAAATATCTTTATGTTCGACCCTTATATGTCAGAAAACTGTACTATAATGAGGCTCATTATAACACTATTTTTCATTACGAAACAGTTTCTCCCACCAATCAGAGCTCAAGAAACAGTTGTTTGACCAATTAGATAATTAGATGCGCTGAGTTCCACGGCCTTCTAATTTAAATTTCACTGCCTTGCCTAGTGTCATAGTAGGGTAATCGAGGAGACCATGGTCAAATACAAGGCATTCTCTGCGTCTCATGCGATCTGTTCAGTACATAAAACTGGCGAAATCTCGACAGATATTCATGAATATTTATGTTCGAACATAAAATAGTTATAATAATTATCGTCGAACATAAACAGTCGTATGCAACTCGCCTATAATTGTAATTAAGACACTAGTATGGAAATTATAAAACTCGCCTACGCTCGTTTTATAAACATACTCGTGTCTTAATTATTGCCATTATAGGCTCGTTGCATAATGTACTATTATGTTCGATCCTGACTAGTCTATTATATGTCAGAAAACTGTACTATAATGAGGCTCATTATAACACTATTTTTAGCCTACTTTTCACATTTTGCAAAAATGAGGAAAAAGTAGACTTATGAGATCGATCCGGGAAAATGTCCGTCCGTCCGTCCGTCCGTCCGTCTGTCTGTCTGTCTGTCTGTCTGTCTGTCTGTCTGTCTGTCTGTCTGTCCGTCCGTCTGTCTGTCTGTCTGTCCTTCTGTCTGTCTGTCTGTGTGTGTGTCCCCCCCTATCAACTCCTAAACGGCTGCAGCAATCAAAACCAAATTTAGTATGAGTAAAGATGTACACCGGAATATCTCACGTCCATATTTGAAAATGATGTCAGTGCTACCAACTGCTGAAAATACGCACTAGAAATTTGAGCTCCATGTTGGATATCTTGCAAGGTATGCATGGGAGCTATTCCAAAATTGGCACACATGTAGATAAGACTATTTCAGTTTAATTCCCAGGAGGCCAACTATGACAGTGTTGCCAAAATAATGTCAAGCCTTCTGATAGGTTCAATGTTTAAATGCATTTAACTTCTACACTATCAATTGGATTTCAACCAAATTTTGTATGTAATATCTGTACTTAAAACAGATATGACTGAGCGTATTCTTAAGGCCACCAGGGCTGCCAACTGTTAATAATTGCTCTCTCTATTTTTTTCATCCAAATACCTATATATCAGAAAGTGTGCAAGCCAACAGCTTTAAACTATGCACACGTATATTCTGACATTTTAGATTAATTTGGAGTAACTTATATACGTCAGTTCTACCAACACGATTATAAACCTGCTGATAGTACCAATTTTTAAATACATGTAACGTCTATACTATCAGTTGGATTTCAACCAAATTTCGTATGTGCTATGTGTACCATAACAGATATTACTATTATTATTGTTAAGAGCAATCAGGGCTGCCAACTATTAATAAATGCTGTCTATATTTTTTTTACCCTAATATCAATATATCAGAAAGTATGCAAGCCAACAGCTCTATACTTTGCACACGTATAGCACCTGACATTCTAGATTAATTTGGAGTAATTAATACAAGACAGTGCTGCCAACATGATTCTATGCCTGCTGATATGTCCAATTTTAAAATACATGTAACTTCTATACTAACAAATGTATTTTATCCAAAATTGGCACAAAAAGATATCATAATATTTCAGATTATTTCTGACCAGCACACGCATGACATTGTTGCCAACATGCTTTTACGCGTGCTGATAGATCCAATGTCTAACTGCATGTAACGTCCATTGAACTTCAACCAAATTTTGTATTCTGTACCTTAAGAGATGGAACTAAGAATATATTCAGTCACCAGGGCTGCCAACTGTAGTGCTCTATTAGGCTACATTATACCAGGTATATTTTGAACTAATTAGATATTTCGATATTACCAACTTAATTTCGTCATTATTCTAGATAGGTTCATATTCTGTAGAATAATCATTGGCATGAAAAGTAGGCTATATAGTTCTTCACGGAACTTCTTGTTTTCATTATGAAACAGCTTCTCCCACCAATCAGAGCTCAAGAAACAGTTGTTTTACCGATTAGATAAGGATATCATCGCACCTGCGCTGAGTTCCACGGCCTTCTAATTTAAATTTGACTGCGTGGCCTAGTGTCATAGTAGGGTAATCGAGGAGACAATGGTCAAATACAAGGCATTCTCTGCGTCTCATGCGCTCTGTTCAGTAAATAAAACTGGCGAAATCTCGACAGATATTTATGAATATTTATGTTCGAACATAAAATTGTTATAATAATTATCGTCGAACATAAACAGTCATATGCAACTCGCCTATAATGGTAATTAAGACACGAGTATGTTTATAAAACGAGCGTATGTCATTATAAAGGAAGCTTTTAGTTTAACGTGACCGTTAATCTCGCGATTATAAGCCACGGGACCTCCGTTTTACGTGGAATCCGAACCACAGGACATGGCATTTCACATCGAAAATCTCACATGCATTGACCGGGAATCGAACCCAGTCCGCCTTGGTGAGAGGCATACAGCTAGACCGCTGAGCCACCACGCCCCCTATGTCATTATAGGCTCTTAGCATAATGTACTAATAATTTCTTTAAAAAATTATTTTTAAAAAATGTACGAAGTGTGCGATTTGCAGATACTGTTGCTGTAAGAAAACACGCTCCATAATGCTGTCACTTCACATTTTGGCCACTGTGACGCATGTTTCATGTCATAACAACCTGAGGTCTTTCCTCCATCATTTTGCTTGGACCTTGAAACTATTAAACGTTAATTCTTTTACAAGTTTCTCTTCTGAATTCTAACTTGATAAATATCGATTTATGTAAGAAGTGTGCGATTTGCAAATACTGTTGCTGTAACATGCTGCAATTATGAGTTGTCGTCTAAAACCTTAAAACTATTAAACGTTAATTCTTTTATAGGCTTTTCTTCTGTCATTTCCCATGGATTTCAGATATAGGCCTAGTACAGAAAATCAATGGGATAAGTACTCAAATCGTATAACCGGCGTTAACATCGTATGACCTCGGTTGCCGGGTGCAAGCTTTGTAATTTGACACCCAGAGGGTAGCTTGCATGTCGAATTTCGTTGTTCCTTGAATCACTATGAAAGTCAAAGAGGTTAGATATCTAAGCTCCTTGAACACTGTAGTGCTTTCTAGTAGAGAAATGAGGAACTTTGTGTTGGCGGAAACTCCCGAGATTAATTTTGCCATTATGAACACGGCCTACTGAATTCAAATGGGTTCTTTGACATGCCAACATCGTATGACATGCGTGTCGAATTTTTGCCGCCTTTCAAAAATCACTTATGACGACCAGGAGCAAACCTGCAATCTTGGGATTAGTAGAGCGACACGCTATCCCCTCACCCACCGTGGCAAGCTAACCAGCATTATAAACCTATTGGGGAAAGTGTGGTTTATGAATATGCGAGATTTCTCTCACGGGTCCGATAGTTAACTAAAAATCATCAATTTCCCGTATTTACGGACTGCCAACAAAAGACGAAGTGCACAATATCTTGTCACATTACCTGAAAAATATATGGCAGCTAAACAGATTATAAGAAATCAGAGCATAATCAGCATTTTAGAAAACTTAGTCCATGAATTTTCGAACTAATCTGGTAGTCGCAATGATGACTGACTGCTTTTTGAATCGACTAGTATAAATTTGTATCTACATCAAGTTCCTTCTGCCCATGCAGTAGACACCTGATATAGTACAGGACAGCTGCACAGAAAATACTCCTTTTGTTCCAAAAACTGTGCTATGGTTGGCTTTTTGTAAATCGTTAGAAAAGCACAGAAAAAGCTTAACTCTGAATTTTAGAATAATTTGCACGATCATTTTGTCGGAAAACTCAACAAAACATTGAAAAGCGTTTTTCTCTGAATTGACGTATTTTAAAGAAAAGTTTTTTAAACAAAAAATGTAGAGGAGATTGTCACCTACAATTCGTCTCATTGAGGTCATGTCATACGTTTTGAAATGCAGAAGCTAGGTGGCGCCAAAGTTTCAAAAAAAGTGTTTTTTAACTTTTTGTCCTAGAAAAAGTGTTTTGTTCACAAAAGAGCGAATAAGACATCTGTTCCTCTCAAAATTGTCTACAACATTTATTGAAACATTGTTTTCCTCCGCCTTACTGTTCCAAAGTTATAGTCTGCCGAAGTGTGAAAATTGTACTATTCAGATGGCACAAAGGTTAATAGGCTATGTGTACAGTTATGATTGATACGTTGCGATTGAAATAGATATGATTGTTTGAGCTAATTAACAAACACAGCCCGCGTCCTGTTTGACCGAGCCTTAGGCAACTGTCCGACACCGGTCCCTGTCTAAATTATGCCCACCGCTCTCTCCACAGTAACAATAGTAGCCTTGACTACGCAGCGTTGCATTTGCTGCGCCATAACTTTGGAACGGTATGTCGGAGGAAATAAACGTTTAAATAAATGTTGCAGACAATTTTGAGAGGAACAAATTTCTGATTCACTCTTTTTGTGAAAAAACTACTTTTTCTAGGACAAAAAGTGAAAAAACACTTTTTTTTGAAACTTTGGCGCCACCTAGCTTCTGCATTTCAAAACGTATGGCATGACCTCTGTTCGCTTTTGCGAATGTTTTTTTTTGTGGCTATGTTTCCCGCACGGTTTGAAACACTCGTTCAATTTTGCCCCATTATTTTTTTTCCGTTATAATTGCAGTATGAACACGGTGTTCTGATTATTTACTTAACTTACGTTTCATTTGAATTGTTGTTCTTTATTATTCTTGTCAACTCACCTTTTTCTGAAGTGTCTTCTAGACGCACCATACTGTCACACTTTTTCATGAGGTACTGTGCTCATCTCAGCGGCAACCGTCGCAATGTGCTTGGGCTGTGCGCTGATTGGCTGTTTGACGCCCCGCCTTCATTCTGGATTGTTCGACGCGCTGTCGTCATTTCCACTATAAATTCTCCGCTTCGCCGTTCTGCGGCCTTGTCTACATCTACCTGCTTGAACCAGTCTCACCACGGCTGCCTGCCGTTCCACAGCAAGGCCCTTCTTGGGAAGGCCCTGTTAGTAAACATTGAGTGGCTGGAACCTTGCCAGGCGGCACGCTTCATCACTCGGACTCTGTCATGCTGGGCGAGGCATGAGTCAACGACCTTCACCTCAGCAACTACGTCAGCCCGCTAGCTCACTACAACTTGGCGATGAGAAACTACAATTGATTGTAAACCGCCGGACAGATCATTACCAAGAGGTCTGTTCCTGCGGGGTGCAATTCGCCAATGGAGCCACCATCCATCTTTCTCGGAACGCATGCCGAGGCAGCTTAGAGGAAGCCTTCGTTTGGATCACAACCCGCTTCCTGCGGGCCAAATACTAAGTACCAAAGTATCGAATTATTGGTAACGTGAACTACCTTCACTTGGTTTATACATTTTTTAAGGCTAAGCCTTTTTTCTTGCTTCTTGCTTGTTTTTAGATATTTTTCTTAAACATACTTTTTTAATCGCCTTTATATGGCCTTTTTATGCACTTTTATTATAATTCTTCTTTATTCTAAGTTTCCTGGAGAAACCTTGCATTTCTTATTAGCTTCTTTTAATTATTCTTCTAAATGAAAATGTTTGTTATTACTTCACAAATCAAATAAATGTATCAAACCTTGGTTATCAATATTTGGTCTCTTCCTCATCGCTCTTTAAATTTCACTGTGTGCCCGAATCCCAATCCCCCTTTTCCCAGTTGGGGTGCTAACTACTCACCCCTTTTCCATGGTACCTCAAACCCGGGATCGAACCCAGAACCTTTATTCTGAGACCACAAATTCTATTCCAAAAAAAAAAAAACAGAACGTGTGTAATCTAATATTTGCCTTATACATTTCAGTATATCGTGGCTAGCGCAGGAGATCTGCGGGAAAGCGGAGACAATCCCAGCTTACTCCACAACTGGTTTCTTTCTGGAAAGCAGGTCCGTCTGGTGCCGCAAGCAGCTTTGGTAGGTGAGTTATTCCAACTTCCCAGCCATGCCAGTAATAATAGACGATAAACTGTTAAACTCTCGGGCGGCCTACAAAGGTCAACTTACCCGTTTTCAAAAATATCTAGCCACTCTACCGAAAGAGGAACAAAATCTTGATATTATATCTCAGCGTTTAAAAGCTTTTGAACAGGCGTACGAGAAATATGATCTCGTGCAACTTGAAATTGAAATCAAAAGTCCAGAACATCAATCAGATAGGGAAGAAGTAGAGAGTAATTACTTTGATACACACGCTCAGGCTGTGGCATTAGTAAGAACTTTGACCCTGGCGTTGAAGGTAGAGGAAACTCAAGGAAGAATTAGCGACCATGGGAATGGTATCAAACCATTGCTACCTAAAATTGAAATTCCGCATTTTTCAGGAAAGGAAGAGATGTGGCAATCATTCTTTGAATTGTTCAGTTCATTAGTACATAATAATGCCACACTTCCGGAAATTCAGAAATTTCATTACTTAAAATCCATTTTGCAGGGGCCACCCCTTCAACTTATAAGAGAACTTCCCTTAACAGGAGAAAACTATAACATTGCTATCGAGCTTCTTAAAGGCCGTTATGGCAATGAAAAATTATGTTTACAGAGGCACATTCAAGCCTTATTTAACCTGCCCGCATTACGAGCTGACAGCTTGTCAACACTGCGAGCCTTAAGTGACACGGTCCAACTACACGTCAGAGCATTGGCACGGTTGAATCAACCGGTCGAGCACTGGGATCTATTCTTAGTTCACTTGGTTACTTCTAAATTTGATTCATCAACTTTAAAGGCATGGGAAAGGGAATTAACAAATGACACTTCATATACTTATGGCTCATTGCTTACGTTTATGAATAATAGATGTCAGGTTTTGTCAGCCGTAGCCTGTCATATGTCAGGAAGTGCAGATAACAAATCTAATGTTGTGAAACCAGTCGGTGCCAAAATAAACAAATCTGCTGTCTTTACTGTTCAGCATAACTCAACGGATTGTATTCTCTGTAAAGCACCTCACAGGTTATATTCCTGCGTTGCCTTTAAAGCCCTTTCTACCGATGAAAGACGCAAATTAATAGCTCAAAAAAGATATTGCTATAACTGTTTGTCAACTAGGCATATGGTGCCTGATTGCTTATCTAAAAATACTTGCTCCCATTGCAAGGCTCAACATCATACCTTGCTTCATAGGTTTGAAAAGCCACGTCAGGCTCCTTCCCCTGGATGTTCTAAAGATGCATCCCCAGGAGCTAATGCGCAATCTTATACTCAGAGCTCTAGCTCAATTCGTAGTTCCCAGGTGCTACTATCAACCGTGTTAATAAAAGTTCAAGACTCTTCTGGTAGATGGCTTGAAGCACGTGCCCTATTGGATAATGCCGCCACCCATGACTTCATAAGTGAGCGTCTCATTAAGAAACTTGGTCTTCCCAAGCAACCTACATTAATTCAGGTTACCGGTATTAACAATAGCAATGTTAAATCTTTGCATTTTGTTCGTGTTCACATCAAAGATGCTGTTAATTCTAACACAACATTTCAGTTGAATTGCCTTGCCATTGATACTATTGGCAGTAACACCCCTAGTACTTCTTTTGAAATTAGAAAGTGGCAATTTCCTCATAACATTCAGTTGGCGGACCCAACATTTAATACGAGCGCCCCGGTAGACATACTTCTCAGTGCCCAAGTATTTTGGCAATGTCTCCTTAGCTCTAAGGTTAAAATATCACCTGGAGTGTTTGTTCATCATACGAAGCTAGGTTGGTTAGTAACGGGTCAGGTCCCTCGTAAGTCGTTTCAAAATTTCTCTCAATATCATTTTGTCAATACAAGTCTCGATTACAACTTAGAAAGATTTTGGAAAATCGAAACTATAGATTCAGTTTCACCTTCCTCGGTTGAAAATGAAATGTGTGAAAAACTGTTTCGTGAAACAACCAAACGCAATTCAGAGGGTAGATTTGTTGTAACAATGCCCCGAGTGGATAATCCACCTATTTTATTTGAAACACACCCTAGGGCTCTTAGAGCACTCTATGCTGTGGAAAACAAATTTAAACGTGACCCTGTTGTTAAAGCTCAATACTCCACGTTTATGGAGGAATATGAGGCACTTGATCACATGGAGGTTGTTACCAAGAAAGATGAGGCTTCTTATACCCCATCTGAAGTCATTTACCTCAATCATCATCCAGTTTGGAAGAATGAGATTTTAAAGGAAAACATAAGGGTCGTCTTTAATGGCTCTGCTTTGGATGCCAATGGAACTTCTCTGAATGACACATTATTATCAGGCCCTCCTATTCAATCTGACATTTCTTCTGTCTTGATGAATTTCCGCTTGTTCCCTATCGCAGTGATATCTGATATCAAGCAAATGTATAGGCAGATTTTGGTCGATCAACAACAGTGCGACCTTCAGAGAATTCTTTGGCGCGACGAGCCTACTAAACCTGTCAAGATTTTTCGGCTAAAAACCTTAACCTATGGACTAAAGCCTTCTGCTTTTCTAGCCATACGTACGTTGAAATTACTTGCTGAACAGGATGGCCCGTTGTATTCTCCTAAGGCTTCTGAAGTGTTAAAATCATCATTTTACGTTGACGATTTTCTTCATTCATTTGAGTCAGTATCTGAAGCACTACAGGTCTCTAAAGATTTGACAGCTTTGCTTTTGGGAGGCGGATTTTCCTTGTGCAAGTGGAACTCTAATTCGGAAGAATTTCTTTCCAAATTTCCATTAACTTCAGTCTATAACGACTCAGTAGAGCTTCTTCAAGAAAGTAATTCTATCAAAACCTTAGGCATCTATTGGAGTCCTCAAAAGGATTTTTTCTTTTTCAAAATTAATCTCAGTGACATCAAACCGCAAACTAAGCGGCAAATTTTGTCTGAGATTGCAAAAATATTTGATCCTCTCCAATTTTTGGCGCCAATTATCGTCACCGCAAAACTTTTCATGCAAGACCTTTGGTCCTTGAAAACTGGTTGGGATGAACCAGTTCCTTCCGAGTTGCAAAAAAATTGGATTTCTTATAGAAATAGCTTGGAAGATCTCTCCAATGTCATTATCCCGCGAGTGATTATTCCCTTTCCCTCCTGTGGAGGATATGAACTTCACATCTTTGCCGATAGCTCATTGAAAGCTTATGGGTGTTGTGCGTATATTGTTTGCCGTAATTTTGACCAGTCATATTTCTTTTCCAATTTAATTTGCGCTAAGTCAAAGGTGGCTCCTCTTAAATCCTTATCCTTGCCACGACTGGAACTTTGTGCTGCTCTTCTGGCGGTTGAATTATCGGTCAAAATCCGCCAATCTTTGAAAATCCGATTTAGCAAAACTTACTTTTGGAGTGACTCAGCCATCACGTTGGCATGGATTGCCAAACCCTCCTCGCATTGGCAGGTGTTTGTAGCTAATAGTGTCCAAAATACAACAATTGTCTAACTTTGAACAATGGCATCATGTATCTGGCAAGGAGAATCCTGCAGATGTCATCTCTCGGGGATGTTCCCCTCTTATGTTGGCTAACCTGACATTATACTGGCACGGTCCTTCTTGGCTTCTACAAGAACCTTCCGCTTGGCCAAATTTTCCTCTTCCGGAATTATCAGACTTGCCAGATGTTGGTAAGATTACTGGATCTTCTCTTTTCGTTTCTGACTCTCCCCTTCTCTTGCAGCGATATTCCTCTTTTCATAAATTGGTGAGGGTTATGGCTTATCTCCTTCGTTGGAAATATTTTGTGGTAGAACAACCTCTTTTTCCTAAGCCATATTTAACCCTTTCTGAATTAGGTTTAGCCACTACAAAAATCTTATGGCTTACTCAACAAGAAATATTCTCTGAAGAATGTCAGGTGTTGTCTCAAGGTCAATCCCTCAAGAAATCGAGTAGGCTATCCTCACTCGCCCCCTTTTTGGATGCTGATGGTTTATTAAGAGTGGGAGGACGTTTATCTTTGGCTGATCTTTCTGAGGATAAAAAACACCCAATTATTCTTCCTTCAAAGCATCATGTCACTTCTCTAATCATTCGTCAGTATCATTACCAGCATCTTCATGCTGGAACCCGTACATTACTTTCCATCATTCGGGAAAGGTATTGGCCCATAAACGGAGTCCATGAAGTTACCTCTGTTATCCGGAAGTGCATTCCATGTTTTAAATCCAACCCTAAAATTACCACTCAGCTCATGGGTGATCTTCCCAACTTTAGATCTGCGCCTGCTAGACCTTTTGCCTTTACGGGGGTGGATTATTCCGGGCCTTTTGTTTACAGAAAAAATTCTCCTGAGGCCAAAAGATGTATTTGTGGAAAACTCTATATTTCGCTGTTTGTATGTATGGTCACCGGAGCAGTACACTTAGAACTAGTTACCAACGCCTCTACTGCTTATTTTTTGGCAGCTTTTGCCAGATTTTCTGCTCGCCGAGGGCTTCCTTCAGAAGTATTCTCCGACAATGCTAAAAATTTTATCGGAGCTTCTGAGCAAATTAAGAGAGCTCTTACTCAAAATGCAGCGCTGGAAAGGATTACTGATTATGCTCACCAGAGAAATTTCAAGTGGCACTTCATCCCCCCTTATGCGCCCCATCAAGGTGGACGGTGGGAGTCTTGTGTGAAACTCACCAAGAAACACCTTAGACGTGTTTGTGGCCACACCCCCCTATCTCATGAAGAGTTTAACTCCTTAATTATTTTTATTGAGGGCATAATTAATTCTCGTCCTTTATCACCCTTATCTAATGACCCTTCAGATCTTCTACCATTAACGCCGGGCCATTTTCTTATCGGTGGTCCATTGACTGCCTCCCCATCTTTATTATATTCTAATTCTCCATCTTCTTTAGCAATTTCTTGGCGCAAAATTGAAAGTTTGCGCAACAATTTTTGGCGCCGCTGGAGGTTGGAATACCTCGGTTTGCTTCAGCAGCGTGGCAAATGGCGTGTTTCCTGCTCTAACCTTCAGATTGGGGACTTGGTCCTTTTGAAAGACCCCAGTCCCCCTCTTGTCTGGAATTTGGGTAGGATTGTTGAGTGCTTTCCTGGCAGAGATGGTAGGATTCGCGTGGTAAGACTGCAGACTTCTGCTGGCCAGTTTCTCAGGCCAATCACTATGATTGCTCCTTTGCCACGCGAGACCTAACTTCTGCGACTTCTTACTGCAATTTTTTCTCGCCCCTCCCAGCATGTTCGCTTTTGCGAATGTTTTTTTTTTTGTGGCTATGTTTCCCGCACGGTTTGAAACACTCGTTCAATTTTGCCCCATTATTTTTTTCCGTTATAATTGCAGTATGAACACGGTGTTCTGATTATTTACTTAACTTACGTTTCATTTGAATTGTTGTTCTTTATTATTCTTGTCAACTCACCTTTTTCTGAAGTGTCTTCTAGACGCACCATACTGTCACACTTTTTCATGAGGTACTGTGCTCATCTCAGCGGCAACCGTCGCAATGTGCTTGGGCTGTGCGCTGATTGGCTGTTTGACGCCCCGCCTTCATTCTGGATTGTTCGACGCGCTGTCGTCATTTCCACTATAAATTCTCCGCTTCGCCGTTCTGCGGCCTTGTCTACATCTACCTGCTTGAACCAGTCTCACCACGGCTGCCTGCCGTTCCACAGCAAGGCCCTTCTTGGGAAGGCCCTGTTAGTAAACATTGAGTGGCTGGAACCTTGCCAGGCGGCACGCTTCATCACTCGGACTCTGTCATGCTGGGCGAGGCATGAGTCAACGACCTTCACCTCAGCAACTACGTCAGCCCGCTAGCTCACTACAACTTGGCGATGAGAAACTACAATTGATTGTAAACCGCCGGACAGATCATTACCAAGAGGTCTGTTCCTGCGGGGTGCAATTCGCCAATGGAGCCACCATCCATCTTTCTCGGAACGCATGCCGAGGCAGCTTAGAGGAAGCCTTCGTTTGGATCACAACCCGCTTCCTGCGGGCCAAATACTAAGTACCAAAGTATCGAATTATTGGTAACGTGAACTACCTTCACTTGGTTTATACATTTTTTAAGGCTAAGCCTTTTTTCTTGCTTCTTGCTTGTTTTTAGATATTTTTCTTAAACATACTTTTTTAATCGCCTTTATATGGCCTTTTTATGCACTTTTATTATAATTCTTCTTTATTCTAAGTTTCCTGGAGAAACCTTGCATTTCTTATTAGCTTCTTTTAATTATTCTTCTAAATGAAAATGTTTGTTATTACTTCACAAATCAAATAAATGTATCAAACCTTGGTTATCAATATTTGGTCTCTTCCTCATCGCTCTTTAAATTTCACTGTGTGCCCGAATCCCAATCCCCCTTTTCCCAGTTGGGGTGCTAACTACTCACCCCTTTTCCAACCTCAATAAGACGAATTGTAGGTGACAATGTCCTCTACATTTTTTGTTTAAAAAAAAACTTTCTTTAAAATGCGTCGATTCAGAGAAAAACGCTTTTTAATGTTTTTTTGAGTTTTCTGACAAAATGATCGTGCAAATTATTCTAAAATTCAGAGTTAAGCTTTTTTTGTGCTTTTCTAACGATTTACAAAAAGCCAACCATAGCACAGTTTTTGGAACAAACCATTCCAGCTGTACTGTACTAATATGACAATTCGTTTGATCCTCACTTTTCCAATCTGCCATTGCTTCCTCAGGCTCCACTAGGTCTTTATATTTGGAAATCTTTTCATCGTGCCTCACCTTTACTGTAGGTTGTTGCTATTGGGAACTGCTACATCAACCAGTGTTTACCTTAGTGTGTTGTACCGACAGTGAAATTCGGTAGAGGCATCATGGTATAGGGTAGGGCTGTTTTACTTGGTGTGGGCTCGGCCCATTCATTAGTTTTGGTCGTTACAAAAATGAGCAAGAGTGTTTATGAAAAACAAGATGTTCAGTAAAGAACATATAGCCTACTTTCTCCTAAATGCATGAGTATTGTTATAACTCTCTGTCCTTTTCAAGGAGTATAAAATGAATGTTGTTTTTAGTAGCTTGTTGAAATACAACGTGCTATACGGATATTAAACATGAATATGGGGTGCCCTTTGCCAGTGCTACGTCTGTAAAAAAATTCATTCAATTCGGTTTCAGTTTGAATTGATATGGGGAATCGATTTGCACATATACATGGCCGCTATATGCAAACTATTGGGCTGATGACCTTGTAGTTCAGTCAAATGATGCTTCCCACAAAAAAGTATATTATTGCAAAATTTGGTAGAGATCAAATGATTAGGTTGGTCGTACATTGATTTAAGCTTTTAACATTTGGGTGGCCACCATTACGTTTACGTCAAGATGGCGGTGGTATAAAACACGACACTGAGGTGCCCTCTGCTAGTTCTACCTCTGTACTAAATTTCGTTCAATTCGGTTTCACCGTGTTCGAATTGATAGGGGGGGGGGCAGTCATTCAGAGTACACACACACACACACACACACACACACACACAGACACACAATTTTTGGCCCTGTGTAGACCTCATAAGTCTACTTTCATTTTTTGCAAAAATCGAAAGTAGGCTAATAATTAGACAATGCGGCGGCAACAGTGTGGAATGGGATCTGTCCACAATGCAAGGATCATTTCATCGTGTTACGAAGAATATCAGGTGGATTTGCTGGACTGTTCAAAGATTTGACCTGAACCCCATCAAATATCTTCGGGATCAATTAAAGAGTCGGTTGCGTGCCAGATCAACTCGACCAAGAACTCAGCAACAACTATTCACCATGATTCAGGAAGAATGGAAACCTTCCGTGTATTAGGACTTAATGGAAAGCCTTCCGGACAAATTAAACGCTGTACTAGCTACAAAAGGAGATCCTACATGTTATTAGTTTCTTGGGCAGTGTCTTTGGAACGGACAGCAATTAGTGTTGTTGTTTTTGCTTATTGTAGGGGCTGTACCATCGTAATTATACAGCCTCGTGTATTCGGGTGTGTGTATGTAATTTGTGTGATGAACTGTGTTATTGTGATGGTTTTACTATGTGTATTTGTGAATTGGGGATAGGATTACGAAGGAGTCAGCCGTGGCCCAAGTTTAGGAACCATCCCAGCATTTGCCTGGAGTAGAAGTGGGGGGAAAGCACGGGAAACCACTTCCGGGATGGCTAGGTGGGAATAGAACCCTTCTGTTCTCGGTTTGACCTCACGAGACTGAGTGCACTCCGTTCCAGCTCTCACACCAGAATGAACATTCTTTGGCAGACCCGGGAATCGAACCCAGACCTCCGGACTGACAGGCAAGAACGCTAGCCGATACACGACGAGGTGGTCTGTAATAGTAGAAGAAGGAAGATCTGCATGTTATTAGTTAGGCTACATAGCCAGCGTCTTTGAAACGGACAACAATTAGTGCCCAGAGATTTTTGTCATAAGAGTCGCCTAGTTGCAAAACCGGTCAAAGTTTCGTATCTTAAATGTTGGGAAAACATCAAAAACATTTTCAAAGCGGTTCAAAAGAGGTACAAACAAGATTCTTTAAAAGAAAACAGAAAAATAGTGGATTATAATTACCCTAGAAGCAGGAATCGTGAATTTGTCCATTAAATGTATTTTACACTTAAAGTTTGAAGTTGGCTGGTTTTGCAACTGAACGTCGCAATAGCAGGTTTTTCAATTCGATGAAAATATGTGAGCTTTCGAGAGAATCATAGCTAGGAATTCGGAAAACCTGACATACAAGTTGTAAGACGCGAAAAAGGTGTAGAATTATTTGGATATAGCGGATCTCATATTGCAATATATTGAATAGACATCAATTATTAATAATAATAGCGTTGATACTTGAAAGTCTTAGTTTACGGGAGTAGAAATGAGAAATAAACGCACTTACTCAACATTATCATACTCAAACGTGTTGCAACCGTTGGATAAATTGCTGGTTTTCCATCCGAACAAGCTTGACACAGCAGATTTTGCAACCGAAAGCTTTTTTTAAAGCTTTCTTTGAGAGCGTTGTGGCTTTTTACCCTGAGTTTTTTACCAATCGTTGAAGGATGTGAAATCCTTTCCAATGGCGCTGAAAGCTCTATTTTAATTTTTTTGTCAGTTAGCTGGTTTTGCAACTAGGCGACTCATATAATGTATATTAAAGTTTTTTTTCAGTGATAGTAGAAATGGTAGTAGTAGTTTTCTTTTTTTTTGGTACGGCAGTGTAAAATATTTCAAACACACCACTCTGTGTGGGTGTTGGATTTTCACCAACTAAAAACCACTGCCATCTTCACTTCACCCGTTTTACACCTGTTTGACGGAATTACATCAGAATCAAGTGATTAACTTTAGTTTCTACCTTTCTCTTCTTTCTCCTTCAGCCTCCTAATGCACGTAGCCATTGCCGTTACTGTGTTCCAGGCACGTGGGCTCTCCAGCATGATCTTAACCAGATTCACTGTCGTGAGTCGTCGGCCAAGCTGTTGGGAGGCTTCCCTTCTTTCTTCTTCCCATCGAGAAAAGTAGAAACGAGTATGTAACACTGTATACCTTTCAGAACAGTACCGACACCGGGACGGCCAATAACACGTATTACAGTACTTTCCGCAATAAGTTGTAATTTCCTTGTAATTTTATTAATGCAGTCAATGGACATTTTATTTTCAGGACGGGTGAGGGAGGGATTTTGGAAGGTAAATGTGCAATTTCCTTATTGAACCCTTTATCCACAGGCTGTATAAAGGATTCTAATAAATTATTCATCATCTTTTGATACATTTCTACAGACAGCAGATATGAGAGCCAGAAGGTGTTGGGAAATATTGAGAAATCAGTGGCCGAGAGGACACAATGGTTTAAGCTCCTGTGGTATTTTAGGAGGTAGCATAAATATTCATGACACATAGGACAGGTGCAACTTTTAGCGCGGAGACGGCTTGGGTACGCACAATATGGCCTGTTGCTATGAGTGTTGGCGCCAAGAAGAAAATCAAATGCTACGACGTAATTGGTCAACCTCCATGTTAACCACTCCTTGTGGGAGAAATACTAGTAAAAGTGCGCAAAGATCTACAAGTGTCTGAACCAATAATATCAAGACGCCTTGTTTTAGCGGCAACTCGGCTTGGTAACGCACCCTGGTAAATTAACGCGGGAGTTATCTACGGATTAATTCCACGATCGATTCGAGCCAGCTACAGCATAATCGTAACCTCCACATCGCTACTAACTCAATGATACCGATCGCATGCTAGTCTGATAATTATTATGGAATATTTTTTCATAAATCCCCTTCCACACCTACCCTAGTCAGTTTCATTTATAAGGATCCAGAAAGCTTCGAGAGAACACACTTATTACGTGCGTCTGAGGACGTAACGTACCTGTTTATTTTGTGCGTCTGAGGACGTGACGTTGATTTTTATTTGAGAATTTGAGAACGTAAGGTGTCCGAGGACACGAGGCATACTCTGCAATATTTTCATGTATTTGAACATGGAACAGTTTCGTCAAGTTAAAAGTGTAACTTCAGTGATTTATTTGTAGTCCCAGCACTACCAGTAGGACCAGTTCATCGAAATAATTCACCAAATAGACTGTCAAGGAATTTAGTACTTGATAGGTGAATTTAATAGGAAATATATCGTGTGTGTATCTGACAAAACTTTATTTAATTCAGCACGAGATGACGTCTAGGAACGAGACTGGATCTTGGAACCAGCAGGACATTTGCCAGAAGATGTCGATGACGAGATAAACATCTTAAAGGAGATGGCTGCAGACGTTTTCCTGACGCTGTTTTTAAAGGATTGAGTACAAATGAATTTATTTATTTATTAAATCAGCTATGGTATTATGGGACATATTTCTTGCAGACATTTGTTTGCTTGTTTGGTAATGTAGATTCTTAGTTCTTGTTTACTGACACATTAAGTACGGGACAAGCCGAGCGTTGTGTAATTTGTAAATATTGTGATTTTTGTTTGGTTCTACTTTACGGGGCGACGCGCAGTCCGTGCTCGCATTCGCTTGCGTAAATCGCGGTTAAGCATTATTATTCGGAGGTATGCCTTATAACAATAATGGAACTGAATTAATTTTGAGATTAAAAATAGAATTTGGAGGGTAAAGATTATTTGTGAGTAGAATTTTATGACGGATCAGGATTATTTTTATAGTTGCTTTTTCAGCAGATCTGAACGGGATGGCACTTTGCACCCGAATTTTTGTTGTGTATTTTTTATGTGTCAATTGGACGCAATATTGTTGATCTGTTTTGAGCCGACCCAGTGGTATGCTTATGAGAGTCAGTCCAAGCTTTTGGTGCGTAGTGTGATTTTTATGATGTGCTAGCGAGAATATATCATTGTGATTATTCTGACTTGCTCCACATCAGCCCAGTTCATGACCTCGCGAGGCTGGACTTGTGGTATATTTTTGTGTTTTCTTGCCATCCAGGTGGATGGGTGAGATATGTTGGCATTTCCAGAGGGAAACTGCACCTAGCTTGAGGGACTGAGAGAGATAATTGAAGCAGCGATGACTCATACAAGAGGGGTGTGCTCAAATCAGATAACGCGACTTGTCATTAGTAACTGGCCAGGATCCTGTACTTCAATTTAAGACGTCGTTTAAAATTCACAAAACCTGATCGGTTATAATGTTTATTTGATTGATTAAATGGGTGTTGTCCATGTTGTAAGTTAGCTTACGAAACTCCTGTTTGTCTGGCGTTTTATATAAATGTAAACATAGTTTTTCAGCCGTTAGGCTTGTATTTTGTTGCTTTTGCTTTAATTCTTGTGTGTTTATTTTACGCGTTCAATGACCCGTGTGGCATTAGGGTGCGCGAGGCTATGTTCCCAATTTGTGATGCGAGCGTTTTGGCCTATTTCTGGCATGCTCTTTGTATTTCGTGTGCTCTGGCACCAGCTTGAATCTCAGGGAGATTCTTCATTCTTTTTGTAGTATTTAGATCTTGCATGTGTCAGTAGTAATTATAGTGTGTTAATTAAGGGTGGGTCCCATAGCCGTAGTGTGATTTAAAAGATGCAACTCCGTGAGCAACATGACTGTTTCAGTTGTAAACGGACTCGCATCAGTACTCATTTTCTTATTAACGAGCAGTACACCATGCATTATATAACTTCTTGACCAGAAAAAAATGGACTTGTATCCATATGTTGTGACGAGTGAGTTCTTACCGCTCAAAGTCTATGTTATGATTTATTATTTTGTGTGAAGCTGTATTCACATTGTTTTGTTGGTGGAGCGAGTCTTTCCGCTCAGTAATATTATTATTTATTAAGGGGGTGAAAGTCAGGGAGGATTTCTTTTTATTATTATTATTATTATTATTATTATTATTATGCACATAATTTTCAGTCATTAAAATTCTTTTATTCTACTTGTTATTCATTTTATTTCTAGTATAGCCTCTGTCATGGACCTTTCTATTCATTAGAGCATGTTGTTTTTAAGCGAACTTTGCTGTATAACGCAGTCAGGACTGAACACGACCCCGTAGATGACTCTTGAGAAAACCATGCTTTATTGAAGGGTGCATTTCCGCAATAAGTTGTAATTTCCTTGTAATTTTATTAATGCAGTCAATGGACATTCATTTTATTTTCAGGGAAGGTGAGGGAGGAATTTTGGAAGGTTAATTTGCAATTTCCTTATGTAATCGAATTTGTTTGCGAGCAATAGAGGATATGTTCGCATGGTATTTATATGCTTGCGTTGGCTATACTTCACAGCCGGTTATAGTCTGAGGTACCTTGTCTCTCAGAATATCTATGTAAATGAGTGGCCGATCTAATTGTTCCATGATCCTTGCGGGTGAGGGTGAACTTGCAAACTCAACGCATTGTCTATGTTACTCTTTGCCCGACAAGGATGTACAAAACTGACTGATATACCTCAAACGGACTTATGTTTTATTGAAAAAAGTTTGCGTAGCCATGTTCCTTTTGTGTGTGTCTCTGAAACCATTTTAGGTGTGTCAGGCGGGCCACAGAAAAACCATGGGAGGCCCTTAGTTTGGATGGCCCTGTTTTATACTGACACATTTTACTCATGGAGTAATTAAAGTTAATTTTAAAATATTTAACTCATTGGAAGTAAATCAATACAAGCCTTTGCTAATGAATTAGTTATTCCACTTGACGGCACGACATCAAAGCGCATTAACTATAAATATAATGCCGTAATTTTTCAAGTATATAACTTATTTTTTAAATTGGAAAATTGTGCATGCACTGTGAAATGGTCTACGACTAACAGCAGCATAATAGTAATCACTGGCGTGATAAAAATCCAACATGTAGGTCATTAACCGTGATGTCGAACAGCAACGGTAGAGGGGGAAAATACTCAAATATAAAGCATGATAATGATGAAGATAATTGCGATTGTGTATGGACCTACCGTAGTTCCACCAGTGGCTATAAAGTGTGAAATCAAATAGAGGGAAGTTTGCGGGAGCTGAGGGCTAGCTCTGATTGTGGCCGGGAAATTGTACAATTTTACGAATGGTTGCACAAGGATAAAATGAGCGCATTAACTTGGTAACTAACCATCGATGCAGAAAGAAACAGCCCATTCAAAGCCGTCGTTAGGACGATGAATGCGGTCCAGCTTCAAGGGAGGCGGGATAGCCCAGCCCTCTCTAGCCAGAGATTAGGGAAAAGACCAATGTTGCATTTCAATTATGTGAGGGGAGGGCAATTTAAATCCCTTTTACGCACACAGTGATCTGGAACAGAAATATAAAAATAATACATTAGCATTCAAAGAGGACACACCGTAGTCTGGTTGCGTGGCTCAGGGGTAACGTTCTCGCTTGCTGAGCCCAAGGTTGCAGGTTCGAAACCTGGCGCAGTCAGCTGGCATTTGAGGGTGCGCAAATGATAGGGAGCCGTGGCACGTTAAAGATCCCCTTCGGGGCAAAATTCCGGCACCTCGGCGTCTCTAAAAGCCAGTGTAGTTAAAAGGGACGTAAAACCAATAACATTATTATTATTATTATTATTATTATTAGAACACACCGCAGAAGAAAAAATATAAGGTGTGTTCAAAAATTAACGTGCCAGAGGCATAATTACAGAAACCAGTACCTGTATGTTTGAAGTATTGGCCCTGGCTGTTGAGGCACTTGTCCACTGTGACACGAGGCGGTGAATGGCTGTCTCATAAAATTCTCTGGGCTGCGATGTGAACCAGTTCCGCACGTACAGCTGGACTTCAGCGTCCGAGGCGAATCGTTGGCCCCGCAGAGCCCTTTTCGGGGGACCAAACATGGCGTAATCACAGGGAGAGAGGTCTGGACTGTATCGAGGGTGGCCGAGAACTTCCCATTTGAATATCTGCAGGAGTGCCGCGACTGTGTTGGCCGTATGAGGTCGTGCATTGTCATGGAGCGACCACGGCGGCTATGGCGTTCACTGTCACTCGGCGGTCCTGGGTAATGGGTGAGTCAACCAGCAGGACGGTGTCATCGGTAATGCAGTGGGGTGCCCCAGACCGAGCGTCATCGGCTAACGACACCCGTTCTTCCCTAAAGCGCATGTGCCACGCCTTGACCCTTGCAAGGGACATGCAGTGTTCGCCGTACACTTGTGACATTCGGCGATGAATGTCCGTTCCCCCTACTCCTTCCGCTGTCAGAAACCAAACAACACCTCTTTGCTCTTCGGTTGAAGCCTCCATGTCACGGTTTGCAATGCGATGGCAGCGTTGGACGATTCATGCATGCTGCTGCTCGCTTTGCATCGTCACGTGACGTGCACGCGTGCCCTCTAGCGACGGGATGTGACCTTCCACGCTCTGGTCGGAACCACACCTCATTACACACGCCACGATTAGCCGATGTCGTCACCGGTTTGAGCATTACAACTCGTTACTTTTTGAGCGCACCTTATACATGGGGCTAATGGCCATGATCTCCCACGATAATAGTATACACGATTAATTGTATGTCATATTTCAATATCTAATAAATGTATTTCTACTAAGATGTATAACAAGGATTTCCAAACAACGAAGTTGTTGTTTCATTTGAGGTGCTTGGACATCGTGGTCATTGAGTTGCGTGTAGTTGGGTGGGTGGAATTATGTCTGATATCTGTGTTATTATGATGGCTGAGGATTGGGAAGGAGTCGGTTGTGGCTTCGAGTTAGGAATTATTCCGGCATTTTCCTGGAGTAGAGGTGGGAAACACAGAAGATCACTTCCATTTTTAATCTATTTTCATTTTATTAAAAAATAGGCTCATGAGATCACCTTTTGTCCTTGCAGGGATGGTGGGGGAAGACTGTTTCTCTCGCTCGCTTTCCCGTCTCATTTCCTCCCGTACTGCCTTCACAGTGTCGTGCTTCTGGCGCGTACGGCCTTGGAGGGATGGTGGGGGAAGACTATGTGTGTGTGTGTGTGTGTGTGTGCGTGTCCCTATAATAACTTCTAAACGGCTGGAGCGATCTCAACGAAACTCGGTAAGGTCACAGTACTATTACGACAGACTCCAACCGTGCCCTTCAAATTTTATTACGTATCACCAATTTACCTGTGAGACTTTCAAAAACCTGTTAACTACAAAAAGAACATGGCGGTCAAGCGAAGTTGATTCTTTTAAATAGTTCACTTATTTCAGACTTAGGAGTGGCAGATTTAGAAATAAGAAATACATCTGAACGGTTAAAATGCTGTTGTCATAAGGTGATCTTGTCGCAGAATTGCAAATTATGGACTCTTGAGGTGTTCTTGTGCCAATCAACTTGATAATGGAGTTACTGTGAGGTATATTCGTTACTGTATTAATAGACACCAGCATTACCCATCGCGGCTTCGCCCACGAATATTCTAGTTGTAAAGAGTACACTTAGCAAAATCTCAATCATGAATGCTATGTCTGATTTATCCTTGGTATGAATAATCAGACTTTATCAATTCAGCTACTGGTGCAGTGGTTAGGGGTTTGTCATTCCTTCATAGGCATATCAGAACGAAGTTAGTTTTCTGGGAATATCAGAGACACTGTTATTTTAAGGGCCTTTAAATGTGGATTTCGGAGACCCTTTATAGTCGGGTGAAAAAGACCTTTTCTACCTCACTCACATGTGAAAATTGCGTGAAAAATTTCAAGAGTACTGTATGTATTGATGAATTTTACAGCTTAATTTGGTTCAGTGATAACCTTATAACCGTCTGGAAACTTTCACAGTAATGTAATAATTGGAATTGCATTGCGTCTTACAGAAATAGATGGACCTGTGAGATTCTGTTACCATGGTTACCGTGTTGTATTCTTTCATTATTTCATTGTAAACATACATGTTTTAATGTTTTCCCTGTCAAAAATTTCATTCCAGCAACACTCTCCACTATCATTTCATTTCAACTGTCATTCATTTAATCATTGCCCCAGAGGAGTGCGTCAGGCCTCGGCAGCCGGCACAGTTCATATCCTCGCCGCTAGATGGGGGCTTCATTCATTCCATTCCTGACCCGGTCGGTGACTGGAAGCAGGCTGTGGATTTTCATTTTCATTTAATTGTGAGGCATTTAAAGAGTAAGTGAGTGCATTTCGCTTACGCATTGGGTTATGCAGAACCTGTAGATACCCGATATGTGTATGTTGGTGTTAATGGGACCTTATTTTCGGTACGAAACTGGAATGGGACCTTAGCGGAATAATATAGGGAGGGATAAATTAGTGTGAGGATGGTAAAGGTGCAAATAAAAATTCCAGTGAAATTCCTACAAGCATTTGTTGATTAGTTAGTTACTGTTGCTTTAAGGGGAGGAAGAGCGAGGTCATCTGCCCCTAAACATTTTTGATTGTTCAAAGTTTTTGCAAATTATTTGAATGAAATTAAGAATTTAAATCAGACACAATTTTTTATTCAAAAATCATTTTATGACCAACTGCTGGCATCTTTTGTAACCTCATTTAGTTATATTTTCTACCCCGTGCACTTACACCTTTTCCCATAAGGAATTGCGTCTGTAAACTTTCTAGAATTGGGGATTCCGAGGGATATCTGAGCTGGGTCCGTTTTCTATTTTTTCATTGACTTTGGAATATACCCACTAAATCAGGTGATTTCAATTCATAGTTCATGAATCTTTGACTTGCTCAAGAGCGGATCATCAGTAAAAGGACTCCAAGTCCCTCTGCTCTAAATTCACACGAAAAATAGAGTGAAGTAATCCAAACAAAACGTGTGGCATTTTGCAGTGGCAAAGCTCCTCTGTTAGTGGAAATTCTAAAAAATCGTTTTACTTTGAGTTTTTTAGAAGAAAAAAGTTAGTCAGTCTGAGAGACTAGACTTTATATAATTTCAAATGACGCATGCTACAAATGCTACACATGTTAGAAAGGCAGGAGGGCTTCTCGCTTCGCTCGAAGCTCCAGGACTCTTTCAACAGTCTCCATTAATTAGGCTTTCCGCGCGGGGAACGGAGAGCGGGAGGTGCACTATGCTGCCTGACGTCACGCGCTCTCCGTCTCCGTATCGCATAACGCCATAGCCCAGGAGTAAACTCAGACTCGGTGCATATGTACTGAACAACATGATGACGTCATACACCCAAGTGCAACCTTAGTACATTTCCTCTCCGTAACCGTAACGCATAACGGTAGACCAAAGCATAACGATGAAGTCGACAAGATAATTTGAAATGATAAAATAAAATTAAGACTCCATTTGTAGTAATTTCAGCGTCTGTTGACATATTTAGTGCATTAAGCCGTGAAAAGTATAAAGGAGATTTTGGAAAACTGGCGTCGTGACTAGTAATTTGTACAGGAATACCTCTGTAGGTCAGATTTCCGGTGGAAATGAAAGGCACTCTTCAATGACTTATTCTGGCAGAAAACATGTCTATAGTGTTGACGCCTTTTGCCTGCACTTATACTCTCGAATGCATAGGCTGAAGTCATACAGTGCACGTTCAGGGGAGTATCCGGGAACGTTGGGCAACATCGAGTAGGCCTAGGCTATATTAAGTTACCAATTCTCTTTTTTACCGATATACTTAATGTTTTTGATGTGTAACATCTTTCCACTCGGTTGCTGGATATTTTTGCGGGAGTGATTTTGAAAAATGGGACGGAAGTGGATCGGAATGATTGAGGTGGCACCAGCTGACACATTTCCGTTCGATCGAACGGAAGTGTGCTCGAACGGAAGTGTGCTAGCTGGCAGTCGTGGATCGAACGGAAATGTAAGACGCACTGCCAGATCCATCGATCGATCCAGCTGGCAGTGGTAAGAGAAACTATGAGCGCGCGGTGACGGAAATTGTTACCCTGACGTACTCTTGGCCATGTGGAATGTATAAGACATACTGAACGGTAAACGCTCATGCGAACTCTGGTGTCAAGTGTTTGAAACAAAGCACATGGTACATGTTCGAAGTCTTCGTATCAGTAATTAAATGGTAAAATGCCTTAATATCAAACATTGTAAGTAGTCGGCATTGCCGCTATTATGTTTCTGCACAATGGCTATTCAAATATTAGCCCACATAACGATAATGCAGTCATCAATATAATATAATCGTTGTGGTTATACGAGAATTGAGCAAGCCTTCATGAACTATTGCTGAATACATTCTCTTTACTCACAAGAGGGCCTATTCATAAGGCATTTTAAACTCAATTTCACACAGGAACATTATAGAAACTAGCAAAATATAAATGAAACTTAATTCCGTAATGCAGTATTATTGGAACGTGGAAATAAGCCACCATCTTGTGCACAATATTTGCGTAGTCGAAATAGCCGAGGGGTTAGCGCCTATGACTGTGAATCTAGAGATCTCTGGTTCGAAACCCGGACGGGGTAGATATTTTTGCTACCAGATTAACATTTTAAACGATATTTATCATATCAGTATGACTCATTTTAACAAAATCCATATGAAATTACATGTTGGTCTGTGAATCATGAGGTCCTGTTTATAAGGAATTTAAAGTTATGAGCGGTGACGCGTCTATTAATCTAGTTGATCCATATCGTATTATTTATTTAGGCTAGTGCAGGTGGAAGCTATAAATCATCTAATAAATTGAGTTCCGTATTATAAACTACAATATTTGTAAAATACTCCCTTTTACAATAGATTAATATTTGTGCCAATAATAGAATAAAATACTGGTGTATCAACAATTTCACGTGAGGTTTCTTCTATGTCAGATGTTACACATCATATGCGACTACTGTAAGGCTCGTGACTTTTTTTAATGAACAAAACAAAAAATACCAAAACCCCAAAATAAATAAATAAATGTAATGTATGCCTACCCCTTTGTTAGTCCCTTTTTCTACTGGATCGGGGATGAGATGTGTTGAAAGTCTATGTGACGGATGGTTTTACGGTCGGATGCCCTTCATTACGCCCACCTCGAGAAGTGTTTATGAGAGATGAAATGAATGAAGATGAATTAAACTGGGCAAGGGAGTGGAAGGAAGCAGCTATGGCCTGTCCGATGGTCCGTCCCAGCATTTGCTTGGAGGTGAAAATGGAAAGCCATAGATAATCATTCCAAGGACGACCGACGGTGGGGCTCGAACCAACGTCTACCGAATCCACAGGTAAAATAATAATAATGATCGTGTGGTCTCCGGAGAGGCCGAGTGCAGGTCTTTCTAGTTGACGCCCGTGGGCGACCTGCGCGTCGTAATGAGGATGAAGTGATGCTGAAGACGTCACATACACCCAGTCCCCGAGCCACGGGAATTAACCCCAGGAGATTAAAATCCCTGATGGCTCGGCCGGGAATCGAACCCGGGGCACTTCAGGCCAAAGCCTAGCACGCTAACCATTTAGCCACGGAGCCGGACATCCACAGGTAGGTTGGCCCCTTGGCCTAGAGCTGCGCGTTAGTGAGTGTAGCGTAGCTACCGCTGTCGGTATATAAATTAAGTGAATGTATAAATAAATAGTGAAATGAAGATCTGACTATAAGAATGCTTCCAATTCACAAAACGTTTGACTGATAGTCTACGCTTCAGAGGGTCTTTCTTTATGATGGGGTCTGCCATGTGCTAACGAACATCTTCTGATTCGCTGATGGACTATGTATATCTATGCTATTTCCTTCTGATGTTCACAGAGTGAGGAAAACATGAAAGTGAAAGTGTAATGTTTCCCGTTGTTCCGGAGTTCGGAAAATGTCAGCTGTCTATTAAAGAATCGGCAATATGTACTACTCGTTTATCACATACAGTAGTTGAAAAGAAAATCTGTAACAAGACTGTCACCTATTATTACATGTGAAAGATGTGACATGCCAAACAAATAGCACAGCTGTCGACTTACTGATGCACGCGGTGAATACGCTTGAAATTATTCAGTGATAAACTAAACTGCCGGATCAATGGATTTCAACCATTTACTGTCGGCTATAACATTCCCATCAGACATCGTTCAGTCGCAGTTCACATGCAACTGCTGTAGTCAGAGATAAGAATGTAAGTCACAGCGGTCCACCCCTAGGCTCTCAGCCAACAAGCTTACAATACTTGCTTATCCATTCTAATCCCGGCTGTGAATGCCTTAACTAATTGGTTAGCAAGCTAGGCATTGGCCCGTAAGATCCTGCGTTCAATTCCAGGCCGGGCCGAAAGCATTTTAATGTCTTATGATTAATTCCCCTGGCTCGGTCACTGGGTGTCTGTGACGTCTTCAAGAACGAAATATAGAAAATAAAATAAAAATGAAAATGTTAAGTAAAATAAGAAGAAGATACATTTAAAAAAAGCTGTTACATGGCATAGATAAACCCAGCCTTTTTCAAAAGTTGCGGAGCACTCGCGTCGTTGGCAAATGAAGATTCGTAATTTTTACAGTTATAACTTAACTATGAATCTATAACGTTTCAAGTACAGACGAAGAATTGGTCATTTACGTCTTAGTCCTTCGCACTTGAAAATAGATTAAGACATTAAGAATAGCTAGGTTTAACTGAACACTTCCATTTAAGTCACATTAAAAGGTTCATTTCTGTTCCACACACTGTAATATTCCCAATACCTCCCCTTCATTGTACAGAGATCATGATTTAATTCTAAAATATGTAATTTGAAAGCACAATTTATTTAATATTATTATTATTAGAAATATTATTTGTGTTGTACATTCTGGATTGATTCCATATTATCATCATATATAGGCTACATAAATTTAGTAGTAGGATATATTACAGTATAAATCGTCATTTGGAAAGGTAGAAAATGGAAACTTTAAGTTGTAAAGTTAGTCAGGAACTAGGGGCTTGATTGTGTAACATTCGTCTGGGATGGCGACAATCTATCCACGGGGGGTCTGCCGAATTTAGACCTGGGTTCCGAGAATTATGAACCAAGTTTCCTCTGAAACAAAGCAAAGCGCTGACGTCACGGATTCTGGGAACATCACCGCATAAGGAAGCAAATTTAAATTACTTCAGAAGTTACACCACGTGGTCAACCCGACTAATGAAGAGGCATGATTTGAACTCACGGATCTGGATACATCATCGCTACACCTAATTGATTGGTCAAGGAATAAATGGAAGTAGGGAAGATCGACTTACATAAAAACTTCTGCTCAACAATTCTCACCCCCATTTTTCTCAGATTATTATCTGAATCTTCACGATTATCAGACATCATCGTAATACACTGAAGAAAATGGAAATTGCAACACCCAGAAGGAGTGGTACTACATTGCTGTAATTGAACATGCAGGACGAGTGTTCGGTTGTGATTCGATGATTACAACTTCAGGTCCCTCTGACCGCAAGTTTGGACAACAATCAATGCAGGATGTGCCCACCACGAGCTGCAATACATTGATGAATTCGGCGAGGCATGGAGTCAATAAGGCCCTGGATCGCTTCCTGAGGAATTGTGGCCCATGCTTGCTGCACTGCATGGGTCAGCTGTTCCAGAGTTGTAGGTGGCTGAGGACGGTTGGCCAGTTGTCGACCCATCATGTCCCACACATGCTCAATAGGACTGAGGTCCGGGGATCTGGGGGGCCATTCTAAGGTTGTGATGTCGTGGAGAGCTTCTCTAGAGATGCGTGCAGTGTGAACCCGGGCATTGTCCCGCTGAAACTAGCAATGTTCGCCATCATAGGGACAAGCACTGGATCGAGTACCATATTAACGTACTGTCGAGCAGTCATAGTGCCCTCAACAAGCACCAATTGTGATTTCACATTAAAGCCAAGAGCTCCCCAGACCATAATGCTTGGTGTTGGCCCTGTGTGCCTCTCGACAATAAGGTCTGGGCGGCCCCTCTCCCCGGTACGTCGGCGCACACGATTCCGGCGATCACTGCGGGCAAGACAGGCGCTCGATTCATCACTGAAGACGACCCTATGCCATTCGTCGACCTACGTCGATCGTTCTCGACACCAGGCCAGCCTTACACGTCGCTATTGTGGGGTCAATGGAACAACTTCTACAGGGACACGGGATCGTAAGCCAGCTGCACGCAGGCGATTACCAACTGTTTGTTGTGTAACGTGGGGTGCCACAGCTGCTCGAATTTGCGCTGCTGTTGCATGGGGTTCCATCCGGGCCATCCGAATTAAGCGGCGATCCTCTCTCACAGTTGTCTCTCGCGCTGGGCCTATGCCAAGTCTACGAGTGTGGGCACCTTCATTTGACCACTGCTGCCATACGCGTTGTACCGTAGATGCCTGTCGGCCAACACGTGCAGCGACTGTCCTTAGCGATAATCCAGCCTCACACAGCCCAATTATCCGAGCCCTCTCAAACGGCAACAGTTGTTGATAGCGTACTCTTCTCTGTCGTCGAGGCATGTTTGACGGGGAACACTTCACTGCACAGACTGCAAGTCAACTACGCTACACCAGATTCCGTATACTGGAGTTGATTCCTCCGCGACCAATCACGTGGGGAGACCTGTAGCAACAATCCAACGGGTCTGCAACTTTGATCGTTTACATACCATATCTTGAAAATCAACACAAACGACCAATGCCTTCATGGTGTTGCAATTTCCATTTTCTTCAGTGTATCTCCGCTACTACTTCACAAAGTAGTCACAAATTATTGGAAGACTACTTCGAGATATCACGCTGGTAGCTCTTACCATACATAACTTATCATCAGTTCAACAAGTTTCAAATATATACTACTGACGTGAATGTGATTGTGTCTTTAATCATATTCACAAACGTGAACATTGGGGTAAAGCCATTCACTGATGTTAGTCGGGAGCCGGAACAAATTAGTTCCTTGCCCGTGTCAAGATAACTATCTACTCGATATTGGACCAAGAAGCAAACAGCATTCCACCAGGGGACCAGATGGCAAACCAGATTACAAATATGATGAAGACTGCTGTGAGTTCGAATACTAAATCCAATCAAGTCTCTGTATTTCTTTTAATGGCAAGATAGATTCAAGTTTTGTTTTAACCTTTTAAATTCAATTTCCATTTTGTATCTTTCGCCAATTTAAAATCAACTTCAAGATTTTTTAATTAGTATTGTGTCTTATTCTACATAACTTCTTTTTTTTGCTGCTTTACCTTTTAATTAATAAATTCTGATCTAGTTTTATGGTAGGACTTTCATTCAAAGTAGATAGTATTAGACATAAGGCATACCTTGTCCCTAACACGAGAAACAATTGGTTAATGGCTAAGCTATGCCACGGCTTGAGAAAGAGATGTCTCGAGTGCTCTGGTACTTTTTTAACTATTTATTTTGTCACATCTAACTTATCAGATGTCCTGGCGCGCACACGAGCAGATTATTATCATTAAAATAAGCAGGTAAGTGGTGAGTATTATATTTCTGGTGTGCATAAAGCGGGACTTGTTCTTGTTGTGGTTCTTCCACAGTACTTCGGGAGAACGTGATATTGCAACCCCGCCAGGAACGTTACATTTGGTCGCCCAAGAGGGACCGTAAACGTTACAACACTACAACTTACCTTTCAGTTCAGGGTACAGCTTGGCCATTTCCAAAGCCACACAGACTTTTGTCTAGCAATTAAAGCATACTCAAAAGTAAACTCTTTAGTTTAAAAAAAGAATATATACAAAATAAAAAGTCGTGGCCACAAAATAAATTAATCATAAAACAATCTTATGATTTCCTGTCACATCGGGCAGAAGAAACACACGTCTATATCGTGATCAGTCAGCTGATACAGGAACCGTGTTACTAAACATGGTGTTGATTTGGAGAAATCTGAGACTCACCTGTCTTCCAGAGGAACTTCTGTTTTGATAAGTGTGAATCATCTGTGGTGCGAGGCTGCGCGCGGGTCAGCAGCAGTGCTACCACCCCCAGCGTGAGCGCCAGCACGGCCATGCTTCAGGGCTACCAACAGCGCTCACCGCCCGCCGTCCATGTGCGAGGTGTGTGGTCCTGAAACAAACCAAGATCCATAGTGAGTTAGTAACCTGTATCATCACATCCATTGTCTAGGGGCATATGACCTCGTTTTTCTGCCCCTTAAAACCTCAATAACTAACATCCATTGTCTGATAGCAATATCACTGATGCCAGGTTAAAAAAAAGTTTATTTTATTTGCTTCACACAATCCAGTTCTTACAAACTTACAAGGGGACCACCCATAGCACAAAATAGTGCAAGACATGTAAATGTAGACTTTTCAATTCTCCAAATTACATCGACAGCACTTTACACGACCCAATAGTTTAAAGCAGAGGTGTCCATACAGCACGCCGGCGTGCTTCTGGTGTGGTTGGCCTTGAAGGGATGTTGGGGGAAGGCTATATGTCTGTTTATCTCGCTCGCTTTCCCTTCTAACTCCCTCCCGTACTGGCTTCACTGTGTCGTGCGTCTGGTGCAGATGGCCTTGCAGGAATGGTGGGGGAAGACTATACGTCTGTTTCTCTCGCTCGCTTTCCCGTCTTACTCCCTCCCATACTGCCTTCGCTGTGTTGCGGTTGATCGGTCGAACGTTAACCAGTATTCAGAATATTGTAAGTGTGAAAACAAATTGAAAAAATACGAAAACAAGGATAATGAAAAACAAGATGTTGAGGAAAGAACATATAGCCTACTAGTTATAACTCTTTGTCCTTATCACCTCCTATTCTCTGCCTATTCGAAGTGCAAATTGGCACACTGGATTTGAGCAGCGGCGTTCAAACCATTATTTTGCAATTTAATAGGCAAACACTCCAAACAACGTAAGAATTCAGTATATTAATACCGACTACTTACAATAATTGAAACTTCGTTTGTCTAGACGTATCACTGGGAGAAACACATTTAATATACCTACAGCACAGCTATTTTTTATTTGCGCCTATCCCTGGGAAGAGTGCGCTCTATCGGCAGTAAGATGACATTTTTCATTTGCACCCTAGGCATGGGTTCACTAACTGGCCGGTATAGAGCGCAGCTCACATCTAGTAGGCCATGGTTAGCTCCAGCGTAGTTCAAGTGGTTGCTAGTAGATGTCACTCGTGCAGATTCAGTGGGGAATGTTGTTTTAATGCAATATATATATTTCCATTGGAAAATACACAATATAACGCTCAATTTTATAACGTCTCATTACTCAAGAAACAAACAATAATAAAAATATCGAACAAAGAAATACAACTCTGGTAGGTTCTGAACATCGGTCGGGTGAGAGACCAAAGCTCTAACCACAGAGCCAAACATGTCCTCCCAAGTTAAACGTTATCAATTGATTTAGATACGTCTTAGCAAATAATGACTTTGACTAAACGATTTCTTCCCTGAAGTATATATCCAATATAACCCATTTCCTACAAAGTTCATATTATTTCTATCAATAGGCTATATTGCATGGAATATACTCAAATTAGTGAAAAAGATGGCGGACGAGATAGAATTGCGTCTTGACGGTGCTCTTAAAAGTTTGCAAATTATCGTGGATGTAGGTGGATACCTAAAGAAAGACACAAAGGACGACATACTAAAAGTGGTACGTGTCATCAAGAAATGTTTTATGGCACTGAAGACTACTCAAGTATGTAAAAGTATGGAGAAGAAAACGTATCGACAAGAGGTTAGTGAAGGTCAAATACCAGACATGCACAGAGAAGACAGCAGTTTCGTGGGACAAGTAGAAATATCTGTCGGCAGAACACATGACCCTGAAGTCGGCAAACAGATACTACCGACATCCAGTGGTCAAACGTCGGAAGCGGAGGAAAACGAGGCTGAAATGGCTAGAGAATGCATGCTACAAGCGACATCTGATGACCTAGTGTGCAACTTGTTTACAGATGCAGAATTGGAAGCAAAAATAGAAGATAAGATCTCACTTCAAATGCAATCTGTGAGGGAAAACTTATCAAATCAAATTAAAACAATGATCAAAGAGGAAATTCTCATCACATTTCCACAAATACATGAACTTTCCCACGGAATTACAACACTGAATATAGCAAATCAATATGAGAAGAGTACAAGTAGCGCTCAAGGTCATGGAGCAAATATACTTACTCCCAGGAAAGATATTACAATACTGACTGCAGCAAAAGAGCATGAGCAGAGTATAAGTAGCGCTCAAGGTCAAAGAGCAAATGAACTTACTCCCAGGAAAGAGATTAGAATACTGAATGGACATCGAAAGAGTTATTCTGATTTGGTGAACAGACAACAACGATCAAATGAGCATAATGTTGTGATAGGCACCATGGATCCCTCAAAATCAGTTCTACAAGCAGGGGAAAGGCGTGCTTGGTTATATGTGGGAAAAGCACATCAGGAAACCACAAACGAGAAAATCATAAGGCATATGCAGGAGCAAGGGATCACGTGTGACATACAATGTGAAGATATGCAAATTAAAGGATACTTTAAAGCCTTCAAAATTGGCATACCGTTCAACGAATTGCGACGGGTAAGCACACCTCAGTTTTGGCCTTCTGGAATACAGATCAAACAATATCGTTTTCGGAGGGGAAGAACAACGGGAGCCCGATTCGACTAACATAATCTACTCTGCTGCCATCAACAACCATACCACTGACTGCACGACTCAAACAACACTACTATGGAATATAGAAGGAGCACAAAAACAAAACAAACGGAGTCAAAACGAAAAGGTGGCAGCAGGACACCTAACAATCATGTTATGGAACGTAGAGGGAATAAAAAGTGCAATAAACATGACCCCAGAAAACTTCCTAAAAGGGTATGACATAGCAATATTAACGGAAACGTTCTTAACCGCTAACTGGCAGCCCCCCGAGTTCTACGGAACACATCTCTTGGCTAGAAAAGGCGAAAAAGGTAGACCATCTGGCGGGATAACTATCCTCCTAAGACCACACCTGAGGCCAATTTTAGCAACCAAGCAACAGGAACACAGCCTCCTAATAGAAACGAATCACCTCGTTATAGTAGCAGCATATTTCCAACCGAACACAACAGCAATTGATATAATGGATGAAATAGGCCAAATAATCACCCAAAATAAGCAGAATAAACCAATTATCATCGCGGGAGACCTAGACTGCAGACTAGACACACAAAACTACAAAGCAAAGCTAGTGATGAAAAATCTGCACGAAGAAGGATTCATTTTATTAAATAACCCTACGATACCTACATACATCTCTCACAACGGCAAGAGCACAATGGACGTCGCACTCACAAAAGGACCTATAAAGGGAAGTATAACCACACTTTGGAACGCAAATCACGCAACAACGAGGAAACACATACCCCGAGAAATAAATATTAACGGTGACTGGGAGAAGAAACAAGAAGAGACAACACAACTCCTCTCAAGGAAGATAGATGTCGGGAAAGTAGAGGCCAAGATAGTTGCGAACACGCATATTGAAACACTTATAGAAAATGCAAAGCTAGAAGAAGCTACTCAGAACCTAGGAGAAATACTAAGAAAAGCTGCCAGCCCCCGATTCAATAGAAGAGCAAAACCTTGGTTCGATAGCGAGTGTTACAAGAAGAAGAGACACCCTAAACATCCTGCAGCAGGTGAGACAGAACGAGGTAAACGACACTCTCCTACTCACATACGCTGAAAAGAGGAAGCACTACAAAAGAATCATAAAAGAAAAGAAATGCGCCTTCCTGGATGAAGAGAGCAGGCTGCTAGCGGAGGAAGCAAAAAATGATCCATATTTGGCACTTCGCCAAAAGAAACAAGCCCAAACAAACTACATAGACATGGACAGATGGAAATCACATTTCAGCAACTTACTCAACAAAGAGGGAACAACAGACGCCAGAAAGAAATCCCAAGAAGTCGTATCACCGATAGCTACAGGCTGGATTCCTCTAACCACAGAGGAAGTCGGACATGCCATCCAAAACACCAAAAACAAGAAAGCAGCGGGACCGGACGAAATATACAATGAATTCATAAAAGACACTGCACACCTTCTAAACCAGATTTGGACCAAACTATACAACAGGTGCATAGAGACAGCCACCATCCCCGATCAATGGAGAAAATCAATTGTCAAGATATTATATAAAGGGAAAGGAGACCCCAATGACCCAAACCAATATAGAGGCATCGCATTGGAAAACTGCCCCTTTAAAATCTTCACCAAAATAATAACAGGGAGATTAAGTGAGGAATTAGACGATCACCTGCCAGAAAATTAATTCGGGTTCAGAAAGGGAAAATCAACCCTGCAGGCAATCGAAATCTTACTGAAACACATTTGGGAAGCCCTAGAGGAAAAACAAAAATTTTATACTGTCTTCATAGACTTCACGAAAGCCTTCCACCTACTAAGCAGGCAACTAGTGATAGAAAAACTCAAGGAAACACTAGGGGAAAACAACATATGGTCGAACCTCATTAACACACTGCTGAGCTGGAACGAAATATGCGTCTCAGATAACCTTGCCATGTCAGAACCGATCATACAAACAAATGGAGTACTACAGGGCGACCCACTTAGCCCTCTGCTGTTCATACTAGCAACCGCAGAAATCCTTAGAATTACCCGCAAAGAGGGAATCTTCTCGTGCGCATACGCAGATGACATCGTAATTGGCTCCAAAGACATAACAGAACTCCAGGCAACAATAAACGAGGTGGATAAATGGTGCTCCAAGAATAACTTGGTCATTAACATATCTAAGACGAACACAATGATCTTTAGAAACGGAGGAAGATCCCCCGCATCAGCTAGGATACACATAAGGGAAAGAAAACTGAAAATAGTATCAGAAATCAAGTATTTAGGAATTACTCTACAAACGACCGCAAAATGCTTCACAAAACACATAACAGAAAAGGCAACTAAAGCGATAATGACAATGCACGAAATAAGAAACATTCGATCCCTCAGCCTAGAGACGGCGATGCTGCTATTCCGGGTAAAGATTTTACCAATAGACGTATGGCATAGAAATCATCTGGTCACACCTAACATTGAAGAATCTATGTACGTTGGAAGGAGTGAAGGCAAGATACATACAGAAAGCGTTAGGAATGTCAAAAATGACGCACTCAAGATACACATATTTGCTGGCGAAGGAAACTTTCCTCATCGAAGATCTCAGGACAAGCATACTCCTACCTAACACGTGCGCCTCACAGAACCTGCTAGCAACACTGAATAGGAAAAGATGGGAAATTCATCTGACATTCTACAGCACAGGAGCCATGGTAGACCGTGCGTGGACAAAGGAAAACGTCGAAATCAGACACGTCATCACTAGGTTGGCAATCCATGGACTCCACCACCTGATATGCAAGAACACAAACTTCCACGAACCAAATATAGACTGTGAATGTAGGCTGTGTGAAACGGCATGTGATCGTTATAACATCGAAATATGCACAAAAAGGACAAAGTCATTATCTGAATATGCAAACATGTAAAATTTCTATTTCATCTTGGCTATTTGGCCGCAATAAAGATTTATTAGTGAAATATAGGTCAGAACGAGAGTTCAGCTGCCATCTTTTCTTGTAACCGAGACGACTCAGGTTTTTCAAGTCACTTCTGCACTATAATATTACAATATAAACTTTTAAATTCGAACGGGCCACGCCCTTTAGAACAGTTTAAACGATTCTCGGTTCAATAATCGGAACTGGTGGGTCCCATGTTATGGATTATAAAGCTTGCTTAATTCACGTGGCCGCCATCCTGAAATGGTACTGTACCTTGTAGTTTGGGCACAAGACGCGTCTTATGTGAAGTTATGTTTTTACCGAATTTGGTAAAGATCCGATGATTAGTTTGGACGTAATTTAATTTTATGTTTTAACCTGAGTGGCTGCCAATAAGTTTCGGTAAAGATGGCGGCGATATAAAACATGACACCGAGGTGCCCTTTGCTAGTGCTACCTCTGTACCAAATTTCGTTCAATTCGGTTTCGTCGTGTTTGAATTGATAGGGGGTGGGGACGGCAGACATGTGGAGTACACACACACACACACACACACACACACACACACACACACACACACACACACACAGACAGACAGACAAAGTTTTGGCCCTGTGTTGATCTGATAAGTCTGGTTGGTTGGTTGGTTGGTTGGTTCCTTAGTTTAGTGGCTGCGACGACGCGGTCATGTAGCCCTGTGTACTTTGGGTGTGTGTAGAATCTGTCTGATAACCGGTGTTAATTGTGATGAATGTATTAGTGTGTGTTTCAGTTTCTTATTTCAAGTAGGGACTGCATACTTTGAATTTTTCAAGTAGTTTCTACTTTTGCCGCCAAACGCCACCGTCAACAACTACTAGTTCAGAACTTGGCTACTAGACGCCACCGCAGTCGGCTCCTGGCGACGAACGTAGGAACCTGAGCGTTGTTTACATTTTTAATCTAATTTAGCTGCACACAGGTGTATTTAGTGCAAGGTTCTTTAACATGCCATAAATCTATGACAAGGGACCGCCGGCTTTACTTCCCCTCCGAAGGAAGGCATACTGAGGGAGTTTTAACGCTCTTAAAAAATCCGACGACTTCAGCCGGGTTTGAACTCGCGATCTTGGGCATAGAAGCTCAGCATGCTACCAACTACGCCACCAAAGCCGCTACATCTCATAAGTCTACTTTCATTTTTTGCAAGAATCGAAAGTAGGCTAAAAACAATAATGTGACCGAATTTGCAATGCCTTAAATGAGTTCAATGATACCTTAACAATATTTCTAATTGTTGTAATGCTAAGCACGTAGTCTGCAACTACCGGCACGAGGAGAAACGCGCGAAACACAATGCAGATGTATCAGACAACCAATGCGTTGGACGAACAGTTTGTTTGTTTACATTACATCTGGTGCGCTATCGTCCCAACTTGACTCGGTCAGGGCAGGCAGCCCAGCCAAGAGAGGCAGGAGCCAACCTGCCGGCGTGTGGCGCAACATATCTAGCACGCTGAGTGTGCAAAGGTTGGGCGCCGCTGGTTTAGAGCCTTCATTTCTCATCATTGCTGTCCTGAAAAATCCTACTTACGGGAAGTATCAGGTAAGACAGGTCGAAACATATCTTGAAACTTTGTGGACGCAACCGTTGTACTATAAGAGAACAATGTTCGGAAAATCAGCCTCCGGATTGAACTACAAGGCCCCGAAATCGTACCTGACATCCTGGTACGCAGGCATGACGGCTGGCGGAGCTGGACATCCCTGCGGCATTCGGAGTTGTTGCGTGGCCTTGAGTGCCTGGGCCGTCAGGGCTGGTTCTTCCAACATGTACGGTACTCGCTACTTCCCATTGATTTATATGAGAGATTCGCCACATGATTTGGGAGCCTTGCAGTTCAATCTGGAGGCTGATTTTCCGCACGCTGTCTTCTTATAGTACAACGATTGTGTCCACAAATTTTCAAGATAGGTTTCGACCTGTCTTACCTGATACTTCTGTCTTACCTGAGTTTTCCCTTGTTAGGAATCAAAATATTATTTTGCCCTGTGCCCCCGGCAAATTGTTTTACCTGGCGCCTCCGGCAAACTGTTTTGCCTTGGGGTTGTTAGCTCAGTTGGGGGGTGATTTCGTCTGAAGGACGGTTGTAATATTGTTTACAGGGCAAGACGTGAGTGTTACGTGTAGGGTAGGAGAGAGATAGTACTGAGTAAAAAGAGAGCGGAGACAGGCTGCTGGCAGGCAGTGTCAGCTACTTAATGCTGACGGCTGTTTACTAGGTTACAGAGACAATGACCGCGCCTTGATCGGGCACTGCGGCGCAGCGGAGTAGTATTCACTGGTTGACGACCGGCGTACAAACAAGGGTGCAAAAAAAAATACAACAGAGTAATTTAAAAGAATGCAAATGGTTTAATAACTGTTTAGTGTGAACTGCGTGAAAACTCGCTAGTTGAATTTAACAAGGTAACAAGAAGTTCCGTGAAGAACTATACAGCCTACTTTTCATGCCAATGATTATTCTACAGTATATGAACCTATCTAGGATAATGACGAAATTAAGTTGGTAATATCGAAATATCTAATTAGTTCAAAATATACCTGGTATAATGTAGCCTAATAGAGCACTACAGTTGGCAGCCCTGGTGACTGAATATATTCTTAGTTCCACCTCTTAAGGTACAGAATACAAAATTTGGTTGAAGTCCAATGGACGTTACATGCAGTTAGACACTGGATCTATCAGCACGCGTAAAAGCATGTTGCCAACAATACCATGCGTGTGCTGGTCAGAAATAATCTGAATTATTATGATATCTTGTTGTGCCAAATTTGGATGAAATCCATTTGTTAGTATAGAAGTTACATGTATTTTAAAATTGGACATAATATCAGCAGCCATAGAATCATGTTGGCAGCACCGCCTTGTATTAATTACTCCAAATTAATCTAGAATGTCAGGTGCTATACGTGTGCAAAGTATAGAGCTGTTGGCTTGCATACTTTCTGATATATTGATATTAGGGTAAAAAGAATATAGACAGCATTTATTAACAGTTGGCAGCCCTGATTGCTCTTAACAATACTTATAGTCATATCTGTTATGGTACACATTGCACATACGAAATTTGGTTGAAATCCAACTGATAGTATAGAAGTTACATGTATTCAAAAATTGGTACTATCAGCAGGCTTATAATCATTTTGGTAGAACTGACGTATATAAGTTACTCCAAATTAATCTAAAATGTCAGAATATACGTGTGCATAGTTTAAAGCTGTTGACTTGCATACTTTCTGATATATTGGTATTTGGATTTAAAATAATAGAGAGAGCAATTATTAACAGTTGGCAGCCCTGGTGGCTCTTAAGAATACACTCAGTCATATCTGTTTATGTACAGATATTACATACAAAATTTGGTTGAAATCCAGTTGATAGTGTTGAAGTTATATGCATTTAAACATTGGACCTATCAGAAGGCTTAAAATTATTTTGGCAACACTGTCATGGTTGGCCTCCTGGAAATTAAACTGAAATTGTATTATCTACATGTGTGCCAATTTTGGAACAGCTCCCATGCATACCTTGCAAGATATCCAACATGGAGCTCAAATTTCTAGTGCGTTTTTTCAGCAGATGGTAGCACTGACATCATTTTCAAATATGGACGTGAGCTATTCCGGTGCACATCTTTACTCATACTAAATTTGGTTTTGATTGCTGCAGCCGTTTAGGAGTTGATAGGGGGTGACACACACACAGCCAGACAGACAGACAGACAGAAGGACAGACAGACAGACAGACAGACAGACAGACACACATTTTCCCGGATCGATCTCATAAGACTACTTTTTCCTCATTTTTGCAAAATGTGAAAAGTAGGCCAAACATATGGATGTAATGGTTACACATTTAGAGGTTTGGACTTAAGAAAGGATTGTTCAGGATGAAACCCAAAAAACACACACTCACACAATCTGCTGGTCTGCCTGTCGATGGACGGCACTTCGTCGTGGTTCAGCGTCGAGTGTCGGAGAGAGACCCCGGTCCTTAGTGTAGGCGGGATGTTATTGGAAGCCTCTATGCTGTGTCAGAAAATCAGCATATTCTTGTGCTACTTTGAAAGGTTCCGAAAAGGTTGTCTCATTCCTTGTGCCACTTGTGTTAAGGAAGTGTTGTAAAGGTTGCAACATGTTGCTAGCCAGGCTTTGAGTATAATTTGTGAAGGCTAGATGGTTGTAGTTGTTGGTTTCTTTATTGTTCAGGCGTGAAATGTGGGGTGAAGGGTGGTGAAAGGGGGCCGATATGGGGTGGTTATACCCTGTAGGAACCCCAGGGTATAACAATATTGTTTTAGATCATTTGGGGACTTGGACATCGTGGTCATTTAGCCGTGTCTACTTGGGTGAGTGAAGAAGTTGTCTGATAACCTGTGTTATTGAGGTGTCTATTGTAGTAGTAAGAGTAGTGTGTATTTGTAATTTAGTTGAGGATTGGGAAAGAGACGGCCGTGGCCTTATGTTAGGAACCACCTCGACATTAGCCTGGAATAGAAGTGGAAAACCACAAAAAACCACTTCCAACATAGCTGAGGTGGGAATCGAACCCATCTCATCACAGTTATGCCTTACGAGACGGAGTGTACCCCGTTCCAGCCTTCACACCATAACTAAATTTCTTGGCAGAGCTGGGAATCGAACCCGGGCCTCCGTGGTGACAGCAACGAGGTGGTCTACAAATTAATAGTCTCCCTCCGCCAAACATTCACTATTATTTCTGTTGTTATAGTCGCTCCTACAGCAATATACTGCTCCTTTGTATCACAGCAATAGTAGCCACACATTCAGTGGTATTTCATTGCTGTGACGAACTTGCCGATTTCAGATTCAGACGTCTTCCTTCCATAACTAAGCTTGCTATTCCTGGGTGTCTTAGTATGTGACCTACCAACCTATCTCTTCTCTTCATTAGCAGTCGCCAGAAACATCTCTCCTCTCCCACTCGTCTTAATACCTCTTCGTTTGAAACCGGAAAGAAGCGGTTCCTATATTTAGAAACATCCTATACATATTTTTTGTTGCTACAGTTTCGATATTTCAACTAATATAGGCTATTTTTTGGGCAATTAAATTCAATATAGTCATTAATTTGATTAAATCGCTATTGATCGTCATCTTGGCCGACACTCCTGAGGATTTGAATGAGTTTTTGAATGGAATGGACTCCGTCTTACGGAAAGAATACATGATGAAAATTAATAAATGTAAAACAAAAATACTGGAATGCAGCCGAAATAAGTGTAGGTACTTAAAATTGATTTATAATTAAAAAAAGTATAGTAGGAATGAATAAATAATAAAAAAAAGTTTGTCAGAAACCTCTATGGACATCAAATTGGCAGGTGAAAGTCTGAAGGAAGTAGGGGACTTCTGTTACTTAGGAAGCAAAGTAACCAGTGATGGATGAAGCAAAGAGGGTATAAAAAGTAGGTTGGCTCAGGCAAGGAAAGCATTTCTACGAAAAAGGAATCTGTTGGCATCGAATATAGATTTAAATATAAGGAAGTCATTTTTAAAGCCTTTGTCTGAAGCGTGGCGCTCTATGGAAGTGAAACTTGGACTATTGGTGCAGCAGAAAAGAGGAGAATTGAAGCGTTTGAAATGTGGTGTTACAGGAGAATGATGAAGATCAGATGGGTAGATACGGTTACAAACGAAGAGGTATTAAGACGAGTGGGAGAGGAGAGATGTTTCTGGCCACTGCTAATGAAGATAAGACATAGGTTGGTAGGACACTTACTAAGACACCAAGGAATAGCAAGCTTTGTTATGGAAGGAAGAGTTGAGGACAAGAACTGTAGGGGTAGACCAAGGTTAGAATATGTCTAACAGATTGCCTCGGATGTAAGGTGTGGTAGCTATGTAGAGATGAAACGATTAGCTCAGGACGGGGTGGCATGGATTGCTGCATCAAACCAGTCAAAAGACTGAAGACTCAAACAACATGTTCTTGTGGTCATTTCAGTCCCATTGGTGTGTGAAGAACTTATCTGATAAATTGTGTTATTATTGTGTCAGTAGTAGTACTGTAGTGGTGGTGGTAGTAGAGGTGAAGATTGAGAAGAAGCGGAAATGGCCTATGTTAGTACCATCCCAGCATTTGTCTGAAGTAGAGAACTACTTCTAGCGTGATTGAGGTGGGAATCGAAAACATGAGGCTGATTGTACTGCCCCGTTCCAGCCCTCAGACCAGAATTAAATTTGTTGGCAGAGGCGGGAACCAAACCCAGACCTCACTGGTGACGGCCAACAATGCTATTAAAAAAATAGGCACTATACCACGAGGTAGTCAATTATTTAACTGCCACCATTTCTTATACAGTATATTCCTCAAAGAAATTATTGAAATCAGGGATTCACTATCTCAAACATTGGTTGGTGGGTCCCTTAGTATAGAGGCTGCGACAACACGATCATGTAGCCCCGTGTACTTTGGGTGTGTGTAGAATTTGTCTGATAGCCGGTGTTAATAATGTGTGTTATCTGTAATTCAGGTAGAAGGACGGCAGAAGATTAATTTTTCCAAGTAGTTCCTACTTTTGCTACCAAATACTACCGTCCACGATGCGGACGTGAATACTAAATGTCATCGCAGTCAGCACCTGGCGGCGAACTTTGGAACTAATATATAGCGTTATCAAACTAACCTTCAAATTTTAGCTTCACACAAGTGTAGTTAGAGGAAGGTTCTTTTACATGCCATAAATCTATGGCATGGGACCGCCAGCATTACTTCCCCTCCGAAGGAAAGCATACTGAGAGATTTTTAACGCTCTTAAAAAATCTGACGACTTTGGCCGGGTTTGAACTCGCGATCTTGGGCATAGAATATCTCAAACATTAATCCTAAAGAAAATGCCAAGTTTTGGTGTTACTGTATATTCACAATTTTTCCCTTAAAATATCCTAAAACTTTTGTCAGTCGACCTGCATTCAGTGTTGACCCGTGTCATCATCAGAGAATAACAGAGTATGTTTCCCCATTGTAACATTACACCGTGTCTATCCTGAGCGGGGACATTTATCATCTGTTTTAGAGAAAGTAGTTCTAGGTTCGTAGACCGGAACGTGCCAGGACGTTAATTGTAAACATGTGAGCTGTGTGTGATTCTCCCCAGAGACAGGAGAGCAGATGTAATGGCTCCAAATGAGATGCTGCATTATGTAGGACAAGCCATTAGGGCGGACTGACTACCTTGTTAACGAGCACAGAGCCCGACACTGGCGATGAGTAACGGTGAGACCCTGTCACATACACTCCCACGGGACCAGGTCGTCAGAATATCACATATTCTTTGTGATCACCGACCCTTTCACAGGGTCTTGGCGTAACGACTGAACGTATTCCAGGCCATGGAGTAAGGCAGCCTCCCATCCTCAAGCATTAGGCTATACGAGAGGCGTACTATGATGTTTTACACTTTATTTTTAGCCTACTTTCGATTTTTGCAAAAAATGAAAGTAGACTTATGAGATCAACACAGGGCCAAAAATTGTGTGTCTGTGTGTGTGTGTCTGTGTGTGAGTGTGTGTACTCTGAATGTCTGTCCCCCCCTATCAATTCGAACTTGGTGAAACCGAATTGAGCGAAATTTGCTACAGAGGTAGGACTAGCAAAGGGCACCTCAGTGTCATGTTTTATATCGCCGCCATCTTGACCAAAACGTAATGGCGGCCACCCAAATGTTAAAAGCTTAAATCCAATTACGACCAACCTAATTATCTGATCTCTACCAAATTTTTCAACAACATACCTTTATCTGAGCAGCGTTCTTTGACCAAGCTACAAGGTCATCAGTTCAATAGTTTGCATATGGCGGCCATGTATGTGTGCAAATCGATTGCCCCTATCTATTCAAACACGGTGAAACCGAATTTAACGAAATTTGGTACAGAGGTAGCACTAGCAAAGGGCACCTCAGGGTCATGTTTTATATCGCCGCCATTCAAGCGGAAACGTAATGGCCGTCACCCAAATATTTAAAGCTTAAATCAAATTACGACCAACTGAATTATTTGACGTCTACCAAATTTTGCAACAACATACCGTTTTGTGGGAAGCATCTTTTGACTGAACTACAAGGTCATCAGCCCAATAGTTTGCAGATAGCGGCCATGTATGTGTGTTCAAATCGATTCACTATATCAATTCAAACACGGTGAAACCGAATTGAATGAAATTTTGTACTGAGGTAGCACAAGCAAAGGGCACCTCATATTCATGTTTAATATCCGTATTTCAACATGCTACTACAACCAACATTCAATTATACTCCTTGAAATGGACAACGATTTATAACAATACCCATGCATTTAGGAGAAAGTAGGCTATATGTTCTTTACTGAACACCTTTCTTTCTACCCAAATGATGTACATTACACATCAGTTGTTACGCCCACCTTCTCAACATAATCTCCTTGTAACTTTATGCACTTTTGCCATCGATGTGTCAGTCTCTCCAGACAAGATCCAGCCGACTTCATGGCTAGGCTTGTGACTGGTGATGAGACATGGCTCCATTACCATGAGCCACAAACGAAACAACAGCCGATGCAATGGAAGCATAGAGGCAGTCCACCGTCAAATAAATGTCGAACAGTGCCATCAGTTGGGATACGAACGGCGACAGTGTTCTGAGACACAGAGGGCATCATCCTCATTGACTGGCTGGAATTGGGGGCGACGATTAACAGTGCAGTATATGTGTCAACCCTTAAGCGCCTAATTCGTGCCATTCAAATAATAATAATAATAATAATGTTATTGGTTTTACGTCCCTTTTAACTACCCTGGCTTTTAGAGACGCCGGGGTGCCGGAATTTTGCCCCGAAGGGGATCTTTAACGTGCCAGTAAATGTACTGACACGGCTCCCTCGCATTTGCGCACCCTCAAATGCCAGCTGACTGCGCCAGGTTTCGAACCTGCAACCTTGGGCTCAGCAAGCGAGAACGTTACCCCTGAGCCACGCAGCCAGACTCGTGCCATTCAAACTAAGTGGTCAGAGAAATGGGCTAAAGGTGTGCTTCTGCAACAATACAATGCCCGCCCCCACACGAGCCGAAATACGACCGCTGCTATTGATCAAATGGGATTCACGGTGCTGCCACACCCACCATATTCTCCCGACTTGGCACCAAGTGATTACCACCAGTTCGGGAACATGAAGAAACTTCTGCGTGGTCACTGTCAAGGCATGGGTACGCAGCACTTCGAAAGAATGGTTTAGGAAGGTCTGGAGAGACAGACACAACGATGGCAATAGTGCATAAAGTTACAAGGAGATTATGTTGAGAAGGTGGACGTAACAACTGATGTGTAATGTACTTCATTTGGGTAGAGAGAAATAAAGTGTAATACAATATAGTATGACCCTCGTACTTTCGTAGGGTCTTGGCGTGAGGACTGAACGGTGTAGGTGCGTATTCCAGACTACGGAGCCAGATTGCTTCCCATCCTCAAGCATTATAATTTCATAGGGTCTTATGTAAGGACTGAATGGTGTAGGTGCGTATTTCAGGCCATAGAGCCAGTTGCTTCCCATCCTCAAGCATTATACTTTCATAGGATATTGGCGTAAGGACTGAATGGTGTAGGTGCGTATTCCAGAATACGGAGCCAGCTTGCTTCCCGTCCTCAAGCATTTACTTTCATAGGATCTTGGCGTAAGGACTGAATGGTGTAGGTGCGTATTCCAGACTACAGAGCCAGCTTGCTTCCCATCCTCAAGCATTATACTTTCACAGGATCTTGGCATAAGGACTGAATGGTGTAGGTGAGTATTCCAGACTACAGAGCCAGCTTGCTTCCCATCCTCAAGCATTATACTTTCATAGGATCTTCGCGTAAGTACTGAATGGCGTAGGTGCGTATTCCAGACTACAGAGCCAGCTTGCTTCCCATCCTCAAGCATTATACTTTCATAGGATATTGGCATAAGGACTGAATGGTGTAGGTGCGTATTCCAGACTACAGAGCCAGCTTGCTTCCCATCCTCAAGCATTATACTTTCATAGGATCTTGGCGTAAGGACTGAATGGTGTAGGTGCGTATTCCAGACTACAGAGCCAGCTTGCTTCCCATCCTCAAGCATTATACTTTCATAGGATCTTGGCGTAAGGACTGAATGGTGTAGGTGCGTATACCAGACTACAGAGCCAGCTTGCTTCCCATCCTCAAGCATTATACTTTCATAGGATCTTGGCGTAAGGACTGAATGGTGTAGGTGAGTATTCCAGACTGCGGAGCCAGCTTGCTTCCCATCCTCAAGCATTATACTTTCATAGGATCTTGGCGTAAGGACTGAATGGTGTAGGTGCGTATTTCAGACTACAGAGCCAGCTTGCTTCCCATCCTCAAGCATTATACTTTCATAGGATATTGGCGTAAGGACTGAATGGTGTAGGTGCGTATTCCAGACTACAGAGCCAGCTTGCTTCCCATCCTCAAGCATTATACTTTCATAGGATCTTGGCGTAAGGACTGAATGGTGTAGGTGCGTATTCCAGACTACAGAGCCAGCTTGCTTCCCATTCTCAAGCATTATACTTTCATAGGATCTTGGCGTAAGGACTGAAAGGTGTAGGTGCGTATTCCAGACTACGTAGCCAGCTTGCTTCCCATCCTCAAGCATTATACTTTCATAGGATATTGGCGTAAGGACTGAATGGTGTAGGTGCGTATTCCAGACGACAGAGCCAGCTTGCTTCCCATCCTCAATCATTCTACTTTCATAGGATCTTGGCGTAAGGACTGAATGGTGTAGGTGCGTATTCCAGACTAAAGAGCCAGCTTGCTTCCCATCCTCAAGCATTATACTTTCATAGGATCTTGGCGTAAGGACTGAATGGTGTAGGTGCGTATACCAGACTACAGAGCCAGCTTGCTTCCCATCCTCAAGCATTATACTTTCACAGGATCTTGGCATAAGGACTGAATGGTGTAGGTGCGTATTCCAGACTACAGAGCCAGCTTGCTTCCCATCCTCAAGCATTATACTTTCATAGGATCTTCGCGTAAGTACTGAATGGCGTAGGTGCGTATTCCAGACTACAGAGCCAGCTTGCTTCCCATCCTCAAGCATTATACTTTCATAGGATATTGGCGTAAGGACTGAATGGTTTAGGTGCGTATTCCAGACTAAGGAGCCAGCTTGCTTCCCATCCTCAAGCATTATACTTTCATAGGATCTTGGCGTAAGGACTGAATGGTGTAGGTGCGTATTCCAGACTACAGAGCCAGCTTGCTTCCCATCCTCAAGCATTATACTTTCATAGGATCTTGGCGTAAGGACTGAATGGTGTAGGTGCGTATACCAGACTACAGAGCCAGCTTGCTTCCCATCCTCAAGCATTATACTTTCATAGGATCTTGGCGTAAGGACTGAATGGTGTAGGTGAGTATTCCAGACTACGGAGCCAGCTTGCTTCCCATCCTCAAGCATTATACTTTCATAGGATCTTGGCGTAAGGACTGAATGGTGTAGGTGCGTATTCCAGACTACGGAGCCAGCTTGCTTGCCATCCTCAAGCATTATACTTTCATAGGATCTTGGCGTAAGGACTGAATGGTGTAGGTGCGTATTCCAGGCTACAGAGCCAGTTTGCTTCCCATCCTCAAGCATTATACTTTCATAGGATCTTGGCGTAAGGACTGAATGTTGTAGGTGCGTATTTCAGACTACGGAGCCAGCTTGCTTCCCATCCTCGAGCATTATACTTTCATAGAATATTGGCGTAAGGACAGAATGGTGTAGGTGCGTATTCCAGACTACAGAGCCAGCTTGCTTCCCATCCTCAAGCATTATACTTTCATAGGATCTTGGCGTAAGGACTGAATGGTGTAGGTGCGTATTCCAGACTACAGAGCCAGCTTGCCTCCCATCCTCAAGCATTATACTTTCATAGGATCTTGGCGTAAGGACCGAATGGTGTAGGTGCGTATTTCAGACTGCGGAGCCAGCTTGCTTCCCATCCTCAAGCATTATACTTTCATAGGATCTTGGCGTAAGGACTGAATGGTGTAGGTGCGTATTCCAGACTACAGAGCCAGCTTGCTTCCCATCCTCAAGCATTATACTTTCATAGGATATTGGCGTAAGGACTGAATGGTGTAGGAGCGTATTTCAGACTGCGGAGCCAGCTTGCTTCCCATCCTCAAGCGTTATACTTTCATAGGATCTTGGCGTAAGGACTGAATGGTGTAGGTGCGTATTCTAGACTACAGAGCCAGCTTGCTTCCCATCCTCAAGCATTATACTTTCATAGGATCTTCGCGTAAGTACTGAATGGCGTAGGTGCGTATACCAGACTACAGAGCCAGCTTGCTTCCCATCCTCAAGCATTATACTTTCATAGGATCTTGGCGTAAGGACGAATGGTGTAGGTGCGTATTTCAGACTACGGAGCCAGCTTGCTTCCCATCCTCAAGCATTATACTTTCATAGGATCTTGGCGTAAGGACTGAATGGTGTAGGTGCGTATTTCAGACTACGGAGCCAGCTTACTTCCCATCCTCAAGCATTATACTTTCATAGGATCTTGGCGTAAGGACTGAATGGAGTAGGTGCGTATTTCAGACTGCGGAGCCAGCTTGCTTCCCATCCTCAAGCATTATACTTTCATAGGATCTTGGCGTAAGGACTGAATGGTGTAGGTGCGTATTCCAGACTACAGAGCCAGCTTGCTTCCCATCCTCAAGCATAATAATTTCATAGGATCTTGGCGTAAGGACTGAATGGAGTAGGTGCGTATTTCAGACTGCGGAGCCAGCTTGCTTCCCATCCTCAAGCATTATACTTTCATAGGATCTTGGCGTAAGGACTGAATGGTGTAGGTGCGTATTCCAGACTACAGAGCCAGCTTGCTTCCCATCCTCAAGCATTATACTTTCATAGGATCTTGGCGTAAGGACTGAATGGTGAAGGTGCGTATTCCAGACTACAGAGCCAGCTTGCTTCCCATCCTCAAGCATTATACTTTCATAGGGTCTTGGCGTAAGGACTGAATGGTGTAGGTGCGTATTTCAGACTACGGAGCCAGCTTGCTTCCCATCCTCAAGCATTCTACTTTCATAGGATCTTGGCGTAAGGACTGAATGGTGTAGGTGCGTATTCCAGACTACGGAGCCAGCTTGCTTCCCATCCTCAAGCATTATACTTTCGTAGGATCTTGGCATAAGGACTGAATGGTGTAGGTGCGTATTCCAGACTACAGAGCCAGCTTGCTTCCCATCCTCAAGCATTCTACTTTCATAGGATCTTGGCGTAAGGACTGAATGGTGTAGGTGCGTATTTCAGACTACAGAGCCAGCTTGCATCCCATCCTCAAGCATTATACTTTCATAGGATCTTGGCGTAAGGACTGAATGGTGTAGGTGCGTATTCCAGACTACGGAGCCAGCTTGCTTCCCATCCTCAAGCATTATACTTTCATAGGATCTTGGCGTAAGGACTGAATGGTGTAGGTGCGTATTTCAGACTACGGAGCCAGCTTTCTTCCCATCCTCAAGCATTATACTTTCATAGGCTCTTGGCGTAAGGACTGAATGGTGTAGGTGCGTATTCCAGACTACAGAGCCAGCTTGCTTCCCATCCTCAAGCATTATACTTTCATAGGATCTTGGCGTAAGGACTGAATGGTGTTGGTGCGTATTCCAGACTACAGAGCCAGCTTGCTTCCCATCATCAAGCATTATACTTTCATAGGATCTTGGCGTAAGGACTGAATGGTGTAGGTGCGTATTCCAGACTACAGAGCCAGCTTGCTTCCCATCCTCAAGCATTATACTTTCATAGGGTTTTGCCTAGACCAATAATTACTAGGTAGCGTGGCCCTCATGCAGCCTTGGGTTTTGTCACGCACAGTGGGAGTAGTCACCCATCAATAATCTTTCTTATGACCAATCGTCTTTCCACTATGTGCACGCAACTAGCACGTACGCAAATCGCACTATACCGATACACGTCCCCATTGCGGTCGTGGTGAGTGATTATCACGCACGGCTGCACAGCGTGTTTTCCTCTTTTATTTAAAGCACGAGCCGGCAACTTGGAGCCCTTAAATCCGCTCTTTAAAAGGACTAGCGAAAAATTAGACTCCTCTCCAAACTTTTTGATTCTGGAAATATCTGCACGAACATGTAGACTACATTCCCCCTCCCCGAAATTTGATGACCGCTTTCATTCCCTTATTTCTTTAAGCCCTTGAATGCAACATGCTTATTGGGTACATGTAATACTGTACTCTTCACATAGTTATTTAGGCTATGGTTCATAATGTGTCATATTATACCCTGTCCACTGAGTGACACGAGAGCGAGGATAAAGGCTGATCGCCAATACCAGTATGTTCCTAACAAATGGGTCCAACAAACTGCTACATAACGCAACTAATCAATCGTCCACCACTACATGGCATGTTAACTCTTCGGCTCTTTATGTTCACTGCCAGCGAGCACAGACATGACATGTAGCTGATTTTATGATCCAGCGCCAAACAGAACAGCAATAGAAGTGCACTCAGGAGCTCTCACCCCATAAATATAAGGTGCGATCAAAAAGTAACGAGCCGGAGGCTGTAATGCTCAAACCGGTGACGACATCGGCTAATCGTGGCGTGTGTAACGAGATGTGGTTCCAAACAGAGCGTGGAAGGTCACAGCCCGTCGCTAGAGGGCACGCGTACACGTCACGTGACGATACAAAGCGAGCAGCCGCATGCATCAATCGTCCAACCAAGACCAAGACAGTAGGCCATTCGACACGCTTCCTGGTGTGGTTGAAGACAGTGGGGCATTCATTGGGCACACACTTTCCGTAAGTGTGCAGTCGTTACTTCATGATGGTGTGCACACTTCCGACGCTCAATCCGACCACGGCGGCTATGGCGTTCACTGTCACTCGGCGGTCCTGGGTAATGAGTGCATCAACCAGCTGGACGTTGTCATCTGTAATGCTGGGGGGTACCCCAGACCGGGCATCATCGGCTAACGTAACCCGTCCTCCCCTGAAGCGCTTGGGCCACGCCTTGACCCTTGCAAGGGACATGCAGTGTTCGCCGTGCACTTGTGACATTCAGCGATGAATATCCGTTCCCCCTACTCCTTTCGCTGTCAGAAACCGAACAACACCTCTTTGCTCTTCGTTTGACGCCTCCATGTCACTGTTTGCAACGCGACTGGGAGCGTTGGACGATTGATGCATGCTGCTGCTCGCTTTGTATCGTCACGTGACGTGCATGCGTGCCATCTAGCGACGGGCTGTGACCTACCACGCTCTGGTCGGAACCACACCTCGTTACACACGCCACGATTAGCCAATGTCGTCACCGGTTTGCGCATTACAGCCTCCGGCTCGTTACTTTTTAAACGCACCTTATATAATTCCGTTGTTGATTCTTTTATTGACTTAAGGGTAAATGACCTCGCTGTTCCGCTCCTTAAACCCATAATAACTAACTAATTTATTGACTAGCTGCGTAGCGCAGTGGTTACGTTCTCGCCTGCTGTACCCAAGGTAGCAGGATCGAATCGAGGCGCAGTCGGCTGGCATGTGAGGTTGCACAAATGTGAGGGAGCCGTGCCAGTAGATTCACTGGTACGTTTGAGATCCCCTGCGTGGCTAAATTCTGGCAGCCCGGCGGCGTCTCCATAAACCTCTGAAGTTAAAGGGGACGTAAAACCAACAGCATTATTATTGGTATATTGGCTATCACGGCCCGTGAATTAAAACTCAGTTTTTAAATTATAATTATTTTATTATTACTGACCCAGGTGGATTAAATCAATAATACTTTATTTATTGGTAGTCTTTAATTATTATTCCTCCTTGATGAGAACCGCATGGATGCGCTGCATTTTCCATTTACGTGGCGATCAATCATTGAGAGTTTACACTCTTGTCCGATGTCACTGTAAGCGACAGTTTTGTGTGAGAACAAGTCTCAGATTTACCCCAAGGCACCGGGGTATTATTATTATATGGAAGCGAAACTCTTTTTAAAGTTACTCAGAAAAACAGAATCGACAAAATTTAAAAAATAGAAAGAAGAATAGCTAGAACATGCATAAATAAAAAATATCAGAAAGATGGACAGTGGCGGATAGTACAAATGAAGTGGTGTACAGAGAACTGGGGCCCATCACTGAAACTATTCGGATTTCCTTTTTGGTCCCATTATGAGGACACCGGAAACCAGATTATGTGGAACAATTGTAGAGAAACTTTGGAATATGAAACAACAAGTAGGATGTATTAACGAAATTAGAGAACATAAGAAAGAATTAGAAATAACCTTGGATGACTTGCAAAATAAAACACAAAATTAAAAAAAATATATATACAAATAATATTTCAAGCAAAAATAGACAAACGTCATACAGTAAAAAGGGTATTTACAGATGAGAAGATCAGAGCGAATGAAAAGCTACTGGGCGACTCGGAAAGAAAACGTAATGAAGAAGAAGACCACGAAATGATTGACTGAAGTGGTCCAATGAGGCCGTAAAAGAAGAAGAAGAAGAGGAAGAATTGTTATTATTAATACTAATTCATTTAGGAGCTTTGTGACATTGTTATCAGCCCTGTGTACTTGGGTGTGTATTAAACTTGTCTATGAAGACTGTATTAGTGCGTGTGTATTATTTCCATTTCTACTGGGCCATTTCTAGGTGCGTGATGGTTTTTGCAGCCAGATGCCCTTCCTTCCGCCAACGTGAGAGGAGTTAATGAGAAACAAACGGAATGAAGATGACTGAATCTGGACAAGGAGGTTGAACGAAGCATCTGTGTCCTATTAGAAGGTACAGGCCAGGCTGGCCAGGCTTGTATTGTCTACGCGCCAGGAGAAGACAGTAAAGGTGGCTACACACGTAACTGCGTGTGTAGGATAATTCTGCGCAAGCATTGTAATTGTACAAGCAGCTTGAAGATGGGTTGAATTGAAATCATGCAAGCTTGTACAAGCCGCGTTTGCCCAAGCGAAATGGAGTGTGTGTGCCACGGATGTGCCAGCTTGTGCAAGCAAACTTTAGTTGTGAGTGAGCTCTACAGGTGGTGACATCATTTGGACCATGTCTAGTGATCTGAAGAAGGTCAACCGTCAATAATCATTGTTTTCTACTGACCAATAGCTGACAATTCTTAACCAATACCATACTTCCTCTATCACTCCACGTTAACTCCAATGTCCCGCCCTGGCAGCCAGCTCGTGTGTCTCGTGGGTTCACGTGTCCAGTGTTGCACAATTGCACACAGCTCTGTCCAGTCTCACTGCAGCTCTGTCCAGTCTCACTGCTTGCTCTCACGGCTACGGTGTATAGTTGGCAACACTGTGCCTCGCACTAGGGAAGCATAGGCGTCCCGCAGACATGGAATGTAAACATATCCGCCCGTGATCGTATTCTCCATTTTAATTAAAGGTGGTACGAGTGACAAAAGTTTCAGATAATCATTCATTCTGATATAATTATGCGAATCACGTAGATATATCTTCAATTCACTCAGGAAATTAACGTGGGAATAGGTATTTATCTTCAATAACCACTCTTTGCACCACATATCACGCTTCTTCTTTCGCGTTTTCCTCTTGTGGACAAGGCAAAAAGCAACCAAAGCGAGAGCATCGTCGTCCAAGTTCGTCTTAGTGCAAGCGCCAACCGGAGCTGGTTCAAGCATACTTGTACCATGTGGTGTCGTAGGGAAATTTTGCATTCCTATGACGGAGAGCGGGGGTTCGGTTGTGTGCATGTATGGTCTGTCTATTCTGACCTAAACATATCGACAATCAGTTACTGCTACCTCCTGCATTGTGCTTGTTGTTCATCCAGCGTTAAGTAGACTATGTAGTCTGTCACTGAAGGCCCCTTCCCACTTTTTCCATTTTCAGAGTAAAGAGAACAAACAATAAAACGTACAAGGTGTGAGTAAAGCTGGCAGTGATAAACTTGATGTTTTTAGCCTATTTTCATTTATGAAAACATAGGCTTATGAGATCACTTTTGTCCGTGTGTGTGTGTGTGTCCGTGTATGTGTGTACCCCTAATAACTTCTAAACAGCTGGAGCGATTTCATTGAAACACGGTAAGGTCGTAGTACTATTTTGGCCGACCACGACTGTGTCCTTGAAACCTTATTACGTCTCACCATCCAACATGGCGTCTGTGCGAAATATTTCACTGGCATTCTATATCTCCGAAACTATTACCGATATCACCCTGAAATTTACTACGGTGATAAAGGGCACTAATAGAAGTTCACCTATGTGAATTTCAAAAACCTGTTAACTACAGAACGAACATGGCGGCCAAGCGAATTAGAAACATTTAAATATACTTTTCTCGCGATTAAGTTTTTATTTCTTGTGTTCTAATCAAGCGATCGAAGTCGAAGTTTGAATAATGAACCTACACAATAATCCTCATCTAATAGTACATAACTCTATGGCCTACATGTATTGAAATCCAACATGGCGACCATACGAAATATTTAGAGGGTTCTCATATCTATTAATCTCTGACAGCAATCAAACTGCAATTTTGTATGTTGATAGAGGCTATAATCATAAGTTCACCTATGGGACATTCAATAACCTGGTGAGCACAAAACATGGTGGCGACGCGAAATTTAAATATTAAAATGGACGTTTCTCGCGATTTAACCATCCAATCGCAGTGAAACTTGCTACGGCATGTGCTTATATAAATTTTAATCCACTGCATCTAATTTATTTTCATAACCACAAGATGGCGGCTGAATGAAATTTCACATGTCGTTTTTATTTCTTGTGTCCTAATCATGCGATTGAAGTTTGAATAATACACCTACACAATAATCTTCATGTAATAGTACAAAACTCTAAGGTCTATATATACAAATCCAACATGGTGGCTCAGAAGTAATGTTCTCCCCTGCTGTGTCCAAATTGCAGGATCAAATCATGGCGCAGCCAGTTGGCATTTGAGGGCGCACAAATGCGAGGAAGTCGTGTCAGTAAGATCTACTGGCTCGCTAAAGATCCACTTCGGGGCAAAATTTCGGCACCCCGGCTTCTCTAAATGCCGCAGTAGTTAAAGGGGACGTAAAACCAATAACATTATTATTATTAATAATATTATTATATCAACATTTTACAGTCAGTGTATAGTTTCGGTACTGGATAATTGTATCTGTGAGTCCATTGGAATGTTTGAACTAGGGATTGTGGACATGCCCATTGAGATAACCATACCGATACTCCATCACAGTCGGTGAATTCTCGGAACTCGCCGCAGAAATCAGAGCAACGTGCAAAATGGAATTCGTGGAATTCAATTCAAGTTGTATTTCGCGTTACTGGCGCACTGGGATAGGCAATGAAATAGCGTAGTATTCCATGAAAGACAGAGAATACACAATTTGTGGGGAACAACAGGTAGATAACCCCCTCCCCGCTTTACTCTATAATAATAATAATACATTTATTGTAGCCAAACTGGCCATTTAGTGTTTATGTACAGGAATTACAAGTCTTATTCACTACAGAATTTCACCAGCGATTCTATTCTCATCCTACAGTTAAATACATGGTATCTCTCACAATTGTCACCGCACCTCGCGCATATACAGTTCGTGAAAGCTCTGGGTGCTGCACAGCTTGTGGTGAAATCCGTGCACGGAGAGTCTTGTCACTGCGTGTCGTAGATCGTATCCTCCCTGCGTCCATTCACGGTTGGTTATGGCGTCAGTAAGGTAGAAATCATTCCAAATCTGGCGTTTCTTCTCATGTAGCTCCCTCAGTAAGTCTTGGTAGGATGTCGTCGCTAGTAGTAGGAGTTTCAGTCGCAGCTCTTCTATAAAGAAGGGCTCTCTGGTCAATTCATACACGATCCGTGAGGGTGTGTATTTCGAAAGACAGAGCAACCTTTTCAAGTACGTAATCATCAGCTTCTCTATCATTTTGAGGTTCGTCTTCTTCAGATATGTCAAAATGTTTTCCAATCCGTAAGTTGCAGCAGGTTCAACTTTAAGTTCGAACAGTCGTAGGGCTGTTTCCAGAGAAAGTTTCCTACCCTATATGGCTTCGGTAACGAAGTCTATTCAGACAGCTGTATTTAGAAGGAAGATGGAATGTGGTACAGTTTCTAGCCATGAGGTCTGCCACGTAGGGTTTCCACATTTTGATCGATAAAATATGGAAAACTTGCCTGAAAATAAGAGACTTCTCACAGGAATAGGGACACTACTGTTATAAAATCAATCGCTGCTCCATGCTTTATCTGCACGTTGTTCACTTTATTATAATAATAATAATTATTATTATTCTCCTCTCCGTTGCTATGGCCATTCAAAGAGCGCGTTTGAACTTGTTAGTTGGCCTGGTGGTTTTCGCCTTCTTATCCTCCCAAAATCGCTTCATGAATGCACTGTGTTGCATCTTGCGTTCTGTCGACCACTCGCTACCAGTTTTCTTTTTAGGTTTCCCCACGAATTTGTGCTCTCGTACTATTGCACCAAAGGCTCCACGATTTTCTATAATGTCTTCTGCGATATTTATTTCTTAACAAGTAGTTCCGTGAAGAACTAAAGCCTATTTTCAGATACCCTACTTATGTTAATTGCCACTATCAACATACAAAATTTCAGTTTGATTGATTTAATAGATTCGTAGACATTGAGAAACGACTAAATATTGCAGATGGTCGCCATGTTGGATTTTTATATATGTAGGTATTAGAGTTATGTACTGTTACATGAAGATTATTGGGTACGTGTAGTATTCAAACTTTAATCGCATGATTAGGACACAAGAAGTAAAAACGAGATTTTTAAAATTTCCCACAGCTGCCATCTTGTGGTTATGGAAACAATTGAAAAAAGTAGATGCCTGTGGATTAACATTTGTATAAGGATTTACTGTACCAAGTGTCACTGCACTCGGATGGTTAAATTGCGAGAAACGACCATGTGGATATTTATACTTCGCGTCGCCGCCATGTTGGATTTGTGATCACCAGGTTATTGAAAGTCTTATAGGTGAACTTAAATGTTCATAGACTCTATGATCATTAAAAAAAATCAGTTTGATTGCTGTAATAGATTCGTAGATATTGAGAGCCGTCGAAATATTTCGGATGGTAGCCATGTTGGATTGCTATATGTATAGGCTATGGAGTCATGTACCATTAAAGGAAAATTATTGTGTAGGTTCATTATTCAAACTTTCACTTCGATCGCATGATTACGACATAAGAAATTAAAACTTAATTAAAAAATTCGCATAGCCGCCATATTGAGGTTATGTAAACTATTGAACTAAATTAGATACCAGTGCATTACAATGTGTATAAACATTTGCTGTACCAAGTTTCATTGCGTTTGGATAATTAAATCGCGAGAAAAGTCTATTTAAAACTTTCAACTTCGCTTGGCCGCCATGTTAGTTTTGTAGTTAACCGGTTTTTGAAAGTCTCATAGATGAACCTCCAGTAGTGCCCTTTATCTCTGTACAAAATTTCAGAGTGATACCGGTAATAGTTTCAGAGATATAGAATGCTAGTGAAATATTTCGCACAGCCGCCATCTTGAGGTTATGTAAACAATTGAGCGAAGTTAGATGTCGGTGCATTACAATGTGTATACACATGTACTGTACCAAGTTTCATTGCGTTTAGTTGCTTAAATCGCGTGAAACGTCTTTTTAAATGTCGCAACTTCGCTTGGCCGCCATGTTGGTTTTGTAGTTACCAGGTTTTCAAAAGTCACATGTGAACTTCTAGTAGTTCCCATTATCACCGTACAAAATTCCAGCGTGAGATCTGTGATAGTTTCGGAGATATTGAATGCTGGTGAAATATTTCGCACATTGGCCATGTTGGATTGTGAGACGTAACAAAATTTGAAGGGCACGGTCGGAGTCGTCCGGAATAGTGCTATGAACTTACCGAGTTTCATTGAAATCGCTCCAGCCGTTTAGAAGTTATTAGGGAGGGGACGCACACACGCACACACACACACACGCACACACGCACACACAGAGTCATACACACGGACAAAAGGTGATCTCATAAGCCTATTTTTTCATAAATGAAAATAGGCTAAAAATCCGCCTTTGTTTCTTCTAGCCAGTTTATTTTGATCTCCTTTGAGTTGATTACTTCAAATAATCTTTTGGTTAGACTGTTACTGTCCATGGCCATAGAATTTCAGGCGGGCTTCGGTGGCGTAGTTGGTAGCATGCTGAGCTTCAAACCCGGCCGAAGTTGTCAGATTTTTTAAGAGCGTTAAAATCCCTCAGTATACCTTTCTTCGGAGGGGAAGTAAAGCCGGCGGTCCCATGTCTTAGATTTATGGCATGTTAAAGAACCTTCCGCTAATTACACCTGTGTGAAGCTAAATTAAGTTAAACATTTGACAAACGCTCTTAGTTTCTGAATTTCGTCGCCAGGAGCCGACTGCGATGGCATCTAGTAACCAAGTTCTCATCTAGTAGTCATTGACGGTGGCGTTTGGCGGCAATAGTAGGAAATACTTGAAAAAATTCAATGTCTGCAGTCCTTACTTGAATTGAAAACAGATAACACACACTAATACAGTCATCATAATTAACACCGGTTATCAGACAGATTCTACACACACCCAATGTACACGGGGCTACATTACCACGTTGTCGCAGCCCCTAAACTGAGGAACCAACCAACCAATCAGAATCAGGCGACTCTTGCATATCCAACTATACGGGCTTCAGGGAAGCAAGGTAGTCAATAGTTACTGAAACAGCAAGTTCTAAGCTGGAAAGTAGAAATTGCTACCCATGAACTTTCTGATGATTCGGGTTGTACAGTTGAGTATCCAGATCCAGTTCTTCAAGACCTTGGAACAATGTACTTGGAATCACGCCCGTATTCGAGACAATGATAGGTATGGTATTTACCTATCCTACTTGCCATTCATTGCCACTTGACAGAGTCGACCAACTCACTATGTTTGCTGACCTTTCCTTGTGCTTTGATTGGAGAACTTTGTTGTTAGGGATCGCAACATCAATTAAGGTGGCTTGCTTCATTTTCTTGCTGACAAGCACCAGATCCGGCCTCAATAGTTCGGTCCCAATAACAACTTGTAGATATTGTTTTCAAGGACACCCTCTGGCACATATCGGTAATACGGATCTCTCTTTTCTCCTACGTGGGCAGTACACTATCGCCGAACATTCGCCCGAATGTTTCGCCGAATGTTCGGGTGGGATTGTGACCACGAATGTAGACGAATGTGCAACCCGAACCACCCCGAACTAACCGAGTACACCATTGCCTAAGTTCGGCCGAACCATGCCGAACTCAATCGTGCGTATTCGCTGCAAAACATTCCCGCCAAACCCACTCATTGTGACGTTTATCGTTAGAACAAAACCTTTTTTTCTTCCAAAGATGTCAATTTTTGAAATTCCTATATTTTGGAAACTAGGAAGTTTACAAAAAAGTTTGTTTCACGTAAATAAATAGTCCTTACCCCCCTCTACTCCCAAAATAAGTTTCAAGTCTCTAGGACAAAATACTTAGTAGGGGGATGGTGGGGCTTCTGACGTCAGAGGGAGTGGTTGTGGGGGGGCTTAGAAACAACAGCGTTTCCTCATTAGACCACTCCATCAATAAATAAAGAAATCGCACAAACTAATAACTAACGATCACTGCACTGAATACTGTAGACAGAGCGCGTGCGTGGCTACACGAATGCAAGCGAGTGTGTACTGGCTCAAGTTAGTACCTGTCCGCGCTCGGCATTCGCCCTCGCTCGTCTCCTTTGATCCGTGTCGGTAGACCGCCAAAATAGCGAGCGCAGCCGAACACGAATGTTGGCGATGCGAACTACCCCGAATGTACACGAGTACACCGGGTACACTATCGTGCTCGTCTCAGTTCGCGTACATTCGGCGATAGTGTACTGCAGGCTATTATTAGAAGCTGCAACTTATCAACCAACTTCTCATGCAAGATTTTAGCAACTACATCATACATTTGTTTGTGCTCCGTGGCCAGGAAATGCCTACATGTAGATGTAGTATTGTTTCTTATCATCTTGTACAGCGGGATCTTTTACAATGAACTTGAGGTAATTCGTTGTTGTTGTTGTTGTTGTTGTTGTTGTTGTTGTTGTTGTTGATTATTTAGGAGCTTTGTGACATCGTGGTCATGTAGCTCCGTTTACTAGGATGTGTGTTGAAGTTGTCTAATAACCTGTGTCACTGTCATCCTACCTCAATGACAAGTACACACACTAGTACAGACATCACAGTAACGCAAGTTATCAGACAAAAACTATACACGCCCAAGTACACGGGGCTACATGACCACGATGTCACAAAGCCCATGAAAAATCAACAAAAACAACAACTGTATTGTGTATGTGTGTGTAATTTGTTTGATAACCTGTGAGTTTTTTGATGACTAAATTAGTGGGTGTATTTGTAATGGCGGCAATAGTTTGACAGGAGATGTCCATGGCTTTAATTTAGACACAGCCATGAATCGAACCTGGCCCAATGGCGTGACAGCCAAGAATGCTATACACTACGCCAAGAGGTATTCTACGTGTGTCTACTACAGAATTTTACGCTTCTACCGGGTCCGGACGGAAATGAGATGAGTTTCGATATGGTAAATAGTTTTATACGCCAGATGCTATTTCTGACAGCAACCTCTTCAGAGGAGTTAATAACAGATACAATGAATTAAGATGTATGAAACAGGGAAAGGCCCTAGAAAAAGGGTCGTAATTGCGCAGTAAATGTATCAGGTATTTGATTTTTTAAAACATATCCTGTAATACATTCATTCGAGTCCATTTGGGCCAAAATTTCGAGAGCATTTATTTCTATAAGTTTAAGTGCATGTTATTGAATCTAAGTGATTCTCAATATCCTCCACCTACTTATTACTAGTTTTAGGATGTTGGAGACCTATGAAATAAAAAAAATTGTTATTGTTATAACTCTTTGTCCTTTTCAAGGAGTATAATTGAATGTTGGTTGTAGTAGCTTGTTGAAATACAACGTGCTCTACGGATATTAAACATGAATATGAGGTGCCCTTTGCTTATGCTACCTCTGTAAAAAAATTCATTCAATTCGGTTTCACTGTGTTTGAATTAATATGGGGAATCGATTTGCACACATACATGGCCGCTATCTGCAAACTATTGGGCTGAAGACCTTGTAGTTCAGTCAAAAGATGCTTCCCACAAAAAGGTATGTTGTTGAAAAAATTTAGTAGAGATCAAATGATTAGGTTGGTCGTAATTTGATTTAAGCTTTTAATATTTGGGTGGCCACCATTACGTTTCCGTCAAAATGGCGGCGATATAAAACATGACACTGAGGTGCCATTTGCTAGTGCTACCTCTGTATCAAATTTCCTTCAATTAGGTCTTACCGTGTTTGAATTGATAGGGGGAGTTGATTTGTACACATACATAGCCGCCATATGCAAACTATTGGACTGATGACCTTGTAGCTTGGTCAAAGAACGCTTCTCACTTAAAGGTATGATGTTGCAAAATTTGGTAGAGATCAGATGATTAGATTGGTCGTAATTTGGTTCAAGACTTTAAGATTTGGGTGACTGCCATTGCGTTTTTGTCAAGATGGCGGTGATATAAATCATGGCACTGGAATGCCCATTGATAGTGCTACCTCTGTACCAAATTTCGTTGAATTCGGGTCGACCGTGTTTGAATTGATAAGGGTAACCGATTTGCACACATACATGGCCGCCAACGGAAAACTATTAGGCTGATGACATTGTAGTTTGGTCAAAAGACCGCTCGCCATATGACTATATGTAGTTGCAAAATTTGGTAGATATCGGATGATAAGGTTAGTCGTAATTTGATTTAAGCTTTGAACATTTGGGTGGCCACCATTACGTTTCCGTCAAGCTGGCGGCAATATAAAACAAGACACTGAGGTGCCCTTTTCTAGTGCCTGTACCAAATTTTGTTCAAATCGGTTTCACCGTGATTGAATAGATAGGGGGAATCGATTTGCACACATACATGACCGCCATCCGCAATGTATAGGGCTGATGACCTTGCAGTTTAGTCAAAAGATTTTTCATATTTAAAGGTATAATGTTGTAAAATTTGGTAGAGATCAGATGATAAGGTTGGTCGTAATTTGATTTAAGCTTTAAACATTTGGGTGGCCGCCATTACGTTTTCGACAAGATGACGGCGATATAAAACATGTCCCTGAGGGGCCCTTTGCTAGTGCTACCTCTGCACCAAAGTTCGTTCAATTCGGTTTCACCGTGTTTGAATTGATATGGGTAATCGATTTGCACACATACATGGCCACCATCTGAAAACTATTGAACTGATGACCTTTTAGTTTGGTCAAAAGACGCTCGCCATACGACTATATTGTAGTTGCAAAATTTGGTAGATATCGGATGATTAAGTTAGTCGTAATTTGATTTAAGTTTTGAACATTTGGGTGGCCGCCATTACGTTTCCATCAAGATGGTGGCGATATAAAACATGACACTGAGGCGCCTTTTGCTTGTTCTACCTCTGTACCAAATTTCGTTCGATTCGGTTTCACCGTGTTCGAATTGATAGGGGGGGGGGACAGACATTCAGGGTACACAGACTCACACACACACACACACATAGACAGACACACATTTTTTGGCCCTGTAGTGATCTCATAAGTCTACTTTCATTTTTTGCAAAAATCGAAAGTACGCTAAAAATGCATTTTGAAAAATGCTTACTTACTTTCTTAGTCGGTCCTCTTCTACCGGTTGGTGTCGAGGTTTCACAGAGAGATCTCCTTGCAATAGGCCTAATGACATACAGTCGAGCTTGGTTATAGTGAAGTATAAGAAAAACCTCTGTATTGGAAAGAAATGTCCTGGTCCCGTCATTTTTACGGTGAAAAACTCTATACAAGAAACTTTTTTTTACCTCTGTGTAAGTTGTGTTGGACTAGTTTACTTCTGTATAGGAAAGAAAGTAGGTTCATGATCTCTACATAAGAAAGTGGTGCCTCTTTTTTCCTGTTGTTTTCCCTGTTAACTCTCCACTTCAGACTACGTACTGTACTGTGCTGAATTATCCATACCTATTTTACTGTAGTGCATTGTTTCTGTTTTTAGGAGTAAACGCGCTACGGTATCATTACAATGTCTACTAAGCGGAAACAGTCTTCTTTAAGCGATAAACTGAAATTGATTGAGAAAAATGAAAGTATCTAACTGACTTACAATCTCCATACAAGAAAGTGGCTTGGATAAACATGGGTATAAGACAACCTGGGTAAAACGAAAACCTCTATACCTAGGTATAAGAAAGAATAATACTTTCCCTTTCAACTTTCTTGTAACCAGGCTCGACTGTAAAACTAAAAATATATATATATATACATTTTTTAAAATGTTTTCTGATTTTTTTAAGAAAAAAAATGCCCTGTAAAATTTATAACATACCCATGAACTGCATATTTTTTGCATTAGTTGTCTTTTGTTAAAGCTGCGTAATATACATAGGTTTTTTTTTTTTTTAAGTTTTGGCACCTTAGTTATAACTAGATTAACGTCATTGTCATCTTCATCTTCGGGATGAGATCATAGTCGCAGGGACTGATGTCGGGAGAATATGGGGGGTGATAGAGGACCTCCCAGCCTCAGCGATCCAACAATGCCGACACAACGCCTGCTGTGTGTGCCCTAGCATTGCCATGCAGAACGATGGGCGGTGTAACCATGTGGTGGCGCCGTTTCCATCTCAGAGCTCCTCGGAGATGGTCTTGCAGAAACGAACAATAGTACGCCGCATTAACGGTTTGCCCTCGGGGAACAGCATGGCAGCGCTTCCGTACCATTGAAGACGTTAAGCAGGCTGCCGAGCGCTCTCTTCGTGCCATCAATAGATTGGGCAGTGCCAACGGGATCCAACGACTTCCGCATCGCTGGGAACACGTTGTACGCAACGGTGGGGACTACATCGAGGGCCTGTGAAACTTGGAACCATCTAAGTGAGTTATTAATCCAGTTATAACTAAGGTGCCAAAATTAAAAAACCAACCCATGTAAAATAAGTCAATTTAGTAAAGTACATGTTAATATAATGATGACATTGTTTATATTTTAATCTTCCACCTGGCAAAACCTGAATTTTACAGTATTAGTCAAGCGCAAATAATCTGTCAGATTAACCATTGTTGTTGTTGTTGTTGTTGTTGTTAGGTAGTTAAGCCGAAGGCTGGTTGGATCCTCAAAAATTACCGCCGTTAGGTTATGTGAGTAGATACCCACAAAAACCCAAGGCAGCGCTATATTGAAATAATGTATACTGTATACTAATCTACATTAGGCTATATCGACTAGAAATAGAACTAATATTTGGCATTTCATTTAAATGTTGATTTTTTAAACTTGAAAGAAGGAAAATGTCCCATTTAAATGATAAAATGCACAATTTTGCGAAAATCAGAAAATTTTATCACGTAGATAATCAAATTAAGAAACTTCAATCTTAATACACTTGACCTACTTTATTGATATATAAAGAAACCACAGATTGATAAAATAATCTCACTATAACTGACTTATGGCCAACAATGCATATTCCAAATCAGTTTGGTGAAAGAAAATTGAAAATAGAATGAAATCCTTAATACAAACGCAATAGGGCGCAATATTATTTCCCCCTGTGGATCACACCTTGTCGGACGTGGTTTGGCGACCACGGGACCCTAGCTGAGTTCGGCATTACTTCCACTTACTTGTGCCTGTCGACCTCCCTTGGTCAACTTTTGTTCTTTCCGACCCCGACGGTATTAGGGCTTTGGGTGTGAGTAGAATCTGTCTGATAACTAGTGTTAATTGTGATGACTGTATTAGTGTGTGTTTCTATTTCTCAATTCATGTAAGGACTGCATACTTTTAATTTTTCAAGTAGTTCCTACTTTTTGCCGCCAAACGCCACCATCAACAACTACTAGTTCAGAACTTGGCTACTAGACGCCCCCACAGTCGGGTCCTGGCGACGAACGTAGAAACCTGAGCGTTGTTTATATTTTTAACCTAATTTAGCTTCACACAGGTGTAATTAGTGGAAGGTTTTTTTAAATGCCATAAATCTATGACATGGGACTGCCGGCTTTACTTCCCCTCCGAAGGAAGGCATACTGAGGGATTTTTAACGCTCTTAAAATATCCGACGATTTCGGCTGGGGTTGAACCCGCGATCTTGGGCATAGAAGCTCAGCATGCTACCGACTACGCCACCGAAGCCGCAGTTCAAAGACGGTGAAGACTGTAGTCTTTGCCTACTTTCCTGGAACCTCATTCTAGTAGTCTACTGTTAAGAACCCAGCAAAGTAAGTAAGTAAGTAAGTTACTAAGAAATGAAATGCACAAACAGGAAATATCCCCTTACTCTTGGAAACATAAAAATAATAAAATAAACCTAAGGAATATTTAAAATGCAATTATTATTATTTAGCGTATGATGCTTACAAGACAGGAAAGAATTATATACACTATTTACAATAAACACTATTCACAGCATTAGGACCATCTCTTCAAATTTGGACAGGAAGGTCTGTAATCCACGCAATTGCATAAGGAGTTGCTGAGTGGAGATCATCCAAGGCGCCGGGATATGAAAACAGAGGACACTCCTGCACAATATGCTCGATAGGCTGCATTTCGAAACCACAGTCACATCGGGGGGAATCTATCCAACCCCACTGGTGTAGGGCTGCAGCAGTTCGACCAGTACCACATCGGATTATGTTGAGCCTTGACCAAACTGCCCGGGGAAGATTAAAACCAGCAAGTCTTGTGGTGGGGTCACTGATTTGAAGTAGGCCGCAATAAAAAACCTAAAGAAAATGCTCTGCCTTACAATATTAGAGAAAAATGTAAAAGAAAAGGCCCTAGTAAGTTTTGCTGTGAAACAGCTTCACATGAAAATGTATACGTTATACTAAAAACAAGTAGTTCCGCGAGGAACTCGACAGCCTATTTTCATATATCCTACTTATGTTAATTGCCACTATCAACATACAACATTTCAGTTTGATTACGGTAATAGATTTGTAGATACCGTCTAAATATTTCGAATGGTTGTCATGTTGTATTTTTATACTGTATATGTAGGTCTTAGAGTTATGTACTATTACATGAAGATTATTGTGTAGGTGTAGTATTCAAACTTCAATCGCATGATTAGGTCACAAGAAATAAATTCGAGTTTTTAAAATTTCGCTCAGCTGCCATCTTGTAGTTATGTAAACAATTGAACTAACTTAGATGCCAGTGCAATACAATGTGTATGAACATTTGCTGTACGAAGTTTCATTGCGTTTGGATGTTTCAACTTCGGTTGGCCACCGTGTTCGTATTGCAGTTAACAGGTTTTTGAAAGTCTCATATGTGAACTTCTAGTACCTTGGTTGAATCCTTAAACAGAAAAAGGAATAGTTTTGTTGGCCATTTGATTCATCATTCTGACTGATGCACCACACTCTTCGAAGGGAAGCTAGAAGGAAAGAGGAGTCGAGGAATACCAAGGACTCAAGTTATAGACAGCATTAAAGGCAAACACACTTATTGCAATTTGAAACTACAGGCCACAGAAAGAAGACGTTTTGGAAGGCATACATGTCACCCACCAACCTAGCGGTCGAGGAGAAGAAGAAGAAGATAGGTGAACTTCTAGTAGTGCCCTTTATCACCGTACAAAATTTCAAGGTGATATCAGTAATAGTTTCGGAGATATAGAATGCCGGTGAAATATTTCGAACAGCCGCCATGTTGGATTGATGATAAGTAATAAAATTTTAAGGGCATGGTCGGAGTCGGCCGAAATGGTGCTATGACCTCAGCGAGTTTCATTGAAATCGCTCCAGCCGTTTAGATTTTATTAGGGAGACACACACACACACACACAGGAACAAAAGGTGATCTCATAAGACTTTTTTTTTTCATAAATAAAAATAGACCAACAATTGAGATGCAAAGTCATTGATTAGATGAGTAAAATGTAGCATCTGTGCTCGTCTAGAATGGGGAGAACATCAGTGGCCTGTGCTCCACAGTTTGATAACTTCTGCTCTCTGCGCGTCTTTTAGGTACTAGGTATATCGCGCCTGGAGGACTCGATCTAAATGAACATAGATCCCTAAAGTGTGCTTGAAAGCGATCTTAGTTCAGCTTTTATAAGTCTCATTTCCTCCAAGCATCTGGTTAGCATATGAATACACCCGAGGTGCCCTGAGCCTACTTAGAGCCAAGCAGATTGAAAGGACCAAGTGATTATTCTATTAAAAGTTTGTTGCTTCAAGAGAGATGAGGCTTACGCGTTCAGCCAAGCGTAACACAGGAAGTACTTCCAAGTTACATGTAGCTTCAGAGAGATGATGTGATAGCTACTGTCAAAAAAAAGAAAAAAAAAGAAGCAAAACCAATTTCATACAGGCCATGGAGACCCTGGAAGTAGTGGAAGGTAGAGGCTTCCACCCTTTGTTACTTCTACACTAGAAGGGATGGAGTTGTCAGCTCCACGCCCGACCGCATTTGCTCCCAGGAATTACCCTAGTACTCATTTCTGGTGTAGGCTAGGTGAACCCCAGGGCTAATTGCGTTTCCGCAGTAACCAGTATAGGGCTTGGAAGTAGTATTTAAAAGAAACTGAATCTAGACCTAAATTCAAGTACTGTGTGAAGTCTATTATAATAGTGTTAGGTGCCACCCCCTAGTGGCACTTACGTTAACTCGATTACGGTGGGCGAAAAGCACAAACACAATTGTTCCTTTAACGAAATATAATTTATTACAGGCCTACAAACATACACAGTGCACACACATACACACACTGAGTCTAACCTCAGAAAACACTACTAGTCACTATTAGTTTCCACATTTACAATCTACCACTGTCCTCGCTATTTATGCTCTCCCTGTCCGTGAGGCGTTACAGTGTTCCAGCTTACACTCACACGTACAGTCTACACAGGTACTCTACAGTCTTGTCCCTGCCACGTCACTTACTTCCAGAGTCCTCTTGCTGCTCCTTGTGCGCTGTTGCTCGTCCCGTGTCGATCCCACGACCACGCCTTCCACGAAGCACCGCGACACCTCCAAGCACTAACAGTCCTGACTCAAAGTTGCACCCTGGCAGTGAGGCTTCCACTCTGTTACCGTAGACGTCCAGTAATAATCGCTGTACTGCTCCGTACGCACTCACTCGACAACACTTCAGTACACACTAGCACTGACCAATACTGCCCAATACACTGCAATACACTCCCATACACAACTGCCTCCTCCCCAATGTACTGCTTGACGGGGTAGTTCTAAGTGAGGGGGTAGTTTAGAAAGGCAATTAAGTTATTACACTGTGCACAACAGCTGCGTCACGCGGTCTACTGCGAGACGTGGGCAGGCGAGCTAACGGGAAATCCGCTATTGTCAACGTTGAGCATTAGCGCTCAGCTGACGACAAGAAGCAATAAAACAATAAACAGTAAGGCTAATTCTATGTCCTACCTAAAGGGGAATCTAGTAGGGTAGGATCTTATTAGCTAAATAAATAAAAGAATAAAACCAGTGGCTTCTAGTGTTTCTGAATTTAATGTGTACCTCGATCTTGAGGTACACTGGCAAATAGCAGTTCAAATGATAATCAATAAAAATAATTACAGTCCAAGCACAGGGGGATGTGAGTGTAGTGAGGTGGTGAGTGTAGTGATCGCTTGAGACACTTACCCATTCAGCCAACAGCAGAGGTTCGTCACGTCGGTAGCACTAAGACAGACTGAGTGATCGAATGATCCTGGGTGTTTGACCTCCGGGATTCTTATAGGTTTCGTGTGCTAGGTCGGCGGAATCCTTACATTCCTACCGAGTCGTAAACCTTTCCCGGGTCGTTGCCTGGGCTACAAGGCTACCTGGGTTCATGTATGTGTTATTTATTAGTCTTGTAATTTATAGGTTGTAATTTATAGGTTTTTAGATTAAATGTTTAGAATTTTGATTTGTTGGAGATTTTATTTAGGGGATGGGGGTAGCGTACCCTAGGGGTACAACAACCCCCTTTGTAGGGTTAGTTATCGTCCTCGATAACTGGACGAAGACGTGGGGGTGGTTTTTGCAAAATAGGGCATCTTCTTCTCTCTTGATATTCTTCTATCTTCTGTTCTTCTCTTCTTTTCTTGTTTCAATTTAGCTCGTAATTGTATGGGTGGTGTCGTAGGGGGTGTGTGGGTAGCCTCGTGGAAGATAGGGGTGAGTCAGGGGGTAGATATGAAATTATCAAGATGTAGTAATCGTCGAAGGTTGAAGGCTGTGTATAGGTGCCTTCTATTGATTGTGCGTCCGGGTGTGCTCAGCGATCATGTGTAAGTGTTTATGGTGAGGGGAACAATATTTCTTTACATATATTCTAAAAAATTCAACAATGATTCGTGAAGCTTACTTGTTTTCATAATACATCTTTTACTTGGCGGGATATAACAGTTATCCCTTTTGGTATTTGTAATATAATGACACAATAAATTGTGAAACAAAACAGTACATATATCATAAACATTTCAATATCATCAATTTAACTAAAGGGGTGCAGGAACACAACGAGAGGAAAAAAACATCCGAGGGTTGGGGGGAGGCTATAATATATATATATATATATATATAATTAACGTACCTCCGGTGTGGATGAAAAACTGCCCTCGCGTGCCCTGCACTTGTGTAAAAGGGATAGAGTGGAGAGAAAGAATGAAATAAATGTCGCAGGGTGTAATTTAAGGGTTAAATTTTAGAAGTGTTTTATTGTGGGGAAGAAATACGACATTTTTACAAAGGGGAGTTTAAATAATAGAAAGGAAAAAACAACGTGTAACATAAAACAATCCATATACCCTTATATCTTCGCAATTTTATCTAAATAATATCTACAATTTTAAATATTTTCCAGAAAAATTTTCATGCTATCATACCATTTGTAAGTATTAAAAATAAAACAAAACTCTATTAATTAGACCAATATTCTATAAAAACAAACCCAAATTCTCTTAATAATATTAATATTCTATAAAAACAAAACCAAATTCTCTGAATTATATTCTATCACTACTGTCGTTGCGCAACTATATCACTGTTAATATTAATTTCTATGTTCGTTAACACTACGGCGAGTGCACTCTAACTTAATATCTAAGCATAAACTATTATCTATGACCTGCAGGTTATATATTACCCGTCTATTATATTGCTATTGTATGACTCGCTCCCTGTGGGCAAGCGAAGTCATCTTGGCTTCACAACTCGTCCTTTACAGAAATAGGCGCGAGTTGTGTGGCCGTAGTGCACCTCTCATTATAGGTGTCAAATCATTTGTTGATCCGACCTCCAGCGGAGGATATCCCACAGGTATATCTCCACTGCGGTTCGGATGTGAGCTTGGAAATATGTATTTTGTGTGGGGGGGACTGTGTATTGGCCGTGTGAGTGAGAAATGTGGGGTCGGGAAATTTGTGGGGTACAAAAAAACATATTGTCAGTGCATTCAACTCGTAGCCATCTGTGGGGATCCATAATACACATATAAAACCATTATTTTAGAGGGAATCTACCCTCGTCCTTTGTGGGGTGAACCTGTGGAGGCATATAGAGAAACAGTACCTTTATCAAATAAATCACATTTTATCCCTGTCATTATTAATTTCGGCGGGCGCCCAAAATGGAGCTACTCCCGAAGCATGTGCGCAAATTGTGCACCACCTTGTGCGCTGTGTCCGGTGTCGGCGCCTCAGGTTTTCAACCTGCGCTGAAAAGTACATACATATTTATGATTATAAAGCATAGATTTCTAATTATTATTGGCCATTTCTTATGTACTTTCTTTATACCTTTGTATACCTCTCTATTTGGTACATACATTCGTCCTTATTTTCTATACCTTCGCATTTCCTTATTCTTATTCATCTGTCTCCTAAATCCTTGTACTACTTCAACCTTTATTACTTATCGGCTATATCTTTGTATTTCTTTATTCCTTCTTACTCATTATTTCTTATAACTTCACCTTACTTTATTCCTATTCTTTCCTTCCTATATCATTGTGCTACTTCATTCTTTTTTTCTTTATGGCTATATCTTTGAATCTCATTATTCCTTCGTATTCACTTTTTGCTATAACTTCACTTTACTTTACTCCTATTCATTTCTGTCCTATATCATTGTGCTACTTCATTCTTTATTTCTTTATGGCTATATCTTTGAATCTTATTATTCCTTCTTACTAGCTTTTTCCTATAACTTCACTTTACTTTACTCCTATTCATTTCTGTCCTATATCATTGTGCTACTTCATTTTCTATTTCTTTATGGCTATATCTTTGAATCTCATTATTCCTTCTTACTAGCTTTATCCTATAACTTCACTTTACTTTATTCCTATTCATTTCTGTCCTATATCATTGTGCTACTTCATTTTTCATTCATTATTGTATACACCTTTGTATTTCTTTATTCTTTCTTACTCATTATTTCCAATAACTTCACTTTACTTTATTCCTTTTCATTTCTGTCCTACATCATTGCTCTACCATTTCCTTTATCCAATATTGTCTATGCCTTTTTAATTCATTGCGCTATTGGCCCTTCCATTGAAGGACACTCATGTGAACGGTATGGACCGTTCCTATATATTATCGTCCCTTCCTTGAAGGACAATCTCGTGAACGGTATGGACCGTTCCTATATATTATCGTCCCTTCCTTGAAGGACAATCTCGTGAACGGTTTGGACCGTTCCTATATATTATCGTCCCTTCCTTGAAGGACAATCTCGTGAACGGTATGGACCGTTCCTATATATTATCGTACCTTCCTTGAAGGACAATCTCGTGAACGGTATGGACCGTTCCTATATATTATCGTCCCTTCCTTGAAGGACAATCTCGTGAACGGTATGAACCGTTCCTATTTATTATCGTCCCTTCCTTGAAGGACAATCTTGTGAACGGTATGGACCGTTCCTATCGGGCTTACGCATTTTCGTAAGACTGCATTCGGCGCTTATATATTGCCATTAAAGCAATAATAATATATCCCTCTCCCTGGGGCACAATAATATCTGTAACCTCGGCCAGGGAGAGAATCGTAGATTCGTCGTATAATTCGAGTATTGTATAACATGGGTGATACCCTCCGGGGGTACCAAAAAAGAGATCATCGGTGTTAGATACCTCGGCCCGCGGGATCATATATTCATTATTTCATTATTTCATTATTTCATTTGAGTATTCTATCATTTCATTTCTTATATTCTGTCACTATTCCCTTATTTCATTGTAGCTTTTCATTATCATATTCTGTCACTATTTCCTTATTTCCTTATTTCCTTAATTCATTATTCCATTTCATCATTATTCATATTATTCATCCTCACCTGCCGCTGCAGGACTTTGCTCCCGCTGTAGAGCATTTACTTAGCCTTATATGCTAACTAACGTCAAGTCATAGGGGTCGTCTTGGGAAGGAGGAAGTATCCTGTCCGATGTGGGGGTAGTTTATTCCCTCATCGAACCATCAAGCCTCCATCCGCAGGTATAGTTTAGACGACGTTAGGGCATAAAAAATGGGTATAACGGACCCTATGCCAGGGGATACAGGTTATGTACTTCCTCTAACATAGGCGCTTGCTCGCCGTAACACGTCACCACTATGACCTCTCGTCGGTCGTCAACGTTAAAGTCCTATTATGTCAGGTCCTGGGCTATCCTTGCCGTCAGTCCTGGGTACAATTTACCAACTCATCAATATCTATTTTCTCATGGAAAATAGTTTCACATCTATTAAAGTGAACCTCCGTGCGCAAACCATGAAAAGCAAGTGTCAAGCGGTATTGTGTTGTGTATGATGTCATAGTCATACGGGGGGGGGGGGGAACTGTGGTGGTACAGTGCACTTTCAATTGCGCCTGGCTCGTCGGATATCCAGCTAATGTCAGCTGCGTATTATTCCTTTTCACATGTTAGTAGGTAAGCGAAGGATGGGAATGGGATTTCCGTGTTAATGGGCAGTTGTAAGTATGTTAAAATTTGTAAGTATTGGTAACGGGATGGTAAGAGATGTCCAAGGAATCGTGGTCCTACGGGGATGTATGGAAACGTTAAGTGGTAGGAATCCTCGACCGGTGTGGGTGAGGATTTTATTGTTTAGGATCTGGGTGTTCAGCGTGGTTGTTAGGTACCGTGCTGAAGGATTTAGGGTAGCATTTATGCTCTGAATTGACATGCAGGGTGAAAACATTGGTTATGAAAGTGTAACATAGCATACACTGGTGTTAGCGGGTTAAGCCTGGAACGCTAAGCTGTTAGCTCTAAGGTTCCGAATGTTGATTAACATATAGCCACGAGCGATAAATCATGGTGTACACCCTGGTAATTGCATGATTACCAAGTGCCGTGCATTAATAGGGGAGAATTGTACAAGTGTTATCTGTATAGTGTTTAATATGTATCTTGGGAGGTAGATGTGCTTTGCGGCTTGGACACATTAGTCGTAATATATGGCATCTGGAGCCATAATAATAACATGAGACTGCTGTCCATACTCGTAATATATGCACTAGACTTATATACTATAAAGTATAGATTGAAAAACTGGTCATCTAGGATTATTATATAATATAATCCCTTAACTAGAGGTACTGTCTAGAGATACTGTCTAGAAATACTGTCTAGAGATACTGTCTAGAGATACTATCTAGAGATACTATGTATAGATATTCTAAACCAGGTTATATTGCAGCGCACTCTATGTGTGTCGTAATTCCTTCCTATATGGAGGCTGATCGCTGCAAAAAAAATATTCTATCCACCCTACGGAAATGTGGGGGATTCATAAGTGTGTATTGCCATTCTATTAGTTGGGAGGATGGTATATGTGAATGCCATCTATATGTTAAACAAGGCTATAAATTCCACTACATGTGGCGTTTTAATTGTGTAGTGCAAGAGGGGTAAAATGCACGGGGGGGGGGATATTAACGTGCTATTGCTTGAAATAAGTTTGCTCGTCCAAATCTGGAAGAGAATATTTTGTATAATATTGCCGTACCGCAAATAAAATAAATTAAAACCTTCTAATTGGGAAGTGGATTTATATATTTATATGGTCACGGAGACATGCTCGTGTTTCCCTATGTTGGATGGCGTGTCTATATAAGGGTGTATTTGAGGGCAAAAGTGTATTAAAGCCCGCTGCGAGATAAAATACGGTGTATTTTGTGTGACGCGGCGCTGTGTGAATATCACCGATAATACTGGCTTTTGGCCGTAAAATATGCTATCCCGGTGTTAAGTATTGAGGGATGATGGGGGTGAACTATAATAAAAATATTTGGTTACCCTGCTTTGTGTAGTGTATTCCGACAATTATATGTCTCGCTTCTAGTGTCGTTTGAATCTAGCGCGCGAGATTAGGCCTGTATTCATTATGGCTGCTTGCTAGTTACCCGTCACGTGGGAGGCGTGTCTGGTGATAACGTGTGTAAAGGGGAGTTATCAGTTATCGCTACTGTGAGGCGTGACCTGAAACTTTGATTGGCTGGCGGGCTGTAGTAGCTCCTGTTTATCGTGGCGATATTCTGATTGGACCTGAGCCTCAAGAGTGGGTGTCAAGCACGAGGCTTTGTTATTGTTCTGTAGATGAACTGTCACAAGCACGTGTTATGTGTCTAATGTAATAGTTATCATCGTTTTAAGCTACACAGCCGATGTATTATGTAATCTGGGTGGAGGGCATTAACTGTCCGTCCGTATATTGGGACGCTACGCATGTCCTTCTATTGCGGAATCCTAATGGGATTACGCTGTCATCATATCGTACCTAAATGTGGCAAATGAGATGTATATAACTATTGTGTTTTTTGTATAGTATTTATGTAATATGCTGGAGTGTGTTATACATGTCCGGAAGCATATGGCGCATTCCTGTGGCTGTAAAAATTCTGGGTGCTACTATGTAGAAAAGTGTTTCAGTGGTTTGCACTTGTCTACTCCGGGAAAATGAAAAATAATGCAGGGCGCATTAATATGCTGGGTGCCCATCTATAGACAAATGTTTCTGTGCTTTATTTCCCCTTCCTGTGGGAAAATGGAAAATGGCGTCTATAGAATATATTTATTTATTCTGTATTTAATTCACAAAGTGTATTAATTGTACTGGGAATGTGTGGACGCGTGTAGCGATTCCATGTGAGTGTAGCAATGTGGGGTGTCACCCTGTAGGAAAAGTGTTTCCGTGGTTTACCCCTGTCTACTCCGGGAAAATGAAAAATAATGTAAGGTGTAGTAATATGTATGTTCACAGTGAATATTGCATTCCGCATGTTGGATTGTCCGTGGATTAGCATAATGGGCTACCTTCATCGGGCATCCAGCTGTATGGCAGTGAGAATTATACAGTGTATTCTACTAACCGGATGTGTTTTTGTGAATATAATGTATTCCTATTTCGTATATGCTGTTTGTGAAATCAAGTGGATATTTATTCGTTATATATTAAAGAAAATCATCGGGCCTTTATTAATCTTTATCTATAAAATTCGGCATGATTATGTCTATGGTCGATACTCATTCCTTATCGTGATCCCAGGAGGGTAGGCAAACACCTGCTCTTGACTCGATTTACGCCTTAGGAAAACGTGGAATAGCTATTGAACATTTAACGTATTTATTGCCGAATATATTTACATCTATACGCTCACGGCTGATATCTATCCTATAGTGTTTTGACCCAGGAAAGTAGGCAAACACCTGCTTTAGACTTTCTCACGCCTTAGGTCTACTATAGGACATTTATGGGCCATGGCGTTATTGTGTTACTAATGGACATATATATATATATATATATATATATATATATATATATATGTATGTGCCAAGTCGTATCACGTTGCCTCAAAACGAAAATATGTAAATTTACTGTGTCCAACTGATGATCGTAATGCAAATTGTTTATCTGCTGTGTAGATGTAAATTAGAGGGGATCTATGCAAGGATTTGTGGTCTTGTTGGAGCCTTGTGGCACTTATGAAAATATGAAATTATTTATAAAATATCATTTTGTCATATAGTAGACACGTATGAACAGCTTGTACTTAGCGTAATGATGATAAATGGGTTCCTGGGTCGACTGTGAGAGGTATAGCCCCAAGCACCTAGACATAGCTAGGAGTCCAGTCGGTCGTTGGCTAGGATGAGATGATTATAATTATAATTGTAATTTAAATGAGGTCCCTAGATCGTTGGCTGAGATGAGTCGCTTCATATGAAAACTGTTCATTTTGTCTGTCTTTATGACGGTACTTGGTGGTCAATTCCACTGTGATTTAGAAAATAAATATTTAAAAGATCCCCTGTGAGGATAAAATATGTGGAACAGAGTATGTGTTAACGTCATAAGCGCTGTGTATAACATGTGAGTCGTGGATTACTGGCGTCTCGGGTGTCGATAATCTGTATACGCAAGCATCCGGCCTTGCATTCAGAGCACGATTCATTGTCTGTGTGGAGTCCACCTTGCTTAGTAGCTTATGTGAAGTGAATTGATATGTATGATTAAAAACACCTTATGGATTACAGTGTATGGGATATGTAATATGCGTAAGTATACGTTAACCTTATTCCCAGTGTTACCTAAGTGTGTGTTCAGCTGACCTACATATGCTGATGCTGTGACGGTATGATAACCTGTGTTATTGTGTTGTGGTGGTGCTAGCGCAATTGTGTGGGGAATGATACTAAGTGTCGCTATATTCTGTTATGAGTATTAATCTTCATTGGCCTACAGTGAAATCCGCTAACCTGTGTTTTATTGTGTATATTGCTATGTCTTTGCGAAAGGTCGTTAATCTGCATGAGTGTATAAGTATTGCGTTTCATTATAGAAATGCCGCTAACCTGTGCTCCTGTATGTGTTAGGCCATTGTGTGTATGCACTGCGGCTATCCTGTGTTATCGTGTTGTCTGTAATTCGGTATGTGCTTTCGCTATTATTGGAATAATGGCGTTCGTTATAGAGATCGTATTATATATTCCGTAATGTATTATATTTGGCCCTATGTAATAACTTATTGGCCTATTCCGGATAATGTAGTGTATCGGCCTGTCATCCCGCCTTAATATGGGGTGACTGCTGGCATCCGTGCACTTTCTAAAATTGTCCAAGTAAAATATTGTGTATTAATCTCTTAGAAGTGCTCATTATCCATGGGAGTGTTAGTTCCTCTAGTGTTATGGGAAATATATGGAACCGGCTAACATTTATCACATCTATCGGGATTGGTTATCGGTCGCTGCCGAATGTATATATATATATATAAACAATCAAGTTATATATTGGTGTACCTCAATTGTGTTCTGTCATTATATATATATGTGTGGGGGAAGGGCACGTCACTGTATAGTCCCTTATGACAGGTGAGGTGATCTTCAATCGGTCGCCTAATGTTCGTGACCGTGTGTGAAAATCTAAATGCGATTAAGTAGGTAAAAATGTGCGCTATTTATAAGTTTGTATTAATGTGAAGTGTGTAGACATCTTCCTATGGTAAAGGAATCCTTCTGTGGTTTGCCATGTGGCCTCCATGTGTGTTATTGACCCTTTGTATCGCACGGCCATGTATGAGCGTGGTGGTCTACGTGACTGGACGGAAAAGACTGTCGCTAGGCAGGGATCGTGTATGGCTGACTGAGCATTCCGTCTCTTGTTACTTCCGTATGTTAGGACATAGAATTGACCTCGTTTTCCGTGCACTGTGTATGACATATGCGAGATCCTGTCTACAATATATTGTCTGCAAAAACATTTATGCACTTTACATATTATAAATATAGAACTATTATTAATAATGTTACGTCGGTATCTCCTATGTGGAATTTTACAATTAAATACTAATTATGTTGTGGGGCCAAATCTGGATTGGTGTTGACCACTATTTCAGGTTGTGGTTACTAGATGCCACATTGCACTTGGCGCTATTGCCAAGGTTTATTTGGCGTACCTTGTCTATGGGGACCTATGGGAAGTATACGGCATATGTACTACTAAATATATATCTAGCCGTGTTCTATCTGAAGCTAGTGTGTGTGAACAAAATTCATTATTTTATAAAGACATAGTACACAAGAAATATAACCTGGTACACATTATTATATCACTTATAACTAAACATGCAACTTATAATTAAGCTTCGTATCATGCAGTGTTGGGAACTGTCGGTGACTGCCAGCTGAGAGCATGGCTACTAAATGCCATAGCGCGTAGGGCGCTTGTTTTAATTTATATGTTCCTGGGTTCAAACTATTTGTGGGAAAAATACATTTTTACTCCCTAATAATGGTGATTAAATACTTTCGTTTCCTATGGGTCTGGGGACTGGGGAAACGTGGATATAGCCTATGTGGGACTGCTGCGAGCGGATCGTACCTCGACATTTCTTATCTTCTACTGACACCTAAATATGGTGCTTGAAAGAAAAATTGGCTATAAAAGCGAGTTATGTTATGCGTAAGGCTATTACGTGGTCTGGTTTACTGGTATTATAGTTAAGTGTGCCTTTAATTATGTAGAAATGACTTGTTATGAATTGGGAATTTCAATTTTTATCTATCTCAAATAATGGCACCGTCTCCCTCGGATTGCCAAAGCGGCTTTCGCACCTGGTATCCACTTAAGGGATGCATTCTCCGTACGAGGCGTTTGGAGAAGGGTGATCCTAGGTTTATGTAGCCTAACTTCTATTCTGGGGATCGTGATTGGAATGGTGCGGTGAATTAGTGTGGCTTTTCGGCGTACTTTAGGACTGTTGCTAGACGAAATAGGCGCTAAGGTCCTAGGGCCTAATGGAAGCGTGGGGATGGAACTGTTACCATGCGGCATAGAGACTGTGTCTGCGTGTGTCTCGTTCCCCATAGCGAGCTTTGGATGTGGCATGGCCACGGCAGACTCCTTCCTAATAGGAGTGGGCATTAGGGGAATGGATGTGTTAACTACTTTTGGTGCATTGTCTGTATTGACCACTTCCATTGGGGTAGGTGGATGTGGTTAAGAGCTCAAATGTAAGAAAGTGTGCCTAGAGCTGAAGGAAACGCTGCCATATCTCGGCGTATTGCCGGGTGAATGCCCTGGCCTGTTCCGTTACTGTCGCGGTGGCAGTATTCACCTTGAGGTGTGAGAAGGGGCAGTATAGCTGCGTGAATTTAATTATGTGTCCACAGGGGTGGAAATGTATGCTGCTATTGGTTTATACTGAGCATGTTATTGTGTGGGGCAAAAAATTTTACTGATTATGCCCGCTGTATTTCCTACTGGGAAGTAATTCTGTACATCTGTATCAACTGGGCGCTCAGCCGCCGATATTCGGCTATGAGCCGTGAGAAATGGTTATCCAGCCTCACATATTGCGCCTTAATGTGTTGAAGGTGTGCTGTATAATTGAGGTGCCCATAGACCCTGTCCATTTTGGCATGCATCCTCAGTGTTTTCGTTTTTCCTGTAGCACCCTGTGGATCGTGTGTAGACTCCGATGTGCCCGGGTGAGGAGTGTTTTACGCCTATCGGTAGGGGCGCGGATGTACCTAATCTGTGCCGCACTTACCCTTGTCTGCATCGCTTGGATGCGGAATTGCACCTTTAGCATTCGGCTTTGCCGGCTTCGTACAAGAAAAAAGAATAGCTCGGAACTTCTATTTGTATTGCTATGGTGTACCCTCCCTTGTAAAGTAGGCGTTTCGACATGAGGTGCCATGGTGTAAAAAAAAGGGGTAGTAAATGAAATATTATTATTACACTACTAAATAAGGTACTGGGGATCGAACTGGGTGGGCAACTAACTAATGTGACCCTATATGAACTATATAGTGTGGGCGTAACAAATTTGGGGTTTCAAGAGGCTGATTATTTTATAAGGGTGGCGTTAATGAACGTATCTCTGTTAGGGCGGGTCCGGGTGGGTATACAAATCTTACTGAGGTTTTAGGGATCTTTTCCGCGGAGATGCGTTGTTTGCGCCCCCCTTAGACGTTGTTTTAATACAACGTCGCGGTACCTAGCGCTTCCACCATTTGTAAGGTTCCTGTTAGGGAGGCCTGTACAAATAATTAACCTAAGGGGTGAAATTAGTCTAAACAGGGGGCGAGCTTGGCAAATGCTGTAAGAGGTAGGGAGTATTTAGAGAACTGAGCTCGACAGTGCGATCAGCAAGGAGAACTCCCCAATGTACTGCTTGACGGGGTAGTTCTAAGTGAGGGGGTAGTTTAGAAAGGCAATTAAGTTATTACACTGTGCACAACAGCTGCGTCACGCGGTCTACTGCGAGACGTGGGCAGGCGAGCTAACGGGAAATCCGCTATTGTCAGCGTTGAGCATTAGCGCTCAGCTGACGACAAGAAGCAATAAAACATTAAACAGTAAGGCTAATTCTATGTCCTACCTAAAGGGGAATCTAATAAGGTAGGATCTTATTAGCTAAATAAATAAAAGAATAAGACCAGTGGCTTCTAGTGTTTCTGAATTTAATGTGTACCTCGATCTTGAGGTACACTGGCAAATAGCAGTTCAAATGATAATCAATAAAAATAATTACAGTCCAAGCACAGGGGGATGTGAGTGTAGTGTGGTGGTGAGTGTAGTGACCGCTTGAGACACTTACCCATTCAGCCAACAGCAGAGGTTCGTCACGTCGGTAGCACTAAGACAGACTGAGTGATCGAATGATCCTGGGTGTTTGACCTCCGGGGTTCTTATAGGTTTCGTGTGCTAGGTCGGCGGAATCCTTACATTCCTACCGAGTCGTAAACCTTTCCCGGGTCGTTGCCTGGGCTACGAGGCTACCTGGGTTCATGTATGTGTTAATTATTAGTCTTGTAATTTATAGGTTTATAGATTAAATATTTAGAATTTTGATTTGTTGGAGATTTTATTTAGGGGATGGGGGTAGCGTACCCTAGGGGTACAACAATATTAAGGTACAGTGCTATTTCTTGTCTCATATTCGCCAGTTTATTTACGCGAACATATGGTACGGTGCGTTTTCCATGTCGGTAATTAATATAGAAGGATGCTGTGCTGCTAACTTCTAGACGTAGATTCAAAAATTTCTTACATATGTCATAGTATTTCCTTGTTACCGTAAAGTTTCGTGCTGATTTTGTCTCTGTGTTTGGGATTGTAACTACAATGGTTGATCCGATATCCAATTTGAACTTTCAAATCATGTAATTCATGCGCGACATGTTGGATTTTGAGCGCATGCGCGAAGCTATGCTATCTAATTGGTCAATGAATGAGCTCTGATTGGCTGGAGAAACTGTTTCATAATGAAGAATAGTACTATAATGACCCTCAATATGATACAGTTTTCTGACATATAATATTTACATTTCGACATCGTCGAACATAAACATATATTCCTACCCATGCCCCACTCCACAAAGAGTGTTGACAATTTCAAGATATTTTTAAAGAAAAATTTAGACTTATTTATAGGAATACTAGCAACCCACTCCAGCTTCGCCCGGTATTTTAAACGGTTTACCCAGCGTAAGCGTAAAAGGCGCACGGATGGCAGGTTTTTTTTCTGACTCGATTCACTGAATTCGTTACTGCTCGGCTTCCTTTGGTCATAAATGAATGTTTTTCTACAGAAATCTTCCTCGAGAAATCCTTTACAGAATTGTGAAAACCGCATCAAAACCCATCCAGTGGTTCTCGAGATTATCCGTGACATCCAAGGATCGGGGACTTTGTTTTATACCATGTTGAGATACAATACCAACTAAGTTATTTAAATATATGACATTTTTTCAAAAATATTTTTATTATCATCAAATTAAGCCCACATTTGTTACAGATCTGTTGTTAACTATTTTTATAAAAATGTTCATAGAAAACCCAAGTTAAATATTAACAACAAAGCTTTGCTCATAATTATATTGGTTTCTTTTCTTTTGAAAAGCATTGCTGAAGCTGTCCTCAATTTGGCGGAAACCGGTACATTTCATTTATTAATGTATATTAATTTAAATGACCACAATAGCCAGATTCCTTATTGACATATTAATTATAATAAACTATTTATTACCTTAAGTCAATATTTAGTACATTTAAACCGAACCTTGTGACCCTTTTCAGCGTGGTATAGGATAAGTAACTGTGTAGTAACATACAACTTAATAAAAGTTTTGTCATAATTAAGGCCCGGAAGTTGATGTCGTTAAAAAGTTAAAAATGCACTTTAAGTTTTCAAAAATTACTGTAATAAGTGACCTATAAATTCGAAAAATGCACTATTAAATGGTGAAAATGATCTTATAATATACAAAAATTAATGTCTTGAGATTTTGCATAATATTTTATACCCGGTGTTTTTTGTCCAGCACTTTTTTCAGTTTTGATGCAATACCCGCAGCAATGTCGCCACGATTGTTAGTAAGATTAGCTTCCATCCGGTTGATTAAGGAAATGGAATCAACCATTTCTTCGCCCGTTTTCCCAACGATGTGATTGTTGCTGTCAATAACGCTACTAGCTTCTACTTAACTCTGAGAGACGTAACTCCCTCATATAAAGCTGTGACATAACTAAATTGGATAAAAATGACCTTAAAAGGCCAATTTCCCTAAAATATGACCCTAAAAATCTACCAAACTTAAAAAATGCCCTTACAATGGAAAAATAGCAAAAATGCAAAAAGATGCAAAATAAAAAAATCGAATATTTGAAGACGGACTGGCCCGTCCGGAGTTTCTATGTACTTCAGCATTGTTTTAGACAGCTCAGTAGAAAGATGACATGTCATCAACATCCGGGCCCTAGTCATAATAGAGGATACTATAAATATGTTTGTTCCAAAAGCTCACAGAGTAAGAAAAGTCCTCTCGGCACGCCGGAAGGCGGAGGTAGATTTCACCGGTCAAACTTGGGGATAGGCGAAAATAGGCAGAATATGCAGGTTTTCGTAGAAGGATCAGACCTCATTTATTGCGAGAAAGAATTTTATAATTGGAGATTAATTAACTTTGTTTTTCGTCATGTTATGCAAATTTTAAACATTTTATTGTCTTATGATGACGGTAACCTTCTTGTCATTTGGAGTCCATTTTTAGGTAGATTTCATTAGAAAGCTAACTATTGCAATGGGTCCCATGTTTCGACTTCCGGAAAATTTCGACATATCTTCGCGTTTTACATCCCCCAGACCCCAAAACCACCGTCAGTTCAATAGTTTATATATAATTTATGTATGTATATATATGTATATATATACGAGTATATATATATATATATATATATATGTATATCAGTTTTTTGTGGACACGATAACTGCCGTAATTTTGCACCAATCACTTTGAATTTTTTTTACCGAATATGAATACCTATAAAATCTCGGTCGAGTTCGTTACTGGGCTAAATCGGTCGAAGGGGGTGAAAATGGGGGGCTTTTTTTCGAAAAAGTGAAATATTGCTATAACTCTCTTAATATGTGAAATATCGAATCCGTTCAACGTTCATACTATGTGTCGGATAAAGCCCAAATATTTATGTTTGAAGAGTTCTTTTATAGCATAAACCATTGACCAAAGGGGTGGGAAAAGTGGGTTTTTCGGGAAACATTAATCATATCTCACTTAATAGACACAATATCAAAACCGTACAAAATGGACAATATTCCCCTAATAATTACCTAAAACTTTTGTCTGAAAGAATTTTTGATATGACCCACCATTACGCCAAGGGATGAGAAAAATGATTTCGGAATTATAAGAAAATGCCAAGAGCTATCAAAGGTTGCCATGGGGTAACTCTGGATCGTGCACTCACGTATGAACAACATTGTGTTAACACGATGCACAAAGTATCTACGCGAAATTCCATTCTTCGCAAGTTATGTGGTACCAACTGGGGAATGCAAGCTCAAACAATGAGAACTACTGCTTTAGCACTGAGCTACTCTGCAGCAGAATATGCATGCCCTGTTTGGTATAGATCATGTCATGTCAAACAGGTAGATATTGCTTTAAATGAAACTTGTCGGCTTATAACTGGTTGCCTAAGATCTACACCTTGTGACAAGTTATATTGCTTGGCTGGCATTGCTCCCCCAGATATTAGACGTGAAGTAGCTGCCAAACATGAAAAATCTAAAGTAGAAGTTTCCCAGACACATCCTCTACATAATTATCAACCTGCTCAACAACGAATGAAATCTAGACGAAGTTTCCTACACTCTACTGAGTGCCTGTCGGATTCACCTCAATCATCAAGGCTAACTTCCTGGAGATCCAGAAACAATAATCTCAACGGATGGATGGTTCCATCTGAAACTCTCCCTGACGGTTATGAAGAGTCGTGGCCTACATGGCAGAGTCTGAACAGGCTGCGGTCTGGGGTCGGTCGATCTAAGACCAATATGAAGAAGTGGGGCCTTTCCGATGAGTCAACCTTTTGCGCCTGCGGAGAAGAACAAACCATGGCGCACCTTCTCCATTGCAACTCCTGCCCTCTCATTTGCACTATGCAGGATGTAGTTCAGGCCACACCAAATGGACGAGATCTTGCCAAATTTTGGTGCGATGTAATTTAATTGTTATTTTGAAAGTACCTTTAGTGTGTTTTTATTTTAAAAAAAGTTATCTATGCTAATTTTACATGATGTATTGCTTCTGATACGAATAAATAAAATGGCAACACTACTAAATTGATGAGGGATGAGCCATCAGACGTTGCCATGACAACGCACTTGCACGAGATCAGATTCAGTATTTCCATCTGACTAAGTGGGAAGCGGCTTCGGTGACGTAACTGGTAGCATGCTGAATGTCTATGCCCCAGGTCGCGGTTTCAAAGCCGGCCGAAGTCGTCGGATTTTCTAAGAGCGCTAAAATCCCTCACTATGCTTTCCTTTGGAGGGGAAGTTCCAACGTTTGTTGCGAGTTGCTGGTTGGGGTGGCATCTAGTAGTCAAGTTCACAGCTAGGTGTCGTTGACGGTAGTACCTGGTAGCAACAGTAGGAACTACTGCTTGAAATTGACCGTCTGCAGTCCTTACCTGAATTAAGACTAATGCAGCCATTACAATTCACACCGTTTATCAGACAGATTCTACACTCACCCAAAGTATACGGCGTTAGATGACCGCGTTGTCGCAGCCCCTAAACTGAGGAACCAACCAGAGGTAGATTTCATTAGAAAGCTAACTATTGCAATGGGTACCATGTTTCGACTTCCGGAAAATTTCGACATATCTTCGCGTTTCACATCCCCCAGACCCCAAAACCACCCTCAGTTCAAAAGTTAATATATAATTTATGTATGTATATATATATATATATTGCACCCTTCAATAAAGCATGGTTTTCTCAAGATTCATAAACGGGGTCGTGTTCAGTCCTGACTGCATTATACAGCAAAGTTCGCTTAAAAACAACATGCTCTAATGAATAGAAAGGTCCATGACAGAGGCTATACTAGAAATAAAATGAATAACAAGTAGAATAAAAAATATTTAATGACTGAAAATTATGTGCATAACAATAATAATAAATAAAAAGGAAATCCTCCCTGACTTTCACCCCCTTTAGGAATAAATATATTACTGAGCGGTAAGACTCGCTCCACACAACACAACAATGTGAATACAGCTTCACTCAAAATGATAAATCATAGCATAAAATTGAGCGGTAAGAACTCGCTCGTCACAACATATGGATGCAAGTCCATTTTTCCTGGTCAAGAAGTTATATAATGCGTGGTGTACTGCTCGTTAATTTAAAAAAATGAGTACTGATGCGAGTCCGTTTACAACTGAAACAGTCATGTTGCCCACGGAGTTGCATCTTTTAAATCACACTACGGCTATGGGACCCACCCTTAATTAATACACTATAATTACTACTGACACATGCAGCATCTAATAATACAAAAAGATGACGAATCTCGCTGAGATTCTAGCTGGTGCCAGAGCACACGAAATAAAAAGAGCATGCCAGAAATAGGCCAAAACGCTCGCATCACAAATTGGGAACACAGCCTCGCACACCTAATGCCACACGGTGTCATTGAACGCGTAAAATAAACACACAAGAAATTAAAGCATCAGGAACAAAATACAAGCCTAACGGCTGAAAACTATGTTTACATTTTTATAAAACGCCAGACAAACAGGAGTTTCGGAAGCTACCTTACAAGTATGGACAACACCCATTTAATCAATCAAATACTCATTATAACCGATCAGGTTTTGTGAATTTAAAACAACGTCTTAAAATGAAGTACAGGAGCCAGGCCTGTTACTAATGACAAGTCGCGTTATCTGATTTGAGCGCGCCCCTCTTGTATGAGTCATCGCTGCGTCAACTATCACTCTCAGTCCTTCAAGCTAGGTGCAAGTTCCACCTGGAAACGCAAACATATCTCACTCATCCACTTGGATGGCAAGAAAACACAAAATAAACCACGAGTTCAGCCTCGCGAGGATATGAACTGGGCTGATGCGGAGCAAGTCAGAATAATCACAATGATATATTCTCGCTAACACATCATAAAATCACACTACGCACCAAAAGCTTGGACTGACTTTCTCTCATAAACATACCACTGGGTCGGCTCAAAACAGATCAACCAATATTGCGTCCATAGACACATTTAAAAAAATACACAACAAAAACTCGGGTGCAAAGGGCCATCCCGTTCAGATCTGCTGAAAAAGCAACTATCAAAATAATCCTGATCCGTCATAAAATTCTGCTCAAAATAATCTTTACCCTCCAAATACTATTTTTAATCTCAAAATTAATTCAGTTCCATTTTTGTTATAAGGCAGACTTCCAAATTACAATGCTTGACCGCGATTTACGCAAGCGAATGCGAGCACGAGCTGCGCGTCGCCCCGTATAGTTGAACCAAACACAAATCACAATATTTACAAATTACACAACGCTCGGCTTGTCCCATATTTAATGAGTCAGTAAAACAAAAACTAAGAATCTACGTTACCAAACAAGCAAACAAATATCTACAAAAATATGTCCCAAAATACCATAGCTGATTTAATAAATAAATAAATAAATTCATTTGTACTCAATCCTTTAAAACAGCGTCAAGGAAACATCTGCAGCCATCATTCCTTTAAGCTGCTTAGCTCGTCATCGACATCTTCTGGCAAATGTCCCGCTGGTTCTAAGATCCGGTCTCGTTCCTAGACGTCATCTCGTGCTGAATTAAATAAAGTTTTGTCAGATACACTCACACTATATTTCCTATTAAATTCACCGATCAAGTACTAAATTACTTGACAGTCTATTGGTGAATTATATTCGATGAACTGGTCCTATCTGGTAGTACTGGGACTACAAATAAATCACTGAAGTTACACTTATAACTTGACGAAATGTTCCATGTCCAAATACATGAAAAATTATGCAGAGTATGCCTCGTGTCCTCGGACACCTTACGTCCTCAAATGCTCAAATAAAAATCAACGTTACGTCCTCAGACGCACAAATGAAAGTGTGTGCTCTCGAAGCTTTCTGGATCATTATAAATGAAACTGACTAGGGTAGGTGTGGAAGGGGATTTATGGAAAAATATTCCATAATAATTATCAGACTAGCATGCGATCGGTATCAATGAGTTCGTAGCAGTGTGGAGGTTACGATTATGCTGTAGCTGGCTCGAATCTATCGTGGAATTAATCCGTAGATAACTCCCGCGTTAATTTACCAGGGTGCGTTACCAAGCCGAGTTGCCGCTAAAACAGGGCGTCTTGATATTATTGGTCCAGACTCTTGTAGATCTTTGTGCGCTTTTACTTGTATTTCTGCCACAGGGAGTGGTTAACATGAAGATTGACCAATTACTTCGTAGCATTCGATTTTCTTCTTGGCGCCAACACTCATAACAACAGGCCATATTGTGCGTACCCAAGCCGTCTCCGCGCTAAAAATTGCACCTGTTCTATGTGTCATGAATATTATGCTACTTCCTAAAATACCACGGGAGCTTAAACCATTGTGTCCTCTCGGCCACTGATTTCTCAATATTTCCCAACACCGTCTGGCTCTCATATCTGCTGTCTGTAGAAATGTATCAAAAGATGATGAATAATTTATTAGAATCCTTTATACAACCTGTGGATAAAAGGTTCAATATATATATATATGTATGTATATCAGCTTCTTGTGGACACGATAACTGCCGTAATTTTGCACCAATCACTTTGAATTTTTTACCGAATATGTATACCTATAAAATCTAGGTCGAGTTCGTTACTGGGCTAAATTGGTCGAAGGGGGTGAAAATGGGGGGGCTTTTTTTCGAAAAATCGAGATATTGCTATAACTCTCTTAATATGTGAAATATCGAATCCGTTCAACGTTCATACTATGTGTCGGATAAATCCCAAACATTTATGTTCGAAGAGTTTTTTTATAGCACCAACCATTGACCAAAGGGGTGGGAAAAAGTGGGGTTTTCGGGAAACATTAATCATATCTCTCTTAATATGCACAATATCAAAACCGTACAAAATGGACAATATTCCCCTAACAATTACCTAAAACGTTTGTCTGAATTTTTTTTGATATGACCCACCATTATGCCAAGGGATGAGAAGAATGATTTCGGAATTATAAGAAAATGCCAAGAGCTATCAGTGGTTGCCATGGCAACACTACTAAATTGTTGAGGAATGAGCCATCAGACGTTGCCATGATAACGCACTTGCACGAGATCAGATTCAAATTTCCATCTAAGTGGGAAGCGGCTTCGGTGACGTAACTGGTAGCATGCTGAATGTCTATACCCAAGGTCGCGAGTTCAAAGCCGGCCGAAGTCGTCGGATTTTCTAAGAGCGCTAAAAATCCCTCAGTATGCTTTCCTTTGGAGGGGAAGTTCCAACGTTCGTTGCGAGTTGCTGGTTGCGGTGGCATCTAGTAGCCAAGTTCACAGCGAGGTGTCGTTGACGGTTGTACCTGGTAGCAACATTAGGAACTACTGCTTGAAATTGACCGTCTGCAGTCCTTACCTGAATTACAGACTTATACAGCCATCCCTAAGTACACGGGGTTACATGACCGCGTTGTCGCAGCCCCTAGACTGAGGAACCAACCAAAATCTCTGCGGGAGATATAATTTTGCGAGAAGAAGTAACAGACCGTTACATAGTTACACATCAGTGTCGAAACCTTGCATAAGGACAGTGTGACCACAAGTATAAAAATGGACCCCAAATGACAAGAAGGTTACCGTTCCCATAAGAAAATAAAATGTTTAAAATAAGCATAAAATGACGAAAAACAATGTTAATTAAGCTCCAATTATAAAATACCTTCTCGCAATAAAGGAGGTCTGATCCTTCTACGAAAACCTGCATATTCTGCCTATTTTCGCCTATCCCCAAGTTTGTCCGGTGAAATCTACCTCCACCTTCCGGCGTGCCGAGAGGACTTTTTATACTTGTGGTCACACTTTCCTTATGCAAGGTTTCGACACTGATGTGTAACTATGTAACGGTCTGTTACTTCTTCACGCAAAATTTTATCTCCCGTAGAGATTTTGGTTGGTTCCTCAGTTTAGGGGCTGCGACAACGTGGTCATGTAACCCCGTGTACTTTGGGTGAGTGTAGAAACTGTCTGATAAACGTTGTGAATTGTGATGGCTTAGTCTGTAATTCAGGTAAGGACTGCAGACGGTAAATTTCAAGCAGTAGTTCCTAATGTTGCTACCAGTTACTACCGTTACTACAGTTACTACCGTCAACGACACCTAGCTGTGAACTTGGCTACTAAATGCCACCGCAACCAGCAACTCGCAACGAACGTTGGAACTTCCCCTCCAAAGGAAAGCATAGTGAGGGATTTTTAGCGCTCTTAGAAAATCCGACGACTTTGGCCGGCTTTGAACCCGCGACCTTGGGCGTAGAAGTTCAGCTTGCTACCAGTTACGTCACCGAAGCCGCTTCACACTTAGTCAGATGGAAATTTGAATCTGATCTGTGCAAGTGCGTTGTCATGGCAACGTCTGATGGCTCATCACTCATCAATTTAGTAGTGTTGCCATGGCAACCACTGATAGCTGTTGGTCATATCAAAAATTCTTTCAGACAAAAGTTTTAGGTTATTATTAGGGGAATATTGTCCATTTTGTACGGTTTTGATATTGTGACTATTAAGAGAGATATGGTTACTGTTTCCCGAAAAACCCACTTTTTCCCACCCCTTTGGTCAGTGGTTGGTGCTATAAAAAAACTCTTCAAACATAAATTTTTGGGCTTTATCCAACACATAGTATGAACTTTGAACGGATTCGATATTTCACATATTAAGAGAGTTATAGCAATATTTCACTTTTTCGAAAAAAGCCCCCCATTTTCACCCCCTTCGACCGATTTAGCCCAGTAACGAACTCGACCGAGATTTTATAGGTATACATATTCCGTAAAAAATTCAAAGAGATTGGTGCAAAATTACGGCAGTTATCGTGTCCACAAGAAACTGATGTACATATACATATATATATATCTCTTTATATATAATTCTTCGACACGTGTGTATGTGACTGAACTCCTCCTAAACGACTGAACCGATTTTGATGGAATTTGGTATGTGTATTAGGGTGGGTCCATGTATGGTTTAGATTCACAATCTGACCCGGTAGGTGGAATGAACACAATTTTAGAACCACAATTTACACACAATTTTAGAACCACAATATACAGTCAAAAACAGTCGTCATGGAACCACTAGCCTTGGCCTTCGTGAAAGCTGATGTCTTTGGACGGTTTGTCTCTGCACGTTAGAGCCACCTGGTCGCAACCTGTTCAACTACCGCTATTACATACACTCCGCCCGTGGCGAAAAGTTGTGTTTTATACCAAAGGTGGCAGTGATGTCGAATTCTACTGTTTGTTTCTGCACGTTAGAGCGTTTCAAAGTACCGTATGCGCTCATATACCAATCATCCCATTGCGATGAATCTTGGGTGATATGTTGCGTGAGCTCCAGGGAATGGGTTTGGCTTAGTAAATCCATTTTACAATAGATAGCGGACGATTAGATTCAACAAATGAGCGACGATGCACGAAGCGTTTCAAAAAGGTCCCGTATGCGTTCAAATACCATCGTCCGATAGCGATGAAACTTGGATGAGATGTTGTGTACACACCAGGGAAGGCTTCTGGCTTAGTAAATCAATTTCACATTAGGTAGCACACGACTAGATTCAACAAATGAGTGACGACGCGCGTAGCGTTTTAACAAAATCCCGTATAAGGTTATATTCCATTCATAGATTGAGATGAAACTTTGATGAGTTGTTGTGTACACTTAAGTGAAGGCTTCTAACTTAGTAATCCATTTCACAGGAGGTTGCGCATGAGTAGATTCAACAAATGAGCGGCGACGTGCGAAGCGTTTCAACAAAGTCCCGTATGCGTTCAAATACCATTCGTCCGATAGCGATGAAACTTGGGTGAGATGTTGTGTACACTTACGTGAGGGTTTCTAAGTTAGTAAATCCATTTTACAATAGGTAGCTCACGAGTAGATTCAACAAATGAACAACGACGCGCGAACTTTTAATCAAAGTCCCGTATGCGTTCATATACCATTCACCCGATTTCAATGAAACTTGGGTGAGATGTTGTGTACACTTAAGTGAAGGCTTCTAACTTAGTAATCCATTTCACAGGAGGTTGCGCATGAGTAGATTCAACAAATGAGCGACGACGCGCGAAGCGTTTCAATAAGGCCCTATATGCGTTCAAATACCATTCGTCCGATTACGATGAAACTTGGGTGAGATGTTGTGTACACCCTACGGAAGGATTCTGGCTAAATAAATCAATTTTACAATAGGTAGCGCACGACTAGATTCAACAAATGTGTGACGGCACGCGAATCATTTCAATCAAGTACCGTATGCGTCCATATACCATTTATCCGATTGCGATGAAACTTTGGTGAATTGTTGTGTACACTCCAGGAAATGTTTCTGTCTTAGTAAATCCAGTTTTTAATAAGTAGCGCACGAGTAGATTCAACAAATGAGCGACGGCGCGCGAATAGTTTCCACAATGTTCCGTATGCGGTCATATATCATTCATCCGATTGCGATCAAACCTTGGTGAATCATTGAGTACACGCCAGAGAAGGTTTCAGGCTTAGTAAATCTATTTTACAATAGGTAGCGCATGAGTAGATTCAACAAATGTGTGACGGCACGCGAATCGTTTAAAGAAAATCACTTATGCGTTCATATGTCATTCATCCGATTCCGATGAAACTTTGATGAGTTGTTGTGTACACGCCAGGGAAGGTGTTCAACTTGGTAAATCCATTTTACAATATTGGTAGCGCACGAGTAGATGTAACAAATGAGTGACGACGCGTGAAGCGTTCCAACAAAATCCTGTATGCGTTCATATACTATTCATCGATTGCGATGAAACTTTGATGAGTTGTTGTGTACACTTACGTGTAGCATTCTAACTTAGTAAATCCATTTCACAGTTGGTAGAGCACGAGTAGATTCAACAAATGAGTGACAGCGCATGAATCATTTAAACCAAATCCCGTACGCGTTAAATGCCATTTATTGGTTTGCGAGGAAACTTTGGAGAGTTGTTGTGCACGCTCCAACGAATGCTTCTAAATTAGTTAATTCAATTCACGATAGTTTTGAGGCAGTTAACAGAAATTGAAAAAAATATTGTGTATCCAAAAGCACGTCAAGAAACAAAGTTACAACACTTTCTTTGATTGACAGGACAACGTCTGCCGGGTCAGCTTGTATACATATATATATATATATATACATACATAAATTATATATCAACTTTTGAACTGACGGTGGTTTTGGGGTCTGGGGGATGTGAAACGCGAAGATATGTCGAAATTTTCCGGAAGTCGAAACATGGTACCCATTGCAATAGTTAGCTTTCTAATGAAATCTACCTAATTTCTAAAACCAGATCTGTTACAAAAATTTGTTAATAAAGCATAAAAATATCTTGACAAAACAGCTTTGAATTGAAGAGATGTGTATGTCAATATATATATGCTGAATAAATTAGGTTATAAATGATGGTTGGTGTGTATTTGCCAGGTAGAGAGATATTGTAGAGAGAAACTTTGGAAATATGTGTGACGAAGTTATTATGAAATGGTGTTGTATGTTACATAGTTATGTATCCTATACCATGCCAGGCGCTGGATTCAAGGGGGGGGGGGGGGGGTACGTGGGTCATAGGTGTCATGACCCCCTCCCCCCCCCCAAACGGAGACCAAATGTTTTTTGCAAATTCAAAAAACGAAAACACAATAACTAGACAAATAAAACTTAACGAATTTTAACTGAAAAACAGATTTTTCATTTTATTCAATACTGAAAATATCTTTATGTTCGACCCTCACTATTATGTGTTAGAAAACTGTATCATAATGATGGTCATTATAACACCGTTTTTTTTTTATTATGATACAGTTTCTCCAGCCAATCAGAGCTCGTTCATTGACCAATTAGGTAACGATACCTTCGCGCATGCACTCAAAATCCAACATGTCGGACATAAACACTACATCGAACTATAATAAATTACCGACATGGAATACGCACCGTCCATATGTTCGCGTAAATAAACTGGCGAATATGAGACAAGAAATAGCACTGTACCGGTACCTTAATATCCCCAAAACCAATTTCTACACAGCGCGTGGTTTTGACACGACTTCAGTGACAGTTTTACTGAATACTGGTGCGCAATCTGAACATATGGTATTGCAGCACACAGAGCGCATGCGTCGGTTGTCCAGAGAGCTTGGACAAGAGAGATATACTACCCACCGCAGCACCCGATCACAATATTCTACTGTAGTGACTGAACAGATATTTATGAATATTTATGTTATAACATATAATAAAGTTATAATTTTCGTCGAACATAAACAGTCGTATGCAACTCGCCTATAATGGTAATTAAGACACTCGTATGGAAATTATAAAACTTGCATACGCTCGTTTTATAAAAATACTAGTGTCTTAATTATAGCCATTATAGGCTCGTTGCATAATGTACTATTATTGCAATTATTATGTTCTGCTACAACTGTACATATTTACAACTTCATACCTGTTATATAAAAACGATTATTTATATAACAAAATCAACTCGTCTATTTTGTTTAGCAAACCTTGTGATTATTAAATCGATGTTTATACAGTAGTGATGTCACGATGAATGTGCAGCAACGCACGGATAGGAATTTGGGGCTTTCTTCGCACCAAAAAATTTTGCCGACGTCCAAACTGCAAGTTTGGTTGGCAATTTAAGCTGTGACTTTCACCCTTTCTCGGTACCAACTCGACTTGCCGAAACTGTAACTTACCTTGATACTTTCCTCGAAGCTCGATGTAAAAGTCGCAAAACACGCCGTTGCAATTTGTACGAATATTTTTGATGCACTAAACTCCTCAAATTTCTATCCATGTAGCTTGCAAAAAAATTGGTCTGGTTTTGTACGTTTGTTTAGTTTGTGATTGCGTTTTTAGTGATACCATTTTTCTTAACAATTTCGATTCTCTGACCCCCCCGACAAATCCAAACTCTAGATCCGCGCCTGCACCACGCTGAACGAGGTCGCAAGGTGACCGAAACCATTACGGGTTCAATGTACTAAATATTGACTTTAGGTAATAAATAGTTTATTATAAGTATATTAATTTATTATTATTGACTAATGTGTAATGCATTTATTAAATACCTAATGGTATTCATTTAGATCAGAATGCAATATAAAGTTTCTCAGTGAAAACTCTTGTTACCAGACTTTTTAAGCTCTTTCTAGCTGATCCTTAGCAGGGGTGGATTATAATAATGCGAAATAAAATTACTGGCAGTGTTTCGAATTTAAATTAGCTGTAAGTCATTAGATTTCTAGGTTATGACATTTTGTTCTAAACGGAGTTTACAGAATAGCATAATCCTTATTTAAACATTATTATATTGAAATATTTTGTCGCCAAATTCATCTAAAATTAGCTAGATTTAGCGACTTGTCATTGTTGGCAAAACTGATTACAGGTACAGAATCCTACCTGAATTGGGACACCACAAAATATGCTCCATACTGAAAAAGGAAGAAGAAACGATGGAAGTTGAATGACGAAGACAGTACGTCAGACAATCGCTGTTAACTGACAGATATTGATATTGAAAACCATCGAAATATTTCGGATGGTTATCATGTTGGATTGTTTTATATGTTAGTCATAGAGTTTTTTTACCACAAGATGAAGATTATTGCGTAGATTCATTATTCAAACGTTTACTTCGACCGCATGCTTAGGACACACACACACACAAAAAAAAACTTATTTTTAAGATTTCGCACATCCGCCATCTTACTTTTATGAAAACAATTGAATTGAATTAGATGTCAGTAGAATAAGCCCTGTATAGACTTATAGGGTGTTAGGTTTTACTGCACTCAGTTGATTAAATTTCGAGACAATGCAATTTAAATTTTTGAACTTCGCTAGGCCACCATGATGGTTGTGTACGTAACATGTTTCTAACATAGCTGAAAGTACCTTAGTATATCACCGTACAAACTATCCAGGGTAATATCAGTGATAGGTTTGGAGATATAGAAAGCCGGTGAAATATTTCGTGCGATCGCCATGTTGGATTGGTAAAACGTATTTAAATTTAGAGGGCACGGTCGGGGTCGGAAAAAATAGTACTATGTCTTTGTCATCTCTCAATGGAATATCTCCAGCTGTTTATTTTTTGTTAGGTGGACACAAACACACACACGCACACACACGCATACGGACAAAAGGTGATCTCACAAGCCTATTTTTTATTCATAATATGAAAATAGGCTAAAATAGAATATGGTATATTGGCTTTCACGGCCAGTGAATTAAAACAAAGCAACTCTTCTAGGTTTGTGCCGTGTCTTGTGGGGACACCAATACCCCGCTGATGAGCCAGCTCGGTGTCCTAGGCGAAACCCCACACAAGACACGGCACAAACCTAGAAGAATTGCTCAGTTTTAACATAGAATATGATCATAAATTCTCGGTTTGTTTGAATGTTTTCAAGACTCCTCTGTTGTGTATCAGACCAATAATAATACGATTTGTACGAGTGAACCAGAAACTGTTCCAGAAGTAGGGACATAAGTTGAATTCCAACTAGTTGCGTAACGAGCTGCATCTAGTCAACGAACCCACGACGTAAAACAAGGGATGTGGTAACCAACTCAACTCCCCAAAACTTGGGCGCATTATTTTATACGAGGCTGCCATCACTAGATCCTGTCACAGTTCATGGGTGTGCAAAGTATTGAATACGAGGCTGCCATCACTAGATCCTGTCACAGTTCATGGGTGTGCAAAGTATTGAATACCTGGCTTGGCTTCACTAGATCCTGTCCCGGGCCAGGAGTGTGCAATGTATTCAATACGAGGCTGCCATCACTAGATCCTGTCACAGTTCATGGGTGTTCAAAGTATTGAATACCTGGCTTGGCTTCACTAGATACTATCCAGGGTCAGAAGTGTGCAATGTATTAATACGAGGCTGTCTTCACTAGATCCTGTCACAGTTCAGGGGTGTGCAAAGTATTGAATACCTGGCTTGGCTTCACTAGATACTGTTCCGGGTCAGAAGTGTGCAATGTATTCAATACGAGGCTGTCTTCACTAGATCCTGTCACAGTTCAGGGGTGTGCAAAGTATTGAATACTTGGCTTGGCTTCACTAGATCCTGTCCCGGGTCAGAAGTGTGCAATGTATTCAATACGAGGCTGGCTTCACTAGATCCTGTCACAGTTCAGGGGTGTGCAAAGTATTGAATACCTGGCTTGGCTCCACTAGATCCTGTCCCAGGTCAGAAGTGTGCAATGTATTCAATACGAGGCTGGCTTCACTAGATCCTGTCACAGTTCAGGGGTGTGCAAAGTATTGAATACCTGGCTTGGCTACACTAGATCCTGTCCCGGGTCAGAAGTGTGCAATGTATTCAATACGAGGCTGTCTTCACTAGATCCTGTCACAGTTCAGGGGTGTGCAAAGTATTGAATACCTGGCTTGTGTTCACTAAATCCTGTCCTGGGTCAAATGTGTGCAATGTATTCAATACGAGGCTTGGCTTCACTAGATACTGTCACAGTTCAGGGGTGTGCAAAGTATTGAATACCTGGCTTGGCTTCACTAGATCCTGTCCCGGGTCAGAAGTGTGCAATGTATTCAATACGAGGCTTGTGTTAAATAGATCCTGTCACAGTTCAGGGTTGTGCAAAGTATTGAATACGAAGCTTGGCTTCACAAGATACTATCACAACCACGGGTGTGCACATTATATGTTTGGTGAGTTGTGAGAAAATAACAAAATATATATTTTCCATTTTTCAACATCTCTTCTTTATATGCAACCTCCCCCATTCCTTCTTCCCAACCGTACCCAGTCCAGCTCAGCGGATCATTGTTGTTGGCTGCGAGGTCATACATTTCGCGGCTTTTGTTTAGAGCACTTGTCGCCAACTTTGAACCCCTGAATCTTCCTTAAAAATAAATAGCAAAATATTAGACCCCTCAAACCTGTTTCAGCTTGAAAGCACCGACTTCTCACCGTTCTCTTATTAAACGAAGACTAGAAAAATAAATATATTTCAAAACACCACACACACGGTATACTAACAACTGAGAATGAAGAATCCACAGCCTGCTTCCAGTCTCCGTCCGGGTCAGGAATGGAATGAATGAAGCCCTCATCTAGCGGCGAGGATATGAACTGTGCCGGCTGTCGAGGCCTGACGCACTCCTCTGGGGCAATGATTAAATGAATGACAGATGAAAAAGAAATGATAGTGGAGAGTGTTGCTGGAATGAAATTTTGACAGGGAAAACCGGAGTACCCGGAGAAAAACCTGTCTGCCTCCGTTTTGTCCAGCACAGATCTCACATGGAGTGGCCGGGATTTGAACCACGAACCCAGTGGTGAGAGGCCGGCGTGCTGCCGCCTATGCCACGGAGGCTTTTATACTAACAACTGAGAATACGTTTTATCTATCTATATATATAAAGCACAAAGTTTGTCTGTCTGCTTGTCTGTTATGTATACAAATCTTCACCGTTTCACCGATCTGAACCAAAATTTGTATACTTACCCTTTGGAACCCTGCGGGTAACCCTGTCAACTTTAAATTTCGGACAGACCACCCCATTCCCTGCATTTAGGCCCTTTTGCACAAATCTACACCGTTTCACCGATCTGAACCAAAATTTGTATACTTACCCTTTGGAACCCTGCGAGTAACACTGTCCACATAAAATTTTGGACAGACCACCCCATTCCCTGCATTTAGGCCCTTTGGCCCAAATCTACAACGTTTCACCAATCTGAACCAAAATTTGTATACTAACAATTTGGAACCCTGCGAGTAACACTGTCTGCTTGAAATTGCGGACAGACCACTGCATTCCCTGCATTTAGGCCCTTTGGCAGAAATCTACACCGTTTCACCGATCTAAACCAAAATGAGTATACTTACCCTTTGGAACCCTGCGAGTAACACTGTTTGTTTGAAAATGCGGACATACGACCCCATTCCCTGCATTTAGGTCCTTTGTCCCAAATCTACACCGATTCACCGATCGCAACCAAAATTTGTATATTGACCCTTCGGAACACTGCGACTAACACTGTCTGCTTGAAATTGCGGAGAGGCTACTCCATCCCTTGCATTTAGGCCCTTTGGCACAAATCTACACCGATTTATCGATCTGAACCAAAATTTGTATACTTACCCTTTTGAACCCTGCGAGTAACACTGTCCACTTAAAATTTCGGACAGACCACCCCATTCCCTACATTTAGGCCCTTTGGCACAAATCTACACCGTTTCACCGATCTGAACCAAAATGTGTATACTTACCCTTTGGAACTCTGCGGGTAACCCTGTCTACTTGAAATTTCGGACAGACCACCCCATTCCCTGCATTTAGGCCCTTTGGTCCAAACCTACACCGTTTCTCCGATCAGAACCAAAATTCGCATTCTCACCCTTTCGTACCCTGCGAGAAACACTGTCTGCTTGAAATTGCGGACAGTCCACCCCATTCCCTGCATTTAGGCCCTTTGGCACAAATCTACACCGTTTCACCGATCTGAGCCAAAATTTGTATACTTACCCTTTGGAACCCGGCGAGTAACACTGTCTCCTTGAAATTGCGGACAGACCACTCCATTCCCTGCATTTAGGCCCTTTGGCCCAAAACTACACCGTTTTACCGATCTCAATCAACATTTGTATATTTACCCTTTGGAACACTGCGACTAACACTGTCTGCTTGAAATTGGGGGAGAGGCTACTCCATCCCCTGCATGTAGGCCCTTTGGCACAAATCTACACCGTTTCACCGATCGCAACCAAAATTTGTATATTTAACCTTTGGAACACTCCGACTAACACTGTCTGCTTGATATTGCGGAGAGGCTACTCCATCGCCGGCATTTTGGCCCTTTGGCACAAATCTACGCCGTTTCACCGATCAGAACCAACATTCGGATACTTACCCTTTGGTATCCTGCGAGTAACACTGTGTGCTTGAAATTGCGGACAGACCACTCCATTACCTGCATTTAGGCCCTTTGGCCCAAATCTACTCCGTTTCACCGATCTCAACCAAAATGTCTATATTTACCCTTTGGAACTCTGCGACTAACACTGTCTGCTTGAAATTGCGGAGAGGCCACTCCATCCCCTGCATGTAGGCCGTTTGGCACAAATCTACACAGTTTCACCGATCTGACCCAAATTCTACATACTTACCCTGACTACTCCTCCACCAAAACGACTGCTCGCCGGCAGCCCGACCCCGCTCCTTATATACACAACCCGGGCAGGCGTGTACAAAGGAGGCGAAGCCGGGAGCACGGGCGCAGCCGCCTGGCGAGGAGCGGTCGGGCTGAGGGCCCCGTACTTTATTATAATAATGATGCAGCCATACAGGAACGACATAATACAGGAAAAAATATTTAACATATATATACACAGACAAATTGTGAACCAAAAGGTCCATTCAAAATCAGTCACTCTGAGTTCAAAAAATTCACTGAGTCAATATCACACACAAAACACTAAGTCTTCAGGACGACCAATCACTTCATTCTTCTTCCGCCGGATGCAGAACTCAGAGCTCCGTTGCTAGATGGGATTCATGTAGAGCCAGGGCTGTTTCATATTCCAGCAAAGAGCGCCATGATCTGGTCCGCGGGAGAGTGAAGGTCGGGAGACTTTCGGCTGAATCTTCAGGATGTCCTGCTCCCACGGCCCGCCGGGAGGGCCGTCGAGCAGGATCTACTTGGCTGCTGCCCCTCGTCCGCCCCCGCGTGGTCCGCGTCCTCGGCCGGTTCCCCTGGGGAACCCTCCGCGGGTGACCGCGGGCTGACGAACTGGCTGTTGGTATTGGAAATTGGGCGGGAGCTCGAGAATCTCGTCGCCCCCGGCGCTGTCCATTTGGATGGCGAAGGACCATACTGTTCACTTTAAATTTCGGACAGACCACACTCTTCCCTGCTTTTTATCCCTTTGGCAGAAAACTACACCGTTTCACCGATCTCAACCAGATTTTACATAATTACCCTTTGGAACTCGACGAGTAAGACTGTCCACTCGAAATTTTGGACAGACCACTCCAATCCCTGCATTTAGGCCCTTTGGCACATATCTACATCGTTTCACCGATTTCAACATAAATTTGTATACTTACCCTTTGGAACCCGGCGAGTAACACTGTCCACTTAAAACTTTGGTCAGACCACTCCATTCCCTGCATTTATGCTCTTTGGCAAAAATCTACCCTGTTTCACCGATCTCAACCAAATTATACATAATTACCCTTTGGAACCCGACGTGTAACACTGTCTAAATGAAATTTCGGATAGACCATTCCATTTACTGCATTTAGGCTCTTTGGCAAAAATCTACATCGTGTCACCCATCTCAACCGATCTTTATGTAAGTTACTTACCCTTTGGAACACGACGATTAACACTGTCTGCTTGAACTTTCAGACAGAGCACTCCATTCCCTGTATTTAGACCCTTTGGCACAAAACAACATCGTTTCACCAATCTGGACCAACATTTGTATATTTAGGCTACTCTTTGGAACACAGCGAGTATCACTGTCCACTTTAAATTTCGGACAGACCATCCCTTTCCCTGCATTTAGGCCCTTTGGGATAAATTTACACCGTTTAACTTATCTGAACCAAATTGTTTATACTTACCCTTTGTAACCCGACGAGTAGCACTGTCGACATGAAATTTCGGTCAGACCAATCTATTCCCTGGAGTTAGGCCCTTTGGCACAAATCTACACGGTTTCACCGATCTGAACCAAATTTTACATACCCACCCTTTGGAACCCACTTGAAATTTCTGACATACCTCTCCATTCCCTGCATTTAGCTCAGGAATCCCTCGGGGTTGCCAGCTTCCTAACTCACCAGCCATGAGCCCTTGAGGGTGTACCAGAAGTGGTGGGGCTACACACACCCTGCCTCTTTGAGAGCCTTGAGCAGAAGACAGGAGATATTATGAAAAGGAAAAGAAGGCAGACCCCTCGAAGAAAGAGGGCATCAGGAAAGATGAGACAACGGCCAATTAGTCGGGAAATTGAAAGACTCTCGGGCGCTCGGATACCCTAATACAGTCGGGGTTGGAAGTGAACAAGAGTTGACCAAGGGAGGCCGACCGGAAAGAGAACTGAAAGGAGCCCAGCACCAGGAAGTAGAAGCGATGCCAGACTCATCTCGGGTCCCGGGGTCGCCAACCCACGTCCCACAAGTTGTGAGATCCTGGGGGGGGGGGCGCAGTTGTGAGAATAGCTTGCAGATTCATCGCGAGCAGTCATGAGAGGACTTTCCAGAGCCCGCCGTGTTATCTGCTGTCTATGTTGATGCTAGCACAGGGCCGTTGCTCAAGCCACTGTGGTGTTGCGAAAGAGTGAGTGATTCCCCGGCCAATCTAAATAGGACGGGGAACCCCGAACGTGTGTCATCATATTTCGTCATCATCTGCGATGATCTCAGGTTCGTGCAGCTTGGACCCATATTCTTTGCCGAGCAGTACGCCATAAACTCTTCCACTAGACGCATCGAGTACAGGCCTAAGCCAGAAAATAAGGTTGAGACTTTGGAAGACATCGAAGCTAGACACCTGAATTACCTATATCAGTTTTAAAATTACACCATGTTCGTTTAGCAGTCATTTTTTCATTACCTTATTATTATCATCATAAGTGCAAATGACCTAGATGTTACGCTCATCTTACCACTAATCACCGCCGCATAAACTCTTTCTCGACTGTGATTTTTAAAATATTTATTTTTATTACAGTACATTGTGTACATTATAAGTTGAAGTGTCAATTCAACACTGGTAGTAGTTTCCCTTATCATCCTCATCATAAGGGCAAATAACCTAGATGTTACGCCCATTACACCATAAATCACCACACACAGTAAGACTTCCTCGCCTGTGAATTTTGAAATATGTATTTCTATTACGGTAGTTTGTAAGTTTGACGCGTCAATTCAACAGTAGTTTTCATTATCATCCTCATCAAAAGGGCAAATGACCTAGATATTACGCCCTCACTGACTTTGGGGGCAAATGACCTAGATTTTAAGTACATTATATTTCTAAGGAGACTTTCAGACATTATCATCAATCCACCGGGCGAAGCCGGGTACTACTGCTAGTAATGAATAATCTATGGTTTGAAGAATTATTAATACAGGAATAGGCTATGTGCTGACATTGCGTGTTCGATTGGAAGTAAAAATTGGAAGCTTTTAGTTTTACGTGCCCATTAATCTCGCGATAATGACCTCCGTTTTGTTAAAAGTGTTATAAGTGATATCCAAATCACAGGACGTAACATTTCACTCCGAAAATCTCTCATGCAATAACCAAGAATCGAACCCAGTCTACCTTGGTGAGAGGAAAGCAGCTTGGTCACTGCACCACCACGCCCCATTGATGGGAAGCTAAGAGTTGAAGAAATATAAGAACGCTGCAGTATTTCTGAATCATCAATAAGTTATTTGTAAGAGGTTGGCGAAAGCTGCCTTTTGGAATGTATCTCAAACATTTCTTATTAACAAAGTTTCTTTATAACTGTATCGGGATATCTCCCTCTGCGTTTCATTTATTGAAGGAAAAGTGTATTTTTAAGTTGGAGAAAGTAGTAGTTGTACTTTTTAAGTGGCCTAAGGGAAAAAAGAATGCCCGTTGCCTCGAGGTCCATGGCGCAGAGCTTTCAACTTGTATAAACACCACACAAACAGCTAAGTCAAACAAGAAACTGTCCAGAGAAACTAAACAAAGGCGGTGATGAAGCCGTAGCCAAGTTTCTTGACCAAACAACTATCGTGCTGCACTTCGTGACGAAAATCTTAAGGAGTGAAGCCGTAAATTAAACTTTCAGATGTTCGCCTTCATTTCATCCTGGCATAGCCCTAAGCCTGGAAACAGCACCTGCGATGTTGAGAGGATGACTTGGTTATCTGAGTACGTACATCGCATCCTAATCATGAGTTAAAACGTTGATTTGTATTAGAGGTAAGCGCAGGAATGCAATAGGAGTTTCACACAAGTTAAAGAATCGCTTTTCAGTCGGTCAACACATGTTCCTAATTAAATTGGGCGGGGAATGACAATTATTTATATGTCCCGTTTAATCGTGCACCCCGGCCGTGGGGGCAGCTGCAGCAAGTCTGGAGATCGTAGGTTCGAATTCCGGCGCTGACAATGGATATTATGAGACTGGTTTTTCCACGTTTTTTTCACACTCCCTCCAGGAAAATGACGGGATTGTACCGTACTTCAAGTCCTGGGGCACCCTGACTCTAACACAGTTACGCACACAACTACAGTATTCACATCAATACAGGTTATCAGACAAATATGTCCTCGGACACTCCCGGCATTAAAAGCCATACGCTAAATAATAAAATCAGACAAATTCAAGACACATCCAACTACACGGGGCTGATGACTATGGTGTCTCAAGCCCCTAAAATGAATGAACAACAACAACAACAACAACTACTAAACAATTATTTGTTACCAGGGCCCGGATTTTGATGGCCTAAAAATGTTTAAAAATGACCTTTAAAATGACTACAAAAATCCCATAAAACGAAAATTTGAATGAAACACATAATTTCATCACACAAAAAATGCAAACAAACCACGTCATGGTGTGTACCTAATATAATTTAAGTTATGTGACAAATACGAATTATCATAAACCATTATACATGTTAGAAAATGACTCAAAACGTATAAAATATTCTAATAAATTCCATAAAATTACATAATATATATATTTCGTATGGCATGAAGATGCAATATACAATTATTTACATTCTACAGTATTAGAGTACAAATATATACGGATTGAGACCTTGATCTGCAAGTAGCTTCAGTTTTGTTAGAGCTGGATATCTAATTTCTCTAACCATTCTAAAGCTTCATCACTAGCTTGATGAATCTCCTTCATTGGACCATTGAACCTTCGGAGTGGGCAATCCATAGCAATGTGACTGATGGTCTGAGACACATCTGCACAGTTGCAGAAAGGATTTTCGGCAATTTTCCATTTGTGCTTCCAGAACTGACACCTACCGTGTTGAGTTCTTATACGGTTCAGCGACGTCCAGATTTTCCTGGAAAGGTCGAAACCAGGGGGATGCTTAACTCGACGTCCAGATTTTCCTGGGAAGGTCGAATCCAGGGGGCTGCTTAACTGGATCCGAGATAAGATCTAATCTGTAACTTTGGTAACAAAATACGGTTCAATCAACAAGGTTAATCATTTCAAATACTTAGGTGAAATTATTGAACCTACAGGCACAGAAAGAATAGCACAAAGAACTCGTGAACTCAAAATGCGGAAAGCATATGGGAAAACCGCAAACATCTATAACAAAAAATGCATGAGCATTAACACTAAAATTCGACATTACGCGACGGTCATCAAACCCGAAACACTCTACGCCAGTGAGACCTTAAACCTCAATTATAAAGGGGATCTTGAAAACATCAAGAAAGCTGAAAGGAAAATCATACGAAAAATTCTTGGCCCAAGACTTACAGATGAAGGATATCGTTTACAATCGCACAAGATCACAGAAAAATATTCAAATATTGAAACCGATTTCCGTAAACGACGCTTGAAATTTTATGGACACATTATGAGGCTAGATGACAACCGATTAACAAAGAAAATATTGATGCACTCACAAAAATTAAAGACGACACCGGTTTGGATTAAACAAGTCCAAACTGATCTCAATAACGCAAACATCACACCCACAGATATCGAAGACCGCAAAACTTTCAGACATAAGATCTACACTTGGGAAGCTGCATCAGAAGATAAGCCCAGCAGACCTAGGGGAATATGGACTGACGAACGTCGAGCTAAACATAGCGACATGATGAAAGAATTCTGGAAGAACAAGAGAAATAACAGCAACAGATCGTAACTTGCTATAAGTGATCCTGTATGGGTCGAAACATACTAAATAAATAAATAAATAATAATAATGTTATTGGTTTTACGTCCCTTTTAACTACTCTGGCTTTTAGAGACGCCGGGGTGCCGGAATTTTGCCCCGAAGGGGATCTTTAACGTGCCAGTAAATCTACTGACACGGCTCCCTCGCATTTGCGCACCCTCAAATGCCAGCTGACTGCGCCAGGATACGAACCTGCAACCTTGAGAGTGGAAATACTTACAAAAGGTGATTTAGAACGAAAATACTCACAAAAGGAATTTAGATTAAAAAATACGCACAAAATGTAGTTTAGGTTCAAAATACTTACAAAATGCAATGTAGATTCGAAATGCTCACTCACAAAAGGCAATTGAAATTCAAAATACTTACAAAATGCAATTGCAATTGAAAATACACAATGGAATTTAGATTGGAAATGCCTTATCAGATTCAAAATACTCACAAAATGCAATTGAAATTGAAAATACTTACAAAATGTAATTTAGATTGAAAATACTCTCAATATGTGGAAGCCCGCGATTCAAAATTCAGTGGAACTTGAATAATTCGAACCTCAAGGGACCAGTAAACAAATTCGAATTAACCAAAAAATCGAATTAAGAAAGTTCTTTGAAAAGGGTAGAGAAAATATATTGTATTACGTTTACATAATGATTTACGTTCCGCAAAGCAGATTAACAGACAACGGTGCTTTATAATGGCTGTATCGTAAATAACCTCAAAAGTTTCAAATGGAAAATAAAACCAAAATGTACTATTCACCTATTTAACGACAATAGTAATCCTACAATCTAGTTAAAGTCTTTGAGAAAACTACTGTTTTTCAAAAACGTTTGAGATTCTTACCAGTTTCCTACAATTAAGTCTCTCAGCAATCACAAAAGAATCTAACAAATTTTAGGAACGGAAAACAGAATCACTTACGTCATTTCTACTTTTAAACAAGCGCCTAAGTTCTGTGATGTGGTTTGTTGCTTGGGCTGCACTCGGAACAGCTTTTTTGGGAACTTACCTAACTGTTTGGCTTCCGATCGGCTTTTTACACTAATAGCTTCGAATTATCCAAAATATAATTCGAATTAACCACGATTTTTTAGCATTGATTGTATATAAAATGCTAAGGACCAAGAGAAAAATTTGAATTAAAGAAGATTTCGAATTATAGAAGTTCGAATTAGCCACGTTCCACTGTACTGTACTTACAAAATGCAATGTAGATTGAAAATACTTACAAAATGTGGTTGGGATTCAAAATACTCACAAAATGTAATTTAAAGACACGGGGAGCCAATTCATAAAAACAGGGCGGGAAGCTTAAAGAAAAAAAGAACTATAATGAAAAAGAAAAGAAAGCTGATCCATAGAAGAATGGGATCAGGAAAGATGAGAGAAGGGCCAATTAAGGCTGGAAGGGAAGAGAACAAGAGTTGATCAAGAGAGGACGACAGGAAAGATAACAGAGAGGAACCTGGCACAAGTAAGTGGAAGAAATGCCGGACTCAGCTGGGGTCCCGTAGTCGCCAACCCACGTCCCACTAGATGTGAGCCCCTGGGGGAATAAATAGTGTGTTAGGGGTTCTTTGAATGCTATATTGGCGAATCATACTCATCATGGATGAGAGCAGACGTGTCTCTACTAACAAGGATTATTGGAGTCACGCTGAAGTCCCCCTGAGAATCGCTACGGGCGAGACACGTTTAATGGCAATGTTTGATGTGTACCAATATTCTCAGCCGCAGCTGTCGATACAGAATTTGCTTGTTGTGCGGACAATTATCGATCTTCACTCTCTGCGGTTTACCAACAGAGATGAAGATAACCAAACTTAGACCAGACATGGGCATTCAAGAGATGTCCTGTATGTACCCACAAAACCAGTTAACTTCATCCACGTTTAGCATCAAATATGCCTACTTGAATGGTTACATTCAAGGTTAATTTTGTGGATTTGACGTCTCGTCACTGTTTGAAACCCCCCATACGCCTGAGTAATATGGCGGCAATTGAAGCCACAACTTCAAACAAACGAACATCAACGCTCGCACGTCATCGACTATACTAAAAATTTCCTTAGACACATGCTTATTGCGGTATATACTTAAACCCTATTTTAACTGTTTTAGTGCCAATGAATACTGACAGTACTTGTGCCAAGTGCCTTCATAACACTGGTGATTCTTATGAAAGAAGTAAGGACTTGAGCAGGCGATTTCGTGCATAATTGGTTAAAAATGTATTTATCTACCAAGTTCTAGATACAACTAATAAACACTGAATACTGATGAATTCTATTCGCATCATCTCTCATCCTCCGTTCAGCAACTTTTATAGATGAACTAGCTGAAGTACCCGTGCTTCGCTACGCGTCATAAATAAAATAAAATATGAAGGTGACAGTTAAAACAGGGGATAGGCGAGGTGCTGCGCAGAGGGAGATTAAGGATGGAACATTTTGTCCAAATACACCGCTCGGCTTTGACCGTGTTTTATAGCACAAATTTAGGATTTACTCGCTACCGGTTGGAGATACCTTTCGGATAGAAAATGTAATTTTAAACCTCGTATATGCCATCAAAAGTTTGCTATTTCTTAGCGTTCTCTTTTTATTTGAAATGGAAATATGAAAGTTTTAAACCAAAGGGTGTAGTGACGTCACTAAAATGGTCGCCATCTTTAAATAGTGCAAAGTATTGAAATCAAAAGTAACCTATATGTTAACCAGGTAAATCAGCTACTTCCATGTAAAATTCATGTAAATCGGACCAGTGGTACTTGCGTGATCGAGTAATACACACACACACACCATCTCATTTTTAGCCTCGCTTCGCTCGCGTCATAGTCGTGTCATATTGTTATTCAATGAAATGCAGGTTTAACCCCGTTAACACCCCTTTAGAACCTGAATATCCAAAAATCCCTCCTTAGTAGACGTTTTCGACACACAACAAACATATCCCCAAAATATCATTCTGCTAACATTAATAGTTTGGGTTGGTCGATGAGAGTGAACATCCAAAAATCCTTCCTTAGTGGACGTTTTTCTTCCAGAACTTCACCCCTCCCCATAGGCCCCTTAAATTGCATTCATGAAAAAACGGTCGAACACCTATTTATTTTATTTATATAATTTTAAGCTGATTGATTTCCTCCGAGTTTCAAACTCCTCGCCTATGTCGTTTAAGAGATACACGCTCCGTTAAGAATCTTTCAACCCCCACTTTTCATCCCTTTCACCTCATAATATACACTACATCGAAAAACCATTAGACATGTGTCGGCTTATTTTTAATGATTAGTATATATGCCAAGTATCACATCCCCAAATGAAACCACCCGTGAGATATTGTTATTCAATGAAATGCACGTTTACCCCCTTAACACCTATTTAGAACCTGAATATTCAAAACTCTTTCCGTGGACGTTTTCGACATACAACGAACATATCCCAAAATTTCATGTTTCTAACTTCAATAATTTTGGCTTGGCGATGATGAGTGAGTGAGAGAGCCAGGATATTTTCCTTCATTTATTTTTGATAATTTCACCCCCTCTCCATGAACCCCTTAAATTGGATTTATGAAACAAACGGTCGAACACCTATTTACTTATTTAAAGCTGTTTTCGCCCCGAGTTTGATGAGTAAGTGAGTCAATCACACTTTCTTTCCTGTTCCCCCCCCCCCCCCCCAGAATTTCACCCCTCTCCAAGGGCCCCTTAAATTGGATTTACGAAAACACGGTCGAACACCTATTTACTGGTATTTTAAGCTGTTTTCTCCCGCCGAATTTCAAACTTCTCGCCTATGTCGTTTAAGAGATACACGCTCCGTTAAGAATCCCCCAACCCCCAATTTTCACCCCTTTCACCTCATAATATACACCACATCGAAAAACCCTTAGACATATGTCTGATTATTTTAATGATTAGTTTATATGCCGAGTATCACATCCACAAATGAAACCACTCGTGAGATATTGTTATTCAATGAAATGCAGGTTTAACCCCCTTAAGACCCCTTTAGAGCCTGAATATCCAAAAAATCCCCCCTTAGTGTACGGTTTTGACATACAACGAACATATTCCCAGAAATCCATGTTTCCAACTTCAATATTTTTGGCTGGGCGATGATGAGTGAGTGAATGAGTCAGGACATTTTCTTTCATTTGTTTTTCTTCAGAATTTCACCCCTCCCGATGAACCCCTTCAATTTGATTGATCAAAAAAAACTGTCGAATAGCTATTTACTTACTTTAAAGCAGTTTTTACCCCTGAGTGTGATGAGTGAGTCAGTCAGTCAATCAGTTAGGACACTTTCTTTCCTGTCCCCCCCCCCCCAGAAATTCACCCCTCCCCATGGGCCCCTTAAATTGGATTTATGAAATTTACTTATTTTATGCTGATTTTTTCCCGCTGAGTTTCAAACTCTTCGCCTATGTCGTTTAAGAGATACACGCTCCGTTAGGAATCTTTCAATCCCCACTTATCACCCCTTTCATCTCATAATATACGCCACATCGAAAAACCCTCAGACTCGTGTCTTCTTATTTTTAATGATGAGTTTATGTGCCGAGTATCATATCCCCCAATGAAACCAATCGGGAGATATTGCTAATCAATGAAATGCAGGTCTACCGCCTTAACACCCCCTTTAGAACCTGAATATACAAAAAACCTCTCTTAGTGGGCATTTGCGGCCCTTGGGAAAGCAGCATACCAAATTTCATTCCAATCCGTTCGGTGGTTTCTGAGATTTCGTAATGAATGAATGAGTGAGTGAGTGAGTGGTATTTGACAAATATATAGTAGAAGATAGTGTCAAGTCTTTGTTATGCTAAACTCGGTTGACAGTGCTGTGTGAGTAGGTGAGTAACTAACGGGATTTCAAGTAAAGATGCTCATTTTCTATACTGGTAGTGCAGAGCGCAACTGGCATCCAGACGGCCGTGTCTCGACTTGAGCTATGTTGCCATGGGAACTATCTGCCTAGCCATTCCTTCATGAGTATATTTTGTGATTTGATTAGCCTGTGCTTGAGTGCAAAAGGGCCGAAATCAGAAGAATGAGAAATACTATCGAAAATTCATGTAGCCAGCGGTTCCTTCTGGGTCCTAAACTATGTGTATGCAAAATTTGGTTGAGATTGGTGGAACGGTGTAGATTTGTAAACGGAACCAACCCACCCACCCACCCACACACCCACATACATACATACATACATACATACATACATACATACATACATACATACATACATACAGACTTTCACTTTTATATATAAGATTACGGCGACCTCAATTCGTTACGCGAAGGCAGAACTCTTTTCTATAGGGCCTTTTAAATCAAATTATGCTACGATATTAAATGAACACCTTCTATTCTTTTCATCAGGCTTTGAAGGTAGCCTATTATTAGAACGTGACTGATAGCGGAGGCTGAAAGGCACTGGGATCGATGGAGCAGGACTAAGATAAAATATACAGGGTGTACAAAAAATGCAGCAATTGGAGGTCGGCATGCGATTCCTCATCCAATTGCAAGAAAAAAGTTTCAATATCAAAATCGGATCGGGTGCTGTTTGAAAACACAAGTATGAAAACGAGAAGCTGGCAACACTGTCACATCCTGCAGTGCATCGGAATGTACAGAGAATGCTCCGGCAGAGCGCCGAGTTCTGGGACCAGCTTTTGGCCACGCTGCATGCAATTTCAGCGTTGCCAGAGCCTCGTTTCTTAACACGCATTTCTGTTAAACCTATTGACGGGACTAGGTTTTGCAACATAAACTTATGTCGTGAATTTCGACGAGGAACCGCATGCCGACCACCAAGAGCGGCATTTTTTGTTCACTCTGTATACGAGTAATTGGGATTGCAGAGTTAATATTACCATAGCCTGATGTAGCTCCTTACATTGAATGGAAGGGTACAGGGTGTATATTAAGTATTTAATCTTTATTAAAGGTCACAGCTAGCGTTCTTGGCTGTCGCTCTGGAGGTCTAGGTTCTATTTCCGGCTCTGCCGAGAAATCTAATTCCGGTGAGAGGGCTGGAACGGGGTACACTCAGCCTCGTGAGGCAAAACTGAGAAGATAAGAGTGAAATTCCTACCTCAGCCATCTTGGAAGTAGTTTTCCCCACTTATACTCCAGGTAAATCGATCCTAGCTGAAGGCCACGGCCGCCTCTTTCCCAGGAGCGTGGTTCGCAGCGGCTGAGTTGTTTGCCTATCACCAAGGTAAACCGGGTATGATTCCCGATCAACACATGTGAGATTTTCGAAGTGAAATGCCTTATCGTGTGGTTCGAATTCCACGTGGAAAGGAGGTCCCGAGGCTCATGATCGCAACCTACATGCTTCCTTCCTAATTCTTTAGTTTCCTTCCCAATCCTATCCCCAATTTACAAATACACACATTAGTACAGCCTTCACAATAACACAGGTTATCACACATATTACTAATGCTTATTTTTACGATGGTCTGTCATGAATCCTCTACAACAATTACACGCTTCCAAGGAAACAATTTTTTTTGGTGCCAGAAAGAAACTTCTCAATTTTTAGCATATTTTCATATTATGAAACAAGTAGTTCCGTGAAGAACTAAAGCCTGTTTTCATATATCCTACTTATGTTAATTGCCACTATCAACATACAAAATTTCAGTTTGATTGCGGTAATAGATTCGTGGATATTAAGAACCGACTAAATATTGCGGATGGTCGCCGTGTTGGATTTTTATATATGTAGGTCTTAGTGTTATGTACTGTTACATGAAAATTATTGTGTACGCGTAGTATTCAAACTTCAATCCATGATTAGGACACAAGAATAAAAACGAGATTTTAAAATTTCGCACAACTGCCATCTTGTGGTTATGGAAACAATGGAAATAAATTGGATGCCAGTGGATTAACATTTGTATAAGAATGTACTGTACCAGGTTTCACTGCACTCGGATGGTTAAATTGCGAGAAACGTCCATATGAATATCTATACTTCGCGTAGCCGCCATGTTGGATTTGTGATCACCAGGTTATTAAAAATCCCATAGGTGAACTTATGTACATAGCCCCTATGACCTTAAAAAATCAGTTTGATTGCTGTAATAGATTCGTAGATATTGAGAACCTTCTAAATATTACGGATGGTCGCCATGTTGGATTGTTATATGTATAGGCCACAGAGTCATGTACCATTAAAGGAAAATTATTGCGTAGGCTCATTATTCAAACTTTCTCTTCGATCGCATGATTACCACACCAGAATAAAAGCTTAATTTTAAAATTCGCACAGCCGCCATCTTGGGTTTATGTAAACAATTGAACTAAATTAGATACCAGTGCATTACAATATGTATACATATTTGCTGTGTCAAGTTTAAATGCGTTTGGATAATTAAATCGTGAGAATGCCAATTTAAAACTTTCAACTTCGCTTGGCCGCCATGTTCGTTTTGTAGTCAATCAGTTTTTGAAAGTCTCATAGATGAACTTCGAGTAGTGCCCTTTATCTCCGTACAAAATGTCAGGGTGATACCGGTAATAGTTTCAGAGATATAGAATGCCGGTGAAATATTTCGCACAGGTGCCATCTTGAGGTTATGTAAACATTAGAACGAAGTTAGATGTCGGTGCATTACAATATGTATAAGTATACACTTTACCAAGTTTCATTGCGTTTGGTTGTTTAAATCGCGAGGAACGTCTATTTAAAAGTCGCAACTTCGCTTGGCCGTCTTGTTGGTTTTGTAGTAACCAGATTTTCAAAAGTCACATAGGTGAACATCTGATTTTTCCCTTTATTACCGTTCAAAATTTCGGGGTGATATCGGCAATAGCTTCGGAGATATTGAATGCTGGTGAAATATTTCGCACAGCCGCCATGTTGGATTGGTGAGACGTAACAAAATTTGAAGGGCACGGACGGGGTCATCCGGAATAGTGCTATGAACTTACCAAGTTTCATTGAAATCTCTCCAGTCGTTTGGATTTTATTAGGACACACACACACACACACACACACACACACACACACGAATCGCACACACACGCACACACACACACACACACACACACACAATCACCGGACAAAAGGTGATCTCAAAAGGCTATTTTTTAGCCTACTTTCAATTTTTGCAAAAAATGAAAGTAGACTTATGAGATCAACACAAGGCGAAACAAGTAGTTCCGTGAAGAACTATAGAGCCTATTTTCATATATCCTACTCATGTTAATTGTCTCTATCAACATGCAGAAATTCAATTTTATTGTTGTGATAGATTCGTAGATATTGAGAACTGTCTAAATATTTCAGATGGTTCGCAGGTTGGATTTTTATTTACGTACTATTACATGAAGATTTTTGTGTACGTGTGGTATTCAAACTTCAATCACATGATTAGGACACAAGAAGTAAAAACGAGATTTTAAAATTTCGCACAGCTGCCATCTTTTGGTTATGAAAACAATTGAAATAAATTAGATGGCAGTGGATTAACATTTGTATATGCATTTAACGTGCAAAGTTTCACTGCACTCGGATGGTTAAATCGCGAGGAACGTCCATTTAAATATTTATACTTCGCGTCCCCGCCATGTTGGATTTGTGCTAACCAGGTTACTGAAAGCCCTATAGGTGAACTTATGTCCGTAGCCTCTATCAACATAAAAAATTCAGTTTGATTGCTGTAAACGATTCGTAGATATTGAGAACCGTCCATATATTTCGGATGCTCGCCATTTTGGATTTTTATATGTATAGGCCATAGAGTTATGTACCATTAAAGGAAAATTATTGCATAGCTTCATTATTCAAAGTTTTACTTCGATCGCATGATTACCGCACAAGAAATAAAAGGTTAATTTTAAAATTTCGCAGTGAAATATTTCGCACAGCCGCCATTTTGAGGTGATGTAAACAATTGAACTAAGTTGGACGTCAATGCATTACAATGTGTATAAACACTTGCTGTACCAAGTAGGATGGTTAAATCGCGAGAAATGTCTATTTAAATGTTCCAAATTCGCTTGGCCGCCATGTTCGTTTTGTAGTTACCTATTTTTGAACGTCTCATAGGTACACTTCTAGTAGTGCCCTCTATCACCGTACAAAATTTCAGGGTGATATCGGTAATCGTTTCGGAGATACTGAATGCTGGTGAAACATTTCGCACTGCCGCCATGTTGGATTGGTGCGACACAATAAAATTTGAAGGGTACGGTCGGGGTCGGCCAGAACGGTGCTATGATTTTACGGAGTTTCATTGAAATCGCTCCAGCCGTTTAGAAGTTAAGAGGGGGGACACAAACACGAATCACACACCCGCACACACAGACAAAAGGTGATCTCATAAGCCTATTTTTTTCATAAAATGAAAATAGGCTAAAAATGTGTGTCTGTCTGTGAGTGTGTACTCTGAATGTGTGTTCCCACCCCCTCCCCCTATCAATTTTAACACGGTGAAACCGAATTGAACGAAATTTGGTACAGAGCAAAGGGCACCTCAGTGTCATGTTTTATATTGCCACCATCTTGACGGAAACGTAATGGCGGCCACCCAAATGTTCAAAGCTTAAATCAAATTACGATTAACCTAATCATCCGATCTCTACCAAATTATGCAACAACATATATTTATACGGCGAGCGTCTTTTGACTAAACTACAAGGTCATCAGCCGAATAGTTTGCATATGGCGGCCATGTATGTGTGCAAATCGATTCCCCCTATCAATTCAAACACGGTGTAACCGAATTGAACGAAATTTGGTACAGAGGTAGCACTATCAAAGGGCACCTCGGTGTCATGTTCTATATCTTCATCATCTTGACGGAAACGCAATGGCGGCCACCCAAATATTAAAAGCTTAAATCAAATTACGACCAACCTAATCATCTGATATCTACCAAATTTTGCAACAACATACTTTTACGTGGTAGACATCTTTGACCAATCTACAGTACAAGGTTATCATCTCAATAATTTGCGGATGGCGGCCATGTATGTGTGCTAATCGATTCCCCGTATCTATTCAAACACGGTGAAACCGAATTGAACGATATTTGGCACAGAGGTAGCACTCGCAAAAGGTAACTCAGTGTCATGTTTTATGTCGTCGCCATCTTGACGGAAACGTAATAGCGACCACCCAAATGATAAAAGCTTAATTCAAATTACGACCAACCTAATCATCTGATCTCTAACAAATTGTGCAACAACATATCTTTATGTGAGAAGCGTTCTTTGACCAAACTATGAGGTCATCAGTCCAATAAATGCATATGGCGGCCATGTATTTGTGCAAATCGATTCCCCCTATTAATTCAAACACGGTGATACCGAATTGAATGACATTTTGTACAGAGGTAGCACTAGCAAAGGGCACTTCATATTCATGTTTAATATCCGTATAAGACATTGTATTTCAACAAGCTACTACAACCAACATTCAATTATACTCCTTGAAAAGGACAAAGAGTTATAACAATACCCATGTATTTAGGAGAAAGTAGGCTATATGTCCTTTACAGAACATCTTGACTAGCCTACTTTTCACATTTTGTAAAAATGAGGGAAAAGGGAAAAGTAGACCTATGAGATCGATCCGGGCAAATGGCTGTCTGTTGGTCTGTCCTTCTGTCTGTGTGTCTGGCTGTGTGTGTGTCCCCCTATCAACTCCTAAACGGCTGCAACAATCGAATCCAAAGTTGGTATGAGTAAAGATCTATACATGAATATCTCAAGCCCATATTTGAAAATTATGTCAGTGCTACCAACTGCTGAAAAACCGCAATTAAAATGTAAGCTCCATGTTAGATATCTTGGAAGGTATGCTTGGGAGCTATTCCAAAATTTGCACACATATAGACAATGATATTTCAGTTTAATTTCCAGGAGGCCATGCATGGCAGTTTTGCCAAAATAGCCTGCTGATATGCCCAATTTTTAAATGCATATAACTTCTACACTATCAATTGTAGTTCAACCAAATTTCGTATGTAGTATGTGCACATAAACATATATGACTGAGCGTGTTCTTAAAAGCCACCAGGGCTGCCAACTGTTAATAAATGCTCTTTCTCTATTTTCTTATCTAGACACCAATATATCAGAAAGTATGCAAGCCGACAGCTTTAAACTATGCACACGTATAATAACTGACATTCTAGATTAGTTTGGAGTAAATTATGTACGTCAGTGCTACCAACATGATTCTAAGCCTGCTGATAAGACCAATATTTAAATACATGTAACTTCTATACTATCACTTGGATGTCAACGAAATTTCGTATGTGCTATGTGCACCATAACAGATATGACTATGCTTATTCTTAAGTGCAACCAGGGCTGCCAACTGTTAATAAATGCTGTCTCTATTTTTTATCCTAATATTAATATATCAGAAAGTATGTAAGCCAACGCAAAGTACCAGACATTCTAGATTCATTTGGAGAAACTAATATACGTCAGTGCTGTCAACATGACTCTAAGCCTGCTGATAGGTCCAATTTTGAAATACATGTAAATTTTATACGAAGAAATGGATTTCATCCAAAATTGGCACAACAAGAGATCATAATATTTCAGATTATTTTTGATCAACACACGTATGACATTGTTGCCAACATGATTTTACGCGCGCTGATAGATCCATTGTCTAAATGCATGTAACGTCCATGCTATCCATTGGATTTCAACCAAATTTTGTATTCTGTACCTGAAGGGATGGAACTAACAATGGATTCAGTCACCAGGGCTGCCAACTGTAGTGCTCTATTAGGCTACAGTATACCAGGTATATTTCGAAATAATTAGAAATTTCGATATTACCAAGTTAATTTCGTCATTATTCTAGATAGGTCTATATAGATTGGCATGTATCTTAAATTTTAAGAAAAGTAGGCTCTTTAGTTCGCCACGGAACTTTTTTGTTCATAAATGGAAATAGGCTAAAAATAGGCTTATGAGATCACCTTTTGTTCGTGTGTATGTGTGTATTTGTGAGTGTGTGTCCCCTGTAATAACTTCTAAATGGCTGGAGCGATTTCAATGAAACTCAGGAAGATCATAGTACCATTCCGGGCAAACTCAACCGTGCCCTTCAAATTTAATACGTCTCACTAATCCAAAATGGCGGCTGTGCGAAAGACTTCACCAGTATTCAATATCTCCGAAACTATTACCGATATCACCCTGAATTTTGTACGGTTATAAAGGGCACTACTAGAAATTCACCTATGAGACTTTTAAAACCCTGGTAACTACAAAACCAACATGACGGCCAAGTGAAATTGGGACTTTTAAATAGACTTTTCTCGCGCGATTTAACCATCCAAACGCAATGAAACTTGGTACAGCAAATGTTTATACACATCGTAATGCACTAGGATCTAATTTAGTTCAATTGTTTACATAACCTCAAGATAGCGGTTTTGCGAAATTTCAAAATTTTATTTTTTATTTTTTGTGTCTTAATCATGCGATCGAAGTGAAAGTTTGAACAATAAACCTACGCAATAATTTTCCTTTCATTGTACATAACTCTATGGCCTATACATCTTAAAACCCACATGACAACCAACCGAAATATTAGACGGTTCTCAATATCTAAGAATCTATTACAGCAATCAAACTGAAATTTTGTATGTTGATAGAGGCAATTAACTTATGTAGGATATATCAAAAGACACGGATAGTCAGTCTGAAAGACTGGACTCTATATCATTTTTAATGCTAGCAGCCGAGTAGCAAAGAGGCAGTGCGAGAACAGAGTTTCAAGATTCTATTTAGTTTCTGCACTGCCTACTTGATTGTTCTCGCACTGCCTTCTTGAAACTCTGTTCTCGCACTGCCTTCTTGGTACTCGGCTGCTACATCGCACTATGACGCCACACACTTCAGTGCATTTTCGGTACATTTCGTCCCTTCACCGTAACGTAACGCCAGACCTCAGGGTAACGACGAAGTCGACAAGATCAATTAAAATGATGAAATAGGCTATAGTTATTCACGGAACTACCTAGGTAGGTACTTGTTATGATTATAATCATTTTCTTGTCCAATTTTCATAATGTGCGAGTGCATTGAGCTGCTCTTCGTTGTTTCTCGCATAAGTTCTCTCCCATATTAACAGGAATTTTTGAATATTTATCAAGTGGTTTTTAAAATTCCAGCAACAAGGTAAACCTCTTCGTTGTTCCGCTCCTAAAAACAGCAATAACTAACTAATTAGAATGCTATAAGGGCGCGGGGGTAGAGCTTAAGAAACCAACATTAAAACCTAGAATAATTGCTGGATAATAATTAAAACAATTGAAATCAGAATTAAAATTGAATACTTACAAAGAAAAGAAAATATTTGAAACATAAATTCTGTCGTGTAAAATATTTTACATTTTCATCACAAAGCATGGTGTGTGGCTCAACGCCTGCGATATAGGTGACCCTTCTCTCGTCTCCATTACATTCAAACAGTGACACTTCCATTACCATTCACAAAGCGAGCAAAATATTCCTTTGAAAGCTCATAGCGCGTGTGATTACCATTCATTGCGATAGCGGAGGTTTGATTTGCTGCACCGCGCCGACATGTATACATTGCGGAGGAACGAGGAGAGAGCCCACTCAAATAGAACTTTATGAGCAGCACGCCTTTCAGTAAGAGGACGTCTGGGATATACCAAGCAAAACAAGAGGGTAGCCTATGTGTTGTTGTTGTTGTTGTTGTTGTGTTGATTCATTTTAGGGGATCGCAGTCCTATGTACATTTGTGTGTATCGATTTTATCTGATAAACTCAGTTTGTGTGGTGCCTATAGCTTAAACCCCGCACGAAGGCGGATATCCTCGGATAAACCCGCGGATATCCGCAAATTTTTCACCATGCGGTTTAGTTTGCATGGCTGTGCGGATAGCGGATAAGCTGCGGATAATGTTTCGAGTAAACTTGCGGATAGTTTGCACAATACAATTAGAACTTTTTGAATATGGTTACTAGGGCCCGGATGTTAATGCCGTAAAGAAGTTTTAAAAATGCACTTAACATTTTGAAAAATGACTGTAATAAAAGAGCTAAAATTTAGAAAAAATGCACTATAAAATTGAGAAAATAATCTTATAATAATAAACTAACCAATATTTCAAAAATTCGAAAAATGCACTAAAAAATGGAAAGATGATCTTATAATAATAAACTCACCAATAATTCAAAAATGACTTGTTAAGCTCAAACTGAAAAGTCAATCAAAATACATTTCTAGCACTTAACAAAAGATTTATGTTGACTTTAGTCTGAGTTGCGCTGCACTACGAATGTCATTCTGATGTTGTCAAATGTAAATGATCTGCGGTTATCAGACAACAAGTTTTTATATCTCGAAAAGCTGTGCTCAACATCGACTGATGTGATGTGATTGGAGCGTACTTGAAGTGACGAAGGTTGTTTGGTGCTAAACCCTCCTCAATTCCATCCATGCAGTAGTTTTCAACAGAAAGAATGTCTTGTGATTTTGCAGAATGTTTTATACCCGGTGATTTTGTCCAACACCTTTTTCAGTTTTGATGCAATACCTTCAGCAATTTCGCTACGATTGTTGCTAAGACTAGTTTTTACCTGCTTGATTAAGGAAATGGAATCTATATTTCAATATTTTAAATTATCTTGTATCAGCTAGTAGCTTCTTCGTAACTCTGAGAGGCGTAAGTCCCTCATATAAAGCTGTGACATAACTAGATAGGAAATAATGACCTTAAGAGGCCGATTTCTCTATAAGACGAAAAAATCTACCAAACTTAAGAAAATGCTCATAAAACGGAGAAATAGCAAAAAAAAATAAATGCAAAAAGATGCAAAGTAAAAATGACATATTTGAAGACGGGGTGGCCTGTCCGGAGTTTCTATGTACTTCAGCATTGTTTTAGACTGCTCAATGGATGACATGTCATCAACATCCGGGCATTAATGATTACTATACAGGACCCGGATGTTTATGACATATTTTTTCCGCTATGTTTTTCATGGTAATGGTAAGATGATGATTTACGCTTCTGTTTCTCCTAGCGTATGTCAGTAAGCATAATTAATACTCCGAACAGGGAAGGGTTGATATTCTGGCTGTGTAACATTCATTTTAAACATAGCATCAGGGAACGGCTTTCTCCTCAAATGTCTAAATGTGTTGCTTTAATACGTTATCTAATTAAAAATATTATTTTATTGTGACTAATGCGGATGCGGATAACGTTTTGTTTATCCGTGCAGGGCTCTACCTATAGCATAGTGTGTAGCCAGCCCGTGGTGGTGGAGTAGCGTGCCTGCCTCTCACCCTGAGGCCCCGGGTTCGATTCCCGGCTCCGCCAGGAATTTTAGAAACTGACGTGAGGGCTGGAACGGGGTGCACCCAGCCTCATGAGGACAATTGAGTAGCTGTTTGACAGTGAGGCAGCGCCCCGGTCACGAAAACCACGCGTCACCCCAATATCTACTGGCGGTCGCTTGGTAGGCCTAGGCCCTTCATGGGCTGTAGTGCCACGGTTTCCTTATAGCATAGTGTGTAATTATTGAAGTATTAGAATCCATATCTCAGTGTTGCCTAGAAGTCTATTATAATGGAATGCTTTTCAGTCGGTCAACACGATGCACATATTTATATTAGGCGGGAAGTACACATAATTAGTCCGCTTCGTTGCGTAGTGAATAGCATTCTTGGCTGTCACCGCGGAGGCTCGGGGAACACTCAACCTCGTGAGGCAAAACTGAGACTATACAGGTTCGATTCCTACCGCAACCATCCTGGAAGTAGTTTTCTGTGGTTTCCCACTTCTAAAGAAAAAAAAAGAAAAATCAAACCCCTTGGCACTACAGTCCATAAAGGGCCTAGGCCTACCAAGCGTCCGCTGCACAGCCATTTGGCCAGAAGATTGTGGGGTGACGCGTGGTCAGCGCGTCGGGTTCCCTTGGCCGTTAATCTTGGTCTCAGTGACCGGGGCACCGCCTCACTGTCAGACATCTACTCAATTGTCCTCACGAGGCTAAGTGCACCCCGTTCGAGCCCTCACGTCAGTTTTTAAAATTCCTGACGCAGCCGAGAATCAAACCCGGGGCCTCTGGGTGCGAGACAGCGCGCTACACCACGCGGCCGGCTGTTTCCCACTTCTTCTCCAGGCAAATGCCGGGATGGTACCTAACGTAAGGCCACGGCCGGTTCCTATCTATATCCTACCTCATACACAAATATACACACTAGTACAGACATTACCATGACACACTATCATACACATCCAAGTACACGGGGCTACATGACCAGGATGTTGAAAAGCCCGCAGAAGAATCATTAAAAACAAGTATTTTAACAACCTTAACTGAATGAAACATTACATGAATTACTTATCAATTAATTAACACATAAACAAGGGGCGGGTGTGGGGGGAGGGGGTAATTAATTGGTTGATAAGTTTTGATCGTCACGGGATCATCATCAAGACCTGTTCACCTAGTGAATCACACTTTCTGTGTTGTTCGTAGAATGCTGAGCTTCTATGCCCATGGCCGAGGGTTCAAACCCGGATTTTTTAAGAGCGTTAAAAATCCCTCAGTATGCCTTCCTTCGGAGGTGAAGTAAATCCGGCGGTCCCATGTCATAGATTTATGGCATGAAAAAGAACCTTCCACTAACTACACTTGTGTGAAGACAAAATTTGTAGGTTAGAATTGATAAAGCTCTATTCGTTCCATCGTTCACCTCCAGGTGCTGCGAAGTCATCTAGTAGCCAATTCCAGAAGCTATGTATTGTGGACGGTAGCATTTGGTAGCAAAAGTAGGAACTACTTGAAATTATTGTCTGCAGTCCTTAATTGAATTAAAAACAGATAACACACACTAATACAGTCATCACAATTAACACCGGTTATCAGACAGATTCTACACACACCCAAAGTACACGGGGCTACATGACCGCGTTGTCGGCGCCCCTAAACTAAGGAACCAACCAACCAACTGTCTGTGTTGACAAGGATTACATTTTTGCAACACATTCTTCACACCTCTCTGGCATGCCACCTCGCTATGTGATGATGCAGAATTGAGTCATTGTTTCCGGAATGATTCTTGAATGATTCAAAATCGCACCAGTTATTATTTGGGCTGGTTCTCCGTCCTCCCGGCCTCCCAGGATATTCAGTATGAGATTATCAACACGGGTCAAGGAGAGGGAAATAGAGACACACTTCCACATCCCCCAGTCACTGTATTCTGGCTACGCCCGTGGCTCACATGTATATATCTCTAGTTTCGATTTCTGCTGTCCTTAGTATCCAGTATCACGCATACCTGGTGAACAATGTATAGGGCTCCTACCATCATCAACGGAATTGGCCCTTCGTGACCACGCACTAAAATAATTATATTGAAGTATTAGAAGTCATTTACCAGTGTTGTTTAGTAATTTATTATAACAGAATGCTTTTCGGTCGGTCAACACGATTGTGCCAAATTATATTCTTCTTCTTTTTCTACTTCTTCTCCGCGATCAGGCCCAGTGGACCGCGCGCTACTACAAGTTTCATATCCCTAGCTGCCATCCGCCAACTGTCCACACATATCGCTGCCTGTTGCAGATCTTCATGGAGTCCATCACTCTACTGCTTCCTTGGTCTCCATGGCGGTCTCCTTCCTGTGGGGATGAAATCCAGTAGTTTCCGTGGCCATCTGTGTTCTTCAATCCGGGCTACATGTCTTCTGGTTTTGACGGTTCCAGCTATGTTGGCATCATGGTACAGGTGATTGTGTCTAATCCTCCATTCACCCGTGTGTACATCCCTCACCGGTCCGAAGAACTTCCGAAAAACATTTCTCTCAAATACGAGTAGTTATGGAAGTCCTGTTTTCGAATACTCCATGTCTCACATCCATATAATACAACGGGTTGGATCATAGTTTTATACAGACGAATTTTGAACTGTCTGGAGAGACATCTGGCCCTAGAAGTTGTATTAGGCTGTAGAGAGTTCGGTTTCCTGCTTTGACCCTGGCCAAATAATATTAGGGGAGAAAAATATGTAAACACCCTAACATGAAAGAGATATTACGTGAATTATTATGTATCACTTAATGAACACACAAGCAAAGAGGGGGGGGGGTTAATTAAGTGGATGACATGTTTCGATGGCCATGCGACCATCATCAGATCTTGTTTACCTATTGCTTAGATAATTCACTGGGGAACAAAAATAATGCATGGTGTCTGGAATTTTAAAACTGATTCAGGGTATATTTGCGCGGGTGATTCCTAAACTGCAACAGCTCTAGTATTTTAAGAATATTGTTGATTTTGTGATAATTTATTTTTGTAATTTATGAATTAGAATCATGGAAGAACAGCACTGTGGACAATGTTACTGTATACGCATATGATGGCGGACTATTGTTGAAGTTTTAATTGAGAATGTACAGAATATCACATCACAGAAAATCATAGAAACGTGGATTCAGCGATTTGTCCAATTGAATGTATCATATGTGTGGTGTTCTCTTTCTGCTGGGCATTATGCCATAGTTAACAAGAAATAAATAACAACAAAAAGCAGTTAGATTGAAACAGATACAAAATAAATATGATGATGATGACAATTGTTGTTTTAAGGGGCCTAATATTTAGGTTTCGACCCCTAATGGTTTGGGTGATAGTGAAGTGAAAGATGCGATGAGAATGGAAGCTATAACTAATACTAACTACAGACTTACATACTAGAAGAAGAGATTGTAAACAAATAAAGGATAAGGCAAATAAAGGACGGGGAGAAAAGAAATGCCCTCAACCCTCGAGGAATGAGGATTGAGGGACTTGGAAGGAAGGAGAGCCATGAAAGGCAGATAGGAAAGGGAAAGAGGAGAGGGTCTACCCCGAAGTAAGTGGAACAAGGGGAAAACGGACCCAGCTCAGGAATACCTCGGGATCACCAACTCCCGAACTCACCAGCCGTGAGCCCCTGAGGGTGTAGCAATATCCAGGGTGCACCAGAAGTGGTGGGGCTACTTACACCCTGTCTCCTTGAGGGCCTTGAGCAGAAGGCAGGAGATAACATGAAAAGAAAAAGAAGGCTGGCTACTCGCAGAAGGAGGGTATCAGGAAAGATGAGACAAGCGCCAATTAAGGCGGGAAAGGAAGAGACTCCCTAGGCCTCGGATACCCTAATACCGTCGGGATCAGAAGAGAACAATAGTTGACCAAGAGAGGTCGACAGGAAGGAAGACGGAGAGAAGCCCGGCACAAGTAAGTGGAATCAATGCCAGACTCAGCTGAGGTCCCATGGTCGCCAACCCACGTCCCACTAGATGTGAGCCCCTGGAGGGACAAAATAAAGAAGAGTAGTTACAAGCAAACAGCACAGTACAAAAGGACCATTTAGGCCTACATTGAAATATTTATTAAAGTACACACCATTCGAACGACAGTAAGTTGTTAAGATCGGACTGTTTATAAAAGAAGTGCCTTTTTAATTTTTCCGAAAAGTTGTCGCGTTAGTCTGGTGACGCTTATGAACACTATTCTTTTTTTTATATATTTTTTTTACACGCGAATGGACCACTTAGGATCAACCTACAACTTCATTTCTTTTTCTTGGTACGAAGTTTTCTCTGCACCCAATACTCCTTCATGAGTTCGCTGGCCTGTTTACGCTGTTCGTCCGTCCAGGCTCTTCCGGTCTTCTTAGGTCTTCTTGCGGCTTGAATCCCTTCCAAATTACTTAGTATGTTCCTAAATCTATTTCTGTCAAATAGTTAGTCTTCAGAGATGTTCAATATTTCCATATCCGCCTTTGTTTCCTTAATCCATGCTGTTGTGGTCTTCTTTCTCCAGAAGTATCAAATATCCGTTTGGTGACTCTATTTTGGTACATTCTTTATTTTGTATCTTTTTAAATTTAACTGCTTTCATATTTATCTTCGGCGGCGTAGTCGGTAGCATACTGAACTCTATACCTAAAATATCGGATTCAAACCCGGCCGAAGTCGTCGGATTTTTAAAAGCGTTAACATCCATTAGTATGCCTTCCTTCGGAGGGGAAGTAAAGCTGGCGGGCCCATGTCATAGATTTATGGCATGTAAATGAACCTCCTACTACAATTGGTAGTGTTTAACCAAATTTTTAGGCAATATTTGACTGGTTAGAAAAGCTCTATCAAGTTCCAACGTTTGCCACTAGGTGTCAGTGACAGTGGCATCTGGTAGCCAAAGTTGGAACTACTTGAAATTGAACTTGTTGGGAGCCCTCAGGTGTTCAATTAAAGAATACCCTGCTATGGCCATTGGCTGCAATTCATAATAATATATCACTTGTGGGCTTATTATTATTATTATTATCATCATCATCATTATGAAAAATCAAAGTGTCGGCAAGGAATAACCTACTCCGCAAACTGGTTGGTTCACAGTGGGGTAGTCGATCACAAACCCTCCGTATATCTGCAATGCACTTAGTTATTCCGTCGGAGAATATGCATGTCCTGTTTGGTATTCTTCATCCCATGCCCGACAGGTGGATGTGGCCCTCAATGAGACTTGCAGGCTAGTGACTGGCTGTTTAAAGTCTACTCCAGTTGACACACTGTATTGTCTTGCAGGAATTGCTCCACCTTGTATTCGAAGGAAAATAGCTGCGGATAAAGAGAAGAGTAGAGTGGAGTAACAAGTGTTCATCCCTTACATGGCCATACCCCTCCAGTTCAGAGAATAAATTCAAGAGAAAGCTCCCTACGAATGTCTGAGGAACTAACTGGACCATCTACTACAGCGAGAGTACGGCTTTGGAAAGCCAAGGTCCCAGTCATCCCAGGATAAATAACAGTTGCAGAACGTTTGCCACCTGACTGTCATGAAGACTGGTCTGTGTGAAAGTCCTTAGTCTTTGAACAGATTGAGGACAGAAGTGGGCAGATCCAAAGTCAACCTAGCAAGATGGGGCTATATCGATGACTGTGGTGAAGAACAAACTTTGCAGCATATGCTCCAGTGCCCATTGTGCCCATCTTCCTGCACCGAAGATGATCTTTTTTATGCAGCACAAAATGCACTTGATGTCGCTAGGTACTGGTCGAGATTGGTGTGAAGTGTTATCTTATGTAGTTTATATTCGACCATGGCGAAATCTAAATATTAAATATCAGAAAACTGTACTATAATGACGCTCATTATAGTACAAGTTTTCATTATGATACAGTTTCTCCCACCAAACAGAGCTCAAGAAACAGTAGTCTGACCAATTAGGTAAGGATGGCATCGCATCTGCGCTGACTTCCCCGGCCTCCTACTTTAAATTTCACTGCGTGGCTAGTGTAATAGTGGGGTATTCGAGGAGGCCATGGTCGAATACAAGGTAGTCTCTGCGTCCCATGAACTCTGTTCAGCATATAAAACTAGCGACATCTCGACAGATATTTACGAATATTTATGTTCGAACATAAACTAGTTATAATTATCGTCGAACATATACAGTCGTATGCAACTCGCCTATAATGGTAATTAAGACACTCGTATGGAAATTATAAAACTCGCTTCGCTTGTTTTATAAACATACTCGTGTCTTAATTATTGCCATTATCGGCTCGTTGCATAATGCATTATTACTAAGCAAAATTGAACTGTGTAAATGGTATTTTGATATGATAATAATAATAATAATAATAATAATAATAATAACAACAATAATAATAATCCACAGCCTGCTTCCAGTCTCCGACCGGGTGAGGAATGGAATGAATGAAGCCCCCATCCAGCGGCGAGGATATGAACTGTGCCGGCTGCCGAGGCCTGGCGCACTCCTCTGGGGCATGATTAAATGAATGACAGATGAAATGAAATGATAGTGGAGAGTGTTGCTGGAATGAAATTTTGACAGGGAAAACCGGAGTACCCGGAGAAAAACCTGTCTGCCTCCGATTTGTCCAGCACAGATCTCACATGGAGTGACCGGGATTTGAACCACGGACCCAGGGGTGAGAGGCCGGCGAGCTGCCGCCTAAGCCACGGAGGCTTCCAATAATAATAATAATAATAATAATCATAAGTATCATTTATAGTAATTTTATTCATTATTAATAACAACTACGTACAGTGCTGGTCAAGGTTAAAACGTAACGTGTAAAGTAAATATTGGGTTCAAATTAATCGCATTACTCTATAATAGGTATTGTGTGAATGAGAACACAAACACACAGTGGATGGAAGCTGTCACCACAGTTTACCTGTCGAACAAAACAATGCTCTGCTCTCTTGGATTTGTTATCATTTCCCAGCACCCCACTGCGTAGGTGTGCTCATTAAATCCTGCACCAGGGCCGCGCAAGAAGCTGCAGCAAGTCCGGAGATCGTAGGTTCGAAACCCAGCGCTGTGAGCGGTTATCAAAAATGTGTTTCTTCCTCGGGTTTCTTCCACCCTCCCTTCATGTAAATTTCGAGATAGTACCTCACTCCAAGTCCCGGGGCACCTAACTCATCCTTGGCCCCAATGAAATTTCACACATTGCTACTCTCATCCCAGGAATACAGGTTATCTGACAAGTTCAACACACACCCAACTACACGGGGCTGATGACCTAGACGTCCCAAGCCCATCAAATGAATCAACAGCAACATATTAAGTAATATAAGGTGAGTTCAAAAAGTAACGAGTCGGAGGCTGGAATGCGCAAACCGGTGACTACATCGGCTAATCGTGGCGTGTGCAACGAGGTGTGGTTCGGACCAGAGCGTGGAAGATCACAGCCCGTCGCTAGAGGGCACGCGTGCACGTGACGTGACGATACAAAGCGAGCAGCAGCATGCATCAATCGTCCAACGCTGCAAGTCGCATTGCAAACACTGACATGGTGGCGTCAAATGAAGAGCAAAGAGGTGTTGTTCAGTTTCTGACAGCGGAAGGAGATGGGGGATCGGACATTCTTCGCCGAATGTCACAAGTGTACGGCGAACACTGCATGTCCCTTGCAAGGGTCAAGGCGTGGCACAAGCGCTTCAGGGAAGGACGGGTGTCGTTAGCCGATGATGCCCGGTCTGGGGCACCCCCCTGCATTACCGATGACAACGTCCAGCTGGTTGATGCACTCATTACCCAGGACCGCCGAGTGACAGCTAACGCCATAGCCACTATGGTCGGATTGAGCGTCGGAAGTGTGCACACCATCACGAAGGAACGACTACACTTGCGCAAAGGGTGTGCCCAATGGGTGCCCCACAGTCTTCAACCACACCAGGAAGCATGTCGAATTGCCAACTGTCTTGGTCTTGGTTGGACGATTGATGCATGCTGCTGCTCACTTTCTATCGTCACGTGACGTGCACGCGTGCCCTCTAGCGACGGGCTGTGATCTTCCACGCTCTGGTCGGAACCACGCCTCGTTACACACGCCATGATTAGCCGATGTCGTCACCGGTTTGCGCATTACAGCCTCCGGCTCGTTACTTTTCGAACTCACTTTATATAATGCTTTTCAGTCGGTCAACACGATTTTTCCCAAATATATTAGGCGGAGAGTACAAATATATGAACACCCGAACCTCTTCTTTAGTCCAAAACTTTAATCATATGTAATTTTTGTAAAACAAAAATATTGGAATGCAGCCGAAATAAATCAGAAACCTCTATGGACATCAAATTGACAGGTGAAAAGCTAAAGGAAGTAGGAGATTTCTGTTACTTAGGAAGCAAAATAACCAGTGATGGACGAAGCAAACAGGATATAAAAGTAGGTTGGCTCAGGCTTAGTTAAGCAGTTAGTTATTGTTGTTTTAAGGGGAGGAACTACGAGGTCATCTGCCCCTTGGGTCAGGCTAGGAAAGCATTTCTACAAGAAAGGAATCTGTTGACATCGAATATAGATTTAGGTATTAGGAAGTCATTTTTGAAAGCCTTTGTCTGGAACCTGGCGCTCTATGGAAGTGAAACTTGGACTATTGGTGCAGCAGAAAAGAGGAGAATTGAAACGTTTGAAATGTGGTGTTACAGGGGAATGATGAAGTAGATAGGGTTACAAACGAAGAGGTATTAAGACGAGTGGGAGAGGAGAGATGTTTCTGGCGACTGCTAATGAAGAGAAGAGATTGGTTCGTAGGACACATACTAAGACACCCAGGAATAGCAAACTTAGTTATGGAAGGAAGAGTTGAGGACAAGAACTGTAGAGGTAGACCAAGGTTAGAATATGTTAAACAGATTGCCTCGGATGTAGGGTGTGGTAGCGATGTTGAGATGAAACGATTAGCTCAGGACATAGAGGCATGGAGGGCTGCATCAAACCAGTCAAGAGACTGAAGACTCAAACAACAACAACAATTTTTGTCAGGTTATTTTTCGCATGTCCCAGTATTTGGGATTACATTGTGTTGACCGACTGAAAAGTTGTAATATCACTTATCAAAAATAATACATGAATTATTTGTCACTTAATTAACACACAAACAACGGGGGGATAACTAAATGGGCGCTTACAAAAATATTCCAGGGAGCTCTAATTGTTGGTTAGTTGGTTCCTTAGTTTAGGGGCTGCGACAATTCAGTCATGTAGCCCAGTGTACTTTGGGTGTGTGTAGAATCTGTCTGATAACCGGAGTTGATTGTGATGGCTGTATTAGTGTGTGTTAACTGTGATTCAGGTAGAAGGATTGCAGACGATTATTTTTAGCCTACTTTAGATTTTTGCAAAAAATGAAAGTAGACTTACGAGATCTGCACAGGGCGAAAAACTGTGTGTCTGTGTGTGTGTGTACTCTGAATGTCTGTCCTCCCCTCTATCAATTTGAACACGGTGAAACCGAATTGAACGAAATTTCGAACAGAGGTAGAATTAGCAAAGAGCACATCAGTGTCATGTTTTATATCGCCGCCATCTTGACGGAAACGTAATGGTGGCCACCCAAATGTTCAAACCTTGAATCAAATTACGACTAACCAAATCATCCCATCTCTACCAAATTTTGCAACAACATATACTTATATGGCGAGCGTCTTTTTACTACACTACAAAGTAATTGGCCCAATAGTTTGCAAATAGCGGCCATGTCTGTCTGTTAGGTAGTCAGCCCGAAGGCTGGTTGGATCCTCAAAAAGTACCGCCGTTACGTTATGTGAGTAGATACCCACAAAAACCCAAGGCAGCACTATTTTGAGGCGTTCTAGGCAAGAAGAGGAGTGAGGTAGTTTGCCATTGCTTTCCTCACTGAGTCAGAACAGTAGTCCTAACCCTACGAGTTGAACCTTTCACAGCATTCACAGGCACTGACTGTGCCCCGAATGCCATTACTAAGCACCACCCATACCTCAGTAGCTTCCATATAATCACAGCCATGAGTGAGACTGAGACATCGGTGAAAAGCCACCTTTTACTCTAGCCTGTGCCAACTGACAAATGCAATGTATGTGTGCAAATTCATTCACCATATCAATTCAAACACGGTGAAACCGAATTGAATGAATTTTTTACAGAGGTAGCACTAGCAAAGGGCACCTCATATTCATGTTTAATATCCCTATAGCACATTGTATTTCAACAAGCTACTACAACCAACATTCAATTATAATCATTGGAAAGGACAAAGAGTTATAACAATACCCATGCATTTAGGAGAAAGTAGGCTGTATGTTCTTTACTGAACATCTTGTTTTCAAATAGTTCCTACTTTTGCTACCAAATATTACCGTCCACGACACCTAGTTGTGGACGTGGCTACTAAATGCCATCGCAGTCAGCACCTGGCGGCGAACGTTGGAACTAATATAGTGTTATCAAACTAACCTACACATTTTAGCTTTCACAAGTGTAGTTAGTGGACGGTTCTTTTGCATGCCATAAATCTATGACATGGGACAGCCGGCTTTACTTCTCCTCCGAAGGAAGGCATACTGAGGGATTTTTAACGCTGTTAAAACATCCGACTTCGGCCGGGTTTGAACCCGCAATCTTGGGCATAGCAAGTCAGCATGCTACCGACTACGCCACCGAAGCTGCTGCTCTATTGTTTATATTTCTGTAATATGCAGTTATCACATATACAATTGACCGAAACTATTAATGGTTTTATTGGGCGAGTTTGTCTATGAAGCGACCCATAATTAACAAAAGTTGAATAAATGAGTTATTTAAGAACAACCATGAATGACACATATGGTACACACTTACGGACAACAGTGGTTCATAAAATGAATAGGTTGAAAATACGGTAAAATTCGTTAAAAAAGGCCTATGCAATCGAGTACCTGACGAAAATGGTAGTGTAAATAGTTAACCTTCGTAAATGAAACAATATGACGGAGTGTCATCACGGAGGTCCTGGTTGGATTCTCGCCTCTGTCGAGAAAATTAATCCTGGTCTGAGAGCTGAGAGCCTTGTGGGGTAGAACTGAGTAGAGGTGGGTTCGATCCCCACCTCAGCCATTCTAGAAGTGGTTTCCTATTGTTTTACCACTTTTGTTCGAGGCAAATGCCGTGATGGTACCTAAATTAAGATCACGGTCACCTCCAACCCAAATTCCAGCTCAAATTACAAATAAGCCTACTTTGTTGTTGTTTCATTTAAGGGGATTGGACATCGTGGTCATCTAGCCCCGTGTACTTGGATGGGTGTAAAATTTGTCTGATTAACTGTGCTATTGCGGTGTCTGTAGTTTTTTTTTGTTTGTTCCGGCAGGGGGAAAATCTTTCAAACACACCACTCTGTGTGGGAGTTGGATTTCCACCAACTAAAAACCCCTGCCCTCTTCACTTAGCCCATTCCAGGACTGCTTGACAGCATTGCATCAGAATGGAGTGATTATGCTATTGGTTTCTTTCTTTATCTTCTTTCTCCTTCGTCCTTATAATACTCGTAGCCACTGCCTTTACAATGTTCCAGGCTCGTGGGCTCTCCAACATAATCTGAACCAGATTCCCTGTCGTGAGTCGCCGGCCAAGTTGTTGACAGGCTTCCTATCTACCTTCCTCCCATCGAGCACAGTGGAAAAAAGTATGTTCTACTGTATCCCTTTCCGAACAATACCGACAACCATCTCCCTGCGTCTTACATATCTTCAAGGCATACGCCAAATCTCCCATGCCCTGTCAGGACCTGTGACAGGAAATAATCCACTTGTCGATGACTGCATTTCAGCCATACTCCTACGTCGGGTATAAGTTTTTTAGTCCACTGGCCGTAGTAGAGGACTAGTAGTAGTGGAGTGTGTATTTGCAATTCAGGCGAGGATTGGGGAGAAGGTGGCTGCGACATTAACATAGGAATCATCCCAGCATTTCCCTGGAGCAAAAGTGGGAAACCACGGTAAATCACATCCAGGATGGCTGAAATGGGAATCGAACCCACTTCTTTTCAGTTTTGCCTCAGACGCTTAGAGTACCCCGTTCCAGCACTCAGACCAGAATAAATTTCCTTGGAAGAGCCGGGGATCGAACTCGAACCTCTGGGAAGACAGCCAAGAGCGTTAGCCACTACACCAGGAGATATAATAATTATAAATAAACTAATACAGCAATCACAATGACACAGGTTATCAGACAGATTCCATACACACCCAAGTACACCGATCTTCATGATACCGATGTTGCAAAGCCCGTAAAGAAATCAACAACAACGATATGGCGTGGTTAACCGAATATTCTAGTTGATGGTGGTGATTACAGATTATTGTTATTTTGTAGGGCGGAATATCGATGGAGCATGCCCGTAACTATTCTAGTGTACATTGTGTGGTGAGGTTGCTCAGCGAGAGAAGAGTGCTTGCCATGGAGTGTATTGCCCTGACGGGAGACGTGATCCCTCCTCTATCACAGGCACCATAGACTACTGGATTATTGATGACATTAATATACTGCTCACGCAAATTGAGGCTAATCTCTGGTCATTCAGAGCAGTTCGGAACAATAAATATCAAACCTCGCAAAACGAGTCTGTGAATGTTATATTAAATTGCTACCACAAAAAGTGTGATGACTCCAATGATAATAATTAATTGGTTCCTATGTTCATGTCACCCGGTAACACTGGCAAATAATTTTCGTAATGCAGCAACATTAGTTACCTATATTTCAAAATGCTGTAGAAGGGAACAATTTAATTGGTAAAGGGAAGGAGTAGCCTATGCGTATGTAGGCATAAGGCGAAGAAGTCGTACTCATGTAGGTGCGGTGACAAGTCATTCTCATGAATGATACATATCGGAAGGATTACTCATAGAAGTCACAAATGTGGAGAAACATTGTTAATGTTGGCCAGATGTTAGTCGAAGGATGATGATGAAGATGATAATTGTTGTTTTAAGGGTCCTAACATCTAGGTTATCAGCCCTAGTCTGTCTGAGAAGGAGGCACGTGCCTGTCATTCGGGTAGCGAGTCATTTGCCAGGTAATTAACATGTACGCATCTACGCTGCATCATGTCTTCCGCGGGAAGAAACAGAAGAAGTGTCTGGGACAAAGATTATAGACAGAGATGTGTAAAGGAATGCTCATTAGCAAGAACACAGCAACAATACAGTCTTTAAGAGAAACTAGCGTCATTTAATGACAACAATGCGAACGTTGGTTTTGGCGGTGACATTGTTATTCGAAAACACGGTATCTTTTCGTAAGCTTGAATTATTATTTATTTACGTATGGTACAAAATATCTACATACATATACAAATGTGTACATACCAATCAAAAATGAACATCAAGGCTCTTCAACCAGGAAAACGCTGGAGCTGATGCTTTCATGAACTCTTCCCATTCGCCTGCGAAGCTACGCTGTGGGCACTCCCGAATGATGTGGTTCATCGTCTGTTCTTGAGCTCCGCAGTCACAAGCTGGTGATTCGAGCCACCCCCATTTGTGTAACATTGCCTTGCACCTTCCATGACCAGTTTGAGCACGATTTAGTTGGCACCACGTAGCTCTTGGTAGATCAATTCCTGGGATATGCTGGGAAGGATCATCTAAGTGGATTTGGTGAGGTGAAGAAAAATCTCTCCACCTTTCCTACCAGATTTTGTTGATGTTGTAAGGCTCTGGCTGTTTAATAATGTCATCACCCCAAATAGGATTCCTGGATTTCTGACGCATGGGTGGAGGATTACTCAGTACTGGGTGAACCGGAAAGTGCTTGAAGTCAGAACAGATGTAAGTTTTCCAAGCGTGGGCAGCTGCTTGTTGTCGTCTCAGTTGTGGAGGAGGAATGCCTGCCAGGACGTGCAACCATGGCACAGGGGTTGATCTTAATGTGCCCGTTATTATCCTTAAGGACTCATTGAGCTGAGTATCCACTCTGTGGACATGGCTACTTCTATACCATACCGGTGCACAATATTCGGCAACAGAGTAGACTAGCGCAAGGCTTGCCATAGGAAGAGTACTTGCATGGGCACTCCATGTTGTGCCAGCCAGTGCGGATGATATTGTTCCTGGTCGTAAGTTTTTCTGCAGTATTCTCAAGGTCTTTATTGTAGGTCAGAGAACGGTCCAGAGTTACTCCTAGGTATTTGGGGTTGAATGATCTACAGTAGCTCAGTCTCAGTAAGATCTGTACCGGTAGAGCGAAAAGCTTCAGGAATTCGGCGTGCTTATGATGCAGCCTTCAAACTTACATTTGTGCGTTATGCCGAAAGCACAACCAACAGAGAGGCTGGAAGAAAATACGGATGTCACAAAAGAAAAGTTTACATGTTGGTAAGTACAAGAAAATAAATGTGTCTTCTCTTAATCCAGGTGCGGCTTATTTTCTGGCCAATACGGTATTGTAAATTCCTTAAACCACATACAGGGGGGTTATAATTAAACTTGAGTTACTTGAGCCTGTGTAGACAGCAAAATATTTCCCGTATGGGTACCCCATTTGATAGGAACAATGTTCAGACTGTTCGCTACAAGATGAGCGTTGTTAGTAGTGGTAGTGGCATGTCGTGCCATTAGGCGTAGGGTGGACACACCAGCATCAGTGTGCATTACAGGTGTAGACAGTCAACATGGCTCTGGACAAGGTGAGCAGGGCTTTACTCGTTTCGCGAACACCGTTCCCCACTGCGTGGCCACCAAGATCCCCACATTTGAACCAGTGTGATTTCTGGCTGTGTGGTTACCTTAAGGACAGAGTGTATCAACGAGGCACTGACACATGCTGGCGTTTGATGGTGAGTATCGCGAGTGAGGGAGCCAACATCCCACCTGATATGTTACGGGCAGTGGTGGAGCACTCGCTAGTGCTATTCCAGGCAGATGGTCGTCGCATTGAGCGTCGTTTGTAACCTGGACTGTCAACATGGTACGCCATTACCACCTGTTACCCGCTCATGTGGAAACTAAAATGTGTTCCTTTCAACGGTTTATTTGTTATCATACTAATATATAACAAGAAGTTCCGTGACGAACTAAAGAGCCTACTTTTCTTAAAATTTAAGTTTCATGCCAATGATTAATCTATATGGATCTATCTAGAATAATGACGAAATTAAGTTGGTAATATCGAAATTTCTAATTAGGTCGAAATACTGTATAACTGGCATAATGTAGCCTAATAGAGAACTACAGTTGGCAGCCCTGGTGACCGAATATATTCTTAGTTCCATCTCTTAAGGTACAGAATACAAAATTTGGTTGAAGTCCAATGGATAGCATGGACATTACATGCAGTTAAACATTGGATCTAACAGCACGCGTAAAATCATGTTGGCAACAATGACATACATGTATTGGTCAGAAATAATCTGAAATAATATGATCTATTGTTGTGTTAATTTTGAATGAAATCCATTAGTTAGTATAGAAGTTACATGCATTTTGAAATTGGACCTATCAGAAGGCCTAGAATCATGTTGGCAGCACTGGCGTAGGCCTATATTAGTTACCCCAAATTAATTTAGAATGCCAAGTACTATACGTGTGCAAAGTTTAGAGTTATTGGCTTGCATACTTTCTGATATACTGATATTAGGGTAACAAAAATAGAGACAGTATTTATTAACAGTTGGCAGGCCTGGTTACTCTTAAGAATCGGCATAGTCATATCTGTTATGGTACACATAGCACACACTAAATTTGGTTGAAATCCAACTGATAGTATAGAAGTTACATGTATTTAAATTTGGACCTCTCAGCAGGCTTAGAATCATGTTGGTAGCACTGACGTATGTACGTTACTTCAAATTAATATAGAATGTCAGGTACTATACGTGTGCATAGTTTAAAGCTGTCGGCTTGCATACTTTCTGATATATGGGTATTTGGAAAAAAAAATGGGAGCATTAGTAGGATAAATAAGCCGGTTCTGGCACAGGGGCTAATGGGCAAGATGGCCGCCGCGCGCAATCACTCTATGTTATTCTTATGGAGGTTTCATTCAGAGCTGGCACAGGGGCTATTGGGCAAAATGGCCGCCACGGCCTGAGACCGTGGATTACGTCACAGGGAGAGGTCGGCCGTGTAGTTGCCAAATGGAATATTTATTATTATTATTATTATTATTATTAGGTAATTGTTAATTGATCATGTATAATCAAGACCAGCCTTATATTGTCCACTTTTTGGTGTAGTGGCTAGCATTCTTGGAGGTCATTCCTGAGGTTCGAATCCCGGCTCTGCCAAGAAATTTAATTTCTGGTCTCATGAGTGGAACGGGGTACACTCAGCCTTGTGAGGCAAAACTGACAAGAGCTGGCTTTTGATTCATACCTCAACAATTCTGCCTAACCCAACTTCACCTAACCTAACCTAACCTAACCTAACCTAACCTATCCTAACCTAACTTCAAAGTCAAAGCAAATATAAAAGCAAATGTGAAAGCACACATAATAAACTAAGTTATAACCTAACCTGACTTCACCTAACCTAACCTCACCTAACCTGTCCTAACCTAACCTAACGTAACCTACCTAATTTAAAATTGCAAGCGAAAAAAATTTAGCAAAAAGTATGAGAAAAAAGTGAGAGCAAATGTAAGAGCACAAATAATAAACTTAGTTATAACCTAACCACACCTAACCTAACCTAACCTAACCTAACATAACCAAACTTCAAAGTGAGAGCAAAAATGTAAGAGCAAATGAGAGAGCACAAATAATAAACTTAGTTATAACCTAACCTAACCTAACCCACAGAAACCTCATTTAAAGATTTTAGATTTTATGTTTTAACATTTTAGATTTTTGATTTTTTTCATTTTACATTTTTTAGATTTTACATTTTACATTTTTGATTTTTTGTATTTTAGATGTTAGTTTTTTTTAGATTTTACATTTTAAATTTAAGATTTTTTGATTTTAGATTTTACTTTTTACATTTTCCGAAAAGAGTAAACTACTAGGTCACATACCTAACCTCACCAAACCTAACTTTGCCAAACCTAACTTAAGCTAATTCAAAGGCTAATGCACATACACAAAGTATATAAGGGTACAAGCAACTATCCTTATGCTAGTTTTATAGGTTACTGTACAATATGATAACTACCCCAACCGTTTTTTTTTTCATTTGTTGTTTACACATATGACAATTTTCCAATTCCCCATTTTCATTTTTTTAAATGTTAGTTTTAAGTTTTTCAATTTCATAACATGGAAACATGGATTTTGCATTATGTTGTTTACACATTTATCAATTTCACAATTTCCCATTTACAGTTCTTAAAATGTCAGTTTAAAGTTTTTCAATTTCATGATATAGAAACATGGATTTTCCAATTTGTTGTTTACACATTTGTCAATTTACCAAATTCCCATTTACAGTTTTTAAAATTTCAGTTTAATGGTTTTTTTTTATTTTGTCAATATGGAAACATGGATTTTCCAATTTGTGTTTTACATGTTCATTTTGCATTAGGAGTGGAGAGAGGTGAGTAGTAATAAAAAATGTACAAGCAGTTTCCATACGGTACAATATTTTTTTATTTAAATACATGTACACTATTTACACATAATACATTTTTATATATATTCCTTATTGTTATAAATTGTACACTTGTTTTTATTTTGTTTTCTATTTTATTTATTTTTGATTATGAATGCCATTTCTTATTTTGTTTTATTTTTATTTTTGTAGTGCTATTGTTTTATTTCCTAAATTGTTTTGTTTTATGTATTTGCTAGTTGCAGGCAGAAGATTTTGATATTCATAACTTAACTCTTTAAGCATGGTTAATGATTGAGTAATGACCATAGGCATGTGTACCTATACCATCAGCATCAATCACTCTTTTATCATCACCAGGACACAAAGCAATTTTGTTTAGTCTTATAGATGATATGTCATGTTGTTTAGAAGCGATAATGTTCATGGGTATTCTTTTTACATTGTTTTTCATGACACAATCCTTATAATCTTGAAAGCTTATACAATTTTTGACAACACCTCTGCTAATACCTTTAATCTTTTTGATTTCTTTACCATTTATGTCTAAAGCATACATTTTAGCTCTAAGTCCAACAAATGCTTTTATAATTTGTCCACAAGCCTCGTCTTTAAATTTCCCCAACGTTTTCTTGTTTGATGTAGAGTAACATATGTGATTAGTAGGATAATCTGATGTGTCCAGGTGTTGTAGGAAATCCAACTTGTCTTGATATACATCTGGGGTGTTAACCAAATATATGAACGAGTCAGTATCCATATACATGAGTTTAAGATTGTCCATGCCATAATAAGGTAGCAGGACATCATAGTGGTGGGAATACATGAGAGTTTTTGAAATATCCAGTATACACATTCCAATATATATAGGCTTATTGAATACAATGTTACGTTTAGCCATGTGGAAAGCAGCTAGGTTAGGACCATAAATTGTTCTGTCGATAAATGTCGGCTTTGCTATTAGCTTTTCTGCCTTTTTGCTGTCAGTCACAAGACGTATGTCTATTCTTTTACGGATATTTTCCATTGTTTTCCCAAAAATGGCATTGTTGAATAATTTGTACAGATTTTTCTCAAAATCATTTTTGGCTTGTTTTCGAAGGTTGTTATTAAAATCAACGTATGCCTTTAACCAAGGTCTTTGTTTAAACTTTAACACACGATGAATTTTTATCAATTTTATTCCATGATCTAAAGCCTGTTTTAATGCCATGTAGTGAACAACATATCGCCTTCGATTTCCAAGATGAGGAATTAGTTTTTTCAGAGACGAATCCTTAGGTTGTGTACACTCTGGTAGGAAAGGTAAATCGTTGTGTAGATCATGAAGGTCAGATGGGTAATCAACATCAACGTCTAGAATGTATCCCACAGGATCGTCTTTCTTTAGTTTTTCTAGATCAACAGTATCTGGAGAAACCCACTGAAATCCACCATAAGGAAGGGAGTGGCACATAGCCCACCCGTATTGGTTGTTGGCATCATCATAGGTAATAAACTGCGATGGTTTCTCAGAATCATAGGTTTCCATGTATTTATTGTTAGCTTCAGCATACCGATGAGACACTTGGCATATGCCTCCACGTATTCCAGACTCGATTAGAAGAATCTGATCGTAATCCTGTAGCAATTCCAGTTCAATTCCTGTGTAAAGGAGCACTGCCTCAAAACTTAAACCAGGCGAAGTAAAAAAGTGTGCAGCATCCACTCGGTGTGTTTCTAGTGTTTTGTTTCTAAACGTTTCAAAGCTGTCTGCTAGAAGGAGTACATCTGAAGTTAGGTAGAGGTCACAATATTCCCCTAGAGTTTTAATGTTGAACTGATTCCACACATTTTTGGCATGTTCATAGTCTTCTTGACTAACATCTTCTTGACTTAATTTCTTAAAGAATGCCTCTTTTGGAGGTAAACACGTTTCACTTAACTTTTCCCAAGAGTCAATGTAGTCATAACAAAATACCCCTTTACGAGTCATGAGCATTGCATTTTCTTTTCCAAAGTACTTGTCTGTTTCAGGGTATGATGTTAAGTTGGAAACTAAGTTTTCCAAACTACTCGGCATTAACCGAAACGTGTCCACAAATCTAAGCTTAACATTTCCTACATATTTGGTAAAGGAAATGTACTTTTCTTTGGAGTTAGCGATAACATCCACTCTCTCAGTAGTACATCCCAATTGCTTTACAATGAAATTTGCGTCGTAGCCACTCATATTATGTAGAAACACAGGAACGGGGTTACGTGTTTTACACCTCAAATTACAGTTATTGTGAGCACTTCCACGGTATTCCCCTGTAATATGGCAGTGGTCTCGAACTTTCCAGTCCTGTTGGGTAAATGGTTTTTGACACAAATAACAGGTTTCAGAACATTGGAACTCTACTTCTTGATCCTCAGTTAAAGCCTTCGGAACATTTAAGCTGTAAAGGCGATCGATTTCATTAGCTATTGAAATCAAACAGTCCATAAACTTTTCTGCAGCGTCAGGTCCACGATAAATAAGAGGTCGGCTTGGAAGGTTTGTCTTTATGTGTTCCACAGCAGGTGAGAGTTTAACGTATATACCAAAGCTCATAGGAACATGACTCTGGTATGGCACTGTATAACTTGCTTCAGGATTGGGTAGACATGTTTGATAGGGTAACAGTATACTTTCAAAATCAGCATAGATAACGTAAGGTATTCTCAGCATTTTTTCCACGTTTAAAAATTTAACAATGGAGTTTTTAATAGGCATTTCAACCCTAGCAATGTCATGCTGGACACACAAAGCTCTATGTTCTTTCAATTTTTCCATTCCTTGTTGTCCATATCGATTATCAAAGTGTGTAAAACACCGTTTACACGTATATATCTTATGTTCATAGCGGGTAATCTGATGTCTTACTAGTTTATCAAAATCTTTGATAAAGACGTAGTGGTTCTGAGCGGATGATGAACTTAACAGGAGGAGGTCGCGATGGTCTTGCAGCTCTTGATCCACAATCTTTAGAGGAAACACTTTGTTGTCTTTTTCCAGTCCAAATACATTAATGGATATATCGTTGGCTTTTTCAAATTTGGGAATGTCAGCTAGTAATGTAGGAAATGATATTACAGAAAAATCATACTTGTTGTCCAGGTCCTTGTATTTACTAACGCGTTCAGCTTTCGTTTTAACCAGTTTTGCTAAAATGGCATACATAAAACACTTTTCATCCTTTAAGTTTTGAGGATTAATGCAGGCTTTTCTTGCTTGTATAGCTGCTGGTAATGGAATATATGTGCTGCCACGCAAGGGATTATACTTATTTATTTTCAATCGTACTCCTTCCACTGCTAACAAAGCCCAATTACTACCTTTTAGCTCAGATTCCTCCATTTCCGTAGTTAACTTTGTAAATTGTGTTTCCAAGAAACTACTTAAGTCCGTTTCCAAAAATAGGGCCTGATTTCGTGTTTTAAAAGCACGATCTGTAATTTCATTGGTAGATGTATGAATGAATCTACATTCAGCCACAAGATTAACTTTTATCGACTTGTGCATTGCTAGTTCTTTCTGCATAGCTTGTATTATTTGCTGTTTGGACTCTTTAAGGTATGAATTTAAATCCTTGCACGTATCGCAACGAATGAAATAGGATTTAAGCCGACCTTCAAAAGATGTCTCATATTCAATAAGTCCATTTTTGTCAGGGACCAATGACAGTAGGTAATGTTTTGTAGGCTCTGCTTTTTGTCTTTTAGCTGCCGACACAACATTACAACATTCTTCATGACGACGTCCGTTGTAGGCATTGTTGAATGTACAGCCACACGTTTTACACTCATGAAATTCCCCACACGAAACTTCATGACGCTTCCTATGATAGTCCCGAAGAAAAGTCTTTCCACACTCTTTACACATATAGCTAGGAATGGGTTCTTCCATCACGAATGTTGATTTCTGCAAACAGCTGCTTACTGCGTATCACAAGGCTAGAGGTTGGTCGGAGAGACGGTCTTTCACGATGTGAACACCATGAGAGGTAGTAGTCAACTGGTGATATTCTTGTGAAGGGTCCTCTAATATACCCCTAGTCTAGACCAACAACTCTTTACAGCGTATGACAAGGCTGTAGACTGGACAGTGAGACGGTATTTCACGATGTGAACACTGTAACAAGTAGTAGTCAACTGATTATATACTTGCTAAGGGTTCTCTAATATACAATAGTCAAGACCAACAGCTACTTACTGAGTAGTACAAGGCTGTACAATAGTTGTTTTGACAGTCTTTCACGATGTGGTCACTGTGAATAATGGTAGTCAACTGATGATATTCTTGATAAGGGTCCTCTAATATACCCCTGGTTAAGGGTAACAGCTGTTCACTGCTTATGACAAGGCTAAAGACTGGTTGCTTCAACGGTCTTTCACAATGTAAACACTGTGACAGGTAGTAGTCAACTGAAAATATTCTTATGGCCTACTCAAGGTTATCAGGTACTTACTGCATATCAAAAGGCTGTACACTCATGTGTGTTAGGCACTCTTTTTTGCTAAGGACCCCAATATTCCCTACACAAGGCTATACATGTTAGTTCTAAACACTTAGTGGTTAATTGTATATTCAATTTTTGTACAAAGCTTATACAAGCACGTTTTATGAGGTAAAACTTTGTTAAATAACTGCATGCGACACGCAAAGTATGTTTCCGCTATCTAGCGGTGACTATGAGTACTACTTGAACGACCAGCATGCTAACTAGCGCTCCATTTCAACACTCGCTCACTGAACGATCAGCATGCTATCTAGCGGTCGATAGCAATACTCCTCAACTACCAGCCTGCTATCTATCGGTCAATATGACAACTCACTCAACTACCGACATGCTACATGGCTCTTTTGGTCAGTTTTTTGTTGGCTTTTTTTGGTCAGTTTTTGTTGGCTTTTTTGTTGGCCTTTGTTGGCTTTTGTTGGCTTTTGTTGGCTTTTTTGTTGGCTTTTGTTGGCTGTTGTTGGCTTTTGTTGGCTTTTGTATTAGCTCTTTCATATTTGCTCTTGCTTGTGGGGGCTTATTATTTGGTCTTGGAAAGTATGTCAGTCCTTTTTTTATGGCTGCAAAATGCTTACAGCCATGTTTGTAAGCAGCAACAACAACAACACACAAAATTCAAAAAAAATCCAAAGTACTCTAAGGTTTATCAATGACTCTCAACTCTTACACTTACCTCTATCCCATGCCTAGTCAAAAAAGTAGTGTATTTTTCAAATTTTTCAAAAAAATATTTGGAAAGTAGGCTATATCATTAAACTAAAAATCCTGAAAAGACATATGTTAACTCCAACACCTACCTCTATACCACTCTCAGTCCAAAAATAATGTATTTTTCAAATTTTCCAAAACATATTTCCGAAAATGGGTTATATTTCCGAAATTAAAAAGTTAACAAAAAATGTTTGTTTGACATAAATGAATGGCCTTTGCCTCCTCTACCACTGTACCAAGTCCCAGGTCTCCAGGACAAAAAAAATAAAATTTTTAAAAAGGGTTTTATTTCCAAAATTAGGAATTTTACAAAAAAGTTTGTTTGACATAAATGAATGGCCTTTACCCCCTCTACCCCCACACTAAGTCTCATGTCTCTAGGACAACAAAAATAAAATTTTCAAAATGGGCTTATATTTCCAAAATTAGGAATTCTACAAAAAAGTTTGTTTGACTTAAATCAATGGTCTTTACCCCCCTCTATTCCAACACCAAGTCTCAGGTCTCTAGGTCAACAAAAATAAAATTTGGAAAAAATGGTCACTATTTTGGAAACTAGGAATTCTACAAAAAAGTTTGTTTAACATAAATGAAAGGTCTCTATCCCCTCTACTTGTAAACCAAGTTCCAGGTATGTGAGACAAAAATGAAAAAAGTTCAATTGGGAAAGTAGGCGATTTTTCATATAACCAAACATTCAAAAATGTGTTCATTGGGCTGCAAATAATGGCCTCTATGTCCTTTATTTTTATAATAAAACGTTTTTATTTTTTACATTTTTTTGAAAAAAGTTCAATTTTGAAATTTTTATAATTTAGAAACTAAAGAGTTTTCAAAAAATTTTGTTTGACATAAATGAATGGTCTTGACCCCCTCTACCCCCAAAATAAATTTCTTGTCCTAGAGACTTGAAATTTATTTTGGGGGTAGAGGGGGTCAAGACCATTCATTTATGTCAAACAAAATTTTTTGAAAACTCTTTAGTTTCTAAATTATAAAAATTTCAAAATTGAACTTTTTTCAAAAAAATGTAAAAAATAAAAACGTTTTATTATAAAAATAAAGGACATAGAGGCCATTATTTGCAGCCCAATGAACACATTTTTGAATGTTTGGTTATATGAAAAATCGCCTACTTTCCCAATTGAACTTTTTTCATTTTTGTCTCACATACCTGGAACTTGGTTTACAAGTAGAGGGGATAGAGACCTTTCATTTATGTTAAACAAACTTTTTTGTAGAATTCCTAGTTTCCAAAATAGTGACCATTTTTTCCAAATTTTATTTTTGTTGACCTAGAGACCTGAGACTTGGTGTTGGAATAGAGGGGGGTAAAGACCATTGATTTAAGTCAAACAAACTTTTTTGTAGAATTCCTAATTTTGGAAATATAAGCCCATTTTGAAAATTTTATTTTTGTTGTCCTAGAGACATGAGACTTAGTGTGGGGGTAGAGGGGGTAAAGGCCATTCATTTATGTCAAACAAACTTTTTTGTAAAATTCCTAATTTTGGAAATAAAACCCTTTTTAAAAATTTTATTTTTTTTGTCCTGGAGACCTGGGACTTGGTACAGTGGTAGAGGAGGCAAAGGCCATTCATTTATGTCAAACAAACATTTTTTGTTAACTTTTTAATTTCGGAAATATAACCCATTTTCGGAAATATGTTTTGGAAAATTTGAAAAATACATTATTTTTGGACTGAGAGTGGTATAGAGGTAGGTGTTGGAGTTAACATATGTCTTTTCAGGATTTTTAGTTTAATGATATAGCCTACTTTCCAAATATTTTTTTGAAAAATTTGAAAAATACACTACTTTTTTGACTAGGCATGGGATAGAGGTAAGTGTAAGAGTTGAGAGTCATTGATAAACCTTAGAGTACTTTGGATTTTTTTTGAATTTTGTGTGTTGTTGTTGTTGCTGCTTACAAACATGGCTGTAAGCATTTTGCAGCCATAAAAAAAGGACTGACATACTTTCCAAGACCAAATAATAAGCCCCCACAAGCAAGAGCAAATATGAAAGAGCTAATACAAAAGCCAACAAAAGCCAACAACAGCCAACAAAAGCCAACAAAAAAGCCAACAAAAGCCAACAAAAGCCAACAAAGGCCAACAAAAAAGCCAACAAAAACTGACCAAAAAAAAGCCAACAAAAAACTGACCAAAAGAGCCATGTAGCATGTCGGTAGTTGAGTGAGTTGTCATATTGACCGATAGATAGCAGGCTGGTAGTTGAGGAGTATTGCTATCGACCGCTAGATAGCATGCTGATCGTTCAGTGAGCGAGTGTTGAAATGGAGCGCTAGTTAGCATGCTGGTCGTTCAAGTAGTACTCATAGTCACCGCTAGATAGCGGAAACATACTTTGCGTGTCGCATGCAGTTATTTAACAAAGTTTTACCTCATAAAACGTGCTTGTATAAGCTTTGTACAAAAATTGAATATACAATTAACCACTAAGTGTTTAGAACTAACATGTATAGCCTTGTGTAGGGAATATTGGGGTCCTTAGCAAAAAAGAGTGCCTAACACACATGAGTGTACAGCCTTTTGATATGCAGTAAGTACCTGATAACCTTGAGTAGGCCATAAGAATATTTTCAGTTGACTACTACCTGTCACAGTGTTTACATTGTGAAAGACCGTTGAAGCAACCAGTCTTTAGCCTTGTCATAAGCAGTGAACAGCTGTTACCCTTAACCAGGGGTATATTAGAGGACCCTTATCAAGAATATCATCAGTTGACTACCATTATTCACAGTGACCACATCGTGAAAGACTGTCAAAACAACTATTGTACAGCCTTGTACTACTCAGTAAGTAGCTGTTGGTCTTGACTATTGTATATTAGAGAACCCTTAGCAAGTATATAATCAGTTGACTACTACTTGTTACAGTGTTCACATCGTGAAATACCGTCTCACTGTCCAGTCTACAGCCTTGTCATACGCTGTAAAGAGTTGTTGGTCTAGACTAGGGGTATATTAGAGGACCCTTCACAAGAATATCACCAGTTGACTACTACCTCTCATGGTGTTCACATCGTGAAAGACCGTCTCTCCGACCAACCTCTAGCCTTGTGATACGCAGTAAGCAGCTGTTTGCAGAAATCAACATTCGTGATGGAAGAACCCATTCCTAGCTATATGTGTAAAGAGTGTGGAAAGACTTTTCTTCGGGACTATCATAGGAAGCGTCATGAAGTTTCGTGTGGGGAATTTCATGAGTGTAAAACGTGTGGCTGTACATTCAACAATGCCTACAACGGACGTCGTCATGAAGAATGTTGTAATGTTGTGTCGGCAGCTAAAAGACAAAAAGCAGAGCCTACAAAACATTACCTACTGTCATTGGTCCCTGACAAAAATGGACTTATTGAATATGAGACATCTTTTGAAGGTCGGCTTAAATCCTATTTCATTCGTTGCGATACGTGCAAGGATTTAAATTCATACCTTAAAGAGTCCAAACAGCAAATAATACAAGCTATGCAGAAAGAACTAGCAATGCACAAGTCGATAAAAGTTAATCTTGTGGCTGAATGTAGATTCATTCATACATCTACCAATGAAATTACAGATCGTGCTTTTAAAACACGAAATCAGGCCCTATTTTTGGAAACGGACTTAAGTAGTTTCTTGGAAACACAATTTACAAAGTTAACTACGGAAATGGAGGAATCTGAGCTAAAAGGTAGTAATTGGGCTTTGTTAGCAGTGGAAGGAGTACGATTGAAAATAAATAAGTATAATCCCTTGCGTGGCAGCACATATATTCCATTACCAGCAGCTATACAAGCAAGAAAAGCCTGCATTAATCCTCAAAACTTAAAGGATGAAAAGTGTTTTATGTATGCCATTTTAGCAAAACTGGTTAAAACGAAAGCTGAACGCGTTAGTAAATACAAGGACCTGGACAACAAGTATGATTTTTCTGTAATATCATTTCCTACATTACTAGCTGACATTCCCAAATTTGAAAAAGCCAACGATATATCCATTAATGTATTTGGACTGGAAAAAGACAACAAAGTGTTTCCTCTAAAGATTGTGGATCAAGAGCTGCAAGACCATCGCGACCTCCTCCTGTTAAGTTCATCATCCGCTCAGAACCACTACGTCTTTATCAAAGATTTTGATAAACTAGTAAGACATCAGATTACCCGCTATGAACATAAGATATATACGTGTAAACGGTGTTTTACACACTTTGATAATCGATATGGACAACAAGGAATGGAAAAATTGAAAGAACATAGAGCTTTGTGTGTCCAGCATGACATTGCTAGGGTTGAAATGCCTATTAAAAACTCCATTGTTAAATTTTTAAACGTGGAAAAAATGCTGAGAATACCTTACGTTATCTATGCTGATTTTGAAAGTATACTGTTACCCTATCAAACATGTCTACCCAATCCTGAAGCAAGTTATACAGTGCCATACCAGAGTCATGTTCCTATGAGCTTTGGTATATACGTTAAACTCTCACCTGCTGTGGAACACATAAAGACAAACCTTCCAAGCCGACCTCTTATTTATCGTGGACCTGACGCTGCAGAAAAGTTTATGGACTGTTTGATTTCAATAGCTAATGAAATCGATCGCCTTTACAGCTTAAATGTTCCGAAGGCTTTAACTGAGGATCAAGAAGTAGAGTTCCAATGTTCTGAAACCTGTTATTTGTGTCAAAAACCATTTACCCAACAGGACTGGAAAGTTCGAGACCACTGCCATATTACAGGGGAATACCGTGGAAGTGCTCACAATAACTGTAATTTGAGGTGTAAAACACGTAACCCCGTTCCTGTGTTTCTACATAATATGAGTGGCTACGACGCAAATTTCATTGTAAAGCAATTGGGATGTACTACTGAGAGAGTGGATGTTATCGCTAACTCCAAAGAAAAGTACATTTCCTTTACCAAATATGTAGGAAATGTTAAGCTTAGATTTGTGGACACGTTTCGGTTAATGCCGAGTAGTTTGGAAAACTTAGTTTCCAACTTAACATCATACCCTGAAACAGACAAGTACTTTGGAAAAGAAAATGCAATGCTCATGACTCGTAAAGGGGTATTTTGTTATGACTACATTGACTCTTGGGAAAAGTTAAGTGAAACGTGTTTACCTCCAAAAGAGGCATTCTTTAAGAAATTAAGTCAAGAAGATGTTAGTCAAGAAGACTATGAACATGCCAAAAATGTGTGGAATCAGTTCAACATTAAAACTCTAGGGGAATATTGTGACCTCTACCTAACTTCAGATGTACTCCTTCTAGCAGACAGCTTTGAAACGTTTAGAAACAAAACACTAGAAACACACCGAGTGGATGCTGCACACTTTTTTACTTCGCCTGGTTTAAGTTTTGAGGCAGTGCTCCTTTACACAGGAATTGAACTGGAATTGCTACAGGATTACGATCAGATTCTTCTAATCGAGTCTGGAATACGTGGAGGCATATGCCAAGTGTCTCATCGGTATGCTGAAGCTAACAATAAATACATGGAAACCTATGATTCTGAGAAACCATCGCAGTTTATTACCTATGATGATGCCAACAACCAATACGGGTGGGCTATGTGCCACTCCCTTCCTTATGGTGGATTTCAGTGGGTTTCTCCAGATACTGTTGATCTAGAAAAACTAAAGAAAGACGATCCTGTGGGATACATTCTAGACGTTGATGTTGATTACCCATCTGACCTTCATGATCTACACAACGATTTACCTTTCCTACCAGAGTGTACACAACCTAAGGATTCGTCTCTGAAAAAACTAATTCCTCATCTTGGAAATCGAAGGCGATATGTTGTTCACTACATGGCATTAAAACAGGCTTTAGATCATGGAATAAAATTGATAAAAATTCATCGTGTGTTAAAGTTTAAACAAAGACCTTGGTTAAAGGCATACGTTGATTTTAATAACAACCTTCGAAAACAAGCCAAAAATGATTTTGAGAAAAATCTGTACAAATTATTCAACAATGCCATTTTTGGGAAAACAATGGAAAATATCCGTAAAAGAATAGACATACGTCTTGTGACTGACAGCAAAAAGGCAGAAAAGCTAATAGCAAAGCCGACATTTATCGACAGAACAATTTATGGTCCTAACCTAGCTGCTTTCCACATGGCTAAACGTAACATTGTATTCAATAAGCCTATATATATTGGAATGTGTATACTGGATATTTCAAAAACTCTCATGTATTCCCACCACTATGATGTCCTGCTACCTTATTATGGCATGGACAATCTTAAACTCATGTATATGGATACTGACTCGTTCATATATTTGGTTAACACCCCAGATGTATATCAAGACAAGTTGGATTTCCTACAACACCTGGACACATCAGATTATCCTACTAATCACATATGTTACTCTACATCAAACAAGAAAACGTTGGGGAAATTTAAAGACGAGGCTTGTGGACAAATTATAAAAGCATTTGTTGGACTTAGAGCTAAAATGTATGCTTTAGACATAAATGGTAAAGAAATCAAAAAGATTAAAGGTATTAGCAGAGGTGTTGTCAAAAATTGTATAAGCTTTCAAGATTATAAGGATTGTGTCATGAAAAACAATGTAAAAAGAATACCCATGAACATTATCGCTTCTAAACAACATGACATATCATCTATAAGACTAAACAAAATTGCTTTGTGTCCTGGTGATGATAAAAGAGTGATTGATGCTGATGGTATAGGTACACATGCCTATGGTCATTACTCAATCATTAACCATGCTTAAAGAGTTAAGTTATGAATATCAAAATCTTCTGCCTGCAACTAGCAAATACATAAAACAAAACAATTTAGGAAATAAAACAATAGCACTACAAAAATAAAAATAAAACAAAATAAGAAATGGCATTCATAATCAAAAATAAATAAAATAGAAAACAAAATAAAAACAAGTGTACAATTTATAACAATAAGGAATATATATAAAAATGTATTATGTGTAAATAGTGTACATGTATTTAAATAAAAAAATATTGTACCGTATGGAAACTGCTTGTACATTTTTTATTACTACTCACCTCTCTCCACTCCTAATGCAAAATGAACATGTAAAACACAAATTGGAAAATCCATGTTTCCATATTGACAAAATAAAAAAAAACCATTAAACTGAAATTTTAAAAACTGTAAATGGGAATTTGGTAAATTGACAAATGTGTAAACAACAAATTGGAAAATCCATGTTTCTATATCATGAAATTGAAAAACTTTAAACTGACATTTTAAGAACTGTAAATGGGAAATTGTGAAATTGATAAATGTGTAAACAACATAATGCAAAATCCATGTTTCCATGTTATGAAATTGAAAAACTTAAAACTAACATTTAAAAAAATGAAAATGGGGAATTGGAAAATTGTCATATGTGTAAACAACAAATGAAAAAAAAAACGGTTGGGGTAGTTATCATATTGTACAGTAACCTATAAAACTAGCATAAGGATAGTTGCTTGTACCCTTATATACTTTGTGTATGTGCATTAGCCTTTGAATTAGCTTAAGTTAGGTTTGGCAAAGTTAGGTTTGGTGAGGTTAGGTATGTGACCTAGTAGTTTACTCTTTTCGGAAAATGTAAAAAGTAAAATCTAAAATCAAAAAATCTTAAATTTAAAATGTAAAATCTAAAAAAAACTAACATCTAAAATACAAAAAATCAAAAATGTAAAATGTAAAATCTAAAAAATGTAAAATGAAAAAAATCAAAAATCTAAAATGTTAAAACATAAAATCTAAAATCTTTAAATGAGGTTTCTGTGGGTTAGGTTAGGTTAGGTTATAACTAAGTTTATTATTTGTGCTCTCTCATTTGCTCTTACATTTTTGCTCTCACTTTGAAGTTTGGTTATGTTAGGTTAGGTTAGGTTAGGTTAGGTGTGGTTAGGTTATAACTAAGTTTATTATTTGTGCTCTTACATTTGCTCTCACTTTTTTCTCATACTTTTTGCTAAATTTTTTTCGCTTGCAATTTTAAATTAGGTAGGTTACGTTAGGTTAGGTTAGGACAGGTTAGGTGAGGTTAGGTTAGGTGAAGTCAGGTTAGGTTATAACTTAGTTTATTATGTGTGCTTTCACATTTGCTTTTATATTTGCTTTGACTTTGAAGTTAGGTTAGGATAGGTTAGGTTAGGTTAGGTTAGGTTAGGTTAGGTGAAGTTGGGTTAGGCAGAATTGTTGAGGTATGAATCAAAAGCCAGCTCTTGTCAGTTTTGCCTCACAAGGCTGAGTGTACCCCGTTCCACTCATGAGACCAGAAATTAAATTTCTTGGCAGAGCCGGGATTCGAACCTCAGGAATGACCTCCAAGAATGCTAGCCACTACACCAAAAAGTGGACAATATAAGGCTGGTCTTGATTATACATGATCAATTAACAATTACCTAATAATAATAATAATAATAATAATAAATATTCCATTTGGCAACTACACGGCCGACCTCTCCCTGTGACGTAATCCACGGTCTCAGGCCGTGGCGGCCATTTTGCCCAATAGCCCCTGTGCCAGCTCTGAATGAAACCTCCATAAGAATAACATAGAGTGATTGCGCGCGGCGGCCATCTTGCCCATTAGCCCCTGTGCCAGAACCGGCTTATTTATCCTACTAGCATTTATTAACAGTTGGCAGCCCTGGTGGCTCTTAAGAATAGCCTCAGTCATATCTGTTTATGTACACATAGCACATACGAAATTTGGTTTAAATCCAATTGATAGTGTAGAAGTTATATGTATTTAAAATTTGGACCTATCAGGAGGCTTATAATCATTTTAGCAACACTGCCATGTATGAACTCCTGGAAATTAAACTGCAATATTATTATCTATACGTGTGCCCATTTTGAAATAGCTCCCATTCATACTTTCTAAGATATCCAACATGGAGCTCAAATTTCAATTGCAATTTTTCAGCAGTTGGTAGCACTCACATCATTTTCAAATATGGCCGTGAGTTATTCAGGTATAGGTCTTTACTCCTACCAAATTTTGCTTCGATTGCTGCAGCCGTTTAGGAGTTGATAGGGGGGGGGGCGACACACACACAGCCAGACAGACAGAAGGACAGACAGACAGACAGACAGACAGACAGACACACATTTGCCCGATCTCATAAGTCTACTTTTTCCTCATTTTTGCAAAATGTGAAAAGTAGGCTAAAATGAGACAGTGTGTGTCTGTGTGTTACTCAATAACGCAAGAACCACTGGTCCGATTTAAATGAAATTTTGCATGGATGTAGCTGATGTACCAGGTTTACATATAGGATACTTTTGATTTCGATATTTTGCACTATTAAAAAATGGCGACCATTTTAGTGACGTCACTACACCCTTTGGTTTCAAAATTTCATATGTCCATTTCAAATAAAAAGAGAACGCTAAGAAATAGCAAACTTTTGATGGCACATACGAGCTTTAGCATTTAATTTTCTACCCAGACGGTCCTTATCACTTTTCGTGTATCTCCAACGGTTAGCGAGTAAAACCCACATTTGTGACGTCACTACACCCTTTGGTTTCAAAGTATCATATTTCCATTTCAAATAAAAAGAGAACGCTAAGAAACAGCAAACTTTTGATGGCATAGACGAGCTTTAACATTTAATTTTCTACCCAAAAGGTCCCAATCCCTTTCCGTGTATCTCCAACGGTTAGCGAGTAAAACCTAAATTTGTGCAATAAAACACAGTCAACACCGAGCGGTGCAGTATATCTCTACATATATAACTAGAAGTTACGTGACGAACTAAAGAGCCTACTTTTCTTAAAATTTAAGATTCATGCCAATGATTAATCTATATGGATCTATCTAGAATAATGACGAAATTAAGTTGGTAATATTGAAATTTCTAATTAGTTCGAAATACTGTATACCGGGCATAATGTAGCCTAATAGAGAACTACAGTTGGCAGCCCTGGTGACTGAATATATTCTTATTTTCATCTCTTAAGGTACTGTGCCCAAATCTAGGAATGGGTATTCCAAGTTTCAGACACCTAGATATCAAGGGAAAGGCTGTAGCCGCTTTTGAAAGTTCAGATATTTGAATATCGCGCTACATTGCTTCGAGAAGCATTTAGAAGAATTTTACCGATAGTTGGATGTCAAGTGACGTAGCGAGTAATAGCAGAGGTGGAGGCTATTTATTGATTAAATAGTTAACTATGGAGTAGAGACTTCAGACTGGGATCAGATTACTGGCACGGCCAAATGAAAGAGAATGCAATTAGTATCAAGTAAATCGGACCAGGGATTCAAGAGATATGAGGATTTCTAGATATCAGGTGATGATGCGTGACCCTGACCGTTTTGAATAAAAGCCAGCTGGAGCAGGCATGGTTAGCTCATTCTAACACAAGCACTTGGCAAGCAAGTTGCGTCTACGCTGAGCCAAGGCACATGGTTGCCGTATCTACGCAGAAGTTCTTTTCAAATCGTGATAGTCACGAGAAGTGCTGCGCAAACGAGTTGGAACTTAGTAAGTTTCTGGTGAGGAGAATCACTGAGGTGATTGTTTTTCTACAGACATTGGTGGAAATATTTATATTTCCAAAAGGACATATGCTAGACTTTGTCTAGAAAATAGTATTTTGTCACTGTCCAGTAGTAACTTAATACTTGGATGTTTAAATCCATTTTCAAGTCAGTTTTCATTTTTGTAACTAGTTAACCACTTCGATCTGTCAGTACACTGAAGACTAGTCTATAACGGTGGCGTTCATTAGTCTACGCAAGGGAAACTGCAGGTTGCTTAGCGCATGGCAGATGGTGATATTAATAAACCATGCCCAGGGAACGATCTTCAGAACAGCCGTTAATTGCTTAGACTGTCAATGTTTTTCTTGTACTGATGAGATTACAGTGAGTTATGTTACAACTGACATATCTAAGAAGAGATCACTTAGATCTGACCCTATTTCAACAAACTGTTATGGCTTTGATAGAAGCCCATATTAAAATGGAACCACAGTTTATTCAAACGTCGAAAGATACTACCACTATGTCTGACTAGACGAATTGTGGGTCTACAATGGCGGCCGATACAAGGATTATACGTGCTTGTCCGATAGGGCATGTCTACGGATAAATCTGGTACAGACCAGGTTTACTACACTTCAAGACCATCAAGAAATGTAAGCCACATTTGAATTATATTATGCCTAGCTAATTGGAACAAACTATTTTTCTGCAGATGACCAACACATTTTTTTCGTCGTATTTAAATCTTGCAATGATTTACGCAAGACTTATTTAGAGTTATTCTGAGCATTTTCAGCACTCAGAACAGTTTAGGATCGATGACCGAGCATTTCGAAGATTTATTTGAATTTTTCATATTTTAAGGAAACCACGGAAAACCCCGATGTAACTGTAAAAGTTAAATTTATTTTTGTTAAGGAATGGATATTTTTTTCCATATTCGAAGGTTTGAACATGTGGATTCTCACATAATGAGATGATAATTAAACACATTTAAAATGATATAAATAATAATAATAATAATAATAATCCACTAATAATAATAATAATAATTTTTATTATTTTTCTAAATAATTCTTGGATATTATATTTTATAATAATCATATGTATTGAGAAAGAGCCTATGAAGTAGTTTAATCATTTCTAGTTTGGAACAGGAGATTTTCCGAAGGAGAGTGGTTAGCGCAAGCCCGCATTCAACCAACATGTCAGTTCTGGTTGAACAGTTGATATTTGCAATGAGCAAAGTATATTTTTCATATAACACGGAGAGGCATGAAACGGGAAGCAAATGATATTTGTATCAAATAGGATATTTTTGTATTTATATAAAATCATGACGTAAATACACTCGAAAGTGAAATAAAGCTTTTCATAAGTATGGTAAATTCACGGGTTGAACTGAATGGTAAAATAAAATAAACTTGTAAGTTTATTAATCTTCCAGTGTTGATAACAAGCAGAGGCTTGATTTATTGTATACATTTTGGGAAGATAATTTATGTGTGTGGAGTAGTTGAAATGCCATTCCCAGGTGCGCATGTTAAGTCGCAGGAATGAAGAGGTTTTTTCGAGCATCAATCAAATAGCAGGTTCGATGGCTCAGGTTTATAGTAGGAGTATTGGAGCCACACATTTCGTCGTATGAATAACCCGAAGGTTATTTCTTTGAGACCATCAGTTCTTATTTCAACCTTGTTTACGAATTCCATTTAGACTTTGATTTTGCTAGAACCCGGATTTGTCATGATAGTAGTTCATTCTTCTTCAGAGGAAGACCTTTGCCGTTGTTGTTATTGTAATATTGTGTTCTTACACAAATAGTAGAATGGGCCACTGCCAATTTAAAAATAATTCTTTAACCACGAATAATTTAAAGGATATTTTCAATCCTAGTGCCATGAACTAAATGAATTCATTATGAAACTACAATTCTAATTTCCGCATTCTGTCGAAGAATTGCAAGTTGTAAAAGTTACTAGAAATGGCCATGAATATAAATATTTTTATAATAATGTTTCCAAGTGGATAATTGAATAGTTGAATGGTTCAACCATTTATTGATCAATTTGATGATTCAGAAATCATATATTTTGTTTGGAACTTGAAGTTCATAATCGAGTCACTTCTCGAATGTTTAATGTCAGAAGAACAATTAATTGTTGTTGTGCTTCGCACAGTCCTTCGATGCTATGCTCAAGGTCAAATACTTTTCAGATGTTATTAATATGTGTTAATAATTTGTGTTGCTACAATGATGATAATATTTTCGACGATATATTTTTGAAACTGGAAAAACAAATGAAAGTCTAAAAATTCTATAAACATTTATTCTACGAGTGTTAACATCATGTAAATAGTCAAACAGTGATCTACGTTATTTCCAGTATGGACAATTAATTTTGAACTGGAATTAAATATTAATAATTTTGGAACACAGTCCACAGGACTATTAATCGGACTTGTGTTTCCAAAAAGATTGTCAAATGTGTTTGGAAGATTTCTGTATATTGTGTGTAAATAAGGGTGTGGATCGCCACACGTGGATGATGCTGCTTTGAGCATCTTTGGAGTCAGATTTTAACTTTAAAATAAACTGAGATAATTTTACCAGATGTGTTTCTCCCAATTAAATCTCCTTCTATCCTGATTGTTGCATTGAGCCAAAAATCAGTAAAGCATTTTTTTAAATTTGATGTCGTTTTTGCGATTTGCTATAACCCATCTGGCGCTCCGGGATATTTTGACTCTCGTGCTGACTGATTATTGGTAAAATGCATATGTGGTCGTGCGGACTCCGGTCTAAACGGGCACAGTACAGAATACAAAATTTGGTTCAAGTCCAATGGATAGCATGGATGTTACATGCAGTTAAACACTGGATCTAACAGCGCGCGTAAAATCATGTTGGCAACAATGACATACATGTATTGGTCAGAAATGATCTGAAATAATATGATCTATTGTAGTGTCAATTTTGAATAAAATCCATTAGTTAGTTTAGAAGTTACATGCATTTTAAAATTGGACCTATCAGCAGGCTTAGAATCATGTTGGCAGCACTGGCGTAGACCTATATTAGTTACTCCAAATTAATCTAGAATGCCAGGTACTATACGTGTGCAAAGTTTAGAGCTATTGGCTTGCATACTTTCTGATATATTGATATTAGGGTAACAAAAATGGAGGCAGTATTTATTAACAGTTGGCAGCCCTGGTTACTCTTAAGAATCGGCATAGTCATATCTGTTATGGTACACATAGCACACACGAAATTCGGTTGAAATCCAAATGATAGTATAGAAGTTACATGTATTTAAATTTGGACCTCTCAGTAGGCTTAGAATCATGTTGGTAGCACTGACGTATATAACTTACTCCAAATTAATATAGAATGTCAGGTACTATACGTGTGCATATTTTAAAGCTGTCGGCTTGCATACTTTCTGATATATGGGTATTTGGATAAAAACAATTGAGAGCATTTATTAACAGTTGGCCAGTCCTGGTGGCTCTTAAGAATAGCCTCAGTCATATCTGTTTATGTACACATAGCTAGAGGTGTTAGAAAGTGTTGTTATTTTTTTGAAGATTTGTTGATCAAAAGGTGGTGTTTTGTGTTTTTATTATTTTTTCGGGGGATGACATGTTAAAATTTGGAAAGCGATAAGGTTTGTACAATAAGTGCATTTAAAAATATAAACAATTAATAAAACAAAGTAAAAAACAAAACAGCAGGGTAAAACGTTAAACATGGCTATGGAAGAATGAGATAATACTTATATGGAAGTCACATTTTTATTTTACATTCACCATCTCGAAACACATTTCAGTGAATACCTTTTTCAGTTTTATCCAAATACTGCGGTGAAATCACTGGAAGTAGATCATGGTTAAAGTCTCAGCATTTGCAGCTGTCAATTTTCGCCTCCTATCACTTACTATGAGACTGTATTTCGAAAATGACCTTTCAGAATCCACATTTGAACAAGGATACCGCACACACTTTAATGCAGCTGTTGCATAGTCTCGGTGAGCAGGCCTTAATCCCATGAGGATCTCTGGAACATTCACATTATCTTCATGATGCAGTTGGTTCTTGATTGCAGTCAGGTAAATGCTGTGAGCCTCTAAAAACTGTTGAGACTCCATCTTCGTAAGAAATGGGGTATTCTTCTTAAATTGGAGCAGTTCTGTGGGAGATACGTTCTTAGGTGCATGCCGAGGATAAAACAATGACCCGATGGCTTCTACAGTCTTCCTGGCTGGATCCGTGGTCCTTAAAGTCCTGACTTTCACTAGAGCTGACTGGGCAACACACGTAAGCTTGGACTTAACCTTTATCTGCATCTTTTGAGGAAGCTGTTCCAAGTTCTGTAGAATCGTATGATTGAACATTCCACCATCGCCTAATAGCTTGAGCTTTACCTCAAGGTCATCTAGCTTCCCAGCCAGTAAGTGAATTGGTGGGTACTTAGATCCCTCCAAGAAATTAAGCAAGTCCATAAGAGAGGCACCAACAACAGAAACATACAATGCTTGTAATTGTATAAATTGTATTGTTGAAGTCGATGCTTGTTGGAAAAATTTGACCCCAGAATTTGAATCTTCCAATGTTTTGAAAAATTCCACCAGATCTTCCACATGCGTGGCCATATACTGTGACCGATATCGCATGGTTTTGAGAGCTCTGGCAACGTCGCATAGCAGGAGGAAGGATGCAAGCGGAAGTAACCTGAGGTTGATGTTTTTACGTCATGGACATAGTCGACAGCATGACTAGGCGAAGGTTCCAGAAGTGTAGAGGGCGCTGATGAGCTCCAGAAAAAGTTGAGGTGGAAAGGTCACACCGGAGAAGCGGGTCACTTTATTTTGCATCGCCGTACGACGCGGGTCACTTCATTTTGCATCGCCGTCCAACGAAGTTCACTTTCTTTTGTGTCGCCGTACGCCGAAGTTCATCTTTATTTTTGTGTCGCCGCACGCTGAAGTTCCTAACAAGTGTGTAGTAGCAGTCGTATCGTGGCCGCTTGGAACCAGTGTGGTATTCCGACAGTTTTTTTTTGGGGACATAGCTGAAAGGATCAATATTATTTCTTGCGTGGAGAGCTCTGTGTTAACGAATACTAAAGCTGAATGTGACGAGGTGATATTATAACGCAGATCATAATGCAATATGTTGTGGGACACTAGTCATTTGTACAATGAAGTGCGAGCAGACACACGTGGTGTCTCAAGCTTTTACCAGGTACGGGACTGTATGGGCCGTGCGCTATATAACTGACGCCCAGAACATATGAACGAAGCGATGTGCTTTTGTTTGACGACCAGACAAATGAGTGTCCAGGGTCAGTGAACTATGAGAGATAAGCTGAGTGCAGTCCAAATATAGAGCGACATTCTAGGTCAAGGACGGACGTAATACCTTATGAGTACAGGCTTGTGTAGACGCATACGATATAACCTGTGCCGTTATAGAGGTATTTTCACGGCCATGAGTTGATATTACTTGGCATAGTCGACATGAGGATTGCAGCGATGTATTGGACGGACATAAAGGCTATCAGTACAGACCAGTGCGAGTTTTGTGTCAAGAACTTTACGAGCGAAGAGATGGCAAGCTAAGTTTAGTATGTGGAAGCTGTTACGATGACGTGGAAACGAAGGCGAGCCAGGACCATGGACACCACGAGGGTCGCGAGCTGGATCCAGGACGAGAGGGGAGGATGTTCGATGGGAAGAACGTGGACCCAAACCCCCAGGAAACGTGTCAGCGGAACCAAGACTGAGGTGGCCGAAAGGTACTGAAAACCATGTTAATTCTTAAGTAGTGGTTAATGGGTAGTGGTTACTAAGATTTGGACAGTTGGGCAAAAATCGAAATAGAAGTTAATCAATAAGGATAAAATGCGATATAATGACATGATTAATAGGATAGTAAATTTTAAGTTTTCTTTTGAGAGATTAAGGCAGTTTTCTTTAGGGTTTAAAAGTAAATATATGGATGCTTTAAAATATAATTTGAGTACAGGGATCTTTCAGCGTGTTAAGTCGCTGTGTTCTTTGAATTGATGCAACCTGGATGACAATCTATGGTTTGAACAGGCTTAAGTTACAAGGGATTCATTTACACTTAATGGGCCACTTTTTGTGCGCACAACATATTTATGCTAAACACTCACACGTCACTGAGGTTTCCCTTTACATGCTAACATGAGGAGATGCGTTTGGTAGGTGGCTGATACAAGGTTGTGTAAATAATGATACTGCATTGATAAAATAGCAGGGTTGCATAATAAGAAGTTATGATGAAACTAAAGGTTCTCGCTATAGCGAGGTGAATAAAATAAATGATTATAATTAATGTTACGTGATAGGTTCAAGTATATGAAATTTTGAGGCAATTGTCAGTTGAAAAATAATACAGATAGGCAGAGGCCATCTACTTAAATGTTTATGGTGTAGTTATAAATATGTGAAGAGCATGCAGTGATTAATAAATAAATAAATAAATATCTGGGATCATAAAGATGTTAAAATGTAAAGTGATGAATGTAAAAGCCAACAACCAGTCATTTTTCTGAGTGAGGCACAGCTGAACGAAAACCAGTGAAAATAATAATGAAAGTATTTAATACATGAATAAAAGTTCTGACAATACATTCTTTAACGCTAGTGACATCCATATATAAAAATATTCTTTTTCCTATTTTGGTGATTACATTTAGTTAGAAGGAGATCGAATGAGGCAACAATTTTTTTTTCTTTGAATATCTTTTCAGATTTATGCACCTGCTCATTTATGGACTATTAGCGGAGAGGTGACATAGCATTTTGAAGTAATGGTTGTAATACTAGAATGATATAGCTCTGATCTCCGTAAGTTATTTTGTATCCAACGATTAGGACGCCCGGAGATTTTTGTCCTCATTAATTTGAATGTTGCTTCTGCGTCATTTTTTTTATTTGCACATCAAGAATAATTTTGAGAAGTCTCCGAGCGGAGGTAGGCTTCTGTGTGTGATTCTATGTATTTAGTGGTGTGGTTCTGTAATAAATGGTGGATGAGTTTTATCTTAACAGCGGAGTTTTTTGTCATTCTTGTTCGGTGTCATACTTGTGTGTCCACCGGATCAATTTTGAGATTTTACCCCAGTTGTACCCATCATTATAAAGACCCCGGGATTGCTTGAATCTCGTTCCCGACACAGTTTTTTTTAAGGCCAAAATTGATTCGGACATCCAAGATTTTTTTTTCTTTCGTGTTGTACCGAATTCTGGGTGAGGGTTGAAGTGTATGTCGGGCCACCCAATCCAAAGCCAGATTATCGGGCACAACAAGATGGCGCCCAACGTGTAATGGCCTCGAACTGGGAATATCGTACCACGCAGTGGTATAGCCGACACATTGAACTCGAAAAAATTGGAGCACCAGAGGAGAGTGACAAGATGGTGGACGGCCATGTGGCACAAATGGAATGGAGAGAAAACCAATTGAGTGCTGGTACCCCATTTTATTGTGCGATATGTCTGTCAGTCTGTTGAAGTTCACTTTGTAGGATTTTTGTGTGTGTTTGAATGACATAAAACGAAGCGATTCAGTAACGTTAGATCGCTGTGTTTAAGCGATACCATCCACATTTATTATTTCCACATTATATTAGATTTCGATTCCACTGTCAAATTGAAGTAACCACTAGTCCTTAGTCTAAGTTAGTCACTAGTTGTAACAGCTTCCATGTTTATTTGTTGTGAAATATGGGAGAATTTGATGAAATTAAGGGATTGATAGGACAGCTAGGAGAGAAGCTAAAGGAGTTAGCTAAAAGTCAAAGGAATATGGAGGAAGGTTTGAAGACTCAATGGAAAGACTATGAAGGTGGTATGAACACTAATCTAGATGGGTTGGATAGACAGTTGATTAAGATGCATGAAGGAATAAATACTAAATTTGAAGGTTTAGACACTAAATTTAAAGGTTTAGACACTAAATTTGAAGGTTTAGACACTAAATTGAAAGGTTTAGACACTAAATTTGAAGGTTTAGACACTCAATTCAAAGGTTTAGACACTCAATTTAAAGGTTTCGACACTCAATTTAAAGGTTTCGACACCAAATTCAAAGATTTAGATACTAAATTCGAAGGTTTTGAAAAAAATCTTGGAATTCAGTCAGGGGACTTGCAAGGAGGATTGGAATTATTTAAGGAGCACCAATTCGATATGAAACAGTACATGGAGAAGGCTCAAGCCGAAATGACGGATTTAAAGGAACAAATTAAGAGGGATAAGGTCGAAATTGAAAGTAATATGGGGACACAGTTGAAATCATTGTAGAAAACCGTTCAAGAGAAAATGGATCGAAGCGTGGAGGCATTGACCGCCAAGATGGAAGAAAGGGATAAAGCAATCAACGCAGAGGTCTTGGTGGTAAAGGAAGAGGCGAAAGTAATACAGCAGAGATTAGCGAATGATACCAGGAGCATGACCGATAAAATGTCTGAATTCACCATGGAGCAGGAATGCAAGATGGAAAGTCTTAGGAGTCAGATGGGGGAAATGAAATTAGAGTTAAACGACGAAATTAAAACACAGATTGCAACAGCGGTTTCGACAGTACAAGATAAAGTGAGCATTGCTCACGGAGAACAGTTAAAGAGAATTGTTGAATTAGAAGGAAAGATGGTAGAAGCAAAATCGATAGATGTAAACAAGGAACCAAGTCCGACAGGAACAACATTCACACCATTCAGTTACAGCTCAACTCAACCGATTACCATCATTAGGAATCAGGAGGACCGCCCAAAAAAAATTTCAAATTTGACTGGCATCACACCCATAGAATTCCTGCGGAACCTGAAGGAATACATGGATGAACATAGGGTTCCTAAAGAGAGAGAAATGAGGGTGATAGAAAGAGCTCTTGAAGGCCAACCGCTAAACTGGATGCGAGCTTTTAGGAATCAGTTTAGAGGGTATGATGACTTTGCGAACGCTTTCCTGAAGAGATTTTGGTCCTCAGAAGATCAACAAAGTATAAGGGCTGAATTATACTCAAAGAAATACGCGACTACCAGGCCAACACAATACGCTGGGTACTTCACGAATCAGGTAGCCAGGCTACAATTTTTGGATCCACCGTTGGAGGAGCAGGATTTGGTGCATGCCATCATACAGCAATATCCGGTAGAAGTCCAGCGTGTATTAATTGCATCGGGTGCAAATAGACTCGAGGTGTGTGACGAGATTTTGAGGAAACTAGACCACACGAGCAAGATGACGGAACCTCGTAGTCCAAGGACAGAACAGAGAGAAGCAAATATGGTGGTAATGGATCGTATGGCGCAGACGGAACCTCAGCGAAGTTATGGAAGGAACGACAGAGATGGAAGGGATGAAGGAAATGGCTTAAACAGATACAGGAATCAAGGAAAGCCATATGACCGGAGGCCATATTATCAGGATAGAAGTGGACGATTTAATCAGAGGGACTACGGAAGGTCAGGATATAGAGGGAGAGAATGGTGGTCACGTGATCGGAGACCATACAATAATTACCCAAGATACGGGAATCAAGAAAGGCAAAATTATAGGCCATCATTAGAAGAACGTCACCAAGAAAGCCGAAGATACATTGAACAATTAAGGGAAAAGGAACAAGAAGAAGAAGAATCTCAGGCAAAACAGCATGAGGAATCGAAACCAAGCACCAGTGGAGTCAAATCAGGAAAGAGAAGCTGACAGGAAGGAAATGCTGAGTTTGAACAGGGACTCACAGGCAGTAATAACGATTTTTTGCCCATTAATAATGATTTTCGCCCAGATGTCATGACAGTCCAAAATCAAGCCATTCACAGCATTACTGATGATGATAGGAGATATGAAGGCCAAGACGAAGAAGAAAGTAGAATGAGTGAAGAATGGATAGAGCTACCGTTTCAGGAGGAGAATACCACAGAAGATGAAACTGAGAGAGTTATAGGCAAATTCAACGCAGCTAGCCTTAAAAGGTACCACAAGAGAGAGTAAGCATGCGATATGGAGAACTCATTGAAGAAGTGGATTGTTAACCCAACAGAATAATAATAATCGAGATGTTTCACGCTTATTATTATTCCTGGTTGAGGGGGATTTGTGACCGATATCGCATGGTTTTGAGAGCTCTGGCAACGTCGCATAGCAGGAGGAAGGATGCAAGTGGAAGTAACCTGAGGTTGATGTTTTTACGTCATGGACATAGTCGACAGCATGACTAGGCGAAGGTTCCAGAAGTGTAGAGGGCGCTGATGAGCTCCAGAAAAGTTGAGGTGGAAAGGTCACACCGGAGAAGCGGGTCACTTTATTTTGCATCGCCGTACGACGCGGGTCACTTCATTTTGCATCGCCGTCCAACGAAGTTCACTTTCTTTTGTGTCGCCGTACGCCGAAGTTCATCTTTATTTTTGTGTCGCCGCACGCTGAAGTTCCTAACAAGTGTGTAGTAGCAGTCGTATCGTGGCCGCTTGGAACCAGTGTGGTATTCCGACAGTTTTTTTTTGGGGACATAGCTGAAAGGATCAATATTATTTCTTGCGTGGACAGCTCTGTGTTAACGAATACTAAGGCTGAATGTGACGAGGTGATATTATAACGCAGATCATAATGCATTATGTTGTGGGACACTAGTCATTTGTACAATGAAGTGCGAGCAGACACACGTGGTGTCACAAGCTTTTACCAGGTACGGGACTGTATGGGCCGTGCGCTATATAACTGACGCCCAGAACATATGAACGAAGCGATGTGCTTTTGTTTGACGACCAGACAAATGAGTGTCCAGGGTCAGTGAACTATGAGAGATAAGCTGAGTGCAGTCCAAATATAGAGCGACATTCTAGGTCAAGGACGGACGTAATACCTTATGAGTACAGGCTTGTGTAGACGCATACGATATAACCTGTGCCGTTATAGAGGTATTTTCACGGCCATGAGTTGATATTACTTGGCATAGTCGACATGAGGATTGCAGCGATGTATTGGACGGACATAAAGGCTATCAGTACAGACCAGTGCGAGTTTTGTGTCAAGAACTTTACGAGCGAAGAGATGGCAAGCTAAGTTTAGTATGTGGAAGCTGTTACGATGACGTGGAAACGAAGGCGAGCCAGGACCATGGACACCACGAGGGTCGCGAGCTGGATCCAGGACGAGAGGGGAGGATGTTCGATGGGAAGAACGTGGACCCAAACCCCCAGGAAACGTGTCAGCGGAACCAAGACTGAGGTGGCCGAAAGGTACTGAAAACCATGTTAATTCTTAAGTAGTGGTTAATGGGTAGTGGTTACTAAGATTTGGACAGTTGGGCAAAAATCGAAATAGAAGTTAATCAATAAGGATAAAATGCGATATAATGACATGATTAATAGGATAGTAAATTTTAAGTTTTCTTTTGAGAGATTAAGGCAGTTTTCTTTAGGGTTTAAAAGTAAATATATGGATGCTTTAAAATATAATTTGAGTACAGGGATCTTTCAGCGTGTTAAGTCGCTGTGTTCTTTGAATTGGTGCAACCTGGATGACAATCTATGGTTTGAACAGGCTTAAGTTACAAGGGATTCATTTACACTTAATGGGCCACTTTTTGTGCGCACAACATATTTATGCTGAACACTCACACGTCACTGAGGTTTCCCTTTACATGCCAACATGGGGAGATGCGTTTGGTAGGTGACTGATACAAGGTTGTGTAAATAATGATACTGCATTGATAAAATAGCAGGGTTGCATAATAAGAAGTTATGATGAAACTAAAGGTTCTCGCTATAGCGAGGTGAATAAAATAAATGATTATAATTAATGTTACGTGATAGGTTCAAGTATATGAAATTTTGAGGCAATTGTCAGTTGAAAAATAATACAGATAGGCAGAGGCCATCTACTTAAATGTTTATGGTGTAGTTATAAATATGTGAAGAGCATGCAGTGATTAATAAATAAATAAATAAATATCTGGGATCATAAAGATGTTAAAATGTAAAGTGATGAATGTAAAAGCCAACAACCAGTCATTTTTCTGAGTGAGGCACAGCTGAACGAAAACCAGTGAAAATAATAATGAAAGTATTTAATACATGAATAAAAGTTCTGACAATACATTCTTTGACGCTAGTGACATCCATATATAAAAATATTCTTTTTCCTATTTTGGTGATTACATTTAGTTAGAAGGAGATCGAATGAGGCAACAATTTTTTTTTTATTTGAATATCTTTTCAGATTTATGCACCTGCTCATTTATGGACTATTAGCGGAGAGGTGACATAGCATTTTGAAGTAATGGTTGTAATACTAGAATGATATAGCTCTGATCTCCGTAAGTTATTTTGTATCCAAAGATTAGGACGCCCGGAGATTTTTGTCCTCATTAATTTGAATGTTGCTTCTGCGTCATTTTTTTAAATTTGCACATCAAGAATAATTTTGAGAAGTCTCCGAGCGGAGGTAGGCTTCTGTGTGTGATTCTATGTATTTAGTGGTGTGGTTCTGTAATAAATGGTGGATGAGTTTTATCTTAACAGCGGAGTTTTTTGTCATTCTTGTTCGGTGTCATACTTGTGTGTCCACCGGATCAATTTTGAGATTTTACCCCAGTTGTACCCATCATTATAAAGACCCCGGGATTGCTTGAATCTCGTTCCCGACACAGTTTTTTTAAGGCCAAAATTGATTCGGACATCCAAGATTTTTTTTCTTTCGTGTTGTACTGAATTCTGGGTGAGGGTTGAAGTGTATGTCGGGCCACCCAATTCAAAGCCAGATTATCGGGCACAATACATTGCAGCCTTAAACCATGAATTCCATCTTGTACATACAGGCATTGGGAAAGCTGGAATTTCATTCTCTTTTTCTGTGTTTTCATATTTCTCCCTTAGAAATGCAACGTAATTGCTTTTTCTTTTTCGCGTATTTAAAAAGGCATTCTTTGTCTTTACTATAGACATGTTCAATTCGTCCAGCTCGTTTTCAAATACGCAGCCGATAAGATTGACTTTATGAGCCCAGCACTGGACATGACTTAATTCTTCAATCAATCCTTGAAGAGTAGTTACACATTTTGTCATGTAGCGTGCTGAGTCCGTAACTACTGCCACTACACGCTCCCGTTCAATTTCATAGGAATTCAAGGTGTCTAATATCGCATTGGAGCAATTTACGCTATTGGCAGAATCTAGAACAACAGCGGCAGCCAGATGGGTGTTCATTTCAGTTGATGGTACTGATGGACGAAAAGGAATGTTGAAAACACACCTACCATTCTTGTCAGTTGTTTGGTCACATAGCAGAAACACGTCTTTGTTTTTTATATCGTCCCTAATTTCTTCCCTCCTTCTTTCGCCAATCATGGGGATGTATTTCTGACGAATCTGATTTGCTGATGGTAAATCTCCACTTCCGCGAACGTACTTATTAAACCAAGTACGGATAGCAGGATTGTCTAGTTTCTCTACTGGTATATTAGCTTTCACAAACGCAGTAGTAGAGTAGTAGTGTCCAAAATAAACTCTTCTTTCATATCCTTCACACGACTAGCATTTGATGATGTTTCTTTCAAGGTGGCCACTCTAGGAACACTAACTTCAAGACGCGAATTTTCTCGGCGTTTTGAATGCTTCTCCGATTTGCAATGTTTGTCTAATGCATCTTTCCTGCGATAATCTAACCGACAATCACAATATTTGCACATAAGAATGCCACAAGAAATTATAAATCCTTCATTCTTATATTCTTTAAGTCTGTCTGTGGCAGAAACAGTTACCTTCGGCGATGCCCAGTAACAAACACTGTTATCACACGGTTGACTGTAGTCACACGCCAGTATAAATTCGTAACCACACGCAATTTTTAGCCTACTTTTCACATTTTGCAAAAATGAGGAAAAAGTAGACTTATGAGATCGGGCAAATGTGTGTCTGTCTGTCTGTCTGTCTGTCTGTCCGTCTGTCTGTCTGTCTGTCCTTCTGTCTGTCTGGCTGTGTGTGTGTCCCCCCCTATCAACTCCTAAACGGCTGCAGTAATCGAAACAAAATTTGGTAGGAGTAAAGATCTATACCTGAATATCTCACGGCCATATTTCAAAATGATGTCAGTGCTACCAACTGCTAAAAAATCGCAATTGAAATTTGAGCTCCATGTTGGATATCTTGGAAAGTATGAATGGGAGCTATTTCAAAATTGGCACACGTACAGATCATAATATTTCAGTTTAATTTCCAGGAGGCCAAACATGGCAGTGTTGCCAAAATGATTATAAGCCTCCTGATAGGTCCAATTTTTAAATGCATATAACTTCTACACTATCAAGCGGAATTCAACCAAATTTCGTATGTTGTATATGTACATAACCAGATATGACTGAGCGTATTCTTAAGACCTACCAGGGCTGCCAACTGTTAATAAATGCTCCTAATTTGTTTTATCCAAATACCAATATATCAGAAAGTATGCAAGCCGACAGCTTTAAACTATGCACACGTATAGTACCTGACATTCTATATTAATTTGGAGTAACTTATATACGTCAGTGCTACCAACATGATTATAAGCCTGCTGACAGGTCCAACTTTAAATACATGTAACTTCCATACTATCATTTGGATTTCAACCAAATTTCGTATGTGCTATGTGTACCATAACAGATATGACTATGCGTATTCTAAGGAGCAACCAGGGCTGCCAACTGTTAATATGTGCTGTCCCTATTTTTGTTACCCTAATATCAATATATCAGAAAGTATGCAAGCCAATAGCTCTAAACTTTGCACACGTATAGTACCTGGCATTCTAGACGAATTTGGAGTAACTAATATACGTCAGTGCTGCCAACATGATTCTAAGCCTGCTGATCGGTCCAATTTTAAAATGCATGTAACTTCTATACTAACTAATGGATTTCATTCAAAATTGGCACAACAATAGATCATATTATTTTAGATTATTTGTGACCAATACATGCATGACATTGTTGCCAACATAATTTTACGCGCCCTGTTAGATCCAATGTTTAACTGCATGTAACGTCCATGCTATCCAGTGGACTTCAACCAAATTTTGTATTTAGTACCGTAAGAGACGGCACTAAGAATATATTCAGTCATCAGGGCTGCCAACTGAGTGCTCTATTAGGATACATTATGCAAGATATACAGTATTTCGAACTAATTGGAAATTTCGATATTAGCAACTTAATTTCGTCATTATTCTAGATAGGTTCATATTCTGTAGAATAATCATTGGCATGAAAAGTAGGCTGTATAGTTCTTCACGGAACTTCTTGTTTTTTCTGAATTCGTGTCATAATATTTAAATTACGTCGCGTCTCATCTTCCTGTACTGCTAAGTTCGGAACTAATACGACGAACACGTGGTCGCCAACTGATTCACGCAAATAACACACTAGCTTCGATGATAACGCACAATTTGCGCACTTTTTATTAAATTATATAGAATTCTCTACTATAATTTACACTCGCTACCGATGTAACAGGAGGCAAACGTAGTTTACATTATGAACAACTATCACATAACCTTTTGGAGGTAGTCGGCCAAACTATTCACGCCGCGATATAACAGCTGTTTACCACAGCGCTAAAATCCAACGAGTAACGAGAATATCGACAGTATGTAGTAATATGATGTATATCGTAGTATTACCCCTCGCGAAACTATACAATCGATCATTCTCTCGAATTGAACACCAACCAAATTCGATTATTGGCTTGTGGACAAAAATGTTCGGATTGGTGTGGGGAAAAAAATATGAAAATTTGTTTTTATTTCGCAGATTGCGGTATTTGTGGTGTTATTCACAAAATTCACTTATTTCGCAATTTGATTTCACTCCTGGGCGGCACGAAACATGTAAATACGTGAAAATAAAACATCCTAACCTCTAAATATGACTTTTCGTTTTACCGCGAATTAACAAAAACTAACACCTCTACACATAGCACATACGAAATTTGGTTGAAATCCAATTGATAGTGTAGAAGTTATATGCATTTAAAATTTGGACCTATCTGCAGGCTTATAATCATTTTGGCAACACTGCCTTGTATGACCTCCTGGATATCAAACTGCAATATTATTATCTAAACGTGTGCCAATTTTGAAATAGCTCCCATTCACACCTTACAAGATATCCAACATGGAGCTCAAATTTCAATTGCGATTGTTCAGCAGTTGGTAGCACTGACATTATTTTCAAATACGGCCGTGAGATATTGAGGTATAGATCTTTACTCCTACCAAATTTTGTTTCGATTGCTGCAGCCGTTTAGGAGTCGATAGGGGGACACACACACACAGCCAGACAGACAGAAGGACAGACAGACAGACAGACAGACAGACAACCAGAAGGACAGACAGACAGACACACATTTGCCTGATCTCATAAGTTTACTTTTTCCTCATTTTTGCAAAATGTGAAAAGTAGGCTAAAAATGGAAGTTTGTCTGTTTTTAGCCTACTTTTCACATTTTGGAAAAATGAGGAAAAAGTAGACTTATGAGATCGGGCAAATGTGTGTCTGTCTGTCTGTCCGTCTGTCTGTCGGTCCTCCTGTCTGTCTGTCTGTCTGTCTATCTGGCTGTGAGTGTGTCCCCCCCCCTAACAACTCCTAAACGGCTGCAGCAATCGAAACAAAATTTGGTAGGAGTAAATATCTCAGGGCCATATTTGAAAATGATGTCAGTGCTACCAACTGCTGAATAATCGCAATTGAAATTTGAGCTCCATGTTGGATATCTCGGAAGATATGAATGGGAGCTTTTTCAAAATTGGCACACGTATAGATAATAATATTGCAGTTTAATTTCCAGGAGGCCATTCATGGCAGTGCTGCCAAAATGAATCTAAGCCTGCTGGTAGGTCCAATTTTAAATGCATATAACTTCTACACTATCAATTGGATTTCAGCCAAATTTGGTATGTGCTATGTGTACATAACCAGATATGACGGGGCGTATTCTTAAGAGCCACCAGGCCTGCCAACTGTTAATAAATGCTCTCATTTTTTAAAATCCAAATACCCATATATCAGAAAGTATGCAAGCCGACAGCTTTAAACTATGCACACGTATAGTACCTGACATTCTATTTTAATTTGGAGTAACTTATATACCTCAGAGCTACCAACATGATTCTAGGCCTGCTGAGAGGTCCAACTTTAAATACATATAACTTCTATACTATCATTTGGATTTCAACCAAATTTCGTGTGTGCTATGTGTACTATCACAGATATGACTATGCCGATTCTTAAGAGTAACCAGGGCTGCCAACTGTTAATAAATACTGTCTCTATTTTTGTTACCCTAATATAAATATATCAGAAAGTATGCAAGCCATTAGCTTTAAACTTTGCACACGTATAGTACCTGGCATTCGAGATAAATTTGGAGTAACTTATATAGGTCTACGCCAGTGCTGCCAACATGATTCTAAGCCTGCTGATAGGTCCAATTTTAAAATGATTGTAACTTCTATACTAACTAATGGATTTCATTCAAAATTGACACACAATAGATCATATTATTTCAGATTATTTCTGACAAATACATGTATGTCATTGTTTCCAACATGATTTTACGCGCGCTGTTAGATCCAATGTTTAACTGCATGTAACGTCCATGCTATCCATTGGACTTAAACCAAATTTTGTATTCTGTACCTTAAGAGATGGAACTGAGAATATATTCAGTCACCAGGGCTGCGCCAACTGTAGTTCTCTATGAGGCTACATTATGCCAGGTATACAGTGTTTCGAACTAATTAGAAATTTCGATATTACCAACCTAATTTCGTCATTATTCTAGATTGATCCATATAGATTAATTATAGGCATTAATCTTAAATTTTAAGAAAAGTAGGCTCTTACCTCGTCACGGAACTTCTTGTTTTTTCTGAATTTGTACGGAAATTTGATTTATTTACCCGTTTCAGACTGTTTTATGATGGATTCGCGCGAAAATATATTTTTTAGCCTATTTTCAATTTTGAAAAAATAGGCTTATGAGATCACCTTTTGTCCGTGTGTGTGTGCGTGTGTGCGTGTGTGTGTGTGTGTGAGGTGTGTGTGTGTGTGTCCCTAATAACTTTGAAACGGCTAGAGCGATTTCAATGAAACTCGGTAAGTTCATGGCACTATTCCGGGCGACCCAGACCGTGCGGATGTGCGAAATATTTCACCGGCATTCTATATCTCTCAAACTATTAGCGGTATCACCCTGAAATTTTGTACAGAGTTAAGGGCACTACTGGAAGTTCATCTATAAGACTTTCAAAAACCGGTTAACTACAAAACGAACATGGCGGCCAAGCGAATTTGAAATTTTTAAAAGACATTTCTCGCGATTTAATGTTCCAAACGCAATGAAATCTGGTAAATGAAATGTGTATACACATTGTAATACACTGGTATCTAATTTAGTTCATTTGTTTACATAACCTCAAGATGGCGGCTGTGCAAATTTTAAAATTAAGTTTTTATATCTTGTGTCGTAACCATACGGTCGAAGTGAAAGTTTGAATAATGAACCTACGCAATAATTTTCATTTAATGGTACATGACTCTATGGCCTATACATTTAACAATCCAACATGGCGACCATCCAAAATATTTAGACGGCTCTGAATATCTACGAATATATTATAGCAATCAAACTGATTTTTTTTAATGTTCATAGGGGCTATGAACGTAAGTTCACCTATAGGACTTTAAATAACCAGGTGATCAAAAATCCAACACGGCGGCGACGCGAAGTTTAAATATTCACATAGACGTTTCTCGCAATTTAACCATCCGAGTGCAGTGAAACTTGGTACAGTAAATCCTTATACGAATGTTAATCCACTGGCATCTATTTTTTCAATTGTTTCCTTAACCACAAGATGGCAGCTGAGCGAAACTTTAAAATCTCCTTGTTACTGCTTGTGTCCTAATCATGCGATTGAAGTTTGAATGCTACACGTACACAATTATCTTCATGTAACAGTACATACCTGTAACTCTAGGACCTACATATATAAAATCCAACATGGCGACCATCCGAAATATTTAGACGGTTCTCAATATCTACGAATCTATTACAGCAATCAAAATGAAATTTTGTATGTTGATAGTGGCCGTTAACATAAGTAGGATATATGAAAATAGGCTGTATAGTTCTTCACGGAACTTCTTGTTTTGTCTGTCTGTTAGTCTGTGGACAACTTGGTTCCCTTATAACTCGAGAACGCTAGGTGTATCAACGTAAAATTTGGTACACATATCCATCAGAGGATAAGCCTCCGTGGCTTAGGCGGCAGCACGCCGGCCTCTCACCGCTGGGTCAGTGGTTCAAATCCCGGTCACTCCTTGTGAGATCTGTGCTGGACAAAACGGAGGCAGACAGGTTTTTCTCCGGGTACTCCGGTTTTCCCTGTCAAAAATTTCATTCCAGCAACACTCTCCACTATCATTTCATTTCATCTGTCATTCATTTAATCATCGCCCCAGAGGAGTGTGTCAGGCCTCGGCAGCCGGCACAGTTCATATTCTCGCCGCTAGATAGGGGCTTCCTTCATTCCATTCCTGACCCGGTCGGAGACTGGAAGCAGGCTGAGGATTTTCATTTCTTTCATCCATCAGAGGCAGGGGCGTGGTGGCTCAGCGGTATAGCTGTATGCCTCTCACCAAGGCGGTCCGGGTTCGATTCCCGGTCAATGCATGTGAGATTTTCGAAGTGAAATGCCATGTCCTGAGGTTCGGATTCCACGTAAAAAGGAGGTCCCGTGGGTCATAATCACAAGATTCACGGTCACGTAAAACTACAATCTTCCTTCCTTCCATCAGACGCACGACACTAATCATTGATGTAACTATTCTCTGTACGTCTCATAAAAGGGGGCCCACCCCCTTAAAATACACGCTGAAATAAGCGTAGAAGGACGAGACAAAGCTCATTTTCATCCCCTCAATGTCAGAGACGCAACTCGGAGGCCTAAAGGGTCCCCGAAAACCACATTTTTAGGCCCTAAAACCAACCGTTTTTGAGATATTCCCAGAAAATTAATTTCATTTAATAAACTAATGAACGAATGCAAGCCGGTAATCATGGCAACAGATTCTCAGTGGTCCATCTATTGCTGTAAGACGCAATGCAATTCCATTAATTACATTAGTGTGAAAGTTTGCAAACGGCTAGAAGGTTATCACGGAACAAAATTAAGCTGTAAAATTCATCAATACGTATAATGCGCTTAAGGGGGTCAAGGGGAACTCTAGAATATTTTCACGCGATTTACACCTGCGGGTGAGGTACGGCAGGTCTATTATATTCCCTTCCCTATATAATATTATTGTTAGTATTATTATATTATGGCGCACAACGACGAGACAAAGCACCTCGGTGTCAGAACAAAACTCGGGGGCCCTAAAGGGTCATCGAAAACTACATTATAAGGCTCTAAAACCAACAGTTTCTGAAATATTGCCAGAAAACTAATTTAATTTAATTTAACAAACTAATGAAGGAATGCAAATTGGTAACCATGACAACATTATCTCAAGGGGTGGCATCCAACTTTCCATCTATTTCTGTAAGAAGCAATGCCACTCCATTTATTACATTGCGGTGAAAGTTTGCAAATGGCTGTAAGGTTATCACGGAACCAACGTAGACTGCATAATTCATCAATGCAATTAAGGGGGTCAAGGGGTAACCTAGAATTTTTTCATGCAATTTTCACGTGCGACATTGTATACAAAGGTCTATTATATCTTCAAACAGCAACATTATTTTCAAAAATTCCTGAATTGAATCATCAATTTTTGTGGCTTTTAGGAATTTGGGCCATTTGAGGCTAAATAACCTGAATTTTCATGCACCACAAGCCTTTGTAATTTATGAAAGAGGTCTTCCTGTGAATGGGGACCTAACACAACGTAGAGGGCCTGTTTTATGTGACGTGTATTGCGTTTCGTCTACAAGGCTTTCAATTCTATTTCACGTCAGGAAGTACACGTTAGGTGAATTTAGTTTGAGAGCACATTTTAACTAATCTTTTTTTTTTTTTCGACATACAGGTTCATCGTAAGGATGGTTTTGTTTGATATTGTGTGGCAGATATACCCATATTTGGATATCTGGGTGATATGTTGTAGACAATAGAATTGTCTGTCTGTCTTTCTGTGTATCTTTATGTACGCCTATAACTCGTGTTCGGATGCTTGGGGCATCGTAAAATTAGGTATGGTAACCATGAGTGTCAATACACCAATCATTTATAAAACTCTTTCACCCTACTTTTCATGCAGTAGAAGGGTAGATATAGGGAAAAACTTCTCAAAATACGTGCTAAAATAGGCGAAATATAAAAATTATCCTAGAAGGTCGACCAAAGCATATGTTGCGCTTCTCAATGTGAGACACAAAGTTCGGGAGTCTATAAAGGGTCTCCAAAAACCACATTTTAAGGCCCTTAAATTAACAGTGTGTGTGATATTCCCAGAAAACTAACTTCGTTCTGATAAACTTATGAAGGAATGACAAACCGCTAACCATTGCAACAGTAGCTCAATTGATAATGTCTGGTGTTAATACCGAACACCGTTCGACGAACGGGTACTTCTGCTAGTGATTAATAACTCTTATGTTATATATTCGGCAAATCAATACTTAAAAAACACTTAAATGTCTACACTTACAGACTATGTGTACATATTTCAAAACTCATGGGTTTCTTCTTCAGCACATAAATATAACTTATCCTAAGTAGACTTAACTAAGGAATGGATATCCGTACAATAGGATTTAAGAATTAATTAAAAGAACATTAAACGTAATTCTTTGAAAATATCTTTGAAAAATCGTATTACCGGTGTAATCTTTTGAAAATATTTATGAAAATTTGTAATAGGTGTCACTGAATAGTAATATTATTCTTCATTTGGTAAACCCCAAAATAACTATTAAAAGTCTTCTTTTTAGCCTACTTTCGATTTTTGCAAAAAATGAAAGTAGACTTATGAGATCAACACAGGGCGAAAAAAGTGTGTCTGTCTCTCTGTGTGTGTGTGTGTGTGTGTGTGTGTGTGTGTGTGTGTGTGTGTGTGTGAGAGAGAGTGTGTGTACTCTGAATGTCTGTCCCCCCCCCCCCTATCAATTCGAACACAGTGAACGCGAATTGAACCAAATTTGGTACAAAGGTAGCACTTGCAAAGGACACCTCAGTGCCAATTTTTATATCGCCGCCATCTTGACGGAAACGTAATGGCGGCCACACAAATGTTCAGAGTTTAAATCAAATTATGACTAAACTAATCATCCGATCTCTACCAAATTTTGCAACAACATACCATTATAGGGGGAGCATCCTTTGACCAAACTAATATGTCATCAGCCTAATAGTTTGCGGATGGCGGCCATCTTTGTGTGAAAATCGATTCCCCCTATTAATTCGAACACGGTGAAGCCGAATGGAACGAAATTTGGTACAGAGGTAGTACTAGCAAAGGGCACCTCAGTGTCATGTTTTATATCGTCGCCATCTTGACGGAAACGTAATGACGGCCACACAAATGTTCAAAGCTTAAATCAAATTACGACTATCCTAACCATCCGATCTCTACCAAATTTTACAACAACATACCTTTATGGAGGAAGCATGCTCTGACCAAATTAATAGGTCATCAGCCTAATAGTTTGCGGATGGCGGCCATCTTTGTGTCAAAATCGATTCCCCCTATTAATTCGAACACGGTGAAACCGAATGAAACAAAATTTGGTACAGAGGTAGCACTTGCAAAGGGCACCTCAGTGTCATGTTTTATATCGCCGCCATCTTGTCGGAAACGTAATGGCGGCCACACAAATGTTCAAAGCTTAAATCAAATTACGATTAACCTAATCATCCGATCTCTACCAAGTTTTGCAACAAGATACCTTTATAGGGGGAGCATCCTTTGACCAAACCAATATGTCATCAGCCAAATAGTTTGCGGATGGCGGCCATCTTTGTGTGAAAATTGATTCCCCCTATTAATTCGAACACGGTGCAACCGTATGGAACGAAATTTGGTACAGAGGTAGTACTAGCAAAGGGCACCTCAGTGTCATGTTTTATATCGCCGCCATCTTGAAGGAAACGTAATGGCGGCCACACAAGTGTTCAAAGCTTAAATCAAATTACGACTAACCTAATCATCCGATCTCTACCAAATTTTGCAACAACATACCTTTATGGAGGAAGCATCCTTTGACCAAATTAATAGGTCATTCACTTAATAGTTTGTGGATGGCGGCCATCTTCGTGTGTAAATCGATTCCCCCTATTAATTCAAACACGGTGAAACCGAATGGAACGAAATTTGGTACAGAGGTAGCACTAGCAAAGGGCGCCTCAGCGTCATGTTTTATATCGCCGCCATCTTGACGGAAACGTAATGACGGCCACCCAAATGTTAAAAGCTTCAATCAAATTACGACCATCCTAATAATTTGATCTCTACCAGATTTTGCAACAACATGCCTTTTTGTGGAAAGCATCTTATGACTGACTACAAGGTCATCAGCCCAATAGTTTGCAAATAGTGGCCATGTATGTGTGCAAATCCATTCCCCATATCAATGCAAACACGGTGAATCCGAATTGAATGAAATTTTTTACAGAGGTAGCACTAGCAAAGGGCACCTCATATTCATGTTTAATATCCCTATAGCACGTTGTATTTCAACAAGCTACTACAACCAACATTCAATTATACTCCTTGAAAAGGACAAAGATTTATAACAATACCCATGCATTTAGGAGAAAGTAGGCTATATGTTCTTTACTGAATATCTTGTTTTCTTCTATGTAAATACGAGGGTAGATAAAAATAAGTTGCACTTCGCAGTTATGGCCATTTGTTACACCACCTAAACAACAGCAACACGTCTATAACGACATACAATGTTACGTCACTTTTCAACATAGTTTCTAAGAGACTCCAAACATTTCTGAGAACGCACAACCAACTTGTCGTTGCCGGATGCATAGAAAATTCCTCCAGCGTTCTGCATCCACACGGAGACAGCGGCCTTCACCTCCTCATCGGTCTGGAAACGTCGACCACCGAGCTCCGATTTGAGCGTACCGGACAGATGAAAGTCACATGGCGCTAGGTCGGGACTGTAGGGTGGATGTTGCCAGACCTGCCACTTGAAACGCTGCAGCAGTTCGCTCGTTTGGCGGACCTAGCGCCATGTGACTTTCAACTTTTCAGTAAGCTCAAATCGGAGCTCGGTTGTCGACGTTTCCAGACTGATAAGGAGGTGAAGGCACGCTGTCTCCGTGAGGTTGCAGAACGCTGGATGAACTTTCTATGCATCCGGCATCGACAAGTTGGTAGTGCGTTCGCAGAAATGTTTGGAGTCTCTTGGAAACTATGTGGAAAAGTGACCTTACATTGTATGTCGTTATAGGCGTGTTGCTCTTGTATAGGTGGTGTAATAAATGGCCATAACTCGGAAGTGCAACTTATTTTTTGACCCACCTTCGCATGTATTGTAGGTTATCATGTGTGCCGCTGAATAACATAAGAGTTTTTAATTATTATATCCATACGGATTTACACAATTTGCTATTATGGCAAATAATTTTGCTTATTGTTTATGTCTCTTCCGCATGACCTGCCAAAGGTTTCCACACCGTTTCATTGTCCTACGATCACTCGTTTGTCCGGGGGCCCTCGCAAGTAGCGCAAGTTTAATTATAACCAGCCTGTACATGTACACATGAATTTAATAGCCTGAGCGAAAAGGATCTGATGATGATGCAGTAGCTAAACAATCAAAACTGGTCATCCAAGTGGATTTATTAATTCTCTGAAATATCTTTAGGGTTAGGGCATATAACACCCAGTACAATTGGGTACAATAGTGTTAACCGACTGAAAAGCATAAATTTTCGCCATTATTGTTCTTGATTCATTTAAGGTCCTTACGACATCATGGTCATGTAGTCCCGTGCACTTAGTTGTGTGTCTGATATCCCGGACAATTGCGATGACTGTAACAATGTGTGTACTTGTAATTGGAGTTAGGCGCTGGGTAGGAGGTGGCCGTGGCCTTAATTAAGAGTAAGGTATAGCCTGTGTGGGTTCCTGTTTGCTTTACGAAGTAATGTTGGAGTTGTCAGCTCCACGCCCGGACGTTTTTGCTCCCGGGGATTGCTTTGTAGTCAATTCTGCTGGGGCTGAGTAAACCCCAGACTGGAAGTGGGAGTTGGTTTCTAGAATCGAACAGCGCTTCTACCAACTGAGTTATGTAGCTTCTTGCCATAAAGAAAACAGTTGTTATTGTTCATTCACTTAGGGGCTGGCAACATCGTCGTGTACTCAGGGCCGTATTTCTAAATAGGCTAAGTAAGCTGCAGCCTAGAGCGACAAATTTTCTGGGACGGCAGTTTGGCAATTTATTCAAAAGTTAAAATGAAGTATTTCAGACGTTAATAATATTTTCCGTACGAATTTAAGAATACATGTTATTACTTAAAAATATGTTTTAGTCCTTCTACATAGCCTACTTTCAATTACGCAAAAGATAGTCATTAGCATTAAAATATAAGAATATGTGTAAAATAGTGATCACTGATCTCCAAGAACAAATTAATTAATTAAGTTCGAAACCCATTTCATTTTTTAACGAATCTTAAAAGAAGTAGGTAATAAAAAACAAAGTAGATAACTAATTTCATTTTATAATTTATTACGTAAGGCATTAAAATAATTGTACTTTTATCTAAACTAAATGAACTTTATGCTTAAAAAAGTTGAAAACGACAATGAACTCTATCCTTTTGTTGTATACAACACATGTATTAAGCGAATATGAACTATTGAGGGGGCGGCAAGTGGACTTTAGCCTATTGGCGGCATACTCTTAAATCCGGCCCTGCATGTACATGTGTATGTGTGTTTAGGATTTGCCCGATAAACTGTGTTATTATGATGTATGTAGTACACTGAGAGCAAAAAAAAAACGGATCACTTCAAAAAATTTACATTACTTTAATTTAAATCATAAATTAATATGAACGGTATAGGCCTAGTACAGTACATACTGTTTATAGCATGGAAGTAAGGTTAATTGTTTTCCTGGATGTATTATCATTCTTCATGTCATTGTTTCACATAACATTAGCGATTATTTACCATGATGCTGTTTCCCGCGCACAACCGCTATCGTCAACAATACAATGTTTTATTCTTTTTAGCCTATTTTCAATTTTGAAAACATAGGCTTATGAGATCACCTTTTGTCCGTGTGTGTGTGTGTGTGTCCCCCTAAGAACTTCTAAACGGCTGGAGCGATTTCAATGAATCTCGGTAAGTTCATAGTACTATTCCGGAAGACCCCGACCGTGCCCTTCAAATTTTGTTACGTCTCACCAATCCAACATGGCGGCTGTGCGAATTATTGCACCAGCATTCAATATCTCCGAAACTATTCCCGATATCACCCTGGATTTTTTACGGTGATAAAGGGAACTACTTGAAGTTCATCTATGTGACTTTTGAAAAACTGGTAACTACAAAACCAACATGGTGGCCACGCGAATTTGCGACTTTTAAATAGACGTTTCTCGCGATTTAACCAACCAAACGCAATAAAACTTGGTACAGTATATGTTTATACACATTGTAATGCACCGACATCTAACTTCGTTCAATTGATTTCATAACCACAAGATGGCGGGTGTGCAAAATATTTCACCGGCATTCTATATCTCTGAAACTATTAGCGGTATCACCCTGAAATTTTGTACGGAGATAAGGGGCACTACTGGAAGTTCATCTATAAGACTTTCAAAATTCGGTTATCTACAAAACGAACATGGCGGCCAAGCGAATTTGAAAATTTTAAATAGACCTTTCTCGCGATTCAATGTCCCAACTGCAATGAAATCTGGTACAGGAAATGTTTATACACATTGTAATACACTGGCATCTAATTTAGTTAAATTGTTTACATAACCTCACGATGGCGGCTGTGCGAATTTTAAAAATTAAGTTTTTATTTCTTGTGTCGTAATCATGCGATCGATGTGAAAGTTTGAACAATGAACCTACGCAATAATTTTCCTTTAACCGTATAAGACTCTATGGCTTATACATTTAACAATCCAACATGGCGACCATTCGAAATATTTAGACGGCTCTGATTATCTACGAATCTATTATAGCAATCAAACTGATTTTTTTTATATTCATAGGGGCTATGAACTTAAGTTTACCTATATATAACCTGGTGATCACAAATCCAACATGGCGGCGTCGCGAAGTATAAATATTCACATGGACGTTTCTCGCAATTTATCCATCCGAGTGCAGTGAAACTTGGTACAGTAAATCCTTGTACGAATGTTAATCCACTGGCATCTAATTTATTTCAATTGTTTCCATAACCACAAGATGGCAGCTGTGCGAAATTTTTAAATCTCCTTGTTACTTCTTGTGTCCTAATCATGCGATTGAAGTTTGAATGCTATACGTACACAATAATCTTCATGTAACAGTACATAACTCTAGGAACTACATATATAAAATCCAACATGGCGACCATCCAAAATATTTAGTCGGTTCTCAATATCTACGAATCTATTACAGCAATCAAACTGAAATTTTGTATGTTGATAGTGGCAGTTAACATAAGTAGGATATATGAAAATATGGAGTATAGCTCTTCCCGGAACTACTGGTTTATTTTGCCACTTGTTGCCATTGGAAAATATAAATATAGCCATATCCTCATTTGTCCTTGTGCAATTCAGAAACAAATAAGCGCTTGAACCTGAAGATAATGCTTTTGAGCCTATTTTCATTTATGAAAAAAAAAAAGTCCTCTCGGCACGCCGGAAGGCGGAGGTAGATTTCACCGGACAAACTTGGGGATAGGCGAAAATAGGCAGAATATGCAGGTTTTCGTAGAAGGATCAGACCTCATTTATTGCGAAAAAGTATTTTATAATTGGAGATTAATTAAGTTTGTTTTTCGTCATTTTATGCATATTTTAAACATTTTATTGTCTTATGATGACGGTAACCTTCTTGTCATTTGGAGTCCATTTTTATACTTGTGCTCACACTGTCCTTATGCAAGGTTTCGACACTGATGTGTAACTATGTATCGGCCTGTTACTTCTTCACGCAAAATTATATCTCCCGCAGAGATTTTGGTTGGTTCCTCAGTTTAGGGGCTGCGACAACGTGGTCATGTAACCCCGTGTACTTTGGGTGAGTGTAGAATCTGACTGATAAACGGTGTGAATTGTGATGGCTGTATTAGTCTGTAATTCTGGTAAGGATTGCAGACGGTCAATTTCAAGCAGTAGTTCCTAATGTTGCTACCAGATACTACCGTCAACGAGACCTAGCTGTGAACTTGGCTACTAGATGCCACCGCAACCAGGAACTCGCAACGAACGTTGGAACTTCCCCTACAAAGGAAAGCATACTGAGGGATTTTTAGCGCTCTTAGAAAATCCGACGAGTTTGGCCGGCTTTGAACCCGCGACCTTGGGCATAGAAGTTCAGCATGCTACCAGTTACGTCACCGAAGCCGCTTCACACTTAGTCTGATGAAAATCTGAATCTGATCTCGTGCAAGTGCGTTGTCATGGCAACGTCTGATGGCTCATCCCTCATCAATTTAGTAGTGTTGCCATGGCAACCACTGATAGCTCTTGGCATTTTCTTATAATTCCGTAATCATTTTTCTCATCCCTTGGCGTAATGGTGGGTCATATCAAAAATTCTTTCAGACAAAAGTTTTAGATAATTATTAGAGGAATATTGACCATTTTGTACGGTTTTGATATTGTGCCTATTAAGGGAGATATGATTAATGTTTCCCGAAAAACCCACGTTATCCCACCCCTTTGGTCAATGGTTGGTGCTATAAAAATACTCTTCAAACATACATTTTTGGGCTTTATCCGACACATTGTATGAACTCTGAACAGACTCGATATTTCACATATTAAGAGAGTTATAGCAATATTTCACTTTTTCGAAAAAAGCTCCCCAATTTCACCCCCTTCTACCGATTTAGCCCAGTAACGAACTCGACCGAGATTTTATAGGTATACATATTCGGTAAAGAATTCTAAGTGATTGGTGCAAAATTACGGCAGTTATTGAGTCCACAAGAAACTGATATACATATATATACAGGGTGATTCTCTATGTAGTTTACAACTTCAATAATGTGTAATTATTTATTGGAACCACTTACAGACTTGGTTTGTATGTCATTATATTGCAAAACACTTCAAGTTTTGACTCACGTAGTTTGTAGTTGCGCAGTTGGGCGCCACGCGCGCCACCTGCCACTTGTTGGAAATGACGTCTTTCACTGGAGAGGAAAGTGCGAAGTGCGTGTTCTGGTTTGAAGAAACCAAGTCCGCAACGAGTGTACAGCGTTGGTTTCGCACAGAATTTGGCAAAGACCCACCCAGCAGACCAACAGTGTACAAATGGCACTAGACATTTATCGAAAGAGGTTGTTCTGTGCGACACACAAAGGGTCCAGGCCGCGCACCTGTGACTGGCGATGTAGTGGAAACAGTTAGGGAGAGGTTCGTCCGCAGTCCGGAAAAATAACACATCGTCTGTCACTCGAAACTGGTATCCCACAGAAGGTTTTTTGCACTGTTTCGAGAGAAAAAGTGTACGGACCTTTCTTCTTTGCTGAGAGAACTATGGCATTTATCTGGAGATGCTACAGAACTTCCTTATTCCACAGTTGGATGAAGATGACCACGATGGGCGCATGTGTTGGCAACAAGATGGCGCCCCTCCTCACTACCTGTAAGACGTCAGGGAATTCCTTGATCTTCCCAGTTAAGTGGATAGGTCGTGGTGGAACAATTACCTGGCCGCCACTGTCTCCAGATTACACACCACTGGACTTCTTTCTGTGGTGCTTTGTGAAAGATACAGTCTACATCCCTCCCCTAACTGCAAATCTTGATGAACTGAAACATTGCATCACAACATCCATCGCTTCTGTTACCCCCAGAAATGCTGGTTCATACGTGGCGGAAAATCGACTTCCGTTGGGATGTGTCCAGGATGACAAATGGTGCACACGTTGAGCCGTAATGGATTTGTCAAAATAACTTGAAGTGTTTTGCTATGTAATGACTTATAAATCAAGTCTGTAAGTGGTTCCAATAAATAATTACACATTATTGAAGTTGTAAACTACATAGAGAATCACCCTGTATACATACATACATACATACATACATACATACATACATACATAAATTATATATAAACTTTTGAACTGACGGTGGTTTTGGGGTCTGGGGGATGTGAAACGCGAAGATATGTCAAAATTTTCCGGAAGTCGAAACATGGTACCCATTGCAATAGTTAGCTTTCTAATCAAATCTACCTAATAGGCTTATGAGATCACCGTTTGTCCGTGTGTCTGTGTGTGCGTGTGTGTGTGATTCATGTGTGTGTGCGCCCACCTCCCCCCTAATAAGATCTAAACGGCTGGAGCGATTTCAATGAAACTCGGTAAGTTCATAGCACTATTCCGGGCAACCCCGACCGTGCCCTTCAAATTTTGTTACGTCTCACCAATCCAACATGGCGGGTGTGCAAAATATTTCACCAGCATTCAATATCTACGAAACTATTACCGATATCACCCTGGAATTTTGTATGGTGATAAACGGAACTACTAGAAGTTCACTTATGTGACCTTTGAGAACTTGGTAACTACAAAGCCAACATGGCGGCCAAGCGAATTTGAGACATTTAAATAGACGTTTCTCGCGTTTTAACCAACCAAACGCAATGAAACTTGGTACAACAAATGTTTATACACATTGTAATGCACTGATATGTAATTTAGTTCAATTGTTAACATAATCTCAAGATGGCGGCTGTGCGAATTTTTAAATTAAGTTTTTATTTCTTGTGTCGTAATCATGCGATCGAAGTGAAAGTTTGAATAATGAACCTACGCTATAATTTTCCTTTAAAGGTACATGACTCTATGGCCTATACATATAACAATCCAACTTGGCGATTATCCGGAATCTTTAGACAGTTCTAAAGCAATCAAACTGTTTTTTTTTTATGTTCATAGGGGTTATGATCAAAAGTTCACCTATAGGACTTTAAATAACCCGGTGATCACAAATCCAACATGGTGGCGACGCGAATTATAAATATTCACATGGTCGTTTCTTGCAATTTAACCATCTAAGTGCAGTGAAACGTGGCACAGTAAATCCTTATACAAATGTTAATCCACTGGCATCTAATTTATTTCAATAGTTTCCATAACCACAAGATGGCAGCTGTACGAAATTTTAAAATCTCGTTTTTACTTCTTGTGTCCTAATCATGTGATTGAAGTTTGAGTACTACACGTTCACAATAATCTTCATGTTACAGTACATAACTCTAAGCCCTACATATATAAAAATCCAACATGGCGACCATCGGACATATTTAGACGGTTCTCAATATCTACGAATCTATTACAGCAATCAAACTGAAATTTAGTATGTTGATAGTGGCAATTAACATAAGTACGTTATATGAAAATAGGCTCTATAGTTATTCACGGAACTACTTGTTTCTTGTATACACATATTTCTGATGATTTGAAATACTACATATATTTTCTTTGCTCTGATATCTAATCTGTCTTTTTATTATTACTGTTATCCATTTACCTAAATATTAAAACGAGTTGACTTTCTATAATCCCTATATGTATAAAAATTAAGGTTTGTCTGTTTTCTTCCTTAATTTCTACGGAAATTTGCGTTATTAACGCGTTTCAGACTGTTTTATGACGGATGCGCGTGAAAATATTTTTTTCGTCTCTGTTTGTCTGTCTGTGCACAATTTTTTGTTCCCTTATAACTCGTGAACGGCTGGGTGGATCAAAAGTAATATTTGGTATAGAGTTCCATCAGAGGCACGACACTGATCATTGATGTAACTCTTTACCGTACCTCTCATAAAAGGGGGCCTACCCCCTTAAAATACATGCTGAAATAAGCGTAGAAGGGTGAGGCAAAGCTCATCTTCAGCCCCTCAATGTGAGAAACGAAACTCGGGGGCCCTAAAGGACCCCGAAAATAAATCACATTTTAAAAGGCCCTAAAACCAACAGTTTTTGAGATATTCCCAGAAAACTAATTTCATTTAATAAACTAATGAAATTAATAATGAAAGCCGGTAACAGAATCTCAGAGGTTCATTTATTTCTGTAAGACGCAATGCAGTTCCATTTATTACATTACTGTGAAAGTTGGCAAATGGCTATAAGGTTATCACGGAACCAAATTAAGTTGTACAATTTATCAGTATATATAACGCGCTTAAGGGGGTCAAGGAGTACCCTAATATTTTTTCGCGATATGTCGTACAGAAGGTCTATCATATCTCCAAACAGCAACATTATTTTCAAAAATTCCTGAATTGAAATAGTATTGATATGGGTTTTAGGAATTTGGTCCATTGGAGGCTAAAAAAACTGAATTTTCATGCACCACAAGCCTTTATCATTTATTAAAGAGGTCTTCCTGTGGATTTGACATAACGGTGAGGGTCAGTTTTTATGTGACGTGTATTGCGTTTCGTCTAAGAGATTTTCAATTTTATTTTCACGCCAGGAAATACACGTTAGGTAAATTTAGTTTGAGAGCACATTTTAACTATTCATTTTTCTTTGCCGACGAACAGGTTCCAAGCCCCTAACCATTGCAACAGTAGCTCTGGTAATTAATACCGAAGACCGTTCGAAGAATTGATACTTCTGCTAGTATATTAATATATTTATGAGTGTGGGATAACTTACACGAGTGCCGGGGCATACCGCCAATTTATAGTAAGTTCTGAAAATTTTCGCTACTCAATCCGCAATTTTTCCCCAACAAAATCCCTCATTTTACTGACACCATGAAGTATTCGAAGGTAACACACAGCTAAGAGTGTGACATTATGTGTAAAGGTATTATTTACGATAGTCAACTTGAACAGCTGTCGCAGTCGTTAAAGCGTGTAGCAGTGTTCTTTCTTTTGTCTCCATTCTGGTGTGGTGTTGGTAATCCTTTGCAGCACACTTGGTTAAACCAGTTAATTGAACGGCTTATCTGAGTCACGCCCTGCTAACCCGAGAGGAGAGGTCCGAGCAGCGCTCTTTTGGACTTACTGTGATACTCTTCTACTTTCTGGACAAATAAAAACGTACCGTCTCACACACATCATGATTAACGTTCAACTCTATAATGGGGTTATTTTCTTCATTCGTGCCAGAAGTACCAACTCACAAACATAAACAGGGTGTTTCAGGAGGAATAGTAAATATTTTAGGAGGTGTAGTATAGATGAATTGCAATAAAAAGTTCCATATAACATCTGTCCCATTGTATTGCGTACCGAGATACAGCTGGTAGTATTTAACCCAAACAAATGTAAAGCCAAGGCAAATGAGGACGTTCAAACGTGATTTTGCAAACTTCCACCACCAATTTCAGTGTATTTTGCTCTTCTCTTGATAATACCCCGTGTAGCTCTTCGGAGGGCGTCTTGGCTTTCTTTGACGAGGGCTGCACTATGCATAATCCGAACGATCAACTCGGCTCTTGAGTTCACTTCTACCTTGTAGACTTTGCCTTTCAACCATCCCCACAGGCAAAAATCCAAAAGAGTAAGGTCAGGGGACCTTGCTGGCCAAGAAACGTATCCATATCTCCCGATCCATCTTCCGGGGAATGTTAGGTTTAGATGTTGTATCACCATATGGACAGCTGGGTACTGCACCAGAGTCAGGCAGTGTATTGTAAATACTCTTGAACCTGGTCGTCTGCGGTTAGGAAATCGTATTCCGTATTCTCTACATGCAGCAGCAGCGTTTACGTTACAAAACCCACATACAAATACCATATCGGCATACTCAGCATGTGTAAAAACGTGCGGCATGTTTAAACGATACAGTACAGACAACTTGGTCAACAAAGCACACTGACAGGTGAACACATTCAATGGAAACTAAAGCACATCTTCACAACGTGAACAACAACACACGAAACGACAACTGCCCTGGTTACATACCAACAACTGAATCTTGGTACGCAATACAAATAGGACACATGTTACATGGAATGTTTTATTGCAATTAATCTATTCTACGGCTGCTTCGGTGGCGTAGTCGGTACCATGCTGAGCTTCTATGCCCAAGATAGCGGGTTCAAACCCGGCCGAAGCCGTCGGATTTTTTATGAGCGTTAAAAATCCCTCAGTATACCTTCCTTCGGAGGGGAAGTAAAGCCGGCGGTCCCATGTCATAGATTTATGGCATGTTAAAGAACCTTCCACTAATTGCAATTGTGTGAAGCTAAATTGGATAGGTTAAGAATGTAAACAACGCTCTTAGGTTTCTACGTTCGTTGCCAAGAGCCGACTGCGGTGGCGTCTAGTAGCTAAGTTCTGAACTTGGCCTAGTAATCGTTGACGGTGGCGTTTGGCGGCAAAAGTGGGAACTATTTGAAAAATTCTAAATTGCAGTTCTTAAATTAAAAAACAGATAACACACACTAATACAGTCATCACAATTAACACCGGTTATCAGACAGATTCTACACACACCCAAAGTACATGGGGCTACATGACCGCGTTGTCGCAGCCCCTAAACTTAAGAACCAACCAACCAATCTATTCTACCATCTCCTAAAATATTTACTGTTCCTCCTGAAACACCCTGTATATAGAGTTACTTATCCAGTTAACACACAAACAAACGCAGATCAAATAGGAATCTCTGTTTCGCGGGCTTATAGGTCGTGTTCCAAGGACATTTTGTCGTCCTGACGTTTCGCTGAATACTGCGTTCAGCATGTTCACAGGTTACATAAAGCGAGGTAAAACAAGTAAACAGAAGATATATAAATAGTCAACAACCCACACATAGAGGCTACCATAGCAACGGCTTACCACATAAAAGTAATGCATCAAGGACAGGGCTGCTCGTCTGTTGCATCTTCTCGTCTACGACGGTCAATAAGGGCAGGCTTGAGGGGATTAAGGACTGGAAGCCAAGCTCTGTTCACACGTTCTGCTTCCTCCTTAAGATTGAAGCTGTTAGTATGCTTCAGGATTTCAATGGCCTCCCTTTGTAGCCTGGCATGATAAGACACCGTGGTGGACAGAACTTCGGTGTCTCCATATCTTATATCGTGACCTGCAAGTAGCGAGTGTGCTGCTACAGTGGATTTATCTGTTTGTCCCAGCCGGCTGTGTCGTCCGTGCTCCTTGAGGCGAGTGGCAATACTTCTTTTCGTTGTTCCAATATATACTTGGCCACAATCACACGGGATTTTATAAACCCCTGCCGCGGTATGAGGATGTCGCTTATCTTTAGCGGACCTAAACATGTCCTTAATTTTTCGTGTAGGCCTGTATATGGTCTTTATATCATGGGACTCGAGTAGCCTCCCTATTCTGTCCGTGACCTTTTTTATATATGGAAGAAAAGCTCTAGCCAGGGGCTGCTTGTCTCCAATTACCCTTGTAGTTGGACGTCTCGGATGGAGTGCTCGCTGGATATCTTTCTGGCTGTACCCATTCGCGCGTAAGGCCTCGTTGAGGTGTTCAAATTCTTGTTTTAGGCACTGCTTTTCACAAATTCTTTTAGCGCGGTCAGCCAGTGTTTTTATAACTCCGTATTTCTGTCGTGGGTGGTGGTTGGACGTCTTATGTAGATATCGGTCAGTATGGGTCGGCTTACGGTAAACTGTATGTCCCAAAGTTAGATCTGCGGTCTTCGTTACCATAACGTCGAGAAACGCGATTTTCAGTTCATTTTCTAACTCCATGGTAAACTGAATGTTCGAGTTCTGGCTGTTAAGATGTTGTAAAAACAGATTTAATTGATCTTTACCATGGCCCCATATTACAAAGGTATCGTCCACGTATCGTAGCCACACTTTAGGTTTCAAAGGTGCGGTCTCTAGTGCTATTTGTTCAAATTGTTCCATGAAGAAATTCGCGATCACCGGACTAAGGGGACTGCCCATGGCGACCCCATCAATTTGTACATAGAAATCACCCTTCCACAGGAAATAGCTAGCGGTGAGGCAGTGGCGGAATAAGGCGGTGATATCATCAGGAAAAATCCGTGCGATGTACTCCAGGGCTACCTTTATAGGTACTTTCGTGAAAAGAGAGACCACGTCAATACTTACTAGTAAGTCACCAGCTTCTAGTTGAATAGTTTTCAATTTTTCAATGAAATGGCCGGAATCTTTGACGAACGACTGTGTACCGCCGATATGTGGTTGAAGTAAGGTAGCTAAATGTTTGGCAATGCTATAAGTTGGTGATCCAATAGCACTCACGATAGGACGAAGAGGAACATTATCTTTGTGTATTTTAGGTAAACCATAAAGTCTTGGTGGTAAAGCTTCACTTCTGGTGGTTCCCTTCTTTACGTTTTCAGGTAGCGAAGATACCTTGATCAGGCCGTTTGTTTCACGAAGAATCCGGTTGGTAGGATCTCTAAGTAGTTTGCGGTAGGTACCCGGGTCTAAAAGTTCCAAAACCTTGGCAGTGTAGTCGTCCATGTCCAAGATAACCGTTGCGTTCCCTTTGTCTGCAGGAAGAATGATTATGCTCTCGTCCATGTTGAGAGTCTTTATAGCCTTTCTCTCCTGAGGTGTGAGGTTACTCTGCGGTGCTGGTGCCTTCTTGATTATACGTGAGGCTTCATGACGGATTTCATCTGCTTGTTCAGATGGTAGCTCACGGATTGCCGCTTCAATATTGGCGACAATGTCTTCCACGGGAATCGAAGGAGGGGTCACTGCGTAATTTCCTCCTTTCGCTAGTATAGAGATTTCCCACTCTGACAGGTGGCGATTGGTCAGGTTAACAATTGTCCGTGAGATGTCCAGCGTAGGCGCAGGTACCGGCGCGGGTTGGTCTCTCTGTAACCGCTCAAACTTTTTCTTCTGCCGGATGCTAGACTGTTCAAATGTTGAACGCATAGAGTAGAAGGTGATACGATCTACATTTTCCCAGTCCTGATATGAGAGTGTGCTGCTGATGCGGTAGTGCAGCTGTAAGAGTGCCTGATCTGTAGTAGCGAGCCCCTTACGTGCAAAGCTTATGCGTTCACGTAATAGCGAACGTTCAGTTCGATCATATATTCTATGGGCTTTAGCTGAGGTTAGTGGTCTCTTCATTTTAATAAACTTGGGAATCATACCTGTGTCTCGGCATCGAAGAAGAAACGCGAGTGATGACAGAAGTTGCGACTTTTTCTTCCTTAACCTCTCAAAGCGACGAACTAAGTGTGATATTTCCTCCCCGTAGAGGCGAATTAAGTAAAAATGTAGACTTTCACGACCGGCGTTGAAATAGGAATCTCTGTTTCGCGGGCTTATAGGTCGTGTTCCAAGGACATTTTGTCGTCCTGACGTTTCGCTGAATACTGCGTTCAGCATGTTCACAGGTTACATAAAGCGAGGTAAAACAAGTAAACAGAAGATATATAAATAGTCAACAACCCACACATAGAGGCTACCATAGCAACGGCTTACCACATAAAAGTAATGCATCAAGGACAGGGCTGCTCGTCTGTTGCATCTTCTCGTCTACGACGGTCAATAAGGGCAGGCTTGAGGGGATTAAGGACTGGAAGCCAAGCTCTGTTCACACGTTCTGCTTCCTCCTTAAGATTGAAGCTGTTAGTATGCTTCAGGATTTCAATGGCCTCCCTTTGTAGCCTGGCATGATAAGACACCGTGGTGGACAGAACTTCGGTGTCTCCATATCTTATATCGTGACCTGCAAGTAGCGAGTGTGCTGCTACAGTGGATTTATCTGTTTGTCCCAGCCGGCTGTGTCGTTCGTGCTCCTTGAGGCGAGTGGCAATACTTCTTTTCGTTGTTCCAATATATACTTGGCCACAATCACACGGGATTTTATAAACCCCTGCCGCGGTATGAGGATGTCGCTTATCTTTAGCGGACCTAAACATGTCCTTAATTTTTCGTGTAGGCCTGTATATGGTCTTTATATCATGGGACTCGAGTAGCCTCCCTATTCTGTCCGTGACCTTTTTTATATATGGAAGAAAAGCTCTAGCCAGGGGCTGCTTGTCTCCAATTACCCTTGTAGTTGGACGTCTCGGATGGAGTGCTCGCTGGATATCTTTCTGGCTGTACCCATTCGCGCGTAAGGCCTCGTTGAGGTGTTCAAATTCTTGTTTTAGGCACTGCTTTTCACAAATTCTTTTAGCGCGGTCAGCCAGTGTTTTTATAACTCCGTATTTCTGTCGTGGGTGGTGGTTGGACGTCTTATGTAGATATCGGTCAGTATGGGTCGGCTTACGGTAAACTGTATGTCCCAAAGTTAGATCTGCGGTCTTCGTTACCATAACGTCGAGAAACGCGATTTTCAGTTCATTTTCTAACTCCATGGTAAACTGAATGTTCGAGTTCTGGCTGTTAAGATGTTGTAAAAACAGATTTAATTGATCTTTACCATGGCCCCATATTACAAAGGTATCGTACACGTATCGTAGCCACACTTTAGGTTTCAAAGGTGCGGTCTCTAGTGCTATTTGTTCAAATTGTTCCATGAAGAAATTCGCCTCACCGCTAGCTATTTCCTGTGGAAGGGTGATTTCTATGAACAAATTGATGGGGTCGCCATGGGCAGTCCCCTTAGTCCGGTGATCGCGAATTTCTTCATGGAACAATTTGAACAAATAGCACTAGAGACCGCACCTTTGAAACCTAAAGTGTGGCTACGATACGTGGACGATACCTTTGTAATATGGGGCCATGGTAAAGATCAATTAAATCTGTTTTTACAACATCTTACAATTAAATCTGTTTTTACAACATCTTAACAGCCAGAACTCGAACATTCAGTTTACCATGGAGTTAGAAAATGAACTGAAAATCGCGTTTCTCGACGTTATGGTAACGAAGACCGCAGATCTAACTTTGGGACATACAGTTTACCGTAAGCCGACCCATACTGACCGATATCTACATAAGACGTCCAACCACCACCCACGACAGAAATACGGAGTTATAAAAACACTGGCTGACCGCGCTAAAAGAATTTGTGAAAAGCAGTGCCTAAAACAAGAATTTGAACACCTCAACGAGGCCTTACGCGCGAATGGGTACAGCCAGAAAGATATCCAGCGAGCACTCCATCCGAGACGTCCAACTACAAGGGTAATTGGAGACAAGCAGCCCCTGGCTAGAGCTTTTCTTCCATATATAAAAAAGGTCACGGACAGAATAGGGAGGCTACTCGAGTCCCATGATATAAAGACCATATACAGGCCTACACGAAAAATTAAGGACATGTTTAGGTCCGCTAAAGATAAGCGACATCCTCATACCGCGGCAGGGGTTTATAAAATCCCGTGTGATTGTGGCCAAGTATATATTGGAACAACGAAAAGAAGTATTGCCACTCGCCTCAAGGAGCACGGACGACACAGCCGGCTGGGACAAACAGATAAATCCACTGTAGCAGCACACTCGCTACTTGCAGGTCACGATATAAGATATGGAGACACCGAAGTTCTGTCCACCACGGTGTCTTATCATGCCAGGCTACAAAGGGAGGCCATTGAAATCCTGAAGCATACTAACAGCTTCAATCTTAAGGAGGAAGCAGAACGTGTGAACAGAGCTTGGCTTCCAGTCCTTAATCCCCTCAAGCCTGCCCTTATTGACCGTCGTAGACGAGAAGATGCAACAGACGAGCAGCCCTGTCCTTGATGCATTACTTTTATGTGGTAAGCCGTTGCTATGGTAGCCTCTATGTGTGGGTTGTTGACTATTTATATATCTTCTGTTTACTTGTTTTACCTCGCTTTATGTAACCTGTGAACATGCTGAACGCAGTATTCAGCGAAACGTCAGGACGACAAAATGTCCTTGGAACACGACCTATAAGCCCGCGAAACAGAGATTCCTATTTCAACGCCGGTCGTGAAAGTCTACATTTTTACTTAAACGCAGATCAATTCAGCGGTAAGTCTGAATATAATAATAATAATCCAGAATAAAACGGGCAGTTTATAAACGAAATCAGAGGCGAACCAAAATATTTACTGACACAACTTGGAATTAACTATGCACACAGAATATAAATGAAAGTTAATATACTATTTTTCATTTTAAATGAACTTGTCGACTTCGTCATTACGCTGAGGTCTGGCGTTACGTTACGGAGACGGGGCAATTTGTACCTAGAATGCACTGAGGTGTGTGACGTCATAGTACGATGTAGCAGCCAAGTACCAAGAAGGCAGTGCGAGAACAGAGTTTGAAGAAGGCAGTGCGAGAACAATCAAGTAGGCAGTGAAGAAACAAAATAGAATCTTGAAACTCTGTTCTCGCACTGCCTTCTTGGTGCTCGGCTGCTAGCATTTAAAATGATGTAAAGTCTAGTCTTTCAGACTGACTATCCGTGTCTTTTTTTCAGTCGGTCAACACAAACTAATTAAAATGACTGGAATATGTGAAAAATAACCTGAAATAAATTACATGTGATTAAGATTTATAGGCCTACAGCATATTGTTACGGACTATTGAAGAAGAAGGAGAAGAAGAAGAAAACTAAGTGATGACATGTTTCGCTCGTCAAGCGAGCATCATCAGATCTAAATATGCAAGACAAATATCTCTACAAAACACTACCGAACCTACAGTGACACCCACAGACAGTCTCTGCCCTCCAGAAAGAAAATACAAGAAACCCCGTCAGAAAACTTTGTGAGTGTGGTAGTTATTTATTTATTTATTTATTTATTTATTTATTTAGCGTATGGATTTTAGTGCCAGGAGTGTCCGAGGACATGTTCGGCTTGCCAGAGGCTGTAGCTGCTTCCAGCGGACACCCATGGGGTGAGCTACAAGTTCAGTTCAATTTCAAGTAGTTCCAACTTACGCCACCAGATGTCACTGACACCTAGTGGTGAAAGTTGGAAATTTTATAGAGCGTTTGAACGAAATCTAACCTAGAAATTTAGCTTCACACAAGTTTAGTGATGATAGTAAAATGCTATAACTACTACTACTACTACTACTACTCGGCGCTACAGTCCTTGGCCTCTCCAACAACCGCTGCCCAATCCCGACGATCTTCTATACGTTTCCTCCATCTTCTTACTCCCATCTTGCCTAAGTCGCCTCCACGTCATCCAACTATCCTTTCCTAGGTCTTCCATTCCACCTGGATTTCCTCTGTAGGTCTTTTTAACCACTCTATCACCTGCCATCTCTCCACACAAGTTTAGTGATGATAGTAAAAAGCTATAACTACAACATACTAATATTGATTGTCTTCTGGCGAGGTCAGGATTATGCGACCCCGAGGGGTTCCTTGGCTAGGTCCAGTTGTAACGTGTTTTTCGAGGGGTTTTTATGCCACTGGCATAAGTCAGTAGGAAGCCATTCTATATTTATTTACGCGGCAAATTGTTCAGCCAAGAGAATTTTTCATGTTAATTTATTATTATTATTATTAACTTATTATTATTATTATTATTATTATTATTATTATGGTATTTTCTGGAGCATTTTATAAAATTATAAGCATACAGATAGGTTTTCTATGTCTTAGAAAACACTATCAAGCAAATTATTACGAACGACATTATCATAGAAAATTATGTGATTACGGAATTTTACGGAGTTTCGTCAGTTAGGGTATTATGAGAGAGATGACTCATTGGGAATTCAGATACAGGCTTAGTCTTGGCAAGAAGCATTACGCAAGGCTGGGTTGCAGCGTCAAGAAAAGGCGGATGTATGAAACGGCAATCGACTTCACCCTCCCGCCTAGTGTGTATTGAGCCTAAGGAGGGGAGTATAGCGGGGTGCTCAGCCAATCAGTTGAGACCACGTAAGCTGGAAGTCGGCACTGGAGTGGGAAGCCGACGAGGGCATATATCGTTTGGCGCGCCGTGGAGTGGAGGACAATCTGAATAAGACTTGACCAGTACGGTTGCACGTGGGAGTCGCTCCGATGTTCCGTGGAGTAGAGGACTATCTTTGTAAAACTTAACCAGTGTGGTTGTACGAGTGTATGGCTCCGATGTTCGGACCATAAAGTCACCAAATCTACAAGTATATCATCAAATATCGAAGAAGATGACGGCGTCCAGGAAACAGTGGGAAGCTCTCTGCATCATCCAGTACGAGGGAAATGCTTCGGCAATTTCCAGTGGTAAGCGCGAATGACGCAGACATACGCAATCTCTCGTATCTCTTTGTTTTATATTCAGTATTTCAGTAAATTCATAGCTTGGGAATAAGAGTAAAATCAGTAATTTATCCGACTCCGTTCTCACGTAATTCTCTATCGGTAATATTAAAATCGCAACGCTCCAATATATATATTTTAAACTTATTATTATTATTAATTTTGCAATACTTGTTTTATACAATAAATTCATTTCTTTTAACAATGCAATCTTTGCTTTCAGTAGGTAGCATTAGAAATGGACCAATTCCTTCTCCTGATACAATTGTTGTTGGGTTAATGATCAAATCATACCACGATCTGAGTGAATAGAGTCTTGAAGGTGTTCTGCCAGAGCTAGACGTTGTTAAATACAAATTTAGATTTCAACATTGCGTTGAGGTCTTGGCGCCCATTAAAACAACATAGCTTAGGCAAAGGTCAACAGTTACATTTATCACCCAACAGTTAAGGTCCAGTCAAACCGTTTCACAGTTTCCCCCTTTTTCCAGTGATTTCAGGCGAACCCTTCACTCTCCCTCACCCCTATTCATATCTGCCTTTCATGGCTCTACTTCTTTTTAAGTCCCTGAATCCTCATTCTTCGAGAGTTGAGGCCATATCTTTACTCTGCCTTTTACTTCCCTTCCTTTTTTGTTTGTTTGTTTGTTTGTTTGTTTGTTTGTTTGGTATCCACTTCTTCTTCTTCTTCTTCTTCTTCTTCTAGTATATTAAATAGTAGCTATTGTACCCGGCGTTGCCCAGAAGGTGTATTTATATGGTACATGCCAATATATTTCGCAGAGTATATTCATTTTGCCCCTAAGTGAGTTTAGAACATAGTTCTCCTCGACTCTGATGTTACTCAAGTGTAATATTAACTCACTGTAAACCTAGTCGAAAAGTACAGTGGAATACAATAACGTAGAGGAGCATGAGCAGTGTTAGCCAATGTAATTCTTTTATAATTTTAAGTCTCTACAACGACCCCTGTTAATATAATTTAAAAACAAGAAGTTCCGTGACGAACTAAAGAGCCTACTTTTCTTAAGATTTAAGATTCATGCCAATGATTAATCTACATGGATCCATCTAGAATAATGACGAAATTAAGTTGGTAATATCGACATTTCTAATTAGTTCGAAATGCTATATACCTGGCATAATGTTGCCTATTAGAGCACTACAGATGGCAGCCCTGGTGACTGAATATATTCTTAGTTCCATCTCTTAAGGTACAGAATAAAAAAAAATGGTTGGAGTCCAATGAATAGCATGGACGTTACATGCAGTTAAACATTCGATCTAACAGCGCGTGTAAAATCATTTTGGCAACAATGTCATGCATGTATTGGTCAGAAGTAAACTAAAATAATATGATCTATTGTTGTGCCAATTTTGAATGAAATCCATTAGTTAATATAGAAGTTACATGCATTTTAAAATTGGACCTATCAGCAGGCTTAGAATCATGTTGGCAGCACTGACGTATATTAGTTGCACCAAATTCATCTAGAATGTCAGGTACTAAACGTGTGCAAAGTTTAGAGCTGTTGGCTTGCATACTTTCTGATATATTGATATTAGGGTAACAAAAATAGAGACAGCACATATTAACAGTTGGGAGCCCTGGTTGCTCTTAAGAATACGCATAGTCGTATCTGTTATGCTACACATAGCACATACGAAATTTGTTTGAAATCCAAATGATAGTATGGAAGTTACATGTATTTAAAGTTGGACTTCTCAGCAGGCTTAGAATCATGTTGGTAGCACTGACGTATATAAGTTACTCCAAATTAATATAGAATGTCAGGTACTATACGTGTGCATAGTTTAATGCTGTCGGCTTGCATACTTTCACATATTGGTATTTGGATAAAAATAAATTAAGAGCATTTATTAACAGTTGGCAGCTCTGGTGGTTCTTAAGAATACGCTCAGTCATATCTGGTTATGTACACATACTACATACGAAATTTGGTTGAAATCCAATTGATAGTGTAGATGTTATATGCATTTAAAAATTGGACATATCAGCAGGCTTATAATCATTTTGGCAACACTGCCATGTATGGCCTCCTGGAAATTAAACTGCAATATTATTATCTATACGTGTGTTAATTTTTAAATAGCTCGCATTCATACCTTCCAAGATATCGAACATGGCGCTCAAATTTCAATTGCAATTTTTCAGCAGTTGGTAGCCCTGACATCATTTTCAAATATGGCGGTGAGATATTCAGTTATATATCTTTACTCCTACCAAATTTTATTTCGATTCCTGCAGCCGTTTAGGAGTTGATAGGGGGGGGGGGGACACACACAGCCAGACAGACAGAAGGACAGACAGACAGACAGACATACAGACAGACAGACGGACGGACAGACACACATTTGGCCGATCTCATAAGTCTACTTTTTCCTCATTTTTGCAAAATGTGAAAAGTAGGCTAAAAATACGTATTCGGATTGTTATGGCGTTCTAATTCCTAAAGTTCTTATCGTGGTTTGTATAGAAAATGTATTGGCATGGCCTCTTACAGAGATAGATGGAAACCTGGTATTCATGTCTTGACCTACTGTTGCCTTTGAGAAAATGGAGTGCCGTGGCGTCTTACAGAGATAGATGGAAACTTGGTGTTCACGTCTTGAGGTACTGTTGCCATTCCATTATCAGTTTATTTTTCTGTCTTTATTAGCCTTTGCTCGAGTGCCAAAAGGTCGAAGTCAGAAGAATGAGAAAGACTATCGAAAATGCATGTAGCCAGCGGTTTCTTCTGGGTCATAAACTATGTGTAAGCAAAATTTGGTTGAGATTGGTGTAACGGTGTAGATTTGTATATAGAACAAACCCACCCACCCACATTCACACATACATACATTCATACATATATACCCGCATACAGACTTTCACTGTCGATGCAATTCGTCACTGCTGCGGGTAATTTTGTTTGAATATTCTTTTTAATGCACAATGGTTTGTGTGCGCCCCATGTGTACAGACTACCCGCCCGTCCCTAGTGTTATGCGGGCTGTACGCGACACAGTTCTGCCAGGGGCTATCGTCTTGTTTATTTGTTTAAACACACTATTTAAACAAATAAATATATTTCCGAATGAGGCTATCGAAAATTCATGTAGCCTACGGATTTTTCTGGGCCCTGAACTATGTGTATGCAAACTTTTATTGAGATTGGTGGAATGGTGTAGATTTGTATACAGAAGAAACCCACCCACATACACACATACATACCCACATACAGACTTTCACTTTTATATCAGGTGCGTTCAAAAAGTAACGAGCCGGAGGTTGGAATGCGCAAAACGGTGACGACATCGGCTAATTGTGGCGTGTGTAACGAGGTGTGGTTCCGACCAGAGCGTGGAAGGTCACAGCCCGTCGCTAGAGGGCGTGCACGTCACGTGACGATACAACGCGAGCAGCAGCAAGCATCAATTGTCCAACGCTGCCAGTCGTATTGCAAACAATGACATGGAGCAAAGAGGTATTTTTCGGTTTCTGACAGCGGAAGAAGTAGAGAGAACGGACATTCATCGCCGAATGTCACAAGTGTACGGCGAACACTGCGTGTCCCTTGCAAGGGTCAAGGCGTGGTACAAGCGCTTCAGGGAAGGACGGGTGTCGTTAGCCGATGATGCCCGGTCTGGGGCACCCCCCTGCATTACCAATGACAAAGTCTAGCTGGTTAATGCATTCATTACCCAGGACCGCCGAGTGACAGTGAACGCCATAGCCGCCGTGGTCGCTCCACGACAATGCACGACCTCATACGGCCAACTCAGTCGCGGCACTCCTGCAGAAATTCAAGTGCCTCAACAGCCAGGGCCAATACTTCCTTCATACAGGTACTGGTTTTCTGTAATTATGCCTCCGGCTCGTTACTTTTTGAACGCATATCGAGTCTAATCTTACGGTGCCCTGTGTCAGTACAGGAGAGAGCTCATGGAACCTTCTGTACCAGTATCTGAGTCTCGCCTAACCTTACGGAACCCCCTGTACCAGTATATGAGTCACGCCTGAAGGAGAGCAGCTCATGGAACCCCCTGTACCAGTATATGAGTCACGCCTGAGCTACCTGCAGGGCGCACGTACTGTGTGCCCCCAAGTTATTACCCTGCTCTATCTCTCTCCAATTCAATCTCCGGATCAAATTGTGTTGCCCGGCCACTCGGATTATTGTGTGTTTTGTGGATCAGGGTGTGATTTAATTGTGGGGGTGGTAGCGGAGCATCGGAGACGGGATATTCTGTAGTTCCTCACACAGTCTTGCTGCAGTGTACTCGTATAGAACTTTATTTCCGGAGCGCCAATCAGTTTGAAGATCAGTTGATTATGTTGGTCCAACAGAGAGCTCTGCGGATTGACGCGTCATTAGTTTTAATTGTCCATGCTTGTTTGCTATGTGTTCGATAAATACGAACTTGGATGCACTGGTTTGAAGAGCGTAATTCCATCAGCATACAGAATTGCGTTTGGTACGAGTTCATGCTCTTAAACAAAATACCATCACCAAATGTAAATTCTTGTTATATTCTCAGCACGTCGCTAAATGTGCCAAAGTACTCTTTTAAAATTCTGTGTTTGGTTCAACAAACAGTCAATTTGTAGATTAAAGCTTTCACGGCCCAGATTACTATTAACATTATTCATTGGATCACTTTGGGCTATCATCATATATATTATTCCAGTAGTATAGATCCCTCCTGCGGCGCTCACAAGTGACCGATCGTGACAAATACGCATTCAAATTAAAGAGAATAGGCATTAGCAGTGACGAATTGCATTTTAAGTTCATAAATATTTATCTATTTTGGCCGCTGTGACGCCTGTTTCATGTCATTTTAACATTCTAAGATCTTTTCTTTATCATATTGCATGGATTTCAGAAACAGTAAATCAAAGGAATGAGTACTCAAATCGTATCATTTCATAAATATCGAATAACCGGTGAGTGTTATGATGATCCAATTTTCTTAAGTTAGGGAACGTAGAACTTGGAATTCTAACTGAAACGTTAATAGTGTTCTATAATCATTTGGTTGAAATAAAAACCATAACAACCTTTCTCCTTAAGTCTCTCATTATAAACCTATTGGGGAAAGTGTGGTTTATGAACATGTGGGATTTCTCGCACGGGTCCGCTGGTAAAATTTAAATGCCAGACGTTTCGAGAGGAACCTTGCCTCCTTTTTCATTGGAATTAAAACAATGTGGCCAAATAAAGTGTGTCAATGAGATAACAATAAATACCAGAAAGGGCGGAGGGTTCCAAGTGTTTTCTCGCCGTTCCCTGTATGACGTTGGGTATAGTAGAGATACACTTCCCTTTTGTTTTTGTTTACCGGCCGCGGTGGCCGAGAGCGCTAATGCGCTACCTCGTGCCTCGCTGGCATCGGGAGAGCGTAGGTTCGAATCCCACCTCGGTTATCGTGGTTTCCCATTTTCACCACCAGGCAAATGCTGGGACGGTTCCTTTCAATAGGTCCACGGTGGGTGAGTGGTCAACGTGCCGGTCTACCAACCCCAAGCTTGCAGGTTCAATCCTGGCCGTGGTAAGTGATTTTTGAAAGGCGGCAAAAATTACGACACCATGTCATACGATGTTGGCATGTCAAAGAACCCATTTGAATTCAGTAGGTCGTGTCCATAGTGGCAAAATTAATCTCGGGAGTTTCCGCCTACACTAAGTTCCTCATTTCTCTACTAGAAAGCACTATAGTGTTCAAGGAGCTTAGATATCTAACCTCCTTGACTTTCACAGTACTTCATGGAACAACGAAATTCGACATGCAAGCTACCCTTTGGGCGTCAAATAACAAAGCTTGCACCCAGCACTCGAAGCGACACAATATTAAATATTAATTAATAGGTCCACGGCCGATTTCCTTCCAATATCCCTTCCCTGACCCGTCCTGAAAGAAAAGTGCATGGTCATTGGCTGCATTAATAAAATTATTATTTTGTTTCTGTTTCCTTATATCCATCCATTTCCTCTCTCCCCTACCCCTCCCCCTTTTCTCCTTATTTGGACATCCTCAGTCTTCAAGGAGTCTCATTATTATCCCCCCGCCCCCTCATTACCCTCTCCTTACTTACTACTCTGTCCGCCGTTCTAATTAGTATGGCGCGTTTTTCTACCAAGGTCCATACAGTACTTACTGGCGGCTGCTCTCTGGTGACGAACAGAGGAATTTCTGTAGTTTTATCATTTCAAATGATCTTGTCGACTTCATCGGTATGCTTTGGTCTACCGTTATGCGTTACGGTTACGGTGTGTATGACGTCATCATGTTGTTCAGTGCATATGCACTGAGTCTGAGTTTGCTCCTGGGATCTGGTGATATGCGATACGGAGACGGCAAGTGTGGGACGTCATGCAGCAGAGTGCACCTCCCGCCCTCCGTTCCCCGCGCGGGAAGCCTAAGTTAATGGGTAATGGAGTCTGTTTAGTCTGAATTTACTCCTGGGGTTGAAAGAGTCCTGGGGCTTTCTAACATGTGTAGTATTTGTAGCATGCGTCATTTGAAATGATATAAAGTCTAGTCTCTCAGACTGACTGTATCTTTTATTTTTCAGCTCATTGACACACTTTCATTGGCCACATTATTTTAATTCTATTGAGAAAGGAGGCAAGGTTCCTCTCGAAACGTCTGGTATTAAAATTTTACTTTCACATGGCAATAGGACAACAATATGAATAATTTTGAACAGTCAATTATTCCCTTTGTGAAGCACTCTCGAATGGTTGCTCTCCCTGTGGCTTGTATAGTGTGAACATAATTTGACTGGGTACGTGGCGCAGCGGTAACGTTCTCGCCTGCTGTTCCCCAGGTTTCAGGATCGAATCCTGGCGCAGTCAGTTGGCATTTGAGGGTGCGTCAATGCGAGGGAGCCGTGTCAGTAGATTTACTGGCACGTTAAAGATTCCCTTCGAGGCAAAATTCTGGCACGAAGGGTCGGGTCAAGTTGACCGCCCTGGTCAGTAGGGTAGGTTTCTTAGATTTGTTACTGTTCGGTCGCTCGTATTTTTTTGAATGTCATTCTTGTATTAACAATAAATCAAAATTACATTTCAATATCAAATACAATTATTGAAATTACATCCCCATTTAATTATTACTATAATAACGTCTTAAATTGTTATGTATAAGGTGCGTTCAAAAAGTAACGAGCCGGAGGCATAATTACAGAAACCAGTACCTGTATGTTAGAAGTATTGGCCCTGGCTGTTGAGGCACTTGTCCCACGAGGCCGTGAATAGCTGTCTCATAAAATTCCCTGGGCTGCGATGTGTACCAGTTCCGCACGTACAGCTGGACGTCGGCGTCCGAGGTCAATCGTTGGCCCCGCAGAGCCCTTTTCAGGGGACCAAACATGGCGTAATCACAGGGAGAGAGGTCTGGATGGTAAGGAGGGTGGCCGAGAACCTCCCATTTGAATTTCTGCAGGAGTGCCGCGACTGTGTTGGCCGTATGAGGTCGTGCATTGTAGTGGAGCGACCACGGCGGCTATGACGTTCACTGTCACTCGGCGGTCCTGGATAATGAGTGCATCAACCAGCTGGACGTTGTCATCGGTAATTCAGGGGGGTACCCCAGACTGGGCATCATCGGCTAACGACACCCATCCTTCCCTGAAGCGCTTGTGCCACGCCTTGACCCTTGCAAGGGACATCCAGTGTTCGCCGTATAGTCGTGACATTCGGCGATGAATGTCCATTCCTCCTACTCCTTCCGCTGTCAGAAACCGAACAACACCTCTTTGCTCTTCGGTTGACGCCTCCATGCCACTGTTTGCAATGCGACCGGCAGCGTTGGACGATTGATACATGCTGCTGATCGCTTTGTATCTTCACGTGATGTGCACGCGTACCCTCTAGCGACGAGCTGTGACCTTCCACGCTCTGGTCGGAACCACACCTCAATACACACGCCATGATTAGCCGATGTAGTCACCGGTTTGCGGATTCCAGCCTCCGGCTCGTTACTTTTAGAACGCACCTTATATAATAAAACATTAAACAAGGTTCAATAACCTAACCTAACCTCACCCCATCTCACGTCACGTAACCGAAGCTATGCTAACCTAACCTCACCTCACCTTATCCTCACCTATTGTTATTTGTAGCTCTTCAGTCGGTCAACACGATTGTGCCCAGTGAATGGGTGGCGTACAAGATGAAAATATGTAAATACACTCCTGGAAAAATTACATGTATTAGTTAATTATCACAGAGCCTCCGTGGCTTAGGCGGCAGCACGCCGGCCTCTCACCGCTGGGTCCGTGGTTCAAATCCCGGTCAATCCATGTGAGATCTGTGCTGGACAAAACGGAGGCAGACAGGTTTTTCTCCGGGTACTCCGGTTTTCCCTGTCAACATTTCATTCCAGCAACACTCTCCACTATCATTTCATTTCATCTGTCATTCATTTAATCATTGACCCAGAGGAGTGCGTCAGGCCTCGGCAGCCGGCACAGTTCATATCCTCGCCGCTAGATGGGGGCTTCATTCATTCCATTCCTGACCCGGTCGGAGACTGGAAGCAGGCTGTGGATTTTCATTTTCAGTTAATTATCACAATTAAATATTTATACCTTGTACCCCACCCATTCACTGGGCACAATCGTGTTAACCGACTGAAGAGCTACAAATGACAATTTTGTATGGGCAACACTGAAAGAATCGCTTCAATACTCTACATAACCTAACCTAACCTAAACTAACCTCACCTTATCCCCACCTAACCTAACCGAACCTAACCTCACCTTATCCCCACCTAACCTCAACTCACCTTATCCCCACCTAACCTCACCTAACCTTACCTTATCCCCACCTAACCTCACCTATCCTAATCCCCTCCTAACCTAACCTGTCCTCTCCTCACCTCATCACTCTCCCACCTAACCTAACCTCACCTTATCCCCACCTAACCTAACCTAACCTCACCTCACCTTATCCCCATCTAACCTAACCTAACCTCACCTCACCTTATCCCCACCTAACCTAACCGAACCTAACCTAACCTCACCTTATCCCCACCTAACCTCACCTAACCTCACCTTATCCCCACCTAACCTCACCTATCCTAATCCCCTCCTAACCTAACCTGTCCTCTCCTCACCTCATCACTCTCCCACCTAACCTAACCTCACCTTATCCCCACCTAACCTAACCTATCCTCACCTCACCTTATCCCCATCTAACCTAACCTATCCTCACCTCACCTTATCCCCATCTAACCTAACCTAACCTCTCCTCACTCACCTCATTCCCACCTAACGTAACCTAACCAAACCTCACCTCACCTTATCCCTACCTAACCTAACCAAACCAGACCTCACCTCACCTCACCCAGGTATGTTTTAACCTTGGGCTGAACTCAAATGTTTTCGTAACTACTGAGGGGCAGTTCAATGACACCAGCTCAAAACTGTTGATCATGGGTCCAACCCACATAACCCCCGAAGACTTCCTTCTAGATTCAACATATTTAATGAATTCATTTTTTCGACTCAACATTGCTTCTTTTTGTTTAATTTTATTTTTATTAAACTTATTCTCATAATATAATTAGCATTCAACTGGGAGTTTGTCTCAATTGGAGAATTATTTCCAGTGCAAATGATGCCCAACTATAGAGCTATTGAGTTTTTTGCAATTATATTACAGTGGAGTGTTAACGTCAACACAGCCTACCAACTGTCTCACAACCGTTTCAAGATGAAGTGCATTTCGAAGATTGCCAAGATCTGTCATTACAAAACTGTTGTCAGGCCACATTTTTTGTCCGCTGCAGAGACCTTCCTGATGATCTGGAAAGGTATCATGGATGACCTAGGGAAGGTAGAAAGACGTATCCTCAGCATAATTCATGGGCCGAGATTGCTCCTAGATGGAACCTACCGACTGAAAGCAAACTCCGGACTGTATCGACGGTTGGAAACGGCCAATACCAACATGTGACGTAGGTGACTGAATTTGACGGCCATCTTCTAATAGTGGACAACAACAGACTTACCAAAAGGATCTTCTCATTGGTTAACCTATTCAGTGCTTCGCCCGTCTATAAACGTTGCAAACTAACATTTTTTGTTTCATATTCCCCATTTGCTTTCCAGTGCCGAGTCAATCTCTTGCATGTTATGCCATCTATTGGGCATTATGTAGAATTACTTTAGTTAGGATTATTGCTTCCGGAAGTAACTAACAGAGCATTTTGTAGGCGTCTGCGTCTGTCCTCTATAGCTGGAGTTATTCTGAGATGTAAACAAGCAAATTCTTCACGCCGCGTTGTGATTTCGGATCAAAGATTAATTTTTATAGGTCTAATAGTAAGGAGCAACAAGTATTACTTGCCTACTGATTTTAGGAAATCATTTTATTTTGGATGATGGCGCAATAATATTAATTTTGATTCCTCTCAAAATACAAATCTATAAGTCATAAACGTAGTACAGTATTTTGAATTTACATTTAGATAAATAAATAACCAAAATCTATAGACATTTTAAACCCCACGCCCTGATAAGTTAAAAATTATTACTTATACAATTATTTAAACAATGCGAATGAAAAAAGTCAGCACATGAAAGGTTAAAAGTTATAAGACTGGAAACCTGTGGATCAATGAAGACCATAAAGACTGATTCCGCTGGGATTTCTGACCTTGATGCCCAAGATCGCTCCAAATTTAGTGATATGGTTAACACTTGGTCCCCACTACCCTACTGTACGGGTCGGAAACCCCTCTCACAGGAGAGAAACGAAGAATTATCAGCCGGGCTCAAGTGATATTGGGAACGAAGGAGAGCATCGAAGAAATAAGCACTCCTTAGTGGGCTTAAATTAATAATATATTTTTATTCGTTATGGGCAACTATAGACCACGTTTGACAGTTTTTCCATTATTTGTTGTCGTCACTCTCTGTCAATATCTCTTCATCCTCTCTCGCACTTACTTCTTCTGTTCCTCCGTGTAAGATCTTTCTTTCCACTCTGACAACTCCCCTGTCTTCTGGAAATCTGCAAACTGCTTAACTAGTCATCTAAATCGCTCTCTATCCATTATGTCTTCTTCTTTCACCCCCATCCGATCCAAGTCCAATCTCACTTCCTGGAACCATTTCGGCTCCGTCTTCCTCTTTCTGAAGAATTCAAAAATCCTCTTCGTCGATCTGGCACTGTTCATCCTCACCAAGTGTCCATAAAACTCTATTCTCCTTTTTCTCATTGGTGCTACGACTCCTTCTGTCTTCAGGTATAGCTCTTTGTTAGGTTTGAGTCTCCTCTCTCCGTCCATGATATTTGGGCCTAGGATTTTTCGGAGCATTTTCCTTTTTCTCTTCCGGATGTCTTCGAGGCCACCCTTCCCAATCATATCTAGTTTTTCTGCTGCATACAGACATTCAGGTTTGACAACCGTATCTAAGTGTCGCAATTAATAATAATAATAATATTAACATGAAGTCTCGGAGCCACGCTATATTTGAACTTGAAATACGTGTGTGTTCGAACCCTACTGTTTGATGACTTTGGACTTATTTTCCCATTTTCTACTCCAGGCAAATCCTGGGACGTCTTCCCACCACTCACTGGTAAGGTTAATTCATTTAATTTTTCATTTAACTCCTCTGAGAAGGTTCATGTCAGCAAGAGCATCTAGCCGTAGTAGTACGATGGCAAATCAAAAAGTTAGTTCAACTTCCCAGTTAGGACCCTTTATTGAACCACATACACATAGGCAACACGGCTATGACAACATACAATGTAAGTCAGGGCAATCCAGTGATTGCGCTCCGGGGAGCACTGGGCAGCCAGAATAGCACTCCTTCCCCTACCACCACTACACTGTGGCAGCGAGGAGACGGATGATGTTCGGACCACGCTGACTAGCTACGTACGTACAGTCGTGCGGCCGACGGCTCTTGTGGGATTGTTGACATATTAATAGGGCTGTTTTTCCATAATAAATATACCGCATATACAAATCAAATGGTACTCCGATATATGGAAAGGGCAGGAAACGAACACAAGTGTTAAGTAAAGAATATTGTGATTTATTCCAAACTGAAATGTGAACATATTAGAGAGGAATATTCAACAACAAATTGTGTTCTTTTTAACACATTACATCTTTGTTGCACACTAAATATTTGGCACGCCCTTTATAAGCTGTACAGAAAAATGAAATTTTCCATTCTACTTTAAAGACTGCAGCTTCACCACTCCTTTTTTCTGTATGCTGTTCAGTCATGACCACTGGGAAACTGATTTACTTACACGCTGTCAACAAAGTGCATTGGACTAGACTAGCGACTGATGGATCGGCTACTCACTTCAGCGCGCTCAGCCAGCCAAGCTCATCCCACCACTTCTGAAACTACGTTCCACCAAAGTGCTCGGAGCACTGGCTTAGAGCACGGCCGGAGCACTAGTGCTCGGGGAGCGCTGTCTGGATGGCCCTGATGTAAGTTCACTTTTCCTCATAGTCCCCAAGAGACATTGTGGGGTCTGAAGCCATTTTTCAGTGTTGCCTAAGTAAACAAAAGTTTGATGATGATGATGATAATTGTTGTTTTAAGGGGCCTAACATCTTGGCTATCGGCCCATAATGATTTGGGTGATAGTGAAGATGATAATGAAATGGAAACTATAACTAAAACTAACTACTAACTTATATACTAGAAGAAGAAATGGAAAACAAAAGGAGAATAAGGCAAATAAAGGATAGGAGGAAAAGAAATGCCCTCAACCCTCGAAGAATGCGGATTGAGGGACTTGGAAGGAAGGAGAGCCATGAAAGTCAGATAGGAAAGTGAAAGAGGAGAGGGTCCGCCCCACGGGTAAGGGACAAAAGGGGGAAACCGGACCCAGCTCAGGAATCCCTCAGGGTCGCCAACTCCCGAACTCACCAGCCGAGAGCCCATGAGGGTGTAGCAATATCCAGGGTGCACCAGAAGTGGTGGGGCTACATACACCCTGCCTCCTTGAGGGCCTTGCGCAGAAGGCAGGAGATAACAGGAAAAGAAAAAGAAGGCTGACCCCTCGCAGAAGGAGGGTATCAGAAAAGATGAGACAAAGGCCAATTAAGGCGGGAAATTAAGAGACTCCCTAGGCCTCGGATACCCTAATACCTTCGGGGTCGGAAGAGAACAAGAGTTGACCAAGTGAGGTCGACAGGAAAGAAGACGGAGAAGAGTCCGGCACTAGTAAGCGGAAGCAATGCCGGGCTCAGCTAGGACCCCGTGGTCGCCAACCCACGTCCCACTAGATGTGAGCCCCTGGGAGGAAACAAAAGTTTGGTGTATTTATTAATCTCATGTAATTTATTTCAGGATTAGGGCATAACCCAGCTCTTTTTGGGTACATTCGTGTTGACCGACTGAAAAGCACCAACATTTTGTCCCCAAGAGACTGTAAACATTTCTCGGAACGGGCAACCAACTTTTCGATTCCGGATGCGTAGAAATCTCCTCCAGCGCTATGTAACCACCTGGATGCAGCTGCTTTCACCTCCTCATCGTTTCGGAATTGTCGTCTAATGAGATCCTTCTTCATCTTACCGAACACATGCTAATTGCATGGCGCTAAGTCTGGACTGATGGGGGATGTTGCCGTACCTCCCACTCGAATCACTGCAGCAGTTCTGACGTTTGGCGGGCCATGGGAGGTGTTGCACCCACCTCCAATTTGAAGTAAACATCCAGTTGACGCGCCATTGAGCCTAACCCGTTCTGCACACACACCACGACGGGATACCACACTATCCTTCCTATCAGACGTGTTCAAAAGTTACTATAGCTTACTACGCATCGGCCACGGTCACGGCACACAGCGTGCTCTCGCGGCGTGCTAGTGTAACTTATTCATAATGTTGAATTTTGGGCTTATACCGTGTTTTATTATATTAAAATTCGATGCGTTTCGAAAGAAACCATGTCTTTCTTCGTCAAGAATAATCTGGAATACGACAAATGATTGCTAAGAGAAAGCAACAAAGAACATATAGAACGTGCCCAAAGATGGACGCCATTATAGCCCCATGTTAGGGACAACGGAAAGCAGCTGTGAATTACTTTCTCAGGGTTCTGATAATAGGTAGCCAGGATTCATTGAGATTGTAGCCGGTGTCGCGGTTGAAATTATCTGGCTGTTAACGTATTTCAACCGCCTCCCTGATGATTCTGGGACGATATTGCTTTATACGGGCAAGAACATCCACTCCTTGGAACATGACATCATGGCCAGGTGTTAATGCATGATCAGCAACAGCTGATTTATCAGGTTGATACATCTATTATGTTCCTTAATGCGAGTGCATATTGTTCTCGAAGTCTGCCCGATGTAAACCTTGCCACAAGTACAGGGAACTCAGTAGATACCCGGGCTTTAATTGCGTCCATCTTTGGGCACCTTCTATATGTCCTTTGTTGCTTTCTCTTAGCAATGATTTGTAGTATTCCAGATTATTCATGACGAAGAAAGTCAGGGTTCCTTTCGAAACGCGTCGAATTTTAATATAATAAAACATGGCATAAACCCAAAATTCAACAGTATGTATAGTAACACGGCCTTAAAAGTCTAAATGATAATATTAGTGTAACTTATTTTTTGCTTCGCCCTCGTGCTTACCACGTCGAGAGTCATTTCACCTCAACCGCGACTCCGTTGAATCAGCAATAATACGGAGAAGATAATCTACTAATCCTACCTAATGTTCCTAGAATTCTGGAACATATATGATACACCCTTTACAGAACGCCAGGCATTTAATTCATGATCAGCGATAGTTGGAACTGGCAGCTAGAGGGAGGAATAGGTAATGGAATTGCGTGATCGATACTGGCCCCACCAGATATAACGACCCTAAATATTTCATGGGGCCATGCATGGAAAGAACTGCTCTTTAAGGTGGCCATGAATATCGAAAGCAGGTCGCTTTAATGGCAGTAGGTAACGACACTAGCGCCATGGAAAGGGGATTACATGTTATGATGTGGATTAAAGAGAGATAAAATATAATGACTGGCTATCGTACTAATGAAATGAAGAAAATAATAACATTAGGCCACCAGAGCCGATTAAACCAGATTGTAATGTTTAATGGAATATACACTATTTGCCATACATTATCGATTCTTTTTTTTTAAAGTACCTCTCTCGTGTATCATTGCAAATGAGATGGAATTACGTTCACAATGTTATGGTTACATACATGACAATAAAACTAATTTTGTGTGTGCACAACACATCACGGTTAATCTCTCATTGGTTGGCTGCGAGCAATGACTCTGAGACTGAATTTTTTGAAAAATATAACAGTTTCAATTCATTACACTACTAATTAGTTGCGGCATAAATTTAGTGGTTCATGACATGGAAGAGGAGAATGGTTACTGCGCTGACGGGATGGGAACATTTTCAACTAGTGATATTATGATGATAATGAAGATGATGATGTTGATGACGTTCATTATTTAGCACACTACACCCGATGCCATACGAAAATAAAAAATAATTAATAATCATCATTATTAGTACTATTTTGCACATGAATCAGTGAACAATCCTGTATAAAAATAACAGCTGTTTCAACCAATCACAGCTGCGTAGGCAGCTGCAATTTTATGGTTTTCATTTCATATCTTAGAAAGAGCTTCCTAACAACTACTCAACCATTACAAGGAACAGCAGCTACAGCTCGAGTTGCCGTGTGGAAGGAGAGGACCAGCAGTCTGTCTGAATGGATGGAACCAAAGGAATCTCTACCTCCTGGTCACACAGAGAACTGGCTAATCTGGAAGTCCCTGAACAGACTGAGGGTGGAAGTTGCAAGATCCAGGGACAACTTATATAAGTGGCATTTTCCGACCAAGACAGTCCTCTGTGATTGTGGCGCAACCCAGACAACACAACACCTCTTCTCCTGTCCATTGTGCCCGGACAGCTGCACAATGATTGACTTGACTGAAGCTACAGTAATTCAAGTGCTATCGAAGTGGCTAAGTTCTGGGCAGAAAATGTCTGTTCAACACATATTTTGTACCTTAAATAAATAAATAAATAAAGATATAAATAAAGAAATACATCATATAAGATAATTAAATAAATAAATAAATAAATAAAAAATAATAAATAAATAAATAAATAAATAAAGATATAAATAAATATATAAACAAACAAATAAATATAAGATAAATAAATAAATATTCCATATCTTTGCTTTATAGGAACTTCATGCACTTCTTTTGATATAAATTCATCAGAACAAAGCACTGAAACATTTTTATTACAGGGTGTCCACTGCTCTGGAAAACATGGAAATCAGGGAATTCTTAGGGAATTTTTAAAACCGGGAAAATTCAGGGAATTATCAGGGTATTTTAATGACACTCGGGGAATTTTAGTTTTACCTCGAATAATAGTCTGGTGATAATAGTTCTTACTGACATTAAATCAGTAAGTTCTCATTTCTTGCAAGATTGAGCACACTGTGTATTTGTATTGTAACCTTTATGCAATAAATGTGCAACAGCTGTTTTATTTTTGAGAGCATCACTATTGACGAGCTAGCGGCTTCGGTGGCGTAGTTGGTAGCATGCTGAACTGCTGTGCCCAAACCCGGCCGAAGTCGTCGGATTTTTAAGAGAGTTAAAATCCCTCAGCATGCCTTCCTTCGGGGGGGGGGGGGGGGGGGGAGTAAAGCCGGCGGTCCCATGACATAGATTTATGTCAAGTAAAAGATCCTTCCACAGACTAAACTTGTGTGAAGCTAAAATTTCTAGGTTAGATTTCGTTGGAACGCTCTGCCAAAGTTCCAACGTTCACCATTAGGTATCATTGTCATCTGTTGGCGAAAGTTGGAACTACTTGAAATTGAACGGAACTTGTAGCTCACCCTAGGGGTGTCCGCTTGAAGCAGCTACAGTCTCTGGCGAGCCGAGCATGTCCTCGGGTACTCCCGGCACTAAAAGCCATACGATAACGAAATCAAAATTGACGAGCTACTTTTAATATTCACAATAGATTTCTGGATGAAACATTTAGAAATTGGTAAGATAATCCAGATTATGGGGCAGGAAAGTTCTGAGAACCTTCACAGATAAGAAATTACACTGAAAAACTTTAGCTTCAATTTTCTCAGTTGTATATTATTTTGTACTATGGTACCATTTATGAGAAAAGTTCTTATGCCAGGCCATTGAAACTTTCTCTGTGGTTTAATAAGTTCTCTGTGAATGGTAATAGGAAGGAATTTTTCAGTATGTTACCTAAGAATATTTTTTTTTAAAGAAACTTTTTGGAAAAAAATGTACGGTATTTTTAAAAACTTCATTCTGAAAAGACTATCCAATTTTCGTAAATAATCCTTCCTATTATTGCAAAGAAAGATGTATATAACAATCTCTGAAAATTTCATTGTAATAACCCAAATAGGTTTTGAGTAATCTGCACCAAAAAAATTGAAAATTTAACATGGGCATGATAGGGAGGTGGTTCTCACCTTAGTGCAAATTCTGTTTTATATATTTATCATGGCCGCTACTGTTACTCAGAGAATTTTCTGATTTCTCCTAGATAAATCAGCATGCAAAAGGCTGCTTCGGATCCTTCCCACATGATGTTCTGTCTGCTGTGAATTGTCTCACATATGATCACACATTTTTCACATCCAAGATAACATCACCACAGGTCTCAGTCAACTGCTCATGAATATCGATCGATTGTACCTCATGCAACTGAAAAAAAAAAAAAAAAAACACCGGGTGATTACATGTTGATCACGAAATGTGAACGTCGCAATTTTAAGTATCAATAACGCATCTAGCGACCATCAGTACATTAGTGTATCACATGGTGCTGCCATCTCTGTCACGTTTTCACAAGCAATTTCCCGTCGTGTGAGGCAAGACGGTATGTTCCGATTTGCTCTCAATCTCGAGATAAAGAGTAATTGTTGATTCTTTAGGGCTTTGCGACATCATGGTCATATAGCCCCGTGTACTTGGGTGTGTGTTGAATTTGTCTGATAACTTGTGTCACTGTCATGTCTGTAGTAGTGTGCGCATTTGTAATCGAGGTAGGATTTGAGTAGGGAGCGGCCGTGGCCTTATGTTAGGTCCAAGTTTTTACTAGCCGCTGTCTCCGACGTATTCTCAACGTGAGGTGGCCAGCATCAGTAACCCTCAAGGTGGTATAAATCGTGGTCTTCCCTAGAATACCTGGAAACGGACGATCGAGGATGAAGCCGCAGAGCAAGGTAAAACGGGGAGTGAAGTGAAAAGGCAGGGCAGATAGCGTATCAGGTGGATGCATTTCGTCATGGTCCTATGTTTCACAGGGAACGGCAGGAACTAAAGTCGTAAGTACTGTAAGTAAACACACTACTAAAGACCTTTCAACAGCAACGTAAAGGTTGATCTCTTACAGTATATGACCACGAAACATGGAAAATCATACATCAAATCAAAAACCAGCTCCATGTTTTGTTTTCCAGCCGCTCTCTCCGTCTTATTCTCGACGTGAGGTGGCCAGCTATGACGACAAATGAAGACCTATGGAAAGAGACCAACCAGCAGTCAAATCATCTTGCAAATCAAACAGAGAAAATTGAACTGGAGTTAAGGAAGCTGGACGGAGCTGTGGATTAATATTAATAAATTTATTGCAGCCGAATGGCCAGGAAAGGTTTTACAATAATAGGTTACATATATACATTAGTTCACAATTGTATTGTTCATTTGCTTGCATTTATAAGGTCCTTAAGAGACCCTATCCAGCTTTTGCATTTCTTGAGGTGATAAAGTTCACACAAAAGTTTGGTGCTTTTCAGTCGGTCAACACGAATACACCCAAAAAGAGCTGGGTTATGCCCTAATCCTGAAATAAATTACATGACATTAATAAAGTTCACATCTTGCGCCACATATTTTACACACGCATTAGTCATCTGCTTGGTGATATTTAGTAATTACACACATTTTATGGTGGAAAGCATGAATCGCGAGCCCTATGATTGAGTACCTTAGCGTTTGATTGGTGTTGGTCCATTGTCTATTTAGCATGTCATCTGTTAAAAAAAAAATGCTTCTTCTTCTTCTTCTTCTTCTTCTTCTTCTTCTTCTTCTTCTTCTTCTTCTTCAAGTGCCTCGTCCTCCAAGAACATTGGCGATCAGTAGCATGTGCTGCTGTTTGTCCATAGCTGTTCTAAACAGTGACACTGTAATAAGTCCAAACCACTGGCTTAAGTTCTTTAGCCAGGATATTCGTCTGCGTCCTGGACCCCTAATACCAACAATCTTCCCTTGGATAATTAATTGCAAGAGATGGTATTTGTTGTTGCGCGTGAAATGACCAAAGTATTCTACTTTTCTCCTTTTGATGAAACTGAGAATTTCCTAGTCTTTGTTCATAAAAAATCCATTAGCTTCCTCTTTCTCCTTCTATTTCCTTCTTCCTGTTACTTCTGTATAAGCGCGTGTACTTGGTAGGAATTTCTTGGGCCGTATATCCTCGAGGAAAAAGTTTACTTTGCTAGAATGTATGCCATTCTATTTGGCGCATATTTGCTCCTATGGTTGTGGATTGGAACCCTCAAGGTTGTAAACGTGGTCGTCCCTAGACGACCTGGAAACGGACGCTCAAGGATGAAGCCGTAGAGCAGAGGAAAACGGGAGAGTGGGGTGAAAAGGCGGGTCAGAAATTGTACCTGGTGGATAGTATACAGGTAGCCTACATAGAGACGAACATTGGTTGCCATGGTTACCATTGCGTCAAGAAATTGATGACGCTAAGATAGACCCTCAGCACAAAACCTTATCCATGTGAAAACATGAAAAACCATACTCAAGAATAGCTGCCATCCAAACCAATATTCTCGAAGCTCTGAAATTTGTAGTTACCACATAAAGGTCTTGAAATGAGCTGAGTGAAGGAAGGCAGGTGAGAACCACTAAGTTTCCCGCACACAGTCGATTACACAGAACTGTTGGCAAGGTGAGACGCTGTCAAGAAACTTGTGTCATTACAGCTGAGGTTGGCGTTTACAAGTTGAATACATTAGTCTTCATTACGCAGACCAGAGTTTAAAGTACTTGGGGTGAAGTTACCTCATTAATGTGTAAAAATACACTCCCTTACATCTGTTGGTGTTTGCCGCTCTCGTGGGATTTTGTAAGGATTATTCTAAACTTTCCAGAGCTACTAAAATGTTACACTTTCATTAAATGAACAGAGTGAACAAATCCTAAGCAGTATCCAGAATTGTATACTACCTACAACAATAAACTTTTATGAACTGAAATAAGACCAGAGATGCTATTTGTGTGCACTGAAACCAGAATATATGGCATGGAAAAATACGCAAAATATGCACTTACACTGCCCTCCAAAAAAGCGTAACACTTGATATTTTTAAAGTAATCCCAGTTTAAGGGAGCAAAATTTAGTTTCATTTTCAACATTTCATTCCAAAATGAGAAAAGGAAGATTTCTAAGCAAAAAAAAAAAAAAAAACTTTAACGTATCCCAGCCTGATAAACACTTGTAGGAGACGTATTCAACACTTCGGCTCTACGGCCATCATTCTCCAATGCTATTGCTTTCGCATAGTCCACGGGCCATAGAGACTGTTGAGGAGTTGTTTATGGCTCATAAACCTCTCAGGCAATCCTCAGATATTCATCAATCAGCGTCAAAAGTGCAAAGGCGACTTTAAGTCCGAAATAATGGTTTTAAGTTTTTGGCGCGAAATGAATAAGAAATGCGCGGGAGCGTTCACCATTATTTCAGCGGATTACAATTGCGTTAAGAATAACCTCCAGGTGTTATTCATTGTTGAGTATCCTTCTGTAACTTTCACAGAACACTGGCCAATCAACAAATATTGAAAAACGTGGTAATGTGGAATGTGGAATTTAACTGAGCTTTCTACCAATATAAAGTGTTACGCTAATTTTGGAGGGCCATGGACCATTGTGTCTCAATGAAACAGTCGCCTTCAAATCTCAAAACATTATATTACAGTATTTCAAACATAATTGCAAAATATCTTCTTCAGTGGTGATAAGAATTTAGTGAAATACTTGCGACTTAAAAATCCAAGTGGAAAACGATTGTCAGAAAGTCGCAAAAGGTGTCGATAAATAGAATCAAATAATTAGAAATAGAACAAATGGTCATTTCATTGATTGTTAATTGTTGCTGTTTTAAGGGACAGAACAGCCCCTAAATGGTCATTTCATTGATTGTTAAGTGTTAATGTTTTTAGGGACAGAGCAGCCCCTAAACGGTCGTTTCATTTCATAACTGTGCGCCTCGTTGCATAGTGGCTAGTACTGTTGGCTGTCACCAAGGAGGCCCGGGTTTGATTCCCGGCTCTGAGGGCAGGGACGGGGTCCACTCGGTCTCGTGAGGCAAAACTACGAAGAGGTGTGTTTGATTCCCACCTCAGCCATCCTGGAAGTGGTTTTCCGTGGTTTCACACTTCTACTCCAGGCGAATGTCGGGATTATTCCTAACTTAAGGCCACGGTCACCTCCTACCCAACCCTCATCTGAATTACAAATACACACACTAATACAGCTATCACAACAACAGAGGCAATCAGACAATTTCTACATATACACACCCAAGTATGTCTACCCCTTATTATTCCCGTTTCCAACGGGGTCGGGGATAAGATGCGATAACATTCTGTGGCAGACGGTTTTTACGGCCAGATGCCCTTCCTGAGAGGAGTTAATGACAGATGAAATGAATAAATGAAGATAAATGAAACTGGGCAAGGATGTAGAAGAAAATGGTCGTGGCCTGCCAGAAGGTACCGTCCCAGCATTTGTCTGGAGTTGAAAATGGAAAACCACGGAAAACCATTTCAAGGTCGGCCGACGGTGGGGCTCGAACGCACGTCTACTGAGTCCGCAGAGAGCTTTGCTCCATGGCCTAGCACTGCGCTATAGCGAGCGTAGCTACTGATGTCGGTGTACACACCCAAGTATACGGAGCTAAATTACCACGATGTCTAATCCCCTCAAATGAAACGTCTCTATTTTCATGAAATGTTCTGACGAAACTCCCAAGCTAGGTGGTATTTTTGTTGTTTGAGTCTTCCGTCTTTTGACTGGTTTGAAGTAGCACTCCATGCCTCCTTGTCCTGAGCTAATCGTTTCATCTCTACATAACTACCACACTTTACATCCGAGGCAATCTGTTTAACATATTCTAACCTTGATCTACCCCTACAGTTCTTGTCCATAACTAAGTTTTTTATTCCTAGGTGTCATAGTATGTATCATATCTCTTCTCTTCATTAACAGTCGCCAGAAACATCTATCTTCTCACACTCGTCTGGGAGAGGTGTGCATATTATTAGGAACGAAGCTAGTTTCCCAATATTGCCTCTATACTTTTCACGGCATAATGCATTAAATATGTTTATGTTCGACCCTCACTATTATGTGTTTGAAAACTGTATCATAATGATGGTCATTATAACACCGTTTTTCATTACGATACAGTTTCTCCAGCCAATCAGAGCTCGTTCATTGACCAATTAGGTAACGATAATTTCGCGCATGCGCTCAAAATCCAACATGTCGGACATAAACACAACATCGAACTATAATAAATTACCGACATGGAATACCCACCGTCCATATGTTCGCGTAAATAAACTGGCGAATATGAGACAAGAAATAGCACAGTACCTTAAAATCACTAACACTAATTTCTACACAGCGCATTGTCTTCAAATGACTGCGGTGACAATATTACTGAGGGACGGCTGATGTAAACATATGGCTGCATATGGCATTGCAAGCCCACAGAGCGCATGCGTCGGCCGTTCAAAGCTCTTGAAAGACGAAGGTATAACACCCAACGCTCGCTCTGCGATCACAAAATTCCAGTAGCTGACTCTCAACAGATATTTATGAATATTTATGTTAAAACATATAATAAAGTTATAATTATCGTCGAACATAAACAGTCGTATGCAACTCGCCTATAATGGTAATTAAGACACTCGTATGGAAATTATAAAACTCGCATACGCTCGTTTTATAAAAAATACTCGTGTCTTAATTATTGCCATTATAGGCTCGTTGCATAATGTACTATTATGTTCGACGATGTCGAAATGTAAATATTATATGTCAGAAAACTGTATCATAATGAGGGTCATTATAACACTATTTTTCATTATGAAACAGTTTCTCCCACCAATCAGAGCTCAAGAAACAGTTGTGTGACCAATTAGGTAAGGATACCATCGCGCATGCGCTCAAAATCCAACATATTTCAGTGTTGGCAAGCAAAGTGAATGGTCTCTGCTTTCGGAGTGCCTTCACTCACCGCATGCGCTCTGTTCAGTCAGTCAAGCCAGCGCGCCCTGTTCACTAACTGAATTAAATGAATCTCACATATATTTATGAACAAGCGAAGTATCAGGTAAGACTGGTCGAACCCTCTCTTGAAACTTTGTGGACGCAATCGTTGTACTAAAAGAGGACAACGTGGGGAAACATCAACCTCCAGATTGAACTGCAAGGCTCTGAAATTGTACCTGACATCCTGGTACGTAGGCGCGACGGCTGGAGGAGCTGGACATCCCTGTGGCACTGGGAGTAGTTGCGAGGTGTGGCGTGTAGGCTATGCTGACTGGAGCGTGCGACTCCTTCCCACTGGCCTTGAGTGCTTGGGCGGTCAGGACTGTCCATTCCAACATGTACGGTACTCGCTACCTCCCATTGATTTATATGAGAGATTCGCCACATGATTTTGGAGCTTTTCAGTTCAATCTGGCGGCTGATTTTCCGCACATTGTTCTCTTATAATACAACGGTTGCGTGCACAAAGTTTCAAGATAGGTTTCGACCTGTCTTACCTCATACTTCCCTTGTTAAAACATTACAACTGTAATTTCCATTGGGTTGGCGATATTCACCGTCTTTTGTTTAGACATGGCCGGACTGTTCAGTTGTTTACTGGTTATTTTTACATGAAAATTTGTGTGGTTTACTTTGGGTTTACTGCGAAAATATAAATAAATTATTGTTATTAAATCATTCGTTCTCTACGGAGGTTGTGATATCGTGGTCTTGTAGCCCCGTGTACTTGGGTGTGAGTAGAATTTGTCTGATAACCTGTGTCACTGTGATGTCTGTACTAGTGTGTGTATTTGTATTAGTGGTAGGATTTGGGTAAGAGGTATTTACCTGGAGTAGAGGTGGAAACCGTGGAAAACTACTTCCAGGATGGGGAGGTAGGATTTTAAACCTGCCTCTTCTCAGTTTTGCCTCACCATACTTAGTTCCAGCCGTCAGACCAGAATAACATTCCTTCGCAGAATCAGGAACCGAACCCGGTCCTCCGTGGTGACAGCCAATTATCCTAGCCACTACGCAACGGGGCGGATACCCATACACTGCAGATGCAAGGTAATGAGTAGGGCTCGGATTTTTAGGTGCTATAAATCGGGAAAATATTAATTTTTTATGTATTAAAAGTACCTGAAATATGTGACAAAAAGAAAAAAAATTTAATTACTAGCAGGTACCCGCGGCTTCGCTCGCGATCAAGACAATGGGGACGATGCATTATTGCTGATAGTTGGTTTATTCTATTACAGCAATCGCGACTACAGGTGGGTAGATTCAAATTCTGAGAATTCTGATACATACAGTATATAGATATGAGCAGCAAAGTGGGAATTTTATAGAGTTGTGAACACATTTGAAAATTTTAGTTTTGGTTTTGCCATCTTCTGCTGAGACATAACGATTTTGTTGTCCGGATACTCGCCAGCACGCCACATACAGTTGTCCATGGGAAATAATGGTTTTGTCTAAACGTACACCTGGAATGGCAAATCTATCTGAATATGGGGAATTAAAAGTATTTTTCCTTAAGCTATTCTGGGTATAATTTTGCCACACTTATTGATGATTTGAACGTCAACATGTCGCTATTAATAGACCTATAGTAAAATATCTCTCACCTTGGTCGCTGATGTACATTATGCAGTCACTTCCAGTGTTACATCCCAGGGATTGAAATTCTCCAACAACCCTTTTGCCTCACATGCCTCTCTAAGTAATTAAAATTCCCGATTGTTGTTGTTTGAGTCTTAAGTTTTTTGACTGGTTTGATGCAGCCCTCCATGCCTCGCTCTCCTGAGCTAATCGTTTCATCACTACATAGCTACCACACCCTACATCCGAGGCAATCTGTATAACCCTGGTCTACCCCTACAGTTCTTGTCCTTGACCCTCCCATCCATAACTAAGCTTGCTATTCCTGGGTGTCTTAATATGTGTCGTACCAACCTATCTCTTCTCTTCATTAGCAGTCGCCAGAAACATCTCTCCTCTCCCACTCGTCTTAATAGCTCTTCATTTGATACCCTATCTAACCATCTGATCTTCATCATTATCCCGTAACACCACATTTCAAACGCTTCAATTCTCCTCTTTACTGCAGCACCATTAGTCCAAGTTTCACTTCCTTATAGTGACTCAAAAGCTTTCAAAAATGACATCCTAATACCTAAATGTATATTCGATGTCAAGAGATTCCTTTTTGTGTAGAAATGCTTTCCTTGCCTGAGCCAACCTGCTTTTTATATCCTCTTTGCTTCGTCCATTACTGGTTATTTTGCTTCCTAAGTACCGGTAACAGAAGTCTCCTACTTCCCGTAGCGTTTCACCTGCCAATTTGATGTCCATAGAGGTTTCTGATTTATTTCGGTTGCATTCCAATAATTTTGTTTTACATTTATTGATTTTCATCATGAATTCATTCGTCAAGACGGAGTCCATACCATTCAAAAACTCGTTCAATTCTTCTGGCGTATTGGCCAAGATGACGATGTCATCAGCAAATCTCAGAGATGAAATTATTTCTCCTTGAATCTTCACTCCGACTTTAAATTGTTCTCCAATTTCCTGATTATTGTGTTTTTAGAGATCTTTGAAATGCGTTGCCCTCGCACATGGTGTAGATGCATTGTCAAAGGAAAACATTCCATGTTACGAACATGGGCCGAATAACCTGTACCGAAAGCCTATTCTGGACAGCAGTTCCTTGAACTCAGATTTGCCAACATTTTATTGTATCTTTCCATGTGGTATGTCTCTGTACCTCAACATACAGAAGAGTGCTTTAAAAATCATGTCTTGTGTAAATTTTGGAAAATGTAGTGAGAGTGGTTTTTGCCGGAGTGGATACTCGCTAGTAGAAATTCTTTTCAGTAAAATAGACTGGTTCACAATTTGGTAAGTGCACATTGAGGTATATGACGGCGGGATGCCTTAAGTGTTAAGGAAACGGCAATAGCCGCCAAAGAGCTTCGTTGCTATTGAAATTATGACCAGACCGATATTTGTACTTAACTATACGGGATTTGTGAGCCCAGTGTTTATGAAATTGAACGTAGCTATTTCGTTACCTTTATTTAATAGCCGCTACTGTAGTGTTTAAAAATTAAAGGTGGCATTAGAAGGCGCTTCCCCTAATATTTTTTACCCCTGGCACTACAGCCCATGAAGGGCCTAGGGCTATCATGCGACCGCTTCCCAGCCATTTGGCCTGCAGATATTGAGGTGACGCGTGGTCAGTGCATAGTGTCCTCTCAGCCATTAATCTTGTTCTTCGTGACCGGCACGCTGCCTCACAGCTACTCAATTATTGTCCTCACGAATCTGAGTTCAGCCCGTTGCAGCCCTCACGTCAGTGTCTAAAATCTCTGACGGAGCCGGGAATCGAACCCGGGGCCTCCGGACGGGAGGCAGGCGCGCTACACTGTTCTTATTGTGTTTATATATATCTTGAAAAAGATAATAAATGAATTGGCATTGCCTCCTAGAGGGATATATAGAAAATCGGCCATTTGGCCTGCAGATATTGTGGTGACGCATGGTCAGTGCATAGTGTCCCCTCTGCCGTTAATCTTGTTCTTCGTGACCGGCGCGCTGCCTCACAGCTACACAATTGTCCTCACGAATCTGAGTTCAGCCCGTTGCAGCCCTCACGTCAGTGTCTAAAATCTCTGACGGAGCCGGGAATCGAACCCGGGGCCTCCGGACGGGAGGCAGGCGCGCTACACTGTTCTTATTGTGTTTATATATATCTTAAAAAAGATAAGAAATGAATTGGCATTGCCTCCTAGAGGGATATATAGAAAATCGGCCATTTGGCCTGCAGATATTGTGGTGACGCGTGGTCAGTGCATAGTGTCCCCTCTGCCGTTAATCTTGTTCTTCGTGACCGGCGCGCTGCCTCACAGCTACACAATTGTCCTCACGAATCTGAGTTCAGCCCGTTGCAGCCCTCACGTCAGTGTCTAAAATCTCTGACGGAGCCGGGAATCGAACCCGGGGCCTCCGGACGGGAGGCAGGCGCGCTACACTGTTCTTATTGTGTTTATATATATCTTAAAAAGATAAGAAATGAATTGGCATTGCCTCCTAGAGGGATATATAGAAAATCGGATGTCATACCTTGAGGTAGTGTTGCCATGGAAACGGACTTGCGATTAGTTCATCAATCAGAGCGAAGATAGTTTTCTGCGAATATCTTTGAAACTGTTGGTTTTAGAGCCTTAAAATGTAGTTTTCGGTGTCCCATAGGGACATACCGAGTATTGTTTCTTGCATCGAGGGGAGTAAAATGAGCTTTGTCCGGTCTTTATGCGACAACTTCGATATTTTGTCCTGGTTGAGTATTTTTGGTGACTTTTCAGTTATGTTGCCCATTCCACGGGAACAATGATTTATTTCCGGACAAAAGGCAGCCTATATGTTATCCCATGGTATAAGCTGTCTCCATTTCAAATTTCATCCAAATCCGTCCAGCCGTTTTAGTGTCAAGAGGTAACAAACTAACACACACACACGCACACACAGATTTTCACAATTATAATATATAGCAGGTACCCGCGGCTTCGCTCGCGATGAAGACAATGGGGACGATGCATTATTCTGAAAATTGGTCTACAGGTGGGTCCATTCTAATTCTCAAAATTCTAATACATACAGTGTATTGATATGAGCAGCAAAGTGGGACTTTCATATAGTTGAGAAAGTCCACAGGGTATGATGTTACCTTATGTGAACACATTTGAAAATTACGTTTTTGGTTTTGCCATCTTCTGCTGAGACATAACAATTTTGTTGTCCGGATATTCGTGAGCAGGCCACATACAGTTGTTCATGGGAAAAAAATGGTTTTGTCTAAATGTACACCTGCTGCTCTTAAGTGTTTGTCATTGCGCTTTGTTAATAGAAATTGCGAATATTGTTTGAAAAGAGAACTGCACTCTTGCACACTGGAATGGCAAATCTATCGGAATATGGGGAATTAAAAGTATTTTTCCTTAAGCTATTCACGGTGTAATTTTGGCACACTTATTGATGGTTTGAACGTCAACATGTCGCTATTAATACACCCATAGTAAAATACTCTCACCTTGGCCGCTGGAGTACATTATGCAGTCTCTTCCAATGTTACATCCCTGGGATTGAAATTCTCCACATGCCTCTCTGGGTAATTAAAATTCCTGATTGTTGTTGTTTGAGTCTTTAGTCTTTTGACTGGTTTGATACAGACCTCCATGCCTCCCTCTCCTGAGCTAATCGTTTCATCTCTACATAGCTACCTCACCCTACATCCGAGACAATCTGTTTAACCTTGGTCTACCCCTACAGTTCTTGGGCTCGACCCTCCCATCCATAACTAAGCTTGCTATTCCTGGGTGTCTTAATATTTGTCCTACCAACCTGTCTCTTCTCTGCATAAGCAATCGCCAGAAACATCGCTCCTCTCCCACTCGTCTTAATACCGCTTCATTTGTTACCCTATCTACCCATCTATCTTCATCATTCTCCTGTAACACCGCGTTTCAAACGCTTCAATTCTCCTCTTTTCTGCTGCACCAATAGTCCAAGTTTCACTTCCTTATAGTGTCACGCTACAGACAAACCTTTCAAAAATGACTTCCGAATACCTAAATCTACAATATATTCTATGTCAACCGATTCCCTTTCTGTAGAAATGCTGTCCTTGCCTGAGCCAACCTACTTTTGATATCCTCTTTGCTTCGTCCTTCACTGGTTATTTTGCTTCCTAAGAACAGAAGTCACCTACTGCCCGTATCGTTTCACCTGCCAATTTGATGTCCATAGAGGTTTTTGATCTTTTTCGGCTGCATTCAAATATTTTTGTTTTACATTTATTGATCTTCATCATGAATTCTTTCCTCAAGACGGATTCCATACCATTCAAAAACTCATTCAAATCCTCTGGCGTATCGGCCAAGATGACTATGTCATCAGCAAATCTCAGAGTCGAAGTGATTTCTCCTTGAATCTTCTCTCCCACTATAAATTTTCTCCAATTTCCTGATTACTGTGTTTTAGAGATCTTTGAAATGCGTTGCCCTCGCACATTGTGTAGATGCATTGTCAAAGGAAAACATTCTATGTTACGAACATGGGATGCATAACCTGTACCGAAAGCTTCTGCAGATTTAACACAAGGCCTATTCTGAACAGCAGTTCCTTAAACTCAGATTTGCCAACATTTTATTGTATCTTTCCATGTGGTATATCTCTGTACCTCAACATACAGAAGAGTGCTTTCAAAATCACGTCTTGTGTAAATTTTGCTAAAGGTAGTGAGTGTGGTTCACAATTTTATAAGTGCACATTGACTATGTGACGGCGGGATGCCTTTAGTGTTACGGAAACGGCAATAGCCGCCACATAGCTTCGTTGCTACTGATATAACGACCAGACTGATATTTGTACTTAAATATACGGGATTTGTGAGCCCAGTGTTTATGAAATTGAACGTTGCTTGATCGCTACCTTTATTTAGTAGCCGCTACTGTAGTGTTTAAAAATTAAAGGTGGTATTAGAAGGCGCTTCCTCTAATTTTTTACCCCGCACTACAGCCCATGAAGGGCCTAAGCCTATAATGCGACCGCTTCCCAGTCATTTGGCTTGCATATATTGTGGTGACGCGTGGTCAGTGCATCGTGTCCCTCGGCCGTTAATGTTGTTCTTCGTGACCGGGGCGCTGCCTCACTATCAGACAGCTACTCAATTGTCCTCACGAATCTGAATGCACTCCGTTGCAAACCTCACGTCAGTGTCAAAAATCTCTGACGGAGCCGGGAATCGAACCCAGGGCCTCCGGTGAGAGGCAGGCGCGCTACCCTGTTCTTATTGTGTTTATATATATCTTGAAAAAGATAACAAATGGATTGGCATTGCCTCCTACAGGGATATATAGAAAATCGGATGTCATACCTTGAGGTAGTGTTGCCATGGAAACGGACTTGCCATTAGTTCAGTTTATCAGAGTGAAGATAGTTTTCTGCGAATTTCTTTGAAACTATTGGTTTTAGGGCCTTAAAATGTGGTTTTCGGTGTCCCGTAGGGACCTACCGAGTATTGTTTCTCGCATCGAGGGGCGTAAAATGAGCTTTGTCCGATCTATATGCGACAACTTCGATATTTTGTCCCAGTTGAGTATTTTTAGTGACTTTTCAGTTATGTTGCTCGTTCCACGGGAACAATGATTTATTTCTGGGTGAAAGGCAGCCTATATGTTATCCCAGGGTATAAGCTGTCTCCATTTCAAATTTCATCCAAATCCGTCCAGCCGTTTTAGTGTCAAGAGGTAACAAACTAACACACACACAGACTTTCACATTTATAATATATATAGGGATATTTATGTTAAAACATATAATAAAGTTATAATTATCGTCGAACATAAACAGTCGTATGCAACTCGCCTATAATGGTAATTAAGACACTCGTATGGTGTGTTGCATAATGTACAATTGCAAGGCACTGGAATTATTTCCAATGTTTAACCAAGAGTCTTAATTATATTTTCTTTTAAGAAACTCGAAGTAAAATGATCTTTTAGAATTTTCACTAACAGAGGAGCTTTGTTACTGCAAAATGCCACACGCTTTGTTTTGATTACTTCACTCTACTTTTAGTGTGGATTTAGAGCTGAGGGATTTGGAGTCTCTTTACTGATGATCTGCTCTTGAACTCTTCAAAGATTCATGAACTATGGGTTGAAGTCACCTGACCTGGTGGGTGCATTCCAAAGTCAATGAAAAAATAGAAAACGGATCCAGCTCTGGTATCCCTCGGAATCCCCAATTCTACAAATTTCCAGATGCAATTCCTTATGGGAAAAGGTGTAAGTCCACGGGGGTGAAAACATTGCTAAGTAGGGTTACAAAAGAAGCCAGCAGATGGTCAATAAATGTAGGCCTATTTTGAATAAAACATTGTGGCTGATTTCAATTCTTTATTTGGTTCTAATAATTTGCACACCTCTGTTATACCTCTTCATTTTGTACTTTGCAGTATTTACGCAACTGATTTTCATAATTCTCCTGTAACACCACATTTCTAATGCTTCTATTCTCCTCTTGTCTGCTGCGCCAATAGTCCTAGTTTCACTTCCATAGAACGCCACGCTCCAGACAAAGGCCTTCAAACTCCACAGTTCTAGTCCTTCAGACAAGCAACTCAATGTTCAAATCATCCTTTAATGTCATAGACTAAACCTTCCATGACACTATTACTTCTTTGGTGCATTTGTAATTAACTTTCGTTGTTTTCTCCACTGTTCCAAACGTAAAGGACACACTAAACGTTTCTTTAATGATGTCACGCGGTAGACATTGTTCACTGGAAACTCAACCATATCCGGTTGATTAGAAAGCAGTTTGCCTTTTCTAACACTACGAGCGCTAATGTAAGTAATTGAAACTCAAACATATCCGGACGATTAAATTAGCAATTTGCCTTTTCTACCACTACAAACGCTAGTGTGAGTCAATGCAGAGGTTCACGTAAGCCCTTATAACTACGTCCGGTGTGAAGAATTTTCAAAATATCAAAACAAACGCCTGAGGGTATTGAACAAAGAAACACATTAAATAATTATGTTTGGTTGGTTCTTAAGTTTAGGGGCTGCGACAACGCGGTCATGTAGCCCCGTGTACTTTGGGTATGTGTAGAATCTGTCTGATAACCGATGTTATTTGTGATGACTGTATTAGTGTGTGTTATTTGTTTTTTAATTCAAGTAAGGACTGCAGATTTTTGAATTTTTCAAATAGTACCTACTTTTGATGCCAAACGCCACCTGGAGTAACAGTGAACAAGGAAACTGCGCGTAGCTTCAGCAAGGAAGACAACCAGATAAGTAGTAGCCTGTAATATTACAGTTTAACCATAGTTGATTTTTTACAACCATACATCACTCCAAATAACAAACTCCGGATATCTATAATCATTTAGCATTTCACCTAACATCATATATACTACATTTAGCATACACTAACAGTTGCAGTACCAATACTGCAACTAAATAATTGTGCATATTGTAAATATTTTCACCTGTATTTTCAAACATAGATTTTATAGCCTAAATGTAATGGATCTGGTCATTTATTAATCTCATGTAATTTATTTCAGGATTAGGGCATAACCCAGCTCTTTAGGGTTCATCCGTGTTGACCGACTGAAAAGCACTAAACTATTGTTTACTAAGACAACACTGAAAAAAAAAAGGCTTCAAACCCCACAACTTTCGAATACCTAAATCTATATTTGATGTCAGCAGATTTCTTTTCTGTAGAAATATCTTCCTTGTCTGAGACAACCTGCATTTTTGGCCTATTTTCATTCATGAAAATATAGGCTTATGAGATCACCTTAGGTCCGCGCGTGTGTGTGTGCGTGTGTGCGTATGTGTGCGTTTCCCCATAATAAATAACTTCTAAACGGCTGGAGCGATTTCAATGAAACTCGGTAAGGTCATAGTACTATTTCGTCCGACCCCGACCGTGCCCTTCAAATTTTAATACATCTCACCAATCCAACATGGCGGGTATGTGGTATATTTCACCGGCATTATGTGTCTCCGAACCTATTACAGACATTTTGTACTGTGATAAAGAGCACTAATAGAAGTTCACCTTCAAAAACCTGTTAAGTACAAAATGAACATGGCCACCAAGCGAAATTGAAACTTTTAAATAGACAATTCTCGCGATTTAACCATTCGAACGCGGTGAAACATGGTACAGAAAATGCATATATACATTGTAATGCACTGGCATCTAATTTAGTTCAATTTATTTATTATTTATTTATTGATTGATCTCATGTAATTTATTTCAGGATTAGGGCACAACCCAGCTCTTTTTGGGTACATTCGTTTTGACCGACTGAAAAGCACCAAATTTTTGTTTACTTAGGCAACACTGAAATATGGCTTTAAGTATCACAATGTTTAGTTCAATTGTTGACATAATCTCAATATGGAGGCTGTGCGAAATTTTAAAATTAAGTTTTTATTTCTTGTGTCCTAATCATGTGATCGAAGTTAACGTTTGAATATTGAACCTACGGAATAATCGTCATCTAATACAGTAGTACATAACTCTATGGCCTACATGTATAAAAATCCAACATGGCGACCATCCGAAATATATAGACGGTTCTCAATATCTACGAATCTATTACAGCAATCAAACTGAAATTTTGTATGTTGATAGAGGAATTAACATAAGTAGGTTATATCAAATTAGGCTATTTAGTTCTTTACAAAACTACTTGAACTGTATAACCTCTTTGCTTCGTACATCACTGGTGATTTTACTTCCTAAGTATTTCTACTTCTTTTAGCTTTCCACCGGCTTATTTGACATTAATAGGTGTTTCTGATTTCTATCGGCTGGAATATAGAGCGAAAGAGATTTTGTAACTTTTGGGCTGGAAAGTGTTTTTGAAGCTACAGTGCTGGGCCCTATAAGAGAACTCTGGCTGATAACGCGCTGTAGTTCTGATTGATGTGTAGTTACATCTAACCACAACACGCGCTCCTAACCAGTGAGCTCCAGTCAAATTGGTTGGCTCGCTATAGGCGTTTGAGCCAGCCACTGGAAAGAGGTGAATTAATATGAACACAAACAGCCACCTCTCTGATACAGTTCGATGTAGGTTGCACGATATACAGAGTGATTTGTTTCAACATGGCGATCTCGACTTTGTTCACCCAGCAGTGTAGTGTGCGCGTTAAGACACAAACCACGACCAGGCCGGACGAGAGAGGGGGAAGGGGGGGGGGGCAAACGGGGATACAGCCCTTGGCCCGCGAAAGTAGAGAACGCCAGAGTAGACAAATTTACCCAATTTTACGTATTTGTCAACAAATTTGACATTTTATTATATTGTTGTAACAGCGAAACCTGTCAGCCCGAAGGAAGTCCCAGGACCTTCTTCGGCCACGGAAAAGAAGGCGCCGGTTATACCATCTAAGCCGGCGAAATCGGAGAACAAGTCCTATTCTTCTAAATCAATTGAATATGCTACAAAATACTATAAGTTAATGAGAACATGTAAATAACCATTTATTTATTTGTCTAGAAAAAGATTCCCGAGAGCAGAGCTCTCTCGTGGAGAACAGTACATAGTTCATTACATATATGACGGACTAACTATACGTATGCTAAAATATAATACATTTAGAGTACAGTATACAAATAAGCAATTGAAGTGTATTCAAAGCGAAGCTTTTGACACAATACATGAACAAGGAAAAAGCGGTATAATATAATTGGAGAAATGAGACTATAAGCTAATGAGCATGCTTTGAAGTTATGGGTCAATCAGTGTTGATAAACATAAAAGATAAAGATTATTTGGAAGAATGTGGTATCACAAGAGTAAGTTATTATACATTTAGAGTAAATTATTATACATACATTATTATACATTCAGAGTCAGCAAATAGTACTTTTTCAACTTTACACGAAATGTCCCAATTTGAGAGATTCTTGCTAGATCAAGTGGTACCAGGTTGTACACTGAGATGAGCGAGTGCTGCAGTGCATTAACTCCAAATTTAGTCGTTCTATTGCTGACTACATGCAACTTATTTTTTGTCTTGAGCAGTGCATGTGAATTTCATTAACGAAAGAGAATGTAGTGTTTGTGGTCATGAGACTATGCAATATTTTATAAATAACTAGCAGAAGTACCCATTCTTCGAACGGTCGTCGGTATTAATGCCCAGACATAATCAATTGAGCTACTGTTGCAATAGTTAGGGGCTTGGAACCTGTTTGTCGACAAAGATAAATGATTTGTTGAAATATGCTCTTAAACTAATTTACCTAACGTGTACTTCCTGACGTGAAAATAAAATTGAAAACCTCGTAGACGAATCGCAATTCACGTCACATAAAAACTGACCCACACTGTTGTGTCAAGTGCGCATCCAGAGGAAGACCCCTTTAATAAATTGTAAAGGCTTGTAGTGCATGAAAATTCAGGTTTTTTTTAGCCTCCAATGGCCCAAATTCCTAAAAGAAAAAAAAAACTATTTCAATTCAGGAATTTTTGAAAATAATGTTGCTGTTTGAAGATATAATAGACCTTCTGTACGACACATCGCACGTTTAAGTCTTGTGAAAAAATCCAGTGTACTTCTTGACCCCCTTAAGCGCATTGATGAATTTTACAGTTTTTGTTGGTTCCGTGATAACCTTATAGCCATTTGCAAACTTTCACAGAAATTTAATAAATGGAGTGGCGTTACTTCTGCAGAAATAGATGGAAAGTTGGATGTACCTTTTTGAGACACTGTTGTCATGGTTACTGGCTTGCATTCCTACATTAGTTTATCAAATGAAATTAGTTTTCTGGGAATATTTCAGAAACTCTTGGTTTTAGAGCATTAAAATGTAGTTTCCGGGGACCCTTTACGACTGTTTAGGGGCCCTGAGGTTTTTTTCTGACACCAAGGGGCTGAAAATGAGCTTTGTCTCGTCGTTGTAGGCCGTAGTATCATCATCATCATCCTCTTGCACAGTTTCCAGCCGTTGGCTGGGTCTGTTTGGAACACAGGCCACTCCAACGTCTTCTGTCTTCCCACCATCTCTCAGCTTCCACCCCTGTCCAGTCTTCTCCTCTCTTCTTAACGCTTTCTTCCATCCCTTTCAGCCACCTGTCTCTCTGTCTTCCTCTCGGTCTTCCTCTCGGTCTCTTTCCTTCCCACTTCGTCTCGTGTATCCTCCTGAGTATCCTCTTATCCTCCATTCGTTTTACATGTCCATGCCATCTAAGTCTAGATTTCTCTATACCATCCCGTAAAGGTTCCTCCTTTATTAATTCTCTGGTCCTCTCATTTCTTATTCTGTCCATCTTTGTAGCTCCAATACTGCTTCTCAAGAACCTCATCTCACTGGCCTGTATTTTGCTCTTCTCCCTTCCTTTCATAGCCCAGGTCTCCGAGGCATACGTCAGGGTAGGGGCATAGTACGTCCGATATATGATTTTTTTTCTGTTCTGAGGGACATCCTTGCTCCATAACATGCTTCTCACACTCCTCCGGAATGCTTCTGCCAGTCTCCCCCGCTCATTTTTTCTCTATAGTTTCTTCCATTATCTTGTATCAGGCTTCCCAGATACTTGAAATTCTCCACTTTCTTCAGCTGTTCTCCACCAATTGTTATTCCCGTTGTGGTTCTTTCCTTCTTCCTTGTTGTGATCACCATCTCACTCTTATTTATGCTAAATTTCATCCCATATCCTTGTATTATTCCTTCCCACACGTCCAACTGTTCCTGTACCTCCTCCTCCTCCTTGTTTCCCCAAATCATCAAATCATCCGCTAAAATCATTGCTTTCATCTTTCCTTCCCCAATTACTTGTGCCACTCTGGTCATTATGTCATCCATCACCACAATGAAAAGTAACGGTGCCAGTGCACTTCCTTGTTTCAGGCCGTTTCTCTGTTCCACCCAGTCCGATCTTTCTCCTCCCACTTTCACACAGCACACGCTTCCCTTGTACATCTCCTTTATCCTCCTTATAGTCCATTTTTCTACTCCTCTATCCTCCAGGGACTTCCATACTTTGTTTCTGCATACACTGTCATATGCTTTCTCAATGTCCAGGAAGGCCATCAGTAGATCTGTTCCATACTCACAGTGCTGTTCTTGTAACTGCCTTACAGCAAAAATCAAATCCACTGTGGACCTTCCTGCTCTGAAGCCATGTTGTTCTTCCCTCATCCCTCCTTCTATCCTTGTCCTAATTCTCCTTTCCAAAACTTTCTCAAACATCTTTGCACAATGACTCATCAGTTTTATTCCCCGATAGTTTCTGCATTCTGTTCTACTACCTTCCTTGAACATCGGGACAATTATTCCCTTTTTCCAGTCCTCTGGGGTCTTCCTTTCCGAGGGGCGTGGTGGCTCAGCGGTCTAGCTGTATGCCTCTCACCAAGGCGGTCCGGGTTCGATTCCCGGTCAATGCATGTGAGATTTTCGATGTGAAATGCCATGTCCTGTGGTTCGGATTCCACGTAAAAAGGAGGTTCCGTGGCTCATGATCTCTAGATTAATGGTCACGTTAAACTACAAGCTTCCTTTTCTTCCTTTCCGTAGTGTAATAATAATATTAACAATAATAATATAACAATATAGGGATAGGGATATAATAGACCTTCCGTAGCACACCAGCACGTGTAAATCGCGTGAAAAAATTCTAGAGTACCCCTTGACCCCCTTAAGCGCATTATATGTATTGATGAATTTTACAGCTTAGTTTGGTTCCGTTATAACCTTCTAGCCGTTTGCAAACTATCTCAGTAATGTAATAAATGGAATTGTATTGCGTCTTATATTACAGCAATAGATGGACCTGTGAATTTCTGTTGCCATGGTTACCGGCTAGCTTCCTTTCATTATTGTATTAAATGAAATTAATTTTCTGGGAATATCTCAAAAACTATTGGTTTTAGGTCCTTAAAATGTGGATTCGGGGTCCCTTTAGAGCCCCCGAGTTTCGTTTCTCACATTGAGGGGCTGAAAATGAGCTTTGTCTCGCCCTTCTACGCCTATTTCAGCATGTATTTTAAGGGGGTAGGCCCCCTTTTATGAGGGGTACAGAGAAGAGTTACATCAATGATTGGTGTCTTGCCTCTGAAGGATATCTGTACCAAATTTTACGTTGATCCACTCAGCCGTTCTCGAGTTATAAGGACACAAAAATTGTCCACAGACAAACAAACAGACAGACAGACGGACACAAATTTCATTTTCGCGCGCATCCGTCATAAAACCGTCTAAAACGCGTAAATAACGCAAATTTCCGTAGAAATTCCGAAAAAACAGACAAACTTTCATTCTTATATATATAGAGATTAAAGTAGAGTAGAAAGATACAAGCAGTTTCAACGGCAATATATTAGTTTCAGTGTACATTCTACAGCGAGGGTATAAACGATGGAATCCATGCATTGATCTTAGAGCCCTGTTTTGTAGAACCTCAAGATTATTCAATTTAGTTTGTGAGGCTCTTCCCCAGATGAAACATAGGTATGAGAGCCGAGATTGAATCATTGCGAAGTATATTACACGTAGTGTCTGTGTTGTTACATAACATTTGATTTTAGCAAAGATTCCAACTAAAGCTGAGATGTTATTTTTTAGATTCGTTATATGTGGTGCCCAAGAAAGAGTATTGTCTATTGTCAAGCCAAGGTATTTAACCTCCTTCACCCACTTAAGTCTGGTAGTACCAAAAGAGATATTTGTTGTTGCATTTAAATCATATTCACATTTATGGAACATCATGCAGACAGTTTTTGAGTAATTAGGTGTTAACAGATTCATTCTTAGCCATTCCTCCAAGACATAACAGTCACGCTGGATATCAGATATAATCTCCTTGTCAGATTTAGAGAAGTAAAACAACGAAGTATCGTCAGCTAAGAGAGATAATCTACCCGTAAAAGGGCATAAGGTTACGTCATTTATATATATGAGGAATAGAATCGGCCCTAGAATAGATCCCTGGGGCACACCGTACGATACCCTTTGTAAGTTATTTCTATTAGTTCCTATTTTTACAAATTGTTGCCTGTTTGCCAAGTCACGTTTAAACCACAACAATGCCACACCTCTCACACCCGCCTTCTCCAGTTTATATACAAGCAGTGGATGACTAACAGTATCAAAGGCCTTTTTTAAATCAATAAAGAATCCAGCAGATGTATTCCCTTTATCTATATTGTTTTGTAATTCGATTATGATATCAACAATAGCAGAATTAACCGCAGCCTTCTCGCGAAATCCATACTGAAATTCAGAAAAATAATGGCATTTCTCTAAATACCTCAAAAGCCTTGTTTTCATAATTATTTCTAAGATTTTTGATAATTCAGATGGTACTGAAATGGGCCTATAATTACCAGGATCTGACCTGTCATTCTGTATATATATGGGTACAACACGAGCAATTTTAAGGGGATCTGGGACGATACTATTGACTAGTGAGCAGTTGACAAATTTTGAGATGGGTCCTGAGAGGGCACGGTTGAAAGTCCTAAGTAGTTTACTAGTTATGCCATCATAGGAGGTGTTGGTTATCTTAAGATTATTAATGATATCAGATACTTCTTGTCGGGAGCAAGGTTCTATGAAGAATAAATTAGAACCTTCAATGATTGTTGCTGTTCGCTCCGGTAATGGAATAATGGTAGAAGATAATGTGGTAGGAACTGACACAAAGCATTCATTCAGAACATTGCAGATCTCAATTTTGTCTTCTATGCACCTAGTATTTACATTTATACTTTTAATATCAGATGTTGTATTTGAGAGTTTATTTAAAACTTCATTGATAATTTGCCATGTACGTTTTGAATTGTGTACGTTTCTTTGAAATTTTTTAGCATAATATGTCCTTTTAGTGATCTTCTCAATGCTATTATTCTATTACAGTAAACCCTGTTCTCTTCTTTTATTATTGTATTATCGGGAACTTTTTTAATTTGTTGTAACTATGTGATTTTTGCTTACACAATGCAACAAGTTCTGGTGTGCACCAGGGATTCAGGGGATAGTTATTCTTCCTACGCTGAGCAGTTCTAACTGTACTTGCACAGACTAGACCATCTTGGATAACTGTAGTTAAGGCTGTGTATGATGCATTAACATCATCCTCTAGTAAATCAAAGTATGGCTTTCATAATAGTTTAGGGCAAGTGTATACTCAATATGTGAGTATTTGTAAGTTTTTGGTATATTTGGATTATTGGTTGCTGTTTTTGAGGGGTCTAAAGAGAAAAGCAATGTATTATGATCACTGATATCATCAATAATATTATCTACTCTCCAATTACTTATTTTTATGCAGTAATGGAAATGATCAATCAGTGAGCTATTATGACTTATTCTGGTGGGATATACAGTGTTGCAGGAGATAAGACCATAGCTATGCATGAAACATTTATAATTATTAGTCAAGTCACCATGACGGAGAGTATTTATATTAAAGTCGCCAGCATTAACTACGTTCCTGTGTTTTATGTTATCAAGAATCATTTCTAAGTCTGCACTTGTATGATACCAGTTAGACACAAGAGGATTATAAACAGCCACAATGATGTAGCTCAGCCCTGACCTAGAAATCTCTAATGCTAGGATATTATGATCTTTCTGTGTATTATATATCAGTTTGCATTGCCAACAGTTACTTTTTGCATAGATGGCAATTCCACCACCTCCATCTTTTGAGGTAGAATTTCTAAATGAATGAAAAGCCTCATAACCTGAAATATTACAGAAGATACATTCACCATTATCTGCAGACAGCCACGTCTCAGAAATGACAACAAAATCCACATTCTGAATAGCATCCAGTCGATCAGCAATCATCTCTAATTTCCCATTTCGTAAGCTCCTAGCATTAAGGTATATTATCCTCAAAGATGGGATAGAACTTAGTGAGGAAATGAATTTACCACACTCGAAATATGATCTCCATTGTAATTCACTCATAATTTACTGATAAGTCTGCTATATAGATTGTACATTATCATTCTATGATCGTGATTAAACGATCGCAAGTAGTTTGTCAATGTCCTGCTCCGTCTTAATAGTAAACACCTCTGAGGAATTGGCTGAATTTTTTGCCAGAATTCTGCCTTGCCGGACAAATACCCTTTCTAGTCCCATATTTCTTGCTTCGCGAGCTTTCTTAAACAGGGTCTCGTTGTACGGGGTCAAATGTTCATTCAGGTAGATATTAACCTGAGGGCCACGAAATCCTAGCAGACAAGTGCTCAATTTCTTGAGGCGTCTAGCAGCTACTAGAAGAGCATCCTTCCTGGTTCTCTGAACGAAACGCACAACGATGGGCTTTGGAGAGTTTTTATTGTAGGATGACACCCTATGAATGGTGTCAATGTTCTGTTCCTGAATAGGCACATCCAGAATATTGCCTATCTCCACCATGATATTCACAAGGTTTTCATCTTGCGTGAAAGGAACACATGTAATCTTCAGATTGTTCGCTCTCGAGTACTGTTTCAATTCCTCAACATCAGTTTTGAGGCTTGATACATCATCCTGGAGCTTTACACTATATCCCTTAACACTCTGAACCTCTGCAGTAACGGCTTTAATTTCCGTTTGCATCCTGCCCATTTCGATAGAAAACTCGTCAAATTTATCACTGACGAATTGGACCGAGGTTTTCAATTCGGTGTATACCGTTTCTAAATCGTTAAGTTTACGAAGAATTATATCAAATTTGGACGTAATAGAACTGTCAATTGATGATTCTACAGACGTGTGCTGGTTGTGATCAACTGACGCCGATACACACGATGCACATACCCATGTCCGATCCTTCCGTGAGAGAGTCTCCAGATGCTCGATCTCATGTTTCTGCATTTTTAAACATTCTTCACTCTTATGGCACCATTTACAACACTTCTTACACTTTAATTTCCTTTGATTCGCTTTAAATTTCTCAGAGCACACAATACATACGTCCGCCATGTTGCTTGAATCTTCATATCTTCGCGGCCCGAGAAATAGTAAAGCTTCCATTGTTTATAGGGAGAAAAATAACTCGATCAAATAGCCACTAAGTTACATCTATGAACCTTCGAAAGTTCGAACTTTAGTACATAAGATTGTGAAAGGCGTTGAACTTGTTCTTGTGATGAGAGTGAGTAAAATCTTCGGTCAGAGACAACAGAATCGATATTGCAAATTTACAATGAACAAAATTAGTACGTTCCAAAATAAAGTAAATTTTAAACAAGTAGTTCCGTGACGAACTAAACAGCCTACTTTTCTTAAAATGTAAGATTCATGCCAATCTATATAGACCTATCTGCAATAATAACGATATCAAGTTTCTAATACCAACATTTCTAAGTACTGCAGTTTGAAATACACCTAAAATAATGAAACCTAATACAGTAACTTACTACAGTTGGCAGCCCTGGTGACTCTGAATATATTCTGAGCTCCCTCTCTTAAGGTATAGAATGCACATACAAAATTTGGTTGAAGACTAATGGATAGTACGAACGTTACATGCTGCTTGATATTGGATTTATCAGTAATTAATCTGAAATAATACGCTCTATTATAGCCTAGTGCCAATTGGTAATGATTATTAGTATAGAAGTTACATTTAAATAAAATTGAAACTATCAGAAAGCTTAGAATCATGTTGGCAGCACTGAGGTATATTAGATACTCCAAATTAATCTAGAAAGTCAGGTACTATACGTGTGCAAAGTTTAGAGCTGAAGGCTTGCATATATTTCTGATATATTGATATTAGGATTAAAAAACAAATAGTGTACCCATGTGAGTAATCTCGGGGGATAATATGCATCTGCCTCCAACTAGCATCAGCTCTCAGGCGTGTACGGTAACCCCAATTTAGCAGTGCATATTTTGGATTTGAGGCTAAAAGGTATCAACTCTACAATGATAAGGCACAACTCTATTCTAAAACTTTAATCCAGTAAAATAAATCATGGCTTCAAACACAAAACAATACCCAAAAAGCATAAAATAAAGCAAACAAAATTTTTACTTCCACAATCCACAAGTAAACAAATATAAAATCACAACAAAGTCATACCTAGCCATAAGGCTTTACCCTTCTGTGAACTTCACAAGGATATACTAGTGCGCTGATGCACCTACGACTTCAAAACAAACTGTACATTAACATAACAGTCATACAATGTGACTTCTTTAATATTACAACAAGGATTATTCCTTAAACCTCTTTATGTTAAACAATTATGTGTGCCGTGCGTGTTTTGATATTTTTCTTCTCACCAATGAAATGCTTTGCATGCATTTACCTATTTGGACGTTGCACCAAAATCAACGTGCAACTCCATAATTATGTAAGCTACCCCCTACACATCCTCCAATTATATGGTTTCACCGCATGCTGTCTGTGATTCCTAGATAAAACGTTACGTTATAGCTTATGTCGGATTGTACGATAGACTACCTCGCGCTCATGGCGATTGGCATCTAGTCACCAACTACATGACTTGGCTCCAGTGACAGTACAAATATATCATGTAACTATTCGTCAGATAGCTAGAATAATGAACCATCAGGATGAACTATAATTATCCATGTGTTCACAAACCACATGGCTCTAATACTCAACATAACAATCATGCATTATATGTCCTTTTAACAAGGTCTAGAATCTCTTCCCTTTATAACTTGCCTGAGCGGCCCGGGTGGCTAGCACCGACCCTCGGCTAAGGAAGTCGCTACACAATAGAAAGTGGAATGGGTCGTTTCACCAATTATCTCGACCTTTCTAAAAGTTTGAAAGCCTCCCTCTCTCTAAGCAGTGAAGATTTACAAGACAAATACTGTGTCCTGACCGACACACATGTTCCCAAAGGATCTTAATTGACTATTATGCCAACAGGTATTGAATGAGCTTTTGTAATTATTCCTACGTCGAGGATAACGATTAATTAATGGCCTCACATGGGTCCATTCAACATGAAGGTTCGGGATTCGCAATGCATGAGCCTGGCGGTGACCGATGTCTCAAGTATAATATAGGCGCAGAAAACCACTGTCGCCATGAGTTTTCGCTGCCAACGAGCGTAAATAACTCATCAATAAGTTCTCGGGAAATCATAGAGCTGCGAGGTGTCCTTGTTTCCTCGACCCTATCAAGATTCCAGTCCGGAACACATTTCAATCCTTTCTTCAGAGTTAGGGTCCAACACTAGAACTCTGGAATAAATAATATCTCCAACAATGTCCACGACATAGGAGAATTCATACGTAGAATAGACTATCTGGCCCCTAATGCTCCATGCTACGACACTCCGACCTATAATAATAAGAGAAATCTAACATTTACTCTATAAGCTTCTCAATTAAGCTGCAAATTCAATTCACTAAAAGCTCTTTCATTACTGGTATCATTACTGAATATATGCAATATTCTGATATAAAACTTCTTTCCATAATTACTGAAATGTAATCTCACTGTAACATCTTCCTGCTTAGATTGATAAGTCTTGCAATTAGCGTTAATAATTCTCGCTTACAACATTTATTTGTTTCCTGATGTGTTCATTCATACTCTTAATAACCATTATTATTATTATCATCATTTCTCACTGACATAAATGACCAAAATCATCCTTTATTATTATTATTGTAAATCTCATTGACATAAATGACCAAAATCATTATTTATTATTATTCTCATATAAATTACCAAAATTTCCGACATAGCTAGACGTTTTACACTCGAACAATCGCGTTCGTTGCATTTACATAACTGATTGCCATTCTTAATTCATAGTGGGAATAATTACTCCACTTAATGATGCAAATTAACATCTCAACTCTATAAAAATCAACTCATTACTGATTAAACATGGAGGATCAGCCTCCTAACTGACTTTTACTGGCATCTATAAGGAATTCACAATACCTTTACGGAATCACAGACATGCAGCGGTCCATACTTCTACATAATCATAACCATAATTTGTGGGGTACTTACATCTCTATAGGCATCTAAGGTGGCTCCGACCAATCATATTCTTCCATGTCGCCCGCCATAATGGGTTTAACGCGACATATTTCTCTTGTTTACACACATTTGATTACACATAATTTCTATCACCAACACGACACGTTGCATACCTTTCAGGAAGTTATCACTCCCCAAACAAGTGAAACACTTCATCAAACACTACTTTAAATGATATTTTTACATATGCATTACACTGAACACTCGTCACTTTATACACACTTCAATGCTGAAATTCCCTAGCAGAGATCGAAATTGCAGGTGTCGACGGCATCTTACGTTACCAACTCCTGATTGAAAGTCTGGTTATCTGCTCTCGGAACTCTCCAACAGTTTTTATGACGATCATTACTCCTACAGTGAGCGTCCTGCGTTACATCAATACGCTGGCTCCCAAACATGAGCGTTAACATCTGGTACTCTCATGGCAATACCAAACACTTAGTAGAGTTTCTTTCGCGCATTCTATCGTAGTTACACATATACGATTAGTTAATACTATACACACTGCGCTTAATAAAGTTCAACACTTTCACAAATAATTATACACAATAGTTCTACCGTTAGTCTATACGGTGCTTCGTAACTGAACACGTCATAGTTCGTGCTGCTGATTATGCCTGTATCACGACTATTATTCATACAAGCATATTTACTGTTTCTATTACACATACCAGTCTTTGTTCGGCGTCTTGATGAATAGAGTCGTCATGCGTTTTGCCTTGACGAACTTGCTTCAACCTGGCTGTAGCTGACTGAAGTTTCACTCGAAGACTGCACGTAACTTATTTGAAGACTTCTGTATGCGGCTTACACGCTGTCTCGTACTGCTGCATATTTGCTGCATACTGATTGCAACTTATTGCCATTGTGCTACAATTGACAATTGAGTAAGACTGTAACTGGCTGTAACTGCGCTTGGCGGCATGTAGACTGCGTGACAACTGAGTTAGACTGAGATTCACTGAGTAACAACTGAGAGCTCCTCCTGGGGTCCACTCCCTTATATCGGATTTCCACAGAAAGTAGAGCAACATCTTCCCGCGTAATCTTGGCTCCTCTCACAGCATGATTCAGGTCTTCAAACCATGATCATTGTGTTCCTCTCTCTTCACAGGTCCCAAAACTATCTGTGTGCAAAGGAATCGCTCGTCCAATTAATTAATATTAATTCCTTTCTCCATGGCGTGGGACGCTACCTAACGGGAAACCCCCGGTAACATCTTCACATCCATCCGCGAACAATGGTCGTTTTACAGTCCTTACGCACATCACTAAATATGCACCAATTTCGCAGGTAAAAGACTCTAAAATTATCTTCTTGCCAAAATATTCACCTGTGTGCAACTCTCATCTCGATTCGTTACTCCAATCACGAGTAATCAATGATTTTTCTGGGCATTTCTCCGCCCCTACTCCAAATCCATTCTCCGTCGGGGAATAACTATGTCATTATTCAGGCCTCACCCCTGCTCCAGACGACATAATGGGGTGACAGAGATGGACGTGGCTCCACTGGGACCAACCCACAATTCTGGGCCGATTAGTAAATGTCAGCTCTGCCCTCCTCTGTGCTTCAAGCCTCCAATAGCTTACACCAAATCGTCTTATAATGATATAATCTGCTCATAATTTCCTACATTATTTTACTAAATAATGCCATTTCATCAAAAATCACACCAGTGATTAAATATACATTTCTTTCGAGGGGTTTTTACCAAGAAACTCCCTGTACAGATCTCTGGTTCGCTTCCTGGTGGAACCTTTTTACTGAGATCACAGTCTCTGAGAACCATGTTCGATTCCAGTCAGCATAACCCCATCGGGTTCAATAGAGAGAACATTTATTAACAGTTGGCAGCCCTGCTGGTTCCTATGAATACGCATAATCATAACTTTTATGGTACACAAAGCACATACGAAATTTGGTTGAAATGCATTTGTTATTATAGAAGTTATATGCATTTGAAAACTTGACCTATCAGCAGGCGTAGAATCGTGTTGGCAAGCACTGAAGTATGTAAGTTACACCGAACTTAGATAGAATATTAGGTACTATAAGTGTGCAAAGTTTAGAGCTGTTGGCTTGCATACTTTCTGATATATTGACATTAGGGTTAATCAAATAGAGAGAACATTTATTAACAGTTGGCAGCCCTGCTGCTTCCTACGAATAAGCATAATCATAACTGTTATGGTACACAAAGAGCATACGAAATTTGGTTGAAATCCATTTGTAAGTATAGAAGTTATATGCATTTAAAAACTTGACCTATCAGCAGGCTTAGAATCGTGTTGGCAGCACTGATGTATATAAGTTACACCGAACTTGGGTAGAATATCAGGTACTATACGTGTGCAAAGTTTAGAGCTGTTGGCTTGCATACTTCCTGATATATTGACATTAGGGTTGAAACATAGTGAGAGCATTTATTAATAGTTGGCAGCCCTGGTGGCTGTTTAGAATATGCACAGTCATATGTGTTGTAGTACACATAGTACATACGAAGTTTGGTTGAAATCCAATCGATAATATAGAAGTTACATGCATTTAGAAATTGGACCTACCGGCAGGCTTAGAATCATATTGGCAACACTGGCATGTATGAACTTCAGAAAATTAATCTGGAATGTTATTATCTATACGTGTTCCAATTTAGGAATAGTTCGCCTGCATAACTTCTGAGATATCCGACATAGAGCTGAAATTTCAATTGCGATTTTTCAGCAGTTGGTAGCACTGACGTCAATTTCAAATATGGTCGTGAGATATTCAAATATAGATCTTTACTCTTACCAAATTTGGTGTTGATAGCTGCAGCCGTTTAGGAGTTCATAGGGGGGGGGGGGCACACACACGCAGCCAGCTAGACAGACAGACAGAAGGACAGACAGACAGACACACATTTTCCCGAATCGATCTCTTAAGCCTACTTTTTCCTCATTTTTGCAAAATGTGAAAAGTAGGCTAAAAATCAACGTTATTTAGTGGGCTTGAAAATTAATTAAAATGTAAATTTGATATTTACGGGATGTCATGGGGACGAAACAATATGGAGGGGGCCCGTAAGTCCTAGTCCTAGGGCCCATACTTGCTCTCCACGGCCCTGAGCACGACTATAGTACAGTGGAGTTTGAGTGTATTTTCACTTACTCACTCCAGGGAAATGCTGGGATGGTATATTAATATCAAGACTCGGTGCATCTATCCCTCTCAAAGACCCTAATAACTGCAAAACAGTAATAACTCCAATTGTCTCATATGGAATAGAATTAATATGGGATAAGCTTTCGAGTAGCGATTTCAAACGATTAGAAAGTGTTAAAGCACGATATCTGAAGAGTGCTTTGGGAGTTAGGATATATGCACCCTCAAGGATTGTATACGAATTAGCAAGGGAAACCTTCTTCTTAGAAGACCTGAGACTGCAATTCACGCCATCTACCGGCCCTTACCAAGCGCATCTCGAACTGCGGCGGAGGAAGAGAAATGACATCGACCCTGATTTTTATAGCACTAGCGCAATGATGGATCGACAATGGACTGAGGCAGGACTAGATCTAAGGCATGTGGTAACGAGACTTGCAACTCATGGTTTTCATCATAAGATCTGCTTAACTCAAGGTTTTCACCAGCCAGGTGATGATTGCGTATGTTCGTTGTGTAACAAGAGGTGTGACCGTTATCACTTAACTAAGTGTGCAAAAAGAACTAAATCCATCAGAGACTACAGTGAAAACTAAATAGCACTGTAAGATCAAATTGTATTTAGAATGATATTTTCGTGTATTATGTAGGTTAAGTAATGCTATTTCGAGCGTATCTTATTAAATTATTAATAACTGCAACTGCAAACAATGACTCAGGTTAACTCACAAATACCATACAAACTCTAAGCACACAGGGCTGAAGCTGAAATATATTCCAAGCCTCCAAGTTTTGCGCATAATGTCAATCAATATATTTCATAGCACACAAACACAAATGATAGCAAACGCACGCTAAGTATCAAGTAACTAGTTTGCCTTGTGGTTGTAATATGGGAAAATACTCAAATGGTATCAACTTGATTAGAATACTTCATTTTCAAGATTGTTGACAAAGGAAGCATTTCCAGATCAAAAGTCTATTATTGTTTTATTTTTAGCGACATTAAAAATAAACAAGTAGTTCCGTGAAGAACTATACAGCCTATTTTCATATATCCTACTTATGTTAATTGCCACTATCAACATACACAATTTCTGTTTGATTGCTGTAATAGATTCGTAGATATTAAGAACCGACTAAATATTTCGGATGGTCGCCATGTTGGATTTTATATATGTAGGTCCTAGAGTTATGTACAGTTACATGCAGATTATTGTGAACGTGTAGTATTCAAACTTCAATCATATAATTAGGACACAAGAAAAAACAAGGAGATTTTAAAATTTTTCACAGCTGCCATCTTGAGGTTATGGAAACAATTGAAATAAATTAGATGCCAGTGGATTAACATTCGTATAAGGATTTACTGTACCAAGTTTCACTGCACTCGGATGGTTAAATTGCGAGAAACGTCCATGTGAATATTTATAATTCGCGTCACCGCCATGTTGGATTTGTGATCACCAGGTTATTTAAAGTCCTATAGGTGAACTTAAGTTCATAGCTCCTATGAACATTAAAAAATGCAGTTTGATTGCTGAAATAGCTTCGTAGATATTCAGTATCGTCTAAATATTTCGGATGGTCGCCATGTTGGATTGTTAAATGTATAGGCCATAGAGTCATGTACCATTAAAGGAAAATTATTGCGTAGGTCCATTATTCAAACTTTCACTTCGATCGCATGACTACATCACAAGAAATAAAAACTTAATTTTAAATTCGCACTGCCGCCATCTTGAGGTTATGTAAACAATTGAACTAAATTAGATACCAGTGCATTACAATGTGTATAAATATTTCCAGTACCAGGTTTCAGTGCGCTTGGAACATTAAATCGCGAGAAAGGTCTATTTAAAATTTTCAAATTCGCTTGGCCGCCATGTTCGTTTTGTAGTTAACTGGTTTTTGAAAGTCTTATAGAAGGACTTTCAATAGTGTCCTTTATCTCCGTACAAAATTTTAGGGAGATGCCGCTAATAGTTTCAGAGATATAGAATGCCGGTGAAATATTTCGCACATCCGCCATCTTGTGATTATATAAACAATTGAACGAAGTTAGATGTCGGTGCATTACAATGTATATAAACATATACTGTACCAAGTTTCATTGCGTTTGGTTGGTCAAATCACAAGAAACGTCTATTTAAAAGTCGCAAATTCGCTTGGCCTCCATGTTGGTTTTGTAGTTACCAGGTTTTCAAAAGTCACATAAGTGAACTTATAGTAGCTCCCCCTATCACCATAGAAAATGTCAGGGTAATATCGGTAATAGTTTCGGAGATATTGAATGCTGGTGAAATATTTCGCACAGCCGCCATGTTGGATTGGTGAGTCGTAACAAAATTTGAAGGGCACGGTCGAGGTCGCCGGGAATAGTGCTATGAACTTTCCGAGTTTCATTGAAATCGCTCCTGCCGTTTAGATTTTATTAGGGGGGGGACACACACACGAATCACACACACACACACACACACACACACACACACACGCACACACACACACACGCACACACACACGGACTCACATTGATCTCATAAGCCTATTTTTTCAAAATTGAAAATAGGCTAAAAATAAATCTCTGATGACAAAACAATATTATGTGAGTATATATTAAATGTGCCGTAAATTGCTGTAATAATGGTATGATATTATGGTGAAAGGCTGAAGAAGGCATAATGTGCCGAAATATGTACCGATAGTGGCATAGACTAGTGATAGTTTGTGTTTTACTCTCACCAACATTAAAATATTCTTACCGCAAATTATTAAAGTCAAAGATTTTAAACTAAATACACTTAAAGTCACTGAATGAAAGTTACGATGTTAAAGTAGGCCCAGGAGGAATGTGGTTATGGGTTACACAGGTGATGCAAATCTTTTCTTTGATGTCTGTAGTTCTTATGTGGTATTTTCACTCCCGAGCTTTTTATCTTTGCGTTTCCTATATAATTCTTATAAACATATGACTGCTCTTTTATCTTTTTAGGGAGGACATCATCAAATTTCGGAAGAATGTAGGGAAAATTGCGTTTAGCTATAGTTAGATTTGGTTTGTTAATGACAGATAAAGTTTCAGTGTTACCTCTAATTTCATATGTGTGACTCATATTTTTTATCTTATTCTTATAGATATACTGTATTTATACACTTCGGTTGTCCTATATTCATGACGTTTGCTTCAGTATACATTTTTTTAAGTAGAATATAACCTTTCCTTTCTATACATGACACACAACATCGAGTTCTGCTTTACTTGAAATTTCTTATAGTAGTTGAGTAAGTCATTCAAGCCTCCGTGGCTTAGGCGGCAGCACGCTGGCCTCTCACCGCTGGGTCCGTGGTTCAAATCCCGGTCACTCCATTTGAGATCTGCGCTGGACAAAACGGAGGCAGACAGATTGTTCTCCGGGTACTCCGGTTTTCCCTGTCAAAATTTCATTCCAGCAACACTCTCCACTATCATTTCATTTCATCTGTCATTCATTTAATAATTGCCCCAGAGGAATGCGTCAGGCCTCGACAGCTGGCACAGTTCATAACTTTGCCGCTAGATGGGGGCTTCATTCATTCCATTCCTGACCCGGTGGATTTTTTTTCAGTTGAGTAAGTCATTCTCCATGTGATTATTCGATCCGTGAGAGTAGACTGACTAACTGAAAACTGGAAATCTCTTAGTAGTTTAATGCTGGTAATATGTTTCGGACCATGCCACAACTAAATTTTCTGCGATATAATTAACGTGTCTTCTGCATTTTCTATCCTCATCAAAATAAATTCCTAGGTATTTTATGCTTTGTACACGGTTGATTTTTATGCATCTGCAACTTTCATTACAGTTTTATCGATACACTTAAGGCGCAATTGAAATAAACACTTCAATTTATTAATATGCTCCTACTGAATCAGGTGTTATAAAATTTATCAAGATGATTAGTGAAACTCCCTTTATAAGATAAATAGTTAAGTTACTGAAGAAACAATATCCTTCACTCTTACCAACATTAAGATATTCTTACAACGAATTATTCAAGTCAAAGATTTGAAACTAAATAGACTTAAAGGTCACTGAAGCAGATTTAATAATTTTATAATGTGAAATTTAACAAATTTCATTTCATTTTGTAGATGAAGGCTTTCACGGCCCAGATTACTATTAATATCATCCATATTTTTGGGACTATGCCGTGTGAAATAAAAAATAAATTAAAATGCCAATTCGTTTCGTGAGGGACCTTGCCTCCTTTTTCAACATAAGAAAAGACAATGTGGCAAAAGAATGTGTGTCCATGAGCTTACAAGAAACTAGAGAAATTCCTCTGTTCGTCACCAGATAGCGGTCAGAAGCTACTGTATGGACCTTGGTAGAACAACGCGCCATATTACGATAGAACGGCGGAAAGAGTAGCAAGGAAAGAGAAGGAAAAGGGGCGGGGGAAAACATGTGACTCCTCGAAGAATGAGGATATCCAAATAAGGGGCAGGAGGGGGGGATCAGAGGGGGAACGAAATGGGAAGTGTATCTGTACGGTACCCAAAGACATACAGGCCTCGGCGAGAAAACAGATGGAAACTCCTCCAGTGACGAACAAAGGAGATCAATTCATGGCCCTGGAGCCATAGAGGAAACCAAACAAATTTACATATGTTATTGTATGCGTTGATTTTCATTAGTATTGTTCGTGGAAAACAATGCAAGACGTTCTTATTTAGTTAAGAATATTGCTAAGATTGGCAGTCTGAACAATACACACAGAGAGACAGACAGAAGGGTAGACATGCAAGGAGTTGATAATAGAGATATAAGACCAGAAAAATAGATGGGCCAGCAGACAGACAGATGGAAAGACAAATAAGCTGGCAAAGGGACATAACCGCCAAACGCGCTAACTCAGGCGTTGTTAGCATCGGGGAAGCATGGGGTCTGAATCCTACCTCGGCCGTCCTGAAAATGGTTTTCGTGGTTTCTCATTTTCACCTCCAGGCCAATACCGGGACGATTCCTTTCAACAGGTCCGCCACCATTTTACTTCCAATATCTCTTCCCTGACCCACTATCAACATACAAAATTTCAGTTTGATGGCGGTGATAGATGTGTAGATATTGAGAACCGACTAAATAATGCGGATGGTCGCCATATTGGATTTATATATACTGTATGTAGGCCATAGAATTATGTACTATTAGATGAAGATTATTGCGTATGTATATTATTCAAACTTCAATCACATAATTAGGACACAAGAAATAAACAAGTAGTTCCGTGAAGAACTAAAGCCTATTTTCAGATATCCTACTTATGTTAATTGCCTCTATCAACAAACAAAATTACAGTTTGATAGCTGTACTAAATTCGTAGATATTGAGAACCGGCTAAATATTTCGGATGGTCGACATGTTGGATTTTTATAAATGTAGGTCTTAGAGTGATATACTATTTCATGAGAAATATTGTGTAGGAGAACTATTCAAACCTCAATCGCATGATTAGGACACAAGAAATAAAATCGAGGTATTAAAATTTCTCACAGCTGCCATCTTGTGTTTATAAAAACAATTGAAATAAATTAGATGCCAGTGGATTAAAACTTGTATAAGCAATTACCGTACCAAGTTCCACTGCATTCGGATGGTTAAATCGCGAGAAACGTCCATTTAAATATTTATATTTCGCGTCGCCGCCATGTTGGATTTTTGCTCACCAGGTTATTGAAAGTCCCATTGGTGAACTTATGTTGATAGCCTCTATGAACATAAAAAAATCACTTTGTTTGCTGTAATAGATTCGTAGATATTGAGATAAGTATAAATACTTCGGATGGTCGCCATGTCGGATTATTATATGTATAGGCCATATAGTTATGTACCATTAAATGAAGATTGTTGCGTGGGTTTATTATTCAACTTTCACTTCGATCGCATGATTATGACACAAGAAATAAATACTTAATTTTAAAATTTAGCACAGCCGCCATCATGAGGTTAAGGAAACAATTGAACTAAATTAGAAGCCAGTGCATTGAAATGTGTATAAACATTTACTGTACCATATTTTACTGCGCTCAGATGGTTAAATCGCGAGAAACGTCTATTAAAATGTTTCAACTTCGCTTGGCCACCATGTTCGTTTTGTACTTTACAGGTTTTTGAAAGTTACATAGATAAAATTTTAGTGGTACCCTTTATCACCGTGCAAATTTTCAGGAAGATATCAGGATTAGGTTCGGAGATATAGAATGTCAGTGAAATGTTTCGCACAGCCGCCACTTGTGGTTATGTACACAATTGAACTAAATTAGATGCCAGTGCATTAGAATATGTATATACATTTGATGTACCAAGTTTCATTGCGTTTGGATGGTTAAATCGTGGGCACGGTCGGGGTCGGCCGAAATATTCTATGACCTTACCGAGTTTCATTAAAATCGCTCTAGCCGCTTGGAGGAAAAAAAAAAACACACACACACGCACACGCACACGCACACGCACACACACACACACACACACACACACACACAACTGAAATAAATTAGACGTCATTAGATTAAAATGTGTATAAGCATTTACCGTACCTTTTTCACTGTGCCCGTATGCTTAAATCACAAGAAACGTCCATATAGATATTTAAATTTCGCGTCGCCCTCCATGTAGGATTTGTGCTCATCAGGTTAATGAAAGTCCCATATGTGAACTAATGTTAATAGCCTTTATCAACATACAAAATTTTAGTTTAATTGCTGTCATAGATTAGCAGATATTGAGAACCGTCTAAATATTTCGAATGGTCGCCATGTTGGATTTTTATATATGTAGGCCATAGAGTTATATACTTTTAGATGACGATTATTGCGTAAGTTCATTATTCAATCGTTGACTTCGATCGCATGATTAGGACACAAGAAATAAGAACTTAATTTTAAAATTTCGCACAGCCACCATCTTTAGGTTATGTGGACAATTCAACTACATTGAATGGATGTGCATTACAATGTGTGTAAACAGTTGGTGTACCATGTTTCACTGCGCTTGGATGGTTAAATCGCGAGAAATGTCTATTTAAATGTTTCAACTTCGCTTGGTCGCCATGTTCGTTTTGTACTTACCAGATTTCAGAAAATCACATAGGGGAACTTCTAGTAGTGCCCTTTATTACCGTAGAAAATTTCATGGTGATATCAGTAGTAGTTTCGGCGATATAGAATGCCGGTGAAATGTTTCGCACAGCCGCCATGTTGGATTGGTGAGACGCATTAAAATTTGAACGGAACGATCGAGGTCGGACGATACAGTACTATGTCTTTACAGAGTTTCATTGAAATCGCTCTAGGCGTCTAGGTTTTATTATTTGGGACACACACACAGACAGACATACGCACACACACGCGCGGACAAAAGGTGATATCATAAGCCTACTTCTTCATAAATGAAAATAAGCTAATAAATGGCCATTGGCTGCATTAATAAAACAATTATTAAAGGGATGCATATGAACAGGCAGAAGAACAGTAAAACGGACAGAATAATATAAGAGAACACAGACGAAACAAAATAAATTGTTGGAAAGGGAAAATTGTCAAACGGATAGACGCACAGACAGACAGTCAAAATTGATATGCAGACTTTCAGACCTAGAATTACAGATTCGAATAGTGTCGAGTTAAAATCTTTTCTAATAGAATAATAAACTAATCGCCAAAAATTACATACAGTAAACCCATATAGAATTCAAATATGAATGTCTACTCTTCAGAAACTTGTAACACACTCAATTCACTTCTAAAACTTGAATATGTAGATTAGGGAGACGAAACTGGTTTATTATTTTATACATGGTGTAGCCTGAAAAATATGAAATACTTTTCATGGTACTGATAACACACGTATCTTGTATCTAAAAACACTACGCTATTTGTGTTTCTGCCTAAGCTTTGTAGTGGGGGAGCACCTGCTATCTTAATGGGACTAGAATGGTTTTAAAAGGAACAACTTGGCCTTGCATATGCCGCCAAGTTACGAGCGTGTTATCAGCGATAAGCGCGAGTGGCCTCCAGAAACTTTATTAAGAGAATTAAAATGCGTGGTCTGGAGTTAAGATAACTGTATAAGAGATACCTAACAGAGAGAAAACTGGGGGAATATAAAGCGCATAGGATTAAATCCAGACTGGGGATAGCTTTAAGGTACGCATGTACTTTTGAAATGACGTATTTGGATGGGTGATGATGATGATGATGATGATAATTGTTGTTTTAAGGGGCCTAACATCTAGGTTATCGGCCCCTAATGGTCTGGGTGATAGCGAAAATGACAATGAAATGGAACCCATAACGAAAATTAAGCTGGACTGAAAATACGTACAAAATGGAACTCAGATTGAAATGACTCACAGAATGTAGAGTGGAAATACTTAAAAAAGGTAATTTAGAACGAAAATACTCACAAAAGGAATTTAGATTTATAAATACTCACAACATGTAGGTTAAGTTCAAAGTACTTACAAAATGCAATGTAGAATTGAAATACTCACTCACAATATGCATTTTAAATTCAAAATACTCTTATAAAATGCAATTGAAATTGAAAATACGTATAAAATGCAATTGAGGTTCAAAATACAAAATGCAAGTTAGATTGAAAAAGGCCGGTTCAGATTCAAAATACTCACTAAGTGCAATTTGAATTCAAAATACTTACAAAATGCAATTGAAATTGAAAATACCTACACAATGTGGTTGAGATTCAAAATACTCACAAAATGTAATTTAGGGACACGAGGAGCCAATTCATAAAAACAGGGCGGGAATCATAAAGACAAAAGGAACTATAATGAAAATAAAAAGAAGGCTGATCCCTACATTAATGAGGGATCAGGAAAGATGAGAGAAGGGCCAATTAAGGCGGGAAAGGAAGAGACTCCCTAGGCCTCGGATACCCTAATACCATCGGGGTCGGAGGAGAACAAGAGTTGACCAAGAGATGTCGACAGGACAGAAGACGGAGAGGATCCCGGCACAAGTAAGTGGAAGCAATGTCGGACTCAGCTGGGATCCCGCGGTCGCCAACCCACGTTCCACTAGATGTGAGACCCTGTGGGCGTATTTCGATGGCATTGTAACTTTCTTTTTGTTTCCAGCTGAAAGATTAATTCTTAAGGAAATGTATGGTTCTTACATGTTCCAAGCATACATATGCTCATAGAATTGATATAAATGGACAAGGGTGCTCCTGTCTAATCATAGAAAACTTTAAACTTAATTTACTTAATAACTAAGAATTCGAAATTTAATGTTTTTCAGTCGCTCAACATGATTGTGCCCAATTGTTATGGGTCATTCTATAATACTGAAAAAAAAACAAGCCTTACAGTAGTCGCATATGATGTGTAACATCTGACATAGAATATACCTCAGGTGAAATTGTTGATACACCGGTACTTTATAGTATTATTGGCACAAATATTAATCAATTGTAAAAGGGAGTGTTTTACAGATATTGTAGTCTATAATACGAAACTCATTTTATTAGATGATTTGTAGCTTCCACCAGCACTAGCCTAAATAAAGAATGCGATATGGATCAACTAGATTAGTTGACGCGACACCGCTCATAACCTTAAATTCCTTATAAACAGGTCCTCTTCATTCACAGACCAACACGTAATTTCATATGGATTCATTTAAAATGAGTCATATTGATATGATAAATATCGTTTAAAATGATAATCTGGTAGCAAAAATATCTACCCCGTCCGGGATTCGAACCCGAGATCTCTAGATTCACAGTCATACGCGCTAACACCACAGCTATTTCGACTACGAAAATGTTGTGCACAACATAGTGACTTATTTCCACGTTCCAATAATACTGCATTACGGAATTAAGTTTCATTTATATTTTGCTTGTTTCGATGATGTTCCTGCGTGAAATTGAGTTTAAAATGCCTTAAGAATTGCCCTCCTGTGAGTAAGGAGAATGTATTGAGTAATAGTTCATGAAGGCTTGCTCAATTCTCGTATAACCACAACGATTATATTATATTGATGACTGCATTACCCTTATGTGGGATAATATTTGAATAGCCATTGTGCAGAAACATAATACCGGCAATGCCGACTACTTACAATGTTTGATATTAAGGCATTTTACCATTTAAATACTGATACGAAGACTTCGAACATGTACCATGTCATTTGTTTCAATCACTTGACACCAGAGTTCGCATGAGCTTTTTCCGTTCAGTATGTCATATAGGCTACATACCACATGGCCGAGAGTACGTCATGGTATCAATTTCAGACACCGCGCGCTCATTGTTTCTCGTACCACTGCCAGCTGGGTCTCACCACTGCTCGCTGGATCGATCGATCGAGCGGGCAGTGCATACTTCCGTTTTCCACCACTGCCAGCTAGTACACTTCCGTTCGATCGATCGAGCCGGCAGTGCATACTTCCGTTTTCCACCACTGCCAGCTAGTACACTTCCGTTCGATTGATCGAGCAGGCAGTGCATACTTCCGTTTTCCACCACTGCCAGCCCATTCGATCGATCGAGCGGGCAGTGCATACTTCCGTTCGATCCACCACTGCCAGCTCGATCGTTCTGATCCACTTCCGTCCCCAATTTTCAAAATCACTCCCACAAAACTATCCAGCAACCGAGCGGAAAGATGTTACACATCAGAAAACCATGAGTTTAATAAATATACTTGGATGGCCAGTTTCGATCATCAAGCGATCATCATCACATCCACTACACAATAAACCTTTAGAAGTAATCTCAAAATTTAAATAACTCGGAGTTACTTTACAAACAACATTACCATCCTTCAACGTCCATGTTACAGAGAGAGCCACTGCTGCAATAAAAGCCATGTATCATATCCAACAACTACAGCGAATCTCAATAGTCACTGCATTAACACTGTTCAAGACTGCTATAGCACCAATAGCAACCTATGGGATTAACATCATCTGGGACAAACTAACAATCACAAATCTATCAACAATTGAGAAGGTCAAAGCACGTTACCTAAAACGGATTCTAGGAGTAGGGAAGTCAGCACCATCGAGGCTAACATATGTGTTAACAAATGAAACCTTCTTCGTTGAGGACATAAGAGCACAATTCTGGCTACCAACTAGGCCTACTAAGGCTTATGAAAATACACTACACCTGTTAAAAGAGAAAACTAATGCCATATGGCCCGAATTTTACTCTACAGTCGCCATGACAACATCGGAATGGAAGCAGCCAAATTATGAACTTAGACACATACTGACAAGATTTGCAACGCACGGCTTTCACCACAAGCTATGTCGGAACCTAAGATTTCATCAACCGGAAGAATCCTGCGTGTGAAAATTGCTCAATAAACATTGTGAGCGATATCATGCACATAACTGCCCAAAACGGGACAATCTCAATAATAGGACTAGGTCAAGAATAATTTATGTACCATTATGCACATTGTGCTCTTTTGTTAAATAAATTACACCGTTGAGAACATGCTGTGACGAAGTTAACTACTCTCATCCGGGCCGCGTATGACTCAACCAGATAAGTAGCCTGTACAATCCACTCTGACCTGACCATTTTAAAACAATCACATATTCACACTAAGCAAGCAAATTTGGAGGTCAACCCCACTTTCAGAATCTTAATGAAACTGCACATAGACTATAACTCAATGCTAAACGACCTACAAAAGAAGAAATAAATCATCTGGCCCGAGTTTTTTTCATGTTTTCTGAAGTCCCCCTTTGATCATTATTTTTGCACGCCACTGCACCTTTATTATTATTTAACATTTAAGGACGTATCGTTTAGGTATGGGAGGTCTCCAGCCTGCATTGTTATTGTAAATTACACTTTCTAAGAGTGAGCAGTATGCCACCAGAATTAAGATGAATTCACATCGTTGTAAATGAGTCAAGCCATGTGTTAACTTACTCATAATTCCAGATTACACGATAATCGCATCATTTCAATAATTTCCACCAGAGGTTTAGGTGTGAAAACTTGTATAAACTCATTTAAACGTGCCTTGTACGCAGTGCTTATTTTCTGTAAGCAGCAGTGATGATTTACACTTTCAATGACTTTCAACTGGAGAGAGATATATTTCTGTTAAGTTTCTTTGGTTTTCAGAAACCAAACACATCATTCTTATTGGGATTTATCTGTCGTAAACCACATTCTATTCTTTACTACATGTGCATTATAATACAGAGGTAATGCTAGGGTCACTCATGAACTTTTATTGTGAACCCAATGTGATTTGAAATCAGTGAAAGACATTTCTTTTGAGAAATCACTCACACGCAGTAACGTGTATTACAGAGCGCTTGGAGGCATATGACAGATGCTCACCAAGATCGCGACTGTGATATTACCCAAGGTTACCTACGATCTCAATTGCGAGACAGTTGACAAACGACATTTTTTTATTTCTCTAGACCAGTGGTTCCCAACCTTTGCCAGCTGACGCCCCCCTTTTCAGATACGGGAGTTCATCGCGCCCCCCCCCCCCCTCGCCCCCTCCCCCCCCCCCCTCCACGGGCCCCTCCACTCATCGCTTCTATAACCTCTTTGATTGACGCGGAGGATATAGACCTAACCTAAAAACACAATAACACTACATAATGGAATAGGCCTATCTATTACATACTAACTTCATTTTAGGACAATACAAAGACCACACGTTTACAACAAATCCTTAAATTAGTCAACAAATGTCAGTGAGAGGGTTGACACTGTTTTCTCTTGGTAAGATTCGGTATGTTTGGTTTGATATTTGACAGAGCACAGCGGAGATCACTTGCAACATCAGGCCGACAGCGCTGCTTTGTTTCTATGACACTCAGCGTTGAAAATCCTGACTCTAATAAATATGTCTTTGAAAATGGGACAATGACACGCAATGCAAATTTGGCCATTATAGGACACACTACAAGACAGTTTACCCAAAAGTCACCCAGTTCTATTATTTTAGAATCATCTTTTAGCTTTGATTCACACTTCAAATCTATGACTTCTTCTTGAAGCTGTGCTGGCGGTGCTTCAATGTCAATGGCAAACGAATTTCTTGTTAACATCCAGGACCATTCTTCCGGCGAGATATCAGGAAAGTAGAAGTTGAATTCTTGCGCCAGGGAATCATAATGTGACTGAATTGGCACATAACGATCACGTTCATTTTCCGGAAAAATTTCATTAAGGCGGTGAAAGGATGAGAAGTTGTTCAACTGAAGCCGGCGTTTCCATAACTGTATTTTTTCCAGGAATGCATAATATTGGAGTTTTTGGCCTTGGAGCTTTAAGTTCAAACTGTTCAAAGCTTCAAAGAAATCACAAAGATATGCCAACGAGACGCTAAAATTGGCTTGATTTTGCTCCTTACAACACAGCAAATTCCTTATTTCACCTCCAACCTCGTGGCTCCGCAGAGGTTTGTGCCGACAGTTGGCAATTACCAGTGCTTTTGAACGATTGACTTGGTGCGACAATCACTTGGCGAGATTCGAAAAATATTTATTTTACAAAATTTTACTTAATTCGGAAATCGGAATTGATAAAGCCCCACGCCTCCCTAGGGGGGCGCACCCCCCAGGTTGGGAACCCCTGCTCTAGACACAGCTAGGAATGTTCATTACGAGCTATGTTTGTGAATGTTCATGCTATTGACCTTGATCAAGTATCGATTATTTTAGAGAATGTCCCAGAACAGGGGTAGGCCTACTACTAAGTCATGCTTTATGTTTGAAATTTCCTCGCAGGTATTTGTGAGCGAGCCCAGTCTATTATTGTCATGATTCACACTGATATGAGTAACAATTTGATAGGTTTGATATTTAAGGCCATTGTTTATTCTCACTTGAAAGTGAATGTTTCTTTCCGTGTCTTTGATACACGAAGTTGGGTTGGCTACCATATTTATTCTAGTGTAGGCCGGCAAATCTATGGTACAGAACAAGTTTGTCCGAGGTGGAATGGTAACGGTCTCTTATGAGCACCGATGTGTTATTGTAAACGTGCTGAGCCACGTATATTTGGCTGAGGTGTACCACGAGATGGTAGCACACTCAAGCGATGCCTTGAATTTGGTCAACCATCATAACGAATGAACTCATAAATCTACGACATTAAACTTAGGACTAAATCACGAACATCAATTTATTTCCTAAACCGACGATGCTAATACTACCGTTAATTCGTAATCCCTGTTAAATCTTGATCATGTTTCTTTTAGTCGAGCGGACCAATGCATTGAGCTCAAGTTATTCCTACTGGAAAGCCTAGTAGCTGACACAGATAGACTTTTCGACAGAGATCGTAAGCGAACCGAAAGTTCAGAACTTATGGGCCGCGACTCGATCAGGAGAATGCTGTTTTGAGCAGTTTGGATTCTCATATTTAAATACACTGATAGATGACGGTGGATAACAAACAGTTATTCATCTGACTGTAGGCAGGAATAACAAGATGCTTATTTGTGTGTTTGATTTATTGATTTATTAACATGTTATCCCAATGCTTACCCTACCGTTTCTTGTATTGTAACATCTTTGTTGTTGTGCATAATTGTAACATTGTACTGTAATGATGACTGACAATCATTAGATTTTTCATTAGTTTGTTTATCACGGACGTCTAACGCCGTTGATCAGTTAAAGCAGGTTTAGTTCGAAATCATTAAATCGTAAATGTAAATATGGGATGGTACCAGTCATTTAACTTTTCTGTCATGTTTGACATGCTTCGCTAACATGATGTCTTCTTAGAAGCATCATCTACCTTTGTGTAACCATTTTGTTGCGCTACCATTTCCCCAGCTTTGATTTTCAGTGTGTTGTATTTAGGACCTGTCGAGAGGGTTCTACATTAAATCTAGGAGTTGTTTGTTTTCTTTTTGTTTGTTAGCTACGGATTAGCCGTCTTTCCAAACCCTCCGACTGCAGGACAGGGGTTTGGCATTGAAAATAAACAAACCATGAGCATGTCTTAAGTCTGGATGTAATCATTTAGTAGTTTGACAGCACAGACATAGAAAAATTGCTGAGTTTTAATTCACTGGCCGTGAAAGCCAATATACCATCATTCATCATATCTAACTTAATAGTCACAATATCAAAACCGTTTTAAACGGTCAATTCTCCTCTATTTACTATCTAAAACTTCCGTCTGAAAGAATTGTCGATATGACCTACCGTTACGCCAAGGGGTGAGCAAAATTATTTCGGAATTATAAGAAAGATGCCAAGTTGATGAGGGAAGAGCCATCAGAAGTTGCCATTACAACGCCTCTGCACGAAATCACATTCAGTTTTCTATCTGTCTCTGTGGGAAGCGGCTTCGGTGGTGTAGCTGGTAGCATGCTGAACTTCTATGCCCAATATCACGGGTTCAAACACGTCCGATGTCGTTGGATTTAAGAGCGTTAAAAATCCCTCAGTATGCCTTCCTTCGGAGGGTAAGTAAAGCGGCGGGCCCATGTCATAGATTTATGGCATGTAAAAGAATTTTCCAATAACTACAACTAGTTAGTTATTGTTGTTTTAAGGGGCGGAACTACGAGGTCATCTGCCCCTACTAACTACAACTGTTTGAAGATAAATATGTAGGTTAGATTTGATTAATGCTCTAAGTTCCAACGTTCGTTGATAAGTGCTGGTGGCGGTGGCATCTAGAAGCCAAGGTCACAGCTAGGTGTCGTTGACGGTAGCATTTGGTAGCAAAAGTAGGAACTACTACTTGAAATTGACCGTCTGCAGTCCTTACTTGAATTACAGACTAATACAGTCATCACAATCAACACTGGTTATTGGACAGATTCTACGCACACCCAAAGTACACGGTGTTACTTAACCGCGTTGTCGCAGCCCCTGAACTGAGGAACCAACCAACATCTCTGCGGGAGATAAAATTTTGCTTGTAGAAGTAACAGACCGTTAGATAGTTACACATCAATGTCGAAACCTTGCATAAGGACAGTGTGACCACAAGTATAACAAGTACTCCGTGAAGAATTATACAGCCTATTGTCATATATCCTACTTATGTTAATGACCTCCAGCAACATACAAAATTTCAGTTTGAGAGAACCGTCTAAATATTTCAGATCTTGGCTTGTTGGATTTCTATACCATCCGAAATATTTAGACGGTTCTCAATATCTATTAATGATGACAGCAATCAATCTGAAATTGTGTGTGTTGATAGAAGCTATGATTGTAATTTCACCTATGGGACTTTCAATAACCTGGTGAGCAAAACTCCAACATGGCGGTGACGCGAAATATAAATATGCTAATGGAAGTTACTCGCGATTTAACCATCCGAGCGCAGAGAAAATTGGTACGATAAATGGTAATACAAATTGTAATCCACTGGCATCTAATTTATTTCAATTGTTTTCATAACTACATGATGGCAGCTGTGCGAAATTTTAAAATCTCGATTTGATTTCTTGTGACCTAATCATGTGATTGAAGTTTGAATACTATACCTACACAAAAATCTTCATGTAAAAGTACATAACTCTAAGACCCACATACTGTATATAAAAATTGAACATGGCGACCATCCTAAATATTTAAACTGTTATCGATATCTACGAATCTATGGCAGCAATCAAACTAAAATTTTGCATGTTGATAGAGGCAATTAACAAAAGCAGGATATATGAAAATATGCCTGATAGTTTTTCACGGAACTACTTGTTACATACGTGATTCATAAAACGTTAAGATAAAACAAACATTACTTATAACGAGATTCAACTACGAATCGTAAATAATACACCAAAGACTACAGTACTGTAGTACCGATAGTGTAATTAATGTTATAGTATATTTTTAACCGCTACACAGTGATCAGGATCTGATTATGGCCACTTGATGGTCGGAACGCATAATCCTAAATTGCCCCATTTAATTGTGATTGATTATTTATTAATACATGTAATTTTTTCCAGGAGTGTGTTGATAATATGAGTCGTGCAGTTGCAAAACTCGTTTAATCCACTTGTGAATAAGAATCATTTTCAAGAGAAACGTTTCTCTGGGCTTTGCCTCGCGTATATTTTGTGTTTGTTGTTTTCTACTTTTTTCTTTTTGCTTTGTGTTTTTGGTTTTGTGTGTGCTTTGTGCTTTTGTTTTTGAATTTTACCTTTTGATTTTCTTTTTGGTTTTGGTTTTGTGTTTGTTTTCTGCTTTTGCTTTTTTGAATTTTGCTTTTTGCTTCGTGCTTTTTATTTTTTGTTTTATGTTTGTTTTTTGGAAAATAAAAAAACATAACAAAATAAAACTAAATAAAAATCAAAATAAAACAAAACAAAATAAAATAAAACAAAATAAACACAGGAAAATAAAAACAAAATAAAACGAAATAAAATAAAACAAAACAAAATCAAAATAAAACAAAACAAAACAAAATAAAATAAAATAAAGTCAAGTAAAATAAACTAATTAAATAAATAATTTTACGACCTGATCCTTATTCACAAGTGGATTAAACGAGTTTTGCAACTGGACGACTCATATTTACTCTTATTCCCCGCCTATTCATTGGGCACAATCGTCTTGTCCGATTGATGAGCTACAAATGACAATTTTGTATAGGCTTCACTGAAAAAAAACTTGGCTTCAAATCTCTACATTAGTTGCTTCATGTAAGTACTAGGGATATCTTAGCTATCAGCTCAGTGCAGTTAGGAGTATTGTATTTGCTCTTCAATATTGCGACTGAGGATATTCCCAGGGTTGTTGCTTCAGGAAATGTGAAAATATATGCATACGCAGACGACATGGTACTGGTGTCTCGTGATATAAAAGAACATCAAGAAGCATTCAATAAACTAACATCTTGGGCCAAACACAATGGATTTCAATTAAATGAGAAGAAAGCAGTGACAATGACTTTCAGGAAAGGTGGTAGGCAAGCAGCCAGTGATATAATATACTACAGACGAGAACCACTGACAGTTGTTTCACAATTTAAGTATCTTGGATTAACAGTACAGACAAACGGAAACACGTTCAGCTTCCACATCAAAGAAAAATTGGCAATTGCAATATCTGCCATGAACAGCATTCGGAATATACAGAAAATTTCATTAGAAACTGCGTTGAAATTATTTAAGCGAAAGATCTCACCGATATTAACTTACGGCCTGACATTAATCTGGGACCAACTGCAAAAGAGGGACATCAAAGAAATTGAAAAGGTAAAGGCTAGATTTCTAAAAAAAAGCATTAGGAGTCTCTAAATTTACCCTATCGCGATTGGTTTACCTGCTGGCCAGAGAACCATTCTACATTGAAGATCTCAGGTTTGAATTATCATTGCCCACAAGAGGAGCATACCAAAGCCTATTACAAGAACTTCGGGACAAAAGGGAAGATATATGTCTAGATTTCTTCTCCACAGACGCGATGATATACAGGGAATGGATAACGGCTAACTATGAACTGAGGCACACCATGACTCGCTTTGCGGTCCATGGTTTTCACTACAAAATCTGTAAAAGAGATGCCTACCATGAACCAAGTGACCTGTGCCAGTGTAAACTCTGTGTGACCAATGTGATAGATATCATGTGATTAAATGCAAAAGCAGGAAAATCTCGTTGACAAAATTTTGTAATAGTTAAGTGCTATATGAATTATAGAACTATACATTGACCACTATATCTATAACTATATTATTATTGTATGGCCATTGACTGCATTAAATATTTAATTAATTATTTGTTTGAGAACTTGAATTTCTGTGGTGACTCTCGTGGTGATAACAGAATGTAGGCGAAGACTTGTACGCAAATTTAGACACTCCATACTTTTTGAGAGCAGTGTACTACGAATTATGTGACACGAGCCGTCTGGGTTCACATGGGAGAGGTCAGATATTTATTCTAAAACACAACATTAACTTTTGAACTTGTACATTTTAACTTTTTCAGAGTATGGAGTTGTGGCAGTTTAATGGACACATAGTACATTACTTTGTGTTAACGCGCTGGAAAATTATTATATCACGTATTCAAACCATAAATCAAACTCCAATCATGTGAGCGGTATATTCAATTTTAATTTAGTTACACTATAGCTGACAGCCACCCGTGAATTCATTTCGCTGATCACTGCAGATTTCAACCAGCATTATTCTAGTTCTTATGTAGGCATGACAAATTGTACTAAATTCACAATGGAATACATGGTGCGGAAGAGTTTTGTTTCGCAAATCAAATGAGTACTTCATGTTGAGTGATTCGATTTTACTGTCGATCATGACAAGTGATCAGGTATTTGATTACTGTTTAGTGAGACGATTTTACTGTCGATCATGACAAATGATCAGGTATTTGTTTACTGTTGACTGGGACGATTTTACTATAGATCATGACAAGTGATCAGGTATTTGATTACTGTTCAGTGATACGATTTTACTATCGATCTTGACAAGTGATCAGGTATTTGATTACTGTTGTGTGATACGATTTTACTATCGACCATGGCAAGTGAACAGGTGTTTAATTACTGTTGACTGGGACGATTTTACTATCGACCATGACAAGTGGACAGGTATTCGATTACTGTTCAGAGATACGATTTTACTATCGATCATGACAAGTGATCAGGTATTTGATTACTGTTTAGTGCCCTGGGACTATATTACCATCGATCATGACAAGCGGTTAGGTATTTGATTACTGTTTAGTGCCCAGGGACTATATTACCATCGATCATGACAAGCGGTTAGGTATTTGATTACTGTTTAGCAACCAGGGACTATTTTACTATTGATCCTGACAAGCAGAGCGTCCTGTGGTGCGGTCAGCAATGAGTCCCGCGGGACATGTAACGAGGGAGTGTGTGCTCACCCACCCGGAAATGCTGCGTCAGGCTGTGACCGCATGCACTGTGCTGACTGGTCAGATACTGCACGAATATACTGTCGCGGGGAGCCCAGAATAAAGCTAATTCCTTTCTAGTATGTCATACCACTGTAAGACTCCCGCAAGTTCATAAGCGGTTCCTAATCTATTAACTTCAGGGTTCGTTCATGTTGTCGATTCTTTTATTCGCATTGCACATCGTGGTTACGTAGCCCCGTGTGCTTGGGTGAGTGTTTGTAATTGTGGCTAGGATTTTGGTATGAGGTAGCCATGGCCTTAATATAGGAATCATCCCGGCATTGCCAGGAGTAAATGTGGGCCATAAATTTCCTAGGCGGCTTCGGTAGCATGCTGAGCTTCTATGCCCAAGATCTCGGGTTCAAACCCGGCCGAAGTCGTCGGAATTTTTAAGGGAGTTCAAATCCCTCAGTATGATTTCCTTCGGAGGGGAAGTAAAGCCAGCGGACCCATGTCATAGATTTATGGCTTGTAAAAGAACCTTCCACTAACTACTTGTGTGAAGCTAAATTAATTGTAGGTTAGACTTGATTAACGCTCTATTAGTTCCAACGTTCGGCACCAGGTGCTGGTTGCGGTGGCATCTAGTAGCCAACTTCACAGCTAGGTGTTCAGATACAACAAAAAGTAGTTCCGTAACGAACTAAAGAGCCTACTTTAAAAAAAAATAAGATTCATGCCAATTATTTCGTCCAGAATAATGACAAAATTAAGTTGGCAATACTGACATTTCTAATTTGTTGGAAGTATACCTGAAATAGTGTAACCTAATAGAGCACTAAAGTTGGCAGCCCTTGTGACTCTGAATATATCCTTAGATCCATCTATTAATGTACAGAATGCACATACAATATTTATTTGAAATCCAATGGATAATTTGGACGTTACATGCAGTTAGACATTGGATCTATCAGCGTGCGTAAAACCATGTTGGCAAAAATGTCATGTATGTTCTGCTCAGAGTCATTCTACAATCATCATCATCATCATCTTCCTAGCGTTTGTCCCGCTTTGGAGCAGGGTTCGCTACTTTACATGCCAATCTCCATTTCTGTCGGTCAAGGGCAGCATGCCGACACAGATTAACTTGTCGCATGTCTTCTCTAAGGCGATCAAGCCACCTCTTCTTAGGTCGCCCACGAGGACGTTTGCCATCCGGGTTGAGGCACAAGGCAGTTTTACCCACTGATTGTTCGTGACTGCGTATGATGTGGCCGTACCAGCGTAGACGAGCCTCCCGCATTTTATCCTGTATGGGCGCAACTCCCATCCTCCCTCGGACATCGCAATTCTTGATATGGTCAAGTCGCGTCACACCAAGCACCGAACGAAGCATGCGCATCTCCATAACATGCAGGGCTTGCTCGTGTTTAACAGAGGCCGGCCAGCATTCAGAACCGTAGAGGGCGACTGGGCGCACGACGGTCTTGAAAATCTTGGCCTTAAGATAGGTGGGTATCTTGCGATCAAAGAGGACTCCAGTTACCTCCCTCCATTTGAAGCAACTGGCACTCACAAGGGCTCGGGCATCAGGGAGGGTGTCACCATCTGAACGAGTCAAGGAGCCAAGATACCTGAATTGGTCGACTCTTTGAAGATCTTGACTACCTACAAGGATGGTGCCAGGCGTCGGTGACCCACACTCCATATACACGGTTTTCTGGACATTCAGCTTCAGTCCATTTTCAGCCAGCCTCGTATTCCACTCCTGCAGTTTCTCTGCAAGAACGTTGCGTTCCTCTGCAGCCAATAAGACATAATCAGCATACAGAAGCGTCCATGGATGTTGCGATGGATATCTGATGTTATTGAATCCATGCATAGAATAAACAGAAGTGGTGACAGGGCTTATCCTTGATGGACACCGACTTGAATGGGGAAAGGAGATGTGATTCCCACGGGACATCGCACAACACTACTGCACTTACGATACAGAAGTTGTGTCCAGCGGACGTATTCTTCAGGAACACAATGTGAACGGAGTGCATGCCAAATCAGTTCATGTGGAATCCGATCAAATGCCTTCTCGAGATCTAAAAAGGCGATATGAATAGATCTGTTCTTCTCACGGTATCTCTCAGTGAGGAGCCGTGCTGCGTGAATAGCATCCGTTGTTCCACATCCTTCCACGAAGCCACACTGGTTGCTAGTGATCTGGACAATGTCACGCAGTCGACTGTCAAGGATTCGCTTAAGATCTTCATCGTGTGGCAGAGGAGGCGGATAAGGCTATAGGTGCCACATTCACTGACATCGCCCTTGCCTTTCCAAATAGGCACCGTGGTACTCGTGGTCCAAATTTGAGGCACTACACCTTCTTCCAAAATCTACAATATTATGATCTATTTATTATTGTGCCAATTTTGGATAAAGTCCATTTGTTAGTATAGACGTTACAAGTATTTAACAAGTAGTTCCGTGAAGAACTATACAGCCTATTTTCATATATCCTACTTATGCTAATTGCCACTATCAACATACACAATTTCAGTTTGATTGCTGTAATAGATTCGTAGATATTGAGAACCGACTAAATATTTCGGATGGTCGCCATGTTGGATTTTATATATGAATGTCCTAGAGTTATGTACTGTTACATGCAGATTATTGTGAACGTGTAGTATTCAAACTTCAATAGCATAATTAGGACACAAGAAGTAACAAGGAGATTTTAAAATGTTTCACAGCTGCCATCTTGAGGTTATGGAAACAATTGAAATAAATTAGATGCCAGTGGATTAACATTCGTATAAGGATTTACTGTACCAAGTTTCACTGCACGCGGATGGTTATATTGCGAGAAACGTCCATGTGAATATTTATAATTCGCGTCGCCGCCATGTTGGATTTGTGATCACCAGGTTATTTAAAGTCCTATAGGTGAACTTAAGTTCATAGCCCCTATGAACATTAAAAATGCAGTTTGATTGCTAAAATAGATTCGTAGATATTCAGTATCGTCTAAGTATTTCGTATGGTCGCCATGTTGGATTGTTAAATGTATAGGCCATAGAGTCATGTACCATTAAAGGAAAATTATTGTGTAGGTTCATTATTCAAACTTTCACTTCGATCGCATGACTACATCACAAGAAATAAAAACTTAATTTTAAAATTCGCACTACCGCCATCTTGAGGTTATGTAAACAATTTAACTAAATTAGATACCAGTGGATTACGATGTGTATAAATATTTCCTGTACCAGGTTTCAGTGCGCTTGGAACATTAAATCGCGAGCAAGTTCTATTTAAAATTTTCAAATTCGCTTGGCCGCCATGTTCGTTTTGTAGTTAACCGGTTTTTGAAAGTCTTATAGAAGGACTTCCAGTAGTGCCCTTTATCTCCGTACAAAATTTTTGGGAGATACCGCTAATAGTTTCAGAGATATAGAATGCCGGTGAAATATTTCGCACATCCGCCATCTTGTGATTATGTAAACAATTGAACGAAGTTAGATGTCGGTGCATTACAATGTATATAAACATATACTGTACCAAGTTTCATTGCGTTTGGTTGGTCAAATCGCGAGAAACGTCTATTTAAAAGTCGCAAATTCGCTTGGCCGCCATGTTGGTTTTGTAGTCACCAGGTTTTCAAAAGTCACATAAGTGAACTCTCTATCACCATAGAAAATGTCAGGGTAATATCGGTAATAGTTTCGGAGATATTGAATGCTGGTGAAATATTTCGCACAGCCGCCATGTTGGATTGGTGAGTCGAAACAAAATTTGAAGGGCACGGTCGAGGTCGCCCGGAATAGTGCTATGAAATTTCCGAGTTTCATTGAAATCGCTCCTGCCTTTTAGATTTTATTAGGGGGGGGACACACACACGAATCACACACACACACACACGCACACACACACGGACAAAAGGTGATCTCATATGCCTATTTTTTTCAAAATTGAAAATAGGCTAAAAATTGAACCTATCAGCGGGCTTAAATCATGTTGACCGCACTGACGTATATTAGTTACTCCAAATTAATTTAGAATGCTAGGTACTATACGTATGCAAAGTTTAGAGCCGTTGGCTTGCATATTTTCTGAGTTATAGATATTAGGGTAAAACACATAGAGAGCATTTATTTACAGTTGGCAACCCTTCTATCTCTTAAGAAGGCGCATAGTCATATCAGTTATGGTACACAAAGCACATACAAAATTTGGTTGAAATCGATTTGTTAGTATAGAAGTTACATGTATTTAAAAATTGGACCTATCAGCAGACTTAGAATCATGTTGGCAGCACTGACGTATATTAGTTACTCCAATTTAATGTACTAGGTAATGTAGTATACGTGTGCAATGTTTCGAGCTGTTGGCTTGCATACTTTCTGATATATTGGTATTAGGATAAAAATATAAAGAGAACATTTATTAACAGTTGGCAGCCCTGGTTGCTCTCAATACGCATAGTCATATCTGTAATGGTACACATTGTACTGTACATTCGAAATTTGGTTGAAATCGAATTGATAGTATGGAAGTTACATGCATATAACGATATGAACTATTAGCAGCCGTAGACTCATGTTGGCAACACTGTTAATCATAGCCTCCTGGAAATTAAACTGAAATATTATTATCTATATGTGTGCTAATTTTGGAATAGCTCCCATGCATACCTTCTGAGATATCCAACATGGAGCTCATATTTCAATTGCGATTTTTCAGCAGTTGGTAGCACTGACTTCATTTTCAAATATGGCCGTGATATATTCAGGTATAGATCTTTACTCATACCAAATTTGGTTTCGATAGCTACAGTCGATATGAGTTGATAGGGGGACACACACACTGACAGATAGAAGGACAGACAGACACACATTTTCCCGGATAGATCTCATAAGTCCACTTTTTCCTATTTTTTATTTTAACAAAATGTGAAAAGTAGACTAAAAATGGAAGTCACACAGCGATCAAAATCTTGAAGTAAAGGAACAACCAATAAGAGACAAACAAGTAGTTCCGTGATGAACTGCACAGCCTACTAATGTTAATTGCCACTATCAACATACAAAATTTCAGTTTGATTGCTGTAAAAGATTCGTAGATATTGAGAACCGGATGGTCGCCATGTTGGATTTTATATATCTAGGTCCTAGAGTTAAGTACTGTTACATGCAGATTATTGTGTACGTGTAGTATTCAAACTTCAATCGCATAATTAGGACACAAGAAGTAACAAGGAGATTTTAAAATTTCGCACAGCTGCCATCTTGTGGTTATGGAAACAACTGAAATAAATTAGATGCCAGTGGATTAACATTCGTATAAGAATTTACTGTACCAAGTTTCACTGCACTCGGATGGTTAAATTGCGAGAAACGTCCATGTGAATATTTATACTTCGCGTCGCCACCATGTTGGATTTGTGATCACCAGGTTATTTAAAGTTCTATTGGTGAACTTAAGTTCATAGCCCCTATGAACATAAAAAAAATCAGTTTGATTGCTATAATAGATTCGTAGATATTCAGAGCCGTATAGATATTTCGGATGGTCGCCATGTTGGATTGTTAAATGTATAAGCCATAGAGTCATGTACCATTAAAGGAAAATTATTGCGTAGGTTCATTATTCAAACTTTCACTTCGATCGCATGATTACGACACAAGAAATAAAAACTTAATTTTAAAATTCGCACAGCCACCATCTTGAGGTTATTGAGCTAAATTAGATACCAGTGCATTACAATGTTTATTAACATTTCCTGTACCAGACTTCATTGCGTTTGAAACATTAGTTAGTTAGTTAGTTATTGTTGTTTTAAGGGGCGGAACTACGAGGTCATCTGCCCCTTTTGAAACATTAAATCGCGAGAAAGGTCTATTTAAAATTTTCAAATTCGCTTGGCCGCCATGTTCGTTTTGTAGTTATCTGGTTTTTGAAAGTCTTATAGATGAACTTCTAGTAGTGCCCTTTATCTCCGTACATAATTTCAGCGTGATACCGCTAATAGTTTCAGAGATATAGAATGCCAGTGAAATATTTCGCATATCCGCCATCTTGTGGTTATGTAAACAATTGAACGAAGTTAGATGTCGGTGCATTACAAAGTGTATAAATATATAGTGTACCAAGTTTTATTGCGTTTGGTTGGTTAAATCGCGAGAAACGTCTATTTAAAGTCGCAAATTCGCGTGGCCGCCATGTTGGTTTTGTAGTTATCAGTTTTTCAAACGTCACATGCATGAACTTCTAGTACCGTAGTTCCCTTTATCACCGTAAACAATCCAGGGTGATATCGGGAATAGTTACGGAGATATTGAATGCTGGTGAAATATTTCGCACAGCCGCCATGTTGGATTGGTGAGACGTAACAAAATTTGAAGGGCACGGTCGGGGTCGCCCGGAATAGTGCTATGAACTTACCGAGTTTCATTGAAATCGCTCCAGCTGTTTAGAAATATTAGGGGGACACACACACACTCCTCCCACACACACACACACACACACACACACACATACATGCGCACATACACACACGGACAAAAGGTGATCTCATAAGCCTATTTTTTTCAAAATTGAAAATAGGCTAAAAAGAAAGAAAAAAGGAGTGTGGAGGAAAAACTGAAGTTTTCTTTGGGCGTGGGGTTAAAAATTTGCAATTTTATAAGTCTACCGCAATACCAAAATTTTGTCCCTGGTTGATTAAAAATGGAGGGGTCCGGAATACCTTGTCATAGGGCCCATGATCGCTCTCTACGGCCCTGCAGACAATGAGATATGGGCAGCGTTCGGTCAATCTCGTGAGTGGATCAGCTCTGTGCGTAGCCGCTCCTACTTTCATTACTTAAGTTACCGTAGTTTTATTCATTCTTGAAGCCAGGAAATATTGATTTAATAGGTTTGCGGAACGTCCGGTGTCTTGACGCTTCTAATGAATGCTCAATCTGTCTTGTAGTTTCCTTAATTTCTTCCAAACCGTCTGTCATCCTCAGTGAAATAATTAAAATAGATTTATTCCACATTTTTAAGTCAATACAGGGTTATTCATAATGATTGTCGGGGTTTCGTGAATTTTTTTTAGAAACAGTGGACAACATACCATTGTTATTGTTGCAGTAACGGTTACACTAACTCTCAAAGTTTTGTTCTACATCGATTGAGGGCTCTAACTGCAAAACTCACATTCTCCATTTTTTGCGAAATTGAGTTAGCAAGGCATTTTTATTCTGCATTCCAAACTACACACGACTATCTTAGTGTTGAAAAGCTAAATTCACAATATCCAGTTGTTTTCAAATGCCAAAAATTCAATTTAGATGCAAAACTAACATTCTCCACACCGTTTAGTTGCAAAGAGCGCATTCTCCCTGTTAGCCAATCACAGGACAACTTCTGGTCATGTGACTTTCTACACCTGCAAGCCATGTCTGTTCAACTCGTAACCTCTACAGAGTATGAAAATGGAGCTCAACATAAAACCTGTGAACAACTTTTAGGAGAAATCCCGCGCAAAAGAACATCTTTGCCATCAAGCTGAAAGAGAGAACAAGCCAAGAAGAGCAGGTACGGTAACAAAACAATAGACAAGCCTTACAATAAAATTAAATGTTCTGATTCTTAGTACTGGCATGTTCTAGGTTTTTAATCCGTAGTAGGTCTATGGATCCGTATAATAATACAGCCTGATATTTGAACTTTTCTGTTTGTTTCTAGGTATGCTCCAAAAGGGTTCACGTCATTCCCAACATGTAACCATACTCGGGGAGCTCTACGTTGCAGAACATTAACAGCGCAGGATATCAGGAGATTCCATGCAAAATTTTATCAAGAACATGATAAAACCTACCAGGATAATTTTATTTTAAAACATTTGGCAATGAATCCCATTAAAAGAAGGCGTGCAAAAAACAATAAAAATGAAGTGAAACTGGCCAGAACAAAATATTTTATCACAAACAGAGAAAAACAAGAAATGGTCCCAGTTTGTTTAGCTACATTTACAAAGGCTTTGAAGCCTCTGTCAAGATTCAGGATTAACCGCATTGCTACCAGATTTTTTGAAAAACACGAATTGCCTAAGGAAAGACGAGGCGGGGATACTACAAGGAACAAGTATGCAGATAGAAAAGAAAATGTCAAAAAGTTTTTGAACAGCCTACAGTGCAGTGAAACACACTATTGTACCAACAGAACCGGACGAAAGTATCTTTCGTCAGAACTGAATATTAGAAAACTCTGGAAAATGTATATATCAGCAACCGCAGAAGAATCCTTGTGAGTGAAGGAGTGCTATTTTCGATATATTTTTAACAGGTACTACAATACGATTTGGGAGCCCAAGAGTTGATGTGTGCTCCAAATGCTTGGAACTGTCAGAAAAAATAAAAACATGCAACGAACCTTTTGTTAACTGAAAATAGAGTACATACATTGAGATCCAATGCTTTCTGTAGCCTGATTCAAGATAGCAAAGACAACCTATTGATACTCAGTTTCGATTGCCATAAAAACCAGCCATTGCCAAAATTACCAGATCAATCTACGTATTACAGCAGACAGTTATATATGAACCATTTTTGTATTGTAAAAGGGCACTCTAAAGCAAATCTCACAAAAGAGAACGTTACGGCATATATATGGACTGAAAATGAATTTCACAAAGGGTCAAACAAAATATCGTCATGCATTGTAGACTATCTAAACTCCACTGATATGACCCCTTACAATACCGTTCGACTCATAAGTGATGGGTGCGGTGGCCAAAATAAGAACACCATTTTGATCAGCGCAGTTTGTTACTGGTTCCTTAAAGCAAAAGGAAAGGAAGCTTGTAGTTTAACGTGACCATTAATCTCGCGATCATAAGCCACGGGACCTCCGTTTTACGTGGAATCCGAACCACAGGACATGGCATTTCACATCGAAAATCTCACATGCATTGACCGGGAATCGAACCCGGTCCGCCTTGGTGAGAGGCATGCAGCTTGACCGCTGCGCCACCACGCTCCACGTTCCTTAAAGCACCTGACAACATAAAAGAAGTGCAAATTGTTTTCCCTATGACAGGCCATAGTTTTATTCCACCTGATCGGGTGTTTGGAAATATAGAAAAAGAAATCAAGAAGCGAGAGGTTATCACCAGCCCAGATGAGTATGTAAATATAATTGGAAAGTATGCAAAAGTGAAGAAATTAGGACATGATGTCACAAAGACTGGAAAAAAAACTGTCGAAGCAAACATTAATAAACCAGGGTCTTGGCACTTTGGAATTCAGTCCTGTAAAAGAATTTACCCAGTAGAGCACAACAAAACAATGAAATCAGTGTTCTAGTGCAAGGTGAGAGTGCTTATCGGATGTGATGCTGGTATTGCAGCCAGAAGTATCGTCAAACGTGGAAAATCTTTGGATAGATTAGCAGCAGCTAAAACCATCAACATTGGTAACTGAGTTGCTAACGAAAAGAAGAAAGAAGATGTCGATTGTCTACTGAAAAAACACTATGGAGATTATTGGAGAGCTCACGAGGATTTACAGTTTTTCAAACATGTTTTGGATGATCCTGAGGTTGACATACCCGAAGCCAATGAAAATGAGTGTCATGTCACAGATGAACTGCCGGCATTTCAAATATAGACTAAGTGGCAGCTTTTTGTAGGTTCTACACAGAGAATACCATACATAAAATTCACCAATTACCTTTTTTTACGAAGTATCTTATGCTTTCAAGTAATGTTTTATTCTTTAAATACTGACCATTCAAAGGGGATGTTGTAACAAGATGTTCAGTAAAGAACATATAGCCTACTTTCTCCTAAATGTATGAGTATAGTTATAACTCGTTGTTATTATCAAAGAGTATAATAGAACTATTCTTTGTTGAAGACCTTAGAAACGATTTACCTCTACCAAACGCCACGACCTAGATAAAAACTGCTACCATCATTGAAGAAAGAAAGATAAGAAATATATCAAGAATGTTATGGATCTGGAGACATAATCGACCGGACTGGCGGCGTGGCTCAGCGGTAACGTTCTCGCTTGCTGGGCCCTAGGTTGCAGGTTCGTATCCTGGCGCAGTCAGCTGGCATTTGAGGGTGCACAAATGCGAGGGAGCCGTGTCAGTACATTTACTGGCACGTTAAAGATCCCCTTCGGGCCAAAATTCCGGCACCCCGGTGTCTCTAAAAGCAGCAGTAGTTAAAAGGGATGTAAAACCAATAACATTATTATTATTATTATTACGACCTGCCGTGGGCAACATCCAACTTTGAGTTGAGGCATGTCTTTACACGTCTGGTTGTGCATGGCTTTCACAACCCTAATTGAATTAACAAATCTTTCCATGACCCTACAGAGACGTGTGTATACAAACTATGTGGATATTTTCGATAATATAATCCTAACAGAGCGAGTGCATTCTAGCGGCCAGAATAAGAAACTTTTCAATAAAATCTGGAAGTTACCTTTTTGGCAGCTAGATGTCTCGAGTAAATCTGCTGGCGAATTATGTTTTAATTAAATATATATATTTTACACCATAATGTGGACAATATAACGCTTAATAACATTTTCAAGTAACGCAAAATAGGCTGTTACAAACCCTTTAAAATAAAAAGTTAAAATGTATCGTAGTATCAACTTGTCATTCTTCAAATTCGATGCGCATAGAATGATAATGGTATAGTAATCAATGGATCCCCAGGTAGACTAGTCGGGACATCTAGTGGTGAAATATCGAACAATATAATCCTAACAGAGCGAGTGCATTCTAGCGGCCAGAAGAAGAAACTTTTCAATAAAATCTGGAAGTTACCTTTTTGGCAGCTAGATGTCTCGAGTAAATCTGCTGGCGAATTATGTTCTAATTAAATATATATTTTACACCATAATTTGCAAAATATAACGCTTAATTTTAAAACATCTGAGTCATTACAAAACAATAAACATATAACATTTCAAGCAAAAAACCTAGCTCTGATCGGGTTTGAACCATAGGCATCTGAGCGACAGGCTATCGCTCTACCACTGAGCTAATTGTGTCAACGAATATCGTTCTATTTAAAATGGCTTACATAGAACTTGTTAGCAAATAATGATTTATACTAAACGATTTCATCACTGGAGTATATTATTTATATATAAAGCATTTCATACAAAGTTTATTTATTTTTTATCAGTACGCTATATTGCATTCAATACTCAAATTAGTGAAATATAAGTCAGGCACAAGATATCCGCTGCCATCTTGTCTTATTACTGAATCAGTTCAGCTTTTTAAAATCACGTCTGCACTATAGTATTACAAAATAAACTTTTAATTTCGAACGTGCCTCTTCCTTTAGAACAGTTAAAACGATTCTCGGCTCGATAATCGGAACTGGTGGGTCCCATGATATGGATTATAAAGTTTGCATAATTCGCACGGCCGCCATCCTGAAATGGTATGGCGGACGACCTTGTAGTTTGGTCAGAAGACGCATCCTATACGAAGGTATGTTGTTACCAAATTTGGTAGAGATCGGATGATTTGGTTAGTCGTTATTTGATTTTACGTTTTGAACGTTTGAGTGGCCGCCATTCAGTTTTAGTAAAGATGGCGGCGATATAAAACATGACACTGAGGTGTCCTTTGCTAGTGCTACCTTTGTACCAAATTTCGTTCAATTCTCATTCACCGTGTTCGAATTGATAGGGGGGGACAGACATTCAGAGTACACACACTCACACACACACAGACACCCACACACACACACACAGACTCACACACACACATACACACACACACAGACTCACACATACACATACACACACACAGACAGACACACTTTTTTCGCCCTGTGTTGATCTCATAAGTCTACTTTCATTTTTTGCAAAAATCGAAAGTAGGCTAAAAATAATAGGATACTCGGTTAAATGTATTTTCTCAATAAATAATATAATTGTATTCCAACAATGCAATTGGTTTAATTTGTCTAAATTTAACAAAAACTTGGCCAACTTGTCTATTGTTTTGTCTGAAGTAATTAATTTTGTTTTGTGTCAAAAGTAACATTCTCCAACTTGTTCAGTCACAAAACCCACAGTCTCCAATGTTTGAACACAAAAGTCACATTCTCCAAAATTAAAACCTATTTTTCAGACAAATTAATATAAATAATGAAACATAGTTTACACAAAAAGGTGTAATTAAGTATAGCCTGCAACTAAAGCAAAGTCTCCTAGAAATTTCATTAGTTATATACATTTGAGAAGTTTTTTTTTAGTTCCTGTAAAATTAGAAAAAGTGGAGAATGTGAGTTTTGCATCTAGACCCCTAGTACCATGTATAACCACCAGATGGCAGTAACAGCAGTATTCGACAAAATGGCGGTCAGCGGTAAGGAGAAGGCGTTTTGTACTCTCGAATTCCATCAACACCGGCCAGTTACCATAGTCCAGCGCCATTTTCGTACGACGTACGGGAAGACCCTGCCTCCAACAACTCTATTCGTGGATGGTATGCGCTATTCGTGAATACCGGTTGCTTGTGTAAAGGGAAAAGCTTTGGCCGTCCCTGCGTGTTAGAAGCAGACGTGAATCGGTGTGGTTAGGTGAATAAACAAAACGTTCGAATTTGGGGGACAACTAACCCCCATCGTTATGCGGAACACGTGCGTTACTCACCAAAATTGAATGTGTTCTGTGCCGTTTCAAAAACGAAGGTCTACGGCCCCTTCTTCCTCCGTGAAAAGACAGTGACAGGGCTGATTTACCTGGACATGCTGACTGTTCAGTTACGACAAGGACGATTACTTGCTGCAACAGGATGGTTCACCGACTCATTTCCACGGGAAAGTTAGAGCATTTTTAAATCAAGAACTTCCAAGATGAGGGGCTGGACGTGGAACGACACATGATCAGATGCTCTTACCCTGGCCACCAAGTTCACCAGACTTAGCACCGTGTGACTTCTTCCTGTGGGAGTAGGTCAAAGATCAGGTATTTATTCCTCCGCTACCGGCGAATATTCTGCAACTGAAGCAGCGTATCCAAGCCGCCGTCGACACCATCACCACTGACAAATTGGGGCGTGTGTGGCAAGAAATGGACTTTCGAGTCGGTGGGTGTAGAGTGACCAGAGGCGCACATATCGAGCATTTTTAATGCATGTAAAAATAAAAATAAAACTTATTGAGTTACAGTACACAATAAAACACGATTCATCTTCCTACGTCAATTGCACGGTGCGTAATGAAATTTTGTAACCCCGACAATCATTTTGAATAACCCTGTACTATATTGAAACTAAATTATATATAATTCTAGTTTTGGTTAACGTGTTACCATCCGCAGTTAAAATTAAAATTAAAAATATTGAACTAAGAGCATCAATATAATATAATATTAACAATCTATAAATAAAATTATGCATTAAAATATAAATATTCACTGTAAAAAATTTAGTATCCGTTGAATAACCTTCCAAATATTAACTGAAGTTTGCTTAAAATAATGTTAGATCAGAAAGAACAAGTAGTTCCGTGAAGAACTATACAGCCTATTTTCATATATCCTACTTATGTTAATTGCCATATCAACATACACAATTTCAGTTTGATTGCTATAATAGATTCGTAGATATTGAGAACCGACTAAATATTTCGGATGGTCGCCATGTTGGATTTTATATATGTAGGTCCTAGAGTTATGTACTGTTACATGCAGATTATTGTGTACGTGTAGCATTCAAACTTCAATCGCATAAACAAGGAGATTTAAAAATTTTCACAGCTGCCATCTTGAGGTTATGGAAACATTTGAAATAAATTAGATGCCAGTGGATTAACATTCGGATAAAGATTTACTGTACCAAGTTTCACTGCACGTGGACGGTTAAATTGCGAGAAATGTCCATGTGAATATTTATAATTCGCGTCACCGCCATGTTGGATTTGTGATCACCAGGTTATTTAAAGTCCTATAGGTGAACTTAAGTTCATAGCCCCTATGAACATTAAAAATGCAGTTTGATTGTTAAATAGATTCGTAGATATTCAGTATCGTCTAAATATTTCGGATGGTCGCCATGTTGGATTGTTAAATGTATAGGCCATAGAGTCATGTACCATTAAAGGAAAATTATTGCGTAGGTTCATTATTCAAACTTTCACTTCGATCGCATGACTACATCACAAGAAATAAAAACTTAATTTTAAAATTCGCACAGCCGCCATCTTGAGGTTATGTAAACAATTGAACTAAATTAGATACCAGTGGATTACAATGTATATAAATATTTCCTGTACCAGGTTTCAGTGCGCTTGGAACATTAAATCGCGAGAAAGGTCTATTTGAAATGTTCAAATTCGCTTGGCCACCATGTTCGTTTTGTAGTTAACCGGTTTTTGAAAATCTTATAGATGGACTTCCAGTAGTGTCCTTTATCTCCGTACAAAATTTTAGGGAGATGCCGCTAATAGTTTCAGAGATATAGAATGCCGGTGAAATATTTCGCACATCCGCCATCTTGTGATTATGTAAACAATTGAACGAAGTTAGATGTCGGTGCATTACAATGTATATAAAAATATACTGTACCAAGTTTCATTGCGTTTGGTTGGTCAAATCGCGAGAAACGTCTATTTAAAAGTCGCAAATTCGCTTGGCCGCCATGTTGGTTTTGTAGTTACCAGGTTTTCAAAAGTCACATAAGTGAACTTATAGTAGTTCCCTCTATCACCATAGAAAATGTCAGGGTAATATCGGTAATAGTTTCGGAGATATTGAACGCTGGTGAAATATTTCGCACAGCCGCCATGTTGGATTGGTGAGTCGTAACAAAATTTGAAGGGAACGGTCGAGGTCGCCGGGAATAGTGCTATGAACTTTCCAAGTTTCATTGAAATCGCTCCTGCCGTTTAGATCTTATTAGGGGGGGGGGGACACACACACACGAATCACACACACACACACACACACACACGCACACACACAGGGACAAAAGGTGATCTCATAAGCCTATTTTTTCAAAATTGAAAATAGGCTAAAAATACTGTCTAACTTGATACTACAGTAGCCTATTTGAAGAATGGTTGTGATCATGGTAAAAATAGGTATATTATAAATTTGTTTAAAAATCAGTTCTGTAACATTGGAACATTTAATGAAAATTTAAAAAAAAAACATTATCACAATATTGCTAATAAAGACCGTTAAGTTGAAAACTAATGAAATAATATCCACGAACTATCTAAAGAAACTATGCTATTAGAAGATCTATGTTCGAAAATGCTACTTGCGCCCACGCTGGCCTTTGAAGAGGTAGTCAGAGAACGCATAGCAAAGAAAATAGATATTTGGATGGAATTTTACACCACGGATGCCATGATAACGACGGACTGGAAAGAAGCAAATTATCAGCTCAGACATCTTGTTACCACATTTGCAGTGCATGGTTTTCATCACTAGTGTTGAAGGACCATACGTTTTCATGAGACATGCGCGGACTGTGTTTGTCGTATGTGTGGGAAACTGTGTGATATATCACGTGATGGGTTGTTCAGATAGAATTTTATCATTGTCTCAATTCTGTTCTTAATCAACTTGAATGTATATAACTGGCCATTTGGCTGCATTATTAAATTATTAGAATGTTTTTCAATGTGTTATTATCGAAAATTAAATTAAAAATAACTAATTTGAAAATCACGCAAAAGATTCACTATTGATGCCAAGCGGTTGAAGATTGTTGGATAAAGCTTTTGAAGGTTGTTCGTTAAAGATCTTGATAACTTTAAATCATTCTGCATCAAATCGTAGCGGAGAGAGGTTTCTCAATTGAAAAAATCAGTTTGTCTCCAATTCAAATGGTCAGTTTGATTATGGTAATTTATATTCTACTAGCTGTACCCGGCATGCGTTGCAATGCCAATCAAAGAAAGTGTTGGGGTTGTAACGTGTTTTTCGAGGGGTTTTCATGCCACTGGCATAAGTCAGTAGGAAGCCATTCTATATTTATTTACGCGGCAAATTGTTCAGCCAAGAGAATTTTTTCATGTTAATTTATTATTATTATTAATGCATTATAATTAGTATTAAGGTATTTTCGGAGCATTTTATAAAATTATAAGCATACAGATAGGTTTTCTATGTCTTAGAAAACACTATCAAGCAAATTATTACGAACGACAATATCATAGAAAATTATGTGTTTACGAAATTTAACGGAGTTTCGTCAGTTAGGGTATATAATGAGAGACATGACTCACTGGGAATTCAAGTACAGGCTTAATCTTGTCGGGAAGCATGACGCAATCCTGCGTTGCAGCTTAAAGAAAGGGCGAATGTATGGAACGGAAAACGACTTCACCCTACCGCCGAGTGTAATGAGCCAGAGTGGGGATGTGGCGCATGGGGAGCAGCCAATCAGTGGAGACCACGTAAGCTGGAAGTCGGCTGAAGAGTGGGGATGCGGCGGGTGCATATATGGTTGGCACGCCGTGGAAACGAGGACTATCTTTATAAAATTTAACCAGTATCGTCGCAACAGTGAGTGGCTCCGATGTTCAGTGGAGTTAGCGACTATCTTTGTGAAACTTAACCGTGGTGGTTGTACGTGTTGGTTCCGATGTACGGACCATAAATCTTCATATCTACAAATATATCATCAACAACGAAGAAGATGGCGACATCCAGGAGGTTGTGGGAAGCTCACTTCAACATCCAGTACGAGGGAAATGCTACAGCAATTTCCAGTGGTAAGCGCGAATGACGCAGAAATACGCAATCTCTCAATTTTCTTTGTTTCATATTCAGTAATTCAGTAAATTCATAGCTTGGGAATAAGAGTAAAATCAGTAATTTATCCGTCTCCGTTTTCACGTAATTTTCTAGCGGTATCATTCAAATCGCAACGCTCCAATTTAAATTCAAACTTATTATTATTATTAATTTTGCTATACTTGTATTTTATACAATAAATTCATTTCTTTTACAATGCAATCTTTGTTTTCAGTAGGTAGCATTAGATATAGACCAATTCCTTCTCCTGATACAATTGTTTTTGGGTTAATGATCCAATCATACCACGATCTGAGAGTAAAGATTCTTGAAGATGTTCTACCAGGACTACGTGTTGTTAAATACAAATTTAGATTTCAACATAGCGTTGAGGTCTTGGCGTCCATTAAAACAACATATCTTAGTAGAAAACAGTATATTTGTCACGCAACAGTGAGGGCTATAGAAAATATTACACTTGTACGCTCAACGTGTGGGCTAGCAAAACTGTTACATTTGTCGCTACCAACATGGGGCATTAATTAACGTTACACTTGTCGCCGACAACGTGGGGATGAAAACCTAATAACATTTGTGGAAGGAGAAGGGTATATATTTCTGTGCCTGCATTTTGGGGGTTATTTGTCTGTATCAGTGTATATCATTATGGGGGATGAGAAAGAAAGACAGATAAGGTTACGTAGTGGTCATCAACTGGAGAGTGATGATACGAGCAGTATGTCGAGTGATGGTAGTACCGGGGTAGCGGAGGTAAATCCCGATACTGAAACAGGGAGTGTAGGCGGCCAACCAGAATTAAAAACTTTACTTCTCGAGTTTATGTATCAGAACAAAGTTAGTAGTGATGCCTTAAATGCAAAGTTAGAACAGAATAATGCAAGATTAGAACAAAACAGTAGGGAAAATAAAGAAAGTACAGATGCCTTAAACGCCAGATTAGAACAAAACAGTAGGGAAAATAAAGAAAGTACAGATGCCTTAAATGCTAAATTAGAACAAAACAGTAGGGAAAATAGAGAGAGTAATGAAACTTTAAACGCCAGATTAGAACAAAACAGTAAGGAAAATAGAGAGAGCACTGAAACTTTAAATGCTAAATTAGAACAAAATAGTAGGGAAATGAGTGACAAATTCGAACTGATTAGTGGTGAGATCAGGGGGGTGATGGAAGAAAAGGCTAAAGAGATTATTGCAGATGTAGACAGAAAATTAGGAAAAGTACAGGAGGAGTTGGAAATTAGAATCAGTACACAGGCTGAAAATTTAAAAGAACTAGTGCAACTGGAAACACAGCAGGTCAAAAAGCAATTGGGGGGAGAAATTGACAAAATTCAGGTAGCTACTAAAGAGGTTAAGGAACAGCTGGGGGGTAGAATTGAGAAAGTCCACTCACAAATAGTTGCAGAAGTAAATGATTTAAGAGAGAGTAATAGAGAGAGCATTAGCAAGATAGAGGAGAAACAAGCAAAGCTATATGATAAAGTAGAAGAATCAGAAGGAAACATTAAATTAACAGTAAACAGTATTGAGAGGAAGGCTGAGGAGAAAATTGCAGAATTAGAATTAAAATTAAAAGCTAGGATCAGGCAAGAAAATAGTCAGAATAGGCCAGTTTTTGTGAATAACACACACAGGGAGGTAGAACTGGGTAAGTTCAGCAATCGACAGGGGTGCCCAATGGAGTTCATGAACACTATAGAAAATAAATTCGGGGAGAGGTTGGAAAATGGTAGTATTGAGTGGTGCCAGTTAGTTGAAATTTTAGAACAAGTGTTTGTGGGGGAAACGAGGAATTGGTTTGCTGTCTACAGAGACAAGTTTACTGATATCAATGATTTTAAAATGAAATTCTGTGAAAAGTTCTGGAATGAGGTTATTCAGTCGCAGCATCGTGAGGGAGTAGTGTGTGGTAAATATAACCCTAAAGGAAGCTCCACCATGACCGAATACTTTTTAGGGCAGGTATTAGTGTGTAAATATCTGGATGGGTTGAAGGAGGAAAGTGATGTGGTGAGGTTGCTACTTAGGCACTTTCCCTATAGGATCAAGGAGGCTGCTTGTATCCAGAATGTTAAGACTATATTACAAGTAGAAAATTTGTTAAGCACATTTGATGCACTAGGGAGAGGGGGTTATGAGGACAATTTCAATCGGAACCAGGGTAATAATAATAATAATAGACCTAATGAAGCCAGGCATCAAGAAGTTCAAGGGAACGGTGGCGAAGGGGCCAACGCTCAAAATAGAATTAACAATAATCAGCTAAATCAGAACAGAGGAAATGGCTATGGTAATCAGTATCAAGGGAGGAACAATGATTTCAGGGGAAATCAAGGGAGGAACAATGATTACAGGGGAAATCAGAGGAGAAACAATGATTTCAGGGGAAATCAAGGGAGAAATTATAATGACAATAATTACAACCAGAATAGGGGTCAAGGAAGAGGACAGCCTAGTGTTAGTAATATACAGCCAAACAATGACAACACAGCCCAGAACAACCAGACCAGTTCAGTAGTTAGTAGTACTACGGCCAGCTGTTGCGGTTCTTTAAACGCGAACCAGGCTGCGAAGTAAGGTCAGAATCTCAGTCTGTAGCATGCCCTGTCCATACAATTATACAGGAACCCTATGACCTAAATGTAAGAAATGAATTATTACATGAACTAAATGATGAAGGTATTATTCAGGAAGTGGTTAGTAAGAGCCCCATAGTTAAATTTAACGTGTCCGAGGCGTACACAGATGTTTTAATTGATAGTGGTTGTATGAAGAGTTGCATAAGTAGTGCATTTTATGATAAAATGAAAGGAACTGGAGTAAATTTTGAGGAGATGCCAATTAAAAGCACTTTTGTTATCACAGCTGTTGGGAAGAGGTCTAAAGTAATTTCTAAGCAAGTTTTAGTAGACATTAAAATTAATAATCATGTAGAGAAGCAGATTTGTCTTGTAATTCCAAATTTAGTATTCAGTGTTATCTTGGGTTCAGAGTGGCTAAGTAGAGTGTCTGGTAACTTATGTTATGATGTAGGGAGTTTGAAATTTAAATGGGGAGATTCTGAAGTAGAAGTAGCGTTCAATGACGATATTCAGAGAAGTAGTGTTGTAGGTGTGATTTGTACTTTAAATGAGATATCGCCAGCCGTAGAGCGGGGTTCTCCATGTTTTGTGGGCAGTGTGATTACGAACGGAAGTCTAGAGGACTCGTTACGTGATGCTGCATTTCAGGGAAATATAGAGGATGAACAGTGTGTTCGGCTCTATGATGTGTTATTGTGTAATAGGAGAGTTTTTGAGGATCGCATTGGTATGGCCAATTGCTATACACATTCATTGAACGTTATTGATAGGTCAGTATTAACAGGACATAGATATCCTGTACCTTTCGCTTATCAGAGTGCAGTTGAGGCACAAATTAACCAGATGCTTGAAGATGGGATTATTGAGCACTCTAACAGTCCGTATGTTAATTCTTTGATCACGGTACCCAAGACCGACGGCACAGTTCGTATTTGTTTAGACAGTCGTTTGGTTAACAGTAGAATTAGTTCAGATCAGCTGAAATCTATGTCAATAGAGGAATTAATGCAAACATTTGAGGGGAAGAAGTATTTCACTTGTGTAGATTTGAGTTCCAGTTTTTGGCAAGTGCCACTTATGTACGAAGATAGACCATTTACAGCTTTTAGTCATAAATATAACCTTTATCAATTTTGTAGAACACCTTATGGGTTAAAGTGTAGTTCAGCAGCTTTAATTAGGGCTTTAAACATCGCATTAGGGGATGACACAGGAGAGTTTGTAACCATTTACATTGATGATATGGTAATTAGTTCACGCAGTTTTGAGGAGCATCTACGTCATTTAGATATAGTTTTTCAGAAGTTAGATCAGGCATGGTTCACTTTGAAGCTGTCTAAGTCGTCATTCTGTCAGTCAGAAGTGACATTTTTAGGTCATAGAGTGTCAAGTAGAGGTGTTACACCAGAGGAAGGTAGGGTTAGCATGTGTGGACAGTAGCAACAGGGCATCGTTACAGATACTGAGAAATAGGTAGGTAGAGCAACGTGATGACGTTCATTTAAGGGAGCCACTGGCAAAGTTGGAAGCAGGTGACGCAGTAACATTTATAGTTTCCAAACGTATTGGCAAAACAGCATATGTGCTGGAGGATAGTAAGGGAAACAGATTATACGGAACGTATAATATACAAAGTCTACGAAAATATGTGTCATAAAGTGAGTGTGTTTAGCTGGCGAGACAGCCTATCAAATGAGTAAGTGTGGTATTTGGTGCGTGGAAGATGTGGTCTTCCAGGCAGGCGTATCAGAAGTCACACAGAGGGGTAGTATGTAAGTAAATGAGAGTTTTTAAGGTACAGGGAAATATGACGGGATTGTCGGATGCTCTTGAGCACTAAAATGTCTCGATACACCAAGGCCAGAATTTGGTAGCGCTGGTGAATTCTCATTTGCCTCCTAGAGATGGGTGAGCGCTTGTACAGGGTATTTTTGCTTAAGGCGTCCACGAGGCAAAAGATGGGCCATCAGAAGGCGAGACAGTCCTTCATGAAACTCATACATATCAGCACACGTGATTTCTGTTTACGGCCTCGCCATGTAAGATTTGTAAGTGTGTAATTTAAGGTAATTTGTACAATGGTATTATTTGTGTGAGGAGAACTGGTCTGTGTTGAGAACTAGTATTAAGTAGAATATGGTCTACGGGAACTTAACAAGACAGGGCGATTACGGCACAGAAATATTTGGTGTTATATGTAATGCGCATTTACTGGTTTTTCTTTCAGAAGTCAATATTAATTTTATCTACTTTAAAGAGAGATTAAGTATTATGGTCACGAGGCGCTGCCACAATAGTGTGATCGTGTGCTCAGTGATAAGTGAGATTAAAATTTCACAATAAGGAAGGGACCTCCAGTGAAATTAGGAAGTTCTATGGTGATATAAATATATCAGAACACCTTCAATGCGTGTGATATGACATCATAAATACATAGTGCTCACACATTAATTATGTCTATTTTTCCAACATAGAGAAATTTGAGAGGCGGAAATATCCGTGGAACACTATTCTATGTGAAAAACATTGGACTGGTTGCAAAGTGCAATCTATAGTGACAACAAACTCTGACGCAAAGTGCGTAAAGAAAAATTATGAGTGTATATATCTGTAATTTAGGATGATTTCATTTATGTAATATGTATTTTGGATGGGGATTATTAACGTGTCTGGGATAATCGGATAATGGACCGTCGTCACGGTATATCATCCGATGATCCGAGGCGAATATGTAACGTGTTTTTCGAGGGGTTTTCATGCCACTGGCATAAGTCAGTAGGAAGCCATTCTATATTTATTTACGCGGCAAATTGTTCAGCCAAGATAATTTTTTCATGTTAATTTATTATTATTATTAATGTATTATAATTACTATTAAGGTATTTTCGGAGCATTTTATAAAATTATAAGCATACAGATAGGTTTTCTATGTCTTAGAAAACACTATCAAGCAAATTATTACGAACGACAATATCATAGAAAATTATGTGATACGGAATTTAACGGAGTTTCGTCAGTTAGGGTATATAATGAGAGACATGACTCACTGGGAATTCAAGTACAGGCTTAATCTTGTCGGGAAGCATGACGCAATCCTGCGTTGCAGCTTAAAGAAAAGGCGAATGTATGGAACGGAAAACGACTTCACCCTACCGCCGAGTGTAATGAGCCAGAGTGGGGATGTGGCGCATGGGGAGCAGCCAATCAGTGGAGACCACGTAAGCTGGAAGTCGGCTGAAGAGTGGGGATGCGGCGGGTGCATATATGGTTGGCACGCCGTGGAAACGAGGACTATCGTTATAAAATTTAACCAGTATCGTCGCAACAGTGAGTGGCTCCGATGTTCAGTGGAGTTAGCGACTATCTTTGTGAAACTTAACCGTGGTGGTTGTACGTGTTGGTTCCGATGTACGGACCATAAATATTCATATCTACAAATATATCATCAACAACGAAGAAGATGGCAACATCCAGGAGGCTGTGGGAAGCTCACTTCAACATCCAGTACGAGGGAAATGCTACAGCAATTTCCAGTGGTAAGCGCGAATGACGCAGAAATACGCAATCTCTCATTTTCTTTGTTTCATATTCAGTAATTCAGTAAATTCATAGCTTGGGAATAAGAGTTAAATCAGTAATTTATCCGACTCCGTTTTCACGTAATTTTCTAGCCGTAACATTCAAATCGCAACGCTCCAATTTAAATTCAAACTTATTATTATTATTATTATTAATTTTGCTATACTTGTTTTTTATACAATAAATTCATTTCTTTTACAATGCAATCTTTGTTTTCAGTAGGTAGCATTAGATATAGACCAATTCCTTCTCCTGATACAATTGTTTTTTGGGTTAATGATCCAATCATACCACGATCTGAGAGTAAAGATTCTTGAAGATGTTCTACCAGAGCTAGGTGTTGTTAAATACAAATTTAGATTTCAATTTAGCGTTGAGGTCTTGGCGCCCATTAAAACAACATATCTTAGTAGAAAACAGTATATTTGTCACGCAACAGTGAGTGCTATAGAAAATATTACACTTGTACGCTCAACGTGTGGGCTAGCAAAACTGTTACATTTGTCGCTACCAACATGGGGCATTAATTAACGCTACAGGGTTTTGACTTTGTTACTTGCAGTGCTTTTGGATTGCCAATATTTTCTTCTTTTTCCGCCACCTCTAAACTATTATAATAAAATAATTTACTATCTCAGAAACATTCACGGGAGCGTGATCAACAACTCACGAAAGTTACATCTCAATGAAATGAATGGTATATGAACGCATACGGGACTGCTGAAACGATTAGAGCGCCGTCACCCATTTGTTGAATATACTCGTACGCTACCTATTGTAAAATGGATTTACTAACTCGAAAACCTTTCCTGGCGTGTACACAACTCATCAAAGTTTCATCGCAATCGGATGAACGGCATATGAACGCATACGGGATTTTGTTAAAACGATTCGCGCCGTCACTCATTTGTTGAATCTTCTTGTGCGCCACCCATTGAAAAACGGACTTACTAATTCATGAACCTTCGCAGGACTGTACTCAGCTCTCCAAAATTTTATCTCACTCGGATGAATGGTATATGATCGCATAGGGGACTTTGTTGAAACAATTCGCGCGTCGTCGCTCATTTGTTGAATCTACTCGTGCGCTACCTATTGTTAAGTGGTTTTACTAAGCCAGAAAACTTCCCTGAGTGTATACAACAGCTCACCCTAGTTTCATCGCATTGGAGGTGAATGGTATATGAACGCATGTGGGACTTTATTGAGACAAACGCACGCCATTTTGTCGAAGTTACTCGCGCGCCATCTATTGTTAATTGGATCTACTATGCCTATAACTTTTCCTGGCGTATGCACAACAACTCACCGAAATTTGATTGCAATCGGATGAATTGTATATGAACGCATCACCAACACACATTTGTTTAAACTACTGGTGCGCTATCTAATGTTAATTGGATTAACTATGCCTATAACCATCCCGGAAATGTGCCAAGCAACCCACCAAAGTTTCATAGCAATCAGATGAATGGTATATGAACGCATACGGGACTTGGTTGAAACGATTCGCGTGCCGTCGCTCATTTGTTGAATCTACTTGTGCGATACCTATTGTAAAGTGGATGTACTAAGCCAGAAACCTTCCCTGATGAGTACACAACATATTACCCAAGTTTCATCGCTATCGGACGAATGGTATATGAACGCATACGGGACTTTCTTGAAACGCTTCGCGCGATTTCGCTCATTTGTTGAAACTAATTTTGCGCTACCTATTGAAAAATGGATTTACTAAGCCTAAAACTTTCCCTGGAGTGTACACAACAACTCACCCAAGTTTAGTCGCTATCGGACGAATGGCATATGAACGCATACGGGACTATGTTGAAACGCTTCGCGCGTCGTCGCTCATTTGTTGAATCTACTCATGCGCTACCTTATTATAACATGGATTTACTAAGTCAGAAACCTTGCCTGTAGTGCACAGAACCTCTCACCCAAGTTTCAGAGCTATCAGACGAATGGTATGAGAACGCATACTTGTCTTTGTTGAAACGCTTCGCCCGTCGTCGCTCATTTGTTGAATCTACTTGTGCGATACCTATTGTTAAGTGGATTTACTAAGCCAGAAACCTTCCCTGTAGTGTACACAACATCTCACCCAAGTTTCATCGCTATCAGACGAATGGTATATGAACGCATACGGGACTTTGTTGAAACGCTTCGCGCGTCGTCGCTCATTTGTTGAATCTACTCGTGCGCCACCTATTATAACATGGATTTACTAAGCCAGAAACCTTGCCTGTAGTGTACACAACCTCCCACCCAAGTTTCAACGCAATGGGATGAATGGTATATGAACACATGTGGGACTTTCTTGAAACAAACGCACGCCATTTTGTTGAAGCTACTCGCGCGCCATGTATTTTAAATTGGATTTACTACGCCTATTACTTTTCCGGGACTGTGCACAACAACTCACCAAAATTTGATCGCAATCGGACGAATTGTATATGAACGCATCGCCATTACGCATTTGTTTAAACTACTCGCGCGCTATATATTGTGAAATGGATTAACTATGCCTATGATCATCCCGGAAGTGATAACAACGACTCACCAAAATTTGATCGCAATCGGATGAATGGTTTATGAACGCATAAAAGACGAACACACAGACATTCCTTTTTATCTATTATATATAATCCAAAATTGGCTCATCAACGCAGGGCTCAAACCACTAGACCTTGAAAGCTGAAAATTTTCATGTTGGTTGATCCAAGTATGTAGAGGCACGCTAAGAAACGGTGTTTTAAAATTTAATTTGTAAGTGACCTATTTCGGCCCTTTGGCACTGAGCAAGGACAGTCGGTACAAATATCGGATTTAGCTCATTTTTAAGCCGCCAGATACGAGAAACAATACTGGGAGGTCCTGTAAGGACCCTGAAACACACTTTTTAAGTTCCTAAAATGAACGGTTTCGGAGATATTCCCAAATAACTGTGTTCCCTCGAAGAAACAGATCAACGTTACTATGGCAACCGCTGAAATTTCGCAGACCGGGGATAGTTTTCTGACAATATCTCGAAAATCGTTCGTTTTAGGGCCTTAAAACGCGGGGTTCTGTTCCCAACCACGAACATTGCTCCTCGCATTGATACGCGCAAAATGATATATATTTTATTTATAGAGGTGGTTTCTGGGGTCGGATACGATCGTGATTTTGAGTCTAATTTTATACTCTTTGAGCTGGTTATTGTAAGCGAGCTTTCAAATCTTTACTCTAATTTACAGTGTTAAGATGCTGTATATTTTGCACGGTGTGCTTTCATTTTCTTTATCTATTTGTTTTTTGTTAACTGAATATTTCTGTTTGCCAATATTGATCTGCTCTTTTTCGTTTTTTTACCATGATCAGCAACCCATATTCACAGATGAATGTGTCGTATTCTACCGACTGTCAAGATAAATTATTATTTTTTCTTATTTACTGTTGCTGAGGAATTGGGCAAACTTATTTCAATAAAGTTGGTATTTTGTCTTTCAAGTCCATTGAATCCCCGCACAAGGCACGGCTTAAACCTAGAAAAGTTGCTGAGTTGGACTAATGGTGCAGCAGAAAAGAGGAGAATTGAAGATTTTGAAATATGGTGATACAGGAGAATGATGATCAGATGGATAGATAGGGTAACAAATGAAGAGGTATTAAGGCGAGTGGGAGAGGAGAGATGTTTCTGGCGACTGCTAATGAAGAGAAGAGATAGGAGGGTAGGACACATATTAAGACGCCCAGGAATAGCAAGCTTAGTTATGGATGGGATGGTCGGGGACCAGAACTTTAGGGGTAAACCAGGGTTAAACAGACTGCCTCGGATGTAGGGTGTGGTAGCTATGTAGAGATGAAACGATTAGCTCAGGAGAGGGAGACATGGAGGGCTGCATCAAACCAGTTAAAAAACTGAAGACTCAAACAACAACAACAATAACAATCAGGAATTTTAATTACTTAGAGAGGCATGTGAGGCAAAAGGGTTGTTGGAGAATTTCAATCCCTGGAATGTAAAACTGGAAGAGACTGCATAATGTACATCAGCGGCCAAGGTGAGAGATATTTAACTATAGGTCTATTAATAGCGATATGTTGACGTTCAAATCATCAATAAGTATGGCCAAATTACTTCCAGAATAGCTTAAGTAAGAATACTTTTAATTCCCCATATTCCGATAGATTTGCCATTCCAGTGTGCAAGAATGCAGTTCCCTCTTCAAACAATATTCGCAATTTCTTTAACAAAGCGCAATGACACACACTTAACAGTAGCACGTGTACATTTAGACAAAACCATTTTTTCCCATGGCCAACCGTATGTGGCGTGCTCGCGAGCATCCGGATAACAAAATCGTTATATCTCAGCAGAAGATGGCAAAACCAAAAACGTAATTTTAAAATGTGTTAACATAATGTAACATCGAACCCTGCAGACTTTCACAACTCTATAAAATTCCCACTTTGCTGCTCATATTAATATACTGTATGTATCAGAATATTCAGAATTAGAATGGACCGACCTGTAGCCGCGATTGCTGTAATAGAATAAACCAATTATCAGCAATAATGCATCGTCCCCATTGTCTTGATCGCGGGCGAAGCTGCGGGAACCTGCTAGTATATATATATAAGATAAGCCTCATTAGGAAGATAGACCAAATTGAGAAATGTGGGCATGGAGGTGGAAAATGATAGTGAACATTCCCTGAGTTTTTAAAATTTGCGCCTGCATTGCATTTGTGCATTCAAATGGTCCTTAAACCGCGAGAACTGGCGCGTGGGTATTTTCGACCCGAGGTTTTAATAATGCTTTATATTTTCGTTTTGGTCAGCCCTTATTTCCTGTCGCTTACTGTACCTTCCTTCCTAGCCTTGAACTTCACCCTGCAAAAGAATCATGTCCATAGCGTTTTAAAAACTCAAGTTATTTCTATATTATTTACGGTCGGGTCAGATTTACCCATGGCGCCAGTTCTCGCGTGACAATTTTCGGCTTACGTAAGTCGGGACAATCTATAAAAAATAAGGGGGAATATCGAACTATTTAGGTGCAGCACAATAACATAGCTCACGGTCTTTTTGATCCATGTTTAGTGTCTAGGGACACCTTGGTCATCAGCTCCTTTGTTCAAATCGTTTGAGATGACTGCTTTACCACCACTATCAAGGACAATTATACTGCTACGAAAATTATTGCTTGCCACGGTGGGTGAGTGTCTAACGTGTCGTCTACTAACCCCCAAGTTTGCAGGTTCACTCCTGGCCGTGGTAAGTGATTTTTGAAAGGCAGCAAAAATTACGACTCGTATGTCATACGATGTTGTCATGTCAAAGACACATTTGAATTCAGTAGGCCGTGTTCATAATGGTAAAAATTAATCTCGGGAGTTTCCACCAACACAAAATTCCTCATTTCTCTAGTAGAAAGCGCTATAGTGTTCAAGGAGCTTAGATATCTAACCTCTTTGACTTTCATGGTGCTTCAAGGAACAACGAAATTCGACATGCAAGCTACCCTCTGCGTGTCAAATATCAAAGCTTGCACCCGGCACCGAGGCCATACGATATAATCCCTCCCTATATTATTCTGCTAAGATCCCATTCCAGTTTTGTACCGAAAATAAGGTCCCATTAACACCACACCAACCTACACATATGCGGTACCTACAGGTTCAGCAGAACCCAATGCGTAAGCGAAACGCACTCACTTACACTTTAAATGCCTCACAATTAAATAAATACCTCAAAACATGTATGTTTACAATGAAATAATAATACTTTTATTGCAGCCAAATGGCCAAACAAAAACAAAAGGAAAATTCAATTACATTACAAATTATTTAAGCAATTTCTATTTTGTATTCTGGTGCCTTGGTTTGCATATTCTGTAATTGATTGAGTTCTCTTTTTGCACAATTCTATGTGGTAGCGTCCACATGTTTGTTCACATAAGTTGCACTCACACGTCTCAGCTGGCTCATGGTATGATGTGTTCACACAGATGAGATGATGAAATCCGTGTACCGCCATTCTTGTAAACACGTGCCTCATCTCAAAGCTTGATGTGGCCCATGTCCGATCTACCATGGCCCCCGTTCCATAAAACTCTGCGGGTATTTCTTCCCGTTTTGCTTTTAATGTTGATAAAAGATTTTCCGAGGCTCGAGTGCTGGGAAGAGTCAAACGTGTTCTTAGGTCCTCGATAAGGAATGTTTCTCTTGCGAGGAGGTAGACGAGTCTGGAACGTGTAGTCTTTGACACTCCTAGTGCTCTTTTGATGTATAATGCTTTTACCCGTTCTAATTCGGATAAGTTCTTTTCGGTGAGGTGCGACCATATGACTTCTATCCCATACGTTAATATGGGCATTATTTTAACTCTGAAGAGCATCATTGCTGTTTCTAAGTTGAGGGATTTAATGTAGCCGATCTCATGCATCGCCCTTACTGCTTGCGTTGCTTTCTCAGTTATATGTTTCGTGAAACATTTGGCGCTTGTTTGCAGCGTGATGCCTAGATATCTAAAATCTTTAGCGATGTTTACTGTCGACTTTCTTATGCATATTTCCGCCAATGCTGGAGCCTTTCCTCCTGGTCTAAAGACCATCATTTCTGTCTTAGATATGTTGATCTCGAACTCATGCTTGGTGCACCATTTCTCTATATCATTTATAGTGTCCTGAAGTTTAATAATGTCTGTTGATCCAACCACTATATCGTCGGCGTACGAGTATGCAACTATGTTCTCTCTTTGGGTTATTCGCATTAGATCCCCTGCTGCTAGAATGAATAGTAGAGGGCTTAGTGGATCTCCCTGCAGTACTCCGTTTGTTTGGAGTATCGGCTCTGAGATTGAAAGATTGTCCGAGACTCTTACTTTGTTCCATTGGAGTATGGAGCTTATACTTCTAATCCATATATTGTTTTTGCCTAGAGTCTCTTCTAGTTTCTTTATCACCAAATTCCTGTTTACCAAATCAAAGGCCTTAGTGAAATCTATGAAAATGGCGTAAAACTTTTCCTTTCTGTTAAGGGCTTCCCAGATGTCATTTAACAGCAGTTCTATTGCAGTTAGAGTCGATCCTCCTTTTCTGAAACCGAATTGGTTTTCCGGAAGATGTTCGTTGATTGTTTCTTTTATTCTCTCAGTTATTATTTTTGTAAATATTTTAAAGGGGATATTCTCCAACGCAATACCTCTGTATTTATTGGGGTCTTTGGGATCTCCTTTTCCTTTATAGAGCATTTTGATTATTGATTCTCTCCACCTATCTGGTATTGATGCTGTCTCTACGCATTTATTGTATAGTTTCGTCCAAATAGGAACTAGTAGATGGGAAGTGTCCTTTATATATTCACTATATAGCCCGTCTGGTCCTGCAGCTTTTCTGTTCTTTGTTCCTGCGATGATGAATTGGATCTCACTATCAGTCAGTGGAGCCCATTCTGTTGGTAATTGCAGGCCGTTCTCCTGTGTGGATTTTGGTGTATCTTTTATTCCTTCTCTGTTAAGAATGTTACTGAAGTGAGATTTCCATTCTTCCATGTTTATATAGTGCGTCTGCGCTTGCTTCCTTGGACGTAGTGCAATATATGGGTCTCCTGTAGCTTCTTTTACTATTCGTTTGCCTTCTTCTTCCCAATAAATCCTCTTCTTCTCTCTTAGTAGCTGCTTGTAACAACTTCTCTTCTTGTTGTACTCTTGGATGAGTGTATGTTTCGCAATGTTCAATCTTAGCTGGTGTAGGCTGTCCAGTACCTCTTTCCTTGACAAATAGCATTCCTGGTCGAACCATTGTTTTGCTTTTCTCTTCATCCTAGGGCTTGCGGCTTGTGTTAGAAGTTCTTCTATAGCTTGCACCGCTTCCTCCAATCTTGAGTCTTCTATTAATGATTCTATTTGTTCTATCTGTTCTGATCGTTCTTCTACCTTCCGGACGTCTATTTTCCTCGAGAGTTGTTGTTTTACTTCGATTTGTATTTCCTTCCATTCTCCTTGAAGCTTTATTTCCATTGGTATATGTTTTCGTAATGGTGTGTGATGTGCTGTCCAAAGAGGGGTTATTTCCCCTTTTATTTGGCCTCTTATCAATGCGATATCTATTGTGCTTTTGCCATTGTGGCAAATATATGTTGGTACAGTGCTATTGTTTAATAGGCGGAGGCCTTCTTCATGCAACTGTTCCATGACTAGTTTAGTTTTGTAGTTTTCTATATCAAGCCTGCAATTTAGGTCTCCTGCGATGATTAGAGGTTTGTCCTGCTTACTTTCTATGATTAGTTGGCCTAACTCATCTATTATGTCCATAGCAGTTGTGTTCGGTTGAAAGTAAGCCGAAATAATTGTAATATATTTCGTCTCAATTAGCATGGTGTGATCTTGTTTGATGGTCAAGATTATTGGGGTGAGCCACGGCTTGAGGAGAACTGTTAGTCCTCCTTTCGGTCTACCTCTTCCCCCTTGCTTCGCATGCAGATGTATACTATAGTATTTCGCATGCTGCCATTGATCCATGAGGAAAGTTTCCGTTAGTATTATTATGTCAAATCCTTCCAGACAGTCTGTTGGTGCCATACTCGTTGCATTTTTTAAACCTTCTATATTCCATAGCATTATCTTGATACATTTTCGTCTTTCCTTCTCTCTATACTTCGTGTTCTTGTTCTCTGACTGGCTCGTACCTGTCTTATTCGAGCGATACCCCTGGGTCCCGCCGAAAGAAACGAAAGCGACTGATCGTTATTCCTGCTGGCCAGAAATTTGTATCATTAACTATTTCTATGTATTTTAGAGGTATTCCTACCTTGAAAAATTTCGTATTATATCTCGATAACATTTCCTCGCAAATAACGTTTCCTGCGATTTCCTTCCTGGCAAGGAATTTCTTTATTGCCTCTATTGTGGTTTCCGGTCTTATTCTTCCCACGAAAAGCCAAGCCATTTTGTCTACAGCTTGTAAATCTTCATCTCCTGATCCAGTGCCGGTCATAGTAGCCTGTTTCCGCGTCGGCCATCGTTTCCTTCTCTGGGATACCAGCCTCCACTGCTCTTCAGATGTTGAATCCGTTGACCTTGCCTGTTCTTGATTTTGGATCGATCCGCTTGTTTGCAATGGAGAATAATCTTCCTTTGTGGTGCAGTTCTCAATTCTTTCACCCTCCCCCATGATGGCGTTGGGTCCCTTACAAAAATTGGCGTAAGACGGACGCTTCTCTGTGAGGTTGGCAGTATGCAGTTTCGCATTTCCTTGTTGTAGATTTGAGTCATGTTGCTTTGTGATTGCAATTTCCTCTTTAATCATCTTCCTGATATTTTGTGTGAAGTTTTCCATCATTACTTTCATTTGTTGGGTTACATTTTCCATGATTTTGTCTTCCGGTACCTCGAATGTCTTAGCGATCTGGTCGTTCGGCAGTATCCCGGTAGATGTCGGTATAATATGGTGGCTGCCGCTTGTTGCTGCATTTGTGCTGTCAATAATTATCTCTGCGTTCCGATCATTCGACAGTTCTCCGGCAGGTATCGGTAAAAGCTGGTTGTCACTTTCACTTCCCCAACTAGGCGTAGCGCTGCTGTTGCTTCGAGTTGCCTGTGTTACGCCATCAGATGGTGCTAGTTGCCCTTCTGTCCTGCTTTCTATCATAGAGTAATCTATGCTTTCTGTTATCCCTTCTGCCTTATTCTTTTCTCCTTCCATAACCTCATCATGCAATTTTTTGTTATGCCCATTCTCATGTTCTACAATACATTTCAGAGTGTTAAAACAGTCTCTAATGACACTCACCGCTTGATGAATGTCTTCTTTCTTATCTTTCGTAAGGTATCCTCTTGTTTCCGCGATATTCAATAAACATTTCAGAGCATGAGCAACACGCACTTCTAAGTCTTCCGCCATATTCAATAATCTGACTCACAATGAAATAATGAAAGAATGCAACACGATAACCATGGTAACAGAATCTCACAGGTCCTTGTATTTCTGTAAGACGCAATGCAATTCCAATTATTACATTACTGTGAAAGTTTCCAGACGGTTATAAGGTTATCACTGAACCAAATTAAGCTGTAAAATTCATCAATACATACAGTATAATGCGCTTAAGGGGGTCAAGGGGCACTCTAGAAATTTTGCACGCAATTTTCACGTGTGAGTGTGGTACGAAAGGTCTTTTTCACGCGACTATAAAGGGTCTCCGAAAACCACATTTAAAGGCACTTAAATAAACAGTGTCTGTGATATTCCCAGAAAACTAACTTCGCTCTAATATACCTATGAAGTAATGACAAATGGGTGTGGTACGAAAAGTCTTCTTCGCCCGACTATAAAGGGTCTCCGAAACCCAAATTTAAAGACCCTTAAATTAACAGTGTCTCTGATATTCCCAGAAAACTAACTTCGCTCTGATATACCTATGAAGGAATGACAAACCCCTAACCACTGCACCAGTAGCTGAATTGATAAAGTCTGATTATTCATACCAAGGATAAATCAGTCATAGCATTCATGATTGAGATTTTGCTAAGTGTTCTCTTTACTACTAGAATATTCACGGGCGAAGCCGCGACGGGTAATGTCAGTAATATAATAATAATACGAAAATTGTAATTCTTTTGCGTATTAAATTTGAAAAAAATATAAATAAACCTCATTTTATATTGGAAATAGTTCATAGGAAGACACCAGGTGTAAAATTACTTCATTAAAATCCGTACGACTACGGCAAAAAGGGAGTGACACACTATCGGTCTAAATGACCAGGCGCCAGTCCTCGTGTTATATTTTTTCACGCCAGTGTTCAAGGGTTAATGCAACAAAATATAGAAGATGATTTATTTTTGCATGAATAATGGTGGTATTTTTGAACTGCAAGATTAATTTTATAGTGTGGTCTTATTTTATTCTAATACATTAGTATCTACTACACGTCAAGTCAGCAATTTAATTTACTGAAGTAAATCTACGCAGTTACCCCAATAATAATTGGGATCCCATATTCCTGCATTAGAACTGCATTGTTGTCGCTGTAATCATGACAAAGGGTGATTGTCTTTCATAATATGTGTGTACTAAGCCACAAATAGCTCCCCATGATTGGCTCTCATTATTTAAAGCAATAATTGGTGGGTGATGATTATTGTTTGAAAGGGTGGAATACGGAGGTTCCTGCTCATGGGAGGAAATTTTACTAATGTTATACCTTCGGGACAATAACACCCCGCAGCCTAAAATCTGATCAATATGGTCGTAGGGACCTAGGCTCAACTATTGCGTCAGCAAACAAATGGTAAACCTTTTAAACAGACTAGCTTGTTCGCATTTTTAACTGCCTGTACATCACATTTTCATGGATTCGAAACACTTTTACTTATTATAATTTTGTTTTGATGGATCGTGAGGGATGATAATGAAATGTTTTAGTTTGATGAACGACATTTTGGTAATCATCCGTTTGTTAGAATACGATGAAAGATAAAGATTCTGTTTGGAACAGGATTTGGATTATCCCTTCTTTGAGTCTAACGGTTCAAACGCTTACAGTAGATTTACTGGCACGTTAAAGATCCTCCTCGGGGAAAATTCTGGCACCCTGGCGTCTCTAAAAGCCGAAGTAGTTAAAACGGACGTAAAACTCATAACATTATTGTATTTGTAAGACAATTGAGGATTGAGTAAAAGGCGGCCATGACCTTAAGTTAGGAACCATCTCAGCATTCGCATGGAATAGAAATGGAGGAGACCACGGAAAATCACTTCCAAGATGGCTGAGGTAGAAATTGAACTCACCTCTTCTAAGTTTTGTCTCACGAGGCTGAGTGTACGCCGTTCCAGCCCTCGCACCCAAATTAAATTTCTTGGCAGAGCCGGGAATCAAACCCGGGTTGATAGCCAAGCATACTAGCCGCTACACCACGAAGTGGTCTCAATAACGGTGACAGAAACGAGATGTAATTCTCGTGGAGGTCAACTAATAGTACATTATGCAACGTGCCTACAATGGCAACAATTAAGACATGAGTATGTTTATAAAACTCGCTTAGCTCGTTTTATAATTTCCATACGAGTGTCTTAATTACCATTATAGGCGAGTTGCATATGACTGTTTACGTTCGACGATAATTATAACTTTATTATATGTTCTAACACAAATATTCATAAATATTTGTCGAGACTCTGTCGGTTGACTTCTTCTTCTTGGGAATTTTGTGGGCACAGCATTTGATCTCTATCCAATAACGAATTCCAAAGCTTTGAAACATTGTTTATTCTGAAGTAGCACCAACAGATAGCACGCAAGTACTATGTTGGATCATTTTGTTATTTTGGTTAAATAACACAAAATAGGCTGTTACAAGCGTTTTAAAATTAAAATGTATCGTATTATCAACTAGTTATTCTTCAATTTCGATGCGTATAAAATGTCAACGGAAAGCAAATCAATTGAGTCCCATATAGAACAGTTATGGCATCTGGCGGAAAAGGTTCGCATAAGAAATCCATTTACTGTACATAGAGCTGGATTATAATTAATTAATTGGTCAATGAATGAAAATATTGAGCTCTGATTGGTTGGAGAAACTATCATAATGAAAAGTAGTACTTTATTGACCCCCATTGTGATACAGTTTTATAACAAATACTATTTATATTTTTACATCGTCGAACATAAACTACTATTATTGCTGTGTACTACCTAATGGACCTCCAGTCCCCATCCATCATGCTATTGACGTATCAGATAGCGGGCCGATACGGTGAGAGCTAGAGATTCAGTTTGGAGCAGGCTTTGGCTTATCCCTTCTTTGAGTCGAACGGTTCTAACGCTTCATTATCACCCGCTTTGATGGCCGTGGTTTGTGGGAAGTCTTTTGTACGCTTCCTTCTCTACGTGAATAACCTTCTTTGAAGGCTGTGAAGTGTAATCCTATTAGCATATTCAACCTTTAGAGAAACTCTGGGATTAATGAAGCCATACCCAGTATGAGTGATCTTAGAAGTAAGCTCTTTATATCAATTTACAGAGTATTTTTAAATTCTTGGTAATTGCTTTGTTGTATCACACATAACTTTTAAGATAAGACCTGATAATAACTCAGAGTGAAAGCAAAGGATTTACTGAATTATTGCATTCAGGGTATTATTTGAGGAGATAGCTTTTAAAATTAGGCTTTAGAATTAATGACCAAAAAACTCAATACATGGTAATGAAGAGGAATATCGACGCGTTGGGGAATCGGTTACCTCTTCTCATTGGCAAGCATAGTTTTGGGCGGGTTGAACATTTCAAATTCTTAGGGGTCATGCTTGATGAACAGAGTCTTAGAGAAGTGGAAATTAAAATTAGAATACACAATGCTAACAAGATGTTCTACTCCCTGCAGTCTTTATCGGGATCCAAATTTTTGACGAGAAATACAAAACTTAAAATATACAATATCACTATTAGGCCATTTCTAATTTATGGTACAGAATCATGGAGTTTAACAAAACAGGTTGAACACCAGTTGCATGTTTTCGAAAATTAAGTGTATAGGAACATTTTTGGACTAGTTTTTGACTCCGCATCTCAAAGCTGAAATAAAGGCATACAGTACACTCACTATCATAGCAAGCACCAATACTCAACATCATTAACTCCAGAAGACTTCAATGAGCTGGTGATTTACTAAGGATGGGAGATGATAGGATGGTTTTACAAATCTTCAAATAAGAACCAAGAGGAAAAAGACCAGTAGAGAGACCACGAAGTTCCTGGAAAAATGAAATCATATACATTCAACTATTGTGTTCGGAGTGGGTCTTGGTGTTTGCCCAATAGTCACGCATCCTTTGGCTGTGTTGTTCCTTTCTCTCCTTTGTCCAGAGGGCACCAGTCTTCTTCCTTGGGGATTTGTCCTGGAACTTCATTGGCTTCAGTTTACTCCTGAGAGACGTTCGATTATTTTATGTCTTTTTCTGTATCTCCCAGCCCCAACAGAGTTTTGTCCACTAGTATCAGCCACAGTGACTTGGTCATCCTTCTTTGCCAGTATGTGAGAAGCTGGTTGGTCAGCCTGATTGGATGCATCCTAGGGACGTGTCCATAAAATGCTAGACGTCCCTTCCTGGCCACGTCTGTAATTCTTTCTCCAAACTATATTATTATGGCTTCCTGTTCTGGGCTACATTCCTCCACCCCATCTTCGCAGGTGTAATATCCTGGTCAAAACATACCACAAGATACTTCAAAATCAGGATCTCCCTATTCATGCTGATATACCCATACTTCACACAAGGCAGCCTCCTGTGAAGACAGCTACGAGATTTATCAATGATAACTTTGACATAGTCCAGCAGTGGTATCATGATTGAAAGATTTTTGCTCCAAAGGAGTGCCGAGACATGCCCTCTCTCACATCTAAAGAACCTGGTTTTGATCTTCCTCGTCGGATATGGTCGAAATTAAACCAGATCAGGACCAATTCTGGTGATAGTGCGGAGTCTTTGTTCAAGGTTACCGTCTCCAAAGTGTACTGTGGAGCCGACGGACAAACGGTAAAGCACATCATTCAGGACTGTCCTCTAGGAGCCCATGGTAGTAACATATTGGATTTTCTCTCAGTGACTCCTGCATCAGGGGACTATATTTTGAATGTAGATATTAAATTATGAGACTATCTGTTCTCTCTCTTTGATGTGTAACATCTTTCCGCTCGGTTGCTGGATAGTTTTGTGGGAGTGGTTTTGAAAATTGGGGACGGAAGTGGATCGGAACGATCGAGCTGGCAGTGGTGGATCAAACGGAAGTATGCACTGCCCGCTCGATCGATCAAACGGAAGTGTACTAGCTGGCAGTGGTGGACAACGGAAGTATGCACTGCCCGCTCGATCGATCAAAGGGAAGTGTACTAGCTGGCAGTGGTGGACAACGGAGGTATGCACTGCCCGCTCGATCGATCGAATGGAAGTGTGCCCTAGCTGGCAGTGGTGGATCGAACGGAAGTATAAGACGCACTGCCAACTCGATCGATCGATCCAGCTGGCACTGGTAAGAGAAAAAATCAGCGCGCGGTGTCGAAAATTGATACCATGACGCACTCTCGGCCATGTGGAATGTATATGACATACTGAACGGAAAACACTCATGCGAACTCTGGTGTCAAGTGATTTAAACAAATGACATGGTACATGTTCAAAGTCTTCGGATCAGTATTTAAATGGTAAAATGCCTTAATATCAAACATTGTAAGTAGTCGGCATTGCATTGGCATAAGACATTTTAAACTCAACGTCACTCAGGAACATTATCGAAACAAGCAAAATATAAATGAAACTTAATTCCGTAATGCAGTATTATTGGAACGTGGAAATAAGTCACCATCTTGTGCACAATATTTGCGTAGTCGAAATAGCCGTGGGGTTATTGGTATGACTGAGAATCTAGAGATCTTGAGTTCGAAACCCGGATGGGGTAGATATTTTTGCTACCAGATAATTATTTTAAACGATATTTATCATATCAATATGACTCATTTTAACAGAATCCATATGAAATTACGTGTTGGTCTGTGAATCAAGAGGACCTGTTTATAAGTAATTTAAAGTTATGAGCGGTGTCGCGTCTATTAATCTACAGTAGTTGATCCATATCGTATTCTTTATTTAGGCTAATGCTGGTGGAAGCTACAAATCAACTATGTAATAAAATGAGTTCCGTATTATTAACTACAATATCTGTAAAACACTCCCTTTTACAATAGATTAATATTTGTGCCAATAATACTATAAAATACCGGTGTATCAATAATTTCACGTGAGGTTTCTTCTATGTCAGATGTTACACATCATATGCGACTACTGTAGGGCTCGTTTTTTTTTTTATATTTCATTAAGATGTATTATGATGTAAGTGTGTACCATACCCTACGATAAATAAATAATATTAAGGGTATTATTTATTATTGGTGCCTTTATTGTGGCAAACTTGGGGCTCTTCGCCCTCTCTTACACTTAACCATATACTCATATATGTTATTCTTAACCTACCAAACTTAAATACTAGAGTTAAAGTGGCAACGGTGTGATACGGTATTAACTAAGCTATACAGATTACATACGGTAATAACAATACATGAGGTTTTAACGTTTTACTATGGTCATTCACTCATACATTCACACACAAATTATTCCAGGTCCCGACACGAGGAAAGAGTTACTGAAGGCAGATGAATGATATAGAGGAATTGCAATTATAGATCCAGATCGCGTGTGACGATCATGAAAGGAAGAAAGAAAACGTAAATGAGAGATAGTGAGGTGTACTTTCATAAGTCGATAGATGAGTGTAAATATGTGCAGGTTTCTTTGCTGTTCTGCTTTTAACCAGGAAAGTAGAGCATGAAATAGAGACACGTGTGAGGAAAATACCGTACTCGCATTCCGTCGATTCAGGATTGACGGCTTCGATGGCGTATTTGGCAGCATGCTGAACTGCTATGTCCAAGATCGCGGGTTCAAACCCGGCTGAAGTCGTCAGATCTCTAAGAGCGTTAAAATCCTTCAGCATACCTTCCTTTAGAGGGGAAGTAAAGCTGGCGGGCCCATGTCATAGATTTATGGCATGTAAAAGAACCTACCACTACAATTGGTAGTGTGTAACTAAATTTTTATGTTATTTGGTTCAGAAACGCTCTATCAAGTTCCAACGTTCGCCGCTGGGTGACAGTGACGTCTGCTAGCCAAAGTTGGAACTACTTGACATTGAACTTTCATTCATCTTCATTCATTTCATCTCCCATTAACTCCTCTCATGAGGTTGGCGTCAGGAAGGGCATCCAGCCGTAGAAACCAACAGCCACGTGGAATTTCATCGCATCTCTTCCCCGACTCCGTTGGAAACAGGATTAATAAGGGGTAGACATACTGTAGATAGGATTGTTACCGGATGTCTTAGTTACTGAAATGTCCAGTAGATAGCAGCATTAGTGAGAGATTGACAGGAAACAAATAATATTATGTTAAGTCAAGTTTCAGTCTGTGGATTCCAACCTCCTTGACTCGTGATATGGCACGCTATTACAGGCGAAATATTTCTGAGAGGGATATTTGTATTATAATTATATCTTTCAGATTTTCCCTTTCGTAATAATCACCCGTTAACTTCTAAATCTCCACAAAGGATGTTACATTGTTTCCCGTGAATTCTATCCTGTTGTAAGACATCTTATTTTCTTCATAGTTCTGGTATCATTGAAACATGAATTGAAATATGTGTTAAACTTATGGTGCCAAAATAATAACGATTTTAATATTATAACCGTGCTTCTCATAGATTTTTTTACAACACTTATTTATATTTCCAAGGAATCACATACATATTGCGATTAGAAGCAAAGCATTATATTTTCAAAATTAGATCTTAACTATTTTTATAAATTTTTCAGAATTTGGATTTTGCTTTTTGCTGATCTTCACCGTTACCCTCATGTCCCCTATGTTTATAGGAATATTTGGACTTTTTGTTTTTGAAAGTTGGTGTTAATCTTTCAGCTACAAAATAACCGACAGTAGTGGCTACGCGGGCTAAAGCGCAGCGTTAGGTCAAGGGGCCAAGCTCTCTGCTGACTCGGTAGACGCGTGGGTTCGAGCCCCACCGTCGGCTGTCCTTGAAATGGTTTTCCGTGGTTTCCCATTTTCAAAACCTGGCAAATGCTGGGACAGTACCTTCTGACAGGCCACGGCCGCTTCCTTCCACATCCTTGCCCAGTTTCATTCATCTTCATCCATTCCATCTCTCATCCCGACGCGCAGGTCGCCCATGGGCGTCGACTAGAAAGACCTGCACTCGGCCTCTCAGGAGGCTACACGACAAAAAAAAAAAGCTACAAGATGAAACTCACTCGAACCTATCTGGCTTTAATTAGTCTTTCTATAAATCGTTAAAAAATATGTTTTGAGTTTGTTCAGAATTTAAATGAAATAATAACGCTTAATTAATTAATAATGTGAAAATGTGTGATATTCATTTTGTAGCTGTAATTTAACACCCACGTTAGAATATTTCAAAAATTCCTATAAACACGGGGGATGTGAGGGAAACGGTGAATGTCAGCACAAAGCAAGATCCAAATTTTGAACAAGTAGTTCCGTGAAGAACTATACAGCCTATTTTAATATATCCTACTTATGTTAATTGCCACTATCAACATACACAATTTCAGTTTGATTGCTGTAATAGATTCGTAGATATTGAGAACAGACTAAATATTGCGGATGGTCGCCATGTTGGATTTGTATATATGTAGGTCTTAGAGTTATGTACTGTTACATGGAGATTATTGTGTACGTGTAGCATTCAAACTTCAATCGCATAATTGAGACACAATAAGTAAAAACGAGAGGGATTTTAAAATTTCACACAGCTGCCATCTTGTGGTTATGGAAACAATTGAAATAAATTAGATGCCAGTGGATTAACATTCGTATAAGGATTTACTCTACCAAGTTTCACTGCACTCGGATGGTTAAATTGCGAGAAACGTCCATGTGAATATTCATACTTCGCGTCGCCGCCATGTTGGATTTGTGATCATCAGGTTAAAGTCATATAGGTGAACTTATGTTCATAGCCCCTATGAACATAAAAAATCAATTTGATTGCTATAATAGATTCGTAGATATTCAGAGCCATCTAAATATTTCGCATGGTTGCCATGTTGGATTGTTAAGTGTATAGGCCACAGAGTCATGTACCATTAAAGGAAAATTATTGCATAGGTTCATTATTCAAACTTTCACTTCGATCACATGATTACGACACAAGAAATAAAAAATAGTTACGATTTCAATTTTGAACATTTAAAACTTCACTTCTAAGCCCCCGTGGCTTAGGCGGCAGCACGCTGGCCTCTCACCGCTGGGTCCGTGGTTCAAATCCCGGTCACTCCATGTGAGATTTGTGCTGGTCAAAGCGGAGGCAGACAGGTTTTTCTCCGGGTAGTCCGGTTTTCCCTGCAACAATTTCATTCCAGCAACACTCTCCACTATCATTTCATGTCATCTGTCATTCATTTAATCATTGCCCCAGGGGAGTGCGACAGGCTTCGGCAGCCGGCACAGTTCATATCCTCGCCGTTATATGGGGGCTTCATTCATTATCTGACCCGGTCTGTCGACTGGAAGCAGGCTGTGGATTTTCATTTTCAAAACTTCACTTCTAATAGTAAGATCTGTGTGTTTCCTATGAATTGTATATACCGTAATTTATTTTTATACAAGGTGTAGGACAGGCATTGTTATAATATTAAAATCGTTATTTTTGGCTTCTTAAGCTGTTTGTGCCCCCTTAAGTGCTATTTTTAATTAAATCATAAAGTCCAATAATAAGACTGCAAAACAGAGCAAGGATTTACCTTGAACTACTTTTGAGCTATGATTTTCTGAGAATCCATTAAAACAAAACCAGTTCAGGCTGTTAAATTATCAGACTGGATGCCACATCGGGAAGTATTAACTCTCCCTGGCTACGTTGCTGCCGAAAATACGTCACTACAGTGAAATCGTGGCCCATGAACTTAACTGGTTTTTACGTGCAGCCTAACAACCCTGTCTAGTAAACAAATTCAGCAAGTACATTGCATTACGAATTTTCACCAATCACTAACCAGTGGTGGGGATAGCAAACCCGAGAATGATCAGATTTAGGATCCACCACAGATGAAGTTACATAATAGATGGATCGTGTAGTCACGTGACTGAGGTGTTAATACGATTATCCACGGACCGTTGTTTCCGCAGGAATGAAATCACCGCTACCCCCTACACTCACCCCCAGGGGAGACTGCCACGACCGCTAATCGGGTTGTTACATCCCCTCCGCTAACAGTCGCACTGAGACACTAATGGTGTTAGCTGCTCTTTGTACGAGGCCACAACCAAGTGGCGTGACTTGCCCTTCCATGTCCCACTCGGCTTTTTCGATAATAATAATAATAATACGATAAAAAAAACGCCAACCTGGGCCCAATGTTTGGGAAGCCAGGCTCTGCCTGTCACAAGCCAGGACAAAGCGATGAGTGTTAGAGGAGCATATCATAATCCTGAAATCTACATTCTTCAAAAAACTTCATAGGGAACAAACTACTTGGGTTTCCCCAAATCCAGTTTGTGGTGAGAGACAACTTGACCATGTTGGTATTAGTAGACAGTCTACAACGGAGATACTCAAAGTGAAAGTTGCTAAGAGTGCAGGTTTAGATTCAGACCATTATCTGTTTCTCATTAAATTCAAAATTAGACCAATATATGAAAAGAAAAATCATTATCAATCCAAAAAGTTTGATACACAAAAATTAGCTGCAGAAAATAATTTCAAAACACTTTTGGAAAGCAGAGCACCTAAAACATGGGAAAAACTTCAAAGAGACTTAGTACAGACAGCAAAAGAAACCATTCTCCTTAAAAGAAAACGAAAACATGCCTGGTGGACTGCTGAGTGTGATGAACTAATCTTTAAAAGACAACGAGCGTGGAACATCTGGAATGCATATAAAGATGAGAATACCAGGAACAGCTTTATAGAAGTCCGAAATGTACATCCATCGACTCAAAAGGATAAAAGTGCAACATATGAAAGACCAATTAACATTAATAGAATCGGATTTCAGACAGCACAATACAAAGGACTACTACAAAACTTTCAGAAGTAGTTTAAGGAAGTATACTCCACCAAGCTTACTTTTCACAGATACAAAGGCACAGAAAACTGCATATAATAACGCTGAAAATTGCAGAATACTTGCGGAATATTTTGAAGAACTCCTCAACTGCGATCCACCTTCAATTTTGATAATATACTCCCCATTCTTCCAGATTCGAAACCACCAGCAAGAAATGAAATTAAAGAAATTATAAACGAACTTAAAAATAACAAAGCATCTGGAGAAGATAGTATAGTTGCTGAATTATGGAATCACTCGAGTGACAACATGATCCTATGTTTAACAGAAATCATAAATTACATATGGAAAACACACAGTTTACCATCAGAATGGACATCTGCCTTGATACATGCACTACAAGAAGGTGAAGAAAACAGATCCTAACAATTACAGGGGAATTTCTTTCCTGCTAGTTACCTATAAGATCTTATCCAAAGCACTTTTAAAAAGAGCAGAAAAAATACTCGGACCACAATTGGGAGAGTATCAGGCAGGATTTAGGAAGAACGATCTTGTATGGAGCAAATACTAAATTTAAAGAACATATTAGACATGAGGAAAATCAGGAACTTGAAATATGTAGTTACTTATGTGGATTTAAAAAATTCCTATGACTCCATTGACAGAAAAGCACTTATTAACATTCTGAAGGAATTTGGACTTGGAAACAAGACAACTGAAATAATTCAAGCAACACTAACGAACACAACTTCCAAAGTTAAATTTAGAGGGGAAAATTTAAAATCTTTCAAAATAAAGTCAGGTGTGAGACAAGGAGATGGTCTGTCACCTCTGCTTTTCAATTGAGCATTAGAAAAGGTAATTCGAGAGTGGAGGGAAGCCATCAATACTAAAGGCGTTCAACTAGGAAGACATCCAAATAAAATCACTGTAGATTGTTTAGTTTTTGCGGGTGACATTGCATTACTTACTGACTCACTGGATACTGGCCAAGAACAAATTAGAGAGTTACAAAAACAGGCAGCCAAAGTCAGACTACAAATATCATTTGAAAAAAACTAAGTTCATGTCAAACATCACCGATGCCCCGAAAAGTATCACAATTCATGACAGTTCAGTATGTAAAACAAATTCCTTTAAATACCTAGGCGAGTGGATAATGAACGGCTCACAGGAAAAGACAGCAATAGAAACGCGTATGCATAAATTACAAAGGTGTTTTCATATGACAAAAGATATATATAATTTAAAAAAACTTATCCTGGAACACTAAATTAAGGCATTATCAAACAGTGGTCAGACCTGAAACTCTGTATGCGGCAGAAACACTTAAATTAGCAAGATTTGGCGTTTTAGACAAATTAGAGAAGACTGAAAGACGAATAATTCTGAGAAAAAAAAGTCCTCTCGGCACGCCGGAAGGCGGAGGTAGATTTCACCGGGCAAGCCTGGGGATAGGCGAAAATAGGCAGAATATGTAGGTTTTCGTAGAAGGATCAGACCTCATTTATTGCGAGAAAGTATTTTATAATCGGATATTAACTTTGTTTTTCGCCATTTTATGCATATATTAAACATTTTATTCTCTTAAGGGGACGGTAACATTCTTGTCAGTTTGGGGTCCATTTTTATACTTGTGGTCACACTGTCCTTATGCAAGGTTTCGACACTGATGTGTAAGTATCTAACGGTCTGTTACTTGTTCACGCAAAATTTTATCTCCCGCAGAGATTTTGGTTGGTTCCTCAGTTTAGGGGCAGCGACAACGCAGTCATGTAACCCCGTGTACTTTGGGTGAGTGTAGAATCTGTCTGATAAACGGTGTGAATTGTGATGTCAGTATTAGTCTGTAATTGTGGTAAGGACTGCAGACGGTCCATTTAAAGCAGTAGTTCCTAATTTTGCTAACAAATACTACCGTCAACGACACCTAGCTGTGAACTTGGCTACTAGATGCCACCGCAACCAACAACTCGCAACGAACGTTGGAACTTCCCCAACAAAGGAAAGCATACTGAGGGATTTTTAGCGCTCTTAGAAAATCCGACAACTTCGGCCGGCTATGAACCCGCGACCTTGCGCATAGAAGTTCAGCATGCTACCAGTTAAGTCACCGAAGCCGCTTCACACTTACTCAGATGGAAATCTGAATCTGATATCGAGCAAGTGCGTTGTCATGGCAACGTCTGATGGCTCATCCCTCATCAATTTAGTAGTGTTGTCATGGCAACCTCTGATGGCTATTGGCATTTTCTTATAATTCCGTAATCATTTTTCTCATCCCTTGGCGTAAAGGTGGGTCATATCAAAAATTCTTTCAGACAAAAGTTTTAGGTAATTATTAGGGGAATATTGTCCATTTTGTACGGTTTTGATATTGTGCCTATTAAGAGAGATATGATTAATGTTTCCCGAAAAACCCACTTTTCCCCACCCCTTTGGTCAATGGTTGGTACTATCAAAAAGCTTTTCAAACATAAATTTTTGAGCCTTATCCGACACATACAGTAGTATGAACTTTGAATGGATTCGATATTTCAAATATTAAGAGAGTTATAGCGATATTTCACTTTTTCGAAGAAAAAAAAAGCCCCCCCATTTTCACGCCCGTCGACCGATTGTGCCCATTATCGAACTCGACCGAGATTTTATAGGGATACATATTATGTAAAAATTTCAAAGTGATTGGTGCAAAATTGCGGTATTTATCGTGTCCACAAGAAAGTGATATATATATATAGATACATATATACATAAATTATATATAAACTTTTTAACTGACGGTGGTTTTGTGGTCTAGGGGATGTGAAACGCGAAGATATGTCAACATTTTCCGGAAGTCGAAACATGGTACCCATTGCAATAGTTAGCTTTCTAAAGAAATCTACCTAATACTGGGAGCTAAACGAAATAGTAATAACGCAGAATATAGGTTACGACCAAATAGAGAGTTATATTTGAAATGTGAAAAAATAACTGATGTAATGAGAAAGAGAAGATTACAGTTTTTTGGGCACATTTATAGAATGGAAAATAGTAGACAAACTAAACAAATCTTCAACTTACTAACTAGATACAAATCCAAACCCACATGGTTCATTGAAATTGACAAAGATTTGACAAATGCCAGAATTCAGACAGACGCAATAGCAAATATATCACTCTTCAGAGAAGCTATTCAAAAGGCAGAATTTCAAGAAAGGAAGAAACAAACAACTGGCAGATAGTGGACTCAAGAGGAGAAAGATCGACACTCTAGAAGGATGAAAGAAATTTGGAAACAAAGGAAATTGAATACAATGGACAATAGCCGACGTTAATTCATCGTACCCTCCGAATGGGTTATTCGAAAGAAGAAGAAGAATACGATCAAAATATGAAAACGGGGTTTGGATGAAAATAGAGCCAGATGAAATATATCAAAGTTTAAAAAAAAATTACAGATTCCATCAGAAATAGGAGACGTGACTTGCCCTTCCGTATCCGACTCGGCTTTCTCGAAATAATAATAATAATAATAATAATAATAATAATAAGCGAGCACAACAACTCACCAAAGTATCATCGCAATCGGATGAATGGTATATGAACGGATCAAGGAATTTCAATTTCAATTTATTTATTAAATACTATTTATACTACATTTTGTGATATGTCTCACGAATCTGTACAGATTATCTGTGAGACATATTAATTATTATTTACAACATGTATACATATTGTATTTCAATGCAAGAGTGCATGCAAATGAGATGTTACTTTTTTATTTTCTTACAAACTGTACCCGGCATGCGTTGCAATGCCAATCAAATACAGTATTGGTGTTGTACTTTTGTTGGTTTAAGTGCTTTTGGATACACAATATTTTTTCTTCTTCAGTTGAATGCCTCTAAACGATTGTAAAATGGAGTTACTAATTCAGAAACATTCGTGGGAGCGTGCACAACAACTCACCGAAGTTTCATCGCAATCGGATGAATGGTATATGAACGGATAAAGGAAACATACACAGATAGACGAACTATCACGTAACATTAATTTATATGGAGATTATTTTTATTATTTATATTTATTTATTATTAATTTTTACTTATATTTTAATTGTTCTGCAAAGTTGTATCGTTACAATTAAACATTCTTGGTCATGAGACGCAGGGGTAACTATAGGGCTTAATGAGAGATACATTAACCTCGAAGAATCTACCGTCTATTGTGTTAGGGTATGTAGTATTGTGGGAAACGGTTTCCAGATCATGACACTCACAAGCATCGAAATAGAACTGAATTATTTATTAAAAACAGTGAAACTGATTAAAATACAGTAGAGAATTTGGGAATGTGTTTCGCGGCTCATCGGAACTCGGAATATTGCTTCTCTTCTTTTTTATTCTCAGACAATGGCGCTGAGCTTACTCCTGCGCCCGCTAGATCCCATACTCGGCCTTCTTGATCCTCATCCGGTTCCCACACTCGGCCGTCCTGATCCTCATCCGACCCGGATGAAGAAAATCCGCCCGGCCAGGGCCTCATGAACTCCGCACAGGACGATGTGATTCTTGGTCCAGCATGGTCTCCTTCTCTGCTGACGTCATATGTATCGTTGAGTTTTACTCGAGTCACTCGATAAGGTCCTAGACTTTTGGTTTTTAGTTTCAGATGTGGACCAATCTGAGTGCGTTTGATGGCAACCAGGTCGTCGACCTGATACTTCTTAGGCTCCTTACGTCGTCGGTTGAATTCAGCACGATTTTCAGATTGTACTTTTTCTATCTGCTTTCTTGCATCTTCTCTCATCTGATCACGTTTTTCGTTGAACGAATCGATCAGCTCCTCTTCGATGAGTTGCACTATACGTAGATCATTTTGGTTGTGCATTCTGACTCTTGTCAGCAGCTCGAAAGGTGACATTCCGATGCTCCTCTGGAACGTAGAGTTGATAGCTCGTTGGACAGATGGTACAACCTTGTACCATTTTGTTGGATCGTCAATGCTAAGTTTAGCGATGATCTTGGTCACTGTTGAGTTGACTCTCTCGATTTGACCATTGGCTCTTGGCAGTCCAGCTGTGATCAAGACGAGCTTGATACTCTGCGATTTACAGTAGTCCTGGAACTCATGGGAGGTGAACGATGGCCCCCTGTCGGTGATCACTTGAACTGGGTTTCCAAAGTTCGTCCTCTGAAACTCCATCTTTTCAATCGTCTGGGCCGATTTGGTAGTTTTCACAGGATACAGCCTGGTGAACTTCGTGAAGGCGTCTATCACACAGAAGATGTGTTCATATCCCTTGTGTGTAGACTTAAGTGGTCCAATGTGATCCATGTGGTAGGTGTGCAATGGCACACTCTCCTTGAACATCGGATGTAACCAACCTTCTTTCTTGCCTGCCTTCCTGTTAACCACCAGACACTTCACACAGTTGGCTATGACTCGTTTCACCTTGTTGGCCAAGTCTGGAATATAATATTCCTGCTTCACGTCTTCTTCAGTCCTTTTAACAGCGTAGTGTCCCTTCTCATGTGCATCTCTGATGATTTCATGGTGCATTGCTCGCGGGACCACCAATGTCTCTCGCCCGTCAACAAATTTAAATAGCAGTCCATCTCTGACGATGAAGTTTTCGTAAGGCCCTTTCTCCAGTGTCGCTTTTATCGCTGTCAATCCTTCGTCTTTTCTCTGGGCGATTTTGATCCTCGCTGCAAGGCCATCAGGGAATCCAAACATCACTGCTGGACATCGGCTCAGGGCATCGACATGTTTCATCCTGGTTGCAGTTCGGTGTTCGATGGTATAATCAAACTCCTCCAAGGCCATAGCCCATGTAGCTACTCGTGGGACCAGGTCCCTTTTGTGCATTGTCTTTTGGAATGCCATACAGTCAGTTACAATCTTGAACGGAATTCCATTTTTCTTTTTGACTAACACCACTTGGCATGTATATTCTGATTGACTCGGTTCTATGATATCTTCCTCCAGCCACGCCTCGACTTGCTCATCGACAAATTCGTTCTCAAGCGGTGCCATTCGTCTGGGCCTGCTAAATATCGGGTTTTCTTCTTTCAATGTGATCTTCATCTTGACATCAGTAGATTTCGTCTTCTTTGGTACATATCTCGCTACCAAATCCTGGATCTGTTCCCTTTTTTCCTCATCAACGCAGTTCTCGATATCAAATTCCTGTTCGTCGGCTACCCTGATCACCATCATTGGGACCTCTAGTTCCTTGATGGTAACTCCTTGCTTGCTCAGGATGACCTCACCCTGATCCAATAGATCGTTACCAATAACCATGTCCCACTCCATAGTATCATCAGAAACAACATAGACGTTGGTTTGGAACTCCAGCTCGTCTACTTCAACGACTGTTGTGAAGTAACCTTGAGGAGCAACAAAACCATTACCGAATCCTTTCAAAACAAGATCCGTGCTCTTCAATCCTGGGGAAGCCCATGGTCTTATGGATGTTTTGTCGCAGTAGGTTATAAGGACTGCCACAGTCGATAAGTGCCTGAAGTTTCTGCTGACCCAAACTAACCTCTTTGAACTTGAGGCAGCTTTTCTTTTCATCAATAAGATTGATACCTTGATTATTCCTCTTATCGTTCTTCCTCTCATTTTTGCACTCAGATGAAATGTGGCCAAACTCGTTGCAGTTGAAACATCTCTTGCCTTTACCCTTGTGCTCACATTCCTTTGAACTATGACCAAATCCGCCGCAATTATAACATCTATCTCCACTACTCGCCTCTTTCTTCTTTGTACTGCCCCAGCACTTTCCGTCCTTCTCGTTGGCACTCTTGGCACTTCCTTGAAAATTACTGTTATTATACTTTGTGCTTTTCTTTGGCAAAGACTTCACTGCCATCTCATAACTTTTCATTTTCTCCTTGAAATCCTTGGAATTTTTTGCTCCATAGAGAAGAAGTTTTGATCCTGAATCGTCCTCGATCCCATCAATCACGTACTGACACAGAGAAACTTGCTCAACATCACCTCTACTGGCGATTTCCTTCATCACAAGAAAGTACTCCTGTAGAGATTCGTCGCGCTTTTTTCGTCGCTGGGTCAACAACTTGTGAATTTCTGCACTGCTTGCCGCCACGTCAAACTCCTCTTTCAAGGCCTTCTTCAGTGCAGTCCAGGACGTCAGTCCTTTCTCACCTTGACTAAAAAGCTTAGCTAAACCATCGAGTGATTTCTTAGCGAAAATAAACTTTTGCAGCTCACTCCATCCCATCAAGATTGACGTCTCCTCAAAATCTGCGATCCATTTCTTCACTGGGTAACCATCCTTACCGTTAAATGTTTTCATAGCGCCCTCTACGTCGCGGAACGACAATGAAAACTTATGCTGTTCTCTATACCTTCTGTGCTGGTCTTCCTCTTCGCTCTCTTCGTCTTCTTTGTCTTCTTCATCTTCGTCATCATCGTCTATAATAGTTGCGAGTTCATCCCAATTTCTCAAGTAATAACAAATGGTGTTAATCATTACCTCCTTTGTCCCGATCTCGGTATCAAGAATCTCAGAAACACGCAACAGATCAGCCTTAGAAAATGTTTCTTCGATAAATTTCTTCTTAGCTTCCTCTTCAATGGAATTTTCGTCAAAATCGAATCCAGGAAACTCTCGCAGTCGCTTTCGATTCTTCCTGTCGTCTGGTATATGCTCGAAAATGGGGGTATGCAAAACTTTGATTGCTTTGACCGGAGCATCACTTATGTTCTTTTTTATTTTCTCTATTGCACCGAGTGTAGTCATCTTATTTGTTTACTCACGTCTATCAAGTAGATTTCCGTCAATACCGCTTCCTCAAAACCTCGCTATCAAGCCTGTTTTACCTCATTCACCAAACCGGTGATATTTGTAGGTGATATCGTTGAATACCGCTTCCGGTCGTTTCTCTCTGACGAGTCGCTATCCTCTTACCACATCCACAATCCTCTGTCGTCGTTTAGATTCCGACCCTCGTCGTCGTTACGGCACCAATAATTGTCACTGAAACTGAAGAACAAATTTTGCTAGCCTATGAATCCTCGTCGTAGATTCGCACGTTGTGGGCTCACAAAACTGCACGTCGTCTCGTCGTCAGCGTCGAAGGCAACAGCAACAAATATGATTAGCCGTCCACTTCGTCAAAAATAGCGTTGTATTTTGCGTCGTACTTCGTGTCGTGGATTGCGTCGTAACTCGTTGTTTCAGTCCATCCCGGACGGGCCCCCATTTGTGGGAAACGGTTTCCCGATCATGACACTCACAAGCATCGAAATAGAACTGAATTATTTATTAAAAACAGTGAAACTGATTAAAATACAGTAGAGAATTTGGGAATGTGTTTCGCGGCTCATCGGAACTCGGAATATTGCTTCTCTTCTTTTTTATTCTCAGACAATGGCGCTGAGCTTACTCCTGCGCCCGCTAGATCCCATACTCGGCCTTCTTGATCCTCATCCGGTTCCCACAGTATGACTTTGCTCTCAAAGGTCGTGGGTTTGGTTCCCGTCACTGTCAAGAAATTTAAATTCTGATTGGAGCGTGGTACACTCACCTTCGTGAGGCAAACAATTCCCACTTCAGCTATTCTTTAAGGGGTTTTCCGTGTTTTCTCACTTCTACTCCAGGCAAATGCTGGGACGGCTCGTAACATAAGACCACGGTAGCCCCTGGAAGGACGTCATAGTACTTGGGGTTGACGTTCACGTTACCCAAGCCCCTAAATGCAATAACATCAACCTCTAAGAATATCATGTGGAAGCGGAAGGATTCCAGGAACACTTGACAGCCAGGAAAGTCCGTCCTGACGTGTGGCATTGATTGAGTAAGGGACTTCCCTGCCAGTCACCAGTCATATTGGCTCCTCACCCACTTTGATGAGGTCATAGCAAGAGTTAAAGGAACTAGATACGTTCGTTCCGGGAGACATTTCCCATTCTGGAGCAGCCACTACAGAAACATTCAAAGTTTGTGAGAAACTATTCTCAAAACCAACTTTCAAAAAATCAAGATTTGTTTTTGAGAAATCTTGCCATGTGTAATGTATTTCAATTGATTTTTGTTATCTGCCTTGCTAAATATTATAGAAGAAAATTACACTTAGTTTTAGCTGTCAATTGATTCAATATTACAAAGATATTACATTTAGCTGCTATTAGTTTTAGGTGTCACTTAATTACTAATTACCAATACAAATCATTCATGCCAACCTACTATTGTATTAGTACCTAAAATATGAATCTAGATTTACATTATGTGACCAATTATTAAAAATCATGCTTCATTTACCGGTACTGTTATTGCGACTAGAACTTGTGTATATTTCATGTTAACAATTTCTTTTATCTTTTTTATTTGCAAATTTCATTTTGTATTTTAATGTATTTTCATGTATTATCTGTGTGTAAACAATTGTTTGCTACTGTAATTTGGGCACTGTCCTGTTGCGGCAATAAATAAATAAATATATAAATAAGTAAATCTACTATTCTTGTGAAAGACACCGCAATTCAAAAAGTTACTGCAGTGAAGTACCTAGGGGAGTGGATTCCAGCAAACGAGAGTGAGACCTTAGCAATAGACACTAGATGCACGAAACTGGAAAGGGTCTACCACTCCTGTAAGAGCATCTACACATCCAAGTGCCTCTCTAAGAACCTTAAACTTCTACATTACAACTCAGTAGTAAGACCTTCCGTTCTATATGCCTCTGAGTGTCTCCTGATGAACCGGAAAGGCCCACTGAGGAAACTAGAGCTCAAGGAACGGAAAATACTTAGAAGGATTTTAGGACCAATAAGGGAAGAGGGTGGTACTTACAGGATCAGGCACAACAATGAGCTCTATGATCATCAAGAAGATATCGTCACATCCATGAGGAAGAGACGATTAGCTTTCTACGAACATCTGACACGCATGGGTTTCGATTAGAGCTGGTGATAATCGATTTTCAATTAATCGATTAATAATCGATTAATCGATTAATTTGAAATTAATCGGAAACGATTAATAGATTAATCGAAGCTCCTTAAAACCGATTAATCGATTAACCGATTAACCGAATAATCGATTAATCGAATAATCGATTAACCGAAAAATCGATTAACTGATAGTAGACACGAGATAAGAAAATACGTTTTGAAAATGGTTTAAATGAGAAGTCATCGCTTAAGTTGAGTTAGGCTTATTTTCGGAATGATGTATAGACTCTATAAAAGTTAAATTTTGCGTAAAGATACGTGTCCTTCCTTGTTTATGTTAACAATAACCAAATAACAGTCAGTGACCGTGGAAAGACAAACATCAATAAAATTGGGAAGGGTTTCAGGAAAAGAAAACGAGGAGTTTTCAGCAATGCTTTTGAATTTTGTTCAATTTTTGTTGGAAAGGCTGTTTACAATTTAGGACAGGAACATTTTTGTTTTATTCTGGTTTAGCCTAATTTCCACAAAGACCTGTAGGTTGTAACTCTTCAGGCGGTCAACTTGAATTTGCCCAGAGACTGGGCGGAGTCCAATGTATAAACTATATGAATTATAAGTAAATAACACTCCTGGGAACATTGCACGTGTTAGTTATGATCGCTATTACAATCACTATCACTTTTACGTCGCCATACTGGAATGTTCCGAGTAGGTAAGAGATTTCACGAGCCCTTCATCCAGGAAAGCCACCAACAGCAAGGAGGTTCAGTCATGTTTTGGGGTGGAATCATGTTCGGTCGACGTACGCCACTAATTCCTATCCACGGTAACATGACTGGTCTGGTGTATAGAGACAGCATCCTTGAACCTGTCGTTACAGGATTTGCTGCCACAATGGGTGAGGGCTTTACACTAGAGGACCATAATGCTCGTGCCCACCGAGCTAGGGTGGTCAATCAGTTCCTTCAGATGCATGTCATACAGAGAATGGAGCGGCCTGCCTATTCTGCGGACATGAACTGTAATGAACATGCATGGAAAGAGCTCAAGAGGGCAATTTCGCACCGTCCCAATCCTCCAATAAACAAAGAGCAACTGATTGAAGCTGCTTTCCAAGAGTGGGGGAATCTGCCCCAAACCACGTTGTATCCGTTGGTGCTCAGTATGCCTCGTCATCTGCAAGCATGGATTAGAGCTCGTGGTGGCCATACATGGTATTGATATGCCCCAACATGAAGAGGACGGTTGTGTGCTCAGTCCCACATTATCACTTTTGTTATTCGTCGTGTGTTTCTGTCTCTTTTGCAACGCAGATTGTGCGTGGTTTTTCTTAGTATGTACCCTATATTGTGTATAATATGATAACATACACATAGCAAAATAAACAAGTTACTGAATCACAATATGCGAGGCCTTTTTTGAGCATTGTATACGTTTAGTTTGTTTAATAAGGATTTGTGAATTATTTATGAGTATTATGATCGTGTATACAAATAAGAATAACACAATATAATAAATAAAATAAACTTAGTGCATGCAATTGAATTCTATTATGCATAAGTTTACATATCTCAGCGGAGCCTTGGTCGTACAGTTGATACGCTTTAGCCTGCCTACTCCTGCCGGGCTCATTGTGATCATAACCAGTACGTGTAATTTTACAAGTAGTTTATTTACTTATTACTCATATTATTTTTACATTGCACCCCGCACATTCAATGGACAAACTCATGTTGACCGACTGCAGAGTTACAACTAACAGTTTTTGTATAGGCAACACTGAAACAATGGCTTCAACAGTTCACAAACAAGATGCATTATTTAAAAATAAATGTGACAATATATTTCAACAGACGGTCTGTTTTGGTGCAAAAATACAAGCAAGTACTCATTTTCTGGGACGAGGCAGCTCCGCTTTGCAGTCACAATGTTCCCAGCGGGGAATATCAAGTATTTTGTCGCTAGTTTAGCGGGCCTTTGATATATTGTTTATTCATTTTCAACCTGTGAAAAAGGGTGAGTATGCAAGTCAGACGGTGAATTCCCAAGATAGACGTCCAGTTCGTATTTTGCAATGATTGCAATATTTACGCTACATCTACAAGATTTCCTATTTTTACCACGCTTTTTATAACTGCCCTACCATGAGGTCATTGAGTTTTTATCGAACTCGAACTTGTTGACTTTAGACATACCTTCGTTCGTAAGACGTCTTATTTGTATCTTTGGAGTCGAAATTTAATGTTTTTCGGACGGTCAAAGACTTTTTACATGAGATTAATAAATACAATTAGATGTCCAGTTTCGATCGTCAAGCGATCATCAGATCTTTACACTTCGGCTATTAATCTGTGTCGACAAGTATGGGTTATGATATTTACAATACATACACTTTTTTAGTTGCAGTAGTAATTAATCTAGCACAAATAGTAAAGATATGTTATTTTTTGTTGAGATACTGATAGTTGTGATTGATCCTCAAGTTTGCTTGCTTAGTGCCATTATGTGATTGTTATTAAATGGTCAGGTTATTGTGTCAGCATAATCGTCCGCACGCTGTGCACCTAAACGGACCACACATCGCTCAAACTGCGAAGTGCACCATTTAATAACTATCAGTGTCTCAACAAATAGCACATATCTTTAGTTTGGTAGTTTAATTGCTACTGCAAATAAATAAGTGTATATATTGTAATTATCATTCCATACTTCTCCATATACAGTAGATTTAATAGCCTACGTGTAAATGATCTGATGATGATCACTTGACGATTGAAACTAGTCATCCAAGAGTATTTATTAACATCATGTAGTATTTTTTCAGGATTAGCGAACAAATTTTGATTTCTAAGGCAAGCCTGAAAAAGGGCTTCCAACACGGTAATCCTTGGAGTGAAGTTAAATGAAACCTCAAAGCAGGCGTTGAGCAGTGGCTAGCATTCTTAGCTGTCATCACAGAGGTTTGGGTTCGATTCCCGGCTCTGCCAAGAAATTTAATTCTGGTGTGGGGGCTGGAACGTGTACACTCAGCCTCGTGAAGCAAAACTGATAGAGGAGAGTTTGATTCTTACCTCAGTCATCCTGGAAATGATTTTCCATGGTTTCTCATTACTACTCCAGGCAAATGCCGGGATGGTACCTAATTCAAGGCCACGGTCGGTTCCTACCCATATTCTACCTGAATTACAAATACACACACTGGTACAGACATCGCAGTGACACATGTTATCAGACATGTCTTAAACACACCCCAGTACGCGGGGATACGTGACCACGATGTTGCAAAGCCCCTAAAAGAATCAAAAACATCATCCAACTTGGGACTGCTCCGGCTAACCATGTCGAGTGATTGCATTAAGAAACCAAGTTGTGTCATAGTTGGTTGATTCTGTGAGAGCGTAGTTAAAAATGCGAAATACATTGATTAATCGGCAAAACAAATCAAAAACCGATTAATCGATTAATCGATTATTCGAATAACCGATTAATCGATTAATCGATTATTCGAATAACCGATTAATCGACTAATTGATTAATCGATTAATCGTTATTTACGATAGTTAATCGATTATTCGGTTTCGATTAATCGATTAACCGAAATCTGAAATTAATCGATTAAAAGTAACAGCCCTAGTTTCGATAGACTTACCAGCCAGATCTTCACCACGACAGGAAGACGGAAAGCGTCCAAAAACAAATGGATCACCACAGTGAAGTCAGACCTACAGCAACTTGGAATTTCATCAAAAAACATACAGGATCGATCACAATTCCGACAGATGATTCAACATGGTGTCTTTCCAGTGTCTCTCACCAGCAGGAAGAGTACAGGGACTACCAGACCGAAGTGGACACAGGAAAGAAAGCAGACACACAGCCTAAAGATGAAAGCTGCCTGGGCTAAGAAGAAACATAAATTCCTTACAAGAAGTCAAAACGAGCCCCGTGGTCCTCAGTAGGCCCAAACGAAAAGAAGAAGAAGAAGAAGAAGTAAATAAACATTCCTTTAACTCCAGGCTAACGCCGGCTAATACCTTTAATGCCTGTTGCATTCAACTTATTTTTTCCTCTGTGGAGGTTATCTTTAGGAATGTCATCTGGTTGTAGAAACCTCCTGCCACATAGAAACCTCAACTCACCTCAGTCTCCACACTGCAGAAACGAGATTAAGTGGTAAGCAATGGCCTACATACACAATACACTAAAATTACAGCCAATTAGAGTGATTAATCAATATTGAAATACACACTTAAATAATGATTTATTTATCGTATGGCTTTTAGTGCCGGGAGTGTCCGAGGACATATTCGGCTCGCCTGAGTCTGCAGCTGCTTCCAGCGGATACCCTAAAGGGTGAGCTACAAGTTCCGTTCAATTTCAAGTAGTTCCAACTTTCGCCACCAGATATAAATGATACCTAGTGGTGAACGTTGGAACTTTGATAGAGCGTTCTGACGAAATATAACCTAACAAATTTTGCTTTACACAAGTTTAGTCTGTGAAAGGATCATTTACATGCCATAAATCTATGACATGGGACCGCCGGCTTTACTTCCCCTCCGAAGGAAGGCATACTGAGGATTTTTAACGCTCTTAAAAAATCCGACGACTTCGGCCGGTTTTGAACCCGCTATCTTGGGCATAGCAGTTCAGCATGCTACCGACTACGCCACCGAAGCCACTTTAAATAATGATAACAGCTGTGTATGTGTGAAAGTTCACAATAGTTCTTTCAAACTACTCACCTGCTGTCTTCTTCACCTTTAACAGATATTATTGCACGCTAGATCACGATTCTTAGTAGTATGTGAAAATATTTTCACTTCTGGGACTTAAAATTTAAACCTCAGGCACAGCCGACAAATTTAGTAGTTCGTCGACAGACTTTTTGTTCCTAAACAAGAAGTTCCGTGACGAACTAAATAGCCTACTTTTCTTAAAATTTAAGATTCATGCCAATGACTAATCTTTATGGACCTATCTAGAAAAATGACGAAATTAAGTTGGCAATATCGAAATTTCTAATTAGTTCGGAATATACCTGGCATGATGTAGTCTGATAGAGCACTACAGTTGGCAGTCCTGGTGACTGACTGAATATATTCTTAGTTCCATCTCTTAAGGTACAGAATACAAAATTTGGTTGAAGTCCAATGGATTGCATGGACGTTACATGCAGTTAAACATTGGACCAATCAGCGCGCGTAAAATCATGTTGGCAACAATGTCATGCATGTGTTGGTAAGAAATAATTTGAAATATTATGATGTACTAGCAGAGGTACCCGCTCTTCGAACTGTCTTCGGTATCAATAACCAGACGTTATCAATTGAGCTACTGTTGCAATGGTTAGGGGATTGTCATTCCTTCATATGTTTATCAGAATGAAGTTAGTTTTCTTGGTATATCACAGACACTTAATTTAAGGTCCTTAAAATGCAGTTTTCGGAAACCCTTTATAGACTCCCTAGTTTTGTATCACACATTGAGAAGCGCAACATATGCTTTGGTCGGCTTTCGAGGATAATTTTTATTTTTCGCCTATTTTAGCATGTATTTTGAAAAGCTTTTCCCTATACCCACCCTTCTATGAGAAGTACGGTGAAGAGTTTTATAATTGATTGGTGAATTGATTACAATACCTAATTTTACGATGCTCCAAGCACCCGAACACGAGTTATAGGAGTACATAAACATATATATCAACCACACAGTGTGAAACAAAATCATCTTTACGATGAGCCCGTTTGTCGACAAAAATATGATTAGTTAAAATGTGCTCTCAAACTAAATTCGCCTAACGTGTACTTCCTGACGTGAAAATATTATTGAAAACCTTATTGACGAAACGCAATATATGTCAAATATAAACGGACCCTCACCATTGTGGAAAGTCCCCATCCCCAGGAAGACCTCTTTAATAAATCATAAAGGTGTGTGGTGTATGAAAATTCATGATTTGTAGCCTCCAATGACCCAAATTTCCAAAAGCTGCAAAAAACACTATTCAATTCAGGAATTTTTGATAATAATGTTGCTATTTGGAGATATAATAGACCTTCTGTACAACATATCGCACGTGTAAGTCGCGTTTAAACATTATAGGGTACCCCTTGACCCCCTTAAGCGCATTGATGAATTGTACAGTCTATGTTTGTTTCCATGATAACCTTATAGCCATTTGCAAACTTTCGCAGAAATTTAATAAATTGAGTGGCATTGCTTCTTACAGAAATAGATGGAAAGTTGGATGTCACCTTTTGAGATACTTTTGTCATGATTACCGGCTTGCATTAGTTCATTAGTTTCTTCTTGTTCTTCTCCTTTCAGAAGGTCCGGCTATGAACCACGACGTTGAACTTTTCAACTTGGCGAGGGACTTGATATTTGCCCAATATTCTCTGGCTATGTTTCTTCTTTCTCTCTTTTGTCCAGATGATGCCGGTTTTCTTAAAGGGTGGTCTCTCCTAAAAACTCTTCTGTTTAAGTATCTTTCTGAGATGTGATCGGCTTCTAATATCACTTTCCATTATCTTCAGTACTTGGATGCCCTTGTTAACTTCTGTTAGTCATGGTGTCACGCTCTTTCTATTCTCCCAGTAGTTGAGAAGCCGGTTGGTTAGTCATGTTGGGTTCATCCTTGAGACATGTCCGTAGAAAGCCAGACGTCTCTTCCTGGCCACATCTGTGATTTTCTCAGTATATCTACATAGCTCCTGATTTGGTGTTCTTCTGTACTCGTCGTCTATTTATTAGTTTATTAAATGAAATTAGTTTTCTGGGAATATCTCAGAAACGTGGTTTAGAGCCTTAAAACGTACTAGCCTCCTATCCACCGAGGGGCTGAAAATGAGTTTTGTCTTGTCCTTGTACGCCATAATATAATAATAATCATAATAATAATTTAATAATATAGGGATAGGGATATACAGTAATAAACCTTCAGTACCACACCCGCACGTGTAAATCACGTGAAAAAATTAAGAGTATCCCTTGACCCCCTTACGCACACTATATACGTATTGATGAATTTTACAGCTTAAGTTAGTTCCGTGATAACCTTATAGCCGTTTGCGAACGTTCACAGTAATGTAATAAGTGGAATGGCATTGCGTCTTACAGAAATAGATGGACTCGTGAGATTGTGTTGCCATGGTTACCGGCTTGCATTCTTTCATTAGTGTTTATTAAATGAAATAAGTTTTATGGGAATATCTAAAAACTGTTGGTTTTAGGACCTTAAAATATTGTTTTCGGGGCCCGTAGGGCTCCCGAGTTTTGTTTATCACATTAAGACGCTGAAAATGAGCTTTTTCTCGTCTTTCTAGGCCCATTTCAGCATGCATTTTAAGGGGCTGGATCCTCTTTTATGAGAGGTATGGAGAAGAGTTACATCAATGATTAGTGTCGTGCCTATGAAGGATATCTGTACCAAATTTTACGTTGATCCACCCAGCCGTTCTCGAGTTATGTGGCAACAACTTTGTCCACAGACAGACAAATAGACAGACAGACAAAAAAAATATTTTCGCACGCATCCGTCATAAAACAGTCTGAAACGCGTAAATAACGCAAATTTCCCTAGAAATTCAGAAAAAACAAACAACCTTTCATTTTTATATATACAGTATAGAGATAGAGATGGTTGTGCCAGTTTTGGATGAAATCCATTTGTTAGTATAGTAGTTACTGGTATTTTAAAATTGGAACTATCAGCAGGCTTAGAATCATGTTGGTAGCACTGACATACATTAGTTGTTCCAAATTAATCTAGAATGGCAGGTACTATACGTGCGCAAAGTTTAGAGCTGTTGGCTTGCATACTTTCTGATATATTGATATAAGGGTAAAACATATAAACAGCATTTATTAACAGTTGGCAGCCCTGATTGCTCTAAAGAATACGCATAATCATATCTGTTATGGTACACATAGCACGTACGAAATTTGGTTGAAATCCAATTGATAGTATAGAAGTTACATGTATTTAAAAATTGGTCCTATCATCAGGCTTAGAATCATGTTGGTAGCACTGACATACATTAGTTGCTCCAAATTAATCTAGAATGTCAGGCACTATACGTGTGCAAAGTTTAAAGCTGTTGGCTCGCATACTTTCTGATATATTGGTATTTGGATAAACAAAATAGAGAGAGCATTCATTGACAGTTGGCAGAACTGGTTGGCTCTTTAGAATATGCTCAGTCATATCTGTTTATGTACACATAGTACATACGGAATATGGTTGAATTCCAATTGATAGTGCAGGAGTTATATGCATTTACAAATTGGATCTATCAGTAGGCTTAGAATCATATTGGCAACACTGTCATGTATGGCATCCTGCAAATTAAACTGGAGTATTATTATCTATATGTGTGCCAATTTTGGAATAGTTCCCATGTATACACTCCAACCTATCCAACATGGAGCTCAAATTTCAATTGCGATTTTTCAGCAGTTGGTAGCACTGACATCATTTTAAAGTATGACATTGAGATGTCCCGGTATAGATCTTTACTCATACCAAATTTGGTTCCGAAAGCTGCAGCCGTTTAGGAGTTGATAGGGACACACACACACACACACACACACACACACACACACACATACACACACACACACACACACACACACAGACAGACAGACAGACAGACAGACAGACAGACATTTTCCCGGATCGATCTCATAAGTCTACTTTTCCTCATTTTTGCAAAATGTGAAAAGTAAGCTAAAAATTTAATTTCTGGGATGTATTTGTAGATGTTTATACCAGAACCGTCTTATGGTGAGAGCTAACTGCACGGCGTAGCAAAATGTATACAGCAAGACAAAATAAATGACAGGAGTCGCTACCGTCTGACAATTGAAACCAGACCATTCCTCACATGCATTACAGAAGCTCACCACAACGCGTCCAGGAAATGTTCTGAGGAACGTAAGATAAGAGTTCAGCAAGAAAATGAAAGAATACTGGTCCAATAGAAAGGTTCAGAATTTCATCATAAGAGCAGCCACCAAACGATCCACCAAAAACACCAGACAACAGCTAAAACACAAGCACCGTGGTCTATAGGTGGCCCAAACGACCAAAGAAGAAATAATGAAGGAAACAAGTCGCCTCCGTGGTGTAGTGGTCAGCGAGCTTAACTGCCACCCGGGAGGTCCGAGGTTCTATTCCCGGCTCTGCAACTAAATTTTAAAAGTGGTATGAGCACAGGAACGGGGTCTACTCAGCCTCGGGTGGTCCAAATTAGTCGACTCCTCTCGTGAGGCCTCTGTTCGCTTTGGTGTCTTCCTATGAACTATTCCCAATATAATATGAGGTTTATTTTTCAAATTTAACATGCAGAAATTAGACAATAATTTTCGTAACAGTATAATTGGCCTTGATAGTAGCGGTAAAAGAGTCATCTCAATGTTTTTGAAAAAAAAAAAAAAAAAAAAAAGGAGCTGAAGACCAAGGTGTCCCTAGAACCAAAACATGGATCAACAAGAACGTGAGCTATCTGATTGTGCTGCATCAAAATAGGTGGATCATCCCCCTTATTTTTAGCCTACTTTCAATTTTTGCAAAAAATGAAAGTAGACTTATGAGATCACTACAGGGCGAAAAAAAAGTGTGTCTGCCTGTGTGTGTATGTGTGTGAGTCTGTGTGGGTGTGTGTGTGTGTGTGTGTGTGAGTGTGTGCACTCTGAATGTCTGTCCCCCCCTATCAATTCGAACACGGTGAGCGCAAATTGAACGAAATTTGGTACAAAGGTAGCACTAGCAAAGGACACCTCAGTGTCATGTTTTATATCGCCGCCATCTTGACGGAAACGTAATGGCGGCCACCCAAATGTTCAAAGCTTAAATCAAAATACGACTAACCTAATCATCCGATCTCTACCAAATTTTTCAACAACATACCTTTATGGGGGCAGCATCCTTTGACCAAACTAATAGGTCATCAGCCTAATAGTTTGCGGATGGCGGCCATCTTTGTGTGAAAATGGATTGCCCCTATTAATTCGAACACGGTGAAACCGAATAGAACGAAATTTGGTACAGAAGTAGCACTAGCAAAGGGCACCCCAGTGTCATGTTTTATATCGCCGCCATCTTGACGGAAACGTAATGGCGGCCATCCAAATGTTCAAAGCTTAAATCAAATTACGACTAACCTAATCATCCGATCTCTACAAAATTTTGCAACAACATACCTTTATAACGGGAGCATCCTTTGACAAATCAAATAGGTCATTAGCCTAATAGTTTGCGGATGGCGGCCATCTTTGTGTCAAAATCGATTACCCCTATTAATTCGATCACGGTGAAACCGAACGGAATGAAATTTGGTACAGAGGTAGCACTAGCAAAGGGCACCTCAGTGTCATGTTTTATATCACCCCCATCTTGACGGAAACGTAATGGCGGCCACACAAATGTTCAAAGCTTAAATCAAATTACGACTAACCTAATCATCCGATCTCTACCAAATTTTGTAACAACATACCTTTATGGAGGAAGCATCCTTTGACAAATCTAATAGGTCATTATCCTAATAGTTTGCGGATGGCGGCCATCTTTGTGTCAAAATCGATTACCCCTATTAATTCGAACACGGTGAAACCGAATGGAATGACATTTGGTACAGAGGTAGCACTAGCAAAGGGCACCTCAGTGTCATGTTTTATATCACCGCCATCTTGACGGAAACGTAATGGCGGCCACACAAATGTTCAAAGCTTAAATCAAATTACGACTAACCTAATCATCCGATCTCTACCAAATTTTGCAACAGCATACCTTTATGGAGGAAGCATCCTTGGACAAATCTAATAGGTCATTAGCCTAGTAGTTTGCGGATGGCGGCCATCTTTGTGTCAAAATCGATTACCCCTATTAATTCGAACACGGTGAAACCGAATGGAATGAAATTTGGTACAGAGGTAGCACTAGCAAAGGGCACCTCAGTGTCATGTTTTATATCGCCGCCATCTTGACGGAAACTTAATGGTGGCCACACAAATATTCAAAGCTTAAATCAAATTACGATTAACCTAATCATCCGATCTCTACCAAATTTTGCATCAACATACCATTATGGACGGAGCATCCTTTGTCCAAACTAATAGGTCATTAGCCTAATATTTTGCGGATGGCGGCCATCTTTGTGTGAAAATCGATTCCCCCTATTAATTCGAACACGGTGAAACCGAATGGAACGAAATTTGGTACAGAGGTAGCACTAGAAAAGGCCACCTCAGTGTCATGTTTTATATCACTGCCATCTTGACGGAAACGTAATCGCGGCCACCCAAATGTTAAAGGCTAAAGTGAAATTACGACCAACCTAATAATCTAGTCTCTACCAAATTTTGCAACAACAAATCTTTATGTGGGAAGCAAATTCTGACCAAACTGCTAGATCATCAGCCCAATAGTTTGCAGATGGTGGCCAAGTATGTGTGCAAATCGATTCCCCCTATCAATTCAAACACGGTGAAACCGAATTGAACGAAATTTGGTACAGAGGTAGCGCTAGCAAAAGGCACCTCAGTGTCATGTTTTATATCGCCGCCATCTTGACGGAAACGGAATGACGGCCACCCAAATGTTAAAAGTTTAAATCAAATTTCGACCATCCTAATAATTTGATCTCTACCGGATTTTTCAACAACATGCCTTTTTGTGGAAAGCATCTTATGACTGACTACAAGGTCATCAGCCCAATAGTTTGCAAATAGCGGCCATGTATGTGTGCAAATCCATTCCCCAGATCAATTCAAACACGGTGAAACCGAATTGAATGTTTTTTTTTACAGAGGTAGCACTAGCAAAGGGCACCTCATATTCATGTTTAATATCCATATAGCACGTTGTATTTCAACAAGCTACTACAACCAACATTCAATTATACTCCTTGAAAAGGACAAAGAGTTATAACAATACCCATGCATTTAGGGGAAAGTAGGCTATATGTGCTATACTGAACATCTTGTTCACAGATTGTCCCGACTAACATAAGCCGAAAATTGTCACGTGAGGACTGGCGCCATGGGTAAATCTGACCCGACCGTCAATAATATAGAAATAACTTGAGTGTTCAAAAAGCTACGGACATGTTTCTTTTGCAGGGTGGAGTTCAAGGCTAGGAAGGAAGGTACAGTGAGCGACAGGAGGTAAGGGCTGACCAAAACGAAAATATAGAGAATTATTTAAGCCTCGCGTCAAAAAGTCAAGAAGTGCATTAAATTATCTACAACAGCTTTATGAGTAGGTTTTTTTTGCGTATGGCTTTTAGTGCCGGGAGTGTCCGAGGACATGTTCGGCCCGCCTGTTTTTAGCTGCTTCGAGACGGACACCCAATGGGTGAGATACAAGTACCGTTGGGGAGGAAAGATGGAATGTAAGGACGAGGAGTTGGAAGGTAGCGGCTGTGGCCTATAGTGAGGGACCAACCCCGATTTGCCTGGAAGGAAGATGGGAAACGACATAAGACCATCTTCAAGGTTGCCTGCGGGGTGATTCGAACCTCCTCGCTTCCTGGATGTGAGCGACTGCCAGCAGCATGTCGTAACGACCACGGCTAACTCACCCGGTTTTATTAGTAGTGTCCATGAATGTGTCAACTTGTTTTGTCGGCTGTTACAGTTATCAATAAACACGTTGTGTGTCGCAGCCAAGGGAAGTGTTGATGGATATCCTGCCCTGGCCACAAGATGAATAACAAGGGAAGGAAGGAAGATTGTAGTTTTACGTGATAACACTCGCCACATCCGGGCAGAGCCCATATGTCGAGCACTTTATACTGGTTTACCGCGATACAGCTGCTTCTGACGTCTCGCATCCCTTCTTGACTGGAAAATATCGCTACGCTATGGTGCTACTAAAATATAAGCATGTTCACTCGTCACCAGACAGAGCCACATACCCTCTCGACCTGTGGTTTCCAGCGGCTTTGGTGACGTAGTTGGTAGAATGCTGAGCGGGTTCAAACCCGGCCGAAGTCCTTGGACTTTTTAAGAGCGTTAAAAATCCCTCAGTATGCCTTACTTCAGAAGGGAAGTAAAGTCGACGGGCCCATGTCATAGATTTATGGCGTGTTAAAGAACCTACCACTACAATTGTGTGAAGCTAAATGTGTAGGTTAGATTTAATTAACGCTTTATTAAGTTCCAACGTTCGCCACCAGGTGCCGGTTGCGGTGGCATCTAGTAGTCAAGCTCGCAGCTAGGTATCGTTGACGGTAGCATTTGGTAGCATAATTGGAACTACTTGAAATTGATCATCTGCAGTCCTTAACTAGATTACAGATTACTAATACAGCCATCACAATAATTAACACTGGTTATCAGACAGATTCTACACACAAACACGCACACAAAGTACACGAGGCTACATGAGCGCGTTCTTGCAACCCCTAAACTAAGGAACTAACCAACCAACCTGTGGTTTCCGAAGATCTCGAAACATTCACGGACACCTTCCTTGTTCTGAAATATAATATAGTTTTAAATTGCTTATCTACCCAGCTCGGTTTTACCCATGGGCTCTGCGATGGATTATTCCTCTAGCGCCGCAAGGACGGTGATGAACACACTTTTCAGCAGATACAACTGGGGATGATGACAGACGGATTGCCCAGGCAACCGTTAATTTGAGTCTAATTAAGGAAGGGTCAGAGAAGTCGGCCGTGGACCTGTAGAAAGGAACCGTCCCAGCATTTGCCTGGTGGTGAAAACGGGAAAACACGAAAACAATATTTAGGACGGCCTAGGTAGGATTCGAACCCACGCTCTCCAGATGCCAGTGAGGCACGAGTTGGCGCTTTCGGCCACCATGACTGGTATGAAATAATAATAATAATCATAATAATAATAATAAATATGGCGGAAACATGTACAGTACTGTAAGTGAAAGAAGTCTTATATACTTCGATCATATTTCGACAGATGAAGTCATTACTGTCTTGCACTAGGGAATACTATTAAAGGGAATCATTTAAAAATGAAACCCTCTTTAAAATCATGGAAGAATTTGGGATCGATCGTAAGACACGCAAACTCATTAGAACAGATACTTACAGGAACAATATCCAAAGTGAAATTCGTGGGCGAAATACCAGAGCCCTTCGAAATCAAGACTGGAGACCCACAAGGGGATGGACTATCCCCAATCCTCTTCAATAAGGTTCTGGAGAGGATAATTAGGGAATGGAAATCTCTTGTAAAGGGCATTCAAATCGGTATTAAAAAGAGAACAGAACTAAAGCCAAATGTCTCGCTTTCGCGGACGATATTGCAATTGTCGCTGACAACAGATCGGAAGCGACTTACGCAGTGGAAAAGCTATAAGAGATTGCACAAAAGGCCGGATTACATATCTCTTACGACAAAACCAAATATATGGAGAGAACGCCAGAAAATGAATCCTCTTTAAACACCAAATACGGTAAAATAGCACAAGTCTGCACTTTTAAATACCTTGGCGAAATTATACAGCCCTCAGGACTTAATCGAATCGCCAATGAAGACAGAATCATGCCTACAGGCTAACGTGAGCCCATTACAACAATAAATGCATTTCGACGAACGCCAAATTACGACATCTTAAAACAGTTATTCATCGAGAAGCAACATATGCGGCTGAAACAATACTGTAGTAATCGATGGTCATTCCAAGATTAGGGAACTGGAAATGCAGGAACGAAAAATTCTCCGGAAGATCTACGGAGCAATCAACAGAAACGGCATTTGGATGAAGAGACCTAGTACTGAACTCTATCAAAACAGCATTACGATAATAGACGAAATTAGAAAACGCAGAGCCAAATTTTACACTCACATCCACAGGATGGCCACTTCGAGATTGCCAAAGAAACTACTCGGTATCATAACACAGAGTAAATGCGGCACAGAATGGCTTAAAGAGGTACAGAGAGACTTACAAGTTATCAGTATACAAAATTTCGAAGACTGAACTGAGTGCCAGATGAAAATCGCGAATGTTAAGTTTGAACCAAGATCATTACGACAACGTGAGAAAAAAAAAGTGGACGGATGAGAGGAAGAGGGAGCATTCCGCGAGAATGAAGAAATTTTGGGAGGAGCGGAGGAGACACGCCTCCAAATGACATCATGTAGGGGAATATTCGCTTAGATAAATAAATAATAATAAAAATACTAATAATAATCGTGTGGCCACAGCTACCGCGGTGTAATGTTTTTTTCGTTGTAGCCATTGTGGCGATCTACTTTCCAATTCTGACATTCTGTTTAACACTGCCATCTGGTAGTGAAAATCAGAACTCTACTGGGCGACCTGTAGCTGAGAGTTAATTAATTAGTTTCACCAAACGTGATACGAGAGATCTTTTGCGAACCGACATCGTATGACTCGAATGCCGTGGATTTTTGTCACCCTTCAAAAATAATCCGGCTTCTTCGGCCAAGAATCGAACCCACGATCTTGGACTCATCTGGCTGAGCCACTGAGGGAAAAAATGAAAATAAACTAAATCAGTAACTATGATACAAAATCTTATATTTTAATCCAAATGTATTATAAGCAAACTGCTGTTAACTTGTAAAATTGTAATATTAATGACTTAAAGTATAGTTTAACTCGAGACCTGTCGCAGCAATAGCTACCAACAAAGAATTAATATGAAACTGATGATTAAGGATGCGTGGGAAAAGAAACGGAAAATAAACTGAATGAACTCCGAACGACCATTTATTTGCCTTTAAACTTCTACACTTCTGTTGTGACTATAAATGGAGCTAATGGACTTTTTGAACTATTGCGGATATTATTAACTCGATACCTACTTCGAGCTGTGACATTTGCAGTGCTTCGATAAACAGCACGCCTTCTTGGGGGTCTTCTCCTAAGAACAGAATTCATTCTATATTTCACAGAAGAAAATCGAAACTGTGCAGCTCTTTGGCGCGTTCTTCTCAGTTATTTATTTACTTATTTATTTATTTATTTATGCTGGTTTACAACAGGGTCTTAACCCCCAATAACAGTAAGCCTACACATTTTTAAACAGAAATTCTAATGTTTTTCATAACTTAAATCTAATCTTAAATCTTAAATCTAAATTAATTACATAATAATATTATTTATAGCTTAACCCTGCGGAACTGGCGCCTCGCCTCACAGACCCGACCACATATGTTTTGGTTGCCATTGGTAGGGGGAGCGGCCCAAGGTCACGAAACCCCAGGTAGCTGCCTCCCTCCTGATGTCAGTTACCGACTTGCAGTCGACCGTGCCGTACCCCAAGTAGTTTTGTTGCTATTTAGCCTTCGGGTCTGTCAGACGAGGCGCCAGTTCTCGCGTCACACGGTTGGGAGTGTGTGCTATTTTATTTACTGAACCCATGTACCATTGGTTCAAGGGATCGAATCCATCATTTATTGGAAAAAGAAGGAAGGAAAAATACAGTCCTTAGAATGACTTGGAAAGATTCTATGCAAGAGGACTGGTTTAATCTTGTGCAAGAGTATGAGACCAGGTGGCCAGGAAATGATATCACGCGTGACGCACCGATAAGGAGCGATCATGGCTATAATTAGAACGAGAGGAACTTTCCGTTCGGAGTGAGTGAGAGAGGGTTTCGGAAATTGAGCTGACGTTGCAGTAAAATGGCATCCTCACAATTGTGCAAGAAGGAGAATAATTAGATCTAAGCCACTTGCGAGTATAAAATTAACAAAAGTAATACATCATTGTGAATCATTTCGGAATAGAGATTTTTGTGTGGAGAAAAAGGTTTTAATAACTGCCTAGGAAAGAAGTGCAAACGTGGCATTACGTCAATAAAAGTTCCCCGAGACCCACGGTGGTGGGGATTAAAAATCAACTACAACACCCACGTATCTTAAGAGTAAATTTCATTTAATATCTCAGAATTGTACGATCAATTTTCACGTGCAAAGAAATCAGTTTACGTTTAGAAAACAAGATTTCCAGAGATATAATTTTTAAAAGTGTGCGACCATTGCTTCAAAAGTTGGTTATGAAAAAGACAAGGATTTGATCGTTTTGTCGCCGATTAGTACAAAAGTCCTGGCAGAGCCAGACCAATCATGCAGTTTACAGCAGACCTTGTGGGGAGGTGCTGCATCACAGTGTCCAGATCAGAGTACGAGAAGTATCATCATAGTATCGCCGTGTGAAGACTTAGGAAAATCCTAGTACAGGATTTAGTTCAGCAAGCGTCAGTCTTTATAGTGAAAAGTTCAGTATTGCAGTCAAGTTAGGCTGCGAACTTAAAGAACAGGCGATAGGTCTTCAAATAACAGTTCAGTTAAACGACCAAAAGTATCGTAACGTTTTAAGTACCAAATATAGTGAAACAAACAGTTATATAAAAGTTAAGGAACCCAATCAGGGTCGGACAAAAATAGTAACGCCTAGTGTATCTAAAAGATAGGAACTAGAGCGCCGAAGAAAATAAGAAGGGAAAATTTAATCCAAGACATTGTCTAACAGGAGACAAACGAACAGTAAAAGCATTAAGCTACGAAACTAATTAAAGGAATAGCCGTAAGAGCTAGGGAATCATAGGTCACCGATAAAATATTCGAAAGACCGTAACAGAACAGACTGTAGCTAGACCAACTAAATAGTGTCTAGAAAGAAGCGATTTCGAGCTAATAAAAATAGAAGCCGATCGTCAGGAAACCGGATTTGAGGAATAGCCGTTCCAGGGAAGGGTAGATTTATTGAGACTTTCATCATCTTGCCAGATAGGAAGCCAACGTCTAAGAGTGTCAATCCTTGGAAACGGGAAAGAAGGAATCACGTGTGTAAAGGCAAAAAGCAAAGCCTTAGTGATTAAAAGCAGTGTAATGTAAATATAGTTAAATCCGTTTAAGTGTTATAATTGTTAGTGAATGTATTTGTGTATGATAAAAGAATACAAAATTGTATTCAATATGTTACCAGTGTTGAAGGTAAATAATATGTTTGTGTATCAAGAAGTGTTAATGTGTGAAATGGAATTAGGGAAGATGGCTTAAACACATTCAAGTGGGCAAAATGAAACATCGTTGGAAAGTTCGGTCGGTGACCGACATATCATGTGAGTAACCATTTCATTATGTTATGTGTTGGGAGGATTTGCGTACAAACCACCTGAGAACGAAAAGAATAGGGATGTTTTTAAATAATAAAGAATAGAATAATAGCACGATCTGAACGATAGAAAAATGAGAAAGTATAAAATAATCATGTGAAATAAATAAATACCTTTGGGGTAATGTAGGAAATAAAATATCAGGTGTAGTTGATAAATGATTTAAATATGTGAAATCAAGCGTAATAATAATAATAACAATTATATGAATGAATAAAGTTTATAATGAATTATATGAAAATAAGAGTTTGTGAGCTCTTTTAAAAGAATTAATACTTGTGGTGAACACATTGTTTTGAGATAAAGCGATTATTGTCAGGGGAGAGGAGTAATATAGAATTGAGATATAATCAAATGTTGATTTTTGAATTTATCAGTTCATTGAAGGCAACTTGGCTCAGTAACATGTAAGCGCTGTGAAGCGCATTGAAGAAATTTGTCACGCTAGGAACGCGTTTGAATACTCGGTAAATTTAATTATGAGGGGCAGTTGGTCGCGGTAATTGAGCTATGGTAAGTCCTCTGATCACGAGGCCATGTGTGTGTTATATTGTAGAAGGGTGTGAAATATTTGTTGTATTATGAGCGCAGGTTATAGACAAAGGTCGCCCTAAGTCGCGAATGTTGTAAGTCCTCCAGTATGGGATATGATTCCCGAGGCAGTGAAAGGAATCGAACCCAGGTTCGTCTATTATTGAAGCCCTTAAATATGTGTTGTTGTATTGAATTATTCTTACCCACCAATGAGGATACTTCATAATTAATAAATGCCGAGTTTAAGGGAATAAGGTCTTGTGAACCTCAATAAAAATAGTATAATGAAAGCCTTGCTTGTTCAAAGAACTACATAATGAAACAGCTGTGTAAAGCTAAGAGTCGTTCGTCCCGTGTGGGCGAGGACCGTAATGTCTGCCTCCCCTGCAATAAATCGCGCTAAGTGGCCAGGCCAGACCCCTCGCCATTGATGTTGTGGTAGGTTTGAATAGCCGTCTGTTTTGAAGTTATATTATACAAGAGTGTAGAGTTTGTTTTAACGACCCGGTCTTCGAACCGAGGTTCCTTTAGTTGAAGATTACCGCTTGCAAGTTCATATCGTTGCTTTATTATGAGATAATGGTCTTTTAAGACAAATAACGATAAGTCCCTAATGTAATATAATGTAGGAATTCACGAGTTCAGGGAAGACAATTAGATTTCGGGAGTGATCTTAATTTTTGACATGTTCAAGTAGTCTTCTGAAGCTCGGGAGTACGCAGATGTTTTCCCAATCACAGTAGTGAATTGTTGACTGAGAGGGATGGTAACCCATGAACATGTGAAAGCCCAAAATTTAAGTAAATGAATAACAGTACTTTAAGGAGAATTATATATTGTTTTAATTATAAGATACTCATATAATAGGAAGTGAGGTGTTGTAAAAGAATAACACAGAGTACATAAAAAGTATCGAGCCATTTGGAGCTCTTGATTTTATGGAATTTTAAAGGGATACTTTATGGAAGTGAAAAGAAATGTAAGTTTGTTGGTTTATAGGAAACCATTTATTATGATTTAACCTTTGTTTATTTATGTATTCCTTGTTCACTCTGAACAAGTTAGAAGTATTGGTCAGTATTGTATTTGTTTAATTTGTTGTAGCGCCATATATTTGGTTAATTAAATGTTTTATAGTAGGAGTTGATTTTGTTTATTTATTTATTTATTTATTTATTTATTTATTTATTTATTTATTTTGGAAGTGTATCCTCTATTTGATCCAAAATGTGTAAGTCACAGAGTGGGAGAACATACCATAACCCGAAAATCCCAATTTGAGCATTGCAGGCATACTGTGATTTGCATATTTCAAGCTAAAAGGGCACATTACGTGCCAATAAAGTGACTGTGCAAGATAATTACGAGTGTAAAACGTTTTCTTTTCTTTTATTTAATGTGCCTTTTGACATTAAAATGGCAAGTGAAGCAGATAGGGAAACAATAAGAAGACTACTCAACGAAGTTGACAGTGATGATTTATACTGAAGAGGAATTTGACCAGTCTGGTCGAGAGGAGGAAGATTATGTCTCTGAATTTTCCGAAAATGCAGACACAGAGCAAGAAGGAACTGATAATGATAATAATAATGTTATTGGTTTTACGTCCCTTTTAACTACACTGGCTTTTAGAGACGCCGGGGTGCCGGAATTTTGCCCCGAAGGGGATCTTTAACGTGCCAGTAAATGTACTGACACGGCTCCCTCGCATTTGCGCACCCTCAAATGCCAGCTGACTGCGCCAGCAAGCGAGAACGTTACCCCTGAGCCACGCAGCCAGACGAACTGATAATGAAGCAGACATGTACCCATACCAGAAATCCCTAGACGAAGAGTGCCCGTCTACGTAGGAAAAGACCTGACTACACAATGGAAAATACACCGCGCTCCTGAACGTTCGGTAAGAACACGGCAAAACAATATTGTCATTCACTTACCAGGAGTCAAAGGAGTTGCTAGAAATGCCCAAACTCCTATAGACTGCTGGCGATTGTATTTTGATGATCAAATTATGAGAACTATACTTGAGAACACTAATTTGTATATTGAAAAATGTAGGCCTAATTATTCTAGAGAAAGGTCAGCCCAGCCTACTGACATGATTGCATTGGAAGCTGTCTTTGGCTTGATTTATTTAGCAGGTATTTTGAAAAGTAGCCGACTAAACTTGAAAGAATTGTGGGACCGTGAAGGCAATGGAGTTGAAAAATTTTGGTTGACAATGTCACGTGAACGATTTTTGTTTTTGTTGAGATGCCTTCGCTTCGATGACACTGACACAAGAGAAGAGAGACGCAGGATTGATAAGTTTGCTCCCATAAGGGAAATTTTCGAAACATTTACTGAAAACTGCAAGAAAAACTATAGCCTACCACATGTCAATATGCTACCATCGATGAGATGCTTCTTGCATTTAGGGGTCGTTGCTCTTTTCGGCAGTATATGCCGAATAAACCTAATAAGTACGGGCTGAAATTGTTCTTACTAGTTGATGCAAAAACACGATACATCTTGTATTGGGAGCCTTATGTAGGTCAACAACCACTCGGACCTTTTAAACAAGAAACAAATGCACACAACGTTGTAAGAAGACTAATAACTCCTATATCTGGTACTGGTAGAAATATCACTTTAGACAACTATTTCACCTCTTTTCCATTGGTTAATGAATTGAATTACCGGAATAGACTAACAGTTGTAGGTACCGTTCGGAAAAATAAGAGAGAGCTACCTCCTTTGTTTGTTAACACAAAAGAACGCCCTGTAAACTCAAAAGAACGCTCTGTAAACTCAAGTATGTTCGGATTTCAAGAAAACGTCACTATATGCTCATATGTGCCTAAAAAAGGCAAAAACGTCATCTTAGAATCCAGTATACATCATGATGATGCTATTGATGAAACAACAAAACAGTTCAAACCAGAAATGATTCACTTTTACAATTCCACTAAAGGTGGGGTTGATACTCTGAACGAACTATGTGCATTGTATGATGTCGCGAGAAATACGCGACGTTGGCCTATGGTCATTTTGTTTGGACTCTTGAATGTGGCTGGTGTCAATTCTCAAATCATTTTCACATCAAACAACGTGGGCACTAATATAGTTCGCAGAAGATATTTAAGAGATCTATCGAAATCATTGACATCGGAGCACCAACAACGCTGAGCTCTTATGACGAACCTACCTCCAGAAGTGAGAATGAGAAGACATGAAGCCGCCGGTGTGGCGCCCCAAGCTGTGAGAGCTGATCAACTACCAGAAGGGATCAGAAAACGGTGCCATCTATGCAGGAAGGAAAGCAAGACAAAATATTTCTGTAAACACTGTTTCAAGTTCATTTGTCTCAAGCACACATCATTTTCAAGCCCCATTGCAAATGACAATTAATGTTGTTAGCCTATTTTCAATTTTGAAAAAATAGGCTTATGGGATCACCTTTTGTCCGTGTGTGTGTGTGTGTGTGTGTGTGTGTGTGTGTGTGTGTGCGTGTGCGTGTGTGTGTGTGTGATTCGGGTGTGTGTCCCCCCCTAATAAAATCTAAACGGCAGGAGCGATTTCAATGAAACTCGGAAAGTTTATAGCACTATTTCCGGCGACTTCGACCGTGCCCTTCAAATTTTGTTACGACTCACCAATCCAACATGGCGGCTGTGCGAAATATTTCACCAGCCTTCAATATCTCCGAAACTATTACCGATATTACCCTGACATTTTCTATGGTGATAGAGGGAACTACTATAAGTTCACTTATGTGACTTTTGAAAACCTGGTAACTACAAAACCAACATGGCGGCCAAGCGAATTTGCGACTTTTAAATAGACGTTTCTCGCGATTTGACCAACCAAACGCAATGAAACTTGGTACAGTATATGTTTATATACATTGTAATGCACCGACATCTAACTTCGTTCAATTGTTTACATAATCACAAGATGGCGGATGTGCGAAATATTCACCGGCATTCTATATCTCTGAAACTATTAGCGGTAAAACCCTGAAATTTTGTACGGAGATAAAGGGCACTACTTGAAGTCCATCTATAAGACTTTCAAAAACCGGTTAACTACAAAACGAACATGGCGGCCAAGCGAATTTGAACATTTTAAATAGACCTTTCTCGCGATTTAATGTTCCAAGCGCACTGAAACCTGGTACAGGAAATATTTATACACATTGTAATCCACTGGTATCTAATTTAGTTCAATTTTTGCATAACCTCAAGATGGCGGCAGTGCGAATTTTAAAATTAAGTTTTTATTTCTTGTGATGTAGTCATGCGATCGAAGTGAAAGTTTGAATAATGAACCTACGCAATAATTTTCCTTTAATGGTACATGACTCTATGGCCTATACATTTAACAATCCAACATGGCGACCATCCGAAATATTTAAACGATACTGTATATCTACGAATCTATTTTAGCAATCAAACTGCACTTTTTAATGTTCATAGGGGCTATGAACTTAAGTACACCTATAGGACTTTAAATAACCTGGTGATCACAAATCCAACATGGCGGTGACGCGAATTATAAATATTCACATGGACGTTTCTCGCAATTTAACCATCCGCGTGCAGTGAAACTTGGTACAGTAAATCTTTATCCGAATGTTAATCCACTGGCATCTAATTTATTTCAATTGTTTCCATAACCTCAAGATGGCAGCTGTGAAAATTTTTAAATCTCCTTGTTTTTTCTTGTGTCCTAATTATGCGATTGAAGTTTGAATACTACACGTTCACAATAATCTGCATGTAACAGTACATAACTCTAGGACCTACATATATAAAATCCAACATGGCGACCATCCGAAATATTTAGTCGGTTCTCAATATCTACGAATCTATTACAGCAATCAAACTGAAATTGTGTATGTTGATAGTGGCAATTAACATAAGTAGGATATATGATGATGATGATGATAATTGTTGTTTTAAGGGGCCTAACATCTAGGTTATCGGCCCCTTAGGATATATGAAAATAGGCTGTATAGTTCTTCATGGAACTACTTGTTTTTTGAAGTGAAATGCTCATCGTCCATTTATTGAAAGTTTAATTTTGAGTTTTGTTGTTTGTACTGTAACGTGTTTTTCGAGGGGTTTTTATGCCACTGGCATAAGTCAGTAGGAAGCCATTCTATATTTATTTACGCGGCAAATTGTTCAGCCAAGAGAATTTTTCATGTTAATTTATTATTATTATTAATTTATTATAATTATTATTAAGGTATTTTGGGAGCATTTTATAAAAATTATTAGCATTCAGATAGGTTTTCTATGTCTTAGAAAACGCTATCATGCAAATGATTACGAACGACGATATCATAGAAAATTATGTGATTGCGGAATTTTACGGAGTTTTCGTCAGTTAGGATATATTGAGAGACATGACTCACTGGGAATTCAAATACAAGCTGATTCCTGTCGGGAAGCATGACGCAATCTTGGGTCGCATCGTCAAGAAAAGGCGAATTGTTGGAAAGGAAATCGACTTCTCGATTCGCGCGCCGTGTGTAATGAACCAGAGGAGGGGAAGTAGCGGCGTGCTCAGCCAATCAGTGGAGACGACGTAAGCTGGAAGACGGCTCCGGAGTGGGGAGCCAACGTGTGCATATATCGTTCGGCGCGGCGTGGAACGTGGACTATCTGTGTAGAACTTAACGAGTATGGTTCGCGCGGGAGTCGCTCCGATGTTCAGTGGAGTTAGGAACTATCTGTGTAGAACTTAACGAGTATGGTTCGCGCGGGAGTCGCTCCGATGTTCAGTGGAGTTAGCGACTATCTTTGTGAAACTTAACCGGTGTGGTTGTACGGTTTGGGTCCGATGTACGGACCATAGAATTATCTAATCTACCAGAATATCATCAAATAACGAAGAAGATGGCGACGTCCAGGAGACTGTGGGAAGCACACAGCATCATCCAGTACGAGGGAAATGCTTTAGCAATTTCCAGTGGTAAGCGCAAATGACGCAGAAATACGCAATCTCTCATTTTTCTTTGTTTTACATTTCATATTTCAGTAACTTCATAGCTTGGAAATAAGAGTAAAATCAATTTATCAGACTCCGTTTTCACGTAATTTTCTATCGGTAATATTAAAATCGCAACGCTCCAATTTAAATTTTAAACTTATTATTATTATTAATTTTGCTATACTTGTTTTATATAATAAATTCATTTCTTTTACAATGCAATCTTTGCTTTCAGTAGGTAGCATTAGATATAGACCAACTCCTTCTCCTGATACAATTGTTTGTTGGGTTAATGATCAAATCATACCACGATCTGAGTGAATAGAGTCTTGAAGGTGTTCTGCCAGAGCTAGACGTTGTTAAATACAAATTTAGATTTCAGCATTGCATTGAGGTCTTGGCGCCCATTAAAACAACATAGCTTAGGCAAAGGTAAACAGTTACATTTATCACCCAACAGTTAGGGGTAGCGAAACTGCTACATTTGTCGCTACCAACAGATGGGGCAATAATTAACGTTACACTTGTCGCTCAACGTGAATGCAAAGGAAACCATTACATTTGTCGCTCAACGTGAGGGCAAAGGAAACCATTACAGTACTATGGACTTTTATGAACTACCTTTTATAAGCCATTTTTCAGTTAAATTTTGTTTTGATTATTTTATATATTTTTTTCTAAAACTTAACGTTTTTGTAAGCTTTTTTTAAATTGTTCATTAAAAATGTAAAAATAAAAAAATTGTTTTCTTTTTCCATCAATACTTCTTTATAAGTTAGCAAATTAATAGAAAAAATTTGTCAGCTATGTATTTAAACTAAAAAAATTAAATAATCAATTTTATATTTCGGGTCTGTGAGACGAGGCGCCAGTACTGATGTCACAAGACGGTGCGCCAGTTCCGCAGGGTTAACTCTAATGCGGTTACATATTCTGCCTTTTTGTTAATTATGTCATCCTGTCACTTCCCTGGAGTAGAAGAAGAAAACCACGGAAGTCCATTTCTAAGAAGGTTGCGGCAGAAATCAAATCCATTTCTTTCTTCTCTTTGGCGTCTCTAAAATCCAGAGTAGTTAAAAGGGATGTAAAACCAATAACATTATTATTATTATCATTCTTCTCAGTTGTCCAGTCGAGGTTGAGTGCACACTTGCCCAGCCCTTGCACCAGAATTAACTAAAGGATGACAGCTATTAACGCTACCACTACACAGTCTATCCACCAATTTTGGTTTTGCCCGGGGATTTTAGACCGGATGCCCCTCCTAACGCCACGTGATATTTCAGGTGTAAATTTCCCCCGCTGTCACCGGGATTCGAACTCTGGCCGTCCGGGTGAAAGACGAGCAGCTAAGCCACTGCGCCGTAGCGCTCCCTATCAATATTCCCTTTCACTATTTTCCTAAAAATCTTTCTTTGATTTCCAATTTCTCCATCATCTCTTTCTTGTTCATGGTGAACAATTCCGCTGCATATAAAGCTCCTGGCCGTATTTGCAGTAATGTTTGATTTTTGCATTCAAGAATATAGATATCTTGTTGTTATTATTATTATTATTATTATTATTATTATGCTTGCCACGTTGGGTGAGTGATTTTTGAAAGGCGACAAAAATGACGACACGCATGTCGTACGTTGTTGGCATGTTAAAGAACCCATTTGAATTCAGTAGGCCGTGTTCATAATGGCAAAATTAATTTCGGGATTTTCGGCCAACACTAAGTTCCTCCTTTCTCTACTAGAAAGCGCTATAGCGTCAAGGAGCTTAGATATCTAACCTCCTTGACTTTCATAGCGTTCCAAGGACCGACACAACTTGACACGCAAGCTGCCCTCTGGGCGTCAAATAACAAAGCTTGCACCCGACACCCGAGGCTTTACGATATTATTATTATTATTATTATTATTATTATTATTATTACGTACACAGAACTGGAAAGCACCTGGGCCAGATTTTATACACAACTACTGGTATAAGAAGTTCACAGGTGCCCATGAAGCAATAGCCAAAGCCTTCACACGAATTTTACGATTTCCTGAGGAAGCTCCGGAATTTCTGTTCATTGGAGATACCTTCTTGATACCAAAAGGTGAAGAATCAAGAGATCCGTCGAACTACAGGCCCATCACTTGCCTGTCGGTGCTTTACAAGCTATTTATGGCTATAATTGCGGAACGAGTGTATCGGCATTGCGAGGCGAATGGGATACTCGCAGAAGAGCAGAAAGGGTGCCGACGGAAAACGCAAGGCTTCAAGGATCAAGTTCTAATAGATTCAGTTATCGTTAATTTGGCTATGAAAGGACAAAGAAACTTGTGTATGGCCTACACTGATTACAAGAAAGCCTATGACTCCGTGCCTCATTCATATTTGATCGAAATATTAAAAATCTACAAGTGCGATCCGATCATTGTCCAATGCCTACAATCTATCATGTCTAGATGGAATGTGAAACTTCATCTAAAAGACCGATGCCAAGTCACTCCATCCCGTGCAATTCGAATTAACCGTGGAATATTTCAGGGAGATTCGTTCAGTCCTCTATGGTTCTGTCTGTGCTTAAACCCGCTCAGTGGGCAGTTAAATAGGAGTGGAATGGGATTTGAGATGCGAGCTGGTGAGGTGAAGCAGAAGGTTTCACATAGACTGTACATGGAAGACAGATTTGGAGCAGATAGAACGGAGAGTACGAGTGTCAATGACAAAATATCGGCTTCATCATCCAAAGGCAGCGATCGAGCGTATCACACTACCACGGAGCGAAGGCGGTCGAGGGGTCATTGATCTCACAATCGCCCAAAGTAGGCAAGTGGAACGTCTGCGACAGTACTTCTTTGGCGCAAGAAATACTCCTCTGTATGAAGTCATTGTTGAAAGTGATAAGAGATTCACACCACTACGACTTGCAGCATGCAATATGACACAAAAGAGCACGTTACTTCGTTTGAACAGCGCCAGATGGCATGGTTACGAAAAGAACTGCATGGAGTACACCCTCACATGCTCAGCCATGCTCATGTCCACCGATCATTGTCGAACTTATGGTTGAAGCATGGTTCGCTCTTCAGTGAAACTGAGGGCTTTGTAATTGCGATACAGGATCGTGTCATTTCAACAAAAAAATATAGAAAGCACATCCTTAAAGAGAATGTAGCAGATGATCGATGTCGTAGATGCACCTCAGCGCTGGAAACCATCGATCATATCATCGGTGGCTGCTCTACGCTGGCTGGTATAGAGTATACCAAGAGGCACAATGATGTTGCTAAGATCTTACATCAAGAGCTAGCTATAAAATGTGGACTTCTGGATACGAGCACGGTGTACTACACTTACCAGCCTTCCAACGTGCTAGAAAATGAGCATTATAAGATGTACTGGGATAGACCTATTTTAACCGACCAGAAAATCTTGGCCAATCGACCTGATATTGTCTATCTCAACAAAAGAATCCAAAAAGCTTACTTGATAGACGTTGCTATCCCACTTAGCCAAAATATGCAAACTACCCAAGCTAAAAAGACAAACAAGTACGCACCGTTGGCGGAAGAAGTACGAAAACTATGGGGACGAAAATGCGTGAGGATTTTGCCAGTGGTGATCTCTTCCACGGGAGTTGTTCCAAAGACGTTGGCTTTGGAGGAACTGAAAATGAAACACCTGATTGCCAGAATACAGAAGGCAGTGCAGCTGGATACGTGCCATATTGTCAGGTTATTTTTATCCCAGTAATAAGTTTACAGGATACTTGATTCCAAATCCGTATATTGTAAACTGATTTGTACCATAGGCTAATTATGAGAAATTAAAGATAATAATAATATTATGATAGATCAATAGACCTTTCAGTCTACACAAGTCCATGTGAGTTGACAATTATACTTCAACTATAGAGCATCCAGCGTTTAGAAAAGACTGTGGGACTTAAGGGCTTTTACTTTTAACGGAATCCCCCCCTACACTGGTTTTGTTACATCACCTTTTATCTTGAAGGAACTATGAACATACAGTATATATTTTTCGTCATAATAGCTTCCTACAATTATCTGCCAATTGATTACCTTTGTTATTGCATACAAGTATCGTTTATATTACGTCTTAGTGATTTAAACATTTTCGAGGTTAGCACGCTGGAAAGAAGAGCCTCGTCCCGTGCTGCATGCTCGCCCGGAGTGGAGCACGTGCTCAATTCCGCCGGCAACATAAGTTCTGAACCACTATCCGTCATTGGTGTTATTGTTATGTGTCTGTTTTATGTTCTGTTCGATTGAATCTGGGCTGCCGACAGTTGGGTTCGAACCCACTATCTCCCGAATGCAAACTCACAGCTGCGCTGGCCTAACCGCATGGGTAACTCACTACAATATTACAAATATTAATCTAAACAAAACAACAAGAATAGAATTGAAAGAAACTAAATTATAGCCTAACTAATAAAAATATATAAGTGATGATCAACAGTATTGCTGACGTTAAAGTTGTTAACATGGTCAGCATATAGTACATCCGAGAAGGAAGGAAGGGTTGTGCTCTCGACATCTGTCAATCAGTAATCCGTCATATCACAACGAAATGAATGTCGTTATTGGTTCTCTTCGCGTACGGTAGTCTTAATGCTGGTCCAATCCGTTAACACCTGCAAAACTGCTCCTTCCTGGGCGAGTTCTATTTCAGGTAGCTGCTGGCGTTGTGTTGTCTCGCTAACTTATGAAAGCACAGTACTCGTAGCTGGTGAACATAACGTATGACGTCAGCGCTACCTCTGTCTAGAGTTAGCAACACTGTCGCCATAAGGCTCCACAGTCTTTTCTAAACGCTGGATGCTCTATAGCAACCTTTATATAGAATAATTGAAAAAAAGATGTGCACTGCAGTTACTGTGAGGGAATAATAATAAATATGCAGATACATTTGGATGAAATGCGAGTTCAAATCACTGATCTGGAGGTAATCCTGTATTGAGTTATGAACGTGAATTAATCTTCCGAGATAACAACGTGAGGTCATGAACGAAAAACTATCGTTTGATGAATTGCACGATGATCTTGGATAAATATATACTGCTACATAAACGTCAATACGATAGTTAAAAGCCATCATCAAGGCTACGCACCGATGTAATCGAACCAAGTAAATGACATTAGAAGCTCGACGGTAATTCTCACAAATCATGATAGCCACGGGGGATGTGGAGTTCTTTGGGTTGCGTGTTCTGTAATTAGCAGTGAGTTCGCTCACAAAGAGGGGTCTTGCTCATCCCTCAAGGGGTATGGGGAGAGGCGTACTGTACGCCTTGATGTAATTACTGCTCTCTGACTGCCGCACGTAGCCACCAGAGATTATTGCGCTGCGATGTGCAAGGGTTGGCCTGATGATACATAGGCAGCCGAGAAACGAACTCAATATGTATAGGACGAAATACACCATATCACAATGGCACCATAGAGTTGGACACAGTGCCGGATTAAGGTAAAATGAGGCCCAAGTCCATCAGATTTTGGGGCCCCTTTATATTTTTCAAATTTTTTTTGTTTTTAGCACCTGTATATTTAATAAAGTATATACAATACTTTTTTTCTCAAGATGAATAATACATTTTTTATTAAATCATATATATATATATATACTAGCAGAAGTACCCGCTCTTCGAACGGTCTTCGGTATTAATAACCAGACATTATCAATATTGAGCTACTGTTGCAATGGTTAGGGGCTTGCCAGAGCGAAGTTATTTCTCTGGGAATATCACAGACACTGTGAATTTAAGGGCCTTAAAATGTGGTTTTCGGAGACTCTTTATAGACTCCCGAATTTTGTGTCTCACATTGAGAAGCGCAACATATGCTTGGGTCGTCCTTCTAGGATAAGTTTTATATTTCGCCTATTTTAGCATGTATTTTGAAAAGTTTTTTCCTATACCAATCCTTCTATGAGAAGTACGGTGAAGAATTTTATAAATGACTGGTGTATTGTGTACCCGATTGTCACCATGTGGACCATGTGTTCGTATCCCAACTAGCTCACGGTCTTTCGAGGTATGGGACGTTCATGCCCACAATACGACCACATGTTCAGGATTTGAGTCTACCAGGTAACTACTCTACAGGAAATACACAACATTCCTATGAATAAAATATTTACTGGTCTAAAATCATGGCTGTACAACAAATACAAAAACAAAGGACAAATTACAATTAATTCCCACAAATAAATAGGGTTATTCTGTGAGCTTTCTCCTTAAAAATAGCGCTACAATGCACTCAAACCTACTTCTAATATCCTGTCAATAATAGTTCAGATTACAAGGTTTTCATAGTGTCCGTCATGTGACACAATTTTATTTAATGGAAGTATCTTAACACAAAACCACATGTCACATAAACATGAATTTCTAAGACATTATTCCGTCTTCTACGACATTTACTTTAATTATCATTACTTCAATGTTTCCTACATTTATTAGCAAATATTTTTGTTGTGTCGTGCGAATCATCTTCCTTCTTTCCATCCCTATGAACGCTCTAGGAAAATGAGTCATGCTTCTTAATCATAAAATAAACATAAACATGGATAGAATATTTATAGTTTCACCATATAACGATTATCTGGGTCTTGTCGGGCTTATTATAGATACAACTGTGTCATGTTCTGGGAAAAACACATACCCGTTTTTCCTAAATTAGCATAAACTGGCAAAATGCACTTTAAAGAAGATGCCTACATTATTTTGGTTCAGCCTTCCCCCTCAGAGGATAACTTCGCCAAATATCATCTGATTTCTATGGTTCAACCACATATGTGAGTTGCCATATACCATTTAATTCCATTTGCATCACTAAAATACTCATATTTTAATTGCATTATTGAATACCGAGACCTCTCAGTGTCCTATTGTGACTGTAATTGACAAGGGATCGGTCGAGCGACCTCTCTCCCCTCAGCAGGTCATAAAATTAGTTCCAGACAGCTCTCCAAGATGGCTGCCACGGAAATGGTCTATATTTCCTGTCTCTCTCTACCGTCAAGGCCATCCTTGTTTACAATTATATAACAATAAAGATCCGCTAGGCATGGTCCTAAGTAATTGAGTCATTTAATTAATTAACACCTAACTTTACAGTGTATTTGGGCTCAAATGGCTCCTATTAAACATTCATGGCAGGGGTGGAATTCTAATGATAGCATTGCCGTTCTAAGGTGATTACTTGTGGCTTTAAAGACGCGCATCATAATGAAACCCCATGGTTATCATCAGCAGCTGTCATTACATATATTGGGAACCACGTTCCTCGTCGACGAATATGATTCTACCTCTCGGGCAGACCATAAGTAAAAATGCTCACCGCGCCTCGCTGGGCGTCCATAGTGGCTATAATTCAATGCAAGCGTTGGCAATAGACAGAATCTATCCAAATCGCTGCGTAACACATACAGTATGCACAAAGGCGATACTTCTCGAAGATTAAGCCCATTTTCACCTCACGCGCAAGCTATACTAGTCTTTCCCGTGCTTATCTTACGTAAATCACTGGATTCTACGTTAATCTGCACGCTATATGCGGCTAAACAATATTTCACCTATATGACTCCATTATCAAGGTACCTGCGTTCTTCATGTTATATTATTTAAGCCAAAGCTTTACATAGCTCCTAACACAAATGTATAAATATACTGGCTTACTTTAATTTCACATATTCATTCAAAATTTCACTGACACTGAGAAAAGCTCTCGTATTCGCGATATTCCACACTACATTCTTTACTGTTTACCAAATGACAGTATCTTAAATTAGACATGACACTATTTGAACATTACTTAGGCCAATTTTGCCCTTACTTTATGGTTGCCGACCCCAGTTATTATTATTATTATTATTTTAACGTTTAGATCCATCACTATTTTTGACCTACATGATCCTAAGCAAATCACCTTCCAAGTCATACTTTATTCAAGACGAGTGGTGAAAACTCGTTCAGTAAGTGACTATTACTTCTTTAATTTCAAAGTGATTAATCGTTACATGGTGAACTATGCCATTATAATGTTATTATTTGCATGTTTACTCACGTTTCCTTCTGGCTGGAAAGTACCAGTATCTCCGCCTGAGCTCTACCATGATGATTGACTTAATCCATCATGATATCCAATACACAACACTGAGATTCACACCTTTTACACATGATGCACATATTACCACAAGTGGCCTTTACCACTGATAAACACTGAATATTAAACATTAAACACATTAACACTTTAAATTATTATTTCACAATTTATACACTTCATCTATCATTTCACATGTTGATCCTTAATCTGGATTTCACCTACGCTTGACCTCAGAGATGCGATGACTTATGATAACCGCTGGTCTCCGTGAAATCTAGTAGCGTTTTTATAGATGTTCGATCCTAGTTCCCTGCACTCCCGTTTACCTCACTGTCCTGGATAGGTGGCAATAACTTCCACTCTCCCATCACTGGAGTGCTCCTAATGCTGATGTCATATAATTGACAATACCTTCCGGTATACGAACTGTTCCAAACATTATCAGTTCCTATTCGCTGTAGCGAATTTATATCTGTGTCAGATAATAAAACAATATCTGCGCTTTGTTACCTTTTATGCACTTCCTTATCACTGATGAAGCTTACAATTTGCCTCCATTGTCTTCAACGGCGGTACGCTGATATCTTAATAATTGGCGTGCTTACTGCAGAGCGCTTGTAGACAAAGAACTAACTTCCAACTCGAGCGACCGTCTGACGTCTTCAACTGCTTTCCACTGAACCATAACAGACGTGTAACTGACCATAACTGACTTCGACTGACCAACAAGTGACTTCAACTGATGTATAACTGACTTCAACTGACCAACAAGTGACTTCAACTGACCCTCGGCGTAGGGTGCTCTTCCCTTATATTGGTTTCTTGCACAAAATAGTTCACGGGACACGTGAGAGCGACTCCCTTCTTGAAATACTCCGTCTTCAGCCGAAATAACAACTGCATCTTGTTTATCTAGGCGTGGAGGTTTTAAAAACACTCGCGTGCCGGCGATCGCTTCGGCCAATTAATTACAATTAATTGCCTTAGTTCAGCGCGTGGGACGCTACGGTGGGGATTTCCCGCTGGTTGGTTAAAGTATTCATGCTCTCGAGCGTGAGTTAGGTTGTAATGCGGTCATTTTGAGAAATAGGCGTAATTTTAGGTGAAAAACCACTCCTAAATTACTCCTCCGTGAATACATTCATCTATGTGTATGTTCCATTGCATTACAATGCTCCATTTATCTGTAATTAATTAATTTCTTGTGGGCTTGGTCCCGCCAAAGCTTTGCTCGTTGTCGACCGGTGAATTCCCGGGTCATTAATTTTGAGCTGTCTGACCGCCCTAGACAGAAATAGTTCCGTAGGCGCCGAGGCTACTCCGCCTACTTTTAAAAGTCATTTGTCAGACTTCAATACTAGCCTCTCTCGACTTCGTATGCACTGAAAACGTACATTTCCTTGCATTTTGCTTATAATTTCTCCTTTAAATTGCTATGATTTGCACCTAAATAATCGTGAAATCACGCTAGACTATTATGTGTCAGTAGACCTCTCATTGCTCTGTGGGTTCCATATAATGGCTCCCCCTTAGAGACCACTGGTTCGACCTTAGGCATAACCATTTGCCTGGTCTTCTCTGATAAGGCCTGAGTTTGATACCAGACTGCCGTGACCAGTTGGGCACAATTGACTCTCATGGATACCTAATTTTGCGATGCTCCAAACATTCGAACACGAGTTATAAGCGTACATAAAGATGCATAGAAAGTATGCCTTACTTCGGAGGGGAAGTAAAGCCGTGGTCCCATGTCATAGATTTATGTCATGTAATAGAACCTTCCACTAACTACAATTGTGTGAAGCTAAATTTGTTGGTTAGATTTGATTAACGCTCTATCAGTCCCAAAGTTTGCCACCAGGTGCCGGTTGAGGTGGCATCTAGTAGCCAAGTCACTGCCGGTAGCATTTGGTAACAAAAGTAGGAAATACTGGAAATTGATCGTCTGCAATCCTTACCTGAAATACAGATAACACACACTAATACAGCCATCACAATTAACACCGGTTATCAGACAGATTCTACACACACTCAAAATACACGAGGCTACGTGAACACGTTGTCGCAGCTTCTAAACTGAGGAATAGTCTTGCGCATAATAGTTCGCGGCTGGGAGCGATCAGTTTAGTTCGCAGCTCCTTAGCGAACTAGTTCGCTCTTTTAGTTCGTTAGTTCCCATCTCGAAGACAGATCGTTCGCTCGCCTTGCTACTGCACGCACTCCTCGTTTTTTATAGCAGTCTGTCACCACTCATTACTCGTCAGGCACTGGTGCGCGTAGTAGTTCGCGGCTGGGAGCGATCAGTTTAGTTCGCACTTTCGCAGCTCCTTAGCGAACTAGGTCGCTCTTCTAGTTCGTTAGTTCCCATCACGAGCCCTGAAAGACAGATCGTTCGCTCGCCTTGCTACTGCTACTGCACGCGCTCTTTTGCTTGTTATAGCAGTTTCTTTATAACGATCAGTGCAGTCAATGCCTGGGTTATTACCCGTATTTTGGGTAATTAAACATCAAATGGGAAAATAAATCAGTAGCCTAATTTACACAAAATGTAAAATGGCATATTCAGCTATTCTGTTCTTATTAGCCTATTTTCAATTTTGAAAAAATAAGCTTATGAGATCACCTTTCGTCCGTGTGTGTGCGTGTGTGTGTATGTGTGTGTGAGGTGTGTGTGTGTGTCCCCCTAATAAATTCTAAACGGCTGGAGCGATTTCAATGAAACTCGGTAAGTTCATAGCACTATTCTGGGCGACCCCGACCGTGCCCTTCAAATTTTGCTACGTCTCACTAATCCAACATGGCGGCTGTGCGAAATATTTCACCAGCATTCAATATCTACGAAACTATTCCCGATATAACCCTGGAATTTATTACGGTGATAAAGGGAACAACTACAAGTTCACCTATGTGACTTTTGAAAACCTGGTTACTACAAAACCATCATGGCGGCCACGCGAATTTGCGACTTTTAAATAGACGTTTCTCGCGATTTAACCATCCAAACGCAATAAAACTTGGTACAGTATATGTTTATACACATTGTAATGCTCCGACATCTAACTTCGTTCAATTGTTTACATAACCACAAGATGGCGGATGTGCGAAATATTTCCCCGGCATTCTATATCTCTGAAACTATTAGCGGTATCACCCTGAAATTTTGTACGGAGATAAAGGGCACTACTGGAAGTTCATCTATAAGACTTTCAAAAACCGGATAACTACAAAACGAACATGGCGACAAGCGAATTTGAAAATTTTAAATAGACTTTACTCGCGATTTAATGTTCCAAACTCAATGAAATCTGGTACAGGAAATATTTACACACATTATAATGCTCTGGTATCTAACTTAGTTCAATTGTTTACATAACCTCAAGATGGCGGCTGTGCGAATTTTAAAATTAAGTTTTTATTTCTTGTGTCGTAATCATGCGATCGAAGTGAAAGTTTGAATAATGAACCTACGCAATAATTTTCCTGTAATGGTACATGAATCTATGGCCTATACATTTAACAATTCAACGTGGCGACCATCCGAAATATTTAGACGGCTCTGAATGTCTACGAATCTATTATAGGAATCAAACTGAAGTTTTTTATGTTCATAGGGGCTATGAACTTAAGTTCACCTATAGGACTTTAAATATCCTGGTGATCATAAATCCAACATGGCGGCGATGCGAAGTATAAATATTCACATAGACGTTTCTCGCAATTTAACCATCCGAGTGCAGTGAAACTTGGTACAATAAATCCTTATACGGATGTTAATCCAATGGCATCTAATTTATTTCAATTGTTTCCATAACCACAAGATGGCAGCTGTGCGAAATTTTAAAATCTCCTTGTTACTTCTTGTGTCCAAACCATGCGATTGAAATTTGAATGCTACACGTACACAATAATCTTCATGTAACAGTACATAACTCTAGGACCTACATATATAAAATCCAACATGGCGACCATCTGAAATATTTAGTCGATTCTCAATATCTACGAATCTATTAGAGCAATCAAACTGAAATTTCGTATGTTGATAGTGGCAGTTAACATAAGTAGGATATATGAAAATAGGCTGTATAGTTCTTCACGGAACTACTTGTTTTTTACTTTACATACATTGTGAGCGTACTCGTAGTATTTTAATTTTTAAATGGATTTGTTAATTTTTTAAATTCTTTATTTTGTCTTTCAATTGTTAATTGGATGAAAGCGTGTTTTGTTTTCATTTGCCGGATTAAATTTCCGTTTGAAGAAACATTACTTATATAATATTCTAAATACGTTTATTTTAGTAAATAAAAATACCATTATATATGGTAACAAAAATACTTCTACTATTGGGTACAGGTTAAGTAGGCTATGCCGCACAAGCAATATTACCAATATTAATAACCCTTTGTGGGATAGTGGTCTCTATATTAACCACCTGTCATAAGGACAGTTTGTGCTTTCAAAGATGCTGATAGTTGAATCTTTAAGCCTAATTTCTGAGAATTTTCCTGCCGAAGTGAAATATAGTTCGCCAATTTTCTAAATAAATGGAGATATTTTCAAATAATCCCGTATGACCAAGTTAAATAAAACCGTGGAATTATCCCCACAACTAAATCAGTTAACTATCAGTAACTTCAATTTATGAACCGCCACTGTATTACATTACAAATATAAGGTAGTTATTACCTGTTAGCGTGTTAGCACTAGTAGTGTGTTATGCTGTTATTACTGTATGATAAACCAACATTCAACATTCGCCGCACCGCGCCAAAACTTGACAATCTTGCAACTAACAATAGATACACCCAATCAACTGCACCGAACTAACTGACTGAACGAACCAAAGCGCATGTGATTGAGCAATGAGTGGTGATGTGACGAGGTGACGAGCTACGGCGGTCCCGCGCTCTCGCGCTGTTAAAAGGATCGAACGAACTAACAAGCGAGGGATCTGGGAACTAGTTCGGTAGTTCGTCTGTGGGACCCGCTCTTCCGAACTAGTTCGTTCGCGAACTACACAAGACTACTGAGGAACCAACCAACGTACAACATATCACCCAGATGTCCGAATATGGATATATCAACCACACAGTATCAAACAAAATCATCCTGACGATGAACCCGTTTGTCGAAAAAAAAAAAAAAAACAGGGAATGTCCTCAATCTAAATTCACTTAACGTGTACTTCCCGGCGTGAAAACAAAATTAAAAACCTCGTAAACGAAACGCAATACACCTCACATAAAGACTGACCCTCGCCGTTGTGTAAAGTCCCCATCCACAGGAAGACACCTTTAACAAATTATAAAGGCTTGTGGTGTATGAATATTGAGGTTTTTTAGCCTCCAATGGCCCTAATTCCTAATAGCCGCAAAAATACTATTTCAATTCAGGAATTTGTGAAAATAATGTTGCTGTTTGGAGATACGACATATCACACGTGTAAATCACGTATAAAAAGTCTAGGGTACCCCTTGACCCCCTTATGCGCAATGATGAATTTTACAGTGTAAGTTGGTTCCGTGATAACCTTAGGCCTATAGCCATTTGAAAACTTTCACAGAAATGTGATTGCTTTTTACAGAAATAGGTGGAAGTTGGATGTCTTCTCTTGAGAACCTGTTGTCATTGTTGCCGGCTTGCATTCCTTCATTAGTTTATTAAATTCAATTAGTTTTCTGGGAATATCTCAGAATCTGTTGGTTTTCTAGCCTTAAAATGTAGTTTTCGGGAACCCTCGAGTTTTGTTTCTACCACCGAGGGGCTAAAAATGAGCTTTGTCTCGTCGTTGTTTGCCATAATATAATAATAATATTAATAATGATAATAATATAATAAATGCAATAAAGGGATAGAGATATTTAAGACCTTACATACCACACGCGCACGTGAAAATCGCGTGAATAAATTCTAGTGTATCCCTTGACCCCCTTAAGCGCATTATACGCATTGATGAATTTTACAGCTTAGTTTGGTTCCATGATAACCTTATAGCCGTTTGCAAACTTCACAGAAATATAATAAATGGAATTGCATTGCGTCTTACAGAAATAGATGGTCCTATGAGATTCCGTTGCTATGGTAACCGGCTTGAATTCTTTCATAGATTATTAAAATAAATTAGTTTTCTGGGAATATCTCAAAAACTGTTGGTTTTATGGCCTTAAAATGTGGTTTTCGGGGGCCCTTTTGTTTCTCACATTGAGGGGTTGAAAATAGGTTTTGTCTCGTCCTTCTACGCCTATTTCAGCATGTATTTTAAGGGGGTAGGCCCCCTTTTATGAGAAGTACGGAGAAGAGTTACATCAATGATTAGTGTGGTGCCTCTGATGGATATCCGTATCAAATTTTACGTTGATCCACCCAGCCGTTCTCAAGTTATAAGGACTCAAAGTTGTCCACAGACACACAGACAAACAGACAGACAGACAGACAGGCAAAAATTTTAGTTTTGCGCGCATCCGTCATAAAACAGTCTGAAACGCGCAAATAACGCAAATTTCCGTGAAAATTCAGAAAAAACAGACAAACTTTCATTTTTATATATATAGAGATATAGGCTACATACATTTCAATTGAAACTATCATCGTTATTTGAAAACATGTCACATGATTTGATGAACAATTTAATAAATCATACTATTTCTTTTACTTCTCTGAAATGTAATCAAAATTCTTTTTTTCTGTTTTTTCGGTCCATGAAATCTTCTACAATGCCATCAAAATCAATTTCCCGCAGAACATCTGACTCGATATACATTAAACTTAGCATGTCTAATCGTTCTTGTGACATGATACTTCTTTGCGCACTTTTGATCCGTTTCAATTTTAAAAACGAGCGCTCCGCAGAACAATTCGTTACCATGAGGGTCAGGAAAATGGGAAAAGCAATTTCAACGTTCGGAGAAACAGACTCAAGCTTGTCTCGAATAAGAATTTTGTAAAGTTCAGAATGAGTGAACTCAGTTTTTAAAGGACATTGTAATTTAATATAATGCTGAAACTGTCTCAGTTCTGGATAAAAATTTATAAATCTTGGGAAAAAAATTTTGGGGGCCCCAGATAATTGGGGGCCCTAGGCCTGGGCCTAGTCGGGCCTGATGGGTAATCCTGCACTGGTTGGACAGAGTCTACAGATATTAATCTCTTCAGTTCAAACACCTGTCCTAACGCTGAACAAGTCTCTCTATACCCTCCACGAAGAAGGACGCTGAAACCCTGTATCACACTTCAAAAATCACACGATTACGATTGTTGTTGAAGGAACTCCTAGTGGGTAAGACACACTGAAATTAATAATGTTTTCAAAACATTTTTTACAAAAGGACAATTTGGTAGACAGATCATAATCTCGTTATGATGATGATCAGGCTGAAATTTAAAAGAATAGAGAAAAGAAATAACAAATCTTGGCTAATAAGTAAATTGAACGATGAGAATATTGCTGAGGCGTACCAGCAGAAAACTGATGAGATAACTGAAACAGAAATAGGCAATACTATAGAAGATTCATGGACTCAAATTAAAAAAAGATCTGACGGAGGCAACTGATGAAATTTTGGGGAGAACAGAAATGGATCACTAAAGAAATTCTAGATATGATAGATAAAGACGGTTACTAAGAGCTCAACAAGATTGGAAGACAAAGAAGAATATAGAAGATTGCGAAATGCTATAAACAGAAATGCAAGAATAGCAAGTGAAAATTATTACGAGGGTATATGCACAATGATAGAAGAAAAAACTACTAAAGGACATGTAGATTCTGCATACAAGACAGTAAAGATTTTCTTTGGTAAGAGATGTAACACGAGTAATGCCATAAGTAATGCTGAGGGAGTAATTCTCGATGATCATAGCGATATTGCAAAAAGGTGGAAAAATTACATTGAAACCCTTTACGAAGTTGTAAATTTACAGGAAAAGGAAGTTCTTGAGGTAAAAGATGAAGTAACAGAAGATAATAGGTTTTCTTTGAATCAATATTAACAAGATGTTCGGGAAAGAACATATAGCCTACTTTCTCCGAAATGTATGGGTATAGTTATAACTCTCTGTCCTTATCATCTCCTAATTTCTTCCTATTTGAAGTGCAAATTGGCACACAGGATTTGAACAGTGGCGTTCAAACCATAGTTTATAATTTACCCCAGCATTTTGCAATTTCATCAGCAAACACTCCAAACACCGACTACTTACAATAATTGAAACTTCGTTGCTCTAATAAGGCCCATCTACAATGCGCAGTCGGCAGTCCGTAGTTGGTAGTCCTCGGTCGGCAGTCGCGATCGACTCCGTGTATACTATAGGCACCATACACAACATGAAGTTGCAGTTGGTAGCTGGCAGTTGGCAGTCGAGAATTTTATCCTTGACTGCCAACTACCCGACTGCAGCAATGTAATAGCCAATCAGAGCAGATCAGAAACTGACGTCACGTTGTTGTTCTGTGTCGTGTACGAATGATATAGAACTAAGTGAAGTAACTTCGCAACCCGTAAATTTATAGGCTAATCTTAAATACACGGTATAACAAAATAATCCATCTCCAAATCATCCATATTGCAAGTTTTGAGATTATCAACAACGCCTCTGTGCACAAGGAATAAACGAATGTTACTGTCTTATTACTCCTAGCAGTCGTTAAGACTGGGTTCACTAACTGGCCGGTATAGAGCGCCGCTCGAATCTATAGTTTCTGCATAGTACAACTGAAGGATGGAAGATGTCACTCCAGTGGAGAATGTCGTTTTTTTTAATATATAATTTCCATTGCAAAAAGCACCATATAAAGCTTTATTTTATAACGTCTCAGTACTCAAGAAACAATAAATATAAAAACTAGTCGTGATATCTAGTTGTGAAATATCGAACAATATAATCCTAACAGAGCGAGTGCATTCTAGCGGCCAGAAGAAGAAACTTTTCAATAAAATCTGTTACCTTTTTGTCAGCTAGATGTCTCGATTAAATCTGCTGGCGAATTATGTTTTAATTAAGTATATGTTTTGCACCGTAATATGCACAATATAACGCTTAATTTTAAAACGTCTGAGTCATTACAAAGCAACAAATATGTAAAATGTCAAGCAAAAAACATATCTCTGATGGGGTTTGAACCATAGGCATATGAATGACAGACTAACGCTTTACCACTGAGCCATTTGTGCCAACGAACATTGATCCATATAAAATGACTTACATAGAACTTGTTAGCAAATAATGATTTATACTAAACGATTTCATCACTGAAGTATATTATTTATATATAAAGCATTTCATACAAAGTTTATTTATTTTGTTTCAGTACGCTATATTGCATCCAATACTCAAATTAGTGAAATATAAGTCAGGCACAAGATATCCGCTGCCATCTTGTCTTATTAATGAATCAGCTGAGCTTTTTAAAATCACGTCTGCACTATAGTATTACAAAATAAACTTTTAATTTCGTACGTGCCTCTTCCTTTAGAACAGTTAAAACGATTCTCGGCTCGATAATCGGAACTGGTGGGTCCCATGATATGGATTATAAAGTTTGCATAATTCGCACGGCCGCCATCCTGAAATGGTATGGCGGACGACCTTGTAGTTTGGTCACAAGACGCATCCTATACGAAGGTATGTTGTTACCAAATTTGGTAGAGATTGGATGATTTGGTTAGTCGTTATTTGATTTTACGTTTTGAACGTTTGAGTGGCCGCCATTCAGTTTTAGTAAAGATGGCGGCGATATAAAACATGACACTGAGGTGTCCTTTGCTAGTGCTACCTTTGTACCAAATTTCGTTCAATTCGCATTCACCGTGTTCGAATTGATAGGGGGGGACAGACATTCAGAGTACACACACTCACACACACACACACAGACTCACACACACACATACACACACACAGACTCACACACACACATACACACACACAGACAGACACACTTTTTTTTCGCCCTGTGTTGATCTCATAAGTCTACTTTCATTTTTTGCAAAAATCGAAAGTAGGCTAAAAATGTGTTCATTATTTCGGGAGCAAAGGGGTGGGGGAGGTCAGTGACCTGTTGTCGCCGGGACTTTGGGTCCTGCACTGTGCGATGCAGCGCGTTGTATAACGGTTCGCCATCAATTCTTTATCAAATTACTTTGTTCATTTTTTGTCGAATAGACATAGGCCCTACATAGTACTTTAAAACGAGCAATGAAAAATATTCTTTCATGGTTTTCTTTTTTCTTATTTTTTTCTGAAAGCTTTCCCGGGCCGCAAAAAATTGACTTGTGGGCCACATGTGGCTCGCGGGCCACCAGTTGTAAACCACTGATCTAATGGATAAGTAGGCTTGTAAAATATAAAATAATAGAACTAATTTGAAATAAAATAAAATGAATATCCTTAAAAAAGAAAATCCACACCTGCTTCAAGTCGACCGACCGGGTCAAGGAATATAATGAATAAAGCGGCGAGGATATGAACTGTGCCGGCAGCCGAATCCTGTCGCACTCCCCTGGGGCAATGATTAAAATGAATGACAGATGAAATGGCAGTGGAGAGTGTTGCTGGAATTAAATTTGTGACAGGGAAAACCGGAGTACCCGGAGAAAAATCTGTCTGCCTCCTCTTTGTCCAGCACAAATCTCACTTGGAGTGACCGGAATTGGAACCACGGACCTAGCGGTGAGAGGTTGGCGTGCTGCCGCCTAAGTCACTCAGGCTCATCCTTAAAAATAATTAGGTTAATTAAAGGTTCTAAATATTTGTAGATAATTTTCAAAATTCTAATTTTTTATTCCAATTTGCTGAAGAAGATCACATTGTACTAATTTGAATATAATTTGTATTGGTTGGTGAAGCATTTTAATTAATTAAGTTATCAGTAGGCTACTTTAAGTATGAACCTCAGGCATTATAGTACATTATGCAACGAGCCTATAATGACAATAATTAAGAAACGAGTATGTTGATAAAACGACCGTAGCGAGTTGCATAATTTCCATACGAGTGTCTTAATTACTATTATAGGCGAGTTGCATACGACTGTTTATGTTCGACGATAATTATAACTTTATTATAGGTTTTAACATAATATTCATACATATCTGTGGGATTCAGTTACTTCAGTTAGTGAACAGAGCGCATACGTGGGTCAAAAGCACTTCGAAAGCAGAGACCATTTACTTTGCTTGGCAATGCTATTGTTTACAGCTTGCATGATGACTAGTGCCGTCAATCTCTAGCATTCACTAATATTGTCACCGAAGTCGTTTGAAAGCAATGCGCTGTGTATAAATTCGAGTTGGGGATATTAAGGTGCAGTGCTATTTCTTATCTCATATTCGCCAGTTTATTTTCGCGAACATATGGACGGTGCACTTTTCATGTCGGTAATATATATAGAAGGTTGCAGTGTTTGTAACTTCTAGACGTAGATTCATAAATTTCTTGCATATGTCATAGTATTTTCTTGTCACCGTAAAGGTTCGTGCTGATTTTGTCTTTGTGTTTGGGATTGTAACTACAATGGTTGATCCGATATCCAATTTGAACTTTAAAATCATGTAAATCATGTCCGACATGTTGGATTTTGAGCTCATACGCGAAGGTATCCTTACCTAATCGGTCAATGAATGAGATCCGATTGGCTGGAGAAACTGACTCATAATGAAAAACAGTGCTATAATGACCATCATTATGAAACAGTTTTCTGACGTATAATATTTACATTTCGACATCATCGAACATAAAGTTACATGTGAGCGAAGACTACAAGGACTACTGTAGAACGGTAACCACTGATCATACTATTGTGAGCAACGGACCATACTGAAGGATAAAACAACTTTCCTGATAGATGTGCCTAATCCTACGCCTCGAAATATGGGAGAAGACGGAGAGAGAGAGAGAAAGGAGATTGAGAATTGCTTACCGCTAGCTGAGGAGATAATGAGACTGTGGAAACAAGATAAAGTCGTCATAGTGTCTGTGATCCTTGGAGATCGGGAGAAATCCCACGCAAGGCCTGACTTTGTAACGAAGCTTGGTCTAAGAAGGTGTTTCTTTAACTGCAGAAGGTAACTACTGAATTTCGGGAACATATCATATAGTGAGAAGAGTGATGTCGGAGACCGAAACGCTGTAACTAGTCCTACACTGGACATCAAACCTTGCTACTCGTATTAGGAGCCGATCATTGGCTATACACCAGGGAAAACGTGTGACAAAATAATAATTTCTTTCTTTTTAGGCCTACTTAGGACCACGGGGCTCGTATCTACTCTTCGGTAAAGTTGTTGCTTTCTTCTTCTTCCAATAGTCCCTCATTTTCTGACTATGAGTCAGTCTTCTTTCTTCTGTCCACTTAGCTCCTGTAGTCTTCTTACTTGTAAGGAACGTTGGGAAAACGCCCTGTCGGATGACCTGACGGAACAGCAGACGGTCACGAGTTTGTTCCAGTGGGATCTCTAGTTGTTCCATATCTGACTTAACTGACGCAATCCATTTGTTCTTAGAAGCCTTGCCTCTTCCTGTTACTGTGAATATCCTTTTGGTTAGTCTTTCAGAATCCAGACGTGCCAAGTGTCCATAAAAGGCCAGGCGTCTTTTCCTTATAGACGTGATGATGTCCTCCTGGTGTTCATACAATTCAACATTATGACGGATTCTGTAAATGCCTCCTTCCTCTCTAATTGGACCTAATATCCTCCTCAGGATCTTCCTCTCTTTTAACTCCAGTTTTCTGAGTGGACCCTTTCTGGTCATTACAAGGCACTCAGAAGCATACAGAACAGATGGCTTGACGACGGAGTTATAGTGTCTGAGTTTGAGGTTCTTGGAGAGTCACTTAGATGAATAGATACTACGACAGGAATGATAAGCCCTTTCAAACTTGGTACATCTGGCATCTATGGCTAGGTTCTCGCTCTGATTCGCAGAAATCCATTCTCCCAAGTACTTAACTGCAGGTACCTTTCGTATGGTAGTGTCTGTGAGAGGAATATTAGAAGGGGCCTCTTTGATATTGGTCATAAATTGAGTCTTCTGGATGTTGATCTTCAAACCAGTCTTAACTGCTACACTATAAAGACTCTGTAGGTTGAAGGTAGCCTCCTCTATGTTATTTGCAGGGATAGTTTCCTGAGCGGCCTCCAACAAGGCCTTTTGTAAGGCAGGCCATCCGTCTTTCTCTGTATTCTTCCTAAGGGCGTTCTGAAAGTCACAATCCTCATCGCGCAGTCGCAGAGTGTTGAACCTGGGTATCTTATGACTACTTTGAAGATTTGATTGTTTCCTAAAGGGTTGTAAATTAATCTTGACAAGTGAAAGGTAGTGATCAGATGTTGGCTCCTCGTAATACCTTTACGTTCTGTATAACAATATGATGTTGTCGTGCTATAGCAACATGATCTAACTGGAACTCACCAAGCATAGGATTTGGACTCTTCCAGGTTTTGGCCTTTCTAGGTAGACGTTTGAAAGCTGTTGATTTTAGGACCAGGTTGTACTTGTCACATAGTTCAATAAGACGTTCTTCATTTCTATTTGTTCTCTTATGGACTGGATAATGGCCTACTGTCTTTCGGTACTTCCACTCCTTCCCGACTTGTGCGTTAAAGTCTCCCATGAGTATGATGGAATGGTGAGGTGGGACCATATCCAGAGTTTTTTCTAAAGTTGCCCAGCATTGCTCCACGTATTCCAGGTTTTTCCGGTTTGTATCATTTGTGGGAGCGTGAAAATTTACGATTGTGTGTGCTCTATTACGAGACCTGAAGGATAACGAGGAGGTCCTTCCGTTAGGTGAAATGAATTCTAAAATATGGTCTACCATCTTCTGGTGTACCGCAAACCCAGTACCAAATTGTGGGAGTGTCTTGAACTCTTTCACCAGGTTTCCTCTTGAATATTCTATACACTCCGGACTCGATTGCATCCTCATCGGTAAAACGTGTCTCTTGTAGTGCTGCTATCACAACTTTGTGCTCTTCCAACACGTCAAGTGTTTGTTTGAGTTTACCTACTTTCAGTAGAGAATTAATGTTTATTGTAGCAAAGTACTCGATGTGTTTCTTTGGTTGTCGTTTAATAGAGTTAGATATAAGTTGGAAGCATGAAGGTGCAGGTTCCCCAGAGTCCGAAGACCTGCATGCCCCAAACTGCGTGGGGGTGGATTGGTTACCACCTGGGGTAGATTTCTGAATATTTGTTTTCTTCATGTTTCGAGTATTACGAGAGTCGTAATGGTGGTTACCTAAAAGGTAACGGGTTTTTAACTATCAAGGTTGTAAGCCTTGAAGCCACCAGCACTGATCGGCTCACCGACCCAATTTCCCGCTGGGATGACAAAATAATAATAATAATAATAATAATAATAATAATAATAATAATAATAATAATAATAATAATGCAATGAAACTAGTCAGTGCGGCACATTGGTCAAAAAATTACGTAGACCTATCTTAATAATAGTCTAATAATAGCGGCTTCGGTGGTGTAGTTGGTAGCATGCTGAACTGTTGTGCCCAAGATTGCGGGCTCAAACCCGGCCGAGGTCATCGGTTTTTTTTAAGAACGTTAAAATCCTTCAGTATGCCTTCCTTCGGGGGTGGGGGTGGGGGATGTAAAGCCGGCGGTCCCATGTCATAGATTTATGGCATGTAAAAGATCCTTCCACTAACTAGATCTGTGTGAAGCTAAATTTCTAGGTTAGATTTCGTTGTAACGCTCTATCAAAGTTCCAACGTTCACCACTAGGTATCAGTGATATCTGGTAGCGAAAGTTGGAACTACTTGAAATTGAACGGAACTTGTAGCTCACCCCATGGGTGTCCGCTTGAAACAGCTACAGCCTCTGGTGAGCCGAACATGTCCTCGGACACTCCCGGCACTAAAATCCATACGATAAATAAATAAATAAATAAATAAATAAATAATAATAATGTTATTGGTTTTACGTCCCTTTTAACTACTATAGCTTTTAGAGACGCCGGGGTGCCGAGGATCCCCAAGTAGTTCTTTAACGTGCCAGTAAATCTCGCATGTACGCACCCTTAAATGCCAAATGACTGCGTCGAGATTCGTTCCTACATAATATCATAACACTTACCTTATTGTAACTGCTTTCCACTACAGCACCGACCACGAGAAATGCACAACATCCTCACCTGAAACAAAGAAAATCAGTGGTTAGCATTAGGCTTAGGTGATCAGTGACATAAAGCTCTTCCATTCCTTTTGAGTAAGACAAATCAAGCAAAAAAAAAAAAAAAAAGAAGAAGTAGAAGAAGAAGAGGAAGAAGAAGAAGAAGATGATGAAAAAGAAGAAAAAGAAGAGGGATCTTCTGCTTTTTAGTTAGGTCTGAACCTCTAAGGAGGCTGTCCTAAGTAGGAGTTTATTTGCGGGTGTTCAGTTCTTATCCGCTCCTCCTTCCGTCCGCCGCTGACAACACCTGGTCCTTAAGAACCGGTCATTCATTTAAGTTCTGTCGACGCCCAATGGTGCTTCACTTCGGGGATCTCAAGGGGTAAGGTGATTTAACATGGCCAAACCGTTGGCAATCAGAGCACGACTCATTGGTAATAACGTGGTGTATGCGATCTGTACCTGTCTTAACTTCATTAGTTTAAATGAAGATTTGTTCGAGTTGAACTTGATTCCCTGCTTTCCATGTTATCGAGTGATTCTACCAGGTCCACTATATTCACCACCACGTACAGTCACGGATAGCTAACCTATACTTTGGTTAGTTGGTTCCTCAGTTTAGGGGCTACGACAACGCGATCATGTAGGCCCGTGTACTTTGGGTGTGAGCAGAATGTGTCTGATAACCGGTGTTAATTGTGTTGGCTGTATTAGGGTGTGCTATCTGTAATTCAGCTAAGGACTGCAGACGGTAAATTTCAAGTAGTTCCTTCTTTTGCTACCAAATGCTACCGTCAACGACACCTAGATGCGAACTTGGCTACTAGATGCCACCACAGCCGGCACCTGGTGGCGAACGTTAGAACTTCATAGAGCGTTAATCAGATCTATCCTACAAATTTGGCTTCACTCAATTGTAGTTAGTGGAAGGTTTCTTTACATGCCATAAATCTATGACATGGGCCCGTCACCTTTACTTCCCCTCCGAAGGAAGGCATACTGAGGGATCTGTAACGCTCTTAAAAAGTTCGACAGTTTCGACCGTGTTTGAACCCGCGATCTTGGGCATAGAAGTCCAGCATGCTACCAACAACGCCATTGAAGCCGCCAACCTATACTTGGTCCGTACGCTCTCCCTTGTATCCTGTGGCCTATACCTACACCATCACTGGCTCATGTGATGATAATAATGTGGCAGTGAAAGACATACTCTAAGGTGCGTTCAAAAAGTAACGAGCCGGAGGCATAATTACAGAAACCAGTACCTGTATGTTAGAAGTATTGGCCCTGACTGTTGAGGCACTTGTCCCACTGTGACACGAGGCGGTGAATGGCTGTCTCATAAAATTCCCTGGGCTGTGATGTGAACCAGTACCGCACGTACAGCTGGACGTCGGCGTCCCAGCTGAATCGTTGGCCATGCAGAGCCCTTTTCAGGGGACCAAACATGGCGTGATCACAGGGAGAGAGGTCTGGACTGTATGGAGGGTGGCCGAGAACCTCCCACTTGAATTTCTGCAGGAGTGCCACGACTGTGTTGGCCGTATGAGGACATGCATTGTCGTGGAGCGACCACGGCGGCTATGGCGTTCACTGCCAGTCGGCGGTCCTGGGTAATGACTGCATCAACCAGCTGAACGTTGTCATCGGAAATGCAGGGGGGTGCATCATCGGCTAACGACACCCGTCCTTCCCTGAAGCGCTTGTGCAACGCCTTGACCCTTGTATGGGACATGCAGTGTTCGCCGTACACTTGTGACATTCGGCGATGAATGTCCGTTCCCCCTACTCCCTCCGCTGTCAGAAACCGAACAACACCTCTTTGCTCTTCGGTTGACGCCTTCATGTCACTGTTTGCAATGCAACTGGCAGCGTTGGACGATTGATGCATGCTGCTGCTCGCTTTGTATCGTCACGTGACGTGCACGCGTGCCCTCTAGCGACAGGCTGTGACCTTCCACGCTCTGGTCGGAACCACACCTCGTTACACACGCCACGATTAGCCGATGTCGTCACCGGTTTGCACATTCCAGCGTGCGGCTCGTTACTTTTTGAACGCACCTTATATTACCATCTCAAGAGTCCATCTCTTGGCTGCCACCGAGGAGGTTGAGATTCGATTTTTGACTCTGTCAAGAAATTTAATTCTGCTCAGAGGGTTAGAACGGGTTTCACTCAACCTTGTGAGTCAGAATTAATAAGAGGTGGATTTGATCTCCATTTTAGTCATCCTAAAAGTGTTTTTTCGTGGTTCCTATCCCCCCTCCTATCCTACTTAAGGTGAATGCTGGGATGGTAACCAATTTAAAATCTCGTCCGTCTCCTACTCAAATCCCAGCCTCAGTTACAAACACACACCCTAGTACTGCCATTTATAATGACACAGGTCATCAGACAGATTCCACACACACATCAAGTATGCGGGATTAGATGACTACGATGTCACAAAACTTCTAAAAGAAACAACAACAAAAATCACATGAGGTCAGTGATATGAAGCTTGCCACGGAGGGTGAGTGGTTATCGTGTCGGACTACCAACCCCAAAGCTTGCAGGTTCGCTCCTGGCCATGTAAGTGATTTTTGAAATGCGACAAAAATCACGGCAGTCATACGTTGTTGGCATGTTAAAGGACCCACTTGAATTCAGTAGGCCTTGTTCATAATGGCAAAATTAATCTCGGGATTTTCCGCCAACACAAAGTTCCTCATTTCTCTACTAGAAAGAGCTATAGTGTCAAGCAGCTTAGATATCTTAAATCCTTGACTTTCATAGTGCTCCAAGGACAACAAAATTCGACATACACGCTGCCGTCTGGGCGGTAAATAACAAAGCTTGCATCTGGCACCCGAGGTCATACGATATTATAAGTTATATTATTATTATTATGGATAACAGAATCCGTGCTGCGCATGCAGCGTTTGGACGTCTCTCACGTCGGGTATTCCAGAGTAAAGATCTAAGAATCTGTACAAAACTAATGGTATACCAAGCTGTTGTCATTTCTACGTTGCTCTATGGATGTGAGACCTGGACCCTATACCGCCAGACCATCAAAAACTGGAACGCTTTCACCTGCAGAAACTCCGTTCCATTATGCACATCAAATGGGATGACTATATAACGAATGCTGCGGTTCTCGAGAGAGCAGAGATGAAGAGCATAGAGGCCATCATCCTTAGTCACCGGCTTAGATGGATCGGTCATGTCCAACGCATGAATGACGACAGACTCCCACGGAAAATCCTGTACAGCGAGCTCAGCACGGGCAAGAGACCTCTAGGAGCACCTCGGAAGCGTTACAAAGATCAGCTTAAACAAACCTTGAGGAGTGTAGCCATTGATCCTGATAATTGGCATACTCTTGCGGAAGATCGCGCACGTTGGCGTGCAGCCACCTCAGCTGCGGTTTCACATTTTGAAGAAGAACGCCGAAGGCAGGAAATGGAAACTCGTCAGAGGAGAAAGCTGCGCCAGATATTGCCACATCCTCCACCTTCCATCATCTGCATTGTGTGCGGCCGTAAGTTCTATGCCAGAATTGGTCTGTTGAGTCATCAGTGACATCACCATCGAGTGAATACAAATTAGTAATGCAGGAAAGAAACATACACTCGGATACGAGTATTGGCTGACGACGACGATTAGTGATATGTAGGTGGGACAAGTCACTGGAAGAATATGTTCGGACAAGATGTAAATATGCTAGACTGTGACGATATCCCTCATGCCCCTGACACTACAGCAGTTGCTTCTCCCTCAGAGAGCACTGCTACGCCTGCTTCACCAACGTCCCCCTCCCACTCTACACCTACAAATACACAGGCGTCGCGACGCCCACCTCCCAGACAACGCTCCACACTCATTACACAATGTTTTAACTACCAACGCCTACATCACGCTGCATATGAATGCAAGTACGATACCAGGTGCAATCGTTGTGGTGGTCCACACAGCCATTGTGCGGGGGAGGGGGCCACGCGGCGTCGTATCCCGGATGTAAGTACATCAAAGATGCACTTAAACTGCAACACAGGCAGTTGCGCACATACATAAAAATATCCCATCTCTACTCTCACTTCCCATCTCCCCTCCAAGCACTTCACAAATCCAGAACACAGCCCTCACAAGTTTACATCAAATACTCCAGCAATTAGTTACCATTACCCTATAGTTACCCCTCATTCACGCTGACAGCATCCAAGATTACACTCTTCATTCCCTCCCCCTTGCCCTGCGGCCCGCTGAGTAACTGTTCGGGTGGCTAGCCATGGCCGGCCCATTCGGGATGGTATCCTGCGGTCCGCGGGTTCGATCTCACCACTAAGCCCTCACCGCACCTCATGCCTCTCTTGTCGTTGACTCTCTTTCTTGCTTCTTGCTCTATTCTTGTCTCCCACATTAATTGACAGCTACGAGCCCTCTGGCTCACTTTGATTTCTTACCTTATATGCTCACTTTCAGACCAATTAGATTCCCATGTAAATTAAACAAACATCCAAACCCATTCTGTTAAAGAAAAAATAAGTTCTTAAACCCTTGATATAACACTCATGGCCCTAAAGGGCTGACAGGCTACGATTATATGCATCGAAGCCGGCTTTGCATGGGTCAGGTCAGCGTTGTAGAGGATTAACGATGCCTATAAAATTTCAAACATCTTTTCCTGAACGTGTCCGAGATTTGTTCTTCTTTTTTTTTCGCTATCGTTTTAGCCTCCAGGGTAGGCTTTTCCCACGGAGTACGCGAGGGATCCCACCTCTACCGCCAATGAGGGCAGTGTCCTGGAGCTTGAGACTCTGAGTCAGGGATACAAATGGAGTGTGTGACCAGCACTACGCCCAGGCGGCCTCACCTGCAAAGCGAACAGGGGGCCTGATGAAGGAATGGGAAGAGCGGGACGGTTAGGCAAGGAAGTGGGAAGGAGGCGGCAGTGGCCTGCGAGTAGGAACCATCCTGGCATTTGTCCGAAGACGAAGTGGGAAACCACGGAAAACCACTTCGAGGATGGCTGAGGTGAGAATTGAACCCCCCTCTACTCATTTGGGCCAACCGAGGCTGAGTAGACCCCGTTCCAGTCCTCATACCACTTTTCAAATTTCGTGGCAGAGCCGGGAATTGAACCCAGGACCTCCGGGACGGCAGGTAACCATGCTGACCGCTACGCTACGGAGGCGACAATTTATTTCGTATTATATTATATTTTTATACTTTTTAATTTTTTATTTATTATACCTCCACCCAGTCATTGGGCAAATTTGTGTTGACCGAGAGTAATGGTGGTTTTGAAGCCACTTTTCAGTGTTGCCTTATTAACAATTATTAATATTAAAGCATTTAGTCGGTCTACACAAAAATCATTCCACATACTGATGAAATTGTCTTCGTCAGTAGTCCGTGACAATTTATATAAATCTTAATCACATGTAATTTATTTCAGGTTATTTTTCACATATTCCAGTAATTGGAATGATTTTTGTGTTGACCGACTGATAGCTATAATGATAATCGATTGCAGAGTTACAACTGACAAATCGTTGTAAGTCCTGGCTGTAGTTACGCTACCTGCACATCTCCGATAATAACACTTGTTTACGGAAAGTCCTTCAATGTTGATCGAAGTTGTCACTAGAGGTGGCTTTGAAACATACTACTTTATAAAGTGCTCAGGACGTACAGTGGTTACGCTACTTGTCCATTCCCGATAATAACACTTGTTTATTTACAGAGCCTCCGTTGCTTAGGTGGCTGCACGCCGGCCTCTCACCGCTCGACCCGGGGGTCAAATCCCGGTAACTCCATGAGAGATTTGTGCTGGACAAACGGGGCAGACAGCTTTTTCTCCAGGTATTCCGGTTTACCCTGTCACAAATTTCATTCAAGCAACACTCTCTACTATCATTTCATTTCATCAGTCAATCACTTAATCATTGCCCCAGGGGAGGGCGACAGGCTTCGGCAGCCGGCACAGTTCATATCCTCGTCGCTAGATAAGGGGCTTCATTCATTCCATTCCCTGACCCGGTCGGTCGACTGGAAGCAGGCTACGGATTTTCATTTTCAACAGTTGTTTATTTACAGAAAGTAGTTCAATGTTGATCGAAGTTATCGCCAGAGGTGGCTTTGAAACATACCGCTTTTTAAAATGATCAGGTTGTAGAAGTTGGTTGGTTCCTTAGCTTAGGGGTTGCGACAACGCGGTCATGTGCCCCGTGTACTTTGGGTGTGTGTAGAATCATCACCATCTTCATTTCCCCTTTTCCATCTGACACTGGGTGGGGGCAAATATGGTTCCTCTCAACTTTGTTCTGTCGTTCCACCATTCCTCTTCCGACACGGTGTTCCAATCTAGGTTCTGTTTTCTAATGCTATACTTCACCGAGTCCATCCAACGCATTCTTAGTCTTCCTCGTCCTCTCTTCCCTGTCATCCGTCGTTACAGTGCTCGTCTTGGTAGCCTTTCTTCATTCGTTCGTTTGACATGTCCAAACCATCTCAATCTGTGGCTGTGGGTTTTCATTTTCAACACTTGTTTATTTACAGAAAGTGTGTAGAATCTGTCTGATAACCGGTGTTAATTGTGATGACTGTATTAGTGTGTGTTATCTGTTTTCAATTCAAGTAAGGACTGCAGACATTGCATTTTTTCAAGTAGTTCCTACTTTTGCCACCAAACGCCCTCGTCAACGACTGCTAGTTCAGAACTAGGTTACTAGATGCTACCGCAGTCGGCTCCTGGCGACGAACGTTGGAACCTATGAGCGTTAGTCAAATGTTTAACCTATAATTTAGCTTCACACAGGTGTAATTAGTGGAAGGTTCTTTAACATGCCATAAATCTATGACATGGGCCCATCTGACTTACTTCCCCTCCGAAGGAAGGCATACTGAGGGATTTTTAACGCTCTTAAAAATCAGATGACTTCGAACGGGTTGAACCCACAATCTTGGGCATAGAAGCTCAGCATGCTACCAACTATGCCATCGAGGCCGCTAGGGTTGTAGAAGGATCAGCCAATGAGCCTCTCTCAACGTTGTCATGGTTACGCTCGATTGTAAAGTGCGATCGTCGGTGAGGCTGCTCCTGCGTTGAACGGTGACTGGTGACTCACATACCTCAGATTTCTCCTCCATCCTCACACAATAATGTAATTACTTTCCTGGCAATTAGCGTTTGTGCACTTTTTAGCTTGTTAATATTATTATGGTCGTTAATATGAAGACGAGTTACGAGTGAGGGTGGGATATAAAATGCACATGTCGTCTCTACTTAGGGTGGAACACACAGGATTATTAAATTATGAAAGCTCCCCCACATCCTTATCATTATCCGGTGTGTGAACCATAATCAAATCTACAACATCTGCGCGGTGAATCAAGGAGATGGTAACTTCAACTCCCATCTCTGGAGGGCTATTCAGCCGTTGCACGTGAGTTATAAAGTCCTCGCCAACTTGGAACTCTGGCAACAAGATGTATTAGCCTAATACCATCATCCAATAAGATGTACCTCCTTGAAGACCAAGTAAACTTGCATAACTTTTCTGATAGTTGAGGCTAAGGCAAGCAGACGAAGTATCTGTTTACTTGTGGGCGAGGAGAACTCGACAGAATATCTTGAGAGGATTCCTGTAATCTCTTTACTTACCCTAGAATGAACGCAAAGTACAAGAACTTCACTGAACAACTGAAGGGACTATTTTCCTTTGATTACAGAGAGATTTCACAACTATTCCGCTGTACAGCCTACTCGAGACATTGCCAAATATGTGCAACAAGCTTTTAAAATAAACTTCCTATTACTTACAGCTGTACTTACTTCAATTAATGGCTTGAGACATCTTTGATCATATGACCTGTTTACATGTGTTAATAACAACAACAATAATAATAATAATAATAATAATAATAACTATCGGACCCGTGTGGGAACTCTCACTTAATTGGTTGTGTGCGCCCCTTGTGTACAGACTACCCGCCCGTCCCTACTGCTATGAATGCTGTACGCGACACAGTTCTGCCAGGGGCTATCGTCTTATTTGTTTAAAATCACTTTATAAATAAATATATATATTTCCGTTGACTTTACAAGAAATGCAAGATTTTCCTGTAGTATTGAGACGATTTGGAAGATTTTGGTACAAACCACACCTTCTAACTCCTTCTGGTTTAGGAGCTTGAGTTTTGTGAAACATACACCTTAGGACATATGAGGCGCCTAGAATCAATACCCGCCAAGTCTATGAAAAATGAGATGAAATTGCCTTTATATGAATTTGCACTCAATGGTGACATTATTTTCCTTTAAAAACGCTATTTCCCTGTGAAAATGGTGGACAGAACTTAGGGTTAATTTCAAAATCCACTAGATTCAATTGAACTTCTGCCAATGATAGTTTAAAAATCCACTAAGCCGTTTTCAGCCAATCAGCACATAAAATTGCATTACCCAGGATTCCTTCATTCTGCCATCAGCTGAGTTGCGTTTTGTAATGTGTGGTTAAGTGATTGTTACATTTTAAATACATGCATAATCATAATTCAGGTCTGGTTCACGATCACATGCTTTCCTTTTATCCTTGTTTTTATTCTTAGAACTGCTTTTTTACTTTCAAAAACGTCCATATGTACATTTCACTTTCCAACCCAGTTAACTCCTAATTAATCTTAAGAATTGTGTTACTTTCCAGTAAGGGACAATCCTGTAATTTGTTCGAATGCATCGTTTGATGACAAAGTAATTAATAAACGATATGTTCATATTCCAAGGATATTTTTCATATGTTAACAGTTTTCCTAATTTTCCCACAAATTTTGTTTTGTGGACTTGGCGGGTTTTGATTCTAGGCGCCTCATATATAGATAATAGTTCAGACTGACACTCCCAAATAAAAAGCAAAAACATTTACCATTATAGGCAAATGTGAGAAAATTGCCGTGTTGATTAATTGATACAGTAATTAACAAAAGAAAGAGAAAAACTCCGCCAAACAAAACAAATTATATTCGAACTAACAACCGGCCTCGGCTTCGCCCGGGAACAGTTATGAATGCAATACTTGAAAAGCGCTTTTTTTTTTCGATGTCAATGAACAACGACCAATATCCGTTTTACGTCTCGGCATGATGGGTTAAAATCACTGACTGGACTATTAATTATACTATCATGGAGATGCATGTGCAACGATTTCTTGTCAGACGAAATTTAAGAATGGCGAGGTGCATGAAACACAAATCCCCCTTCCGTCCAATCTTAACCAGACTGTATATTTTGCGGAACGAAAAGTTCACAGGTAAAATGAAGAAAAGCCGAGTTGTACTTCCAGAGAAACTCAAAACACAACCACTCTTCTCTGAAGTCTTAACTCAACACGACTCGACAGTTTGCTGCTGGCTGTATCTGGAGTAATAGGCTCGCCCGCTAGCTAGGCTGTAACTGGGGTGATAAGCTCGCCCCTAGCTAGCTCTTAAACTGTCGCCTCAGTAATTGAATGGAGATTGTTGGAAGAAATGAAAACTTAAAAGCACTTATAGTGGGCGATGTATTGAAGATAGAGATATGCTCTCTCACGGACGTTTTTGTAGAACTTTTCATGCTGAACAATTTTTAACGAGTTCCCCAGCGTAAGCTTCAAAAGCGCAAGGACGCCAGGTTTCTTTTCAACTTTTCACTGAAATCGTTACTGCTTGGCTTCTTTGAAAATAAATAATTTTCTACAGAAACCTTCCTCGAGATATCCTCTACAGAATGGTGAAAACCGCATCAAAATCCATCCAGTGGTACTCGAGATTACCTGTGACATCCAAGCATCGGGGACTTCGTATTAAACTAAGTAGAGATGACAGCACAGTTGTGAATAACACATACAGGATGTGTTGCAGTCACACGGAGATGACTGTAGATCACTTAGTGGCTACCAAGTCCTTGCACCTAGGAAGTATATAAGCGTCATTACAACATAGCCAAAATCATCCATCAAGAACTCTACAGTTTGTGGTTTGCTGGTGAAAAAATGCTGTACTTGACTCTCAGGCAGTGCATGAGAACAGCAATGCAAACCTCTACTGGAATAGGATAGTAGCCACGAGTCATCCTGTAGGAAGTAACAGACCAGATAGCTATCACCTTGGTATTAAAAGGAGGAACAGCAACTTTCCTCAATCATGTTGCTATTTCTATGCCCCGTAGTCTCGAAATAAAACAGAGTGGGATTAAAAATCAGGAAGAGGTCATTATAGTCCCGGTGATAATAATTGAAGCACGAAGGGAGATTTCTCTCGCTAAGCTTGGCTTGTCAAAGAGTTTTTTTTTTTTAGCGTATGGCTTCTTTAGTGCCTGGAGTGTCCGAGGACATGTTCGGCTCGCCAGTTTTTGTAACTGCTTCGAGACGGACACCCAATGGGTGAGCTACAAGTACTGTTGGGGAGGAAAGTTGGAATGGAAGGACGAGGAGTTGGAAGGTAGCGGCTGTGGCCTATAGTTAGGGACCAACCCCGGCATTTGCCTGGAAGGAAGATCGGAAACCACAAAAACCATCTTCAAGGTTGCCGGCGGGAGATTCGAACCTCCTCGCCTCCCGGATGTGAGCGACTGCCAGCAGTCATGCCGTAACGACCACGGCTAACTCACCCGGTGTCAAAGGTGCTATTGTATAGTGTATCGACAACAACAGAGGCGACGCGATGCGCCGTACAATGCGGAAAGTGTTAACCACGAATAGACTAAATATTACCAAAGATAGCATTTGAGATATACTATTCTTTTTCTTCTTCTTCTTCTTTATTGGGGATATTCTACTATACAGTAGTTTTCCTTCCACCCAAAAATGCTCTACTCCTCCATAAATTTCGGTCTACAGCATCCTCCTCGGTTAAGCCTCTGGTAGCCATGCTTTTCTTTACACCAACCAACCATTGTTCCCTTGGTTTACCCCGTTTCCGTTTGCCTTCAGCTTGCCAATGTAACATTAAATTTGGAATTCTACTATTCTGCATCCTTTTCACATGTCCTAACCATTGTAATCTTCTTTCTTCAACCACTTCTAGTACAATCCTTTTTACCTGCATAATTTATCTGATTCTCGTATTTCTAATTTTATCCAATCTTTATTCTCTTGCCGCCCTCCTCCAACAACCCATCGCTGTTACTATAAGGTGCGTTCAAAAAGTAACGATCCGGAGGATACCTTTCCTGCACTCGTGTGGATGGCCTTGCCCTTTTTGGGTGGTGGTGACCCTGGATGCTTCCACTGGAGGCTTTGTCGTTTGGATTCTGGTTCGACGTGATGACACCATGACTCATCTCCAGCCACCACTCGTGCCAGGAACCCATTCCCTTCCCTCGCATAGCGCTGCAGATGACCAAGACAGTGGACCATTCGACATGCTTCCTGTTGTGGTTGAAGACTGTGGGTCACCCATTGGGCACACACTTTGCGCAAGTGCAGTCGTTCCTTCATGATGGTGTGCACAATTTCGACGCTCAATCCGACCACGGCGGCTATGGCGTTCACAGTCACTCGGCGCTCCTGGGTAATGAGTGCATGAACCAGCTCGACGTTGTCCTCGGTAATGCAGGGGGGTGCCCCAGACCGGGTATCATCGGCTAACGACACCCTTCCTTCCCTGAAGCGCTTGTGCCACGCCTTGACCCTTGCAAGGGACATACAGTGTTCGGCGTACACTTGTGACATTCGGCGATGAATGTCCATCCCCCCTACTCCTTCCGCTGTCAGAAACCGAACAACACCTCTTTGCTCTTCGTTTGGCGCCTCCATGTCACTATTTGGAATGTGACTGGCAGCGTAGGACGATTGATGCATGCTGCTGCTCGCTTTGTATCGTCACGTGACGTGCACGCGTGCCCTCTAGCGACGGGCTGTGACCTTCCACGCTCTGGTCGAAACCACACCTCGTTACACACGCCATGATTAGCCGATGTCGTCACCGGTTTGCGCATTGCAGCCTCCGGCTCGTTACTTTTAGAACGCACCTTATAATAATTTGTTTGCTTGCTGTCTGTTTAACGTCCAAGTTTCTGCTCCATACAACAAACTACATTGTACCAATGAACTGTAAATAGGCTACGTTTCTTAGTTCTGTTTAAAATATTTCTGCTCCATAAACGGAATTTAATGCTCCAATTGTTCTCCAGCCTCACTTACTCTTATCTCATTTTCAGATGAACTAGTATCCCCATCTTCTATTATTGGACCCGAATATTTAAATTTAGTGACTGTTTGAATTTATGCATTTCCGATCTGTAGTTTCTCACCACTATTATTCTTCTTCTTGCTGTCGTTTCGGCCATCTACGGACCGTGTTATTTCAACTGCCCTTTCCCATGTCTTCGCGCCTGGGCCTTAACGTTCGCCCAGTATTCCCGCATTCGTTTCCTATGCTGTTCCTTCCTCACTTCAGTCCATGTCTTACCAGATTTTAGTTTTGGCTTTTCTTGGACTCCATGATGTTCTTGGAGTTTCGACTTTAGTGGAACACGTTTCTGGATATCCTCCAGGGTTATTCCCACTTCACGCAGGTCTTTTTCTACTTCGGTGAACCACGCCGCCTTGGTTTTCTTGTTAAGAAAAATACTGAAGATCTTATTGCTCAACCTTGTAGAACTCACACGAGCAATGTGGCCATAGAAAATTATCCTTCTCTTACGAATGGTGTCCGTGATTTTTTCTACATGAGAGTAGAGTTCATGATTGCGTCGTCTTCTGAACTCACCATTTTCTTTGATTGGACCTATGATTTTTCTCAAGATCTGACTTTGTCTTATTTCTAGCCTCTCGATCATACCCTTTCTAGCAAGGCAATCGCCACCATATAAAGCCTCCGGTCGTATTACTGTGCAGTAATGTCGTAATGCATGTTAACAATCAATATCATTTTTGTCTGGATCGTGTTCATCTATCGGCCTTGACATCCTCCCAGTATTTCTTGAGTTCATCGATCAGTGCCTTCTTTCGTGCTTCTGATAGAGGTCCTCTCCGTCTCCTGGGCTCAGATTCCACTTCCAAATCCCTATACTTTTTATAATTTCTCGAAATTTAAATCTGTCGTGGATTTTCTTTTCAGGAATACCAACTTGCATCAGGTCTTTCTCACATTATTGGAACCATCACCATTTCATTGCCCTTGGCTTTGTGAAATTTCAGATTTTCTTAATCGGACATTAAATATTATTATTGTTATTCAGGATGATATTCTCTCAACGATCTCCTTCCTATGCCCAAGATCGCGGGTTCAGACCCAGCTGAAGTCGTCGGATTTTCAAAAAGTGTTAAAAATCCCTCAGAATGCCTTCCTTAGGACACAAGAAATGAAAACGAAATTTAAAAAAATTGCACAGCCGCCATTTTTAGCCTACTTTTGCAAAAATGAGGAAAAAGTAGACTTATGAGATCGATCCGGGAAAATGTGTGTCTGTCTGTCTGTCTAGCTGTGTGTGTGTGCGTCCCCCCCCCTATCAACTCCTAAACGGCTGCAGAAATCGAAACCAAATTTAGTATGAGTAAAGATGTATACCATATTTGAAAATGATGTCAGTGCTACCAACTGCTGAAAAAACGCACTAGAAATTTGAGCTCCATGTTGGATATCTTGGAAGGTATGCATGGGAGCTATTTCAAAATTGGCACACTTGTAGATAACACTATTTCAGTTTAATTTCCAGGAGGCAATACATGACAATGTTGCCAAAATAATTTCAAGCCTTCTGAGAGGTCCAATTTTTAAATGCCTATAACTTTTACACTATCAAGTGGATTTCAATCAAATTTTGTATGTAATGTGTGTACATAAACACACATGACTGAGCGTATTCGTAAGAGCCACGAGGGCTGCAAACTGTTAATAATTTCTCTCTCTATTCTTTTATCCAAATACCAATATATCAGAAAGTATTCAAGCCGACAGATTTAAACTATGCACACGTATAGTACCTGACATTTTAGATTAATTTTGGAGTAACTTATATACTTCAGTTCTACCAATATGATTCTAAGCCTGCTGATAGGGCCAATTTTTAAATACATGTAACTTCCATACTATCAGTTGGATTTCAACGAAATTTCGTATGTGCTATGTGTAGCATAACAGATATGACTATAAGTATTCTTAAGAGCAATCAGGGCGGCCAACTGTTAATAAATGCTGTCTATATTGTTTTACCCTAATATCAATATATCAGGAAGTATGCAAGTCAACAGCCCTATACTTTGCACACGCATAGCACCTGACATTCTAGATTAATTTGGAATAATTAATATAAGTCAGTGCTGCCAACATGAGTCTATGCCTGCTGATAGGACCAATTTTAAAATACATGTAACTTCTATACTAACAAATGGATTTCATCCAAAATTGGCACAACAAGATATCATAATATTTCCGATTATTTCTAACCAGCACGTGCATGACATTGTTGCCAACATGCTTTTACGCGTGCTGATAGATCCAATGTCTAACTGCATGTAACGTCCATTGGACTTCAACCAAATTTTGTATTCCTTACCTTAAGAGATGGAACTAAGAATATATTCAGTCACCAGGGCTGCCAACTGTAGTGCTCTATTAGGCTACAGGAATATTTCGAACTAATTAGACATTTCGATATTACCAACTTAATTTCGTCATTATTCTAGATAGGTTCATATACTGTAGAATAATCATTGGCAAGAAAAGTAGGCTCTTTAGTTCGTCACGGAACTTCTTGTAAAGTTATCATAAAATTCCACTAAATTAGATGTCAGAATATTAAGCTTAGTATGAAGATATCCCGGTTCAAGTTTCACAGCGCTTGGATGAAAAGTCGCGAGAAAAATACATTTAAATATTTAAATTTCGCGCCACCGCCATGTTGGTTTTGTGCTCACCAAGTTATTGAACGCTCCGTAGCTGAACTTATTTTAATAGACTATCAACATACAAAATTTCCGTTTGATTGCCGTAATAGATTCGTAGACATTGAGAGCCGTCTAAATATTTCGGATGGTCGCCATGTTGGTTTGTTATATATGTAGGCCATAGAGTTATGTACCATTAGATGAAGATTATTGCGTAGGTTCATTTTTCAAACTTGCACTTCGATCGCATGATTAGGATACAAGAAATTAAAACTTAATTTTGATATTCACACAACTGCCATCTGGAGATAATGTAAACAATTTAAGTAAATTAGATGTCAGTGCATTACAATGTGTATAAACATTTGCCGTACCATGTTTTACTGCACTCGGGTAGTTAAATCGCGACAAAAGTCTATTTAAAAATTTCAATTTCAATAGGCCGCCATGTTCGTTTTGTACTTAACAGGTTTATGAGAGTCACATAGATAAACTTCTAGTAGTACACTGTATCTCCGTACAGAATTTCAGGGTGATATCTGTTACTGTTGCGGTGATATAGAATGCCGGAGAAATATTTCGCGTGGGTGCCATGTTGGATTGGTGAAACGTATTAAAATTTTGAAAGGCACGGCTGAGGTTGGACGTGGTAGTAGTTTGCACTCACCGAGTTTCATTAGATTTTATTAGGGTGACTCACAGACACACACAGACAAAAGGTGATCTCATGAATCTATATTTTTCATAAATGAAAATAGTCTAAAAATAGCGTATGTGTTGTACCCATATAACTCATGCGTCAGCGGCATTAGAAAACCGACTTATTGGTGGGGAAATGAAACTACCGGTGGTTTAAATACCAGGTGGCCCGTTCGCCCCGTGCAATCTAGTCTTAGGTGTCCCGCATACATTAATGCCGTATGGGATGTGTGTTAACTGATTTCCACAGGGGCCGCCCTGAACGGAGGCTGATTACGTCAGAATACGAAGGAATAACCATCGGAAAGCCACTAGGTGCATGTTCGTCAGCGCTACCCGTCTAATGCACCCCATTGCCTTTTGGAGCCTCGCATTTGAGAGCGTAATTGACTCATATGTGGTACAACAACATGGCAGTTGCTGGCAACATTTTGACGATGGCTGGTGTATTCAGCATCGATGAGTACACGGACATTTGACTAATCTATGGAGAAGCTGGTCGTAATGCCGTTAATGCTCGTGTTTCCAGATAGACGTCTGCCGTCTACGCTCGCCAGCGAGGTCTCATACCGCTATGGGGCGCATTAGACGGGAGTACTGAGGAACATGCAGCGTGCGGCCGTCTGGTTGTTATATCTTGGCAATCTGAAGTAACCGGCTTGCATGATAGGTTACCCCATAGCTAATCAGTTATTAGACCTCCCGTTCATCACCCGTGCATGCGGGAAACTTATAAGTAGATTGCACGGTGCAAATGGGCCACCTGGTATACTAGCCCAACCAGGGATATACAAATATTAAGTTAGGTCATTATTGTACCTTCAAAAATTGAACCTAACAAAGAATACAGAATGGTACCCGTGGTCGATTTAAAGAGTTTTGCACTATCGTGTTTTCCCTTTACTTCTACTCCCGGCAGTGTAGAACATAGGGATGACACGATGCAACAGATCAGATAGTGCGCATTAACGATGAGTGGATAAAAGGAATATCCTTAAGGTTCATCTGTGCTCCACATTGGATGCATTAGCTGGCGCTGGCTGATGGGACTGGCTAATGTATCGGAGTGAATTTTTCTTTGATGTTGCGCTGATAAAAGGGATGGAATTACATTTCGGTAAATTAGAGCTGCAGGCTGCAGAGAAGTATGTATCGTTTACCTTTTAAAAAATAGAGAAATGAAGTGAGTATATTTTATTTTCCATTGCAAACGAACTGGCGGATCAAATCAAATGTGATTTTTGAATTTATAAAATTCATCGAATGCAGTTACCAACAGAAGTAGCTCAGTGTGTTAACGTGCAAGTAATTATTAGCTTTCAGTCGGTGAACACCAAAATCATTCCAATTTCTGGAATATGTGTAAAATAACCTGAAATAGATTACATGTGATTACGATGTATATACAGGTTGGACCACGTAAGTTGAGACTGTACAATATCTCAAAATATAAGCGTTGTATAACGATCTGTTTGGAATAAACGTTGCGTGATATTATGGGGGAAAGAACAAGTTATAAGTCGTGGTTTATTTGGAGAAGGTTTGGATGGTAATTTTATGGTCACGTGGCGTTTTTTAAATGGGAACCAATTTTTTTAAATTTTCTTTCATTATTCCTCATACAAACCTTAACAACTTTTGTGTAAAGCACTTAGCACTTGCTCGTACACCAACGTACATAATAACGTCAAGTATGAACGAATTACATGAATGCCTTGCTCGGGATGTTTTACAGTTAATAACGATTACCATGATCGTTGGATAAGTCCCGTTAATTGACGTTTTCTTATGGGGTTACCCGAAAGATGGAGTGTATTGTGAAAAACCAACGACTCCGGACAACATGAAGGCGCGGATACGAAATGCTTGTGCCAGTATTGACAGATACATGTTTTTACAGGCACTTCAATCGTTCATTCACAGAGTTGGAAAATGCATTGAGGTGGAAGGCCATCATTTTGAACATTTATTAGGCTAAGGTCCGAAGCGTATGCAATAACTGGTATTACGCTGTGTACCTACCTGTCATCAATGTTACATTGTCTACACCAGGGATAGAACATGTACTTATAAAATTGGTGTACAAAATGCTATTTAGTTTTGTATCAGGAATAAGGAAACACAATAAAAATTGTTTAAAAAACGTCACGTGACCACCAAATTACCATTCAAACGTACTGTACCCGAAAATCCGGAATGGAGCCTGTTGGAATATCCATTGCCCCAGCTGGATTGCCTATTTCTAATAGGACCGGCAAATTACTACATTAGAAATCGCTACCAACATGGCCTTTAGGGATTTACATACAGCAGTTACAAGAATATTGTGGATCAACAACCAACTACACGGAGCACACCTACCTTTACTTACCTTCTCGGGGACTGGGAATTCAGCTTCACCTACGATACATCCACAATACTCTAGTTCTTATATTTAAAATGAATCACACGCCAACAAAAAACGAATTGAATAAAATGTATTAACAATGGTGTAAACTAACCTAGTATAAACAAAATAACAATAAATTTCTAACTATCAAGTTAAAATAAAAACCCGCAATCATTCACACTTCCTTTCTACTCCACATCTTATTACAATGCTGTGTAGAAAAAATTATGAGCATAAGATTCTGGGCTTGTTTCAGGCATACACTACGTAAAAATAAAACCGTTTAATGAAGGCTCTTACATTCGTGACATTCCTGACACCTGATTTCATTCACAAGCCCGCGTTTGGAGGACGCACGTGCGCTAGCTTGTTTCATCAATGAAACACCAGTACCACGCTGCACTCGGAACTGTTTTACAATTTATACAAGGTGGTGAGTGTCCCACCTGTTCATATTATGACATCGCTCTCCAACTCTAACGGTGAATCATCCTAGCCAGCCCACATCGAGACTGCTTTTGTATGCGTTTACAAAACACGTAAAATTAACATTTAGATCTTACAAAAATGCACATAACTTCTTTGTTTCTTAAACAATCATACTGAAAATTGTTATACACACTTTCATTCGCATCCCGCAATTGTTCATGACCAATCCGGTTCGACAATTACTCTTAACAGTGAACAACCATTCATACCAAAAACATCCGCTCATAAAACACACGCTGTTCCAAAACAATTGATTAATAAATCCTACTAAATTATTTAACAAATTAAATCATTTCCAAAGAAAATATTTACATGTAATATGTTCATTATAATATACATTATTTAGTGTTGCTAACACGTTACTTTCGAGATTCTGGCTTCTCGGTTACCACACAATTCTTAACTAATTATATACACTGGTTTTCCCACAAAATCATTTTAACATTCCGTAGTTTTGATATACTGCTTAAACATCGTCTTATATAGGTTTCATTACATTGTCGGTATAATACAGTCGACTAATTAAGGTTAACTGTACGTAATTACATAACTTCGGGTTTAATAAAATTTAATAATTGTATTATAGACATGAGTAGACAATCTTTCTCTAGTTGTATTTCCGCTAGAACCCTTCTGTCAACACAGGTAAATCGTTACTTCACATGAACTGGACTACTTGTATACAACGGCTCTTATCATGATCCATGCCTTCTTATCAAAGAACAATAATACTTTGACTTCCCTTAAAATGCGGAACTCCCTTCGCATGAGCATTCTTCATAGCTCTACAAATCCTCATATGGCATAAACAATTATCATCCACTATGTTAGACAATAACCAAAAAGGATTAATTGTTATTAACATATCTTCTGTAGGAACTTCTCTCAAATAATGGCATGACCCTCAGTATCATTCCACATGACTACTGAACTACAATTATACATGCTTAAGTTCTTCAAACGAAACTTCCAATTGTAATGAACGATATTAGACAGTCGTGATTAACCTCCTAAAGTTTACTCCACAACAAGATAATTAACTGTTAACTCGTCTGTCGCAATTGCATGTATTAAAATTAATACTCCCGTCTCTCCTCACTTGTCAAGCTTTAAATTGTTTATCGTTGTAATATCATGTCCACAAAATGACGTGATGTTACACAAATAGTGTAAAATAACACACATGTTATTTATAGTGTCAAATACAATTCAATCTTGACCGGGATAAACTAGCTTTGAATTCCTAGCCAAAGATTTGAATTATCTTCTATCAAAAGGTAATTTCTCTAACATATTAAATGAACAAAGCTCTCAGCTTTACAAATAATTAAAAGGTTTGTCAACGTCGTAATGTTTTTCCACTCTACACAAAGAATGTTCACAGGGATTAATACTTCGGTCTTATCGAACGACTAGTATTTCTTAGATCGTCGACAGTTTATGTACAATAATGATATAAAAATATCATTCAATGTTTCTTCTGTTCTTGAAGTTAGATGTTGTTTCATTCAAGTGCTGAAATTAAATTTAATAAGAATTTAATTTGAAGCTTTGACACAATGTCAGAATACTTGGTTTAAATAAAATTATTAAAATTCGAGAGTCGAAACGACTAGTCTTCTATGAGGCAATATGATTCCTCAATCAAAATGTTTATGTCAGTTCCACAACTGATCCGTAGAATAAAATTGAAAAATAGATGAAAGGCAATCACCTCCTAAACAATCTTGAAGCATAAAAATCTTAACACACATCCGAAGTGTAAAATACATGAGAACACAGAAATACATGAAATGTGAAAATATGGAAATATGGAAAAATGAAAATATGGAGTAAGATCGTTGGCTCAGAATGTCACTAATCAAGCTCTATGCTATAAAAGAGATACACTGCTACCTTATTTGGACGAAAACTTGAAGATCTATGTAAGTATTCCCACAATACTTTAGATGTTTCCTCAGTTCAAGATACTGAGATGGATCTGCATTCGAACCTCAGATCTGCGACCTCAGAGATAGGAAACGTCCCTCTCTGGAATTCACCAACATTCGCCTGGGCTCGAACGACATCCTTCTGGCAAATTCTTCTGTGATGCTGGGCTACCCCTGGCATCTTGACAAATCTCTTCTGTAGAATCTTCATTCTCCGTCGTAAATATGTATCAGCCTAATCATTGGAATATAATTTATAGAAATATTCATATAAATGATGAATGAAATATTTCCATTGCTAATTGATGTTACATTAGTGTTTGTAGACTGACGAAAATGTACAAGATGGGCCGTACACTACGTCTGTATTCAAGAATACGCTGTCTAACGAAGCTCCTTCGTTGTATCTTAACTCCTGCTATCGAATATGTCTCTGGCGCATGACTATTTAGTTCATCATATCAACAATGTTACCGATGTTGTATGAAACTACTTGAAGAATAATGATAGTCATTCTGTTAATGTTTATGTGTTGCGCCAATATTAAAAGTTCTCAGCTACTGTTCACTTGAAATGCGCTCGCCAACTTCACGTTGCAATTTAAAATGATATTCAGCTTTACTTCAGTAAGCCTCCGTGGCTTAGGCGGCAGCACGCCGACCTCTCACCGCTGGGTCCGTGGTTCAAATCCCGGTCACTCCATGTGAGATCTGTGCTGGACAAAACGGAGGCAGACAGGTTTTTCTCCGGGTACTCCGGGTTTCCCTGTCAACATTTCATTCCAGCAACACTCTCCACTATCATTTCATTTCATCTGTCATTCATTTAATCATTGCCCCAGAGGAGTGCGTCTGGCCTCGGCAGCCGGCACAGTTCATATCCTCGCCGCTAGATGGGGGCTTCATTCATTCCATTCCTGACCCGGTCGGAGACTGGAAGCAGGCTGTAGATTTTCATTTCATTCAGCTTTACTTCCAACACATTTGAAAATCTGACTTAACAGGTTTATATTGTCGAAACGGTAAGTTTTAGAACGCTCGACTTTCCGCAGAATATAGTATTCAACCTGTTCTTTATATATATTCGCCTAGTCAAATTCAGATCTCAATTATATAAGAGACAAGCTGACCCGGCAGACTTCGTACTGCCTCAATCGATAAATAAAAGACCTAAAGTTTTGTATAAAATAAACTTAAAACAAACAAAAGTAATCCATAATTAATAAAAATGCTCGGTATGAATGAAGTTTTATTATTATTTTCGATTAATTACATATGATGTTGCTTACTTACAAAACAGAGTTCTTCACAGCCAGTCTTGTTCCATTGCACAGTCGAGGTTGATTAATGTTACGCAGCATGATGGCAACTGATCCTACTTTTAACTGTAAATTGTGAGGTGGTAATCCAGGCAATTCCAGTGAATTTAAAACTCCGTGGGATAGTTGACTACGTCATCCTGGTTCATAATGGTGTCGACTGATTTGAAGGAAACCAACTGTCCCGGAAGAAAATTCTGAATGGTCGCATTGAGATCCTCGACATCTTTATTTTTCGCCGCCAATATTGCTCGTTCACCCAGCCAATTATGGTTATTGAACTGTTGCGCTATATCTGGGAAAACACGCTGAATAAGCTCATCTTTCGAGTCTGTGATGTGACAGAAATCTGTAGGTAATGTGATGAATCCGGTCGAGGTGTCCACTGCGACTTTATTATTTCCAATGTCTAACAACTGCTTCGCAAACACATTTGCAGTTTCATCTTGTTGCAAAAATACTCTCATGTTAGTTGTTAATTGGAGTGCCTTTACGTATCACCACAAATTCGATGATTTTAGGCATGCGTTTAGTTCATCAGCAACAGTTGATCGGGGAATAACTGGAAGAGTCTGATGAAAATCACGTGACAACAGAATCATGGCCCCACCGAAAATATTTCGGTTGTCACGAAGATCTGTCAACGTTCTGTCCAGTGCCTTCAGTGACCTTTTATGGGCCATTGTGCATTCATCCCAAACAATCAATTTGCATACCTGTAGGATCTTGGCCATTGCGCTATTTTTGGCGATGTTGCAAATTGGTGTTTCGTTGATTTGCATGTTTAATGGTAATTTCAATGCAGAATGTGCAGTTCGCCCGCCTTCTAGCAGAGTCGCAGCTATTCCAGATGAAGCCAACGCTAGAGCTACATCATTTCGCGATCTGATCCTCTCCAAAAGCAATGAAATTAAGAACGTTTTTCCGGTTCCTCCGGGAGCATCAAGGAAATAAATTCCACCAGATCCACTGTTAACAGCTTCTATCGAAGTGTCGTACGCAATTCTTTGTTGTTGATTTAACTGTGGAACATTTGTACGAACTGTTTCGGCCAATGCTTCAATGTCGTACTGTTGTTCTCTTTACAACTCGAGGTTTAATGCATCGTGCATACGACGATTGGGTGCTGTCATTCCCAAACACGACAATACTTTATTTGCCATCAATAAACACATATCTTCTATCATGATCAATGTCTCATTGTAAACTTCTGCAGTCATTTGTAGTGTAGGATTCAAAGTTTGACGGCGCACACGATGCAAAACATCCTCGGACATGTCATCTCTATACTTAATCCACACATCTTTTGGATTCGAGGGTAAACATGTCGATATGATAATCGCAAACAATGTACGAATTGGATGGGGTGATTAAGATATTACGGAATCCTTGAGCGTATCATCCCAGTGCGAATCGTTCTCGAGTAAATGTAATAGTTGACATGCCTCACGGTAAGTCGCACACAGCTGTCCATTAACTGTTCTCAGTTGTTTAAACGATGTCGGACCACGAACATTCACCTACAACAGCAAATAATAACATTCATCGTTATTTGTATGTACTGTGTAGATGCGACCCAGAGCGTCTGAATCAAATACATTTGGATGTCCTTCAACTGGTGATCCTTGTTTTCGACGCTGAAACGATTTCGATGATGAATTCCAATTGTAATAGCGTGGCATGTCAGCATACAACAAAGTGCGAGTAAAATCATCAGTTTGACAGACTGTGAAGAAACTTGTTAATGTTGTCAACGGAGGACGTGCCACTCTGTCTGCCGCGTTCGATTCATTAAAATAAACTCGTTGACCATTTTCTAAATAGACTGCCAAATGGACTATTGTAGGGTGTCTTTCATGGATCGCAAATGAAAAGATACGCCAAATTGCTTCGTTGTTACTTACATAGCGACCTATCTGGTACTGTGATACTTCGTCATTTGCATTGGTTACAGCGAAGACGGCCATATCGCTACCTTTGTTAACATATTTACAAATGTACTTTATCGACTTCACAGAGTTACAATATTCCACATTGATGTGAGTCTCAAAAGCTTTGGACAATATTGGCGAGTATGGCACAATCCAACGATTACCTACATCAACGTTTTGTCATCTTACCTTCACCACTACCGATCGCCCATTGTCCGCAACTGATCGCCGACGATACAATGGGTATCCATCATTTCCCGTTATGGTTTCAGCAATTAGGTCTCTTGGGTATCGCTTGGAACACTTGCCGTCGACCATACAGGGTGAATTGTAGTTGAAAACTCCGCAAGGTCCATGTATCATGTGTTTGGTAACTACTGCATGCAATTTTTGGTCAACTGTTTCATCAGGAATTTCAGCTGAAATTATGGAATCAATCTCATCTGGCCTTATTTTTTCCACTAACCAGGCTAAAATGTGCGCATGTGGCAGACCACGCTTTTGCCATTCTACAGAGTACATCCAACAACGGACTTGGCCATACACGCGATGCTTTATAAAGAAATTCATGAGAGATTTTAATTTTTGTTTAAAAACTCTGCCAGTGAAGTCATGTCTATCAGCTGGTGTTTGGCTATGTAGCAATTCCCTCTTGATTTCGGACCATTGTGGGTTACAGGTGACTGTAACAAATACGTCTGGGCGGCCATAAAGCCTAACATATGACATAGCATCCTGAGCATATTCGTGCATGAGGCGTGGGTTTCCTACGTAAGTAGCTGGCAAAATTGTCATTCTTCCCACATTATTCACATTGCCAACGGCATTTATGGCATCGCGGAGATGAATGTATTCCTCTGATCGAAGCTGTCGTTGGTTCAAACGGATGTATGTCAATCGTTCAGTCTCAATTTTGACATACATGTCAACGGCAAGCTGATGAAAAAGTCGTCGACACATCAAAATATGATTTACTTCACCTCTGTATGAATAGAAATTCATAGCACTAACTTTTTGTTGGGTTCAGCACCTGCAATCAAAAATGACAAATTTTTAATTTGTTACTTAGATGAATTGAATTTAAAAATATTATTTAATCTTGTTCAAACTAGTTACCTGTTACTTGATTTACCATTTTGATATTAAAATGGTATCCATCTTCCCCCTGCCAGAAGATCAAAGGATATTGTAACGCATCATAAGTCCTGTGTGTTTCAGATACAAGTTTTAAATCATTATTCCGACGATGAAGCACAATATCTCTAGATTGTAAATTTTTTCCCACAATGACAACAGCCACTTCGTCAACGGTAGGTGAATTAAACCTCCTCGTGTGTTCACCGGCAGGCGTTTTGTCAGCTCGAATGACAATATTATGGCTGTCAGATGGCATCCCATCCAATGCTATTTTGAACATGTTTACTAAATTGTTGTTCTAATGAAGAAACATTTGTAATTCTTGGACAATGGTTCTCTTCACTGTTGGATTGTGAGCACAACGCTTATCAACTTCCGCATCTGAATTGCCCATTAAAAACAATTTGTAAAAATTGATGATCTGCATCTGGTAGTGGTAACAGCGCCCCCAGTAAGTGATAAATTTGTCCTTGTATCTGTAATTTTTAAAGATTTGTCCAATAATTATTTCCGATATATATTTTAATACAAACTTGAATATTATAAAAAAATATTATGGTGTAATACCATGAAAGTGGGCATGAAATCGTCCTGTATAATATGTGTAGCGCCAAACGATGTCATCTGGAAACAGCTGTTATATTTCTGAATGTTGGCCAAGAAGTGCTTACAATCATTTCCAATCCCAGAAACGAAATAGCGTAAAGGATCTGGTGGTGGGACCAATTGTGGCAATTTTACTTTGCCTCCAGCACAACATAATCCAGTAGATTCACCACTGTATTTTAACGCCTTACAATATTTACAAATTATTGTCATTTCCCCAATTGTTACCGATTTGTCGGCACAATAAGCTATTGCCGGATCATAGTGGAATGCAGCTCGTTCCAGAATCACAGGAGCACTGCGTCTGCGGAATAGCTCAATTTCATTATGTCGTGCTCACTGTTGTTGTGTTTGATGAGCGCGAACTCGTTGCATTCTAAGCCTATCTACTTCATTGTCACTCACTAACGAACGCAATTCTGACATAGCAATACGACTATTTTCTTGATATGTCTCTCTCTGGTCATCAGTGCGGTTAGCACGTGAGGTAGCTCTTCGCACATTTGATTGACTGCGACGACCTAAGTCAGGTCGTCTTCTCCTCGGCATCGTAAGTTGTAATTAATCAAAGTGAGAAAAGTTCTCGCGCACTTAGAGGTAAAGTGTCACTGTTACAAAAGATCAACAAAAAAGGAGCACATAACTTGAAATGTCACTATCACAAAGGATCACCGAAGTAAAGAAAGTTCTAGTTGATTGTCAAATGTCAAATATTATGGTTGCGTTCAGAAATGTAATTTGTGACGAAACTTAAGATTTATCAATCTACATAAAAATAATCTGGAAGATAGTTAACAACTTTCATATTTATTCACCTTTTAAACCTTCTCTGGACTTCCACAAATTATTCAAGACCAAAATTAGCCAAATCGGGTACAGCTGGCGTTGTAACTTTGTTTGTAGAAGTGCTTTTGGATTCCCAAAAAAAATTCCTTTTCCGTTAACCACCCCTAAACTATTGTAAAATTGATTTACTATCTCAATAAAAGCATGGGAGCGTGCTCAACAGCTCACCAAAGTTTCATCGCAATGAAATGAATGGTATATGAAAGCATACGGGACTTGGTTGAAACGATTCTTGTGCTGTCACTCTTTAAAAGAATATACTCGTGCGCTACCAATATTGTAAAATGGATTTACTAAATCTGAAATCTTTGCGGTAGTGGAAACAGCATTTCTCCAAATTTCGTTGCAATCGCATGAATGGTATATGAACGCATATGGCATTTATTTAAACGATACGCGCGCCATTACTCATTTGTTGAATCTACTCGTGCGCTACCTATTGTAAAAAGGATTTACTAAGTCAGAAACCTTTCCTGGAGTGTGCACAACAATACAACCAAAGTTTCATAGCAATCGGATGAATGGTATATGAACGCATACGGGACTTTTTTTAAGCGATTCGCGTGCCGTCACTCATTTGTTGAATCTACTCGTGCGCTACAACTTTCATATTTATTCACCTTTTAAACCTTCCCTGGACTTCCACAAATAATTCAAGACCAAAATTAGCCAAATCGGTCCAGCCGTTCTCGAGTTTTAGCAAGACTAACGAACAGCAATTCATTTTTATATACAGTACTAGCTGTACCCGGCATGCGTTGCAATGCCAATCAAAGAAAGTGTTGGCATTGTAAGTTTGTATGTTAAGTGCTTTTGGATTCCCAATATTGTTTTTCTTTTTCCGTTAAACACCTCTAAACTAAAGTAAAATTGATTTACTATCTCAAAAAAATCATGGGAGCGTGCTCAACAACTCACCAAATTTTCATCGCAATGAAATGAACGGTATATGAACGCATACGGGACTTTGTTGAAACGATTCGAGCGCCGTCACATGCTACCTATTGTAAAATGGATTTTTCTAAGTGAAAACCTTCCCTGGCGTGTACACAACTCATGAAAGTTTCATCGCAATCGGATGAATGGCATATGAACGCATACGGGTTTTTGCTTAAACGATTCGTGCGACGACACTCAAATGTTGAATCTACTTGTGCGCCACCCATTGAAAAACGGATTTAATAATTCATATACCTTCGCAGGACTGTGCTCAACTCCCGAAAGTTTTATGATAATCGGATGAATATTATATGAACGCATACGGGAATTGGTTGAAACGATTCACGCGCTGTCGCCCATTAATTGAATCTAATCTTGCGCTACCAATTGTAAAATCGATTTACTAAATCAGAAATCTTTGCAGGAGTGGAAACAACATTTCTCCAAATTTCATTGCAACCGCATGAATGGTATATGAACGCATACGGATTTGTTTAAACGATACGCACGCCGTTAATCATTTGTTGAATCTACTTGTGCGATACCTATTGTAAAGTGGATGTACTAAGCCAGAAACCTTCCCTGAAGTGTACACAACATCTCACCCAAGTTTCATCGCTTTCGGACAAATGGTATATGAACGCATACGGCACTTTGTTGAAACGCTTCGCGGGCCTTCGCTCATATGTTGAATCTACTTGAGCGCTACCTATTGTAAAATGGATTAACTAAGCCTGAAACTTTCCCTGGAGTGTACACAACAACTCACCCAAGTTTAGTCGCTATCAGAGGAATGGTAAATGAACGTATACGGGACTATGTTGAAACATTTCGCGCGTCGTCGCTCGTTTGTTTAATCAACTTGTGCGATATCTATTGTAAAGTGAATTTACGAATCCAGACACCTTCCCTGAAGTGTACACAACATCTCACCCAAGTTTCATCACTATCAGACGAATAGTATATGAACGCATACGGGACTTTGTTAAAACGCTTCGCTCGTCGTCACTCATTTGTTGAATCTACTCGTGCGCTACCTATTATAATATGGATTTATTAAGAGAGAAACCTTGCCCGTAGGTTACACAACCTCTCACCCAAGTTTCGTTGCTAACGGACGAATGGTATGTGAACGCATACAGGACTTTGTTGAAACGCTTCGCCCGTCGTCGCTGATTTGTTGAATCTAATCGTGCGCTACCTATTGTTAAGTTGATTTACTAACCAGAAACCTTCCCTGAGGTGTACACAACATCTCAGCCCATTTTCGTCACTATCAGATGAATAGTATGTGAAGGCGTACGGGACTTTGTTGAAACGCTTCGCTCGTCGTCGCTCTTTTGTTGAATCTACTCGTGCGCTACCTATTATAACATAGATTTACTAAGCCAGACACCTTGCCTGTAGTGTACACAACCTCTCACCCAAGTTTCATCGCTATCGGACGAATCGTATGTGAACGCATACAGGTCTCTGTTGTAACGCTACGCCCGTCGTCGCCCATTTGTTGAATCTACTCGTGCGCTACCTATTGTTAAGTGGATTTACTAAGCCAGAAACCTTCCATTATGTGTACACAACATCTCACCCTAGTTTCTACACTATCAGACGAATAGTATATGAACGGATACGGGACTTAGTGGAAACGCTTCGCTCGTTGTCGCTCATTTAATGAATCCACTCGTGCGCTACCAATTATAATATGGATTAATTAAGAGGGAAACCTTGCCCGTAGTTTACACAACCTCTCACCCAAGTTTCATCGCTAACGGACGAATGGTATGTGAACGCATACAGGACTTTGTTGAAACGCTTCGCCCGTCGTCGCTAATTTGTTGAATCTAATCGTGCGCTACCTATTGTTAAGTCGATTACTAAACCAGAAACCTTCCCTGAGGTGTACACAACATCTCACCCATGTTTCATCACTATCAGACGAATAGTATATGAAGGCATACAGGACTTTTTTGGAACGCTTCGCTCGTCGTCGCTCATTTGTTGAATCTACTCGTGCGCTACCTATTATAACATGGATTTACTAAGCCAGACACCTTGCCTGTAGTGTACACACCCTCTCATCCAAGTTTCATCGCTATCGGCCGAATGGTATGTGAACGCATACAGGACTTTGTTGAAACGCTTCGCCCGTCGTCGCCCATTTGTTGAATCTACTCGTGCGTACCTATTGTTAAGTGGATTTACTAAGCCATAAACCTTCCATAAAGTGTACACTACATCTCACCCAAGTTTCGTCACTATCAGACGAATAGTATATGAACGCATACGGGACTTAGTTAAAACGCATCGCTCGTCGTCGCTCATTTGTTGAATTTACTCGTGCGCTACCTATTATAACATGGATTTACTAAGGCAGAAACCTTGCCTGTAGTGTACACAACCTCTCACCCAAGTTTCATCGCTATCAGAGGAATGGTATGTGAACGCATACAGGACTTTGTTGAAACGCTTCGGCCGTTGTCGCTAATTTGTTGAACCTACTCGTGCGCTACCTATTGTAAAAAGGATTTCCTAAGACAGAAACCTTTCCTGGAATGTGCACAACAATACAACCAAAGTTTCATAGCAATCGGATGAATGGTATATGAACGCATACGCGACTTTGTTTAAGCGATTCGCGTGCCGTCACTCATTTGTTGAATCTACTCGTGCGCTACAACTTTCATATTTATTCGCCTTTTAACCTTCCCTGGACTTCCACAAATAATTCAAGACCAAAATTAGCCAAATCGGTCCAGCCGTTCTCGAGTTTTAGCGAGACTAACGAACAGCAATTCATTTATATATAGATAGATATAATTAATTCAATGTTCCTCACAACTTCACGTAAAATTGAAGTGCGGTAATCTCCTACGTTCCACCTAGCTATCCTCGCGTCTCCACAAGTCAACAGTCGTCGCACTCGGACAAAGCCTTGGGATCTCCGTTAACCCAGTAAAAACACTTCCTCACTCTTCAAAGACTGCTGGAATAAGAACCTCGATCCTTGGATCTCCCCCTCCAAGTCGAAATTTTGGCAGCCATATCAATCTCCCACCATAATTTTAGCGCGTAGATTACTAATGCTTATTACTGCCTAGATTAACCGATCTGCGGTTTTTAAAGTATCAGACATAATTAATTTCTTTTAATATTCTCATCATTACCAAATAAGAAAATCTTCTTCTAAGGGCCTAAATGCATAATTTCATCATATTATGTAGTTAAAGTTGATCCCGTCTTCAATAAGACCTACCTATTGTAGGGCTCTGGGCTGGGATCCAATAGCATAATTTATAACAATATTTATAATATTAATTTCCAAACTCGCTGTTGCTATGCCAATTATAGCCTTCTAGAAGCGTCTATTGTGCAATATATCACGTGATCGGGCTCTCCCACAGCCTCGAGCTTGTAACACTACCCTGTGTCACAATTCCAGAAATTATATTTGCTGGTTAAATTTAATCATGGGGACGCAAAATACTCTCATTTTGTCCCAAAATAATTCAATTTCCGGGGGCAGTACTAGTGGTTATATAAACACTATAAGTATTGACTAGACGGAACATAGTATATTTAAATATTTTAAACATCCAAACGTTCACCATATAAACCACGACATATATAATAGCAAGTTCTTTCCCCCTTAATATCACGCAACTTTTATTCCAGACAGTTATTTATACAACGCTTAGTTCTTGACATATTGTACAGTCTCAACTAACGTGGTCCACTCTGTATATTGTTTAGTACTAGACAAACAATAGTGTATCTTGTTATAACTTTCAATCATCCCAACGGAGTACTTCTACACACATCAAAAAAAGTTTTGCATCACCTCGGTTCCCAGATCTCCGGCATATAGACGTTGACTGTGTATATTGTATCCAAGATACAGTCCCTTTGACTGTTCATAGATGTCACTAAAACTGCTCAAAGATGTAAACAACCATGCATGAGCAGGGCCTATTAGACGGAGGGGGTACGACAGCCGATCAGTTCCAGTCATTCCACCAGGACGAAGGTACGCTGCTCATGTTGTCTGTAGTTCTACCATGCCTAGAAGGTCAATACCGCAGTTCGATCGCGTCCGCATTGTTACTTTGTGTCAAGAAGGGCTCTCAACAAGGGAAGTTTCCAGGCGTCTCAGAGTGAACCAAAGCGATGTTGTTCGGACATGGAGGAGGTACAGAGATACAGGAACTGTCGATGACAGGCCTCGCTGAGGCCGCCCAAGGTCTACTACTGTAGTGGATGACCGCTACTTACGGATTGCCGCTCGGAGGAACCCTGACAGCAATGCCACCATGTTGAATAATGCGTTTCGTTCAGCCACAGGACGTCGTGTTTCAACTCAAACTGTGCGCAATAGGCTGCATGATGCGCAACTTCACTCCCGACGTCCATGGCGAGGTCCAGCTTTGCAACCCCGACACCATGCAGCGCGGTACAGATGGGCCCAACAACATGCTGAATGGACCCCACGGAATTGGCATCACGTTCTCTTCACCGATGAGTGTCGCATATGCCTTCAACCAGACAATCGTCGGAGACGTGTTTGGAGGCACCCTGGTCAGGCTGAACGTCTTCGACACACTGTCCAGCGAGTGCAGCAAGGTGGTGGTTCCCTGATGTTTTGGGGTGGTATTATGTGGGGCCGACGTACGCCACTGGTGGTCATGGAAGGCTCCGAAACGGCTTTACGATACCTGAATGACATCCTCCGACCCATAGTGCAACCATATCGGCAGAATATTGGAGAGGCATTTGTCTTCATGGACGACAATTCTCGACCTCATCGTGCACATCTTGTGAATGCGTTCCTTCAAGATAACGACATCGCTCGACTACAGTGGCCAGCATGTTCGCCAGACATGAACCCTATCGAACATGCCTGGGATATGTTGAAAAGGGCTGTTTATGGACGTCTTGACCCACCAACCACTCTGAGAGATTTACGCCGAATTGTCGTTGAGGAGTGGGACAATTTGGACCAACAGTGTCTTGATGAACTTGTGGATAGTATGCCACGGCGAATACAGGCATGCATCAATGCAAGAGGACGTGCTACTGGGTATTAGAGGTAGTGGTGTGTACTGCAATCTGGACCACAAATGCTGAAAGTCTAGCTGTATGATGGTACAACATGCAATGTGTGGGTCTCATGAGCAATAAAACGAGCTGAAATGTTGTTTGTGTTGATCTCTATTCCCTTTGTATTTAACGGTTCCGGAACTCTTGGAACCGAGGTGATGCAAAACTATTTTTGATGTGTGTAGTTCGGTTGGTTGGTTCCTTAGTTTAGGTGCTACGACAACGCGGTCATGTAACCGCGTGTACTTTGGGTGTGTGTAGATTCTTTCTGATAACTGGTGTTAATTTTGGTGACTGTATTAGTGTGCGTTATCTGTTTTTAGCCTATTTTCAAGTTTGAAAAAAAAAAGGCTTATGAGATCACCTTTTGTCCGTGTGTGTGTGTCTGTGTCCCTAATAACTTCTAAACGGCTGGAGCGATTTCAATGAAACTCAGTACTTTCATAGCACTATTCCGGACGACCCCGGCCATGCCCTTCAAATTTAGTTACATCTTACCAATCCAAAATGGCGGCTGTGCGAAATATTTCACCAGAATTCAATATCTCCGAAACTATTACCGATATCATCCTGGATTTTTTTTACGGTGATAAAGGGAACTACTAGAAGTTCACCTATATGACTTTTGAAAAACTGGTAACTACAAAACCAACATGGCGGCCAAGCGAATTTGCAACTTTTAAATAGACGTTTCTTGCTATTTAACCAACCAAACGCAATAAAACTTCGTACAGTATATGTTTATACACATTGTAATGCACCAACATCTAACTTCGTTAACGAATGTTAATCCACTGGCATCTAATTTATTTCAATTGTTTCCATAACCACAAGATGGCAGATGTGCGAAATTTTCAAATCTCCTTGTTACTTCTTGTGTCCTAATCATGCGCTTAAAGTTTGAATTCTACACGTACACAATAATCTTCATGTAACAGTACATAACTCTAGGACCTACATATATAAAATCCAACATGGCGACCATCCGAAATATTTAGTCGGTTCTTAATATCTGCGAATCTATTACCGCAATCAAACTGAAATTTTGTATGTTGATAGTGGCAATTTACATAAGTAGGATATATGAAAATAGGCTGTATAGTTCTTCACGGAACTACTTGTTAAACATCCAAATGTTCTCCATATAAACCACGACATATAGCATGTTCTTTCCCCCTTAATATCACGCATCTTTTATTCCAGACAGTTCGTTATACAACGCTTAGTTTTTGAGATATTGTACAGTCTCAACTGACGTGGTCCACTCGGTATATTGTTTAGTAGTGAGTAGTGGAGTAGTGGCGCTTCTGCCCCACTTCAAAACCCCCCTTGCTCTACTACTAAGCCTCAGCCATGTTAAATATCTCTTGAACGCATGGTCCGATTTTGACAAATGAGGTATTGTTGGACTCGGGCTGACGTCCTCTTTGCTATGGACCACTCATTATATTTTTCAAAATTTTTTTGAAAATTTTTGTTTTCGAAAATAGGCGATAGTTTGAAAACCAAACAGGATAGAACGTTGTGCCATGGCTCAAACGAACAGTCTTTATGACCTTTATTTTTTGTAATAAAAAATTTTTATTTTTTATATTTTTTTGAAAACACTCGAATTTTGAAAATCCTATATTTTGGAAACTAGGAACTCTACAAAAAAAATTGTTTAACGTAAATCAATGGTCCCTACCCCCTCTACCCCCAAAATAAATTTCAAGTCTCTAGAATGAAAACCTGCAGTAGTGGGGTAGTGGGGGAGCTGCTTATAAAAGCAAGTGGTGAGCCCCTGCGACCTTGGAATGGAAAGAGCCATGCTAGGAGGGCGTGCTTGGATTCGTTTTTTTCGTCTCGTCGTGCTCTTTACGGGAATGTCGGTGTCGAAAATGTGAAAATCTGGAAACACAGTCTTTTTGGGGTAAAAACGTGATTTTAGACTTTTTGCTATATCTCACGAACCAATAACGCTAGAGGCGTGTTCGACAGGTCCAAGGACTCGGGGTAACGTCCTCTCTCTTATGGACCACTCGTTATAATTTTTAATAAAATTGGAAACTCGGTTTTGGGGTAAACACATGTTTTTTGTGATTTTGCCGATATCTCACGAAGCAATAACGCTAGAGGCATGTACGATGGGTCCAAGGACTCGGAGTGACGTCCTTTTTGCTATGAACTACTCGTTGTAATTTTAAAAAATTTTGGAAACGCGATTTTGGGGTAAACACGTGTTTTTTGTGATTTTTGCCGATATCTCACGAACCAATAACGCTAGAGACGTGTACGAGGTGTCCTAGGACTCGGGCTAACACTCCATTTCAAATGTGGTAGATATTTTTTTCCAAAAAAATAATTCACAAAGGGCCTAACGCCATACATGTTGAAAAAAAATCATTACCGTTACCTGTTTATAATGTTTATAAAGCGTGGTGGTTGAGAGAGACGATACGGCTGGGTGTGTGTGTTTCAACGAACCTGTCGCTGACCACGGTGGCTGTGTTCAATAGATCAATCGCTATTTCGACGGGTCGGTGTATGACAGAGCGAGGGTGCGTTTTCTGATATTTTACCTTTGACGTGTAAACGGTGATGAGAACTAGGTTCTATGTTGGTCGAAGCGAGTACCGAAAACAAACGAGCAGGAGGTGAAGGTCATTTGAGATTATTGGAAGGCGTTGATCTGACTTGACAACAGGTGACGCTTGAAGGTGAAATAATCTGACCATCGTGGTGGCAGGGGAGTGTGAAAGGCATGCACACACATTTGTGAAACCACATGTAGGCTAAACCAGTGACATCCTGTTTTGCTTCGTACGTGACAAAATGCAAGTTGACGTGAAATTTGATCTACCGCAGGTGTTCGCTTGGGACGTTATCTATCTACATGCGCGATAACTGTTAACAAGTTACATCCTGTCTTGCTTCGTACGTGACAAAATGCAAGTTGACGTGAAATTTGATCCGGCACAGGTGTTCGCTTGGGTGTTATCTGTCCACGTGCGCGATAACTGTTAACAAGTTACATCCTGTCTGGCTTCGTACGTGACAAAATGCATGTTCAGGTGAAATTTGATCCGGCACAGGTGTTCGCTTGGGTGTTATCTGTCCACGTGCACGATAAGAGAATGTTCAAAGCGTGGGAATCGCTGAATCAGTAAAAAGTATGATGCAACTTGTCGGAATGATGTCACAACCAATAGATAGGCAAGAGCTGCAAACAGTAGTGGTGGGAGGTGAAGGGAGGGAGAGGGGAGGGGTAATGTATGAGAGAACACAGGTGGAAAGGGAAAGACAAACATGTATGAACATGCATGAAGCGCGGGGCGCTGTACACATAGAGCTAAAGGTGGTGTACAACATGTGTGAATAAATAAAAAGTACACAGGTTCACACAACATGTAATTTATTGATCCAAGAATTAAACGTAGAGTTAAACCCTAACCATTTGACGTAGAGTTTATTTCCTTTTTGTTTCAACACTTTTTCCACAAGGTAATGCTGAGGAAATGCTGTTTTCTGAAGTTCATGGAGATAAAATCTACCTTTTATGGGTTGATGGTTGAGGTCCTCGAGTAAATAGGTGACTGGACTGTCCAAGTAGACTCGACGAATTCGAAATAGTTCAGTCCCCCACTGAGGCGTGTAGCCCTTATTGAAGGCAGACTTAAATTTGCTCACACGAACAAAATCCCCAATGTTCAGTCGGTGACGTTTAGGATCGGCTGTTTTTATGGGGTTAAACAGTTTATCCAATCGCTGAATATTTTTAGTTACGAGACGTGGCTTGGTCCCAATCGTTCTATGTTTGGTGTCATTGTAACGTGATACTAGCTCAGGTAACATGTCCAACCAGCGATACGTGCCCTGAGCGGTAAACGCTTTCCACATATGGGTTTTCAATGTTCGGTTGAACCGCTCGACCACACTGGCTTTGAGATTGCTGTACGTGGTGTAATGGTGAATATCCTTAGATTTGAGAAAACTGGAGAAATCCTTGTTGAAAAATTCTTTCCCCTGGTCAGTTTGTAGCAACTGAGGTTGACGTTGGGAGTGTTGAATAATATGTTGAAAGGCCTTGGTAACTAGTGGGCCAGACTTGCGACGCACAGGTTCAACAAAGGCCATTTTGGAATAGACATCAATGACGGTCAACATATAGCGTACACCGTCGTTAACGCCAGCATAGGGTATCATTTCAACCAAGTCAGCCTGCCAAAGTTCATCCACACCTCGTGAAATCACCTTGAGTCGCGGATAGTGACGCCTAGCTGGGCGATGCAACTCGTGAGCAATACCCATTTTAATGGGTGAGGGCTTAAACAATAATTTTGGCATTTCGAAGTTCTTGTTCAATTTCTTGAATTTCCCAATCGTGACCGGTATGGCCAGCTTGACGTGAGGCATGCAACAACTGTAGCCGCTGGACGAGCTTATTGGGATTGTGCCAGTAGGTAACATCCACAAGGGGTTTTAATGGTTTAAATGTCACTCCCGAAGCGGACACTTTACGACGAGTACTTTGACTGGTGGGAAACATTTTTGCAATGATGGTTTTATATTTTTGAGATATATTGGCATTCACTTGTTGCGTGGGATCATACTGTCTTTTGTGAGCATGGGTATCCAATAAAATGGATTTATATTTGTCAAGATCCTCTGACGTATAATCATGGGAAGAGGGGGTCCGAGAAAAGAGCAGCTTTAACAGTCCTGGCGTTAATTTATAGTTGATGTTTTTAATGACAGCTTTAGTACGAGCAAATTTAATGGATGAATCGCCAATTTTAAAACTATCATCCTCATAGCGAACACCATACGTGGTATCTGTGTTTCCAATAAATAGATCGGTGAAATAGGGTTCCAATGTTGATCCATAATATTTTATTAAAATGGTTTTCAGTTGAGCTTTATGTTGAGGGGTGGCCAAGAGTTGTGAAAACGGAGACGCCCTGGAAGGGCAAGGTGTTTCGACCATGGCCAAGGATTTCTTTTTTCTCAAAAACTCTGCAAGGGGTGCGGCCTTTTTTTGAGGCGTAAACACTTGTTCCTCCTCATCCTCAACTTCACTAACACTAGTCAAATCTTCCACTTCCTCTTCCTCAGGGTCCTCGTGCAGCGTCTGCGTGGCTTGTGAAACGGTGGGTAGCGTTTCAGATGGCTTGAAAGAGGGTTTCAACATGGCTTTTAGTGGAGGTGCTAAATGTTGCTGAATAAACAAAGCATGATTGGCACGTGATTGTTTCAATTGACGAAACTTTTGGCGAATAGTATTTTTTGCTTTAATAATATGCTTTTTCAATTGACTCTCTGCTAACGCCATGGTGTCTTGACAAATGACTTGATGGGGAATGAGACAGGGCCTTAAATAGCAATAAAATGATCAAACCCTAAGCGATACCGTCCTTGGTTGAGTTCACTTTGTTTGTCAATCACTAAACAGGCATGACGTTGAGTGTTCCAGCACTTGGCACACAATTCTGTAAACATTTGAAAGGTCATATCCGGATTCACATGTTCATTATAAATGTGACGACTGTTCCTCTCGTCCTGACGAAATAAAACAATGACATTGGCATTGTCACGAATCAACTGTTTGGACATTTTAGAATACGTTTGCCCAAGATAGAAGCAATCGATATGTTTGTGTCGACCCATGCTGAAATAGCTTTGAATGATGCCTTGACGTTCAGTGGATACATCATCGAAAATCATGAGTGAATCAGGCTTTACCTCATCCGGTGAAATCACATTTTCTTGCATGGAAAATGTAAAATAACCCATATTCTCTTTTTGTAATCCAGACATGACTTGATCCAGAAACACGTAAAGGGGTTGGTAGAGAGATTTTGCAAAAATATAAATATTTTGAAAACGCAGACCATTGGGCGCTGTGATGAGCGTTAGCAAAAGATTTGTCTTTCCACAGCCGGAAGGCCCCACAATGATGCAGCGAATGGAAGATGGAAACAGTGAACCATGGCGTTGTTCACGTGATGTGGGACAGAGATGGGAAACCATGTCCCCCACGGGGAATGACTCTTGCTGCTTAATAATCTTCATGTCAACTAAGGCTTAGACAGGCTAGCCGGCTGTCTATATACAGGACACCGAACCTTGTCATAGAAACAGTAGACTGCTACTACAGGTTGACGATGGATGTCTTTGGACGTGCGTTGATGGCCAAAGATAGGCCTGTCCTCATACATGATCCTAAACAGGAAACAGATCCTGCTAATAAACACTATGTGGATAGGTCAGTAGTGCCACGCACAAAACAGGGAGATTATGACTTTAAGGGAAAGCGGTTAACCCATGTAAAACATCCTCAAGTGTCTACAGACGTTACTACGAAAAAGTATGTGGATAACAAAGTGTATGAGTTTTATGACAAAGTGCCCCAGCTTATGGTGAATGGCTATAGCGCTAATCACCATCGGATTATTCACGTGGAAGACCCACAAGACGAAGACGATGTTTGTACCAAGCGTTACGTGACCCATGAAATGAAAAGGCTTTATAAATTTATCCCATCTGTGTTTTTAGTGTATCTGACAAATGAAAAACCTGTGAATGACAGAAACCATTTACCGCTATTCCATGATCAGCACTTGACCTATGTGCTTGCTTCGGGTTTAAGCCACTATCGATTACACTATGATGGAACCATTCACATCAAATATGCCATACCTGATGAGAACCATTTACAAATAAAGATAAATGGTCATAGGATGTTGGTCCATGACCATGAAATGGTCAATGCAGGTGACGAATTATCCTTTTATCTAATGTTGACATGGGATGAAAAGCAAGCGAGGAAAACCATAAACGATTTCCCACTTTATGTGGAATTGGAATATACAGCCATGAAATAACCATCTGACGTTAGTTGTGATTTAAACTTTCGTGTGAAAGGTTGTTGGTCATTATCATCATGGTGAAACAAAGGTATGCAGTGAGAAAGACTAAAAAAAGGACATTGTCCTTGGCAAAGCCAGGGCTTACAACATTCGAGGACAAGCCCTTGCAAAAGAAAAAAAGAAAAAATAATGTATTGACCATAAGGAAAGCCCTTCGAGCAGCACAGAGACAGGTTATTCCAAAACGTCGGCGACAGGTTTCAAACCAAGGGCGAGTGATTCCCGTTCCCAAACGAGCGGGATTTTTACCTGCATTATTTGCTGGTTTGGCTGCTCTGGGCTCACTTTTGGGCGGTGCCAGTGCAGTGGCGAAAACCATTAAAGCCGCGCAGCAGGGCAAGCAACAACTCAAAGAAAGTCAGCGACACAATGAAACGATGGAAGCGATTGCCATGGGGGCTAGAAATGCCAATTTAAAGCCAGCCTTTTATCAACAAGGATTTGGGATTACACCATTTCGAAATATTAAAAAAAAAAAAATTTAACCTCAGCCATAGCGAGACATGCCCTGACGCATCAACAAGTGGAAAGCTATGCTAAACAACTAAAGCTTTCTCATTTTCGAGGTGTGTTTATGCGAAACCAATTACCCCCACGACCCTGGAAACAGGAATGTGCTGTTGTCAATTTGGATGATCACCGAGGACCAGGAACGCATTATGTAGCTTATGTCAAAGAGGGATCCACGGTATGGTACTTTGACAGTTTTGGGAATTTGCCCCCGCCCATGGAACTAGTGACCTATTTTGGAAACAGGATCAAGATATATTATAATGTGAAACGAGAGCAAACGTTTAACAGCCAACAGTGTGGACGTTTGTGTTTAATTTTTTTATATAAGACGCAGCATAAGCAAAAACGCCACCAGTATGTCGGCAGAAAGTAAAACGTTTACAGTGCATGGACGTGGACCTGAAGTCAGCCTAGACTTTTACCCGCCTATCGAATTGAGTGAAAAACCCTATGGTTTAGGACTTGTTTCTCTTGAAACGTACAATCGAATATACAACATACGTGAAAATGTGAACAACAAGTTTTATTATGATGATTCTGTGCTCACCCTGAACTCTGGTGGATACACGATCGATGATATTTATGAACACATTTATGTGGTGTTGATCAATCAATATGGTTTAAAGTCATTTCTCGACGGAACGCACAAGTTTGAACTTGTAGGCAATACTAACACTCATCGCTGCAGTATTTTCTCTACCTTCAACATTGACTTTAAAACACACCCCGATTCCATTGGCCCATTACTCGGATTTAAACCACGTGTGTTGGAGCCCAACAAAAAACATGAATCGGACCATGAAGTGAAATTCATTGAGGACCATCATGTGTCGGTGACGTGTAATATTATTAGCCAAGTGTACACCAATCAAGAACCATCGCATTCGCTTTATGACTTTATTGCGACATCGCCCAATGGGTATATTATTCGTGAAAACCCTCCAGTGGTGCTTTTTCATGCTGTGGCTGTTGATAGTATTAGTAATATAACATTAAGACTGATCAATAGAGATCAACAACTCATTGATCTAGATTCTACCACACCAGTGACTTACAAGTTGGTGCTAAAACCACTATGAAGTTTGTGTATAAAGCAACAACACCGTCTAGGAATGGTGTTAGTTGTTTGCCACGTGAATACACGTTAACATCTCAGAACAAGCAGATTTTACAGCATTTGGGTTACCACGTCAACCCTCATGATGAATTCTATCCTAGAGATAGCAAACCGCATCGAGGAGCAACCAGGAGTGGTAAGAATTGATCTCCATTCCTATCAAGCTCAAACACCTGGACTCAATAACAATGATGAAATTCAATTTGTTATCAACAACCAAGATATTTACACCCTACCGCATGAAAGTGTCATTCAGATTGAAGGTCGGCTCACCAAAGCCGATGGCTCTACACCTACCACATCCAAGTTGGCCAACCATGGTTTGGCCTTTCTGTTTTCTGAAGTGCGGTATGTCATTAACGATATCGTGGTGGATAGCACTCGAAATGTGGGCATTTCCAGTGTCATGAAACTATACCCCTCTTATAGTGAGGAAGAAGGTAAAACACTTTGCATGGCAGGTTGGTGTCCTGACTCGACCAATGACTGGATGGTACACACCGATGGGACCTTTACTGGATATTTACCTCTTAAACTGGTTCTCGGCTTTGCCGAAGATCACCAACGCATTGTGGTTAACGCAAGGCAAGTGCTTTACCTAGTGAGAGACAGGAGTGATAATAATGCACTCAAGGGAGCCGACAATGCCCCCATCGATTCAAAAATTCAACTACAACGCTTGCTATGGAAAGTCCCCCATGTGACCCTCGAAGATAGCAAAAAACTGGACATACTCAAAATGGTAAAGAGAGATATGCCTCTACCTATGGAATTTAGAAGCTGGGCACTCCATGAGTATCCGCTATTGCCCACCACCAACACACACAGTTGGTCTGTAAAAACAGCTCGCTATACAGAGAGACCTCTCTACCTGATTGTGGGTTTTCAAACGAATCGCAAGTATCAACAAACCAAAGATGCCACGCAATTTGATCACCTGCAATTGAGAAATGCACGTCTTTTCCTCAACGGAGCTGTGTTTCCCTATGAAGGACTGGATTTGGATTTTTCAAAAAATAAGTTTGGCCCCCTGTACGACTTGTTTTCTAAATTTCGATGGTCGTATTATCAAAAAGAGAACGGCCCCATGCTACTACCCCAAGCGTTTAAGGCAAGAGCGCCACTGATTGTCTTTGACTGTTCTTACCTGGAAGAGTCTGTCAAGCCATCCAATATCGACATTCGACTAGATTTTGAAACGCATGACAATGTACCAGCCAATACGACGGCCTACTGTTTAATTATTCATCACAAACAAGTCAACTATTATCCACTGTCCAACCAAGTGACGAGTGTATAAATAATAGCTCAACCCACGTCAAGTCGCTCAGTCATGTCTTGCTTTAAAGCCTCAAGAGACGTTACATCCATGAATTTAAACTCTGAGGAACAACGTTTCAAGACTTTTGCCACGTGGCCAGTGCCTTTCATAAACCCTCAAGCCTTGGCGGCCGCTGGATTCTACTATTTAAAAACAAGAGATGAAGTGAAATGTGCCTTTTGTCCCATCATCATAGACCAATGGCAGGAGGGCGATGAACCCATGCAGGAACATCAGCGCTGGTCACCCACCTGCCCCTACCTGTGTAGAATGAAAGTGGGAAATATACCCTGTCATTCAAGCTATCCCTCACTTGTGTCTCTGGGTGATGAAAAAGAAACAAGTTACGATACATGTGGGCCGTATGGTATCCATGGTGCTTCGGTGAGCAGCTCACCATCAAAAACGCCTAGTTTAGAGACATTGGGACATCATCGGTGTTATGGACGTTACAAACACAAGAGACTATATTGTTGTATCAGTTGCTATCGTCCTTATCCTAAAATGAGAAAAGCCTGTAAGACGTGTTATGATAATAAAATGATGTAATTCTTAAATTCTTATTTTTTTGCATGCCCCCACTGTCCTACCCTAACCTTCTTTTTTGGAACTAGCATGGCAGGTAAGTCCATGCCATGATCACACCTGATCGTCTGTCAGTCGTCAGTTGAACTTGGTCCAGACAAGCGTCAACATGTTGCGCACACTCATTGTGGATTGCCAAGGGTTTAAAATTGGTGACAACAAATTTATATTTAAACAAGTGGCCATGATCGATTGTACCACGTTTTGGATATCGCAAGCTACGCATTTGCTATTTAAACCACCCCATGCTTTTGATTTATTGTGTGAAAAAGACCGTAAACAAACCCAGTGGATTGAAAATCATAGACAACTAGACTGGAATCAGGGAACCATTTCCTATAAATATTTGGACGTGGTCATGAAAGCACACTTGTCCTCGGCCAATGTGGTATTTGTGAAAGGTAATGAAAAACGTCAATGGTTGCAACCATTTTTGGCGTCTTACTGTCAATGTATCGACCTCATGGAGTTGGGCTGCCCCTCCCTGCAAACGCTCATGGATACTTGTTCCTGTGGCAACATTACCCATACAGCCCTATCGCATGCGTGGCATCTCTTTCATTGGTTAACCACTCATGCCTGCTGGGAGTTGTTGAACAAAATTATAACTCAAGATTTACCTGTGAATGACGTCAGTGAGATTTCTACAAGCGACGTGTAAACATCTACAGCACGTGATACCATGGAGAAAGGCAATGCTACGGACAAAGCCATCGGCAAGTTCTTTGTGTGCAAAAAGAAACTAGACAGTTTTACCAAAGAGGAACTCTTGGCGCTGCCCAAGTCGTTCATTTATTATGTGGCTGCCAACGCGGTCAAAGAAATCTGGCAACATGTACCAAAATCATGGACTCAAGACCCTGTGTTGAGTGAATTGCAACCCTGTACGGATTACGATCACCATAAGCAAGTGGCCATGGCAAAAATACCGTCTATGCGTCAGTGTGCGACTTGCCAGCTAGTGAAACTGTATCACGGTCATAAAAGTCCATGTAAAGACTTTGTTGAATCATTCCACGGGTGTCATGGCGAGAAAAAGCAACAACAACAACAAACACAAACATCGTCCACAGAGGAGGAGGAAGACCAAACCTTTCTACCATCAATGGAAAAGGATATGCCAGACCTGTACTGGCAATGGCGTCATTGACAAAGTGATTCAATACCTACCTTTCGAAATCCATCTTCCAGGTTATCGTTTTTGCGGCCCTGGAACTCGTCTCGAAAAACGTTTACAACGTGGTGATGTACCCATTAATCTTTTGGATCAAGCATGCAAGGAACATGACCTTTCTTATCGCCATAGTCATTCTGGTTTAAGACATGTGGCAGATAAATTGTTATTAAAGAAAGCTAAACAACGTTTCACATCCAGTGATGCCTCAGTAGGTGAAAGGATGGCAGCCCTAATTGTCATGAGTGCTATGAAAGGAAAGTTGATGATGCATGGACATAAACATTGAGGAGTGAGGAATTGGGATGTGTTTGTATTCTATTTTTCTTTTGTCAATTCACTATGACTATGAAATAAAAACAAAGGTTTGACAGAGCACGATGTTTTGTTATTTTTAATTTTAAGAAATCGTGATGTTGATGGCTGATTTTTTCATTTTACACATTTCACACATGATGAATTCCACACACTGTCATTTATCATTTTGCAATTTACAGTTTTTGAAAACGTTCGTTTCAAGTTTAACGTTTTTGATGATATGGATTTTTCCATTTTGCTGATGACACATTTTAAACAATGTCCGTTTGAAGTTTTTGAATTTTCAAATTTCACACATGGCCATTTCCAGTTTTTAAAAATGTCCGTTTTAAGTTTTGCTGTTTTGGTGATATGGAAACATGGAATTTCCATTTTGCTGTTTCATATTTTTTCCATTTGGTGTATGTCGAAAGTTGAGATTTGACAATGATGTTGATGCGAGTGCTTGACCTTGATAATACTGCAATGTGTTGATGTGTGTTTGGAGAAACGTCGAGGTCTACGACTACTGCAGGTAAGACTGTTTTTACAAAAATAATGTATATTGACTGCCACATTTCAATGAAAAAACGAAACTATTTAAAACAAAATGAGTATATAAGTGACCATTTACCCCCTCCCCACCCACCCACCCACCCTACCTCACCGTGTTTGCTCTGGTCAATCATACACACCAGTTTTCTCTCTCCAGTCATACATTCACACCTGTCTTTGGGAACAAACACAACCACTTTATTTATTCCCAAAAGCACATTCTTGACATGTACACTCATCCCAAAAGAACTTTTTTTAGTTTACCATTTTACTATTTCAAAAAATAATTAAATACTAGTTATTAAAGTTACTAAAAATCTTACTTATTTCATATTTACAAAAAAAATCAATTTTGTACAGCGTTAAAGAATCACACTATTTACCAATCAAAAAATTTTTAAAAAATAAGGTTGCACACAACTTTTTTAAAGAGCAACAGGTTCAAGTGAATTGTCACTATTTACAAAATCTACTATTTACAATGACAGAAACCAATATTTACAAAATTCTAAATCTACAAGTTACAAAAAGCCATGTCCCATAAACGATTAAACAGTGAAATCACACCTCCTCCTCGTTGCGATCATAACCCCAGGGCAGGCTAGTGAGCAGGTCATCAGCCCACACACGCTTGTTATCCATGGAGGCGAGGGTGCGTTTTCTCTGTTCCACAAGATACAAATGATGGTTGCTGGATTGTATCCTGCACTGTGTATGAGACATAGCTTTGCCAGTGCGTAAAACCGCTAAGTAATCGTCTACACGTAGCGATTTTACCACTGCCCTACCTACACCTTTTGCTCTCTTGGCTTCCTTACAGTCGAGTGTGCGGTAAGCATACATTTTTGAAGCCAAACCTACGAATTCCGTCATAATGGAATCACCGCATTCATCTTTTAAAACGCCCATTTCCTTCTTGTTCTTTATGGGCAGCTGAAACACGTTGTCAGCACTATAGCAAGAGGTGTCGAACCAGTCACTATGTTGCCTCATGACGTCATAGGGGTTGCAGTGGAGAATGTGGTAAATGAATGAGTCCGTGTCCATATACAAAAGAGAGACGTCCTCAAAATGGCGTTTCGCAAACTCATAGTGGAATCGATACATGACCGATTTAGAAAAGTCTAAAATGACTTGACCCAAGTAAATGGGCTTATCCATGGTCACGCTGGTCTTACTCATTTCAATAGTAGCCAAATCCTCATCGATAATTTTGATCGATTTGAAATTTGGCTTGGCAATGTACCGCCGGGCACCCCACCGCCCCTCCCAGACATTCACCAATTTAATGTCACGGTATTTGCGGACATTCTCCATAGACTTGCCATAGATGCAGTTGTTCATTAATTTAAAAAAATTAATTTCAAACTGCTGTGTTGCCATTTGTCGGTGCTCTGTGTTGAGTCGCATGTATGGCTCAAGCCATGCTTTTTGAGCAAAAGAAATACCCCTGTGGACTTTCTTCAACACCAAGCCTTGGGCGAGGCATTGCACCAACATTTGGATATGTAGCACATACCGATTTTTGTTGTAAAGTGTGCCCATGAGTTTTTCAGTTTTCACTTTACTGTCAGGGGGAACCATTTGCTCAAGACAGAATGGGAAATCGGCATGTTCATCATACAAGGATGAGGGATATTCAATATCCACTTCTAGCACATATCCACGGCCTGTTTCTTGGCTAGCCATGTTCACATCAAATTCTGACACTTGTTTCTCTGTCAGCCAAGCAAACTTCCCATAGGGCAAAGGCTGACTCATGGCGTAACCGTACAAATTATTCACGTCATAGTACATTAAGTACGATTCTGGTTTGTCTGGTGAATAATCAGGCATGTAGACATTGTTCGCTTCAGCATGGCGTTGGTTAAGCGACACAAAGCCGCCACGAATGCCCTTTTCAAAAAATAGAACCATGTCTACATCAGTGAGTAAATCCAATTCCACTTGAGTGTATTTCAAAGCGGCATCGAACGAGAGTCCAGGACTCGTGTAATAGTGAGCCGGGTCAAGACCGTAAATGTGTTGACACAACTCACGGAATTTTTCAAACACATCAGTGAGCAGCAATACATCCAGTTTTAGGTAATGCAAAGCATATTCACTTAGCGTGTTCATGCCAAACACTCGCCAAACTTGACATGCATGTGCATAGTCTTCATCGGAAACGGTACTGCGTGTTAGTTTCGAGTAAAATTTCTCTTGTGGAGGGAGTTTTCTTTGCTTTAACACGTCCCAGCTGTTGCAGAAATCATACGGGAATATACCTTTCCGAATGCACAACTGAAATTGCTCAGGATCATTAAAATGCATTCTAGTATTTTTTAATTCCTCCTCATTCAAGCCATTCACAAGGCTGTCTAGCGAGGATGTCATAAACTTAAAGGAATCCAAAAATCGAATGCTAAAGTCGCCCAACCACCATGTCAGGGCTGTAAAACGCTCATGGTTTTGGGGAATAATGGTAAACGAGCCCTTGTTAACATGGCCCAATTCACGAATCAAAAACTGAATGTCATAATTTGCCAGATTGTGGAAAAAGACACTGATGAAGCGAGGAGCTGGAAAGTTCAAGTTGCATTTACTATGCGCAGCTCCACGAAACTCCCCCGTAAAGTGCGAGTGATCACGAACGGTGTCTTCAGCACTGATCAGTGGCTTTTCGCAAATATGGCATGTCATGGCATGCTCATACTGCTGCTGCTGTTCTGGAGATAGACTCATGGGTACTGGGTGGTTTAGTAATTCCTGTACATGGTCGGCCAACTTGACAAGTTCATCCAAGAACCATTTGGCACAATCTGGCCCCTCACGGTATTTGTAAACGGATTGTGTGGGGTCATGGGCACACACCACATTAAATCCTATGGCAAAGGGTTCATGTTTTTGAATGGGTGTGGTTGAGCTCATGGAGGGATCTGGTTCACATCCCGCCATGGGTGTGGTGAGAGCTTCGAAATCTGCATATACCACATAGGGAACAGTGTCACGCTTATGAATGTCCTTAAACTTTAACACAGCCTTGTCCCCTTGTGGCAATATCAGTCTCACCGCTTCCTGAGAAACGCAATCCACCCTATGACGTTCCAAAAGCGTAGGGGTTTTAAAATATTGCAAGCATCGATCACAAATATGTTTTACACCAGTGTGCTTAGACACTTGTCTGCTTAGCAATCTACTCAGGCTTTTAATGAGGCAATAGTGATTCACTTCTCCTACAGATAAATATAAAAGATGAATGTGATGTCGTTTCGGTTCTTTTGTGGCATAAAGAGGACCCACAATCTCATCACCGTCAAGGCCATACACCATGAACGAAAAGTCCTGGTTGTCTCGTTCAAACCTATGGATCTCGGTTAAGTCCATAGGGAACGACACTCGAGTTAAATTTAAAGTATGTTTCAATTCAACAAACTTGGCCTTGTACATTCCTGGTCTGTTAACATGACGATCTTGAGCTGGCTGCAAGTACGCAGCTACAGACCACAGAAAGCAATCATTGTCATGGTTCTCAATATTCACCACAGCCTTTTTCGAAGCTATGGCTGGAGGTGTTTTAATATAGCTAGACCCAGCATTCAACGGGTTGAAATGACAAATGTTGATTTGTAAATGATGAATTTTGTCTAAGGCTAGACCACTCGGTCCTTGTTGCAGTTTATCAAATTTTGACAGCAAGGCATTCACCACGTGGGTTTCATACCACTGTTCCAAATTATGGGCTATGAATAGCTCTTGCATTTTACTGCAAATATAGAATGTCTCTTTATGCTCTACATCCTTCTTTTTATATACGAAATCGCACACTAGTTCTGTATTCACCTTTAAAGCCATATGCAACCTTTGCGCTGTACAAATTTCAATTTTAAAAATTTCAAAACAAGATTCTAAAAATTCTTTGGGAATCGAACTTTTTCTAACATTGACCACACGACCAGAGCACACACGCGATTTGAAACAACTGTTTAGGGTTTCCCAAGTTAACGTATCCGCAGCAGTAAAAGACATTATTTTGAAAGAACACACTCACCTGAGTTTAGAAATGTAGACTGTCTGACAATAATCCAAAAAACACACACGTTCCTGGTTATTCACAGAGGTCAAGCGTTTTCCAACACTCTAAAAAGAAATAAAATAAACCACCATAAGTATATCCATTCCATATAGTTTATGCATTTCATAAACAAAACAAAATCAAACAGGTTATATATTTAAAAAAACAAATCTCACCTTGACGTGTAATGCTTTTCTATATTCCCGTCTCGTGGGCTAGTATGGAAATGGTTTTCTTTTCTAGTTGTCTGTCTTTCTCTTTCTTTAATATATTTCCCACAGACACACGACAGGTAGGCTATACACGTTATCTGCAAACAAATAAATAAATAAAATCATTAATTATCTAATCAATAAATAATTGCATGTATTTATATAAAATCAATAAATATATAAATGAATAAATATATACCTACCCCACAACAAGGTTAAGTATTTTCCACCAACACCAAAACTGATAAACGCAGTGTGTTCAAAGGTAGTCACCTAAGTGAGCGTGGAAATGATAACGACATGTCTTTATATATGCTACATTGCATGTATAATCTTTTTTTTTTTTCCACGCTTTGACCATTCTGTTATCAGGCACGTGGACAGCTAACGTCCCAAGCGAACACCTGCGGTAGATCAAATTTCACGTCAACTTGCATTTTGTCACGTACGAAGCAAAACAGGATGTCACTGGTTTAGCCTACATGTGGTTTCACAAATGTGTGTGCATGCCTTTCACACTCCCCTGCCACCACGATGGTCAGATTATTTCACCTTCAAGCGTCACCTGTTGTCAAGTCAGATCAACGCCTTCCAATAATCTCAAATGACCTTCACCTCCTGCTCGTTTGTTTTCGGTACTCGCTTCGACCAACATAGAACCTAGTTCTCATCACCGTTTACACGTCAAAGGTAAAATATCAGAAAACGCACCCTCGCTCTGTCATACACCGACCCGTCGAAATAGCGATTGATCTATTGAACACAGCCACCGTGGTCAGCGACAGGTTCGTTGAAACACACACACCCAGCCGTATCGTCTCTCTCAACCACCACGCTTTATAAACATTATAAACAGGTAACGGTAATGATTTTTTTTCAACATGTATGGCGTTAGGCCCTTTGTGAATTATTTTTTTGGAAAAAAATATCTACCACATTTGAAATGGAGTGTTAGCCCGAGTCCTAGGACACCTCGTACACGTCTCTAGCGTTATTGGTTCGTGAGATATCGGCAAAAATCACAAAAAACACGTGTTTACCCCAAAATCGCGTTTCCAAAATTTTTTAAAATTACAACGAGTAGTTCATAGCAAAAAGGACGTCACTCCGAGTCCTTGGACCCATCGTACATGCCTCTAGCGTTATTGCTTCGTGAGATATCGGCAAAATCACAAAAAACATGTGTTTACCCCAAAACCGAGTTTCCAATTTTATTAAAAATTATAACGAGTGGTCCATAAGAGAGAGGACGTTACCCCGAGTCCTTGGACCTGTCGAACACGCCTCTAGCGTTATTGGTTCGTGAGATATAGCAAAAAGTCTAAAATCACGTTTTTACCCCAAAAAGACTGTGTTTCCAGATTTTCACATTTTCGACACCGACATTCCCGTAAAGAGCACGACGAGACGAAAAAAACGAATCCAAGCACGCCCTCCTAGCATGGCTCTTTCCATTCCAAGGTCGCAGGGGCTCACCACTTGCTTTTATAAGCAGCTCCCCCACTACCCCACTACTGCAGGTTTTCATTCTAGAGACTTGAAATTTATTTTGGGGGTAGAGGGGGTAGGGACCATTGATTTACGTTAAACAATTTTTTTTGTAGAGTTCCTAGTTTCCAAAATATAGGATTTTCAAAATTCGAGTGTTTTCAAAAAAATATAAAAAATAAAAATTTTTTATTACAAAAAATAAAGGTCATAAAGACTGTTCGTTTGAGCCATGGCACAACGTTCTATCCTGTTTGGTTTTCAAACTATCGCCTATTTTCGAAAACAAAAATTTTCAAAAAAATTTTGAAAAATATAATGAGTGGTCCATAGCAAAGAGGACGTCAGCCCGAGTCCAACAATACCTCATTTGTCAAAATCGGACCATGCGTTCAAGAGATATTTAACATGGCTGAGGCTTAGTAGTAGAGCAAGGGGGGTTTTGAAGTGGGGCAGAAGCGCCACTACTCCACTACTGTAGTGGACAGACAATATTGTATGTTGTAGTTATAACCTTTAATCATCGCAACAGAGTACCTGTAATTTCCGCATATTACTGTGGTTTACAATTCTACTGAAGTGTTAGGGCTTAGAGCTTACGTGAATCACAGCAATAGTAGCTACACTTCCATAGGTTAGTTAGGGGGAGGAAATCTGTTTTTAGCCTATTTTCATTTATGAACAAAAAATGGGTTCATGAGATCACTTGTTGTCCATGTGTGTGTGTGAGTGTGTGTGTGTGTCCCTAATAAAATCTAAACGGCCGAAGCGATTTCAGCTAAACTCGGTAAGTGCATACTACTACCTCGTCTGACCTCGGCCGTGTCTTTCAAATTTTATTATGTTTCACCAATCCAACATGGCGGCCACGCAAATATTACCCTGGCATTATATATCTCCGCAACAGTAACAGATATCACCCTGACATTTTGTACGGTGATAACAGGTAGCCTAATACTAGTAGCTCATCTATGTGACTTTAATAAACCTGTTAAGTGCAAAACGAACATGGCGGCCTAGCCAAGTTGAAATATTTAAATAGTGAAACTTGGTACAGTAAATTTGTATACACTTTGTAATGCACTGACATCTAATTTAGTTCAATTGTTTACATAACCTCAAGATGGCGGCTGTGCGAAATTTTAAAGTTAAGTTTTTATTTCTTGTATCTCAATCATGCGATCGAAATCAACGTTTGAATAATGAACCCACGCAATAATCTTCAACTAATGGTACATAAATTTTTGGCCTACATATTTAACAATCCAACATGGCGACCATTCAAATTATTTAGACGGCTCTCAATATTTACGAATCCAATACGGCAATCAAATTGAAATTTTGTATGCTGATAGATGCTATTGTCTTAAGTTCAATTGTGGGGCGTTTAATAACCTAATGATCACAAAACCAAAATGGCGGCCAAGCAAATTTTAAACATTTAAATGGAATTTACTCGCGATTTAATCATCTGAGTGCAGTGAAACTTCTTATGGTAAATGCTTATACAAACGTTAATCCACTGACACCTAATGTATTTAAATTGTTTTGATAACCCCAAGATGGCGGCTGTGTGAATTTTTAAAATTAACTTTTTATTTCTCGCAACTTGACGTTGCAGCTCAGTTGGTTTGGTACTCAGTACCACATTAGTCCGAGCATATTTTTAATATTTACCGGGTCCAGAACGTTTGATACTTTTCAATAGTGTTAAGTCGATTTTCAACCAGAATGAATATCTGAGATTGAATTCAACTGACTCAATCAGTGTCTTTGATTCCACTGTGAAATCGTCTAAGTCCTCTTCTGAATATACTCCTGACAAACAGTTGTCAACATAATAGGATTGTTCCACCTTCATAGCGGTCTTCTGGGGAAGAAGGATTTTCCGAAATAGGCTATGTCTGATTACAGCTCCTAGCATGCACGATGTCTCAGAGTCGCTATTTCTTGATTGCACCATCATAAGAGTGTCAATATATCGCAATCAGACTCGTCCAACACATTTTAAAGAAATGCTTCCTCAATGTCTGCGCATACAGCTATCGGATTGAGCCTAAAGTTGGTCAAAACCACTAATCATTATTTCAATGTTAATATGACTTTTCTTAAGGGGCCGTCGTTGTTTATCCCGATTTAAATCATCAAACCCTGGACGAACCTGTGTAGGTATGTAAATGTGGCAGGACGGGCAGCCTCCTCCTCCTCCTCCTCCACCTGCGTGCTTGCATAATCTTCACCTGGATACCAAACTTGCTCCACGTATATTACGTGTTACCTTGTTTACGTTTCAGAAGTTTGTAGATGGTTACAAACAAAACCAGTTTGCAACGTCTGGGCTACTGATTACCGTGTTTACGCAGAGTAGAAGGCTTGCAAGTGGTGTTGCCGAATGTGAAGTAATGTCTCTCTTATTTTCTCCCCAACTAACCATCTTTATATTTTACGCCTTTCATCAATTCTTGACCTGGGGAGTCACATGTTCCCGGCTGCCGGATAATGCCCCACCTAGTCTCTATAATTCCCTTGGAGATGCAATGACTCGATTTTGAAATTAGACCGTATACAAACATAGTGTTAATAGAAGTGAAAGTGAGAAATATCTTTAAGGTGGTAATAACCGTATATCATACCTCATAATTTGCCATGCCGATTTTTAAAATGTAATAGAATACATAGCTGCCCTCTTGAAAGGGACTTGTACCATTAACAGGAAGAACATTTTACTCGATACTACCGTCTTGCCAATTACCAAAATTACAAGTTTATAATATGGTGAATTATTGAGTTTAAAGTTATATTCAAGATGGTGGATGCTCATGATATCCAAAACCATTAATCTGCAATTTTGAGAAAGTACTTTTTCATTTCATGTTGTATGAATGTATTACATTTCGTACATTACCGTGAATGTTCATGGTGCTACGGCGCCTTGTGTCAAAATACACAATAGCATAATATTTTTTGTACTTGGCAGCAATGTTGCACTTGAAAATATGACAAGTGAAATGACCCAAGGAAGGTCGTGATATACACCAATATTTGTGAAATCATGTGCAGGTGTTCAAAAGCAGATATTAGGGGATAGACATAGGCCTACACACAAGACTTTCTGACTGATTTCATAATCCTACTTTTGCATCTTTTATTTTTTCAAAATATCAAACGGAGGTAAAAGTCGGGGAGGTAGTTGTCATGATGACTATTACAAGGGACATGTTAGAAGCTGATAGTACAAACAACACTTATAGATTATAGAGTACTCGTTCACTTCATAGTTTTGAATCCTGTTTCTTGCTGTTCAGCTTCTTGTTCAGACGACGAAGAGTCGACAGCGCAGTGGCATAGACAACATATAGGATCTCTCAAAACATGATATTGCTTTTTTAATTATTAGTTACATACTTAGACACCTTGACGTTTAGGCGTATATTACTTCTATGTTCGGCTCCTTAAAAGAACGACCACCACCACCCTGCGGTGTCAGGAAGGGTATCCACGCAAAACCAAAATTGGCAAGGTCGACTCCGACAACCCCAAATAATTGAGATAAGTGGAAGATTTTCTTTATAACATCTGTAACACTAGTATTATTATTTTCACATTCTAAGTAGTGTAATTTACTCCTGTTATTCCGAAGAACCTTTCAGTATCGTTACTGAATACACTACTTGTAATCTTGATGCGATGCGTGAGGTCGGATGTGTTCTCCGCTCACAGAACAACGCTATCAACGCCTCGTGAATGAGCTGCTGCAATTTTATGTAGATAGCGTCCCTGCCAATATGAGGCGTCTATTACAGAAACATTGAATAATGCATCATACAAATATCCATCCCCTACGCAAAGTTCACCCGCTGTTATCGCTGGGACTCTGTAGGCAGATTGCTCTGTCGTGTGGTTTGTACGTCTACTGGTGTACGTATCATGCTTTCGATAGCTGACTGCTCACCGAACAAAATTCAAGTCTACAATAATAATAATAATAATAATAATAATAATAATAATAATAATAAATTATCAGTTATTACTGATAAAACCACACCAGCAGATCGGTCAGATATCATTCTTGTGGACAAGGTGCAGAAAAGAACCTTCCTCATTGATATTGCAGTGCCCAATTCTCATAATCTACAACAAACCCAAACCTGCTGTGATAAGATTACCAAATATCTGCCCTTGGCTGAGGAAATACGGCAAATATGGTTCTGCCCATAGTCATTTCTTCCACCGGCATCATCCCTAAATCATTGGCTCGCAATAAATAAATTTTGGGAATACATTCTGGTCTAAATAATTATCATCATGCAGAAGGCCGTCATCTTGGAGACCTGTTCCATTGTTCGCTCGTTTCTCAACGTGCAATCTTAAGAGAATTAGCCATACCGTCTTGCAAACAAGCCGAAGGTACGTTGATATGTCCACTTATGTGGTGAAATGAATGTGATGACAATAATAATAATAATAATAATAATAATAATAATAATAATAATAATAATAATAATAACAATGTATTCAAATAATTCATGTTTTTTGGTCTAATGCTGTGTGAAAATAAAATAAAATACCACCAAACGTTTCGAAGGAACCTTGCCTCCTTTTTCAATGGAATTAAACAATGTGGCCAAAGCAAGTATTTAATGAGAATACAAAAAACTAGATAAATTCCTCTGTTCGTCACCAGAGATCAGCTGCCAGAAATTACAGTATGGGCCATGGTAGAAAAAATGCGCTGGTATGATGGATATACGGAAAAAGAAGCAAAAGGGAGGTGTATCTGTACGATACCTAACGTCATACAGGCAACGGCGAGAAAACAGATGGAAACTCCTCCAGTGACGAACAAGGGAGATCAAATCACAGCTCTGTAGCCAAGAGGAAAACGTACAATTTGAAATAGGTGAATAACTTTTTTTTTGTCGTGTGACCTCCTGATGATAGGCCGAGTGCAGGTCTTTCTAGTCGACGCCCGTGGGCGACCTGCACGTCGGGATGAGAGAAGGAATGGATGAAGATAAATGAATGAAACTGGGCAAGGATGTGGAAGGAAGCGGCCGTGGCCTGTCAGAAGGTACCGTCCCAGCATTTGCCGGGTGTTGAAAATGGAAAACCACGGTCGACGGTGGGGCTCGGACCCACGCGTCTACCGAGTCAGCAGAGGGCTTGGCCCCATGGCCTAACGCTGTGCTTTAGCCAGCGTAGCCTCTACTGTCGGTGGTGAAGAACTAGAGAAACTGAGAGGGGAATTATCTTCCCAGATCTTTAATAACTGGTAGCCAAGTGGCACTTAGCTGATATCCAGTGTCTCTGTTAAAGTTATTGGGGTTTTTACGAATTTCAACTGCCTCCCTTATAATTCTAGACCAGTTGTGCTTAACAAGGGCAAACACATGACCATCCTTGAAACATACATCGTGCCCTGAAGACAGGGCATGTTCAGCTAGAGCTGATTTGTCAGGTTGGTTTAGACCAGTGGTTCTTAACCGGTGGTCCGCGAGTGCCTCGGGTGTGGTCCGCGGGAGAGAAGGGTCCACCAGCACGTATAAAAAAAAGTCCTCTCGGCACGCCGGAAGGCGGAGGTAGATTTCACCGGACAAACTTGGAGATAGGCGAAAATAGGCAGAATATGCAGGTTTTCGTAGAAGGATCAGACCTCATTTATCGAGTGAAAGTATTTTATAATTGGAGATTAATTAACTTTGTTTTTCTTCATTTTAAACATATTTTAAACATTTTATTGTCTTACGGGGACGGTAACCTTCTTGTCATTTGGAGTCCATTTTTAGCCTATTTTCAATTTTGAAAAAATAGGCTTATGAGATCACCTTTTGTCCGTGTGTGTGTGTGTGTGAGGTGTGTGTGTGTGTCCCCCCAATAAATGGGGATTTCGAAAACGGTGTGCGTTGAACGAGAATCGTCCGAATGTATTCGCGGCGATGACTATTAAGTTTTGATTTGAAATATCTTTAAAATAAGTGTTATTGAGGAAGGGTTACAACTGATTAGGTGTATTTGAAAGGGAGGGGAGGAGGGTGAGGGGGCGGAGTGGGGGAGGAGGGGTGGTCCGTACATGATTCAATTTCACGCTGAGTGGTCCGCAGACTTCTAAGGGTTCAGAACCACTGGTTTAGACGGATGTTCCTTTGATGCTCTTTGATGCGAGTTACAATGGGCCGTTTTGTTTGTCCAATGAAGACTTTTCCGCAAGTACAAGGGACTTCATACACCCCAGGTTGTAGTATTGGGGACAATTTATACTTGTTTAATGCTAAACGTTGACCAATTTTCGTCATAGTGCCAAAAACTGCTTTTATCCTGTGCTTGCGGAGAATCTTAGCAACGCGGTCAGTGGCGTTGTGAATATAAAGGAGGTAAGCAGTTCCCCTCACGTCGAAGCTCCGAGAAGGTTGTCTATCACTTCTTCTGGGATGTAGGGACAGTCAACCTTCTCAGAGCTCCGACGTGAGGGGAACTAGCTTAGGTTTAATTTCTTTACTCGACCGAACCGACAGTGCGTTTTTCCCCCTCCCCCGTTTCTTGCCGAGGAACCAACTGAGCCAAGAGTCGCGGCGCTTTGAACTCACCATGACGATCCAAAAAGGTGCATTTTCGAACTATTATTTATGAGCCCCGGTTTGAAACTGAGGTAAGATATGTGATACAAGGAGGATATATGGCTAGAGCTGCATCTTAATGCAAAATTTTGACACCAACCTATTGCTCGGCGCAAATAGTTCCAACTGGCAATATGAGATGGCGCGACGATGTACTTTCGAGCGTGATCCGTCCCCGACCTGCCCTACTGGCCCCTCTACCCTCCCGAACCGTGCCTACTCGACCCTTTCCCCTATTCTATCCCCCCACCACTACTTTATATTCCTTCCTTCCTTTCTTTCTTCCCTCTGCCTTATAATGGTCATATTTTAGTAATTGGTCTAATAATAGGCGATTTCTTCCCCATGTGATATCAGGTAGAGACGAAAACATAGGCTCTATCAGAATAGTTGTGGATGTTTCAAGGTTATCAGCCCATGTTTCCACAAAGCACATAGCATGACATAGGCCTACCCCACAGATATGTACAAATATAAATAGTAGGCTACTATACTACAATATTAGAATTGAATTGTAAGACAAAATTACAGCTGCACTTATAACACACCAGTATTATTTAATTGTCAGTGCGGTACTTCCTATCAATCGAATTAAGAAATATCACATTCGAATTACGGGAAGCGTTGGAACAACCAGCTCTTATTTTGAATTATATCGATAGTATCTGATATCGTTTTCGAGCGCAGTGTATCGACTAAAATCGATGTGTGATTCAATATAATTCAATTTCCTCGTATAATATTGATCGAAACTGATTGTATTCTATTCTAAGCACTGCAATATGTATTTACTATTGATACATATTCAAATATTAATTAAGTATACAACATTAACAATAATACTCACCTATTTTCCGATTTTGCTGCCATCTATAGAAGTACAACTCAACTACATCGTCGTACGCGATGACTGCTAGCGTTTTTAACGTTGTAAGCAGGTACTACTACAAGGCAAGCTAGCGTTGGCACCAAAACACCCTATAAAGTTTCACCCACTCGCTGTGATACACAACACACAACACCTGCCGGGAAACAACAGCACGCATGCCTTTTTTTTCTTTTTTTTTCGAAATAAATAAGGTAAAGTAACACTGCTCTTCCCTCGTGCACACCCTGCGCATGCGCCCTGAGTTGCGCCGACCGAGTTCGAAAAGCAGTGATGCATGTGACGTCAGAAGCTTGTCTACCAATTGTCTTGCTTGGCATCCGCAGCGCATACAGAGAAGGTCTTCATGCATCCGCAGCAGAACTGATCTACAGAGAACCGATTCGACTTCCAGGTGAAATGTTGTGTGCAACCACGAACAACAAATTCGAGGACACTACAAATTTTGTTGTGAGACTCCGTCCGCAAATGAGTCGACTGCGTCCATTCACAGCCTCACGTCCAGACGAAAGACCCCACCTTTATCTTCAACGACTTAACCACGTACAGCCACGCTTACCTACGTGACGAACTGGTACGCGGTGCCTTACACCACCATATCGAGTATTAGAGCGCTGCGATAGAACAGTGACTCTTCAGATACCAGTACGCACCCCAGGGGCTCACATCTAGTGGGACGTGGGTGGGCGACCACGGGACCCCACCTGAGTCCGGCATTGCTTCCACTTACTTGTGCCGGACTCCTCTCCGACTTCCTTCCTATCGGCCTCATTTGGTCAACTCTTGTTCTCTTCTGATCCCGACGGTATTAGGGTATCCGTGGCCTAGGGAGTCTCTTCCTTACCCGCCTTAATTGACCCTTATCTCATCTTTTCTGATTCCCTCCTTCTGCGAGGGGTCAGCCTTCCTTTTCTATTCATGTCATCTCCTGCCTTCTGCTCAAGGCCCTCAAGGAGGCAGGGTGTAGGCTATGTAGCCCCACCACTTCTGGTGCAACCTGGATATTGCTACACCCTCAGGGGCTCACGGCTGGTGAGTTCGGGAGTCGGTGATCCCTGGGGATTACTGAGCTGGGTCCGTCTTTTCCCCTTTTTCCACTGACTTTGGGGCGGGTCCTCTCCTTTTTCCCTTTCCGACATGACATACATGGTTCTCCTTCCTTCCAAGTTCCTCAATCCTAATTCTTCGAGGTTTGTGGGCCTTTCTTTTCTTCCTGTCCTTTATTTTCCTTATCATTATTTGTTTACAATTTCTTCTTCTACTATGTAAGTCTGTAGTTAGATGGTATATTGGCTTTCACGGCCAGTGAATTAAAACTCAGCAATTCTTCTAGGTTTGTGCCGTGTCTTGTGTGGGGTTTCGCCTAGGATACCAAGCTGGCTCATCGGCGGGCTCTTGGTGCCCCCGCCCGGACCCCCACAGGAGTGACGAACTGCGCGCCACCTCCCTTTATATTAGGTGCAACTGCACCACTTGACTGCGAGAACTAAAAGCTCAAGCAGCCTTAACCTCCCTATGAAGGCTTCCAAAAAGATGGTATATTGGCTTTCACGGCCAGTGAATTAAAACTCAGCAATTCTTCTAGGTTTGTGCCGTGTCTTGTGTGGGGTTTCGCCTAGGACACCAAGCTGGCTCATCGGCGGGCTCTTGGTGTCCCCGCCCGGACCCCCACAGGAGTGACGAACTGCGCGCCACCTCCATTTATATTAGGTGCAACTGCACCACTTGACTGCGAGAACTATAAGCTCAAGCAGCCTTAACCTCCCTATGAAGGCTTCCAAAAATATGGTATATTAGTTATAGTTTTAATTCTCATCTTATCTTTCACTATCACCCAAACCATTAGGGGCCGATAACAACTTCAGATACGAGACAAATCTGTCCTTGACACTATCGACCGGATCAAACCAGCCTTCCTCCTGTCTGACAGTACATCCTTGGCCAAACCTGATGATTTTCAGCATTAGCACATCGGCCAAAAGAGCACTCTCCACGACAGCATAGCCTTAGCACACAAGGCACCCCAAAACGACTATAAATCCAGTGATACAGGACTTACAACTCGATCCGGCCGGATAGCAGTGGCGACTGGCGGATAATTGTTCTGGGAGTTGCACTATTAAGGGGGAGGGCTAGGTGGTAGGGTAAAAGACTGCTTGATATCGGAGAAAACTACATTCAATTGCGTGGTAAAACGGAATGCCACATTTCAGAGAACATCACATTGTTATCAGATGAATTGGATTAGAAGTTAGTCTACATCAGTGGTTCCCAACCTGGGGGGCGCCGGGCGTTATCAAGGGGGGCGTGATGTGATTTCCGAATTAAGTTTTCTTTTACTCGAATATTACAATTTTGTAAAATAAACATATTTTGAATCTCTCCAATTGATTGTCGCACCAAGTCAATTGTTCCAAAGCACTGGTAATTGCCAACTGTCGGCACAAACCTCTGCGGAGTCGCGAGGTTGGAGGTGAAATAAGGAATTTGCTGTGTTGTAAGGAGCACAATTAAGCCAATTTCATCGTCTCGTTGGCATATATTTGTGATTTTTTGAAGCTCAGAACAGTTTGAAGGTACATTTTCAAAAGACATATTTATGCGAGACAGGATTTTCAACGCTGAGTGTCATAGAAACAAAGCAGCGCTGTCGGCTTGATGTTGCAAGTGATCTCCGCTGTGCTCTGTAAAATGTCAAACCAAATATACCGAATCTTACCAAGAGAAAACAGTGTCAACCCTCTCACTGACATTTGTTGACTAATTGAAGGATTTGTTGTAAAAGTGAGTTCTTTGTATTCTGCTAAAATGAAGTTTGTATGTAATAGACAGGGCTATTCCATTATGTACTGAGGTGTTACAAGGTTAGGTCTATATCCTCTGCGTCAATCGAAGAGATTATAGAAGCGATGAGTGGTGGGGAGGGGGGAGGATGGGGGTGCGATGAACTCCCGTATCTGTCAGCTGACAAAGGTTGGGAACCACTGGTCTACATGAAAATCTTCACGAGAACAAAACAACGTAAGCTATATATATAGGGTGAGAAAGAACCGCGAGTGTCACAAGTACGCGGAAATTACATCGCCACTTGACGGAGCATCTCGGGTGTCTCCGTCCGCGCCTCTGATCCCTTGTTGCAATTAGCAGGCAACGACCAGCCGAGGTAACTGTTGGGATAGGACTTACTCGGTCTAGCAACTCTGCCATTCCCTTCACTATTGAGACCTGGTCGGTGCTCGGGCCTGGCAACGACCAAACGGACGAGCGCTCCTAGAGTGTTGGCGCGATTCGCTTTTCAGACAGTTCACAGTAACTTACTATAAGGTTTCCTGAATTATTAGGCAATAAATTAAGAATTCCTATACTTATAAAAGAAACGTGCAGCTATTATTACTAAACATATTATTACCAGTACGGTATTAATTGTTTTTCTTAATGAAATCTGGTCGATGTGCAACAATGCAATCTTATTACCGGCCACAACTGCCGGATAGTGAGATTTCCAAATCTCTTTTCGCCATAGGCACCCTAACTCCGTGGGGGGCTGGTGTGGTGAAACCACAACACTTCTCCTCTGTATGACTCCAGAGCGCAGCACCTCTTATGTGGCTGCCGATCTGGACTCAATGAGGCATAGGTCAGAACACCCATTACAATTGGGCACATTTGAATCGGCTGTAGCTGAAAGACATTAAGCCAGTTTTCACTACCTTTCAAAAAAGAGAAAAAACGCCCTTGACAGAACTTAACAAACATACTATATTAGTCATCTACATCGTGAAGCAACCATTGAGGTTTTATTTCAATTAGCAGAATACCAATTTTAAATCAGTAAACAATTTTTCAAATCTACTTAGGAAACATGACTTGAAGCCTTTCAGCTCTGTGTGGTCAGTTAAGACCGGCATAAAGTCACCCAGAATGAATATTTCACATTATATTTTATTGTAAAATGGGTTTGTAACATACAAACCAACCAAACCCTCTACAGATGTAATTTACAATACCATTGTAACACGTGGGAATCTTGCACTGCGGCCAACATTAAGTACGGAATTCGCACTGAAAGACAGCAAGTCATTGTTGTTGTTATTGCCGTTGTTTGAGTCTTCAGCTGTTGACTGGTTTGATGCAGTGCTCCATGTCTCCTCAGCTAGTCGTTTCATCTCTACATAGCTACCACATCCTACATCCCACGCAATCTGTTAAATATATACTGCGCAGTCAGCTGGCATTTGAGGGTGCGCAAATGCGAGGGAGCCGTGTCAGTAGATTTACTGGCACGTTAAGATCCCCTTCGGGGCAAAATTCCGGCACCCCGGCGTCTCTAAAAGCCAGTGTAGTTAAAAGGGACGTAAAACCAATAACATTATTATTTATTAAATATATACTAACCTTGGTCTACCTCTACAGTTCTTATCCTCAACCCTTCCTTCCATAAATAACTTTGCTATTCCTGGGTGTCTTAGGATGTGTCCTACCAACCTATCTTAGCAGTCGCCAGAAACATCTCTCCTCTCCCAATCGTCTTAATACCTCTTCATTTGTAACCCTATCTACCCATCTGATCTTCATCATTCTCCTGTAACACCACATTTCAAATGCTTCAATTCTCCTTTTTTCTGCTGTGCCAACAGTCCAAGTTTCACTATCATAGAGTGCCACGCTCCAGACAAAGGCTTTGAAACATCTCTTCCTAATACCTAAATCTGTATTCTGTCGAACAGATTCGTTTTCTGTAGAAATGCTTTCCTTGCCTGTGCTAACCTACTTTTTATATCTTCTTTGCTTCGTCTATGACTGGTTATTTTACTTCTTAAGTAACAAAAGTCTCCTACTTTACCTTTTCATCTGCCAATTCGACGTCCATAGGGGGGGTTCTGATTTCTTTCGGCTGCATTCCAATACCTTTGTTTGACATTATTTTATTAATTTTCATCATGAATTCTTTTAAGACAGAATCCATACTATTAAAAAACTCATTCAAATCCTCTTGTTTGTCGGCTAAGTTGACTATGTCATCACCAAATCTCAGAGTTGAAATTATTTATCCTTGAATCTTAACTCCTGCGTAAGCTTGCCACGGAGGGTGAGTGGTTAACGTGTCGGTCTACTAACCCCAAGCTTGCAGGTCCACTCCTGGCCGTGGTAAGTGATTTTTGAAAGGCGGCAAAGATTACGCATGTCATACTAAGTTGGCATGTCAAAGAACCCATTTGAATTCAGTAGGCCGTGTTCCTAATGGCAAAATTAATCTCGGGTGTTTCCGCCAACACAAAGTTCCTCATTTCTCTACTAGAAAGCGCTATAGTGTTCAAGCAGCTTAGATATCTAACCTCCTTGACTTGCCTAGTGCTTCTAGGAACAACGAAATTCGAAATACAAGCTACCCTCTGGGTGTCAAATAACAAAGCTTGCACCCAGCACCCGAGGCCATACGATTTATTACTATAACTCCTAAGTAGTGGTTTTGTGAGAGTTCTGTGACCACCGCCACCTCACCCACCTCACGAGATGGCGACCCTGCGATATCTTGTGCACCAATAAGGCTAGAGACATGTACGAGGTGTCAAATTACTCGGGCGGAAACCCCCTTTCCTAAGGACAGCTTATTTACACCCCTAAGTAAAACCTACCCCTACTAGGGGTGGGGGGTGAAATTGTAATTTGTTTTAGAAAATCTCGCATTTCAAGTGCAACATGTGGGAGTTGGAATGCTAATATAAAATTTAACGTTGTTCCACACAAGAGACATGTGTACGGTGGAAAGCCAATATGATTTAACATTTTTGTTTTTTGTTTTTACGCATGACATAATTTGGATAAAATGCATGGGCCAGTCCATAGGGATCAGTCCAAAGGACCCGCCCACTGGGACCCGTCAACAAGGACCCGTCCTCAGGGACCCGTAAAAAATGACTCCCTTCAAAAAGGACCCGTCCAAAGGGGCTAGTCAACAGGGACCAGTCCAAAGGGATACATCAACATAGATCAATCAAAAGGGATCAATCAACAGGGATCAATCAAAAGGGACCAATCAACAGGGATCGCTCAAATGGGGGTTTCGCCTCAAGGCCTGACATTCCCCTGTTTGATTATTGGTTTGCCTACCGACAAGCGCCGCTTGGAATACTTTTTGATCACCCCTCGTGGGTTGGGATAGGTTAGGCTACACTACAGCCGCCATATTTAAAAAGCCTGCCCTCTTTCAAAAGCCATGAGTGGATATGCGTAAAAACAAAAAACAAATATGTTTAATCATATTGTCTTTCCACCGTACACATGTCTCTTGTGTGGAACAACGTTTAATTTTATATTAGCATTCCAACTCCCACATGTTGCACTTGAAAAGCGAGATTTTCTAAAACAAATTACAATTTCACCCCCCCCCCCCCTAGTAGGGGTAGGTTTTATTTTGGGGTGGAAATAAGCTGTCCATAGGAAAGGGGGTTTCCGCCCGAGTAATTTGACACCTCGTACATGTCTCTAGCCTTATTGGTGCACAAGATATCACGAGGTCGCCATCTCGTGAGGTGGGTGAGGTGGCGGTGGTCACAGAACTCTCACAAAACCGCTACTCTCCTACTTTGAACTTTTCTCAAATTTCCTTCATTGCTTGTTCAATGTAGGTATTGATTGAAAAGTATGGGCAGTGGCGAAGCGTCATATTTTGTGTAGGGTAGGCTGAAGTTGAATGAATTCCGAAAATAACAAACGTGCTAACTCCTCAAAATGCACAGCTTAAGTCTACTGGAAAGGCTGTGTCCCCACCCCCAGTGTCCCTTAACTCATCAGAGGTCGGGCCTTTTTTTTTTTTTTTGCTTTAATGGGGCACACAGAGTTACTCATACCATGGATGGAAAAAATTAAAATAGAACAATTATCTCAACTAAATTGTATTCTTCACTTACACAGTCATAATAGAGCAGATGTGTTATTTCAAATAATTAAATCTAATTCGACAAGGAGCATCAGTAAGTTAATACATTATCACTCACCATTAAATTCTTTTGTAGATAAGTTCGATCCTTCTGTCCTTTTTCTGGGCGTAGACGTCGATAACTCGAGAAATGAATTCTTGACGTTTGGAAGAAGATTTAACAGTTCTCTATAGCCAAAATTGCCAAATTTGATAGTCTATCGTTCGTCATTGTGTTGCGGAGGTACGTTTTAACACGTTTCAATGTACTCATGCTTCTTTCGCATGAAGCAGTGGTCGCCGGAACTGCAAGTACCAAGGAAAGTAGCTTCACGCACTCGGGGAGCACATTTTTTAATCCATTGTGTATAATGTATTTGAATAAATCCCTAGGCGATAGGTGTTTATCCTCACTACTATAAACGAACATAAGTTCTCCTGTCAGTTTTTCATGATCGAAGAATGGATACACTTTAAACAATTTTTCGAGAATAAATGTCGGGAAATTATTTGGCCTACTGTAATACAAAAATTTTTCCTGATCGACCAATTCCGTAAAATCTAGCTTCTGAAAGTCCTGGAATCTGGTTTCCATTTTCACTACTATAGTGTCAACTATTTCAAACGCAAGTCTCTTCAATTTCTGTGATCCTGCTTCATTTAGAGTAGTTTTAAGTTCACCTGCTGAATTTAGTAGAGAGTTAGCTTTCTCTATGCAGGCAAGAACTACTTCTTCACATCTTAGTTTGTCAACCGCCTTGGTGCAATTTTCAATTTCGTACTTGCAACGTCTTATATCTACGGTTTTGCTTTGCAGGATGTCAAACAATACACCCGTATGCTGAAAAATCAAATTATAAAGCTGAAGCAAAAAAGAAACGTCAGATCATTCAATATATTGCCGAGTCCAATTGCCTGATGTAAGGAATTATCATCCCATCCATCATTGTCTATAATATCATGAAATGCGGCTTTTAGTTCCGCATAGTGAAGGATAATTGTTGCAACAGCGCGCGAATTAAAGTTCCATCTTGTTTCACATAAGCTTGGCAATTTGAAACCCCTTGCTCTAAGAAGATCGCTTCTTTTACTAGAACGGCTAAAGAAAGTATGGAATCCTGCGAGGTTTGCTACAAAAATCTTAACTTGCGTAATTGTTTTACAAGCATAAAGCAGAACCAAATTTAATTGATGCGCGTAGCAATGGATGAAGAGGGCATGAGGATATTCTTGTTTTACAATACAGTGAACACCAGCATTTTTACCTGCCATTGCACTGCATCCATCGTACGTTTGGGATATTAATTTCCCTTTCGAGATCTTCCAGGTTTTGAGGACGTCAAGCAAAACAGCGGCTATACCTTGAGCACTTCGGTCTTTTGAAACGTCATAAAATCCGACGAATCTCTCTTCAATTTCTCCCGATTCGTTATTGGCATAAGGGAAAATAACGCTCAATTGACTTGTAGTTGAGACATCCGTGGTTTCATCAGCCTGTATAGAGATAAACGGACTATTTTCAAGTTCACAAAAAATCTGTTCTTTAACTACTTCCGTAATGCATTCGAGTAGTTCATTTTGTGTGTCAGAGGAAGTGCCTTTATATACCCCATCGGATAATAAATGATCTTTCATATACGGTTCTTCCTCTGCCAAGAAATCCAATAATTCTAAATAATTGCCTTTGTTTAAAGACGTCTCAGATTCATCGTGACCTCTGAGAGCTAACTCTTGCCGCGCCAGGAAACAGAGAGTTGAAATCAGTCTTTTCATTATATTCCTATTTCGCTCGACTTTTTCATTGTGTTTCAAAGCTGCAAGACGCATCGCCTCAGAAAGTACATGGTCAATTCTAGCGGTACCTAAATTATTATATTTAACAGCTGCTGTGATGTGTGAAATTGAACACTCATGTTTTTTTTGCCTTAGAAAGAAAATTTTTAAGACTTTCCTCACCAACCCCTCTTTTACCCCATTCTAAATTGTCTTTAGCAAAAATCACACAATAAAAACAAAATAATCTATTTCGGGTAGCACTACCACCCAACCATGGTTTCCACTCGTACCATTGTCTCTGAAACTGTCTTACAAACTTTCCATCGGTTTTCTGAAGTGACAAACTTGGCGTGGGCTTCCGTTCTTTCACCTGGATTTTTTCCTCTAAAGAGAGCTGAGAAAAAAAAGTTGGATTTTCAATAAGAACATTCAATGGATCTTGAGTTGTATTGAATGCATCCATTGAAACGCATGTGCCGTGTAGATTAGCATAGTGATGCCTACTATTTGTTTTCAATTACACTGTAACACAAACACACCACACAGTAAGATACAAATAGATTAATAGAAACACACTTCAGTGCACTTACATTTCACACTGGCAGTAGGCTACACAGATTCGTATCATTCTCCGTGTAACCAGGACTGCCAACATGTCGAAAGAGCACATTTAAAACCAAATATCATTCTGCAAGTTAAGTTATGTATTTTAAAGTAAAACATAATGAGATTTATCTTAAATTAATTTTTTTGCGTTTGTCTGGGTCCTGTTCTGATTTATGTCCATGTTCAATAATTTTTCATGTCAGAAAATTATGCCATCTTGCATTTAATGTCGTTGACAACACTGGAACCAGTATCATTCATTATACTGTGCTGTCTTAGTTCTGCCAAACACCCCTAGATTGCAGCAGTTACTTACAACCAGCGTTGTGGGATTTCTCCCTCCAGGTCCTTGGGCAAGCCTTAACCCACACGTTTAAAAGATACACCCCCCTCTTTACCCCGCCACTTAAGTAGTTGCTACTGCGTCTGCGCGCGCCAGGCTGAGTTGAGGTGAATAGCGATTGGTTGATTTGGTTGTGAGCAAACACAGCGCTAGACAGCGCGAGTTCAAATATATACTATTTGAAATATCAATCGAAAAGCACCAATAACAGCGGAAGAAATCTAATTTAAGTATTTTTACGGATAGGCAGAGCCTCAGCGCCCTAATGGGTGCCTCGCCCCTGAGTATGGGTGATAAATTGCAGCCTTGCCTTACATCTTACCAAACCAATATGGTAAACATAAGTTGTAAATAAGCCTATGTCAATTTAAATGAGTATATGTTATGTAAGATAATGCCGTATCCAATTCTGGAAAATCTGCAGGTCCTAAAAATAAAGAGTATTGTATTGTATAAGGGTGACAGCCAAGAATGTTACCCACTACCCTACCAGGCGGACCTTTTGCATCAAATAGCAGTGAGTGAGGAGGAACGAGGATGTATTTTGTATGTTTCTCTGGCCTTTAGTTGAACTTGTCGAGTTTCAAGATTCATAATAGGAACTGGATGTATCATGTCAAGTAGTATCCATTGAAACAAATCAGATCAATACAAAACTTTACATTTCAATATTACTCATTGCACAGTACATTTTAGGTATATTCACGAACACTGCTCACCAGCAGATATACATCGATGTTTCTTAGGATACAAATTATGCAGACCAACTACAGGAGAGCCAAACTTTTACTACTTGTACAGCCTCTCCCAACTCCTTGTTTCTAAGTCACCGAGTCACTTCCAAAATGTACAGTTTGTTACAATAGAAAATACGTAGCTAGCATTACAACTCGTAGCCACCAATCTTAAGAATCTGTAAGTTGGAAAAAAATAATATTGAGTGATAGAAAGTGTTCTGCATCAAACAATCTCATATCCTGCTTTGTATTATTAAAAATATTATTAAAAACAGTGTTTCCATAGAAGGATACTGGCCGAATCGTAAGACTTTTACAATCAGGAAATATCTTAAACCATTTTCAAAATTCGTGAACTCTTTGGACTTTACAGCAATGAAAGAAAATCAAGATCAAGGTGCGTTCAAAAAGTAACGAGCCGGAGGCTGGAATGCGCAAACCGGTGACGACATCGGCTAATCGTGGTGTGTGTAACGAGGTGTGGTACCGACTAGAGCGTGGAAGATCACAGCCCGTCGCTAGAGGGCACGCGTGCACGTCTCGTGACGATACAAAGCGAGCAGCAGCATGGATCAATCATCCAACGCTGCCAGTCGCATTGCAAACAGTGGCATGGAGGCGTCAAACGAAGAGCAAAGAGGTGTTGTTCGGTTTCTGACAGCGGAAGGAGTAGGGGGAACGGACATTCATCGCAGAATGTCACAAGTGTACGGCGAACACTGCATGTCCATTGCAAGGGTCAAGGCGTGGCACAAGCGCTTCAGGGAAGGACGGGTGTCGTTAGCCGATGATGCCCGGTCTGGGGCAACCCCTGCATTACCGATGACAACGTCCAGCTGGTTGAGGCACTCATTACCCTGGACCGCCGAGTGACAGTCAACGCCATAGTCGCCGTGGTAGGATTGAGCGTCGGAAGGGTGCACACCATCATGAAGGAACGACTGCACTTGCGCAAAGTGTGTGCCAATAGGTGCCCCACAAACTTCAACCACACCAGGAAGCATGTCGTTTGGCCCACTGTCATCTGCAGCGCTATGCGAGGAAAGGGAATGGGTTCCTGGCACGAGTGGATGCTGGAGATGAGTCATGGTGTCATCACTTCGAACCAGAAACCAAACGGCAAAGCCTCCAGTGGAAGCATCCAGGGTCACCACCACACAAAAAAGGCAAGGCCATCCACACGACTGGAGGAAAGGTAATGCTGACGTTCTTCTTTGACCAAGATGGCCCCCTTCTTATAGACTTCATGCCGCACGGGACAACAGTGAATGCCCAGCGTTACTCGCAAGCCTTGACCACCCTTCGCCAAACGATCAAAAGAAAACGACCAGGCAATCTCACCCGTGTGGTCATCCAGCTCCACGACAATGCACGACCTCATACGGCCAACACAGTCGCGGCACTCCTGCAGAAATTCAAATGGGAGGTTCTCGGCTATCCTCCATACAGTCCAGACCTCTCTCCCTGTGATTACGCCATGTTTGGTCCCCTGAAAAGGGCTCTACGGAACCAACGATTCACCTCGGACGTCGACGTCCAGCTGTACGTGCGGAACTGGTTCACATCGTAGCCCAGGGAATTTTATGAGACAGCCATTCACCGCCTCGTGTCACAGTGGTACAAGTGCCTCAACAGCCAGGGCCAATACTTCTAACATACAGGTACTGGTTTCTGTGATTATGCCTCCGGCTCGTTACTTTTTGAACGCACCTTATAGTATGTAGGGAAAACTCTACCGTATATTATAATTTACACAATTGTATGAAATTAGTTGAGAGCATGCAGTACTATGCATATTGTGGATCATGCAGAGTATATTAATGAAAATTTAAAATAAAATAAAATCTACTGGGTGTGTATTTACAATTGATACAGACTATACCTCAGCGTACAACTGCATTATAGAGGTAAAAATATTCCCCCTACTTGATCACTGGTATAATAAACACAGAGTAATAAAAAGACTAGCTTCAATTACACTAAAACATAAACAATAACTAGAATGAGGATCACATGACCAGCCTGACTTGAAAGCCTTATATCTAAGAAACATTGCACACAATAGATTCAGAGGATCTTTTATACATTATAATACTTAAGTTTCAAAATTAGAAACTGAAACATTCAAAATTGTAAATCAGAGTTACAATAATTTGCATCTTACATCATTTTAAACACATTTGATAAACACACAACCATACACACACACAGATATAAATATTATTTTCAGATGAGATCAGTTTCCTGCAAAATGTCCTTCTTGACGCAGGTTCGTTCACACTCCTCTAGGGTCTTGAATCTGCAACAAACATTATTTTACATGAAAATAGATATATATATACATATTTGAATGGGAGAACAAACTGGTGGTTGTCCGAGTCTGTCAACGAGTTTCATCAATCAGTCTTCGGCTTCGGTGGCATAGTTGTTAGCATGCTACACTGCTGTGCCCAAGATAGCGTGTTCAAACCCGGCCGAAGTCATCGGATTTTTAATAGCGTTAATATCCCTCAGTATGCCTTTCTTCGGAGGGGATGTAAAGCCGGCGGTCCCATGTCATAGATTTGTGCCATCCAAAAGATCCTTCCAAATACTAAACTTGTGTGAAGCTAAATTTCTAGGTTAGATTTCGTTGGAACGCTCTATCAAAGTTCCAACATTCACCAAGAGGTATCAGTGACATCTGGTAGCTAAAGTTGGAACTATTGGAAATTGAACGGAACTTGTGGCTCACTCCATGGGTGTTCGGTTCCGTTCAATTTATTTATCGTATGGCTTTTAGTGCTACAGCCTCGGGCGAGCCGAACATGCCCTCGGACACTCCCGGCACTAAAAGCCATACGATAATAAATAATCAGTCTTCTAAATAGAGAGATAATTCTGCTTTCCCATGAGACCACCTCGTGGTGCCTCGGAGGCCCGGGTTCGATTCCAGGCTCTGCCAATAAGTTTTAATTCTGTTGTGAGGGCTGTAACGGGGTACACTCAGCCTCGTGAGGCAAAACAGAGAAGCTTCCCACCTCAGCCATCCAGGAAGTAGTATTCCGTGGTTTCCCCACTTCTACTCCAGTAAAATACTGGGATGGTTCCTCACTTAAGGCCACGGCCGCCACCTTCCCAATTCTATCCCCAATTTACAAATGCTGGCTGCGTGGCTCAGGGGTAACGTTCTCGCTTGCTGGGCCCAAGGTTGCAGGTTTGTATCCTGGCGCAGTCAGCTGGCATTTGAGGGTGCGCAAATGCGAGGGAGCCGTGTCCGTAGATTTACTAGCACGTTAAAGATCCCCTTCGGGGCAAAATTCCGGCACCCCGGCGTCTCTAAAAGCCAGTGTAGTTAAAAGGGACGTAAAACCAATAACATTATTATTATTAATTTACAAATACACACACTACTACAGCCATCACAATAGAACAAAGTACACACACCGAAAATACGCGGAGCAATATGACCACGATGTCGCAGCCCTTAAAATAAGCAACAACAACAAAGCTTTCCCGTCCACGCAATACATTAATTTATTTTTATGAGTTTATAGGTGTTGTAATACTGGAATGGAACAATTATTTTGTGCAGAACATTATTATTATTATTATTATTATTATTATTATTATTTACGGCCTCGCGACTACGTGGTCAGCACGCTAGGCTTTCACCTGACGAGACTCCGGTTCGATAGTTGACTGAGCAATAGGATTGCCTCTAGGTCGGGTAATTATTATTATTATTATTATTATTATTATTATTATTATTATTATTATTATTATTATTATTATTATTATTATTGGTGCCTTTATTGTGGTGAAGTTGGGGCTCTAGGCCCTCTCTTACACTTAACCACACACAATTCAACTTACATGAATACACATATATGTTATTCTTAAATACTAGGAAAACTTAAATACTAGAATTAAAATGGCAACTGTGTCATAATAAATAAGCTATACAAATTACATACAGTGATAACAATACGTGGAACTTCACTCACACATTCACACACAAATTGTTCCAGTTGGCCTACGAATTCAAGAGGAAATCTTTACATGCACGTTTGAAAGTTGTTAGGGATGTACAATTTCTAACGTCACGAGGCCAATTATTCCAAATTCTAGGTCCCGACACGAGGAAAGAGCTTCTGAAGGCAGATGAATGATGTAGAGGAATTGCAATTATAGATCCAAATCGCGTGTGACGATTATGAAAGGAAGAAGAAAATGAAAATTACAAGAGAGATAGTGAGGTGTACTTTGATTGAAAAGTCGGTAGATGAGGGTACATATGTGCAGGTTTCTTTGTTGTTCTACTTTTAACCAGGAAAGCAGAGCATAAAAAGGAGACACTTGTGAGGAAAATGTTAAGGAGAAGATAAACGTAATCCAGGAATTTAAAGCTCTGAAGTTTCTTGTTTTGTTCGCCGGATAGTAATGCTTGTTTGCAACGTTTTCATAATCATTGCGGTGCGACGCACAGGTCACCGACGGGCATCAATTCTAAAGATCTTCACCAGACCTCATCAGAGGTCACAATTCATTATTATTATTATTATTATTATTATTATTATTATTATTATTATTATTATTATTATTATTGCTTTAGAATAAAACTAGAAAATGAGACCTCTCTCGAGATTCCACCCCCCAATGCATTGCAGGCAAGTGCTCACTATAACCTTCTCTTCCAAGGATGACCCATTTCCAACTCTTAAGCCTTGTTCCCACGGCCTGTGGTTTGGCGAGCGTACTCACAGACTTGTAGTCAGTCGTGCTGTCGTATTCCGACCTCAAACCATTCCCATGGAGCGGAAAGACTCGTGGCTTAGCGAATCTCGAGTGGCGACTAGTCTGGAAAAGTCACCAAAGCTAGTAGGTACAGTGTACAGGGTTTTTCATATAAAGTAAGAACGGCAAGCGACAGTTTTGTTATTCGCTGGTGCGGTGGCCTTGGCCGAGCTCGTGGCGCGCCAAGTTCCGATGGACTGTATAAAAATAGCACATTGACATACCAAACTTATTTTATTACTAAATGTTTGCTTGTTTTATTCTTATGTCTCAGCATAATCGCCAAAACGATTGAAACATTTGTTGCATCGTTACACCAGATTTCCAATGCCCTCGGCAAAATATTCGAGAATTGAAGGTATGGTTGGGCGGCAACGTCTCGTCAAAAAGGAAACACTTCAGGAGACTGTCCAGACGTACCCTCCTCAGTGGCGGCAGAATATTTTGCCGAGGGCATTGGAAAGCTGGTGTAACGTTACGACAAATGTTTCAATCGTTTTGGCGATCATGTTGTGACATACGAATAAAACAAGCAAACATTTAGTAGTAAAATCAGTTTGGTATGTCAATCTGTTATTTTATACAGTCCATCGGAACTTGAAAAAAGTAAAACTGCCCTCGTATGTACTATGCGCGCGCTTTCAATAGTACAGCAGGGGGCCATGGCGCGCCACAAACTCGGCCAAGGCCACCGCACCAGCGAATAACAAAACTGCCGCTTGCCGTTCTTACTTTATATGAAAGACCCTGTACAGTGGCTTGTACAATTCTGTAGTTCCAGTCCCAGCACCCGTACTGTTTTTCTACACAACACCAGCTTCCTGTAAGTCGCCATACAATTTTCTTTCCTTTTCAGCTCTTTTAAAGAACACTCAACGCTGATGCTTCCAAGGATCATATATATTGTTTCTATCTTTGTGGGTTCCTGATAGAAGGTGCTCCCTTGTACAGATCTAAAAACTCCATAATCACTTCATTGACCACTCCATATTTATCCGTAATCAAGTACTAAAAATGTTGAGAAAACTGAATAAACCTGCAAAAAAAAAAACAAAAAAAAAAAAAAACACTGCAACAAACTGTAACAAACCACAACAGATCGTGGGAACGGGTGCTCGAGCTGTACGGCGGCTTGTCATTCGTCGAGACCCAAGTCTTTGAGGTACCGACAATACGCGGGAAAGTCCGAGCCACCTCGAGCCAACCCGAGTAATAACGAGCCTTTGCGTTCCCACGGCGTGAGGTCTGACAAAGTTCAGGCTTGCCAAGCCACAGGCTGTGGGAACAAGGCTTAACATAAAGAAGGCACATCAGCGGAACTGTTTTCAAGAGCGTGTAAACCACCTCGATGGACTCCTGCATGAGCACGTGATAATAATAATAATAATAACAATATTAACTAAAGAAGTAGAAGAAGGCAGTGCTCACGAACACCTATCATGACGTCAGTGGCGGAAAATTCGACACTTTAGAGCAGCACTTCAATACAAAGTTTCCTTTACTTACCTTATGAGAAAGTTATGGAATACCGCTCTCTCATTCCCTTTAGAGCAGTCATAGGCAAAGTACGGCCCGCGGGCCAAGAGCGGCCCTTGAGCTAGTTTAATCTGGCCCGCAACATGGTTTCGAGTTATACTTTATGTTCCACCCTGACTATTATGTGTCAGAAAACTGTATCATAATCATGGTCATTATAACACTATTAGCCTACTTTCGATTTTTGCAAAAAATGAAAGTAGACTTATGAGATCACTACAGGGCCAAAAATTGTGTGTCTGTCTGTGTGTGTGTATGTGTGTGTGTTGTGAGTCTGTGTGTGTGTGTGTGTGTGTGTGAGTGTGTGTACTCTGAATGTCTGTCCCCCCCCCCTATCAATTCGAACACGGTGAAACGGAATTGAACGAAATTTGGTACAGAGGTAGAACAAGCAAAGGGCACCTCAGTGTCATGTTTTATATCGCCGCCATCTTTACCAAAACTGAATGGTGGCCACTCAAACGTTCAAAACGTAAAATCAAATAACGACTAACCAAATCATCTGATCTCTACCAAATTTGGTAACAACATACCTTCATATAGTACGCGTCTTGTGACCAAACTAGAAGGTCATCCGCCATACCATTTCAGGATGGAGGTTTTGCGAATTATGCAAACTTTATAATCCATATCATGGGACCCACCAGTTCCAATTATCGAGCCGAGAATCGTTTTAACTGTTCTAAAGGAAGAGGCACGTTCGAAATTAAAAGTTTATTTTGTAATACTATAGTGCAGAAGTGATTTTAAAATGCTGAGCCGTCTCAGTAATAAGACAAGATGGCAGCGGATATCTTGTGCCTGACTTATATTTCACTAATTTGAGTATTACATGCAATATAGCGTACTGATACAAAATAAATAAGCTTTGTATTAAATGCTTTATATATAAATAATATACTCCACTGATGAAATCGTTTAGTATAAATCATTATTTGCTAACAAGTTCTATGCAAGTCATTTTATATAGAACGATGTTCGTTGGCACAATTGGCTCAGTGGTAAAGCGTTGGCCTACCGATCATGTGCCTATGGTTCAAACCCCATCAGAGTTAATTTTTTTGCTTGAAATTTTATATATTTATTGTTTTTTAATGACTCAGACGTTTTAAAACTAAGCATTATATTGTGCATATTATGGTGGAACATATACATTTAATTAAAACATAATTCGCCAGCAGATTTGCTCGAGACATCTAGCAGCCAAAAAGGTAACTGCACGCCGACCTACTTATTAACTTCCAGATTTTATTGAAAAGTTTCTTTTTATGGCCGATAGAATGCACTCGCCCTGTTAGGATTATATTGTTCGATACTTCTCCACTAGACGTCACGACTGGTCTACGTGGGACTCCATTGATTACTATACCACTGGCATTCTATGCGCATCGAATTTGAAGAATGACAAGATGATACTACGATTCATTTTTACTTTTTATTTTAAAGGGTTTGTAACAGCCTATTGTGCGTTATTTGAAAATGTTATTTGAAGTAAAGAACAAAACGATTCCACATAGTAACTGAATTCTAGCCGTTGGTGCTAGTTCAGGTTATTAATTAATACTTTTATATCAGGCAAATAGCAATCGAAAATATCCTCATAGTATACACACGTCTCTGTAGGGTCATGGAAAGATTTGTTAATTCAATTAGGGTTGTGAAAGCCATGCACAACCAGACGTGTAAAGACATGCCTCAACTCAAAGTTGGATGTTGCTCACGGAAGGTCGATTATGTAATAATAATAATAATAATAATAATAATAATAATAATGTTATTGGTTTTACGTCCCTTTTAACTACTGCTGCTTTTAGAGACGCCGGGGTGCCGGAATTTTGGCCCGAAGGGGATCTTTAACGTGCCAGTAAATCTACTGACACGGCTCCCTCGCATTTGTGCACCCTCAAATGCCAGCTGACTGCGCCAGGATACGAACCTGCAACCTAGGGCCCAGCAAGCGAGAACGTTACCGCTGAGCCACGCAGCCAGTCCAGTCGATTTGTCTCCAGACCCATAACATTCTTGAGATACTTCTTATCTTTCTTTCTTCAATGATGGTAGCAGTTTTTATCTAGGTTGTGGCGTTTGGTAGAGGTAAATAGTTTCTAAGGTCTTCAACCAAGAAATGATTCTATTATACGCTTTGATAATAACAACGAGTTATAACTATACTCATACATTTAGGAGAAAGTAGGCTATATGTTCTTTACTGAACATCTTGTTTTTCATTATGAAACAGTTTCTCCCACCAATCAGAGCTCAAGAAACAGTTGTTTGACCAATTAGATTAGGATAGCATCGCACCTGCGCTGAGTTCCGCGGCCTTCTGATTTAAATTTCACTGCGTGGCCTAGTGTCATAGTGGGGTAATCGAGGAGGCCATAGTCAAATACAAGGCATTCTCTGCGTCTCATGCGTTCTGTTCAATACATAAAACTGGCGAAATCTAGACAGATATTTATGAATATTTATGTTCGAACATAAAATATTTATAATCATTATCGTCGAAAATAAACAGTCGTATGCAACTCGCCTATAATGGTAATTATGACACTCATATGGAAATAAAACTCGCATACGCTCGTTTTATAAACATACTCGTGTCTTAATTATTGCCATTATAGGCTCGTTGCATAATGTACTAATCTGCAATTACATATAGGTCATTATTTTCTGTTCTGTATACCTAGAAGTGAAAAACTGTTTCAATCTCATTGTGTATTCGTTTTGTGTACTAGAGTTGCAGCTAGAACTAATTGAGTTGCAATGTAACAATGAATTGAAGCAACTCAACGTTTCGAAAATTGAGTCCTACAAGGCCCTACCAAAATCAAGCTTCCCAAACTTGAAATCCCATGCACAGATGATAACTGCCATGTTCGCATCTTCCTATATCTGTGAACAGGTGATTTCTACAATTAAGCTTCGCAAAAATAGCATCGGAAATAGATTGACAAACAACCATTTAACTGCGCTACTAAGAACCAGCTTATCCCAGTTTCAACCAGATTATGAAATACTTTTAGAAGCACAGTCACAGTTTCGCTTGTCACATACTCCTTCCTCTTCTAACAATTGATGGTGTGCTCATAGTGCAAAGACGAAGGAAGCTCGCCAGAGTTAGGAACCACGTGGTACAAGGGGCCTCAATGAACCAAGAAGAAGGTGTGTTCCTTTTAGCCTACTTTTCACATTTTGACAAAATGAGGAAAACGTAGACTTATGAGATCGATCCGGGCAAATTTCTGTCTGTCTGTCTGTCTGTCTGTATGTCTGTCTGTATGTCTGTCTGTCTGTCTATCAATCGATTCCAAATTTGGTATGAGTAAAGATCTATACCTGAATATCGCAAGCCCATATCTGAAAATTATGTCAGTGCTACCAACTGATGAAAAACCGCAATTGAAATTTGAGCTCCATGTTGTATATCTTAGAAGGTATTATGGGAGCCGTTTCAAAATTGGCACACGTTTAGATAATAGTATTCCAGTTTAATTTCCAGGAGGCCATGCATGGCAGTGTTGACAAAATGATTCTAAGCCAGCTGATAGGTCCAATTTTTAAATGCATATAACTTCTATACTATCACTTGGATTTCAACCAAATTTTGTATGTAATATGTGTACATAAACAGACGAGACTTAGCGTATTCTTAAGAGCCACCAGGGCTGCCAACTGTCAATAAATGTTCTCTCTATTCTTTTATCCAAATACCAATATATCAGAAAGTATGCAAGCCGACAGCTTTAAACTATGCACACGCATAGTACCTGACATTCTAGATTAATTTGGAGTAAAATATGTACGTCAGTGCTACCAACATGATTCTAAGCCTGCTGATAGGACCAATTTTGAAATACATGTAACTTCTATACTATCAATTGGATTTCAACCAAATTTTGTATGTGCTATGTGTACCATAACAGATATGACTATGCTTATTCTTAAGAGCAACCAGGTCTGCCAACTGTTAATAAGTGTTGCCTCTATTTTTTACCCAAATATTAATATATCAGAAAGTATGTAAGCCAACAGCTTACCTAACATTCTAGATTAATTAAGAGAAACTAATATACGTCAGTGCTGCCAACAAGACACTAAGCCTGCTGATAGGTCCAATTTTGAAATACATGTAACTTCTATACTAACAAATGGATTTCATCCAAAATTTGCAGAACAAGATATCATAATATTTCAGATTATGTCTGACCAACGCATGCATGACATTGTTGCCAGCATGATTTAACGCGCTCTGATAGATCCAATGTCTAACTGCATGTAACGTCCATGCTATCCATAAGAGATGGAACTAACAATATATTCAGTCACCAGGGTTGCCAACTGTAGTGCTCTATTAGGCTACAAGTATATTTCGAACTAATTAGAAATTTCAATATTACCAACTTAATTTCGCTATTTTTCTAGAATAGATTGGCATGAATCTTAAAATTTAAGAAAAGTAGGCTCTTTAGTTCGTCACGGAACTTCTTGTTTCCTAAGTTTTCTACCATTGCTGCCTATAAGTTTTGTTTAATTTAAAATTCAGAAATGATAAGTTTATAATCTATCTATAAACATGTGTTGTTTTTCTTTTCGGACCGCCTAGATTATTTTGTGTTGCATCCGGCCCTGTCTCTAAAATGTTTGCCCGTGTCTGAGAGACTGTGCATCTGCATTGGAAGAACTCCACATTTATAGAACGACTTCATCAGTGTGGTAAAGGGAGAATGCGAGTCAGGCACGAGAAACATTGCATTGATCGAATGCACCAGTCCTGCATCACAAGTATTTATGCTAGAGGGAGGTTTGTATTCATTGATGTATATTTCAGTTGCATGACACAAATATCAATTGAAACCTTGTTTCTCGGAATCCTATATATAGGAAGACTTTTTGACGTCGCGGTGATCGATGTAGAATGCATTTGAAGATAAGTACAGCGCATGTTGTTTGAATCAATAGAAGGGCGGCGTTTGGAATGAAATCAAGTAGAAGTGTAATTAAAATTCCGAATGAGCTGAAACTCACTCAATATACTGTACGTTCCGATACAGATTAAAATACCTAACCCCGTTACTGTTGTTCGTTTTTAACCTACTTTCGATTTTTGCAAAAAAATGAAAGTAGACTTATGAGATCTACACAGGGCCAAAAATTGTGTGTCTGTGTGTGTGTGTGTGTGTGTGTGTGTGTACTCTGAATGTCTGCCCCCCCCCCCCTAGCAATTCGAACACGGTGAAACCGAATTGAACGAAATTTGGTACAGAGGTAGAACTAGCATAGGGCACCTCAGTGTCATGTTTTATATCGCCGCCATCTTGACGGAAACGTAATGGAGGCCACCCAAATGTTCAAAGCTTAAATAAAATTACGACTAACCTATTCATCCGATCTATACCATATTGTGCAACAGTATACCTTTATGTATGAAGAATCTCTTGAACAAATTACAAGGTCAACATCCCAATACTTTACGGATGGCGGCCATGCATGTATGCAAATTGATTCCCCCTATTTATTCAAGCACGGTGAAACCGAAATGAACAAAATTTGGCACAGGGGTAGCACTAGCAAAGGGCACCCCAATGTCATGTTTTATATTGCCGCCATCTTTACAGAAACGTAATGGCGGCCACCCAAATGTTAAATGCTTAAATCGAATTACGACCAACCTAATAATCTGATCTCTACCAAATTTTGCAACAACATACCTTTTTGTGGGAAGCATCCTTTGACCGAACTACAAGGTCATCAGCCCAATAGTTTGCAGATAGCGCCCATGTATGTGTGCAAATCGATTCCCCATATCAATTCAAACACGGTAAAACCGAATAGAATGGTTTTTTTTTACAGAGGTAGCACTAGCGAAGGCCACCTCATATTCATGTTTAATATGAGTATAGCACGTTGTATTTCAACAAGCTACTACAAGCAACATTCAATTATATTCCTTGAAAAGTACAAAGAGTTATAACAATAACCATGCATTTAGGAGAAAGTAGGCTATATGTTCTTTACTGAACATCTTGTTTATTTTGGGTTTTAACACGTTGCAGTCATCAGCTTCGTTGTATTATATAGGCTACGTAGGCCTATTCATATTTTTTTTTGGAAATTTAACGACCATCGAATGTCTCTTTGTTGATTAAGGTTTCGAGTTGAAAATTAACAGCTCCTTAGCCGTTAGTATTATTATTATTAATAATAATAAAATCTCTCATTCTTTTCGGAAAAGTCTGTTGCAATTTTATGGACACATTATCAGAATGAGCAATAACCGACTAACTAAAAGGCGGAACTACGAAGTCATCTGCCCCATGAAACCATGGTCTCTAACCCATCCATAGACTACTAGAAATGATTCTCAGTACAATAATCACTTACAACCTAAACGAGAAACCAACATGGAATAGTAGAATCGATAGACTGATTAGAGCACAGCATGTTGCCAAGAACTAGTACAACAATAAATGTCTCTCAAAAACAACCAAATTAAAACACTACAAAACAGTTACCCAGCCACAAGTTACCTATACATGTGAAACAACATTCAAAACAACAACATACCATTGCAATAGATCGAGTACTCAATATAGAGAGGAGAATTGTGAGAACTTTTTTAAATAAAAACTATCAAGTAGATGGAGTTTGGAGACTAGCTTCCAATAAAACAGTCTATAAAGAAACAGAACCAGTGACAAGCACTATGAAAAAGAAGCGAATATCTTTCTTTGGGCCAGTGGCGTACGCAGGATATATTTCTGTTTGGGGAGTTCATTAATATAAGAGAGTAATTGTGTACATTATTAAAGGGCAGATGACCGTGCTCTTCCGCCCCTTAAAACGGCAGTTATCATCATAATTAAAATGATATTTCGATTAATATTCTTTAAACAAATCAATAATTAAGTAACCGTTCCCTTTGCATGAAAACTATTTTAGGACTCATTATTCTTTCGACACAATGAAAATGAAAATCCACAGCCTGCTTCCAGTCTCCGACACAATAAAAGAATGAAAATAAAAAATTTAAAAATATGGAAAACAGCAACTAAATATTAAAACAGAAACAATGCAGTGGTATCATCATGACCATAGTTACGCGGTTGCTTAAAATATTGATATTATTAATTAATTAAATACCTATTTAATGCAACCAATGGCCATACAATAATAATATAGTTATAGACATAGTGGTCAATGTATAGTTCTATAATTCAATATTGATATTACAGTATGTGAGAGAAGAATAATGTTCCTACTGCCATTACTATTGACTCTCAAAATCTGTCTATCTTGATGACTTTATCTGTATCATTAATTGGAATAAATTGCAGAAACTCCTCATGAACTCAATTATCTTTAACGAAACGGACACAAAATTAATTAAAACCCGAAGCGACGTGAAAATGGTTACTGATCGCACACTTGAACAACAAAACTGATCCATGGCTTGCTCCAACTCTGAAGGAGGAGTCTCGCAGCGAGTCGAGTGCAGGATATTTACCAATCGAGGAACGTGATCAAATATAAAATATATACAAGAGTAAGGAACCTCAATAGCGGTAGAGTAAACCAGGTGATAGAAGGGACAGTAAAAAGATTCAAGTAAAGAAATGAAAGTTTCTGGAGGTGGGGGGGTTAAACCCTAAAAAGCCCCCGTCGGGACGCCACTGCTTGGGGCATCTAATAAGGTCACCAGAAAATATCAGTAGGAATATAATAGAAACGTTTTTGGAAGTGTAAGAGCAACATTAGGTGGATCACAGAACTTAAGAAAGGCATGAGAGAGTTACTATTACAACTAGCAACCCGCCCCAGCTTCGCCCGGTAACAGTTATGAATGCATTACGTGATAAGCGCTTTTCTTCGATGTCAATGAACTACGACCTATATCCGTTTTACGTCTCGGCATGATGGGTTAAAATCACTGACTGGACTATTAATTATACTATCATGGAGATGCATGTGCAACGAATTCTTGTCAGACGTAATTTAAGAATGGCGAGGAGCATGAAACACAAATCCCTCTTCCGTCCAATCATAACTTGACTGTGTGTTTTGCGGACGAATAGTTCACAGGCGAAATGAAGAAAAGCCGAGTTGCACTTCCAGGGAAACTTCAAACACAACCACTCTTCTCTGAAGTCTTAACTCAACACGACTCGATAGTTTGATGCTGGCTGTATCTGTGGTAATAGACTCGCTCGCTAGCTAGGATATAATTGGGGTGATAGGCTCGCCCCTAGCTAGCTCGTAAACTGTCGTCTCAGTAATTGATTGGAGATTATTGGAAGAAATGAAAACGTAATCACACTTATAGTGGCAGATGTACTGAAGATAGAGATATGCACCCACGGACTTTTTTTTGTAGAACTTTTCATGTTGAACAATTCTTACAGTCATAGTATATTGGTATGTTTAACAGTTTGCTCAGCATAAGCTTAAAAAGCGCACGGACGCCAGTTTTTTTTACTTTTTCACTGAAATCGTTAGTGCTTGGCTTCCTTTGATCATAAATATTTTTTTTCTACAGAAACCTTCCTCGAGATATCCTTTACAGAATGGTGAAAACCACATCAAAATCCATCCAGTGGTTCTCGAGATAACCCGTAACATCCAAGTAGAGATAGAAGACATAAAATATAAGACGGACACACTAATGATATTGAAAGACAAACACATTACGCTACAGACGAAGATCAGCAAATAGAGAGTAGGAAGAATATTTCCAGAGGAAGAAAATAAATTACGCTCAGAGTGAATGAAGAAGTATTGGGCGGATAAAATGAAGAAGACCTGAACCATAAACCTGACTAAAGTGGTCCTATGCAATCCATAAAATAAGTGAATAAGTGAATAAGTAAGTAAGTAAATAAGTAAATAAACAAATAAATAAATAAATAAATGAATAAATAAATAAATAAATAAAGAAATGAATAAGTATAAAAATAGTCCGTTTTTCTCGGAGCAGCTCATTTTTTTTTGTCGTGTAGCCTCCTGAGAGGCTGAGTGCAGGTCTTTCTAGTCGACGCCCGTGGGCGACCTGCGCGTCGGGATGAGAGAGATGGAATGGATGAAGATGAATGAAACTGGGCAAGGATGTGGAAGGAAGCGGCCGTGGCCTGACAGAGGGTACTGTCCCAGCATTTGCCTGGTGTAGAAAATGGGAAACCACGGAAAACCATTTCAAGGACAGCCGACGGTGGGGCTCGAACCCACGCGTCTACCGAGTCAGTAGAGAGCGTGGCCCCTTGACCTAACGCAGCGCTTTAGCCCGCGTAGCCACTACTGTCGGTGGAGCAGCTCATAAACCCTGTTATTAAACACAATATAGCGCCTAGCTCCAATAAAAACGGTGAGGAGTTTATTACCGGACGTCAAGGAAGATTTATGGCCACTAGGTACGATGTTTTTATTAAAAAGACCTAATCTAATGTTAATTATGAAAAGACAGTGGATAACGTGAGCGATGATACACCACATGGTATAGCCACGCTGAGCGCGATAATACCGTCCGGACCGGAACTCGGGAGAAGAAAGCAAAGAAAAGAGGGAGAGGAGAATGCAGAGACTGCCGAGCACAATAGCAGGAGGAAAGTCGATTGTGGCCGTCTTTTATATCATCTACTCAATCTGAGAATAAGCGTGTGGACGAAATTTCTGTTCGGTCGAGCTGATACTGGCAGGGTTACTGGAGAAGTTCTTGCTTACCTTCAAAGTTTAATCCTTTTTAAGGGGCTCCGAGATGCCAACAATCTTTAACATATAGGCAAGTTGTTTTTTGCCATATTAATTACGAACAATTGAATTTCTAACAATACTGTTTATTTCTGATTTTATTCATAGCTCAGCCCTAAGACTACTTTTCTAACTCTTTCGTGGACCCACCAACATAGTTTTGGTTATTTTTCTTCTTATTATATTTCAATTGCAGCCAATGGCCATAGCAGGGCATTTCAATTGAACGTCCGTAGGCTCCCCCAACAAGTTCAACTTCAAGTAGGTCGAACTTTGGTTACCAGAGGCCACTGTTACTGACACCCAGCAGCGAACAGTAGTGTTTTTTGGGGGGGATTCTATATCCTCCTCCTCCTCCTCCTCCTCCTCCTCCTCACAAGATAGGCACTCGGCTACGGTGATTGCCTCCTCCCCGCCTCCAAGTTGGCGACCACGCGCAATCATTCACATAAATGGCGCGCTTTTGAAATAAAGATGACAGTCATAGCTTAACTTAACCTAAACGAACCTAACCTAACCAAACCTATTCGAGGACAAGCCAAGGGCCTGTGCAAAACTCGGTGGGTGGATGCTCTCATTGGGGAGAGGTAAAAAGGAAAGGAAGACGAGGGAGTCGTTTATCATTTACCCACCTCTGTCCACCTTTACCGCTCTACCTCCATCGCTCCACCTCTACCGCTCCACCTTTTCCGCTTCACCTTTACCGCAAATGGTCTGCGACGTATGATTTAAAACAAGCAGAATCTTGCAGCGTATGTTGTCACGCGATGCAGGTATTACAACTGGATGCGAGGTGCAGCGTTACAGGAAGCAAGCGTGCGAAACATGATTCCTGCAGAAACAAACAGAATCTTGCAGCGTATGATGTCACGCGATGCAGGAGTCGCAACCGGATGCAGGAGTAGCAACCGAATGCTAGGTGCAGCGTTACAGGAAGCAAGTGTGTGAAACATGATTCTTGCAGAAACAAGCAGAATCTTGCAGCGTATGACGTCACGCGATGCAGGTGTTACTACCGGACGCGAGGTGCAGCGTTACAGGAAGCAAGCGTGTGAATCATGATCCTTGCAGACGTATGGCGTCACGTGATGCAATTGTTAATTAACAACCGTGAGAACGCTGATTCAGCTCGTATTTGATGCGACGCAGGTGTGTTCGTGGTATAAAAAACTCCTCTCTGCACGCCGGAAGGCGGAGGTAGATTTCACCGGGCAAACTTGGGGTTAGGCTATAATAGGCAAAATATGCAGGTTTTCGTAGGAGGATCAGACCTCATTTATTGCGAGAAAGTATTTTACAATTGGAGGTTAATGAACTTTTTTTCGTCTTTCTATGCACATTTTGAACATTTTATTGTCTTATGGGGATGGTAACCTTCTTGTCATTTGGGGTTCATTTTTATACTTGTGATCACACTGTCCTTATGCAAGGTTTGGAACTGATGTGTAACTATCTAACAGTCTGTTACTTCTTCACGCAAAATTTTATCTCCCGCAGAGATGTTGGTTGGTTCCTCAGTTTAGGGGCTGCGACAACGTGGTCATATAACCCCGTGCACATTGGGTGTGTGTAGAATCTGTCTGATAACGGTGTTAATTGTGATGACTGTATTAGTCTGTAATTCAGGTAAGGTCTGCAGACGGTCAATTGTAAGTAGTAGTACCTAATTTTGTACCAAATACTACCGTCAACGGCACCTAGCTGAGAACTTGGCTGCTAGATGCCACCGCAACCAGCAACTTGCAACGAACGTTGTAACTTCCCCTCCGAAGGAAAGCATGCTGAGGGATTTTTAGCGCTCTTAGAAAATCCGGCGACTTTGGCCGGCTTTGAACCAGCGACCTTGGGCATAGAAGTTCAGCATGCTACCAGTTAGCCGCTTCCCTCATAGTCAGATGGAACAAGAAGTTCCGTGACGAACTAAAGAGCCTACTTTTCTTAAAATTAAGATTCATGCCAATGATTAATCTACAGAATATGAACCTATCTAGAATAATGACGAAATTAAGTTGGTAATATCGAAATGTCTTAATTAGTTCGAAATACTGAATACTAGGCATAATTTAGCCTAATAGAGCAATACAGTTAGCAGCCCTGGTGACTGAATATATTCTTAATTCCCTCTCTTAAGGTACAGAATACAAAATGTGGATGAAGTCCAAAGGACGTTACATGGAGTTAGACATTGGATCTATTAGTACACGTAAAAGCTTGTTGGCAACAATGTCATGCGAATGCTGGTCAGAAATAATCTGAAATATTAAGATATATTTTTGGGCCAATTTTGGATGAAATCCATTTGTTGGTATAGAAGTTACATGTATTTTAAAATTGGAGCTATCATCAGGCATAGAATCATGCTGGCAGCACTGACTTATATTAATTACTCCAAATTAATCTAAAATGTCAGGTGCTATACGTGTGCAAAGTATAGAGCTGTTGGCTTGCATAATTTCTGATATATTGATATTAGGGTAAAAAATATAGACACCATTTATTAACAGTTGGCAGCACTGATTGCTCTTAAGAATACTTATAGTCATGTCTGATATGTTACACATATCACATACGAAATTTGGTTGAAATCCAACTGACAGTATAGAAGTTACATGTATTTAAAAATTGGTCCTATCAGCAGGCTTAGAATCATGTTGGTAGAACTGACGTATATAAGTTACTCCAAATTAATGTAAAATGTCAGGTAATATACCTGTGCATAGTTTGAAGCTGTCGGCTTGCATACTTTCTGATATATTGATATTTGGATTAAAAAAATAGAGAGAGCAATTATTAACATTTGGCAGCCCTGGTGGCTCTTAAGAATACACTCAGTCATATCTGTTTATCTACACATATTACATACAACATTTGGTTGAAATCCTATTGATAGTGTAGAAGTTATATGCATTTTATAATTGGACCTATCAGAAGGCTTAAAATTATTTTGGCAACACTGTCATATATGGCCTCCTGGAAATTAAACTGAAATGGTATTATCTACATGTGTGCCAATTTTGGAATAGCTCCCATGTATACATTCCAAGATATCCAACATTGAGCTCAAATTTCTAGTGCGTTTTTTAGCAGTTGGTAGCACTGACATCTTTTTCAAATATGGGTCTGAGATATTCCGGTATACATCTTTACTCATACTAAATTTGGTTTCGATTGCTGCAGCCGTTTAGGAGTTGATAGAGGGGGACACACACAGCCATCCAGCCAGACAGACAGAAGGACAGACAGACTGACAGACAGACAGAGACATTTTCCCGGATCGATCTCATAAGTCTACTTTTTCCTCATTTTTGCAAAGTGTGAAAAGTAGGCTAAAAATTAATGTGATCTCGTCAATGGCGTTGTCTTGGCAACCTCTGATAGCTCATCCCCCATCAATTTAGAAGCGTTGTCATGGTAACCTCTGATAGCACTTAGCATTTTCTTTAATTCCGAAATCATTTTTCTCATCCCTTGGCGTAATGGTGGGTCATATCAAAAATTCTTTCGGACAAGAGTTTTAGGTAATTATTAGGGGAATATTTTCCATTTTGTACGGTTTTGATATTGTGCCTATTAAGAGAGATATGATTAATGTTTCCCGAAAAACCCACTTTTTCCACCTCTTTGGTCAATGGTTGGTGCTATCAAAAAACTTACTTGACATACATTTTTGGCACTTATCTGACACATATTATGAACTTTGAATGGATTCGATATTTCACGTATTAAGAGAGTTATAGCCAAATTTCACTTTTTCGAAAAAAAAAAGCCCCCCATTTTCACCCCCTTCGACCGATTTTGCCCATTAACGAACTCGACCGAGATTTTAATGGGATACTTATTATGTAAAAAATTCAATCTGATTGGGACAAAATTACGCGGCAGTTATCGTGTTCACAAGAAAGTGATATATATATATATATATATACATATATACATATATACACACATCAAAAAAAGTTTTGCATCACCTCGGTTCCCAGATCTCCGGCATATAGACGTTGACTGTGTATCTTGTATCCAAGATACAGTCCCTTTGACTGTTCATAGATGTCACTAAAACTGCTCAAAGATGTAAACAACCATGCATGAGCAGGGCCTATTAGACGGAGGGGGTACGACAGCCGATCAGTTCCAGTCATTCCACCAGGACGAAGGTACGCTGCTCATGTTGTCTGTAGTTCTACCATGCCTAGAAGGTCAATACCGCAGTTCGATCGCGTCCGCATTGTTACTTTGTGTCAAGAAGGGCTCTCAACAAGGGAAGTTTCCAGGCGTCTCAGAGTGAACCAAAGCGATGTTGTTCGGACATGGAGGAGGTACAGAGATACAGGAACTGTCGATGACAGGCCTCGCTGAGGCCGCCCAAGGGCTACTACTGTAGTGGATGACCGCTACTTACGGATTGCCGCTCGGAGGAACCCTGACAGCAATGCCACCATGTTGAATAATGCGTTTCGTTCAGCCACAGGACGTCGTGTTTCAACTCAAACTGTGCGCAATAGGCTGCATGATGCGCAACTTCACTCCCGACGTCCATGGCGAGGTCCAGCTTTGTAACCCCGACACAATGCAGCGCGGTACAGATGGGCCCAACAACATGCTGAATGGACCCCACGGAATTGGCATCACGTTCTCTTCACCGATGAGTGTCGCATATGCCTTCAACCAGACAATCGTCGGAGACGTGTTTGGAGGCACCCTGGTCAGGCTGAACGTCTTAGACATACTGTCCAGCGAGTGCAGCAAGGTGGTGGTTCCCTGATGTTTTGGGGTGGCATTATGTGGGGCCGACGTACGCCACTGGTGGTCATGGAAGGCTCCGAAACGGCTTTACGATACCTGAATGACATCCTCCGACCCATAGTGCAACCATATCGGCAGAATATTGGAGAGGCATTTGTCTTCATGGACGACAATTCTCGACCTCATCGTGCACATCTTGTGAATGCGTTCCTTCAAGATAACGACGTCGCTCGACTACAGTGGCCAGCATGTTCGCCAGACATGAACCCTATCGTACATGCCTGGGATATGTTGAAAAGGGCTGTTTATGGACGTCTTGACCCACCAACCACTCTGAGAGATTTACGCCGAATTGTCGTTGAGGAGTGGGACAATTTGGACCAACAGTGTCTTGATGAACTTGTGGATAGTATGCCACGGCGAATACAGGCATGCATCAATGCAAGAGGACGTGCTACTGGGTATTAGAGGTAGTGGTGTGTACTGCAATCTGGACCACAAATGCTGAAAGTCTAGCTGTATGATGGTACAACATGCAATGTGTGGGTCTCATGAGCAATAAAACGAGCTGAAATGTTGTTTGTGTTGATCTCTATTCCCTTTGTATTTAACGGTTCCGGAACTCTTGGAACCGAGGTGATGCAAAACTTTTTTTGATGTGTGTACATAAATTACCGGTATATATAAACATTTGAACTGACGGTGGTTTTGGGGTCTGGGGGATGTGAAATGCGAAGATATGTCGAAATTTTCCGGAAGTCGAAACATGGTACCCATTGCAATAGTTAGCTTTCTAATGAAATCTACCTAAAAGCTGGGGGAGGATGAACGCCTTTCTCACTTTATAGTTGAATCACGTGAACGAAAGTTAACAACACGTTATCTCTACAGCTTACTTTTGACCATAGTGGTGGAAGAGGACCTGAAAATACATTACTACTTTGGTGATTGTTTTCTTTTAAAAATCATATTTTAGTTGGTTATATGCGCTCTATTAGGTTCCAACGGTCACCACTAGGTGTCAGTGACAGTGGTATCTGGAAACCAAAGTTGGAACTACTTGAAATTAGACTTGTTTGGAGCTCACGGACGTTCAATTAAAATACCCTGTTATCACCATTAGCTGTAATTAATATATATATATAATAATTAAAAATACATAGGTATTTTACTTTGTTTTGTCTTTTACTAGCAGAAGGACCCGTTCTTCGAACGGTCTTTGGTATGCATAACCAGACGTTATCAATTGAGCTACTGTTGCAATGGTTAGGGTCTTGTCATTCCTTCATAAGTTTATCAGAGCGAAGTTAGTTTTTTGGAAATATCACACACACTGTTAACCTAAGGGCCTTAAAATGTGATTTTCGGAGACCCTTAATAGACTTCCGAATTTTGTGTCTCACATTGAGAAGCGCAACATATGCTTTGGTCGTCCTTCTAGGATAGTTTTTATATTTCGCCTATTTTAACATGTATTTTGAAAAGTCTTTCCGTATATCCACCCTTCTATGAGAAGCACGGTTAAGATTTGTATAAATGATTGGTGTATTGACTCTCATGGATACCATACCTAATTTTACGATGCTTCCGAACACGAGTTATAGGCGTGAATAAAGATACACAGAAAGAGAGACAGACACATCCACTTTTTGCTTGCATCCATCAAAATACATACCGAAACGCGTAAAAGAAACAAAATTGAAAATGGAATCAACAAACAATCATGAATACTTGATAGGTAGGTGCATTTACCTTATATATATGCGAGAGCAAAGGCACCTAGTGGCCACAAGGCAAACTAACTCTGTTGACTACATCATATCGCCCAGATGCCCAAATATGGATATATCAACCACACAGTATCAAACAAAATCAAGGGGCAGATGACCTCGTAGTTACGCCCTTTAAAACAACAATAACTAACTAACCCAAACAAAATCATCCTTACGATAAACCCGTTTGTCGAAAAAAAAAAAAAAAAAAGACGATAAGCCCGTTTGTCGAAAAAAAAAAAGATTAGTAACAAGTAGTTTCGTGAAGAACTATACAGCCTATTTTCATATATCCTACTTATGTTAACTGCCACTATCAACATACAACATTTCAGTTTGATTGCTGTAATAGATTCGTAGATATTGAGAGCCGACTAAATATTTCGGATGGTCGCCATGTTGGATTTTATATATGTAGGTCCTAGAGTTATGTACTGTTACATGAAGATTATTGTGTACGTGTAGCATTCAAACTTCAATCGCATGATTAAGACACAAGAAGTAACAAGGAGATTTTAAAATTTCGCTCAGCTGCCATCTTGTGGTTATAGAAACAATTGAAATAAATTAGATGCCTGTGGATTAACATTCTTATAAGGATTTACTGTACCAAGTTTCACTGCACTCGGATGGTTAAATTGCGTGAAACGTCCATGTGAATATTTATAATTCGCGTCGCCGCCATGTTCGATTTGTGATCACCAGGTTATTTAAAGTCCTATAGGTGAACTTAAGTTCATTGCCCCAATGAACATAAAAAAATCAGTTTGATTGCTATAATAGATTCGTAGATATTCAGAGCCGTCTAAATATTTCAGATGGTCGCCATGTTGGATTGTTAAATGTATAGGCCATAGAGTCATGTACCATTAAAGGAAAAATATTGCGTAGGTTCATTATTCAAACTTTCACTTCGATCGCATGGTTACGACACAAAATATAAAAACTTAATTTTAAAATTCGCACCGCCGCCATCTTGACGTTATGTAAAAAATTTAACTAAATTAGACACCAGTGCATTACAATGTCTATAAACATTTCCTGTACCAGATTTCATTGCGTTTGGAACATTAAATCGCGAGAAAGTTCCATTAAAAAAAATCAAATTCGCTTGGCCGCCATGTTCGTTTTGTAGTTAACCGATTTTTGAAAATACTATAGATGAGCTTCCGGTAGTGCCCTTTATCTCCGTATAAAATTTCAGGGTGATACCGCTAATAGTTTCAGAGATATAGAATGCCGGTGAAATATTTCGCACATCCGCCATCTTGTGGTTATGTAAACAATTAAACAAAGTTATACTCTGTGAGCTGCCTGAAGAGGATTGACATTTCGCCGGAAATTCCACGTCAGTTATCTCCCCTCTGCCTCTTGACCAATCCATGTTCGCATAGTTGATGTCATAATACTCTGCGTTGCAATATTACAGCCCGCGTGCGTCAGAGCCTAGTCAGCCGTATCTCTGGCTTGTACAGTTTGGCAATCTCGTTCTCAGACCACATGGCGAGACCAGAACTGTCAATCCTCTTCTGGCAGCTCACAGAGTATAGATGTCGGTGCATTACAATGTGTATAAACATATACTGTACCAAGTTTCATTGCGTTTGGTTGGTTAAATCGCGAGAAACGTCTATTTAAAAGTCGCAAATTCGCGGGCCGCCATGTTGGTTGTGTAGTTACCGGTTTTTCAGAAGTCACATAAGTGAACTTCTAGTGGTTCCCTTTATCACCGTATTAAATTCCAGGGTGATATCGGGAATAGTTTCGGAGATATTTAATGCGGGTGAAATATTTCGCACAGCCACCATGTTGGATTGGTGAGACGTAACAAAATTTGAAGGGCACGGTCGAGTTCACCCGGAATGGTGCTATGAACTTACCGAGTTTCATTGAAATCGCTCCAGCCGTTTAGAATTTATTAGGGGGGACACACACACACCTCTCACACATACTCACACACACACACACACACACACACACACGGACGATTGGTGATCTCATAAGCCTATTTTTTCAAAATTGAAAATTGGCTAAAAATGTGCTGTCAAACTAAATTCACCTAACGTGTACTTCAAGACGTGAAAATAAAATTGAAAACCTCATAGACGAAACGCAATACACGTCACATAAAGACTGACCCTCACCATTCTGTCAAGTTCTCATCCACAGGAAGACCCCTATGATAAATTATAAAGGCTTGTGGTGCACCAAAATTCAGTTTTGTAGCCTCCAATGGCCCAAATTCCTAAAAGCCACAAAAGTACTATTTCAATTCAGGAATTTTTGAAAATAATGTTCCAGTTTGGAGATATAATTGACCTTCTGTACGACATATAACACGTGTAAGTCGTGTGAGAAAATTCTAGGGTACCCTTTGACCCCCTTAAGCGCATTGATGAATTTTACAGTCTTAGTTGGTTCCGTGATAACCTTATAGCCATTTGCAAACTTTCACAGACATGTAATAAATGGATTAGCATTGCTTCTTACAGAAAGAGATGGAAAGTTGGATGTCACTTCTTGAGATACTGTTGTCATGGTTACCGACTTGCATTCCTCGATTAGTTTATTAAATGAAATTAGTTTTCTGGGATTATCTCAGAAACTGTTGGTTTTTGAGCCTGAAAATGTAGTTTTCGAGGACCCATTAGGGCCCCCGAGTTTTGTTTCCGACACAGAGTGGATGAAAATGATCGTGTGGCCTCCGGAGAGGCCGAGTGCAGTTCTTTCTAGCTGACGCCCGTGGGCGACCTGCGCGTCGTAATGAGGATGAAGTGATGATGAAGTCGTCACATACACCCAGTCCCCGAGCCACGGGAATTAACCCCAGGAGATTAAAATTCCTGATTGCCCAGCCGGGAATCGAACCCGGGGCACTTTGGGCCAAAGCCTAGCACGCTAACCATTTAGCCACGGAGCCGGACATCATATATTGACTTACCTTTATGGATCAAACGAAAGCGAATAATAAATACGACTACAGTGAAACCCCTCAAATCCGAACCCCGGAAATCCGAAATCCCGGGTAATCCGAACGAGCTTTTTCGACAATTTTAACTTATTAAAAACACTCAAAAAAGAGAAATATTTATTTAGTGATATAACAATTATGCATTCTACATTATAAACTTATTTTGCATATTTAGTTGAAAAATTATCAAAGAAGTACAGATAGCATACCTATATAACATAGTGTTAATGTGCCTATATACGTATCTCATCCAGGATTGAAAAACGAAATAGTTGGTTAGGCCTATTGTAATTCCTTACGTTAATCACTTTGCAAAAACAATGAAATGACAACAGAAACACACAAAATATCACGTAATCTTTCACTGGAAATCAGTTGTCTTCAATTGTCGAAGTGACGAAACCTTTCCCCCGGACACAATTGCGCGCCACAGTCGCATGTAGGCCTACATGACATCGTTTGGCGTGGGTGCTGCGTGTTATTCTACGAAGTGCAATGCGATGTCAAGAGCAGATGCAGCTTCAGTATAAGTCACATTGCCTGTCGAAGTTCTTCTTCCTCACTGTCACTAGCTATATTTCTGTCATGTTGACTTTGGACCAGGCTCACTATTTCGTGTTTGCTGCGTTCTTCATTGATATCATCTGCTGCCGACTATAGACAACCTTGTGTATAGATATTTTTCGGCTAATCCGAACAAATTGAAATCCGAACAGGCTACAGCCCCAATTAGTTCAGATTTGAGGGGTTTCACTGTAGTTACAACCCTTGTGAAGAGTCAAAGTATATTGTCTACCTGGATGCAAATAACCAATATGGTTATCAGACAGATTCTACACACACACCCAAAGAACACGGAGCTACATGACCGCGTTGTCGCAGCCTCTAAACTAAAGAAACAACCAAGCAACGTACAGCCATGGCCTCCTCTTTTCAAATCTTCGCCTCGATTGGGTACAAATACACACCTTACTACGGTCGCTAAAACATCACAGGTCATCACATAAATCATGAACACACGGGACTGAAATGACCTCAATATTCAAGCAATTAAATGTGGCAACAACAACGGTACCTGATTCCAAGTCCCGGGTACAAACTCCAATACACAACCCTAATAATATTCCAGTTGCATATACTACTACAGTTACCACAGGCACACAGGTTATCAGACAAATATATCATTCACACAAGTTCACGGGACTGATGACCCAGATGCCTCAAGGCCCTAAAGTGGATTAACAGCAACAAGAGTAGTAGGTGTTAATTGAAGAGGAGCGATGAAAGGAAGGTTTGTTAATTGCTTCAAAACAGCAATAGCAAATATACTGTGGGTGAACAAATAAGGTTCCCTGCACGAAGTAAAGAACGGTTTCCAACCAAGATCGGGACAGCAGGTGTTTCCAGGTCGCTCAGCAGTCACGGTATTGGAGCGGCCTGGCCAAACATACAGTAAAATAACTCCCCGCAGTGAGCTCGCGTGAGGCTTCCAGTCCCATTGAATTGAACCAAATTCCATTCCTTAATTATGGTTCCTCACTCTTGTTTGGTTGATTCCTCAGTTTAGGGGCTGCGACAACGCGGTCATGTAGCCCCGTGTACTTTGGGTGTGTGTAGAATCTGTCTGATAACCGGTGTTAAGTGTGTTGGCTGTATTAGTGTGTGTTATCCGTAATTCAGGTAAGGACTGCTGACGATCCATTTCAAGTAGTTTCTACTTTTTCTACCAAATACTACCGTCAAAGACACCTAACTGTGAACTTGGCTACAAGATGCCACCGCAACTGGCACCTGGGGACGAAGGTTGGAACTTATCAAATCTAACCTACAAATTTAGCTTCACTCAATTATAGTTAGTGTAAGGTTCTTTTACATGCCATAAATCTATGACATGGGCCCGCCGGCTTTACTTCCCTTCCGAAGGAAGGCATATTGAGGGATTTTTAACGCTCTTAAAAATCTGACGACTTTGGCCGGTTTTGAACCCGCGATCTTGGACATAGAAGCTCAGCATGCTACCAACTACACCACCGAAGCCGCCAGATTCTCACTCTATATCTCTCTATATAATATTCCAGGGTTGCCAAAATCTGCCTATTAAAATTATTATTTATTTTATGTTAACATATCTCTTGTTATTTATCGATGAATCGAGTTAGTATTGCTTGAATGCTAAGCCATATTTCTTTTTATTTATTTTTAGCCTACGTTTCTCATTTTGCAACAAGATGTTCAGTAAAGAACATATAGCCTACTTTCTCCTAAATGCATGGGTATTGTTATACCTCTTTGTCCGTTTCGAGGAGTATAATTGAATGTTGGTTGTAGTAGCTTAATGAAATGCCACGTGTTATACGGATATTAAACATGAATATGAGGTGCCCTTTGCTAGTGCTACCTCTGTAAAAAATTTCATTGAATTCGGTTTCACCGTGTTTGAATTGGTATGGTGAATCGATTTGCACACATGCATGGCCGCTATCTGCAAACTATAGGGCTGATGACTTTGTAGTCCAGTCTAAAGATGCTTCCCACGAAAAGCTATGTTGTTGCAACATTTGGTAGAGATCAAATAATTAGTTTGGTCGTAATTTGATTTAAGCTTTTAACATTTGGGTGGCCGCCATTCCGTTTTCGTCCAGATGGCGGCGATATAAAACATGACCCTGAGGTGCCCTTTGCTAGTGCTACCTCTGTACCAAATTTCGTTCAATTCGGTTTCACCGTGTCGAATTGATAGGGGTGGGGGGGGGGGGGCAGACAATCAGAATACACACACTCACACACACATACACACACACAGAGACAGACACACAATTTTTCGTCCTGTGTTGATCTCTTAAGTCTACTTTCATTTTTTGCAAAAATCGAAAGTAGGCTAAAAGTGAGGAAAAAGTAGACTTAAGAGATCGATGCGGGAAAAATGTCTGTCTGTGTGTCTCCCCCCCCGTATCAACTCGTAAACGACTGCAGCTATCTAAGTCAGATTTGGTAGGAGTAAAGACTTATATAAATGAATAGCTCACTGCCATATTTGAAATTGACGCCAGTACTGCCAACTGCTGAAAAATCGCAATTTAAATTTGAGCTCTGTGTTAAGATATCTCTGAAGTTATGCATGCGAACTCACCAAGGTGAACTGGGTTCGATTCCCGGTCAACGCATGTGAGATTTTCGATGTGAAATGCCATCCACTGCGGTTCGGATTCTACGTAAAAAGGAGGTCACATGGCTCATAATCATAAGATTCACTTTCACGTAAAACTGCAAACTTATCTCCTTCCTTCAATCCTGGAAGTGGTTTACCGTGGTTTCTCACGTCTACTCCAGGCAAATACCGGGAATGTTCCTAACTTAAGGCTACGGCCGCCTCCTTCCCTATCCTCACCTGAATAACAAATAAGACACACTAATAGGACGCAATAATAACACTGGTTATCATACAAATTCTATCTTTCTATAGCTATACTAATATAATAAAGCTGAAGAGTTTGTTTGTTTGTTTGTGTGTCTAAACGCGCTAATCTCCGGAACTACCAGTCGGATTCGAAAAATTATTTACGTTCGACCCTGGCGAAATGCAAATATTATATATCAGAAAATTGTACTATAACGAGGCTCACTAGAGTACAAGTCTTCATTATGATACAGTTTCTCCCACCTGCTTTCGCCTTCTCATTGTCCACCATTCCCCCCCCCCACACACACAAAAAAATAGAACATCGATGGAATGGGTGCACATCACCACAACTAACGAAGGCTAAGGTCCCACCTTCGGTGGCAGTATGTGGTGTACGTGGAATTTATGCCCAAAGGCACGACAATCTACTCTGCCTCGTATTGTCAAACGGTGAAAGCAGCTGCTCCCAGTTGGTTACATAGCGCTGGAGGTGATTTCTACCCATCCGGAATCGAAATGATGGTTGCCCGTGGAAAAGTGAACTTACATTGTATGTTGTCATAGCCGTGTTGCCTATGTGTATGTGGTTTAATAAAGGGCCATAACTGGGAAGTGTAACTTACTTTTCGATTCGCCCTCGTATATAAAATAAACATACAAAAATCCAAGTACAAGGGGATATATGATCACGATGCCCTAAGACCCTGGAAAGACTTAACAACAACACTAAAACAAGTTAAAATGAAAATCCACAGCCTGCTTCCAGTCGACCGACCGGGTCAGGGATGAAATGAATGAAGCCCCCCATCTAGCGGCGAGGATATGTACTGTACCGGCTGCCGAAGCCTGTCGCACTCCTCTGGGGCAATGATTAAATGAATGGCAGATGAAATGAAATGATAGTGGAGAGTGTTGCTGGAATGAAATTGTGACAGGGAAAACCGGAGTACCCGGAGAAAAGCCTGTCTGCCTCCACTTTGTCCAGCAAAAATCTCCCCTGGAGTGACCGGGATTTGAACCACGGACCCCAGCGGTGAGAGGCCGGCGTGCTGCCGCCTAAGCCACGGAGGCCTTACCAAAACAGGAGTTAATAAGGTTGGTAATTACTGCTGTAAAGTGTGAGACCGAAAATACCGTTGCAATGTATTAATCCTGCATAGAACGAGGATCCGATGTTTGTAGGTTGTCACTAATAAATGATGGGGTGCAAGAGGATGGTGAACCACTCTGTCCATGGAGATTATACCGGTAGGTATCGTCCTACGCTACTGGGAGGAAGGTAATTAGTGTGGCTTCCGTTAGCCGGGTGGGTATAAATCCAGGATGACCCTCCCATCCCTCCCTCAATACAGGATAATGTGGTCGCCCCTCAACACCACTATTACATCCCCTATTAGTACAAATCAGCATCCATTCCGCTGCCACATCCTTCTACTACCGAAAGTGTTAATAATTCCCCCAGAGTGCTCCGGGACCTATTCTAATGCCCTGTTTTAGTTTTATTTCTGTCCATCGCGGTGTGTAGTGACTAGCATTCTTGGTTATCGCCCTGGAGGTCCGGGTTCGATTTCCGGCTCCGCCAAGGAATGTAATTCTGGTCTGAAGGCTGAAACGGGTTACTCTTAGCCTCGTGAGGCAAGGCAAAACTCAGCCATTCTGGAAGTTGTTTTCCGTGGTTTCGCCACTTATGTTGTTGTTTGAGTCTTCAGTCTTTTGACTGGTTTGATGCAGCTATCCATACCTCCCTGTCCTGAACTCATCGTTTCATCTCTACATAGCTACCACACCCTACTCCCGAGGCAATATGTTTAACATATTCTAACCTTGGTCTACCCCTACAGTTCTTGTCCTCGACCCTTCCTTCCATAACTAAGCTTGCTATTCCTGGGTGTCTTAGTATGTGTCCTACCAACCTATCTCTTCTCTTCATTAGCAGTCGCCAGAAACATCTCTCCTCTCCAACTAGTCTTAATACCTCTTCGTTTGTAACCCTATCTACCCATTTGATCTTCATCATTCTCCTGTAACACCACATTTCAAACGCTTCAATTCTCCTCTTTTCTGCTGCATCAATAGTCCAAGTTTCACTTATAATCCAGGCAAATGCTAGAATTGTTCCTAACTTAAAGGCATGGCCACCTACTTCCCAATCCTCAACTTAATTACAAATACACACGTATAGCCATCAAAATAACACAGGTTATCAGACACAAAAATCCATAAAATGCACAGACATTAACCATTATGAAGATGGTATTAAATAGTATCCGTGTTGACTGATATTAATCTCAACCTTCTGTTTAATTCATATACAGGGTGAACAAAAAATGCCTCACTTGGAGGTCGACATGAGATTCTTCATCCAATTGCAAGACAAAAGTTTCAATAGCAAAATCAGATCGGATGCTGTTTGAAAACACAAGTATGCAAACGATAAGATGGCAACACTGTCACATCTTCCAGTGCATCGGAATGTACAGAGAAAGCTCCGGCAGAGTGCCAAGTTCCTGCGACCTGCCTTTGGCCACGCTGCATGCAGTTACAACGTTGCCAGAGCCTCATTTCTTAACACGCATTTCTGTTAAACCTATTGGCGAGAATAGGTTTTGCAACATAAACTTTTGTCGTGAATTTCGACGAGGAACCACATGCCGACCTCCAAGTGCGGCATTTTTTGTTCACCCTGTATACATAACGACAGATGATTTTCAGTAGGTCTATGCCCTGAAGCAAACTGTCCCATGTGCAAAATTTATTGAATTGACTGATATCTCAGGTGGATATGGTACGACCAAGTACAGTGAGATTATTTTACTGAAGCGGGGCCGACGACCGGCTGCCGGGCGCGCGCGCCTTCCGCCAGCCAACCGAGCTGGGGCCGCGGATAGCGCGCAAGCGAGATAACCAGGGTCATTAAAGTCATTAAGTCACTAAACTTTCATCAACGAGGGTGTTAAGTGTCAGCACATAGATAAGAAGGTAACATAAACAACAGCTGCAAGATGTAATTAAAGAAGCACACATGTTTTTTATTTTATTTCTTGGGAATCTGGATAGCCTCACGTCACCACTTAAAGGTTAGAACTTACCTTTTCACAAAAGATGCTGAAAATGTTCTCCTTCAGCTGACAGACAGTAACTTTGGAAGCTACATCGTTACATTATGTAGCTACCACTGTAGCCCCCAGCGTGTTTACTGTGATTAATCAAAGCACGGACCTAAGGCCGCTTTATGTTTAATTGTGGGTTAATTTAAAATACTAAGTGTACAGATCAATTACCCGTACTCTAGTGGAGATGGAGAACAATATACGGCAGCAGATATCCCTCACAACAGAAGGGAATTAAAACGTGTAAACGCTAATTTATTTACACGGTACAACGCCTGTCTGTCAGCTGAAGGAGAACATTTTCAGCATCTTCTGTGAAAAGGTAAGTTCTTTAATCATAATTTCCTGGTGTATTTACCATTAATTCATGTACTTTGTTACGGTTTCCACCTGTGCGCTATCCGCGGCCGAGCCAATCCCACTCCAGCAAAAGAATCTCCCTGTATTTCACACATCCTGTAATTATTTACTACTGACCTTTCATTTATTTATGTTCAACGATGTCGAAATGTAAATATTATGTGTCAGAAAACTGTATCATAATGAGGAACATTATAACATTATTTTTAGCCTATTTTCATTTTATGAAAAACAAGTAGTTCCGTGAAGAACTATACAGCCTATTTTCATATATCCTACTTATGTTAACTGCCACTATCAACATACAAAATATCAGTTTGATTTCTGTAATGCATTCGTAGATATTGAGAACCGACTAAATGAGGCGCCTAGAATCAAAACCCGCCAAATCCATATTTTATGAAAATTGAGATAAGCATTGTTTCATATAGCTTTTGCTGCGCTGAATTCATTAAAACTATTATTTTGTTACAAAACCCGCTACATCCTACTGTAAAACGAAGTCAAAGTTGAGGCTTAGTTGCAATATCCGCCAAGTCCAACGACAGTTTCGCCATTTTTGGTCACAAAACCCGCCACATCCACATCAGCCAATAGGAGCACCCAGATCCGCCATCTTACCTTCCATGATGCTTTGCGAAGTGTTTACACTTTACCTACGTGCATTAGTCGGAGAATGTGCCCCTGCCTGACGTGATTAGAATGGTTTATGTTGTTGTACTTTCTGATAACAATTTGTTTTGAATAATTTTGACAAAGAACGAGAAGAACAATAACATTCTGGTCTGGGTGATGTTTTCCACAGAACTGACATTTGCGAACACAAACGTGTCACGAAACCTGATTTTGATATGACTCACGTAAAGCCAGAAGCCATAAGCAGAGGGATTGTTCTTCAGGCACAAGAAGTGAAAGATGTTTCGAGACTGCTTTCGAAGCATTCTGGAGAAAGATGGAGGGAAAATGTAGAGCTGCAGTTTTATTGCAATCTGCAAAGTCGTGGCGAACACGAAAAAATGATGATGATTGAGAAACTACTATTGAGGGATGTGATTTAATAGTTGAATGACGATAGTTTTGTCTCTAAAGGCCTGGACCATAGTAATTGAATATTAATTTAATTTGACGCTTTTCCTTATTATTATTATTGTTCAGTACTGTAGGCAGTATTGCCGGCCCCGTGGAGTTGGGGTAGCGCACCTGCCTCTCACCCGGAGGCCCCGGGTTCGATTCCCGGCTCCGTCAGGGATTTTGGAAACTGACGTGAGGGCTGGAACGGAGTGCACTCAGCCTCGTGAGGACAATTGAGTAACTGACAGTGAGGCAGCGCCCCGATCACGAAAACCATGATTAACGGCCGAGGGGACCCGATGCGCTGGTCATGCGGCACTCCAATATGCAGTCCAAATGGCTGGGGATTAGGCCCTTCACGGGCTGTAGTGCCAGGGGTTATTTACTGTACAGTATTATTACCCTTTCAGGAATTGATTGCCGGCGGTGGAGATGGGAACTACTCTTTATGTAATTGTGTCACACGTCAGCTTGCTTCGTTGACAGGTACAGTTGCGCGTGTAGGATATGACTCAGCTCCAGTTTTGGATTTAACTATCCATGGTGACATGAGCTCCTGTGACGCTTATCTGACGCAATGCAGCGTGACCTATGTGCAGATTGCACTCTGTCATCGCTGTGTCCTCCGCTTCGCCCCGCAGAGCTCATGCTACAATAAACATAAACGCTGGCACAGCCACACTCAGCGGCAATCAAATCTTGAATGGGTAATATGAGTTTTATTCTTTTTCTGTTTATTCTAATAAAACACAACCGCCCCTTAAAACAACAATAACAACAACAACAAAACACAAGAATTATACGATTTTTTTTATTTTATAACCTATATTTAGTTAACTTTCATTCAAATATTAATTTCTGAATAAAGCTTACGCAGTTTCTATAATCTCTTCGCAACTTCAAATGTATTAGGGCTCTTTGGTATCAAACCCCGACAAATCCGAATTATTGCTTTATATTTTTCTACATACATTTTTAACTATATCGGGGATCAGCTTCGTACTTCTTCATTGCTCTTAAAAATAATTCATTCATTTTTTAGTGAAAAAAGTATTTCGTTTTGGGTATTGGTTCGTTTGTGACAGTTTTTGCCACTTTGCCGAAAAAGTGAAGGAATGGATTTGGCGGGTTTTGATTCTAGGCACATCAAATATTTCGGATGGTCGTTATGTTGGATTTTATATATGTAGGTCCTAGAGTTATGTACTGTTACATAAAGATTAATGTGTACGTGTAGCATTCAAACTACAATCGCATGATTAGGACACAAGAAGTAACAAGGAGATTTTAAAATTTCGCACAGCTGCCATCTTTTGGTTATGGAAACAATTGAAATAAATTAGATGCGAGTGGATTAACATTCCTATAAGGATTTACTGTTTCAAGTTTCACTGCACTCGGATGGTTAAATTGCGAGAAACGTCCATGTGAATATTTATTCTTCGCGTCGCCGCCATGTTGGATTTGTGATCACCAGGTTATTTAAAATCCTACAGGTGAACTTAAGTTCATAGCCCCTATGAACATAAAAAAATCAGTTTTATTGCTATAATAGATTCGTAGATATTCAGAGCCGTCTAAATATTTCGGATGGTCGCCATGTTGGATTGCTAAATGTATAGGTCATAGAGTCATGTACCATTAAAGGAAAATTATTGCGTAGGTTCATTATTCAAACTTTCACTTCGATCGCATGATTACGAAACAAGAAATAAAAACTTAATTTTAAAATTTGCACAGCCGCCATCTTGAGGTTATGTAAACAATTGGACTAAATTAGATACCAGTGCATTACAATGTGTATAAACATTTCCTGTACCAGATTTCATTGCATTTGGAACATTACATCGCAAGAAAGGTCTATTTAAAATTTTCAAATTCGCATGGCCGCCATGTTCGTTTTGTAGTTAACCGGTTTTTGAAAGTCTTACAGATGAACTTCCAGTAGTGCCCTTATCTCCGTACAAAATTTCAGGGTGATACCGCTAATAGTTTCCGAGATATAGAATGCCGGTGAAATATTTCGCACATCCGCCATCTTGTGGATATTTAAACAATTGAACGGGGTTAGATGTAGGTGCATTACAATGTGTATAAACATATACCGTACCAAGTTTTATTTCGTTTGGTTGGTTAAATCGCGAGAAACGTCCATTTAAATGTCGCAAATTCGCGTGACCGCCATGTTGGTTTCGTAGTTATCGGTTTTTCAAAAGTCACATAGGTGAACTTCTAGTAGTTCCCTTTATCTTCCTAAAAAAGTCCAGGGTGATATCGGGAATAGTTTAGGATATATTGAATGCTGGTGAAATATTTCGCACAGCCGCCATGTTGGATTGGTGATACGTAACAAAATTTGAAGGGCACGGTCGGGGTCGCCCGGAATAGTGCTATGAACTTACCGAGTTTCATTGAAATTGCTCCAGCCTTTCAGACGTTATTAGGGGGGACACACACATACCTCACACACACACACACACACACGCACACACAGACACACGGACAAAAGGTGACCTCATAAGCCTTTTTTTTTTCAAAATTGAAAATAGGCTAAAAATAGGCTTATGAGGTCAGCTTTTGTCCGTGTGTGTGTGCGTGTGTGTGTGATGGTGTGTGTGTGTTTCCCCCTAATAACTTCTAAACGGCTCGAGCGATTACAATGCAACTCGGTAAGATCATAATCACTATTCTGGCCGACCCCGACCGTGCCCTTCAAATTTTATTGTGTCTCACTAATCCAACAAGGCGGCTGTGCGAAATATTTCACCAGCATTCAGTATCTCCGAAACTATTACCTACATCGTCCTGAAATTATGTACAGTGATAAAAGGCACTACTAGAAGTTCACCTATGAGACTTTCAAAAACCTGCTGACTACAAAACCAACATGGCGGCCAAGCGAAGTTCAGACTTTAAAATAGACTTTTCTCGCGATTTAACTATCCAAACGTAATAAAACTTGGTACAGCAAATGTTTATACACATTGTAATGCACTGGAGTCTAATTTAGTTCAATTGTTTACATAACCTCAAAATGGCGGCTGTGCGATATATTTCACTGACATTCTATATCTCCGAAACTATTACAGATATCACCCTGATTTTTTTACGGTGATAAAGGATACTGATACAAGCTTATCTATGTAACTTTCATAAACCTGTCGAGTACAAAACGAACATGGCGGCCAAGCGAAGTTGAAGCATTTTAATAGACTTTTCTCGTGATTTAACTCTCTGAGCGCTGTGAAATGTGGTACAGTAAATGATTATACATATTTTAATGCACTGGCATATAATTTAGTTCAATTGTTTACATAACCTCAAGATGGCGGCTATGTGAAATTTTAAAATAGAGTTTTCATTTCTTGTGTCGTAATCATGCGATCGAAGTGAAAGTTTGAATACTGAACCTAGGCAATAATTGTCCATGAATGGTACATAATTCTATGGCCTATACATATAACAATCCAAAATGGCGAGCATCCGAAATATTTAGACGGTTCTCGATATCTATGAATCATTTACAGCAATCAAACTGTTTTTTTAATGATCATAGAGGCTATGAACATATGCTCACCTATAGGAATTTCAGTAAGCTGGTGAGCACAAATCCAACATGGCGACGACGCGAAGTATACATATTTAAATGGACGTGTCTCGCGAATTAACTATCCGAGTGCGGTGAAACGTTGCACGTTAAATGCTTATACAAATGTTAATCCACTGGCATCTAACTTATTTCAATTGTTTGCATAATCACAAGATGGCAGCTGTGAGAAATTTTAAAATCTCGTTTTTACTTCTTGTGTTCTAATCATGCGATAGAAGTTTGAATACCACACGTATACAATAATCTTAAAGTTATAGTACAAAAATAAAATTCCAACCTGGCGACCATCTGAAATATTTAGACGGTTCTCAATACGGTATCTACGAATCTATCACAACCTTCAAACTGAAATTTTGTATGTTGATAGAGGCAATTAACATGAGTAGGATATAAGAAAATAGGCTGTATAGTTCTTTATGGAACTACTTGTTCATTATGAAACAGTTTCTCCCACCAATCAGAGCTCAAGAAACAGTTGTGTGACCAATTAGGTAAGGATAGCATCGCACTTGTGCTGACTTCCACGGCCTACTATTTTAAATTTCACTGCGTTGCTAGTGTCATAGTGGGGTATTTGAGGAGGCCATGGTCAAATACAAGGTATTCTCTGCGTCTCATGCGCTCTGTTCCGTACATAAAACTGGCGAAATCTCGACAGTTATTTATGAATATTTATGTTCGAACGTAAAATAGTTATAATTAGGCTTGCCATATTTTTGGTGGATGCAACCGGGACACATTAATATGGGATGGCCTTACCGGAGGTCTCCGGGGTATGGATTACGCCCCCCCCCCCCCCACATTAAAAATTATTAGAAGCAAAATGGTGAGTTTTAAGCTATTTTTTAAGCTTCTCAAGTGACGGTAGGGGGAAATATGGCACCCTAAATTGTTAATTCTAAACACCATTTAAAAATTAAAAAGGAATTTTTGCTACATAAAAAAATATAATATTTCCTTTTTAATGTTAATTTTTTGTGGTCTACCATCTATAAAGAAGTGTTAATAAAATACAATTTATAAAACTTCATAAAATTGTTTAATTGGACAATTTCTAAGTCTTATTTTTTTTTTTGAAAAACTACAACTTTTTGTCTAACTACAAAAACAATTACATTTTTTTTTGTCAAACTAAAAGAACAATTAATTAATGAGTTAACAATGTTAATCTTTGCTTTCAAACCACTCATATTTTTGACTTGAATGTACTTTTTTCAAAATGTCTTTCTTAAGCCTGACCTTTTCATTGATTGTTGAAAATTAACCGATTCATAAACGATTCTTAAACACTTAAATTCATTACATTTTACATCTTACAGCCGTTTTCCGGGACATTGATAAAACCGGGCGGGACACTAGGACAAGAGAAAAATACCTGTACGTATGGCAAACCTAGTTGTATTTTTTTTTTTCGTGTGGTCTCCTGAGAGGCCGAGTGCAGGTCTTTCTAGTCGACGCCCGTGGGCGACCTGCGCGTCGGGATGAGTGATGGAATGGATGAAGATGAAAGAAATTGGGCAAGGATGTGGAAGGAAGCGGCCGTGGCCTATCAGAAGGTACCGTCCCAGCATTTGCCTGGTGTTGAAAATGGGAAACCACGGAAAACCATTTCAAGGACGGCCGACGGTGGGGCTCGAACCCACGCGTCTACCGAGTCAGCAGAGAGCTTGGCCCCATGACCTAATGCTGCGCTTTAGCCAGTGTAGCCACTGCCGTCGGTGTTATAATAATTATCGTCGAACAAAAACAGTCGTATGCAACTCGCCTATAATGGTAATTAAGACACTCTTATGGAAATTATAAAACTCGATTCGCTCGTGTTATAAACCTACTCGTGTCTTAATTATTGCCATTATAGGCTCGTTGCATAATGTACTATTATTGAAATGACTTATTGTAAGGATATCCATTTTCTTTTTAGGGTTTTGTTAAGTTACCGTAGTTTCTAAAAGTTTTTTCACGCTGACGAAGTTATCGTTGATATAACGAAACATGTCCGTATTAATTTAATTATTAAACTACTTTCTAGTGTTTGACAAGGTGGCTTATATAATTTGAGATTCAAAAAATCCACACACACTCCCCAAGTACACGGGGCTAAATGACCACAATGCCCAAGTCCCTCAAATGCAACAACAACGGTTTAATTTTATTTTTATTTCACGGTGTTAATTGTTTGGTATCCTGCAGTTGACCCGTGCGCAGTAAGTCTACGAGACAGCGCTCACCAGGTCTACGTCGAACGCGCCAACTACCATCACTTGCATGCAGGCAGAATCAGGGGGTGTCAACCAGATAGGGATTATTTGGTACCATCGGTGTAGTAGCGCGGCCAGACGTAAGGAGCGGAAGCGCTGTATATCGTCTTGCCAACATATGCATGATACACGTTTTAATTGAATTGCAAATATATCCCTATATTTAGTCAATAAATATACACATAATTCCTAATTGACATTTCCTTGCAATTATCTTGCTCACCGACGATAATTACGTCACTTATCATTAAATAAACATTATTTCTACTGGGTTGGCGGCATTGACCAACATGGACGCTCTGTTTATGTCGTGTTTGGTGTAAACAATATGGCCCGTATATTAATATTTTATAATAAGCTAATGTTGTGTTCTTTCTCATCTTTCTTTCATCAAATCGTCTTCTTGGTAATGAGAAGTGAACAGTTCTTCTTCTGCTACGCCAAGTAAGTACGCTTATTTTAAGAGTTTAAGTGAAAACTTGTTTCTGTAGTGCCTGTGAAAAATATATCGTACCGGTAGCCTAGTATTGAATTGATATTAGACGTAGTGTACAGGTGATATTCTACTTGACATATTAATTAACTTTCACTATTATTTATTCCACAGGTAGGCCTACCAAATTCTGTGAACAAACAAATCGTAAATTGCTGTTCTCGAAATAGCAGATGAATGTGGCAATTTGGCCTACTCTCCTGAGAAAGACCAGGTAAGAGTCTATGTTACCGTAATGTTTTCAACTTGATACATCTTGCAGAGATACATACAGTATCATGAGCCTATTGCATATGTGTACTCAAGTTCTTGAGGAGATCAGTTCTTGCACATGTTAGTTACTGGTGAAGTGGCAAGTATTCAGTTGGTCGAATGTGTAGTAATGCCATTACTGATGTAGAACTGTAATTACAGGTTCTAAAATCTTAACACACACTGGTCCTATGGGTGGCTGTGTGCTCTTGTTCTGTGGAGCAAAGTCCAACATTAAAATTTATTTCAGAGGTCTACATTTTGGTCCAAATATACAAATGAACTAAGCACCAAATGGTGAACGCATTTGTACTCTGAATTTGAAGCATATTAAATTCATCAGAATGGTTTCATTTTATGCGTATGTTATTTTAGAATAGGCTATGTTTATTTTTCTTCCCATCATTCCATAATTATTTTTAGAAAATTCAGCAGCTACAGCACTGTATTCATGCGTTGCAAAACTATTTCTCCTCTGGCAGAGGATTAAGAATAGAATTAGAAACGATGAGACATCTTTCAGAAGGGTGATACCTGCAGAAGCAGTAACAAAACCACTCACCAGACACATCAAAAATCTAGAAGATATGCTGGAGTTACCCTTAATTGTTGTGTAATAGAAACACACGTGGATTAGTTACATTAATCGCAGAATTAAAATTTTAGTTATTTTCTGAAAGGTGAGAGAGGCAATCTTCATCAATCATAGATGTCTATTACATTAATAAATAAGCTTCTGTGTCCAACTAAAATAAATCCTCATCAGTTTTGATGTGGTGTTAACTCATAAAACAGTGTAAAGAAGATTGGTTAATATGTTTATGTTCGACACTGGCGAAATGTAAATATTATGTCAGAAAACTGTATAATGAGGCTCATTATAGTACAAGTTTTCATTATGATACAGTTTCTCCCACCAATCAGAGCTCAAGAAACAGTTGTGTGACCAATTAGGTGAGGATAGCATCGTACCTGCGCTCACTTCCATGGCCCCCTATTTTAAATTTCACTGCGTGGCGAGTGTCATAGTGAGGTATTCCAGGAGGCCATGGTCAAATACAAGGTATTCTCTGCATCTCATGCGCTCTGTTCAGTATATAAAACTGGTGAAATCTCGACAGATATTTATGAATATTTATGTTCGAACATAAAATAGTTATAATTATCGTCGAACATAAACAGTCGTATGCAACTCATCTATAATTGTAATTACGACACTCGTATGGAAATTATAAAACTTGTGTCTTAATTATTGTCATTATAGGCTCGTTGCATAATGTACTATTAAGTTACAAGGTGCACATATAATAAGCCACTACAACAGAGATCTGAGTGAAATCACATGAAATTTTATTAACAAATAGGTGCAGGCTAGAACTATTACCACTGTGTTGTATTGTTTCTTCCAGTATCACAGTAAACAATTTGTTCTAAAGGACTCTTCACCTTGTATTATGTTATATCGTGGGATAGATAGATACAAGATAAATATAATTCATTTATTATATGCCAATGTAATGGTTGACATACCTATAGGTAGTATTTTATTCCTACACGTTACTTACAATATTTTTCAACACGTAGGATGCTAATGTCTAAGCCAGTCACAGCTCGTGCTCAGTAGCGGCTGGTGTAGAAAATTAGTTGTGTGTAGAGATGGGCAGCAGTCGACTGAAAACAGTCGAATTAGTCGATAGTTAAAACAACTGCTTTTAAAAAACAGTCGAATGAATTCAACGACTACTCACCGTATCATAAACAAGTCGTTTGCAAACGACTGATCTCAAAACAATCGTTGGAAATCATTGGAATGAAACAAGTCGTTGGCAAACGACTAATTCCAAGCGAATGGAATCATTCGAATTGAAGTAGTCGTTGTAAACGACTGATCCCAAAGCAATCGTTGAAAATCATTGGAATGAAACAAGTCGTTGGCAAACGACTAATTCCAAGCGAATGGAATCAGTCGAATTGAAGTAGTCGTTCTAATCAAACGACTTCTTCAGGATAACTTCATGCTACAATTCATTGTGCTGTATGTTTATTGTAGAGCTTTAATTAATAAGTTAAGTATACCTGTAGGTGCCTATAGTTTTATACAGTTCGTTGATTCTTTCAATGAAATAGCCTAAATCCAGTTGTCCAAGTTATTGGAAATGTTAAGCATTCAATATTTAGGTTATGCTTGAACTCCCGGTTTTCTGGCCCATCATCCCAGGCAAGCCTCCCAGTCAGATGGATCATTTGACTGTAATTTTGAATTAGAGTAAGGTTGTAGTATGCGTGGTCAGATTTAGACAATAGCCTACTCCATGAAGGGGTCATGGCTACGCCTTCTATGTTTGTTTATTGAATAGAGTAACTGAAATGAGGGATGTATACTGATTTTAAGATTTGTGGAATGAGTTTATGAATTTTTAATAGAATTTAATGAAGTCTTCAGTAAAGTTGAAGGAGACATGATCGTGTTTAGACAATAGCCTACTCCATGAAGGGGTCATGACTATGCTTTCTATGTCTGTTTAAGGTGTAGTGTGGCTGAAATGAGGGAGGTTTACTGATTTTGGTGTTTGTGGAGTAGTCTTTTCGTTTATAATTTAGGTTTTGTGAAGCTCGTTGCGGAGTTGTTTTATGGATTTTATTGCTCTGCAAATGAAGTGTATTAGGGGGTTCTGGGTTTGGTTTAGCTGTAGTTTACAGGGTTATGGCTGAGAGTTGTTGTAGCAGGCCTAACAACTGTGTCAGAGCAGTGGCGTGCTGTGTGGGAGGGGGGGTTAGTGGCAAAGACATGAGGGCAGGGATGGAAGAGTTTATGTGTTTCCTCACAGTTGGCGCACTTAGGCTTATCTCGAGGTACCGTACAGATAGAGTGGTGATGTAAATCTCCAGCGGGTACTGTGAGGACAGCTTGACGGCTGTAGGTGCCTATAGTTTTATACAGTTTCTTGTTCGTAGATTCTTTCAATGAAATAGCCTACGTCCAGTTGTCCAAATATATATGTATGTCATTTCATTGGAACTCCTTAACACAGTCTATACACTTTTAATGAGAATTGGGTGCATTCTTGAATTATTACACAACTTGAACATGGGCTTACCAATTATGGCTTAGAGTTCTATTTATTTTATGATTGAATTTCATTCATTTATTCTACCGCGTGATAAATGAGTTACAAGAAAATTATTATGAAATTCTCCCCATAGCGTGATGGTAATGATCGATGCAAACATAGAATAGATTTTCCAGGAAAATTAAATCAGAAAATATTTTATATTGGGATCCAATATTAATAGCATTTTAGCAAGTCGGAGGGTGTGTACGCTCAAATTGATTCTGGTTGTCAATTGGTTTGTAGAGATGGGCATCAGCAGTCGACTGACAAAAGTTAAAACCATCGACTTGTTTGACTGCTTTTAGAAAACAGTCGAATGAATTCAACGACTACTCACCGTAACATAAACAAGTCGTTTGCAAATGACTGAACTGATCCCAATTGTTTTAACATGCTCTGAGCGCTGGCATAGTTTTACGTTCTGGTCATAAATTGTTTGTATTCACATGGTTGCCAACATCTCCACTGAAAGTTCGCTCTCGTTACTGTTCTAAAGTGCTCTATTGTCGTGTCTCGTGTGTATTTATTCTAGGCTGTCGTGAAACAAGTAGGGTAGTCGTATTCATTCATTCCTATTCATGAGCTTAAATGGCACTCTGTCAAACGCATACATGTGTCAGAATCCAACACAACACAAAATAACATAATGACTTGATTTTGTCTGCTGTTAATTCATTTTATGGGCTTGGGACATCTTGGTCATCAGCCCCATGCAGTTGGGTGTGGGTAGAATTGCTCCGATAATGCGATGACTGTAGTAGTGTGTGTAGCTTTATAAGGGACAGGCTTGGGGAGGTGCCCCAGCAGTTGAAATAAGGTACTACCGGATTTCCATCAGGAAAGGAATAAAATAAAATAATGTTGAGGCCCACAGGAGAGATCTGCAGAATATCTTGGCTGAGTAGACAGGGAATTTGTAACTGTTCCTGTTGGTATTTCAATTTCATTTTAGTACATATTATTAAAAATTCTTAAAAATAAATGTCCCTAACTATGGCTGCCACCTTTCCAGTCCTCATCTGAATTACAGAAAGTATAGCCTACACACTACTACAGATACCACAATAACAGAGATTATCATATAAATCCTATACACTTCCAAATATATGGGGCTAAATGAATATGTTATCAAAAGCCCTAAAATTAATATCAAAAACACAATGATTCTACAATAAGAGATTCTTTTAAAATATAGTTATAGTAGGTGCAAACATACACATAACAGCATGTATGTCATTTCATTGGAACTCCTTAACACAGTCTATACACTTTTAATGAGAATTGGGTGCATTCTTGAATTATTACACAACTTGAACATGGGCATTTCAAGCATTACACATTTATTAAGTTAACTGTTTCAACATACAAACTTGCATGTGTTGTAGGAATTTGCGGTTCATCGGTGTCAGCCATGGCGTCAAGGAGGTAATAGGTCCATTATCATGTGCTGTAGCCTACCGTTATACCTTGGCAAGAAAGAAGAACATGCCTCAACACATACTTTTAAAAGGACCAGATTTGATTACTGTATTTTTGCTAAGTTTGATTTTCTCTCTCTGTTATTTTTTCTTCGTTGACAAACTTTTTAAATAAAACGATGATTTCTAGCAGTATTGAGTGTGTTTCTTGTTTTTCATTGAAAGTCCTATTTCTCCTTTCCCCTTCACAGCATGTCATAGAATTTACTGTATTAGTGTGCCATGAAATTTGTTTATGTACATGTACTTACTGTATTTCACCCTTCAGAATTGGTGGACTGGATATATTTTAAAGGGAATATCAAATGAACTACTGTATATACATTTTGTGATATCCAATTATTTTTCTGAAACTAATGAATTTGGCATTAATTACACTAACAATTTTAGTGTGATGAGGATCAGGTTACACCACCTATTTCCTTAGTATTCTCTCTTAAAATTTTCCTGTTATTGCGAACAGCATCAAGCATTTTAAGATATGAATATTCTCCCTTCCCAGTACTTTTACTTTCTAGTTTAATCTCGGAACTAATCGGTTATAATTGGGCCTACAGTGGTTAATTGGAAGGGACCATTTTTTTTAAATTGAGTAATAATATGCTGCAGACCTTATAGTAGCCTAATTCTTGTCAATGCAATATGCTCCAATTGCAACTGAAAGAAATGTAAACATGTAAATTATTGATGAGGTCATGTCCTAAATGCTGTGATTGCTCATTTCAGAGTTCCGGAATTCACAATTTCCCACTTTGGTATTATTAAAAAAAACTGTTATTGCTATTTTGAATGTGATTTATCTCGTGTAGATCATATTATTATCTCCACACTTAAAAACGTGTGCTATAAGTATTGGGAAGATTGTGATTTTCGGAACATTGAAGTGGGCAGAGCAGTTAGGACGAGAATATTTAGCGGAACGAGGGGAAGGGGTGGGGTAGGCTACCCGCACGGCCGTGCTCAACTAGTACCGCGGTCATACACCAGACAGCGCTGAAGTCTTAGGTGCCAAGAATTAGCATGGCTGTCGGCTATCTGTAGTAGTAGGTAATCTGTGGGCAGAATCTGCTTTCATCGCTGAAGACCACGGCGCGCCATTCCATCTTACAAGTGATCCTCTGATGGCACCAGTCGAACCGTGTACGTCGATGCTGTGGCGTGAGTGGAAGACGGGCTAGAGGTGTGCGTGCCCGTAGTCCCACTGCCAGTAACCGGTTCGCAACAGTTCGTGTTGACACTTCTGGGCTCACAAACCCTCGTATCTAAGCTTTGGTTGCTGTACGATCTGCCACTGCTGCTCTTACAATACGACGATCCTGGCGGACGCCTGTGCTGCGTGAACGTCCAGAACCTCGTCTACAGGTGTGAGAATGTTCACGTGACCACTGATACCAGCATCGTTGCTCAACGGACACATCACGTCCAACTTGTGTGGCAATTCTCCGAAAGGACCATCCCGCCACTCGGAAGGCCACAATTTGACCCCTTTCAAACTCGCTCAGTTGGCTGTAGGAAGCACGAGTGCGTCTCCGTGGCATGAGGTGTGCGTGCCCGTAGTCCCACTGCCAGTAACCGGTTCGCACGTTCGCACCTCAAATAGCCGTATGGCTGTGAGCTTTCCCTACTAAATGGTAGACACAAATGGCGCTCTGGTAGCTATGCCACTAAGCTATCAGTTGGCGGACGACGTTGAAACCCTTATCAGTGCATATACTATCCCCCAGGTGGCATCTGCCGTCATCGGATCAAAATCGACGTCGTCTCTTCAGGTGACCTAATTTTTTTCCTCGCCAGTGAACTTGGAAACTCCCGTAGCTCAACCAATCAGATTCCAGTGTTCTATTAGGATCACAATAATGATTTTAAGCGAAAAGTAGTGGGAGTTAGAAATGTTCCTCGAGTGATATTTCGTTGTTTACATGGATACTAGCTTCTTGGTTATTTCCGAGAATTACTACTGGGTTACAACTATTGCTACTCAAGAAACATGAGACCACTTCCTGACAATCTACCTGCCCTGTTCGGAAAAGGGCTTGGCGTGTTCTCATAGTATTAGGCTACAAGGTAGTTCATTTCAATTGGGCGAAGATGAGTTTGGTTTCAGGAGAAATGTAGGAACAAGGGAAGCTGTACTAAGTCTTAGGCTGATTTTGGAAGGTAGAATAAGGAAAGATAAGAGAACGTTCATGGCATTTGTAGACTTAGAAAAGGCTTTTGATAACGTTGATTGGACTAAATTGTTTGACATTTTGAAATCTATTGGAATAAAGTACAGGGATAGGAGGGTGATCTACAATCTATACAGAAACCAGACAGCAGTCATTCGAGCTGAAGGACATGAGAGAGAAGCTGGTATTCAGAAAGGTGTAAGGCAAGGCTGCAACTTATTACCCATACTTTTCAATCTTTACATTGAACAAGCAATGAAGGAAATTGGAGAAACATTTAAAGTGGGAGTGAAGATTCAAGGAGAAATAATTTCAACTCTGAGATTTGCTGATGACATCGTCATCTTGGCCGACACGCCTGAGGATTTGAAGGAGTATTTGAATGGTATGGACTCCGTCTTACGGAATGAATACATGATGAAAATTAATAAATGTAAAACAAAAATACTGGAATGCAGCCGAAATAAATCAGAAACCTCTATGGACATCAAATTGGCAGGTGAAAAGCTGAAGGAAGTAGGAGACTTCTGTTACTTAGGAAGCAAAATAACAAGTGATGGACGAAGCAAAGAGGATATAAAAAGTAGGTTGGCTCAGGCAAGGAAAGCATTTCTACAAAAAAGGAATCTGTTGATATCGAATATAGATTTAGGTATTAGGAAGTCGTTTTTGAAAGCCTTTGTCTGGAGCGTGGCTCTCTATGGAAGTGAAACTTGGACTATTGGTGTAGCAGAAAAGAGGAGAATTGAAGCATTTGAAATGTGGTGTTACAGGAGAATGATGAAGATCAGATGGGTAGATAGGGTTACAAACGAAGAGGTATTAAGACGAGTGGGAGGGGAGAGATGTTTCTGGCGACTGCTCATGAAGAGAAGAGATAGGTTGGTAGGATACATACTAAGACACCCAGGAATAGCAAGCTTAATTATGGAAGGAAGGGTTGAGGACAAGAACTGTAGGGGTAGACCAAGGTTAGAATATGTTAAACAGATTGCCTCGGATGTAGGGTGTGGTAGCTATGTAGAGATGAAACAATTATCTCAGGACAGGGAGGTGTGGAGAGCTGCATCAAACCAGTCAAAAGACTGAAGACTCAACAACAAACAACATGACTTTCTAAAGGAGTGGTTACATTCCTAAGAAGTTACTCACGGTTTGTGGTGAATTTCCACATTGCCTTCATTCTGAATATTATAGAATAATAATAATAATGAAGAGATTCACAAGTTTAATGTCCAGGAAAACATAGTCTCTGGTTTGATACAGGGCAAGGTATATAACTCATATACCACAATAAAACAGGTTATCTGACAAATGCTGCACACATGAAAGTAAACGGGGCTGAAATGATCACAAAGTCCAAGCCCCTAAATGAAAGAACCTTTATTTGGAGACGGATACAGAAGGATTAAGCGAGTCCATCACATACTCCCGAAGGGTAGAAGAGACGGAATGTACCGCATATTTTACTCACGAAATGGACAGACATGACATACATAGCAGCTGTCTGCACCGGGAGGAAATTCCTGCTTCACATTCCAACACCTCGGCACACGTCATAAGAGGGACGTGCTCGCATTCCAGGAGTTCTCTAACGCAGCGTATAGAGCCATCCCATTCATTTCCTTGGAGTGTTTCACTGATACGTCACCCTTTCGATTCGGACTAATAATGGGTGAGATATGATTTTAGTAAAAAACAGTCAATAATAGTGATCTAACATGCCTGTTATCGCTAATATCGCTAATATCTTATCACGCCTTCCTTTTCCCACCGATCAAAACGCTTACCGTCGTTCTTTTGCGCTCAAAGAACACCAATAAAGGATTAAGGATTTTATGCTTCATTTTATTGATTTCTCTATAAGCCTAGGTTGACCGTTTCTTGACAAAAAAATTTTGAGCCGCCTTCTGTGGTTCTCGGAATACGTATTGATTATCAGGACCCCGGTGCGTAAGGCAAAACTGAGAAGAGATGAATTCGATTCCCAACTCTGCTGTCATAGGGTTTTCCGTGGTTTCCTACGTCTACTCCACGCAAATGCCCGGATGGTTCCTAACCTAAGTTCAATTACAGTTACACACATTACTACAGACATCACCAGAGCTCAGATATTGATGACCTAAAATACATGTTTAAACAAGTAGTTCCGCGAAGAACTAAATAGTCTATTTACATATATCTCACTGGTCTTACTTAGGACACAAGAAATCAAAACGAGATTTAAAATATTCCACAGCCACCATTTTTAAGTTCTCATAAAATTCCATTAAATTAGACGTCAGTATATTAAGGCTTGTATCAAGATACGTGCCAAGTTTCACAGCGCTCGGATGAAAAATGGCGAGAAAAATCAATTTAAATATTTAAATTTCGCGTGGCCGCCTTGTTGGTTTTGAGCTCACCAGGCTATTGATGATCCATAGCTGAACTTATGTTAAGTTTAATAGCCTCTATCAACATACAACATTTCAGATTGATTGCTGTAATAGATTCGTAGATATTGAGAAACGTCTAAATATTACACATGGTCGCCATGCTGGACTGTTATATGTGCAGGGCATAGAGTTATGTACCATTATATGAAGATTATTCCCTAGGTTCATCATTCAAACGTTTACTTGGATCGCATAATTAGGACACAAGAAATAAAAACTTAATTTTATAAATTCGCACAGCCGCCATATTGAGGTTTGTAAACAACTGAACTAAATTAGATGTCAGTGCATTACACTGTGTATAAAAATTTTGTGTATCATGTTTCACTGCGCTCGGATGGCTAAATCGCGAGAAAAGCCTATTTAAATGCTTCAACTCCGCTAGGCCGCCATGTTCGTTTTGTACTTAACATGTTTATGAAGGTCGCTCCCGGATTAGTTGCAAGCGCAGGTGTGTCACCTGGAATGTGGATATTTTCAATAGGTAAGTAAAGACTGAACAATGTTACTTTAGTCTTCAGATCGACAACGAGTTGTGAAGATTATCATGTCTCCACATTAATTCTCACTTTACGTTCCAATAATATCCAATACCACGCGCAAAAATGCACCAATATCCTAAACAAGTAATTCCGTGAAGAACTATACAGCCTATTTTCATATATCCTGCTCATGTTAATTGTCTCTATCAACATACAAAATTTCAGTTTAATTGCTGTAACAGATTCGTAGATATTGAGGACCGTCTAAATATTTCAGATGGTCGCCAGGTTGGATTTTTTTTTGTACTATTACTTTAAGATTATTGTCTACGTGTGGTATTCAAACTTCAATCGCATGATTAGAACACAAGAAGTAAAAACGAGATTTTAAAATTACGCACAGCAGCCATCTCGTGATTATCCAAACAATTGAAATAAATTAGATGCCAGTGGATCAACATTTGTATAAGCATTTAACGTGCAACGTTTCACGGCACTCGGATAGTTAATTTGCGAGAAACGTCCATTTAAATATTTTACTTCGCGTCGCCGCCATGTTGGATTTGTGCTCACCAGGTTACTGAAAGTCCTATAGGTGAACATATGTTCATAGTCTCTATGAACATTAAAAAATTCAGTTTTGTTGCTGTAAAAGATTCATAGATAATGAGAACCGTTTAAATATTTCGCAAGCTCGCCATTTAGGATTGTTATATGTATAGGCTATAAAGTTATGTACCATTTAAGGACAATTATTGCCTAAGTTCATTGTTCAAACTTTCACTTCGATCGCATGATTACGACACAAGAAATAAAAACTTAATTTTAAAATTTCGCACAGCCGCCATCTTGAGGTTATGTAAACAATTGAATTAAGTTAGATGGCAGTGCATTACAATGTGCAAAACCATTTACTGTACCACATTTCACTGCGCTCAGAGAGTTAAATCACGAGAAAAGTCTATTAAAATATTTCAAATTCGCTTGGTCGCCATGTTCGTTTTGTACTATACAGGTTTATGAAATATACATAGGTAAACGTGTATCAGTACCCTTTATCACCGTACAAAATTGCAGGGTGATATCTGTAATAGTTTCGGAGATATAGAATGTCAGTTTAAATATTTCGCACAGCCGCCATTTTGAGGTTATGTAAACAATTGAACTAAATTAGACTCCATTGCATTACAATGTGTATAAACACTTGCTGCACCAAGTTTCATTACGTTTGGATAGTTAAATCGCGAGAAAAGTCTATTTAAAAGTCTTAACTTCGCTTGGCCGGCATGTTGGTTTTGTAGTCACCAGGTTTTTGAAGGTCTCATAGGTGAACTTTTAGTAGTGCCCTTTATCACCATACACAATTTCAGGGCGATATCGGTAATAGTTTCGGAGATATTGAATGCTAGTGAAATATTTCGCACAGCCGCCATGTTGGATTGGTGAGACGTAACAAAATTTGAAGGGCACGGCCGAGGTCGCCGAGAATAGTGCTATGATCTTACCGAGTTTCATTGAAATCGCTCCTGCCGTTTAGATTTTATTAGGGGACACACACACACACCTCACACACACACACACACACGGACAAAAGGTGATCTCATAAGCCTGTTTTTTCAAAATTGAAAATAGGCTAAAAACACGAGAAAATGATAGTCTAATAAATTCAATATAATTACCAATAAATTATGTATCCTACGTTTAGATATAAAAAGGAAGATTGTACACACATCAAAAAAAGTTTTGCATCACCTCGGTTCCAAGAGTTCCGGAACCGTTAAATACAAAGGGAATAGAGATCAACACAAACAACATTTCAGCTCGTTTTATTGCTCATGAGACCCACACATTGCATGTTGTACCATCATACAGCTAGACTTTCAGCATTTGTGGTCCAGATTGTAGTACACACCACTACCTCTAATACCCAGTAGCACGTCCTCTTGCATTGATGCATGCCTGTATTCGCCGTGGCATACTATCCACAAGTTCATCAAGACACTGTTGGTCCAAATTGTCCCACTCCTCAACGACAATTCGGCGTAAATCTCTCAGAGTGGTTGGTGGGTCAAGACGTCCATAAACAGCCCTTTTCAACATATCCCAGGCATGTTCGATAGGGTTCATGTCTGGCGAACATGCTGGCCACTGTAGTCGAGCGATGTCGTTATCTTGAAGGAACGCATTCACAAGATGTGCACGATGAGGTCGAGAATTGTCGTCCATGAAGACAAATGCCTCTCCAATATTCTGCCGATATGGTTGCACTATGGGTCGGAGGATGTCATTCAGGTATCGTAAAGCCGTTTCGGAGCCTTCCATGACCACCAGTGGCGTACGTCGGCCCCACATAATGCCACCCCAAAACATCAGGGAACCACCACCTTGCTGCACTCGCTGGACAGTGTGTCTAAGACGTTCAGCCTGACCAAGGTGCCTCCAAACACGTCTCCGACGATTGTCTGGTTGAAGGCATATACGACACTCATCGGTGAAGAGAATGTGATGCCAATTCCGTGGGGTCCATTCAGCATGTTGTTGGGCCCATCTGTACCGCGCTGCATGGTGTCGGGGTTGCAAAGCTGGACCTCGCCATGGACGTCGGGAGTGAAGTTGCGCATCATGCAGCCTATTGCGCACAGTTTGAGTTGAAACACGACGTCCTGTGGCTGAACGAAACGCATTATTCAACATGGTGGCATTGCTGTCAGGGTTCCTCCGAGCGGCAATCCGTAAGTAGCGGTCATCCACTACAGTAGTAGCCCTTGGGCGGCCTCAGCGAGGCCTGTCATCGACAGTTCCTGTATCTCTGTACCTCCTCCATGTCCGAACAACATCGCTTTGGTTCACTCTGAGACGCCTGGAAACTTCCCTTGTTGAGAGCCCTTCTTGACACAAAGTAACAATGCGGACGCGATCCAACTGCGGTATTGACCTTCTAGGCATGGTAGAACTACAGACAACATGAGCAGCGTACCTTCGTCCTGGTGGAATGACTGGAACTGATCGGCTGTCGTACCCCCTCCGTCTAATAGGCCCTGCTCATGCATGGTTGTTTACATCTTTGAGCAGTTTTAGTGACATCTATGAACAGTCAAAGGGACTGTATCTTGGATACAATATACACAGTCAACGTCTATATGCCGGAGATCTGGGAACCGAGGTGATGCAAAACTTTTTTTGACGTGTGTAGTTTTACGTGACCGTTAATCTCGCGATCATGAGCCACGGGACCTCCTATTTACGTGTAATCCGACCACAGGGCACTTTCACTTTGAAAATCTCATATGCATAGACCGGGAATCGAACCCTGGCCGCCGTGGAGAGAGGCCACAGCTTGACCGCAGTGCCACCACGCCCCTTATACTTTTAGAAAATGACCTAAACTCTCAATGACCGAAAAATTACGTAATAAATTAGTATTTCAACTATGATCAGGTTTTCTGTACAAGTTAGCAATGTCCGTGGTAAACCAAAGATGGCACGTCATAAAAATTCTGACCTTGGGCATCACAATACAAAGGTTATCAGATTCTAGAAACACCCAACTACACGGGGTTACCCACGATATCACGAAGCCCTAAAATGATTCAACAACAAAACACATAATGAAACGTTGTACAGAATATGCAGCATACATGAAGAGAAAATATATTTATGTTCGACCCTCACTATTATGTGTTTGAAAACTGTATCATAATGATGGTCATTATAACACCGTTTTTCATTACGATACAGTTTCTCCAGCCAATCAGAGCTCGTTCATTGACCAATTAGGTAACGATAATTTCGCGCATGCGCTCAAAATCCAACATGTCGGACATAAACACAACATCGAACTATAATAAATTACCGACATGGAATACCCACCGTCCATATGTTCGCGTAAATAAACTGGCGAATACGAGACAAGAAATAGCACAGTACCTTAAAATCACTAACACTAATTTCTACACAGCGCATTGTCTTCAAATGACTGCGGTGACAATATTACTGAGGGACGGCTGATGTAAACATATGGCTTGCATATGGCATTGCAAGCCCACAGAGCGCATGCGTCGGCCGTTCAAAGCTCTTGAAAGACGAAGGTATAACACCCAACGCTCGCTCTGCGATCACAAAATTCCAGTAGCTGACTCTCAACAGATATTTATGAATATTTATGTTAAAACATATAATAAAGTTATAATTATCGTCGAACATAAACAGTCGTATGCAACTCGCCTATAATGGTAATTAAGACACTCGTATGGAAATTATAAAACTCGCATACGCTCGTTTTATAAAAAATACTCGTGTCTTAATTATAGCCATTATAGGCTCGTTGCATAATGTACTATAATATTCTTCAAAAGTCTTTGCATTATAGGCTATGCCATGCGTTGTTATTTGGCTAAGGATGTGAAGAATGGCGATAATGGATAACGTCACACTAAACAACAAATGCTTCAAAGTTATATGCATTTTAAGTAAAGCCCTGTGTGGATGCGGATATCCTCGGGTTTGACCGCGGATATCCGCAAAACATTTCGCCATGCGGATGTAGTTTGCATGGCTGAGCGGATAAGCTGCAAATAATGTTTGGAACAAATTTGCGGATAGTTTTTAGAATCCAACCCGAACTTGTAGGACCCGGATGTTTATGATATAGCCTATCATATTTTTCCGTTATCTTTTTATGACAAATGAAAGATGATGATTTCAGCTAATCTCATTCAAATTATCTCATCATGCATAGTTAACACTCCGAACTAAAAAGGGTTGTAATTCCGGATGTCTAACATTCATTTTAAACATAGCGTAGCACATGGCATATAAAGCCTGAGGAAGTGACTTTCTCAAATGTCTAGTGTTGCTTTAATACTTTATGCTTTATCTAGAAATATTATTGTAATGCCAGTAGATTCGGATAACAGTCGTGCGGATGTGGGGTGGATGTGGATAACAGTCGTGCGAATGCGGGGCGGTTGCGGATAACAGTCGTGCGGATGCGGGGCGGTTGCAGATAACAGTCGTGCGGATGCGGGGCGGTTGCAGATAACAGTCGTGCGGATGCGGGGCGGTTGCGGATAACAGTCGTGCGGATGCGGGGCGGATGCGGATAACGTTTCGTTTATCCGCGCAGGGCAAATTTCATTGTGTTTATAAATATCGTAGCTTTGAAACATGGAATTCGCACACAGAAATTAAAGACCCAATGATTCTTCTTCTTCCTCTTCTTCAAGTGCCTCGTTCTCCAAGAACATTGGCGATCAGTAGCATGATCTGCTGCTTGTCCATAGCTGTTCTAAACAGTGACACTGTATTAATGATCGCGGGTTCAAACCCGGCCGAAGTCGTCGGATTTTTTAAGAACGTTAAAAATCCCTCAGTATGCCTTTCTTCGGAGGGGAAGTAAAACTGGCGGTCCCATGTCATAGATTTATGGCATGTTAAAGAACCTTCCACTAATTACACTTGTGTGAAGCTAAATTATATATAGTTTAAACATTTGACTAACGTTCTTAGGTTCCTACGTTCGTCGTCAGGAGCCGACTGCGGTGGTATCTGGTAACTAAGTTCCGAAGTAGTTGGTCGTTGACGGTGGAGTTTGGCGGCAAAGTAGGAACTACTTGGAAAAATTGAATGTCTGCAGTCCTTGCTTGAATTAAAACACATAGGCTACACACACTAATTCAGTCATCACAATTAACACCGGTTATTAGACAGATTCTACACACACCCAAAGTACACGGGGCTACATGACCGCGTTGTCGCAGCCCTTAAACTAAGGAACCAACCAACCAACCACACTGTATTAAGTCCAAACCACTGGCTTAAGTTCTTTAGCCAGGATATTCGTCTGCGTCCTGGACCCCTAATGCCATCAATCTCCCCTTGGATAATTAATTGCAAGAGGTGGTATTTGTTGTTGCGCATGAAATGACCAAATTATTCTAGTTTTCTCTTTTTGATGATACCGAGGATTTCCAAGTCTTTGTTCATACGACGCAGTACTTCCACATTTGTGACTTTAGTTGTCCATGATATCCTTAAAATCCTGCGATACGTCCACATTTCAAATGCTGTCAGTCTCTTACTTAAAATCTCGGTAAGTGTCCATGATTCGACTTCATAGAGAGGACATTAAAAACGTAGCATCGAAGCAGTCGGGTGCGTAATGACAGACATAAATCACGGCTGGTCAAAACTTTTCTAATTTTCACAAAAGAACTTCTGGCCTGCTCAATTCTACAGCGAATTTCTTGACTTAAGTCCCAGTTATCCCAATGATTGGGTTACCTAATAACCGCGGGGTCGGTTGAGAACAATAACATTAACCAAAGCAGGTCGACAGGAAAGAGACGAACTCGCTACAAGGAAGGATTACTCAGCTGGGGGTCCCTGGTCACCAACCCGCGTCCTACAAGTTGTTGCCCGTGCGGGAGCACATCGTACTGTAGCCATTGGTCTAATTACAACCCGGCTAGCACCGTATCCCAGAACTAATAACCTAGAATACAATTAATTTATGTATCCAATCAGTAAAATCGAATCGCAATCAATCCAATTTTATTCACCAATGGATATCTGCAATGTGAGGGTATGTAGGAAATAATGCAAATTTATACATGCAATCGTGCATTTACAATTAGATTCCATCCAGATCAGCGGTTACAGTCGTTACGAGTAATTTCGTTTATGGGTTCACATTACCCATACATTATTTGGAGAAGAATGCAGCTGTTCATTATGAGCACCTGTGTACACACAAGTTCATGGTTACGAGGGACTTGCAAAAATAAGGTCATAGCTTGCTCCTGTGGAAACTTCGGTTATAGGACATAACGTACCACTGGACATAACGTACCACCGGACATAACGTACCACCGGACATAACGTACCACTGGACATAACGTACCACTGGACATAACGTACCACTGGACATAACGTACCACCGGACATAACGTACCACTGGACATAACGTACCACTGGACATAACGTACCACTGGACATAACGTACCACTGGACATAACGTACCACTGGACATAACGTACCACCGGACATAACGTACCACCGGACATAACGTACCACTGGACATAACGTACCACCGACATAACGTACCACCGGACATAACGTACCACCGGACATAACGTACCACCGGACATAACGTACCACTGGACATAACGTACCACCGGACATAACGTACCACCGGACATAACGTACCACTGGACATAACGTACCACCGACATAACGTACCACCGGACATAACGTACCACCGGACATAACGTACCACTGGACATAACGTACCACTGGACATAACGTACCACCGGACATAACGTACCACTGGACATAACGTACCACCGGACATAACGTACCACTGGACATAACGTACCACCGGACATAACGTACCACTGGACATAACGTACCACTGGACATAACGTACCACTGGACATAACGTACCACCGGACATAACGTACCACTGGACATAACGTACCACCGGACATAACGTACCACCGGACATAACGTACCACTGGACATAACGTACCACCGGACATAACGTACCACCGACATAACGTACCACTGGACATAACGTACCACTGGACATAACGTACCACTGGACATAACGTACCACTGGACATAACGTACCACCGGACATAACGTACCACCGGACATAACGTACCACCGGACATAACGTACCACCGGACATAACGTACCACCGGACATAACGTACCACGGACATAACGTACCACCGGACATAACGTACCACGGACATAACGTACCACCGGACATAACGTACCACCGGACATAACGTACCACCGGACATAACGTACCACCGGACATAACGTACCACCGGACATAACGTACCACCGGACATAACGTACCACGGACATAACGTACCACCGGACATAACGTACCACCGGACATAACGTACCACCGGACATAACGTACCACGGACATAACGTACCACCGGACATAACGTACCACTGGACATAACGTACCACCGGACATAACGTACCACCGGACATAACGTACCACGGACATAACGTACCACCGGACATAACGTACCACTGGACATAACGTACCACCGGACATAACGTACCACCGGACATAACGTACCACCGGACATAACGTACCACTGGACATAACGTACCACGGACATAACGTACCACCGGACATAACGTACCACCGGACATAACGTACCACGGACATAACGTACCACCGGACATAACGTACCACCGGACATAACGTACCACCGGACATAACGTACCACTGGACATAACGTACCACTGGACATAACGTACCACTGGACATAACGTACCACCGGACATAACGTACCACGGACATAACGTACCACCGGACATAACGTACCACTGGACATAACGTACCACCGGACATAACGTACCACCGGACATAACGTACCACGGACATAACGTACCACCGGACATAACGTACCACCGGACATAACGTACCACCGGACATAACGTACCACGGACATAACGTACCACCGGACATAACGTACCACCGGACATAACGTACCACGGACATAACGTACCACTGGACATAACGTACCACCGGACATAACGTACCACCGGACATAACGTACCACTGGACATAACGTACCACTGGACATAACGTACCACTGGACATAACGTACCACGGACATAACGTACCACCGGACATAACGTACCACCGGACATAACGTACCACTGGACATAACGTACCACCGGACATAACGTACCACTGGACATAACGTACCACTGGACATAACGTACCACGGACATAACGTACCACGGACATAACGTACCACCGGACATAACGTACCACCGGACATAACGTACCACTGGACATAACGTACCACTGGACATAACGTACCACTGGACATAACGTACCACCGGACATAACGTACCACTGGACATAACGTACCACCGGACATAACGTACCACCGGACATAACGTACCACCGGACATAACGTACCACTTGAAAGAGTGGGAAGTATTTAGGGTGCATGAAACCCTAACCGCACGGCCACTTGCTCGGTATTTCTCAATTAATCCTGGAAATAAATACGTGGGCAATAACATAACAGAAACTAATATAAAATATGGTAAGTTTTTGGATTCCCATCACACTTTATCCTGGCCTTGGACTGGCAAAATGTTTATAAACATTTTGGCGTGTTTAAAATCAGCTGTGGTTAAACTCTGGTAATTTTTCGTTTTCTTTCCTTTGTTTTTTTAATTTTTAAATTGTTTTTTGTGGGTTTTATATCCTAGCGAATAGCAAGTTCGTTATGGGATGTTTCATTCTAAGTGAATAGCAAGTTCGCCATGTGAAGATTCATTCCAAGTTCTGTGAATATGAGAGAGATCTCAAGCAAGATTTCAAGTTTCCATTCTCTTCATACCGCTTCATTATTCTGTCAAGCCGTTTATCATACTGGGCATATTTCTTCTTTCTCTTTGAACTTTCAATGTACAATTCGTACTTCATTCGTCGAAGTGCGCACATAAACCGCCCTTATTCGCTGTACACAACTCCATGTTACAATACCAAAATGTTTAAAGCCGCACAGTGTGATCGCCACTGATGTTTATGTGGTAATGAACCTGTAACTGGAATGCCCGTCTGACATCAAGTGGTACGTTATGTCCTAGAGTAAATATTTGGGGATCACGAGAAACCCGCTCTTAGGTAGATAATGATCTAGGTGGTACGTTATGTCCTCGAAAATCAAGTGGTACGTTTTGTCCGTGGTACGTTATGTCCGGACACCGGAAACTTCCATCCTGTACGAAGAAACATGTTGCGGCAAGGAGTTTATGTCAGTACTGTACAGGACTCGTACTTGTGCTCTCAACTGCCCCTCAATTTATCTCGCAATTGTATATCCTACGCACTGCAAGGCCGACGACCACGTATGAGCTGTCATCAAGAAAGGGCAGTATTCGGAGAATTAATATGACAGTCTTTAGAGATAACAGCATTAACCCTACTAAGGAAAAGTAAATCCCACGCGGAACATCGAGCCGAAGTCAACAATGACTACAGTCCAACCGCCGAGTGTACGGCTCTGACATTTCTCATGAGGGAGGGAGACAGCGTTGCCGGTTCTGTACCGCGTAATATAAAACAACGTGGACTACATAAAATATTTCACATGTTTTTTAAATGAATTCTGACGAACAGCTGTCCATATACACACAGTTAACCGGTAAGTGTGCACACACAAGACAATAAAACAACAAACCTGCACTAACACACAGAACAACTGGACTACAGAAGAGAGACTTGGCAACTACGAGCTAAATGTAAAGACCGGTTTACCGGGAAAACCACTGATTGGTACAGGTGACAACATTCTTTATGGTAGTAAGCGATTTCGCCAACATAGGCAGAATTCCACTGCGATCGAAGAATTTAGGTTTTGTAACCGCAAAATGTCGGAATAACAAAATGATGGATAAAATTGCAATGGGGTGAGGGACTTTCACGTTACATAGTGAAGACGCTAGAGAAGAATTACAATGATGGCAAGTTTTAAGGTTGTATTAACTGCTTCTCACAGCTATAAGTTGGCTATATTGTTCTCATTACCCGTCTTCTCCCACCATCGCCAAACGTCAGAGCCGGACACTCATCAGCTGGACTGTAGAGTAGTACTGTATTAATTGTAACGCTTCGGGTGTGATGAAACTATACCAAACGTCAGATCAAGTCTTGAGGAAAATATCCCTCCGTGTATCTCCTCTCTCTGTTCCTTCTTTTTTCAGACATGGAAACTCGAGATTGTCATCACTCAACCTACTATTACATATACATTCAAAATCATTTGTTTGGACTTTTGACTCAACTTCTCTCCACTTTTATTACCTTTGAAGTATTATATTGGTGATTCGAGCTGTACAGCTGAAGTTTGAACACTTTGTCTTCTTGAGGAACTTTGTGCAGTCGTAACAGTTGCCAACCTTTGAGCCTGAGGCACCATAGAATCGAATTACTTGGGTGCTCTTCTACCGCTCAAATAAGGTTTGTACAAAACTAAATGTTATATAATATCAAAATAGTACTGAATTACTCTGCCTATCTTTCCAAATAACACTAAAAACAATATTCACACACACAATTCATTACCACATAAAAAGCAAAGTTGATAAAGCTCCCAATTAACGTGAAAATTATTTTCACAAAGGACATTCTGAAAAGTTATCCAGCCAGCTTCTGGAAACATCGCAGCATGCACTGGAAAACCTTGTGCGCCAAAACAAGCAGAAAATGTAGGAACTATTTCCTGGCGCGTTAGACTCTTCACAGACCAAAACATCAAAGAAACCGCTTAGGTCTTGAGGTGACTAGTGGTATAGTACAAAATTACTCGATTAGCCGAAATACTTCGTGTAATGATGAATGTGGAAATGATGTAATAGATGTTTCCCCCTCCGCTGTCCATAACCCACACACCATCCCCTTTTTATAACATGACTTGAAAATGAAAATCCACTGCCTGCTTCCAGTCTCCGACCGGGTCAGGAATGGAATGAATGAAGCCCCCATCTAGCGGCGAGGATACGAAGTGTGCCGGCTGCCGAAGCCTGTCGCACTCCTCTGGGGCAATGATTAAATGAATGACAGATTAAATGAAATGATAGTGGAGAGTGTTGCTGGAATGAAATTGTGACAGGGAAAACCGGAGTACCCGGAGAAAAACCTATCTGCCTCCGTTTTGTCCAGCACAGATCTCACATGGAGTGACCGGGATTTGAACCACGGACCCAGCGGTGAGAGGCCGGCGGGCTGCTTCCTAAGCCACGGAGGCTCTTATATAATGAAATTTCAGTTGGGTCGGCCATTGTAAGCGTGATTTATGGAACTAATAAAATATTGCCAACCCCACGCATACGGTAAGCGCGGGCGTGCAGTGTTGCCAATTTGGTGTTTTTAGCACCAGATCTGGAGTTTCTGAAGTTCATCTGGTGACAGAAATTTTCATATAGCGTCATAGCGAAATACTGGTGTTATTTCATTAAAACTAGTGCCAAATCTGGTGCTTAACGGATTTTTCCATGAAATTGTCTCCTGTGACTAATAAGTAAATCCTGAAAGCCATGCAATAATGTTAATAAAGTTCATCAATCAAGAGTGGCAAAATTCAGCCTTACACGTGTCAAGGTCAACACTCCAGCAGGGGAAGTCCCTGAAATTCTCAGTCTCGTACATAATTGCTGAGTAAGCGCAACATGCTGGGTTCAGTGCTAGTGCACTTGTACAAAGAATCTGCCTATCCTCTATTTTCTTCCCAGCTGCCAGGGGATTTTCCAGTTTCAAGCGAAGGCTCCTACGCAACCACAGTTAGTATTGAAAATCTATCTCAAACCCACGGTCGCTGTTTGTTCGTTGCCTGGTAGGCTATAGGATATATTGGCCAAAATTGGAGCTACAGCAGTACTAAACCTTCATGCTCTAAATATGTAATACCGGCAGCAGGCTCCGAAAGTGAAGAAGGAGATTTTTAATGAAAGAAATGTAAGTTAAAAGAAAATTCGTTTATGTATTTATATTTTTTGGTATTTTTCAAGTGTTTTGAATCATAGAGTCCAGCTGGTGCCTTTCTGGTGTTTTAAAGCGCAGGGTTTGGTTCTTTCCCATTTCAAGATTTGGCAACACTTCGTCTTATACTCGCTCCGCTCGCTTCGTTGTGTTTTTATGTTAATAAGGTTTTACATACAAAAACAAACCTAACCTGGGACTAACGCTCCTGTCCCCCTTGCTTGTAGTGCAAGCAGTAAATTTCGGCCAGACAGAAGCCAATAGTATCTCGCTCTGATTCGTAAACCAATAGTTTCTCGCTCCGTTCGCTTAACTCGCTTCGCATGACCTGTGTTGTGTATTTTATGTACCATGCATTGGCAACAGCAGTGTCGGATCCAGGCCTTTGCGGGGCCCTGGGCGATATGATAAGGTGGGGCTCACAACAATAGGAAATTAAAAAATATCAAATCAAATGGAAAATAGTTTGGTAATAATAATAATAAAATAAAGAATAGTTACAATAGTGTTACGTGCCACCCCCCTAGTGGCACTTTTGTTAACTGGGTTACGGTGGGTTGAAGCACAACACAGATTGTTCCTTTAAAGAAATAATTAACTTTATTGCGGCCAGAAAGTTACACCACTCAACAGCAAATACAAGCAATTAGAACCTTACTCCAGTTTCCTCAAGTCTCTTCCTTATGGAGAGCTCTTGCCCCCTTTCACTTGTCAACAAACCACAGAAGTTAATCCGTGCTAATGAGTCTGGTGGCCTTGACAGAAACTACCTAACCTCTCCCTTATGTACACAAACTACAGTTATAACGGAACAAGTTAGATCTGAACCTTCCAAAGCGCATGTGCGTCCAGTTGCATTACGTCATCCCCCCCGCCTGGATTCTTTGTCAACCAGTGAGCACATACTTCATCACGCGCTAGTTAGATGTTGCCAAGTAGTCATTATTCCCAGAACCTTGGCAGGGTACAGAAGCCATCAAGGCATGCGAAGCAAGACTGAGCGGCTCTGTTCTTTGACAAGCACGGCTACAAGCTTGCTGTCAGGAGTGTGTGAAGTGGGCGCGCTCTCAGTTCATTACCACCAATACCAATGCTATGTCACTGAGAATGCTCCTAATCGATACTTTATTCTTGCATAATATAACCACGACGAGCAGCGAGCAGCCCCAAACAGTTGTTGCACCAAAGAGGGGAAATCGCATTTGCGCCTAGTGATCCCACCACTTCCCCTCCTAGACGAGACCCCGCCATGAAAGGCCAGGTCTAACTTGCCACGCTATACAGTACTTACGATAATCTGCTACACGCTGCTTCGCTGCCCACCAGCTGGGAAACAATGTCACTGGATTTCGTAACTCGCACGGCACTTCACCACAATACCTCTGTCGCTCAGTGAAATCACACTCGCTCAAAACACAGGCAGTCCCCTGTATGCTTCTCACTCCCTCGCTGTCAAGAGAATCGGCTTCACTAGGGGTTTCGCAAGTCACCACACTTCTGTCGTTCAGGATAAACGCTCGCACTAGCTCGTAAAACACACACACACTGCTTGACAGGTCGCTCTTATATAGCAGGCCGGTGACTCAATAAATGCTTCTAGACCCATCCAGGGTTCACGGCTTCTCGAGGTTTCCATCGCTGGCTGGGTCACGAATATTCTGGACCATCCCTTTGTCCTAGTAGACCTGTTGCATAAGGCGCACGCAATACACTGAGGCAGAGCACAGCCCAGCCCTGGGGCAGTTGTGACTCATCCGGCGAGCGATGAAACAAACTCACAGCCGTAACAGTATGTTGAATACACTACAGTACATATTTTTAATACTATGAAAGAAACCTTTAAGTCCCCTTGAAGATGATTATGTAAACTATAAAATATTGAAATATTACTTTGCGACTTTTTTCCCGGCTGTAGTCTTCTATTATTTCACTGAAATCTAAACTTGCTAAACGGTCATGGGAGGTCATAGCTGCACTGAAAAAAGGAATATGAATTATAAATTCGTTTGAAAAGTATAATTAATTAATTAGTTACATTTAAAAAATCCATGGCGCGGGGCCCCATGGTCCGCGGGGCCCTGGGCGGTTGCCCTCCTCGACCTCCCCTAGATTCGCCCCTGGGCAACAGTGTAATTACGTCATTGTATACGCCTGTGTGCATCTCAGTAACAGCTGAAGACACCTAATGCGCCTCTTTCAGTAGCACTTGAGCAATGACAATTGAAGACACTTTTACAAAAACAGCCATAGTCCAAAAAGTGAAATTATCAGTAGAGTAAAGAGAAATGTGTCCAGTCTTTTCCTTCCATTAAATCTTAGTATATTTAATTTTATATCGAAATATAGGATTCATTTCACTTATCAGTGCACTTTACATTAAATTTATAAATTGTATTGAATGTGAAAAACATAAAATTGAAATTAATTCACAGGACATTGGTTGTTTTTGTGCAAAATCAAATATGAAAATAATGTTTTCCAGTCCACTGATTTATTGTAGTGCTTCATCACCACTGCTATTATCATCAGGATCAATGCCATATAACACTTCAACATTGTCAACACTCACATCGGCTTCAAGACTCATATAATATTCTCTGTTCTGAGGTTTTGTAAGAAACGAAGCCAGTCTTCGTATGTCCTTCAACTACCCTGATTTCAGTGCTAGTGGTCTATGGTTGTTGGGTACAAGGTTCAGTTTTGTTGGATGGGTTTGAGCATTGTGTACATAGCGTAGATTATTCTGGACATTGGCACCTTTTGTAACAAAGTCAGAGGACAATGGTTGCTTTTGTAAAACAGGTCAAATCTTAACATGCATTTATAATGGAACTATGGACGTTTTTGTGAAATATTTGTATTTTAGAACTTAACAGGTTCATTCTGGTCCCGTATGGATAAACTAATTAGTCTAAACAGGATGGAAGTTCCGCCTGATCAATACTTTATTAATAGAGATCACTGGGTGGTCATTAATGGGACATGTTTCGAGGCCTAAATATTATTATTGGCCCCTTCATCAGCCGCTATGATAGAACTATACAAGATTTTTTTTTTGTGTAGCACTTAAAATTCCTTCAGAAATGAATCTTGTATGGTGCACCATAAAGAAAGATTGAAACTTTTACGCCTAATATGAGTTACGGTATGTCAAAAGACACAAAAAAAACTTGTATCGTTCTATCATAGTGGCTGATGAAGGGGCCATACTAATATTTAGGCCTCGAAACATGTCCCATTAATGACCACCCAGTGATTTCTATAAATAAAGTATTGATCAGGCTGAACTTTCATCCTGCTTAGACTAAATATGTGTAAAGGTGCTGCATGTAGCAAGGTACCAAGTGGAGATCACCGTTCAAAAATCCCAATTTTGGACTATGGCTGTTTTTGGAAAAGTGTCTTCAATTGCCATCGTTGAATGAACAACAAATAACGACTCAAGTCACATATTTAAGTAATTTAGTAGGCTACATATTTCCTGTGCAGTAGAGATAATGGGCAGTGGTTTCAGTTGGGAATGACTCCCGGAATATCAAATAAGGTATGGAAATGACACATTAGGTAACCGCAAGTGTAGGATCCAGGTTCATTACTCTCGAAGAATTATTATTTCTACAATGGCACAATACCATACCACGAAGAAACGCACCATCTGTCAGACATCTCAGGGATTGACCACGTGATATGGTCTACTTGAGGAACCAACACTGCTTTCGGGATAGTTTGACCTAGTACGATCACCGCAGACAGGCTGTTCGCTCGTTCCCCCTTCCCTTCAACAAAATAATACAGTAAAACTTCGTTTAACAGTCACTCTTTAAACCGTCAGTTCCTGTTAACCATCATTGCTGTAATAGCATAATAATACTGCAATAACAAAGTGCTTTAAGGTGCAGTGACGCGTTCGCTTTGTTTACTTACTTTATTTTAGTGGGAAGTGAGTGATTTGTCAGTGTCAAATCTAAAGAACGGCTGGAATAAACTTTGGCCTCAACCTGGAGGTGAAGAATCCGAGAAACCTGAGAGTGTGACTGTTGACTAGATGGTCAATATGTACAATAATTTACAAATTTGACGTCAGAAGAAGTATCAGAGTGGTTAGACAGTGACAGAGTGGAAGGGGGGGGGGGGGGGTCAAATTTGGAGTGATGACGAAATTGTTGCCAGCGTAAGTGCCACCGAATAAGAAGACGGGGTTGATGAAGACGAGTGTTCAAACCATGACGAAAAACAAACTATTAGCCACTCAGAAGCTGAAACAATGCTGTCCAAGTGTATAGAATGGTTTGAAAGTCAAGAAGAGGCCAATGCAACGCAGACACTACTGCTCCGAAAAATACGAAATATTGCCGCGGTGAAAGCTCGAGCATCAAAGAGGCTGAAGAAAATGACTATTTTCAAGCTACATGAACTATTTCACCTGTAAGATTATATTCTATTTTGCCACATTTGTAGCTACTGTACGGATGTTTATATCATGTAATAAATAGTTTTATTTGATATTACAAACGTGTTTAATTTCTCTTCGCTCCGAAATATATTACATTACTGCGAGAGTGATATCTATCTATAATATAATCGATTGAGGTCATGTTTTGGAGGAATAATACAGTGTTTCTGTTATCCGTCTATCAGCTCAACCGTCACGAACACGGTCCCGACGATGACCGTTAATCGAGTTTTTACTGTATTCCATCTGACTGGCCTGAATTTCCTCAAAAACTACCTAACAGGTTTCATTGCTGTGGACCCTATCTCTGACATACCACTCCGTTCAGAGATGACGAGGAGTAACCTAAGCTCGTACCAATGCGTATCAGTCTGGTTTCTCTGCGCGGTTATGGAACACACTGCGAGGGAATGCCAAAGGAAGGAAGCTTTTTTACGTGGAATACGAACCTCGAAAATCACACATACATTAACCGGGAATCAAATTCCATCCGCCTTGGTAAGAGGCAACCTACATGACTACTGCGCCATCATGCCTCTAGGGAATGCCAAGAACATGCCTCCTTCAAAATTTTAGTTGTACATAAAAAAGGCCACAGGTCAATTAAATTGCTTTATTAGCTAATGAGGTAATGAGTTACTGATTGGTTGATAAATGGAATAACTGTTCGAATGATTGAATGAATGAATGAATTAATTAATAATTTGAGTGAGTGAGTTATGTGGTGAAATCGCGTACATAAAAAATCGTGTGAACAGAAATATTAAAGTTCATTTTATTGTTTTGAATACGAAAAATATGTAAATATGAGATGTGGAAGTAAGTAGTGCCTGTAAAGCATTATTTATATTGCCTATGTGTAGCTTGCAAATTTTTTCACTAGGCCATCCGTATTTCTCTACAATGTATGGTAAACAAACATGCAAGCAAAGTGAAGTAAATTAAAGAAAAGTAAATTTAAGTGAAGTAAGGTAAAGCAAAGTAAAATGAAATAAATAAATTAAACTAAATTTTGATGCTTTTCAGTCGGTCAACACGATCGTTTACTAAGGCAACACTGAAAATGGCTTCAAACACCATAATAAACAAGTAGTTCCGTGAAGAACTATACAGCCTATTTTCATACATCCTGCTTATGTTACCGTAATTGCCTCTATCAACATACAAAATTTCAGTTTAATTTCTGTAACAGATTCGTAGATATTGAGAACCGTCTAAATATTTTGGAAGATCGCCATTTAGGATTGTTATATGTGTAGGCCATAGAGTTATGTACCATTCAAGGACAATTATTGCCTAGGTTCATTATTCAAACTTTCACTTCGATCGCATGATTACGGCACAAGAAATAAAAACCTAATTTTAAAATTTCGCACAGCCGCCATCAAGAGGTTATATAAACAATTGAATTAAATTAGATGGCAGTGCATTACAATCTGCAAAATCATTTACTGTACCACATTTCACTGCACTCAGAGAGTTAAATCACGAGAAAAGTATATTAAAATATTTCAAATTCGCTTGGTCGCCATGTTCGTTTTGTACTTGACAGTTTTATGAAATATACATAGGTTAACTTGTATCAGTACCCTTTATCACCGTACAATATTTCAGGGTGATATCTGTAATAGTTTCGGAGATATAGAATGTCAGTGAAATAATTCGCACAGCCGCCATTTTGAGGTTGTGTAAACAATTGAACTAAATTAGACTCCAGTGCATTACACTGAGTATAAACAATTGCTGTACCAAGTTTCATTACGTTTGGATAGTTAAATCGCGAGAAAAGTCTATTTAAAAGTCTCAACTTCGCTGGACCGCCATGTTGGTTTTGTAGTTACCAGGTTTTTGAAAGTCACATAGGTGAACTTCTAGTAGTGCCCTTTATCACCGTACACAATTTCAGGGCGATATCGGTAATAGTTTCGGAGATATTGAATGCTAGTGAAATATTTCGCACAGCCGCCATGTTGGATTGGTGAGACGTAACAAAATTTGAAGGGCACGGTCGAGGTCGCCGGGAATAGTGCTATGATCTTACCGAGTTTCATTGATATCGCTCCAGCCGTTTAGAATTTATTAGGGGGGACACACACACCTCACACACACACACACACACACACACACACACACGCACACACACACGGACAAAAGGTGATCTCATAAGCCTATTTTTTTAAAATAGAAAATAGGCTAATAAATAACTTAATTAATGATAACTAGCATTACCCGTCGCGGCTTCGCCCGCGAATATTCTAGTTGTTAAGAGTACACTTAGCAAAATCTCAATCATGAATGCTATGACTGATTTATCCTTGGTATGAATAATCAGACTTTATCAATTCAGCTACAGGTGTAGTGGTTAGTGGTTTGTCATTCCTTCATAGGTATATCAGAGCGAAGTTAGTTTTCTGGGAATATCACAGACACTGTTAATTTAATGGCCATTAAATGCAGTGGCGACTCCTGATTTTTATAATGTGTAGGACGTAATAGGATGAAGTCCAAATATAAATTAATGAGAAAGGTTGAAAATTACAGTTTCCGGTAGTCTATAGCCTACTGTAGTTCGAATTTCTAAAGGGAAGAGCATGATGATAATAATAATAATAATAATAATAACAATAATAATAAAAGTAATATCAGTCTGTAAAATATATAGTGAACAACACAAAACATACCTGGTTAGTGGATTATTTGAATTTCAGATCGATTCTCCTGTCCTTATTTTCCGCGAAGATATCGATGATTGTGTCATGGAATTGATGTTTTTGTTTTCAAGTCCCGGAAGAAAGCTTTCTCGATAGAAAGTGATGCTAGACCATTGAGACGTTCTTGTGCTGTAGAATTTCTGCAGCATGTTTTAATGCGCTTCAACACAGATAAGCTCCTTTCTGTTGAGGCACTAGTAGCGGGAATAGTCAGAATTAAGTTGACAAGTTTTGACACTTCCGGTAATGTGTCACCGAAATCGTTTGATACAATGTTTTGCCAACTCCGTACAGGCCATGGAGGCCCTGGGAGTAGTGGAAGGTAGAGGCTTCCAGTAAAAATGTAGACACAGAGATTCCTAGAGGCTTCCACTTTTTGTGACATTGGCACTAGATGGGATGGAGTTGTCAGCTCCACGCCCGGCCGTCTTTGCTCCCAGGAATTACCCTGGTACTCATTTCTGGTGTAGGCTGAGTGAACCCCAGGGCTATTCGCGTTTCTGAGAGTGGTAGTTTTGTTTCTAAAATCCACTACCTGGGTGGGGATCGAACCCACCACCTTTCAGTTAGGAGCTCAGCGCCTCTACCGACTGCGCCACGCAGCCCCCTTGATACAATGTAGTCATTCAATTTTGATATGGAATTTAATCTGAATGACGGTGAACTGAAGACGTAAGACAATTCAGAATTTAGTCCCGGACTGTCGAAAAAGCTGCTATATGGCGATTTCATTAGAGAATGAAGATGATTAATGGGAAAACAGTGAGAATATTCCTCAAATTTGTCGACATTTAAAAGAGCGAAAAATGTCAAAGAATGAAGGTCTCTAAATCTCTCTTCAATACGTGCTGAGAAGTGATCAACTATTTCAAAGTATAGGCGGCGAAATGAGGTTTTCATGTCATCTTTATTGTCAGTTCGTTGCTTCTTTGTAACAGGAGCGTCAATTCATCAAACTCCTCACGACATGACTTCAGAAACTCTTTAAATTCTTGGATTTTACTCTCACAAAATATAACGTCACATATCTTCTTTTGCAAAATTTTGAAAAGTATTTCTGCTTTAGGTAGAACCAAGTGGAAAATTTCCAACAGAAAATTGAACTCAAAATCAAGAAGGTTCTTAAGAAATCCTTTTGCACAAAATCGTGTTTCAGGATCGAACGGCATTGTGTCATTCTCAATTATTTGACTGAACAACTGAATCAGTTCTGTTTTGTGGTTGTAAATCATTTCCACTAGTCTATTTTTGTATAACCATCTGGTTGGAGCAACAGAAGGAAATCGGGCATTTACTATCTCGTCAAGAGCATGAGTTCTTTTGCTTGAATTGGAGAAAAACGACGCGAAACCGGAAACGGTCGAGAAAAATATTTTACAATTTCTGATCACTTTTACACAATCCTGCAATATTAAATTTAGTTTGTGTGCATAGCAGATAGTGAGCAATGCTCGTGGACACTTTAACTTGACTCTCGCGGCTAGTCCGTTATATTGGCCAGTATTGACAGATGCGCCGTCATAGGTTTGAGCAATTAACTTACTACTGCATTGAAACTCATCTAAATGATTAAAGACATGTGTTGCTATTCTTTCGGCACTTCTGTTACTGCTCAAATCAAGGAATCTTATGAACCTTTCTTGAATTTCACCCTTAGGATCAACATATCTGAACACTATACTTAATTGCTCCTTCCTTGATATGTCCATTGTCTCATCTACAATAATTGCAACAAACTGCGCAGCAGAGATTTCGGCTTTTATGTTCTGCATTAAGTATTGAGCACAAGCGTCGATTAAGTCATTTTGTATCATTGAACCTTGGCCTGAGAACACAATACCATTTTGTAGGTGATTATGCAAATTCACGTCGCGTTCTGCCATGTATCGAATCAACTCCCTGTAATTGCCTTTATTAACAGAATCTTTCGATTCATTATGGCCTCGAAAAGGTAGCTCCTGAAGCGCCAGGAAGCAAGTAGCACCCACTAAACACTTCATAACGTACCTATTACCTTTCACTTTTTAATTGTGTTTGTCTATTGACTCTTTATAGGCTTTGCTAAGACAGCATTCAATTCTAGTATCTGAGTTTTGAAATTGTTTCAGTGAGATTGTCGCTGCATTGTGTTCCTTACTTTGTTGATGCCGCTTTCGTAATACATTTCCTAAATTATTCAAATCAGCTACGCCACTGCTGTTCCAAACATTTTTCTGAACAGAAAATAGTAAACAAGGCCAACAGTAAAGCTTATTTAATGCCTTGCACTCACATAACCAAGGTATTTCTGCATATTTGGAAACGAAAGAAATTAATTTTACTATTTTCCCACCTGTTTTTTTTTGAATTGACATAAGTTAGGTAGGGGAGGAGTAGGGCGTCCCTTCGAGATAAGTTCTTTCTTCTCTGCATGGCTAAATGAACTGAATGGATGCAGAAAAAGCCGCTCGATAACACAGTTACGGTCACATGGCTCCTCTATTGCACCTGTTAGGCTACTGCTATTTGGTTCTGGTCCCGAAGTACCTGACGTATTCACGCTGGCCATCATTTAAAAATACTACACACGAGATAAATCAACGCACTTTAATAGGCTAGGGTACTTATTCATTTAAAATAATTATTATAGCTGGGCTAAATTGAAGATATTAGACTCAGTCTAATATTAATTATTCAGTCGCACAGCTCTATTACGAACACATTACACAGCACAACACAATACAATACAATCGAACTACAATACCACTCAAATGATGTGCACACGGTGAAGACAGACTGCCGTATCCATTCTGACCGCGCGAAATCGTAACCAATAAGCCGGTAGTGCTGGTTTTAATGTAACCAATAGCGAGACTTGAGGATCTCAGTAGACGTCCTCAGAGCGCCATTTAAAGGTGCGTATACACTTGCGCGCCGCGCCGCTCACGTGCAGCAAGTTCGCTAGATTAGTACGGGGTTTCGAAGCTGCGCGCGCGCGGCGCACGACGATCCATCTCCTGTCGGTTTTTTCCACGCGCACTTTGAGTGCTCGCAGTTCAGATTTGGACGGGATTGTGAGAAGTTCGTTGTTTTTCGCGCGCATCTGATTGCAATATTTGTGCGTTTTGAGTGGTGATAATGGAGTGATAAAACTGATAGATGCTTATCGCAAAAAGCATCATCTGTGGGATCCTCAACATAAGGATCATTTTAAGAAACCATTAGACTAAAAGCAGATGCCTGGAGGGAAATAGGGGCTGAGATGGATATACTGTATCTGCGGACCAATGCAAGAAGAAGGTGATATCTTTGCTGTCTTCCTACCGGCGTGAGAAAAGTAAAATAAATCGCAGGGCGGAAATATGTATCTTCTTTGGAAATGTGGTCCAATCTTCTGCAGCAGATTTTCAAAGTCAGATGGTGACAATCGAGTAAAATTCTTACACTGGCCGTTTATTTCTTGTGACTTCAAGTCCATCATTAGCTCCGCACCATTCCTTTTTTAAAACAGGTCAGTGTGCCACCAACGTCGTCGTCGTTTCTTTTTCTTTTTGCATAAACTTGCCATTAAAAAAGTTGCACCACTCATCACCGCAATCGCGAGGTTTTCCTCGCGCGGCGGAGACATGATTATATTTACCACACTCCAAACTGACTAGTGAATGTTCGTGGGTTTCCTATGGATCGCGGGAGGTTCGTCTAAATAATAATTCTGGACGAGCAACACACGCGCGACGCACGTACCGCGCGCAGTGCGCGGCGCGCAAGTGTATACCCACCTTAACAGACCATACCTGCCCCTTCCCCCTCAAGGTCCCCATGCATTTCTTAAGCTATAAATACGTGCTTTGAGGATGCAAGGCTCTCTTCCTCAGTTTCTACTCCGGGTGGTGAAGGTCACACTTCACCCATCTAGGGGTGAAATGTAGAACTAGTTACAAGTCCTGACAGTGACAGTGACACAGAGCTTATCGAGAGGGCGCGCAAGTTAGCCCCAAATACAATTTTACAAACTCTATTTTTAAAACAGTTACAGCTGAGAGCTGACTGTAGGATGATCCTCACATCCTACATGGAGGAATCGCCACTGATTAAATGTGGTTTTCGGATACCCTTTATAGTCGGTGAAAAAGACCTTTCGTACCACACTCACACGTGAAAATTTCGTGAAAAAATTCTAGAGTGCCCCTTGACCCCCTTAAGCGCATTATACTGTATGTATTGATGAATTTTACAGTTTAATTTGGTTCAGTGATAACCTTATAACCGTCTGGAAACTTTCACAGTAATGTAATAATTGGAATTGCATTGCGTCTTACAGAAATAGATGGACCTGTGAGATTTTGTTACCATGGTTACCGTGTTGCATTCTTTCATTATTTCATTGTAAATATACAGGTTTTAAGGTATTTATTTAATTGTGAGGCATTTAAAGAGTAAGTGAGTGCGTTTCGCGTACGCATTGGGTTATGCTGAACCTGTAGGTACCCCATATGTGTAGGTTGGTGTTAATGGGGCCTTATTTTCGGTACAAAACTGGTATGGGACCTTAGCAGAATAATATACGAGGGATTCATCTACTGAGATCATCATCATCATTTATTGCATTAAACAGCTTGCCACGGCGGGTGAGTGGATAGCGTGTCGGTCTACTAACCCCAAGATTGCAGGTTCGCTCCTGACCGTGGTAAGTGATTTTTGAATGGCGGCAAAAATACGATACTCATGTCATACGATGTTGGCATGTCAAAGAACCCATTTGAATTCAGTAGGCCGAGTTCATAATGGCAAAATTAATCTCGGGAGTTTCCGCCAACACAAAGTTCCTCATTTCTCTACTAGAAAGCGCTATAATGTTCAAGGAGCTTAGATATCTAACATCTAACCTCCTTGACTTTCATAGTCAAGGAACAACGAAATTCGACATGCAAGCTACCCTCTGAGTGTCAAATAAGAAAGCTTGCACCCGGCACCCGAGGCCATACGATATTATTATTATTGCATTAAACGGGCCTTTGAGGCCTAAAGCAGAAGGAAAATAGGAAAAGATAAATATCACAAATATTACAAAATAAAAAAAATATAACAAAGGAAAAAAAGATATTACAAAACACAAAAAAGATCCAATAACAGGAAAGTCAGTCAATCACAAGAGAAGGTATAACCTGCAGATGGCACTCTATCTTTTCCGGTCTCTAGCATCATCCTCCACGGCTGTCGGTTCCACTTCTTGAAGGACCGTCGTCACTCGATCTTTCCATCGTTTTCTCGGGCGTCCTCTCGGGCGTTTTCCCGTGGGTTGAGATTGGAGGACTCTCTTAGGAAGGGATCCGTCCGTTCGTATGATGTGTCCAAACCATTGAAGTCGCCTCTATCCCAATATTCGTCCAATGTGTGGCTTTCCAAATCTCTGGTACAGGTCTTCTTTCTTTCTTTCTTTCTTTCTTTCTTTCTTCTGTCCCATTTACCTTCCATGTTATTGTAGACGGGTCCATATATCTTTCGAAGTACCTTTCTTTCAAAAGCACATATAGAATCTTCTGTCGTTGCTGATGTCGCCCAAGTTTCACAACCGTATAAAAGTGCTGGTCTCACCAGTGTCGTGTACAGATGGACTTTGTTCTTCTGAGATATCAGACGAGATTTGAAGACATTGTTCAGACTAAAGAACACGCGATTAGCACTTGTTATGCGTTGATGTACTTCTTTCGTCACTTCACTTTTGTTGGTTAATATTGAGCCCAGGTACTTGAACTCTTCAACTCGTTCGAAGGTATGACCGTCTACAACAATGTAAGGAGGGAGAACACGACGACGTGATACTCCAAGATATTTAGTCTTGTCCACGTTCACCTCCAGCCCAATTTTCTCTGCATTCTGGAGGAATCGGGAAGTATCAGCGCACTTTTGCTCTAGAGTGTCACCAAGGATCACAACATCGTCAGCAAATGCTAGAATTGTATCTGCTTCCACCATCTCCATTTCTCTGGTTCGGCAAGTGTCACCGCTTACTTTTTCCAAGGCCAAGTTGAATAATATTGGCGCCAAAGGATCTCCTTGTCTGAATACATTTTGGATAGTGAAAGGTGGTGATAGTTGATTGCCAAGTCGTACTTTAGAAGTTGACTGGGAGTAGCAAGCTGCAATTCGACGGATGTATTTCGATGGGATGCCAAGTTCCTCTAACGTTTCCCATAATGCGACGCGGTCAATGCCGTCACAGGCTTGCCGAAAATCGATGAAGATGAGGTGTAGTTCCCGATCGAACTCATTGAATTTTTCTATCAGCTGCCTCAAAGTAAATATGTGGTCGGTGGTAGACCGTCCAGGGACGAACCCACGTTGATATGTGCCTACAATTTCTTCAGCCAGTGGTTTCATTCGGTTTAACAGCGGAGTTGTAAACACTTTGCATCCAATTTCAAGAAGTGAAATTTCTCGATAGTTCGATACTTTGGTAGCATCACCCTTCTTGAAGATTGGACATACAATTGCTCCCTTCCATTCTTCAGGAATTACTTCTGCTGCCCAGATGGTGGATATCAATCGTTTCAATGCATCCATCAGTGCTTGCCCTGCCAAGCGAAGCAATCAACCAATCAATAAATAAATGAAAGACAAAGAAACTAATTAATTAATTAGTTAATAAAATAAAATTTAAACGTAAGTTCTTGAAGCAATTTTTCAGTGTTGCCTGTACAAACTGTTTGCTGTAATTCTTCAGACGGTCAACACGCACTTGCCCAAATGATTACGCTGGGTTGAAATGGTAACGGAAGGTAAACTAAAATAGAATGGAATAAATAAATAATGCAGTAGCAACTTTTTGTTTACCTTTGTACATCAGAATGCCACCAGCAGACCTTCTTTATGGCATCAGTGGTAACAGCTTTGAATGAAAAAGCAAGGAAGCATGCTAGAAGTTTTAGGCTACGGCCACACGTGCGTGTTTTCACGCGGATTTTCCGCGAGAAAATACACCACAAATATGGATCACATTAACTTGCACGAGAGCGGCCAGGCACAGCATGATCTCCCGCCGGAGTAGAGGGAGTAGGCACTGCCGCTGCAAAATCCACTGGGTTTCATCCGTTGTCTGGATTTTATGCCGGCATTTCAGAGATTGTGTGGCCACACACGCGGGGGAAACAGGCTCCTCAGTATTGTATTCAAGAGTTATTACTAAAGCAGACACCTACAGTAAACGGTGTGTATGTATCTTTAATGTCCGTGAGCTACTTCACAGCTTTCATGATTTTGTTTGAGTCTTCAGTCTTTCACTGGTTTGATGCAGCTGCCCATGCCTCCCTCGTTTCATCTCTACATAGCTACCACACCCTACATCCGAGGCAATCTGTTTAACATATTCTAACCTTGGTCTACCACTACAGTTATTGTCCTCGACCCTTCCTTCCATAACTAAGCTTGCTATTCCTGGGTTTCATAGTATGTGTCCTACCAACCTATCTCTTCTCTTCATTAGCAGTCGCCAGATATATCTCTCTTCTCCCACTCGCCTTAATACCTCTTCATTGTTTACATCTGCCCATCTGATCTTCATCATTCTCCTGTACATCACATTTTAAACGTTTCAATTCTCCTCTTTACTGCTGCACCAATAATCCAAGTTTCACATCCATACAGCGCCACTCTCCAGACAAAGGCTTTCAAAATACGCCTCGGCGGTTTGGGATCCATATCAAGTAGGGCTCATAAATGAGTTGGAAATGGTACAAAGAAAGGCCGCTAGATTTGTGCTCAGTGACTTTAATCCCAGGAGCAGTGTGAGCCGTATGTTAAAGAAACTTGGGTGGGAATCACTTGAGGCTAGGAGGATGAAATCTAGACTCTGCGCTATGTACAACACGTATACAAATCAACCAGCATGGGGTGAGCTTAGCAAACGATTGGGAAAGCCTACTTACATGGGTAGGAGCGATCATCCTTTCAAAGTTGAGAGCCGACCACAGCGAACAAATTATGGTAAATATTCTTTTGTAAACCGTGCCATTGATAACTGGAACTCTCTACCTGCCGCAGTCTTAGAGCCTCTTCCCAAACATATAGGTGTGTTTAAGAAAAGACTGACTATTTGTGTAAATACTCCAGGTTAATTGTTAGTAAATTGTTATGTACAATTATTTATTTGTTATGTATATCTAATTTGCCACCGGAGGACACACCCCCAATTGCAAATAAACGAATGAATTAATGAATGAAAAAAAAAATGACTTCCTAATGGAGATTCCTTTTCTGTAGAAATGCTTTCCTTGCCTGAGCCAACTTACTTTTTATATCTTCTTTGCTTCGTGATGATGGTGATGATAATTGTTGTTTTAAGAGGCCTAACATCTGGGTTATCGGTCCCTAAAGCTTTCATGAGTTTAGAAGAGTGTACTGTAGGCCTACTTTATTAGCCTACTTTCGATTTTTGCAAAAAATGAAAGTAGACTTATGAGATCACGATAGGGCGAAAAAAAGTGTGTCTGTCTGTGTGTGTGTATGTATGTGAGTCTGTGTGTGTGTGTGTGTGAGAGTGTGTACTCTGAATGTCTGCCCCCCCCCCCTATCAATTCGAACACGGTGAGCGCAAATTGAACGAAATTTGGTACAAAGGTAGCACTAGCAAAGGAAACCTCAGTGTCATGTTTTATATCGCCGCCATCTTGACGGAAACGTAATGGCGGCCACACAAATGTTCAAAGCTTAAATCAAATTACGACTAACCTAATCATCCGATCTCTACCAAATTTTGCAACAACATACCTTTATGGGGGCAGCATCCTTTGACCGAACTAATAGGTCATCAGCCTAATAGTTTGCGGATAGAGGCCATCTTTGTGTGAAAATCGATTGCCCCTATTAATTCGAACACGGTGAAACCGAATGGAACGAAATTCGGTACAGAGGTAGTACTAGCAAAGGGCACCCCAGTGTCATGTTTTATATCGCCGCCATCTTGACGGAAACGTAATGGCGGCCACACAAATGTTCAAAGCTTAAATCAAATTACGACTAACCTAATCATCCGATCTCTACCAAATTTTGCAACAACATACCTTTATGGAGGGAGCATCCTTTGACAAATCTAATAGGTCATTAGCCTAATAGTTTACGGATGGCGGCCATCTTTGTGTCAAAATCGATTACCCCTATTAATTCGAACACGGTGAACCCGAATGGAATGAAATTTGGTACAGAGGTAGCACTAGCAAAGGGCACCCCAGTGTCATGTTTTATATCGCCGCCATCTTGACGGAAACGTAATGGCGGCCACCCAAATGTTCAAAGCTTAAATCAAATTACGACTAACCTATTCATCCGATCCCTACCAAATTTTGCAATAACATACCTTTATGTTTGTGGATGGCGGCCATCTTTGTGTCAAAATCGATTACCCCTATTAATTCGAACACGGTGAAACCGAATGGAATGAAATTTGGTACAGAGGTAGCACTAGCAAAGGGCACCTCAGTGTCATGTTTTATATCGCCGCCATCTTGACGGAAACGTAATGGCGGCCACACAAATATTCAAAGCTTAAATCAAATTACGATCAACCTAATCATCCGATCTCTACCTAATTTTGCAGCAACATACCATTATGGAGGGAGCATCCTTTGACCAAACTAATAGGTCATTAGCCTAATATTTTGCGGATGGCGGCCATCTTTGTGTGAAAATCGATTCCCCCTATTAATTCGAACACGGTGAAACCGAATGGAACAAAATTTGGTACAGAGGTAGCACTAGAAAAGGCCACCTCAGTGTCATGTTTTATATCACCGCCATCTTGACGGAAACGTAATCGCGGCCACCCAAATGTTAAAGGCTAAAATGTAATTACGACCAACCTAATAATCTAGCCTCTACCAAATTTTGCAACAACAAATCTTTATGTGGGAAGCATATTCTGACCAAACTGCTAGATCATCAGCCCAATAGTTTGCAAATGGTGGCCAAGTATGTGTGCAAATCGATTCCCCCTATCAATTCAAACACGGTGAAACAGAATTGAACGAAATTTGGTACAGAGGTAGCACTAGCAAAGGGCACTTCATATTCATGTTTAATATCCCTATAGCACGTTGTATTTCAACAAGCTACTACAACCAACATTCAATTATACTCCTTGAAAAGGACAAAGAGTTATAACAATACCCATGCATTTAGGAGAAAGTAGGCTATATGTTCTTTACTGAACATCTTGTTTTTCCAGTGCAGTTTGGGAAACTGAATCATTTTTAGGCAGACAATTGATAATTTTGGAGGTTCAGCGGTCAAGCTGTATGCCTCTCACCAAGGCGGACCGGGTTCGATTCCTGGTCAATGCATGTGAGATTTTCGATGTGAAATGCCATGTCCTGTGGTTTGGATTCCACGTAAAACGGAGGTCCCGTGGCTTATGATCGCGAGATTAACGGTCACGTTAAACTACAAGCTTCCTTTTTTTTAATAACGAATCAAGATTATAAAAACCAAGACACGAAGATAAATTCTTGGATGTCAGTCACTGCGGCGGTTTTGGGATGGATCCAGTATTTTCTTTCACGTTGATGCCACCGCCATCGTCGAGAAAAAACTACCCCAGTGCATAGGCCTAATGCAACAATTGCATTCATATGTAATAAATTCTGTTCATAATTAATACAACTGCACACACAACGAAGACGTAGCCAGTACACGCTCCAAATGTGCTCTGCCACGTGAAAGCACGCACATGTGTGGCCACCGGCACTTTCTGATTTCAAGCTGCGTGATTTCACGCAGAAAATCCGTGCTAACACACACGTTTATCCGTAGCCTTATACGCCTCCTTAAACTTGTGATCAACCTCGGTACCTCGGAAATCCGAAACACTGGATAAGGGCTCTACCACTTCGAAAATCTCACAAATATTAACCAGGGACGGATTTAAGAGTATGCCGTCTATAGGCTGAAGTCCATTTGCCGCCCCCTCAATAGTTAATAGAGGATTAACTCTACCTAAGGGATCATTCATTTCATTGCGATGACAATTTGGTGAGTTGTTGAGCACGCTCCCATTATTTTTTTGAGATAGTAAATCAATCCTTCGATAAATGCCAATATTGTGTAGGGTGGGTATTTTGTAAGTATTTTTATTCTCAGTTGCATTTTGTGGCTATTTTGAATCAAAATTGCATTTTGTAAGTATTTTCTATCTAAATTGCATTTTGTAAATATTGTCAATTCAAATAACAGTACAGTAAGTATGTAGTTAGTTGTAGTTGTAAGTAGGTAGTTAGTTTGTTTATTAGATATATGTCATTGTTCTATTAGACTGTGGTGTGTGAGTGTGTCTGGTAGCAGTTGCATTGTTTATTAGTTATAGTTCATTGTTTCAGTAGACTGTGATGTGTGATTGCAAGTGAGTGTGTCTGGTGACAGACTGTTTTAGTGGTAGTATTTGTTGTTGGTGGAACTTTAGTATTTTTCGTTAGTAGAATTTTGGTATTTAATTGTTAGTACGGTAGAAGGTTAGTATTTTTGTTAGTAGAATTGATCTTTACTTATTCTGAAAGGGAGTAGCAGCCTTTCAGAATAAATCAATTCTTTACTAGTCTTATAGACGGTTAAGATATTGAAAATATAAGCCAAATAATGGCTACACTGCGTCCTGCTGCACGGCTGAAAGCAACGGGAAACTACAGCCGTATGCTATTCCCGAGGATATGCACCTCTCTATGCATAAATACATGTGATGATGGCCTCCTCCCTTGTAAAATTTCAATCCGGAGGAAAACTAGTCCCCCGTTTGGATCTCCGGGTGGGGACTACTCGAGAGGGGGTTAACATCACAGAAGTGACAAAGAGGAAATCTGACATTTTACGGATCGGAGCGTGGAATGTTAGAAGTCTGCTAGGAAATGGAAGGTTAGAAAACTTAGAAAGGGAAATGGATAGGTTGAGGTTGGATTTGGTTGGGATTAGTGAAATGCGCTGGCAGGAAGAACAGGACTTTTGGTCAGGAGACTATAGGGTCATTAGCACTAAATCAAACAATGGCCAAGCAGGGGTTGGCCTCATATTGAGTAGGAAACTTGGACAGCGGGTGAAATATTATGAGCAATATAGTGAACGGATTATTGTAGCAAAAATAAATACTAAACCTACCTGCATCATAGTGGTACAAGTCTATATGCCTACCAGTCAAGCTGATGATGAGGACGTTGAAAAGGTCTACGAAGAAATAGACGAAATTCTGAGGTATATCAAGGGTGATGAAAATGTTATAGTAATGGGAGATTGGAATGCTGTGGTAGGAAAAGGGAGAGAAGGGAAGATAGTAGGAGATTTCGGATTGGGTGAGAGGAATGATCGAGGAAGCAGGCTGGTAGAATTCTGCACTGAGCATGAGTTGGTCATAGCTAACACCTTATTCAATAACCACAATAGAAGAATATACACATGGATGAGACCAGGAGATACAGGGCGTTACCAAATCGACTTCATTATGGTCAAGCAGAGGTTTCGAAACCAGATTTTGGATTGTAAAACATATCCTGGTGCTGACAAACTCTGACCACAATCCGGTTGTAATGAAATGCAGATTAAAGTTGAAGAAACTGAAGAAAAGTCAAAAGCCAAAAAGGTGGGCAATAGACAGACTGAAAGAGAAGGATGTAAACGAAAGATTCAAGAAGAGTATAAAGGAAGGACTAATGAAAAACCCTAAACAAACTTCAATTGCAGACGAATGGGCACTTTTGAAGAATGAAATAACAAAATCCGCAGAAGAAAACATTGGTAGGAAAGAGAGAATTGGTAGAAAACCGTGGATCACTCAGGATATACTCGAATTGATGGATGAAAGGCGGAAGCACAAGAATGTAAGAGATGAAAAGGGGAAAGCAGAATACAGACGTCTGAGAAATGAGGTTAACAAGAAGTGCAAGGAAGCGAAAGAAGAATGGTTGAATGAGAAATGTGCTGGTATAGAACATTGTCTGAAATTAGGAAAAGTAGACACAGCTTATCGAAGGATTAAGAATACTTTTGGGAAAAAGAAGACTAAGTGCTGTAATATTAAGGACACAAATGGAACGCCTCTAACAGATAGGGAAGAAAAGGTTGAGAGATGGAAAGCTTACATAGAGAGTTTGTATAAGGGAAAGGAGATTGAGAATCATGTAATGGAAAGGGAGGAGGAAATTGATAAGGATGCGAAATGAGATTTAATATTGAGATCAGAATTTGATAGAGCTTTGAAGACTTAAGCAGGAACAAAGCACCAGGCATAGATGATATACCGATTGAGTTGCTACGCTGCATAGGAGATGAAGGTCTGATCACGTTGTTTCACTTGGTGTGTAGGATTTATGAGACAGGTGAGGTACCCCCTGATTTCAAGAAGAATGTAATCATCCCTATACCAAAGAAAGTGGGAGCTGACAGATGTGAAGATTACCGTACAATCAGCTTGATTACTCATGCTTCAAAGATCCTGTCTAGAATAATTTACAAGAGGATTGAGAGCCAGATAGAAACGTAGTTGGGTGAAGACCAGTTTGGTTTCAGGAGAAATGTAGGAACAAGGGAAGCTGTACTAAGTCTTAGGCTGATTTTGGAAGGTAGAATAAGGAAAGATAAGAGAACGTTCATGGCTTTTGTAGACTTAGAAAAGGCTTTTGATAACGTTGATTGGACTAAATTGTTTGACATTTTGAAATCCATTGGAATAAAGTACAGGGATAGGAGGGTGATATACAATCTATACAGAAACCAGACAGCAGTCATTCGAGTTGAAGGACATGAGAGAGAAGCTGGTATTCAGAAAGGTGTAAGGCAAGGCTGCAACTTATCACCCATACTTTTCAATCTTTACATTGAACAAGCAATGAAGGAAATTAGAGAAAAATTTAAAGTGGGAGTGAAGATTCAAGGAGAAATAATTTCAACTCTGAGATTTGCTGATGACATCGTCATCTTGGCCGACAAGCCTGAGGATTTGAATGAGTTTTTGAATGGTATGGACTCCGTCTTACGGAAAGAATTCATGATGAAAATTAATAAATGTAAAACAAAAATACTGGAATGCAGCCGAAATAAATCAGAAACCTCTATGGAGATCAAATTGGCAGGTGAAAAGCTGAAGGAAGTAGGAGACTTCTGTTACTTAGGAAGCAGAATAACCAGTGATGGACGAAGCAAAGAGGATATAAAAAGTAGGTTGGCTCAGGCAAGAAAAGCATTTCTACAAAAAAGGAATCTGCTGACATCGAATATAGATTTAGGTATTAGGAAGTCATTTTTGAAAGCCTTTGTCTGGAGCGTGGCGCTCTATGGAAGTGAAACCTGGACTATTGGTGCAGCAGAAAAGAGGAGAATTGAAGCATTTGAAATGTGGTGTTACAGGAGAATGATGAAGATCAGATGGGTAGATAGGGTTACAAACAAAGAGGTATTAAGACGAGTGGGAGAGGAGAGATGTTTCTGGCGACTCCTAATTAAGAGAAGAGATAGGTTGGTAGGACACATACTAAGACACCCAGGAATAGCAAGCTTAGTTATGGAAGGAAGGGTCGAGGACAAGAACTGTAGGGGTAGACCAAGGTTAGAATATGTTAAACAGATTGCCTCGGATGTAGGGTGTGGTAGCTATGTAGAGATGAAACGATTATCTCAGGACAGGGAGGCGTGGATAGCTGCATCAAACCAGTCAAAAGACTGAAGACTCAAACAACAACAATAGTTCATATTTACTTACATTTGTTTTATACAACAAAAGGATCGAGTTCATTGGCGTTTTCATCTTTTTTAAACATAAAGTTCATTTAGTTGAGATAAAACTACAAATTTAATGGTTTACATAATAAATGTTATAATGAAATTAGTTATCTACTTGTTAGCCTATTTTCAATTTTGAAAAAATCGGCTTATGAGATCACCTTTTGTCCGTGTGTGTGTGCGTGTGTGTGTGTGTGATTCGTGTGTGTGTCCCTCCCTAATAAAATCTAAACGGCAGGAGCGATTTCAATGAAACTCGGAAAGTTCATAGCACTATTCCCGGCAACCTCGACCGTGCCCTTCAAATTTTGTTACGACTCACCAATCCAACATGGCGGCTGTGCGAAATATTTCACCAGCATTCAATATCTCCGAAACTATTACCGATATTACCCTGACATTTTCTATGGTGTTAGAGGGAACTACTATAAGTTCACTTACGTGACTTTTGAAAACCTGGTAACTACAAAACCAACATGGTGGCCAAGCGAATTTGCGACTTTTAAATAGACGTTTCTCGCGATTTGACCAACCAAACGCAATGAAACTTGGTACAGTATATGTTTATATACATTGTAATGCACCGACATCTAACTTCGTTCAATTGTTTACATAATCACAAGATGGCGGATGTGGGAAATATTTCACCGGCATTCTATATCTCTGAAACTATTAGCGGTATCTCCCTAAAATATTGTACGGAGATAAAGGGAACTACTGGAAGTCCATCTATAAGATTTTCAAAAACCGGTTAACTACAAAACGAACATGGCGGCCAAGCGAATTTGAACATTTTAAATAGACCTTTCTCGCGATTTAATGTTCCAAGCGCACTGGAACCTGGTACAGGAAATATTTATACACATTGTAATCCACTGGTATCTAATTTAGTTCAATTGTTTACATAACCTCAAGATGGCGGCAGTGCGAATTTTAAAATTAAGTTTTTATTTCTTGTGATGTAGTCATGCGATTGAAGTGAAAGTTTGAATAATGAACCTACGCAATAATTTTCCTTTAATGGTACATGACTCTATGGCCTATACATTTAACAATCCAACATGGCGACCATCCGAAATATTTAGACGATACTGAATATCTACGAATCTATTTTAGCAATCAAACTGCATTTTTAATGTTCATAGGGGCTATAAACTTAAGTTCACCTATAGGACTTTAAATAAACTGGTGATCACAAATCCAACATGGCGGCGACGCGAATTATAAATATTCACATGGACGTTTCTCGCAATTTAACCATCCGCGTGCAGTGAAACTTGGTACAGTAAATCCTTATCCGAATGTTAATCCACTGGCATCTAATTTATTTCAATTGTTTCCATAACCTCAAGATGGCAGCTGTGAAAATTTTTTAAATCTCCTTGTTTTTTCTTGTGTCCTAATTATGCGATTGAAGTTTGAATACAACACGTTCACAATAATCTGCATGTAACAGTACATAACTCTAGGACCTACATATATAAAATCCAACATGGCGACCAACCAAAATATTTAGTCGGTTCTCAATATCTACGAATCTATTACAGCAATCAAACTGAAATTGTGTATGTTGATAGTGGCAATTAACATAAGTAGGAAATATGAAAATAGGCTATATAGTTCTTCACGGAACTACTTGTTTTTTTACTAACTTCTTTTAAGAGTCGTTAAAAATGAAATGGGTTTCGAACTTAATTAATTAATTTGTTTTTGGAAGGGAAGGACGGGTGTCGTTAACCGATGATGCCCGATCTGGGGCACCCCCCTGCATTACCGAAGACAACGTCCAGCTGGTTGATGCACTCATTACCCAGGACCGCCGAGTGACAGTGAACGCTATAGCCGCCGTGGTCGCTCCACGACAATGCACGACCTCATACGGCCAACATAGTCGCGGCACTCCTGTAGAAATTCAACTGGGAGGTTCTCGGCCACCCTCCAAACAGTCCAGACCTCTCTCCCTGTGATTACGCCATGTTTGGTCCCCTGAAAAGGTCTCTGCGGGGCCAAGGATTCACCTCGGACGCCGACGTTCATCTGTACGTGCGGAAACTAATACAGTCATCCCAATTAACACCGGTTATCAGACAGATTCTACACACACCCAAAGTACACGGGGCTACATGACCGCTTAGTCACAGCCCCTAAACTAAGGAACCAACCAACCAACCTCTATCTGACACAGACATCATTTTCGCTTTCAAACTTGCACCTGTATATCCAGAAAACAAGCTAGATATTACAATCAATTCTGAAGCTGGACATTTGAAAATTGGTGCAAAATTGAGTATATTATCAAATTAACCAAAAAACGGAATATTTGGCGTTCCGTTAAAGATTAAAACAGAACACGGGACAAAACAAGAAGAAACCGGAACGTCTGGCAACCCTACGTGAATATATTATACTAGTGGGCCCGTGCGAGCTTTCGCAACGTGAATGTAGGTTTATGGGGTAGTAGGGATGAATGTGGGAGAACAAAGTTTTTATATATTGAAGACATGTATTGTTACGAATGCTAGACAGTTTCGTCGCCCGCGCGTGACTCAGGCCGCCCCAGGCTATCCCTGACTGAGTGTTACCAGCTCCTTACGCAACGGGGCTGCAAGAACTAGGATATAGTCCAGAAGGTTCTTGGTCAGCCTAGTACTGGAAATCTCGAGAAGGTGTAAACCCTGGTCTACTCTAGAAACATCCATTGAGTCACCAACCCCGCTATATATAAAGCGACCTGGCCAGCGAGGGACGAACTGTGTTTTGAGCGAGTGTGTTTTCCAGTGCGAAACGCAGCGGACTGTTTCCTAGCCTGCAGACGGCGAGACAGTGTGTATTCAAGAACAAGTCAGTGTCAGACTGTGGCTTGTTTACACGAGGAAGAGTGCAGTTATTCCTAGCCAGGACATGGGTCCACCTCATTAGTGAGGGATTAACTCCTGTGAGTGAGAACAAAAGGGTGAGTGTACTCCATAAGGGAGGAACTTGCCTGTGACTGCTAATTGGTTTCGAAGTGTTTTTTGCATGGTGTAACTTTCTAGACCTGTAATAAAGCTAATATTTCTTTAAAGGGCCGATTGTGTTGTGCTTTTCCTACTGTGATACGTTGCAGTATTTATTGTTGTTAAACGGCATACGTACGGTACATGAGAAGAACACAAAGAATTATGTAGAACAGTGTTTTGTACTTGTCACAGCACCTCTTTGTAGACAATATTCGATGTTACAACGAATTCATCGGTTATTGTTTGCTCGCGAGTTTCTTCTACAGCAATTTTTACATTTGCAAAGGATAGAACCCTAGAGAAAGTCTTGGCGAGACCACACCGGAGCCATCTGCTGAGAGACTCCTCGTCTAGCAGTACTCCACGCTCCCGCCAGATGGCGCTCTAGCGACAGGCTCGCCTAGCAGCTCGCCAGGTTACGGTGCTCCCATTGTAAATGTAAATTTTTAAGGTAATTATTTAATTGTGAGGCATTTAAAGAGGAAGTGAGTGTGTTTCGGGCACACATGGGGTTATGCGGAACCTGTAGGTACCCCATATGTGTAGGTTGGTGTTAACAGGACCTTATTTTCGGTACAAAACCGGAATGGGACCTTAGCAGAATAATAAAGGGAGGATAGAGGAGTATAATACCTGTTTCCATGTCCGTGGCAGCCACCATAGAGGAACTCGACACACTTGTTGTCCTTACCGAGGTACGTGTACCTGATGAACACTCCTATACAGTACTCGGTGCTCGAGTAGTAGAAGTCCACACTGCAATCCCGTTTGTCGTCCATCACTCCAGCCAGCGCTCCTGTGGGCATAGCAGGAGGCTACAGAAAAACAATATCGGTAATATTCTGCAGTCTTCCAAACAAACAGCTCAGCTCTCAACTGGTTTTCAAGAAGTTTCCCCAAAGCATGTTTCATTAGGTAACCGAAAGAACATAGTCTACCTTTCGTATGAACGAGCCTTTTAAACACTATTTGTGAAACAAAGCATACATACTTACGTTCTGAATGCGCAGTGACAATAGAAATATATTTTCATATTACGTATTCAAAGAGAAATTATTACGGAAGTAAAGCCGGCGGGGCCTATGTCATAGATATATGGCATGTATAATTTCAACTCTAAAGATTTGCTAATGGCATTGTCATCTTACCGGATTCACGATAGAATTTGAATGAGTTTTTAAATCTTGGTCTTGAGGAAACAATCCATGTTGAATATCAATCAATCAACAGAACCAAGAATACACGACAATAATAGATATATAATTTTTAGCCTACTTTCGATTTTTGCAAAAAATGAAAGTAGACTTATGAGATCAACACAGGGCGAAAAAAGTGTGTCTGTCTGTGTGTGTGTATGTGTGTGTGTGAGTCTGTGTGTGTGTATGTGTGTGTGTGAGTCTGTGTGTGTGTGTGTGAGTGTGTGTACTCTGAATGTCTGTCCCCCCCTATCAATTCGAACACGGTGAATGCGAATTGAACGAAATTTGGTACAAAGGTAGTACTAGCAAAGGACACCTCAGTGTCATGTTTTATATCGCCGCCATCTTTACTAAAACTGAATGGCGGCCACTCAAACGTTCAAAACGTAAAATCAAATAACGACTAACCAAATCATCCAATCTCTACCAAATTTGGTAACAACATACCTTCGTATAGGATGCGTCTTGTGACCAAACTACAAGGTCGTCCGCCATACCATTTCAGGATGGCGGCCGTGCGAATTATGCAAACTTTATAATCCATATCATGGGACCCACCAGTTCCGATTATCGAGCCGAGAATCGTTTTAACTGTTCTAAAGGAAGAGGCACGTACGAAATTAAAAGTTTATTTTGTAATACTATAGTGCAGACGTGATTTTAAAAAGCTCAGCTGATTCATTAATAAGACAAGATGGCAGCGGATATCTTGTGCCTGACTTATATTTCACTAATTTGAGTATTGAATGCAATATAGCGTACTGATAAAAAATAAATAAACTTTGTATGAAATGCTTTGTATATAAATAATATACTCCAGTGATGAAATCGTTTAGTATAAATCATTATTTGCTAACAAGTTCTATGTAAGTCATTTTAAATAGAACGATATTCGTTGACACAAGTAGCTCAGTGGTAGAGCGATAGCCTGTCGCTCAGATTCCTATGGTTCAAACCCGATCAGAGCTAGTTTTTTTGCTTGAAATGTTATATGTTTATTGTTTTGTAATGACTCAGATGTTTTAAAATTAAGCGTTATATTGTGCAAATTATGGTGTAAAATATATATTTAATTAAAACATAATTCGCCAGCAGATTTACTCGAGACATCTAGCTGCCAAAAAGGTAACTTCCAGATTTTATTGGAAAGTTTCTTATTCTGGCCGCTAGAATGCACTCGCTCTGTTAGGATTATATTATCGAAAATATCCACATAGTTTGTATACACACGTCTCTGTAGGGTCATGGAAAGATTTGTTAATTCAATTAGGGTTGTGAAAGCCATGCACAACCAGACGTGTAAAGACATGCCTCAACTCAAAGTTGGATGTTGCCCACGGCAGGTCGTAATAATAATAATAATAATAATAATAATGTTATTGGTTTTACATCCCTTTTAACTACTGCTGCTTTTAGAGACACCGGGGTGCCGGAATTTTGGCCCGAAGGGGATCTTTAACGTGCCAGTAAATGTACTGACACGGCTCCCTCGCATTTGTGCACCCTCAAATGCCAGCTGACTGCGCCAGGATACGAACCTGCAACCTAGGGCCCAGCAAGCGAGAACGTTACCGCTGAGCCACGCCGCCAGTCCGGTCGATTATGTCTCCAGATCCATAACATTCTTGATATACTTCTTATCTTTCTTTCTTTCTTTCTTTCTTTCTTTCTTTCTTCAATGATGGTAGCAGTTTTTATCTAGGTCGTGGCGTTTAGTAGAGGTAAATCGTTTCTAAGGTCTTCAACAAAGAATAGTTCTATTATACTCTTTGATAATAACAACGAGTTATAACTATACTCATACATTTAGGAGAAAGTAGGCTATATGTTCTTTACTGAACATCTTGTTCTTATTACTTTGTGAGTGGGGTAGTTATTTATTTATTTATTTATTTATTTATTTATTTACTAGCAGAAGTACCCGTTCTTCGAACGGTGTTCGGTGTTAACACCAGACATTATCAATTGAGCTACTGTTGCAATGGTTAGCGGTTTGTCATTCCTTTATAAGTTTATCATAAAGAAGTTAGTTTTCTGGGAATATCACACACACTGTTAATTTAAGGCCCTTAAAATGTGGTTTTCGGAGACCCCTTATAGACTCCCGAATTTTTGTCTCACATTGAGAAGCGCAACATATGCTTTGGTCGTCCTTCTAGGATAATTTTTATATTTCGCCTATTTTATCATGTTTTTTGAGAAGTTGTTCCCTATATCCACCTTTCTACTGTATGAAAAGTACGGTGAAGGGTTTTATAAATGATTGGTGTATTGACTCTCATGGATAGCATACCTAATTTTACGATGCTCCAAGCATCCGAACACGAGTTATAGGCGTACATAAAGATACAAAGAAAGACAGACAGACAATTCTATTGTCTACAACATATCACCCAGGCAATGTATATATGTGTATATAGAGTAGTGTATATCTACCACACAATATCAAACAAAATCATCCTTACGATGAACTCGTATGTCGACAAAAATAAATAAATAAATAAATAAATAAATAAATAAATGATGAGTTAAATGTGCTCTCAAACTAAATTCACCTAACGTTTACTTCCTGACGTGAAATAGAATTGAAAGCCTTGTAGACGAAACGCAATACATGTCACATAAAAACTGACCCTCTACGTTGTGTTAGGTTTCCATACACAGGAAGACCTCTTTCATAAGTTATAAAGACTTGTGGAGCATGAAAAAATCTGTTTCTTTAGCTTCAAATGGCCCAAATTCCTAAAAGCCGCAAAAATGCTGATTCAATTCACGAATTTTTGAAAATAATGTTTCTGTTTGGAGATATAACAGACCTTCTGTACTATAATATGTCACACGTGAAAATTGCGTGAAAAAATTATAGGCTACCCCTTGACCCTCTTAACTGCATTGATGAATTATACAGTCTATGTTGGTTCCGTAATAACCTTATAGCCATTTGCAAACTTTCACAGAAATGTAATAAATGGAAATAGATGGAAAGTTGCCTGTCGCCCCTTGAGATAATGTTGTCATGGTTACCTAATTGCATTCCTTCATTAGTTTGTTAAATTAAATTAGTTTTCTGGGAATATCTCAGAAACTGTTGGTTTTAGAGCCTTATAATGTAGTGTTTGAGGACCCTTTAGGGCCCCCGAGTTTTGTTTCTGGCACCGAGGGGGTTTGTCTCGTCGTTGTACGCCATAATATATTACTACTACTACTACTACTACTACTAATAATAATAATAATAATAATTAGGGATAGGAGTATAATAGACCTGCCGCACCACACCCGCAGGTGTAAATCGCGTGAAAATAATCTTCGAGTACCCCTTGACCCCCTTAAGCGCGTTATATGTATTGATGAATTTTACAGCTTAATTTGGTTCCGTGATAACCTCCTAGCCGTTTGCAAATTTTCACACTAGGCGGCTTCGGTGGCGTAGTCGGTAGCATGCTGAACTTCTATGCCCAAGATAGCGGGTTCAAACCCGGCCGAAGCCGTCGGATTTTTTAAGAGCGTTAAAAATCCCTCAGTATGCCTTCCTTCGGAGGGGAAGTAAAGACGGCGTTGTCGCAGCCCCTAAACATAAGAACCAACCAACCAACCAACCAACCAAACTTTCACACTAATGTAATTAATGGAAATGCATTGCGTCTTACAGCAATACATGGACCTCTGCGATTCTCTTGCCATGGTTACCGGCTTGCATTCGTTCATTAGTTTATTAAATGAAATTAGTATTCTGGTAATATCTCAAAAACGGTTGGTTTTAGAGCCTTAAAATGTGGTTCCCTGTCTCTCACATTGGGGGGCTGAAAATGAGCTCTGTCTCGTCCTTCTACGCCTATTTCAGCTTGCATTTTAAGAGGGTAGGCCCCCTTTTATGAGAGTTACATCAATGATTAGTGTTGTGCCTCTGATGGATATCTGTACCAAATTTTAGGTTGATACACCCAGCCGTTCTCGAGTTATAAGGGATCAAATTTGTCCAAAGACAAACAAACAAACAAACAAACAAACGGACAGACAAAAAAAATAGTTTTGCGCGCATCATCATAAAACAGTCTGAAACGCGTAAATAACTCAAATTTCCGTAGAAATTCAGTAAAAAACAGGCAAACTTTCATTTTTAGCCTATTTTCATTTTATGAAAAAATAGGCTTATGAGATCACCTTTTGTCCGTGTGTGTGTGTGTGTCCTCCTAATAAATTCTAAACGGCTGGAGCGATTACAATGAAACTCAGTAAAATCATAGCTCTATTCTGGCCGACCCCGACCATGCCATTCAAATTTTGCTGTGTCTCACCAATCCAACATGGCGCCTGTGCGAAATATTTCACCAGCATTCAGTATCTCCGAAACTATTACCGATATCACCCTGAAATTGTGTACGGTAATAAAGGGCACTACTACAAGTTCACCGATGAGACTTTCAAAAACCTGGTGACTGCAAAACCAACATAGCGGCCAAGCGAAGTTGAGTCTTTTAAATAGACTTTTCTCGCGATTTAACTATCCAAACGTAATGAAACTTGTTACAGCAATTGTTTATACTCAGTGTAATGCACTGGAGTCTATTTTAGTTCAATTGTTTACATAACCTCAAAATGACGGCTGTGTGAAATATTTCACTGACATTCCATATCTCCGAAACTATTATAGATATCACCCTGACATTTTGTACGGAGATGAGGGTACTGATACAAGTTTATCTGTGTAACTTTCATAAACCTGTAAAGTACAAAACGAACATGGCGGCCAAGCGAAGTTGAAACATTTTAATAGAATTTTCTCGTGATCTAACTCTCTGACCGCATTGAAATGTGCTACAGTAAATGATTTCACATATTGTAATGCACTGGCATCTAATTTAGTTCAATTGTTTACATAACGTCAAGATGGCGGCTGTGCGAAATTTTAAAATTAAGTTTTTATTTCTTGTGCCGTATTCATGCGATCGAAGTGAAAGTTTGAATAATGAACCTAGGCAATAAATGTCCTTGAATTGTACATAACTCTATGGCTTATACATATAACAATCCAAAATGGCGGGCATCCGAAATATTTATACGGTTCTCAATATCTATGAATCTCTTACAGCAATCAAACTGTTTTTTTTAATGTTCGTAGAGACTATGAACATATGTTCACCTATAGGACTCTCTGAAACCTGGTGAGCACAAATCCAACTTGGCGGCGACGCGAAATATAAATATTTAAATGGACGTTTCTCGCGAATTGGCAATCCGAGTATAGTGAAACGTTGCAAGTTAAATGCTTATACAAATGTTAATCCACTGGCGTCTAATTTATTTCAATTGTTTTCATAATCACAGAATGGCAGCTAGGCGAAATTTTAAAATCTCGTTTTTACGTCTTGTGTTCTAATCATGCGACTGAAGTTAGAATACCACACGTACACAATAATCTTTATGTAATAGTACAAAAATAAAAATCCAACCTGGCGACCATCTTAAATATTTAGACGGTTCTCAATATCTACGAATATATCACAACCTTCAAACTGAAGTTTTGTATGTTGATAGAGACAATTAACATGAGTAGGATATATGAAAATATGCTGTATAGTTTTTCACGGAACTACTTGTTATATATAAATAATTCATGCTTTTGGGCTAATGCCGTGTGTATTTTTAATTTGAACCATACGTTTCGGAGAATACACACGGCATTAGCCCAAAAGCATGAATTATTTATATAATAATCCGGGCCGTGAAAGCCTTAATATGCAAAATACTTGTTATATATTCAGAGCTTATAACCTACTATATGATATTCGAGAAAATGTAATATTATAACATTATCATATTCATGAACAATTGAAAATTATAAATTATAATGTGTGCATTTAAATTGCGCTGTGAGGTTTGGTGTATCATATCTAAATTTTCTACCAGGGCATGAGGTACAGTTATATGCAACAAACACATATTTCGGAAATTTCGAGAGTTTTGCGTAAAACAATGCCTGGATACGAGTTATGTTAACATCATGTGCCTGGCCTTTGCAGAACTATGTATATGCAGCAGATATGGCATCAGCGCACCCCATTTAACGCGTACTGTCTTGTAAGGTCGAGACGCACTCTAAACTTGGATCAACTAGGACGTGAGCTATGAGTTTGTGCTGCACCAAAATAGATGAATTTAACCCCCTTATGTTTCACAGATGACCCGACTAACATTAGCCGAAAATTTTCACGCGAGGTCTGGCGCCATGGGTAAATCTGACCCGACCGTAAATAATCTAGAAATAACTTGATTGATTAATAAGCTATGGACGTGTTTATTTTGCAGGGTGAAGTTCATGGCTGTGAAGGAAGGTACAGTAAGCGACAGGAAATAAGGGCTGGCCAAAACTAAAATGTAGAGCATTATTTAAGCCCCGTGTCAAAAATACTCAAGCGCCAGTCCTCGCGAGTTAAGGGGGACGTATCTAAAATGAGTAAAAGTAGTATTTTTTTATTCGCCCATAATTTACCTTACGGTATCAAGATTTTAATTCCAAAATATTACAGTTCAATACCATGTGTAAATGTGAGAAAAATTAGTATAGGTAACTGCTTGTATACTGTGACTTCTGTAGGATAAATATGAGGAAAATCTGACATCATCAGATGATGAAATCGGCAACAAAGGCTCATCAAAGGAGAAATTCAATGAGGAAACAGCTGTAGGAATAAGAGAAATCAGAAGAAAATGGATACGGACTGCAATAATTCATTAGATGAGCGGCAATACAATATAAACAAACTCAAATCTTTGATTCAAGTTTTCCATAACTTACATTTTTGTAAGTTTATTGTACCTTTTCTCCTACATCATTAAAGATACAGTGACGAAACTTGGTATGCTGCTGTAAACCATTATTCTACAGTAAATAACTTCCTGGAAGAATTTTCTTTTCAAGAATATATTTTGGATTTTAAAGGGTAACATTTCATTATTTTGTTTTCAAATTAAGTCCACCAGATTTTGAAGTGCTGTTAAAAATAAAGTAAATAAGATATCAAAAATTTGTTCCTCAGATACCTTTAACCTGGTTTGAAGATATTACATGCCAAATTTTGTAACATAAAATATGATGGTTTTGTAGAAAAGGTACATATGAAGGGTACATGTTTCAGAAAATTCAAATATTCCTAGCTGAAGAACCACTTGAATTGTCACCACGAAAATCACTACAGATATGTATAGCACACTGATACGCATGTGTGTAAAAGTATCTAGCATTATGTTTAAAACTCTGGGAGTTACTATACTACTTTTACTGGAGTGCAATTTTGCATACGTCCCAAGGCGCTTTCGGACAGGATTGCCAGTAATTATTCCACTCCGTGAGACGAGGCAGTAGAGAGCGCTTCGCGTACTCTTTCCACATATTCACACATTAGGTACTGTATAATAATACGAATAGTAACATAACACATACAACGAAATTAATTGAACTATAACGTATGCTGAATGGAACATAAACGAGAGCAAAAGTAGCAAGCTGCACCCCACGCTGACCGTCGAAACTTCTTTCATAGAATGCGGGGCCAATGAACAGCCCAACCTGTGTAAACATTTAAACCCACACTCTGGATATGCAGGTAGAAAATTTCTTCTAACTTTCCTCAACAACTCTCAAACTGACATGACATGGTTATCTTTAAAAATAAAATAAAAATGGCTACACGCGAACTTATTCAATGTTGCTACGCGGTTATGACAGAATATTCAGAAGTATTACCTACATAAAATTTTTAATATTCGTAGTATAATTTTTTCAAGAATTTATCAAGACGATACATTTAGCTACACTTGTGTGCAAAATAACCGGCTTCGGGGGCGTAGTTGGTAGCATGCTGGGCTTCTATGCGCTAGACCACGGGTTCAAACCCGGCCGAAGGCGTCGGATTTTTTAAGACTGTTAAAAATTCCTCAGTATGCCTTCCTTCGGAGGGTAAGTAAAGCCGGCGGTCCCATGTCATAGATTTATGGTATGAAAAAGAACCTTCAACTAACTACACCTGTGGAAGCTAAAATGTGTAAGTTAGTTTGATAACGCTATATTAATTCCAATGTTCGCCACCAGGTGCTGGCTACGAAGGCATCTAGTAGGCAAGTCCACAGCTAGGTGTGTTGGATGGTAGCATTTGGTAGCAAACGTAGTAACTACTTGAAAAAATGATCATTAGTTTAAAAATGAGACCACGGTGCCATACTAGATCGAAGGCTTTTTCAAGATCTAGTAAGAGGAGGGTCGCAGGATAGCCGGAGTTGATCGAAAGAGTTGAGTTTGTGTGGAAAATTGAGGGTGAAAACCTGCTTGAGTGGGAGGGGGAACGATAATGGAATTGAGGAATTCGTCAAGTCGACGGGCTAAGATGGCTTCAAACAGTTTAGTGAAAACGGATAGCAAGCTGATTGGCCGGTAGGAGGAAAGAAGAGATGGAGGTTTACCTGTTTTAAGAAACAAGATAATTTTGTCTTCGAATGGGAAGGGAGGTTACCGGTATGTATAATTAGTGTGTAAGCTATGGCTAGAAAATGTAGGAATATGAGAGGAGCTTGTTTAATGTGTTGGTAAACCACCCCGTCTATCCCGGGAGCAGTATTGCTTCGTTTGCCTAGCTGGAATGAACTATCGTCGATCGTAATGGGTTGGTTTAGTGGTGATTCGGGGTCTAAGGTCGATATGTGGTCAAAACTGGGTGTCAACAAGGGGAGATGGGGGTCAGTTTGCTCGCAAAAGGTCCCATGGTTTGAGTAATTATGTCAGTAATGTAGTGGGCAAAGGTGTCAGCTTTGTCTTTGTCGGAGAATAAATGACCATTGTGCCCTCGGATAGGGTGCTGGCTTTCCTGGGCTTTTTGTCCAGTAAGTTTTTTGAATCATTAGGGACCGATAACCTAGATGTTAGGCCCCTTTAAACAATTATTATCATCATCACCAACACAACGGGGGCCAGCTATTGACTAATAAATAATAAAAATTATATATTGTGAATGATATTTCAATGATTTAATAACTTTATACAAGGTATTATTCACTGAGATTCACTGTTGACGTTGCATTGCAATGAGTAAGGCTGAGCGCTGCGGGCTCTCTGCCCTCTATCTCAAGAAAGGTTGGGCGAAAAAAAATAACATTCAAACAAACTCTGTCACACATTTTATGCTCTACAATTTCTACAATAAGTGTTAAGATCATTGGAGCTATAGAAACTGAGATAATCGCGAAACACTGATTTGTGTGACTTTTGACCTTGAATAACTTACAGCGCAGACACGAGATTTTAAGAGACATTTGAGACAACGTTTAGAATACAAAAAGTCCTCTCGGCACGCCGGAAGGCGGAGGTAGATTTCACCGGAAAAAACTTGGGGATAGGCGAAAATAGGCAGAATATGGAGGTTTTCGTAGAAGGATCAGACCTCATTTATTGCGAGAAAGTATTTTATAATTGGAGCTTAATAAACTTTGTTTTTCGTCATTTTATGCATATTTTAAACATTTTATTGTTTTATGGGGACGGTAACCTTCTTGTCATTTGGGGTCCATTTTTATACTTGTGGTCACACTGTCCTTATGCAAGGTTTCGACACTGATGTGTAACTATGTAACGGTCTGTTACTTCATCACGCAAAATTATATCTCCCGCAGAGATGTTAGTTGGTTCCTCAGTTTAGGGGCTGCGACAACGCGGTCATGTAGCCCCGTGTACATTGGGTGTGTGTAGAATCTGTCTGATAAACTGTGTTAATTGCGATGGCTGTATTAGTCTTAATTCAGGTAAGGACTGCAGACGGTCAATTTCAAGCAGTAGTTCCTAATGTTGCTACCAGGTACTACCGTCAACGACACCTAGCTGTGATCTTGGCTACTAGATGCCACCGCAACCAACAACTCGCAACGAACGTTGGAACTTCCCCTCCAAAGGAAAGCATACTGAGGGATTTTAGCGCTTTTAAAAAAACCGACGACTTCGGCCGGCTTTGAAACCGCGACCTTGGGCATAGATATTCAGCATGCTACCAGTTACGTCACCGAAGCCGCTTCCCACTTAGTCAGATAGAAATACTGAATCTGATCTCGTGCAAGTGCGTTGTCGTGGCAACCTCTGATGGCTCATCCCTCATCAATTTAGTAGTGTTGCCATGGTAAACTCTGATAGCTCTTGCCATTTTCTTATAATTCCGTAGTCATTTTTTATCCCTTGGCGTAATGGTGGGTCATATCAAAAATTATTTCAGACAAAAGTTTTAGGTAATTATTAGGGGAATATTGTCCCGTTTTGTACGGTTTTGATATGTGCCTATTAAGAGAGATATGATTAATGTTTCCCGAAAAACCCAATTTTTCCCACCCCTTTGGTCAATGGTTGGTGCTATAAAAAAAAACTCTTCAAACATAAATTTTTGGGCTTTATCCGACACATAGTATGAACTTTGAACGGATTCGATATTTCAAATATTAAGAGAGTTATAGCAATTTTTCACTATTTCGAAAAAAAAAGGCCCCCCATTTTCACCCCCTTCGACCGATTTAGCCCAGTAACGAACTCGACCGAGATTTTATAGGTATACATATTCGGTAAAAAATCCAAAGTGATTGGTGCAAAATTACGGCAGTTATCGTGTCCACTAGAAACTGATATCTCTTATATAAAAACAAGTGTCCTGACTGACTGACTGACTGACTGACTCATCATCGCCCAGCCTAAACTATTGAAGTTAGAATCATGAAATTTTGGGGATATGTTCGTGGTAAGTCGAAAACGCGCACTAAGGAAGGATTTTAGGATATTCAGGTTCTAAAGGGGTGTTAAGGGGATAGACCTGCATTTCATTGAATAACAATATCTCCCGATTGGTTTCATTGGGAGATGTGATACTCGGCATATACACTCACAATTAAAAATAAGAAGACACGTGTCTGAGGGTTTTTCGATGTGAAGTATATTATGAGGAGAAAGGGGTGAAAAGTGGGGGTTGAAGGATTCCTAACGGAGCGTGTAGCTCTTAAACGACGTAGGCGAGGAGTTTGAAACTCAGTGGAAAAAAATCAGCTTAAAAAATAAGTAAATAAGTGTTTGACCGTTTTTTCATAAATCCAATTTAAGGGACCAATAGGGAGGGGTGAAATTCTGGGGGGGGGGGGGGAACAGGAAAGAAAGTGTCCTAACTGATTGACTGACAGACTCACTCATCAAACTCAGGGGAAAAAACTGCTCAAAAATAAGTAAATAGGTGTTCGACAGTCTTTTTCATAAACCCAATTTAAGGGGTTCTTGGGGAGGGGTGAAATTCTGAAAAAAAGGAAATTGAGAGAAAAAGTCCTGACTCACTCACCATCGCCCAGCCAAAATTATTGAAGTTAGACACATGACATTTCGGGGAATATGATCTTTGTATGTCGGAACCGTCCACTAAGGGAGGATTTTCGGATATTCAGGGGGTCTTAAGGGGGTTAAACCTGCATTTCATTGAATAACAATAACTCCCGATTGGATTCATTGGGGGATGTGTTACTCGGCATATGAACACATAAAAAATAAGAAGACATGTGTCTGAGGGTTTTTCGATGTGGTGTATATTATGAGGTGAAAGGGGTGAAAAGTGGGGGTTGAAGGATTCCTAACGGAGCGTGTATCTCTTAAATGACATAGGCGAGGAGTTTGAAACTCAGTGGAAAAAATCAGCTTAAAAGATAAGCAAATAGATGTTCGATCGTTTTTTCACCCTAAATTCAATTTACGGGGCTCATGGGGAGGGGTGAAATTCTGGGGAGGGGGGGGACCGGAAAGAAAGTGTCCTAACTGATTGACCCTCTCACTCACTCTTCAAACTCAGGGAGAGAAAACTGCTTAAATATAAGTAAATAAGTGTTTGACAGTTTATTTTTCATAAATCAAATTTTAGGGGTTCATTGTGAGGGGACAAATTCTGAAGAAAAAAAAATGAATGTAAATGTCCTGACTCACTCACTCACTCACTCACTCATCATCGTCCAGTCAAAATTATTGAAGTTAGAAACATGACATTTATGGGATATGTTCGTTGTATGTCAAAACCGTACACTAAGGGAGGATTTTCGGATATTCAGGTTCTATGGGTGTCTTAATGGGTTTAAACCTGCATTTTATTGAATAACAATATCTCGTGAGTGGTTGCATTTGTGGATGTGATACTCGGCATATAAACTAATCCTTAAAAATAAGCAGACATGTGTCTAAGGGTTTTTCGATGTGGTGTACATTATAAGGTGAAAGGGGTGAAAAGTGAGGGTTGAAGGATTCCTAACGGAGCGTGTATCTCTTCAACGACATTCGCGAGAAGTTTGAAACTCAGCGAAAAAAAAACAGCTTAAAAATAAGTACATCGGTGCGCGACCGTTTTTTCATAAATTCAATTTAAGGGGCCAATGGGGCGGGGTGAAATTCTAGAAAAAAAAGGAGAAAAAGTGTCCTGACTGACTAACTCACTCACTCATCAAACTCAGAGGAAAAAGACCGCTTCAAATATAAGTTAATAGGTGTTCGAGCGTTTCTTCATAAATCCAATTTAAGGGGCGCATGGGGAGGGCGTAAAATTCAGGTAAAATAATTGAAAGAAAATGACCTGACTGACTCACTCACTCATCATCGCCCAGCGAAAACTATTGAAGTAGGAAAAATTAAATTTTGGGAATATTTTCGCTCTATGTCGCAAACGTCAACTAATGAAGGATTTTTGTTTATTCGGGTTCTTAATGGGTGTTAAGGGGGTAAACGTGTATTTCATTGATTAACGATATCTCACGAGTTGTTTCTTTGGGGATGTGATATTCGGCATATAAACTAATCATTAAAATTAAGCAGACATATGTCTAAGGGTTTATCGATGTGGTGTATATTATGAGGTGAAAAGGGTGAAAATTGGGGGTTGAAGGATTTATAACGGAGCGTGTATCTCTTAAACGACATAGGCGAGAAGTTTGACATTCAGCGAAAAAAACAGCTTAAAATATAAGTAAATAGGTGTTCGACCGTTTTTTCATAAATCCAATTTAAGGGGCCCTTGGAGAGGGGTGAAATTCTGGGGGAAAAGACAGGAAAGATAGTGTTCTAACTGATTAACTCACTCACTCATCAAACTCAGGGGGGAAGAACAGCTTAAAAAGAAGTAAATAGGTCTTCGACCGTTTTTTAAATCATAAATCCAATATAAGGGATTCATGAGAGGGGTGAAATTCTGAAAAATAAATGAAAGAAAATGTCCTGACTTACTCACTCACTCATCATCGCCCAGCCAAAATTATTGAAGTTAGAAACATGAAATTTTGGGGTTGTGTTCGTTGTATGTCGAAAACGTCCACCAAGGGAGGATTTTTGTATATTCAGGTTCTAAAGGGGTATTAAGGGGGTAGACCTGCATTTAATTGAATAGCAATATCTCCCGATTGGTTTCCTTGGGGGATGCGATACTCGGCATATAAACTCATCATTAAGAATAAGAAGACACATTTTGCATATTAAGGCTTTCACGGCCCGGATTTTTATATAAATAATTCATGCTTTTGGGCTAATGCCGTGTGTATTTTAAATTTAAACCATACGTTTCGGAGAAACCTTGCCTCCTTTTTCAATGGAAATAAACAATGTGGCCAAAGAAAGTATATCAATGAGATTACAAAAAATATAGATAAATTCCTCTGTTCGTCACCAGAGAGCAGCTACCAGAAATTACTGTAAGGACCATGGTGGAACGGCTGACAGAGAAGTTAGTAACGAGAAGGTGAAGGGGGGCGGTGTGAAAATATAGAAACTCCTCGAAGAATGAGGAGGGGGGTGGGGTGGGGAGGTGGGAGGGTTAGATGGATAAGGAAACAAAATAAAAGGGAAGTGTATCTGAACGATACCTAACGTCATACAGTCAACGGCGAAAAAACAGATGGAAACTCCTCCAGTGACGAACAAAGGAGATCAAATCCAGGCTCTGAGCCCTGGAGGGAAAATGTACAATTTTAAATATGTGAAGAACAGAGAGACTGAGAGGAACTATCTCCCTAGATACTTAATAACTGGTAGCCAAGTGTCACTTAGCTGATATCCAGTGTCTCTGTTAAAATTATTGGGATTTTTTCGAATTTCAACTGCCTCCCTTATAATTCTAGACCAGTTGTGCTTAACAAGGGCAAGCGCATGAACATCCTTGAAACATACATCGTGCCCTGAAGACAGGGCATGTTCAGCTATAGCTGATTTGTCAGGTTGGTTTAGACGGATGTTCCTTTGATGCTCTTTGATGCGAGTTGCAATAGACCGTCTTGTTTGTCCAATGTAGACTTTTCCGCAAGTACATGGGACTTCATACACCCCAGGTTGTAGTATTGGGGACAATTTATCTTTGTTTAATGCTAAACGTTGACCAATTTTCGTCATAGTTCCGAAAACTGTTTTTATCTTGTGCTTGCGGAGAATCTTAGCAACGCGGTCAGTGGTGTTGTGAATATAAGGGAGGTAAGCAGTTCCTCTCATGTCGGAGCTCTGAAAAGGTTGTCTATCCCTCCTTCTGGGATGTAGGGACCTATATATAGTGGATTCATTATAGCCATTACCCTTAAACATGGTTTGTAAGGCATGTAACTCTTCCTGAAGAGTTAATGCCTCACAAATACGTTCCGCTCTTTTGGCTAGAGTTGTTATAATTCCTTGTTTTTGTGCTGGGTGGTGGTGGGAGTCCGCATGTAAATAACGGTTAGTGTGAGTTGGCTTACGGTAGACGCTGTGCCCCATGGAGCTATCCGCTTTCCTCCTCACAAGAACATCCAAAAAAAGGTAAGCATCCACCTGACTCTAGGTCCATTGTGAAGT